>CAWUFW010001341.1:1555000-2925597 GCA_963921515.1 Calotriton arnoldi
ATGGAGTTCACTTTGGTTTGGCTTTATCAGGTGACAGTTCTTTGGTGCTTGAGTCATGAAGAATGCTCTTAAAAGGGCTCAGGTGGGACTCTGGAATGGCTGCTAGAAGTGTGTGCCTCCATTATGATGTAATAGGATCAGTGCTTAGATGAGTGTTCTTATGTATGATTCTGCAAGGAAAACCTTCAATTATTTGCAGGGAGAGTGTCTCTGTGAGCCAGGTGTTTTTTGTCTTCTTCTCAGTATGGATTCTGAAGTTGACTGGTGTCAATGTAGAACCCAAGGAAGTTGGTGTTGTTGATTATTTGTGATAAAGCAATTGTGGTTTAATTCTTTGAGCAATTCTTGCATATTTTCTTACTCGTTGTCACTAGCAAAGAGTCTGAACTCTAGCATAGTGAGCTTGAGGTAGGCCGTCAACATCCAGCTATGGATTTTGCGGAGACAATTGTTCAGACAAGTGATGTTAGTCCTCAATGAGATCTTCAAGTAGATCTGTGTATCATCTGCATATCAATTGGTTTTGAGGTTCATGTTATTCGGCCCTTTGCTGATGCATTCCATGTAGAGACTGAAGACAGCTAGCAATAGGATTTCACCTTGGGGACTAGCTCGGAGAAGCGTATGGAGATGGACTTGGACCTAAATGAGTTCATTTGGCTATGGTTTATTCATTACCGATGATGAGAACAAATATATGGTGACTCTCTCAGTCTATTCTTGAGGAGACTGTGTGACGGTAAACTTGCCCGGACATGGAAAGCGTGGCAGGGTCGAGGTTCAGTAAAGCACGCTTGCCCACAGTGTTGAAGCCCTCACCCATGCTTATAGCATTGTATGCAGCCCACAGAGAAGGTCTTTTTTTAAAATAACATTAACAAGTACTGCGAAAAGAAAGGGAACGACCAGCCCTCTTAATGCTGCATAACAGGTTTTTCTCTGAGCTATAAAAGTAGAGCATAAAAAGAGAGAGAGAGACCCAGCCCACTTGTTAATTGTAGCCTGATTAGGTGCCCGAAGGCCATTCACACTGGCCAGCACACTAAGCATGCAATCAGGAAAAACACAGTCACACCTTGGCCAAGAGATGACCCTGCCTCCCACACATACTTTTCTCTCCAGTCCCCATGTTTTTCTTTTTAGTCCTCATTGCCTCAATAAAATGTCAAGAAATGCTTATATGTGCCTAGGAGAAGCCTGGCTGCTCTGTTTAAAAGACAGTGAGAGAGGAGCTATGTTGCATCATGTCTCCATTCACTCAATAATATGTTCTGTATCATGCATATACCTATAATGTAATAATGACCTTTCATTTATCACACAATACAAACCGTTTTTTTGCCACTTGATAATATTACTGTCCAACTCAACGGCATTTATTTTATCCCCATTTGAAGAATAGAGCTGTGCAAGGAGTTACACTGATGCCACTCATGTGCTATGTAGTAGTTCACATATTGTACCCTCAAATTCAGAATAGGTTTTGAGTGCTAGGCTAGCCGGTGTCATTATAAAGTCAATAGGAGCTTTCCAGTTCCATACTCTCTGACGTAGTAGGTTCTCTATGACATTCAGGATTTCCTGCTGTGGTAAGCTTGTACATAGGGCTTCAACATCTACACTACACTGTTGGGGTTGAGTCGTATCCCATTTAGGGTGTTCAGTAAGTGTTTAGTATCCTTAAGTTACAAGGGCATCTTGATAACCAGAGGTCTAAGAAAGACTGAGACTGATAAGGGTTCCAGAAATGAACCTATCCCTGAAATTATAGGGCGCTCCCCGGTCTGTTGGGGTGGGTACCTTAGTTTGTAGATCTTTGGCAATGTGTAAAAGCTTGGAGATTGTGGTTTCTCACTTAATAGGAATTCCACTTCTCCATGCCCCAAAGTATAGTTCACTGAGCTAACTATAACTTGCATCCCCACCATGCACTGCTTAATACCTCACATATCACTTCACTCATGACATATTAAATGACATCATTGATGACATCACTGCTGATATCTCAAATAATATCATTGATGGCATCAACCAGTCATTGTGGCAGGGTCCTATAGGGTTCGTGGACTTAAAGTAATTCAACAGGCTACATCTATGGCCAATTTTCTATCACTAATCATGTGATAATCGATATAACCTTTGACTACATTTACTATTAATGCAGGGGGGCCCGTAGGGCCTCCCCTGCAGCCCCGGGGACCGTCACCTCCCTGGGGCTAAACATAAAATGAATGCCGGGGGCCTGCGGGCCGCCTTGCAGCACCCGGGACCGCCACCTCATTGGGCAATTCATTCAAATGAAGGGGGGGCCGCGCACCTCCCCGCAGCCTCGGGAACCATCTCCCCAGGACTAAGTACTACATTGGATGGGGACCGGGTGGCTTCCCTTGTGGAGCCATGGATGACCCTATGGACCGCCAACCCCCCCCCACCTCCCGAGGGCCGGCTCCTGCTACCTCCCAAGGTGCCTACTATCGGGAGGTAGCTGGTTGCTTTTCCTTGGCAGAAAAAGCAAACAACTCCACTTTCTGCAAGCAGGAGTCGTCAAACACCTCCTGCTTGCAGAAAGCAGAGTTTCCATCTGTTTCCCTGCATACAAATATGTGTAAAAGGAAACAGATGAAAACATTGCTCCCACACGCAGGGAGCTGCATTTCCAGCAGCTTTCTACGTTCAAGAGCATTGCCTACTCTCGCAGAAGGTGGGGAGCCGGCTGGGCCCTCTGGGGCCTTGAGGCTCCCCTGGTGGTCTGGGGAAAAAAATGGAGAAAGAGGCAAAATAACGCTTATTAACGAGGAGAAAGATGCAGAATAAAGGTCAGAAATATGCAGAAAGAGGCAAGAAAAAGGTGAGAAACGAGCAGAAAGAGGCAGAAAAAAAGTGAGAAACGAACAGAAAGAGGCACTTTAAAGGTCAGAAACAAGCAGAAAGAGGCAGAATAAAGATCAACGAGCAGAAAGAGGCAAGATAAAGGTGAGAAACGAGCAGAAAGAGGCAGAATAAAGGTCAGCAATGAGCAGAAAGCAGTAAAATAAAGGTGATGGGGCCTCGAACGAGGTCTCAGCAATCCCACTGTGGGGGACTTACTTGTGTGAACAATAGAGGTTCTTGTCCCCCAACGACCTTCAGCAGCCAAGGGTCCTTTATCCCCCAACCAGTAGTGCCCCAGGAGGCCCTTTTGCAGAGTGGTTGAGAAAGGGGGCGGGGCCTCGAACGAGGTCTCAGCAATCCCACTGTGGGAGACTTACTTGTGGCAACAATAGGGGTTCTTGGCCCCCAACGACCTTCAGCAGCCAAGAGGACTTCATCCCCCGACCAGTAGTGCGCCAGGAGGTCCCTTTGCAGAGTGGTTGAGAAAGGGGTGGGGCCTCTGATGAGTTCTCAGCAATCCTGCTGTGGGGGACTTACTTTTAGCAACAATAGGGGTTCTTGGCCGCCAACGACCCTCAGCAGTCAAGGGGAGTTCATCCCCAAACCAGTAGTGCGCTAGGAGGTGCGTTTGCAGAGTGGTTGAGAAAGGGGGCATGGCCTCTGATGAGGTCTCAGCAATCCCGCTGTGGGGGACTTGGCCCCCAATGACCCTCAGCAGCTAAGGGAACTTCATCCCCAACCAGTAGTGTGCCAGGAGGCACCATTGCAGAGTGGTTGAGATAGGGGGGTGGGGCCCCTGACGAGATCTCAGCAATCCTGCTGTGGGGGACTTGCGGTAACAATAGGGTTATTGGCCCCCAATGACCCTCAGCAGCCAAGGGGACTTCATCCCCCAACCAGTAGTGCACCAGGAGGCTCGATTGCGGAGTGGTTGAGAAAGGGGGCGGGACCTTTGATGAGGTCTCAGCAATCTCACTGTGCAGGACTTACTAGTGGTAACGATAGGGTTTCTTGGCCCCCAACAACCCTCAGCAGCCAAGGGGACCCTTAGGGGTGATGGACCAATACTTCGCCTGCTTACGGAACATCGTGTAATTTGGCGGAGTATTCCGGTAACTCCGCGGAGTGAAACTTCGCAAGGTCCACCCAGGCATACAGAAATTGGGCAGAAAATTAGCAGAACCCGCTCAGGTACTCATGCACCCAATCACAGAACAACTCAGACACTCTCACAGCCACTCACAGACCCATTCACTCATGCACCCACTCACAGACTAACTCAAATACGTACACCCTCTCACAGACACAGCCAGACACTCATGCACCTACTTACAGAATCACTTATTCGCTTTCTCACCCACTCACAGATCTACTCAGACTCACGCACCGACTCACAGACCCTCTCAGAGACTTACACACCCACTGAGACACTCAAATACCCACTTACAGCCCCACTCATACTCTCACACCCACTCACAAACCTACATGACACTCATACACCCACTGAGACACTCATGCACTCACATGCTCAGTGTCAAAAGTTAGTGGTTACAGTTAGGAAATAAAATTTAAAAAACATTACAAATTCACTTTAAAAAACATAGGTTACAGGGACGTTATAGTTAGGAAATATAATTTAAAAAAACCTTAGAAATTCACTGAAAAAAATAAAGGTTACAGGGACGTTATAGTTAGGCTCAGTGTTTACTCGTATAAAACCAGTGAAATTCAGCAGTTATAGTTACCTGAGCTAACTATAACTTATGCCCCAAGCAATGCACTGCTTATGACCTCACATATTACATCACTAATGACATGGTCAGTGACATCACTGATAACATAACTGATGACATCTCAAATGACAACACTGATGACATCACAATGAAATCATCAGGTGACTGTGAGTGTTTTCAAAACGTTTATGTGTTAAATATATAAATTAGTATACTTTGTGTACAACCCCACGCCTTGCCTGCATCCAACCTCCTGCGCACAGCCCACACTAGCCGTGCACAGCCTTCTGCCATTCACTGCGTGGGTTGGGGCGCATGTGCAGAGGGACTGGCCTTTCCACTAACACCTCTCCTCAGGGCAACAGGCATACTTACTAGAGTGTGGGGGATGCACTGGTCTCTCCACAGAGACCAGGCCCCAGGGCGACTGGTGTGCATAGTAGGTTGTGGGAGGGGGGTACCCCGCTGAGACCACTCCTGAGGGTCATCGGTGTGCAAAGTAGTGTGTGGGGATGGACTGCCCTCCTCGCTGAGACCTCTCCCCTAGATGACGAGAGCATGTAGTAGAGTGTGAGGAGGGACTGGCCTCTTCACTGAGACTATTCCCTAGGGCAACAGGTGTGCATAGTAGGGTCTGGGGAGGGACTAGCTTCTCCATTGACTCCTCTCCCTAGGGTGATGGTTGTGTGCAGTAGAGTGTGTGGAGGGACTGACCTCTAAGCTGAGACCTCTCCCCATGGCAACAGGTGTGCATAGTAGGGTGTGGGAAAATACTAGCCTCTGTTTTGAGGCCTCTCTTCAGAATAACTAGTATGCGTTGTAGGGTGTGGGGATGGACTGGCTCTCCAGTGATGCCTCTCCCATATGCAACAGACATATGTAGTAGGTTGTGAAGAGGGACTGGCCTCTTCATGTTTTTTCACAATCCTGTGAGAGTCTCACAAGAGTTTCCTGCGAACTCCTGTGAGATCTCAACTTCTTTTTTAAATGAATTTACAGTTTTCTTCATTACACCAGTAATACCTCATAGATCTCCTCTCAATTACTAAGGGCTCAGGATGCCTTTACCCTGCCCCCTTATATAGCTTTTCCTGATCATTTTCACTATATTAGGATTTTCTCCCCATATTCAGTAATGGTGGCCGTTTAATTTCTGTTTCTCCAACAGTCAGCCAGTCAGAAAGCAAGCTGTTGTGGAACCCGTGAGAGCCTCTTGCTCCTGCACGATGGCTGATGGGAAAAAAAGCTATCTGCGCCAATCAGATGACTCTATTTTTGATTTTGCATGACCGCAGGACTCTCATCAGCCGGATATGGTGGCTAAGTGGACTAATACATCCACTGTAGGGTTCTGTGTTCAACTTCATGGTCACGGGTTCAAATCCCAGTGGGCCCACTCAGCCTTTCATCCTTTTGAGGTCCATAAAATGAGTACCAGTGAGTTGGGAAACAATAAACATATGTTATTCAGCGCCAAGATACCCTTGGGTGAACGTGCGCTTTACAAATACTCATGTTTTGTTTATGTTATGTCATGAGGCTCCTGTAAACTCAACCGTCCAGACATATAAATATTTTTTAAGCTTAATTTCTCAAAAACTACTGAATGGGTGTACACCAAATCACAAAAAGCACGCTTTCTGGACCGAGGTCTAGCTTGCTTCCTGCCAAATATGGTGTAATTTCAGTCAGCCGTTTTGCATGTAACACGTTTCAAAATTCCCTATGGAAATTGCATGGGGAAATTTGGTTTTGGGACCCCCACTTTTCTCACTGCCTACTTTAGGATCACCCCAAATCTTTCCAGAAAGGATCTGTGATGGATGAACTTTTTTTTGTGAAAGTTTTGTGAAGATTTGTCAAACTGCCTGAAAGTTATATAGGAAACTATTTGTTTCCCATATAAACATGGTTGTAACTATAACTACTATATATATAGTTGCTTTTAGAGCTAGGAACAGGGGTGGGAGCACACCGCTTCACCCCCCAGCAAAGTTCGCCCCTGGCATTCTGGTAAATGCAGTCTCATGTTGCTTGCTTTGCTAAAGTTTTCGAGTGTTTCGCCAGAGTTGGCGCAGATAATGCTGATCTCTAGACACGTGTTTCTGGTTCTTTAACCGTCATCAGTAGAGATTACAGGCTTCAAATTTGGGGTTTGCTGAGTAGGCTGCCAAACAATGCATCAGGTCAAGTACCTCTCACTGGCGCGCGGGTGCTTCTTCCACAAGCTCGTCAGCTCAATGACTCACGGGAGTACTTTTAAACAGGAACAGGGGTGGGAGCACACCGCTTCACCTCCCAGCAAGGTTCGCCCCTGGCATTCTGGTAAATGCAGTCTCATGTTGCTTGCTTTGCTAAAGTTTTCGAGTGTTTCGCCAGAGTTGGCGCAGATAGTGCTGATCTCTAGACACGTGTTTCTGGTTCTTTAACCGTCATCAGTAGAGATTACAGGCTTCAAATTTGGGGTTTGCTGAGTAGGCTGCCAAACATTGCATCAGGTCAAGTACCTCTCACTGGCACGCGGGTGCTTCTTCCACAAGTTTGTCAGCTCAATGACTCACGGGAGTACTTTTAAACAGGAACAGGGGTGGGAGCACACCGCTTCACCCCCAGCAAGGTTCGCCCCTGGCATTCTGGTAAATGCAGTCTCATGTTGCTTGCTTTGCTAAAGTTTTCGAGTGTTTCGCCAGAGTTGGCGCAGATAGTGCTGATCTCTAGACACGTGTTTCTGGTTCTTTAACCGTCATCAGTAGAGATTACAGGCTTCAAATTTGGGGTTTGCTGAGTAGGCTGCCAAACATTGCATCAGGTCAAGTACCTCTCACTGGCGCGCGGGTGCTTCTTCCACGAGCTCGTCAGCTCAATGACTCACGGGAGTACTTTTAAACAGGAACAGGGGTGGGAGCACACCGCTTCACCCCCAGCAAGGTTCGCCCCTGGCATTCTGGTAAATGCAGTCTCATGTTGCTTGCTTTGCTAAAGTTTTCGAGTGTTTCGCCAGAGTTGGCGCAGATAGTGCTGATCTCTAGACACGTGTTTCTGGTTCTTTAACCGTCATCAGTAGAGATTACAGGCTTCAAATTTGGGGTTTGCTGAGTAGGCTGCCAAACATTGCATCAGGTCAAGTACCTCTCACTGGTGCGCGGGTGATTCTTCCACGAGCTCGTCTGCTCAATGACTCACGGGAGTACTTTTAAACAGGAACAGGGGTGGGAGCACACCGCTTCACCCCCCAGCAAGGTTGGCCCCTGGCATTCTGGTAAATGCAGTCTCATGTTGCTTGCTTTGCTAAAGTTTTCGAGTGTTTCGCCAGAGTTGGCGCAGATAGTGCTGATCTCTAGACACGTGTTTCTGGTTCTTTAACCGTCATCAGTAGAGATTACAGGCTTCAAATTTGGGGTTTGCTGAGTAGGCTGCCAAACATTGCATCAGGTCAAGTACCTCTCACTGGCGCGCGGGTGCTTCTTCCACGAGCTCGTCAGCTCAATGACTCACGGGAGTACTTTTAAACAGGAACAAGGGTGGGAGCACACCGCTTCACCCCCCAGCAAGGTTCGCCCCTGGCATTCTGATAAATGCAGTCTCATGTTGCTTGCTTTGCTAAAGTTTTCGAGTGTTTCGCCAGAGTTGGCGCAGATAGTGCTGATCTCTAGACACGTGTTTCTGGTTCTTTAACCGTCATCAGTAGAGATTACAGGCTTCAAATTTGGGGTTTGCTGAGTAGGCTGCCAAACATTGCATCAGGTCAAGTACCTCTCACTGGCGCGCGGGTGCTTCTTCCACGAGCTCGTCAGCTCAATGACTCACGGGAGTACTTTTAAACAGGAACAGGGGTGGGAGCACACCGCTTCACCCCCCAGCAAGGTTCGCCCCTGGCATTCTGGTAAATGCAGTCTCATGTTGCTTGCTTTGCTAAAGTCTTCGAGTGTTTCGCCAGAGTTGGTGCAGATAGTGCTGATCTCTAGACACGTGTTTCTGGTTCTTTAACCGTCATCAGTAGAGATTACAGGCTTCAAATTTGGGGTTGGCTGAGTAGGCTGCCAAACATTGCATCAGGTCAAGTACCTCTCACTGGCGCGCGGGTGCTTCTTCCACGAGCTCGTCTGCTCAATGACTCACGGGAGTACTTTTAAACAGGAACAGGGGTGGGAGCACACCGCTTTACCCCCAGCAAGGTTCGCCCCTGGCATTCTGGTAAATGCAGTCTCATGTTGCTTGCTTTGCTTTTAGAGCTAGTGTTATAAAGTTAAAAATAATTATTTTATATTTTTTAATAATGAACTTATTTTAATGAATAATTAAATTAACATTTAAACTTAATTTTTTTTTTAAATATTTGAAATAAATACAAAACCACATAACTTTTAATTCAATTTACTAAATGATAACTACATTTTAAAATGCTATTGAGAGTTTTTTACATTTTGATTAAAAAGTTATATTCATTGATGAATATAATAAATGTATTTAGTTAACATTTAAGTTGATGAGTTATGTGCTATAACATTTTATTTATTAGTTCTAGGTTGATAATAATAATTACTTCAAATAAGTTACATTTTTATTACACATAAAAATATTTTAATATTTACTTTTTTAAGATTGAATTAGCTTTATTATTTTAACCCATGCTTTCCCATAGGGAGATCTCCGCCCCAGTACCAGAGATCTCCGTATACATGTGAAAAGTTACTAGTAGAAATTTACATTATAAATTCTGTCTTAGTTGTCCCCACGGAGGGCGGTGGGGATAATAACTAAGACAGAATTTATCCTCCGTGGGGTGGAGACATAAAAGTGTGCACTCTGATGTATAGCTACTCTCGAAAAAGGTAAATAACAAAAAAGTGTAGTTACACCTAAGTGCAGGAGTAAATTTACACATGTAAGTTTGTGAACTGGACTCTACTTTCCAAGTGTTTTCAGATTTTGTGTCATCAGCACTGCCTTGCTCCAACTATAGCTTCCCACACATCTGCAACTCACCCTTAAATATGTTTATTTGTCAGTGTACTTTATATATGAAATACATGTGTATGAAAACATAAACTTATATAGGCTTATATAACAAACGCAGTACTAAGGATTACATGCTCACATGCATTATTGCCCTACTATGCCATCTAAGGATTCTAGTGGCATTTACTTACCTCAGACTTTGACCTTGTGGTTTGTGACAGTGAATATATATAAATATTTCAATGCTGATGCATTTTCATATTTATCATCAATTTCAAGGTTCATGGACTTTGGGGGAGGAGGGAGTGAGTAAAACAGATGAAAGACTTCTCACATTTATTAGGTCATTGCATCTAAGGCCTAATGAGTTACTCCAAATTACAGACCCCGGCATTGATTAACTTCATTCGGGGGCAAACTTAAGCCAGAGAATCCAATACTGGCCGGGGCTTGATCTGCAATAATATTCCAATACTGGGAGCCATTAATCCGCATCTGAATAGAAATCAATTAATACAGATCTCCCAAACAAAAGGCAGCCGCGTGGGCGGCGCGTGCTAATCCGCGAAGATGAGGCCAATTTGTGTTACTGATCAGGAGAGACAAAAACTATTGATTTGGCCCCGTTTCTAGCGCGAGGACCGTGCGGCGCAGGCAGAGCGCATCAATTAAAGTCTATCTGGCAGGCTCCAGACAGGAACGGGAGGGTTGGGGCTCTCCGGGGTTTATTCACATATGGCATTAATGGTTTTTAGAAGCAAAGCCATCAATCCCACAGTGCATAAAACCGAGCGATTCAATTTCGGTTTAAGCTAATGGCGCAAAGTTGAAGCAATAAAAGGCTTTATTGCTGCGCGCCTTTGATTCATATATCAAAGGGCTTCGATTATAAAATGGAGGCCAGGGGCTTCCCCATCAATGTGAACAGTCCCGTATCTATGTGCAGGCTGGGCCGGAGAAGTCATGGCGGCCTGTGGGTTTGCACGTGCAAAGTACGGAATTGTAATTGTGATTGCATTTATATAGCGCTTGCTACCCCTGACAAGGCATCGTAGCACTTTTCGGCGAGTAGCCAGCGTGTTAGTGCCTGGCAGTTCCGCATGTTGCCGCACTTTCCCCTGCCTCACAGGCACAGGGTAGGTATGGTTTTCAAGCGCATTGCCTGTTTTCACTGCGCTACGTTAGCTTATGGTTGCCACGAATTCACAAGCACAGGTACCGTTCCCAAGAACCCACCCACATCGTTAGTATCCATGGAGACAGCCGCCTGTCTCTTTCAATCTCTATTCCGTCTCAAACGACACTACCCTAATGCTATATTGTTATCTACATTTCATGACTATTCTCACCACCCTAATGCTGTATGGCTTTTATACTTTTTTCTCTGACTGTGAGTGAACTGTTCGAATCCCCACAAGTACTTCTAGTAAATACATGCACAGAACATGTAAAGCGCTCTGATACTTTCGGGTCTAGCTAGCGCTCTATAAAAACTCACAAATAAATAAATGCGATGTCTAGAGTTAGGGAAAATTGTCTAAATTCTGTTTTTTGCGAACGAATCATTTGCACACATGCCTCGTGTGCCACACAGTTCTTTTAAATACTGTGTAAATTGGTCTTGCACTTCAAGGCGTGATAATTCCAAGACTATTTATGCAATGGCATATAGCGCTGTTTTTCCAGTTCTATTTGCTAATAATAACATGTGCTGCTACTGCCTGAATTAATGCTACTTAGTTGAACAACTTCAGTAGAATGAAGGGCTGAGTTGGCCCTGCTACATTTCAAATCTGTGATCTGTATGTCATGCCAAACAATAGCAGGAAGTGCTTAACTCACTGAGCCACCTTCCAGCTAAGGCCCTGACTACGAGGCTGGAATACACTCCAATCCCTGTGCATATGACAGCTCGCACTGGGACTGAAGTTGTGATTAATGTGACAATTTCCACACCCTTGCAATGCAACATGTCAGCAGGTCACAAATCTGCTAAAATGTACCGAGGAAATTCTGCTACTCAGAGAATTTATGTGTAAAACACCAATTAAGCGTGTGGTTCTTCACCCACCTGAAACTTAACCTGACCAAAGCAGAGTTCCTGCTATTTGCCAAGAAATAACAATCAACAACTAGTCCAAACCAGGCTCCACAGCATGAACCGGAAGCGGAACGGATTCACGCCTCAACTTTCACCCAGTGCTGTGTCTCTCGCCCTCAAGCAAAACACTGCCAAGAAAACCAAGACAGCCTGATACCAGCTCTCTCAACTAAAGAAAGGAAATCGTTCCTCTCAGAAAGGGACTTCAGAACTGATTCAAACCCCGGCATTGTTGTATCTGTATGGAGGCAAAGTCTCGCTCAATGGCGTCCCTGCTTCCATACCGGCCCCCTTAAGGGCATCCTCTCACAGCACCATACCTCATCAAGGGCCAAAAAATAATATATATAAATATATATAAATATAAATATCTGGACAATTGATGTGTGAATAAACCATCACTTTGCTTTGACACATTGCTTACGGAGTCTGTTTCCTGATGTTGCGCCATTCCCTTGGAGTGTACAGCGTTAGGAGGTCGTTGTGAATATATATATATATCCCGTTCTTTGAGCTCCTCACTCGGACAGGAAAGAAGGACTCGCACTCCAGGGTGAATGTAATCAATTGTTTTTACTGGCTATATATATATATATAATCCAAATCAACATCCGTAAATAGAATCACGTACTCTCAGGACGCATAGGAATTGAAAGATCAGGATTTATTCAGCTTCTCCATCGGAGAAGCTGAATAAATCCTGATCTTTCAATTCCTATGCGTCCTGAGAGTACGTGATTCCGTTTACGGATGTTGATTTGGATGAGGCTAAGGCCGGATGCTTCACCCGCATGTACACCTTCCATGGGTCCGTAGTCTGGATAGGAGCAAGACTTTGGGATATATAAATATATATAGGGCCACTTTGAAATGTTGTTTTTCAGGGCTATGAGGGAGGTGGAACGTCTGATTTGTTTTCTGGGGTGGCATTCCACTGTAGTGCATTACACATGTGCATGTGTACTTTACACATTTCTCCAGTATTTTTCCATGGGTAAAACACACTGGTGCCTAGAATAAACATAGATGATTACAAAGTTATCCCTAATCCATTGTAGCTTCTACATAGAATAAATTTAGAGCCATATTTATGACCAAGTTACGCAGTGCAGCGCAGCAAGTCACCTTGCTTCGCTGCACTGTGTGACAGGGAAAGGGCTGTAATGCGCTGTATTTAAGTCAATACAGCACATTCCTGCATTTTCCTCTGCGCTGGCGCTCTTTTGGCTGCCTAGCGCCAATACAGGCACCCTTGCACCATGGTGCAAGGGTGCCTGCATTGTAAGGAGGATTGTTTTTGTGCAGGAATGTGCAACGCACATAAAAAGAGGAAAAAATGAGGAGAAATAAAGATATTTCTCATCTTTACGCCTCACCTCGGGAGGCGTGGCTTTTGGTGCGTGCCCAGGTCTACCACTTATGGTAAATCTGAGAATGCTTCAAAATCCATGGATGTTACGTGGGAACACCTATGCAAAGCCCATGGAAACGCCTCCCTGGCGCAGAGTAATGCATCGCAGGGATTTGCGCTGTGTTGCATTGCTCAAAATTTATGAGGTGGCCTTGCGTGGCGTCATAAATCTCATTTTGAAGTTGCTTCACTCTTGCAACACGTTGCGTGGTGAAAGAGCGACGCAACGGGGCTTGTAAATATGCTCCTTAGAAACGGACTCCTTTGATTGTTAACAGATGATATACCCTCATTGCCAACACTGGACGTCAACTTTGCACATTGACGGCCTCTGCCCAATAATGCTATATTTTTACCAAAATCAATCTAATGGTTTGCTGCTTTGTAGCACCATGCATTATCCGGCAGGCTGCCGAAGTACATTCAATGATACGCAAAACTCCATGGCGTTTTTCAAGCTCGTATTTGCATCTTGTACTTAAATATATCTGAGCTGGGCTTTTTTTAGCTGGTGGGAAAGTTTTGCTGAGGTTATTTTTGTTAGCATTTGCAGAAACACAACCGACATGCATTCTCAAGAATTCGGTCAATGCCCTGAATCAACCAAAAGCTTGTCTCCTAACTATGCTTCCTCCAGGTGGACACTGCATCCCTGGGAAGAGGCTGGAATTGGTGCGTAAAGAGAATGCATCACCTGGTCCTTGGCGTAGAGCACAGGAGCTGCCTCGCTGGTGTTCACCTGCGAGTTGGACTTAAGCCATTCAGAAACAAAATTCAGCACCCCACAGGTTCCAGTTACTAACAATGAGGAAGCTCAGTGGGTTAACACACCTATTGAACCTGTAGATCTGTGCAACCTAATGGTTCCTTCTTCGACTCTCTGTAGGGCTGAGAAAGTCTTTCTCTTTTCTCATGGTTGATAAAATGAGTACCGTAGATTTGGGTAACAGTGCCACCAGTCAGTAGTGCTTTGAGAATGGTTGACTCAGAGTACATACCATGTGGTACAAATGTTAAATGCCCATTTGTACGTAGCTCATAGCTTAAAAGCTCCCAGTGGGATCACTGACAGAATATTGTAAACAAAAATATCCTGTGGACAGAATATTGTGTCAAAAATATCGAAGACCAAATATCAAGAAGGTAAGTGCAAATAGGTAAGTATGGATTTATTAATCTTAAATCCACATCTGCGTGCCTTGAAGGTATATATCATCAAGGTACATATATGTGGAGTTATATATAATAAAACTTTGCATAGCCATAGAAACACACCTTCACAATACTTTTGTCCTCGATATTCCTGACACGATATTTTGTCCCACAATATTTTAGTTTCCGATATTCTGTATAAATACCCCTACAACCTTTGCTTTTTGGATTTAAAGTATGCCTGTTAGAAAATAGATCACAACTCAACCCCCTTCAGTGGCCTAGAGAGATCGGTTAATGTTCACCATTATTTTAATTAAGATGCAATTCCTTATTCTAATGACAGCATATTTGGGTGGGTGGGGGGATCTATCAGCTTGACAAGCCAAAAACTAGAATTCATCCTTACAACAGAAACTCACCCTGAATGTGCTGGTTGTTGGGACAATAGATTCTGCTGCCTTTGGGTGGGTTGCTGTTCTTTTTTTGGCCTTCTTGTCACAATTTGTATTAGTGTCTATTGCTTGTGTTCACCGTTGCGGAACCGTTTTTGGCTTGTATAATCCTAATATGGCAAAAATTTGACTGGGGCGTCCATTTTGGAGAAGCACTTAGGGGCGGATTTATGAGCCCCTTTGTGTCACTCTTGCACCACGCAACGTGTGCAAGAGCTCTGCAACCTAAAAAGAGATTTATGAGGCCTGGTGTGGCCCTGAGTGGCTTAATAGATCTCAACTAATGCAACGCAGAGCAAATTGCTGCGCTGCATTACGCTGCGCCAGGGAGGCGTTTCCACAGGTGTTGCGTGGGAGGTCCCATGCAACATCCATGGATTTTGATGCACTCCCATATTTACCAGAAGTGGTAGACCTGGGAATGCGCCAAAACCTAACCCTCCCCAGGTGAGGCGTAACGAGGAGAAATATCTGTATTTCTCCTCGTTTTTTCCTCTTTCTATGTGTGCTGCATTTTGCAGCACACATAAAAAGAGGAAAAAGCCTCAGGGGATTGTTTTTGTTTAGGTAGGTGCCTCTTCCTGCACAAAAACAATCCTCTTACCACGCAGGCACCCTTGCACCTATGGTGCAAGGGTGCCTGCGTTGTGCTAGGCAGCCAAAATGGCGCCAGCTCAGTAGAAAAGGCAGGAATGGGCCGTATTGACCTGAAAACGATGCATTCCTGCCTTTTCCCTGTCACGCAGTGCAGTGCAGCAAGGTGACATGCTGCACTGCGTGACTTGGCCATAGATATACCCCCCAGTTCTGTCAGCCGCATCTGAACTGCTTTACTCATAAAATAATTGTGATACGGCGAGTACGGACTAGTGTCT
This sequence comes from Calotriton arnoldi, assembly GCA_963921515.1. Classification (NCBI taxonomy): domain Eukaryota; kingdom Metazoa; phylum Chordata; class Amphibia; order Caudata; family Salamandridae; genus Calotriton; species Calotriton arnoldi. The sequence goes on from CAWUFW010001341.1 coordinate 1,570,558, forward strand.
CTAAGCACTATACTTCAAGGCTACTGATCGTTTGTGAGCTGAACTATATAAAGCCTTGAGAAAGCTCCAGGGGAGCGAAACACGTGTCAGCTGAGATATGATTATAACTTAATCTGAATAAACCAAAACACCGTAAAAAAATATATAATTGTAGACAATTACAGAAAAGTAATGATCATTTTGAAATATTTAAAATGAAATGTAATGGATCAGTATCAGAAAGTGCACACTGACTAACAAAGTTTAAAGTTTTAAGATTTGTGTTTGTAGGATGCAACATCACATGGGATATCCCCATTTTCTTCTTATTACAAAAAATCTGTGCAGATCAAATAAGTAAATGATAAGGACGCATAACAACCAGACCAGCCCTCATCAATTGTGGAAATTGAATAAAAGGTGCCATATTTTAATTCTGCTTCCGTACCATCCAATGCAAAAGAAACAATTGATGGACGGAATGCCGGACAATGCAAACATTCACCCCCAGTCACAAGGATCTGGGTTAAATCCATCATTCTTTTACTCACCACACCACCCCAGTTTGGACACAGCCATATGCAAATCAGTCTTGACCCTGTTCCTTGTGGGAACAGTCCAGCCGAACTGCCAAGCCAGGTCCTCCCTGGACCGGAAGCAAGCATCCTGGGACCGGTTTCAGGGCATCACCCTTCTTCAGCCAGGCTAGCTTGAATCCAGGGGTGTAGTGAGCACGGGACCCACGTCTGGGCATACACTTCCCACTTAGGGCGACATATGCAAAAGAAACAATTGATGGACGGAATGCTGGACAATGCAAACATTCACCCCCAGTCACAAGGATCTGGGTTAAATCCATCATTCTTTTGCACACCACCCCAGTTTGGACCCAGCCATATGCAAATCAGTCTTGACCCTGTTCCTTGTGGGAACAGTCCAGCCCAAACTGCCAAGCCAGGTCCTCCCTAAACTGGAAACAAGCATCTTGGGACCGGTTTCCGGGCATCACCCTTCATCAGCCAGGCTAGCTTGAATCCAGTGGTGTAGTGAGCACGGGACCCACGTCTGGGCATACCCTTCCCACTTAGGGCGACATATGCAAAAGAAACAATTGATGCACTGAATGCTGGACAATGCAAACATTCACCCCCAGTCACAAGGATCTGGATTAAATCCATCATTCTTTTGCTCACCACACCACCCCAGTTTGGACACAGCCATATGCAAATCAGTCTTGACCCTGTTCCTTGTGGGAACAGTCCAGCCCGAACTGCCAAGCCAGGTCCTCCCTGGACCGGAAACAAGCATCCTGGGACCGGTTTCAGGGCTTGTTTCCGGTCCAGGGAGGACCTGGCCTGGCAGTTCGGTCTGGACTGTTCCCATGGGGCACAGGGTCAAGACTGATTTGCATATGGCTGGGTCCAAACTGGGGTGGCGTAGTGGGCAAAAGAACAATGGATTTAACCCAGATCTTTTGACTGGGGGAGAATGTTTGCATTGTCAGCATTCCATCCATCATTTGTTTGCTGTAACACTTTTCGCCCTAAGTGGGATGGGTATGCCCAGACGTGGGTCCCTTGCTAACTGTGCCACTGGATTCAAGCTAGCCTAGCTGAAGAAGTGTGACATACCCTGAAACTGGTCCCAGGATGCTTGTTTCCGGTCCAGGGAGGACCTGGCCTGGCAGTTCGGTCTGGATTGTTCCCATGGGGCACAGGGTCAAGACTGATTTGCATATGGCTGGGTCCAAACTGGGGTGGCGTAGTGGGCAAAAGAACGATAGATTTAACCCTTTAAGTGCACCCGTCGGCCAACGGCCGTCGCGAGCACTACCGTTGGCAGACGCGGCCCCGCCCCCGCCCACTTAAAGGAACGCCCTGCGGCGGAATTGCCGCCGCGGTTAAGGTGTTAACCCAGATCTTTTGGCTGGGGGAGAATGTTTACATTGTCAGCATTCCGTCCATCATTTGTTTGCTGTAACACTTTCCGTACCATCCAAGACACAGACATGATGGACACAGAATCTGATTTTACGAAAAGTGACCATGCTTAGCACTAACCGAGGGATAGACAAAGCCATCCGTGCCGGAGCTTGGTTTAATAACTGCAGCTTTCAGTGTAATCCCTTCCTAATGCCCATGCCAGCTTTCCCGCCCTGCCAGGTTCATGTGCAGGCAGGTCGCTTCAGCTCGTGCCCAATTACGTACATACGCTTAAGTGTTGCATATGTCACCTGCTAAAGAAGGAAAATGCCCTAATTTGCTGTAATACTAACACTAACATGAGAGATTAGTGCCAAGATTAGTGCCAGGGGTGCTTGGAATCAGAGTGACACTCTGACAGCTAGTGGCCGGATTAGAAGGAGCAGATTGGACCAGCTCAAGGATGCAGCGATGTGCAGTTCAAGGGCTGTAGCCAATGGCAGAATCTCAAAGTAAGCTCATCAGTGCTTCGGTCATTATCATATGCCAGAGCTCTCCTGTTGGGTTCAAGAGAACATGTTTTAAAAGAACTACTGGTTCTGGCAGTTATATGGTCGATGCAGAATAAAAGGTGAGCTCCTTTTATTTTCCTACTGTGTTAAAAAGTTTCTATCTTTCCCAGTTCCTTTGCAGGTTTTCGGGTGGCTTTAGTATTTTTAAGGTACTGAGCCTGTGCACGCCTGCACAGTTGTTTAGCTAGCGACTTGTTGAATGAGCTCCAACTGAGCGCTGCAAAAATTAAAATGCATCATCTGGAAGTACCAATAACACACTATCAGAAGTCCACAATGATTGCTAATTGGCATGTGTCTAACTTTTGATGGAAAGGTGCTTTGATTGATCTCCCAGACTCCGGGAAGGGCATCATTTGCAGGGAGCATGCGCGTTGCCATATTTCTTCAATAGGGATAACACTTGCTGCCCTTGTGACCCCAAACCCCTTCGTCTAGGTAGCAATTCTTGGGAGGCACTGCTCCTGGTATTATCTTTGTTCTACAATTGTTTATAACTATATAGAATATACCTACATGGAAATGAACTCTTCTGGGAATACCAATTCTTAGAATACCGCTACTCAGAGAACCACAACTACATTAATGAGCTAAATTCAAGGTTAGGGCTCTCATTACGAAATTCTTTCTAGGTGCACAGTAACTCTGCCCCCCGAAGGTACCAATACTGGGGGCATCTGTAAAGGGGGAGACAGAGTTACTGGGTGTTACAAATGGGACCCTCAATGTCCCCTTAGAAGTGAGCACCTGCCCGGTCACCCCGGTCCCAATTCTCCCAGAGATTTTACATTTTCTCCCTGATATTTCCCCTAAGATATTCCTCCTTTTGGTAGGTGGACTCTCTAGGTGAAACACTACAGGTATGTAGCAACTCCAGTGAATGCACAATTCACGAACACAGGAGAACTTGAAATGAAACCATAACACGGAACCTTCCCCGAGCACTAAATATAACCCCAAGACTAACCATAAAACTCAACCTAACCCTAACAGTAGGCCTAATCCTAAAACTAAACTTCAAGCGCACTCTATATTGTAGCACACGACTACCAGTAAGCAAGTTCTAAAGCTAAACCTACCCATTACCCTAACTCTAAAGTTACTTCACCTCTTTAGCCTTACCCTAAACCTAACTGGGTCCCTTACATAACTATCCCTCACATTCACCTAAAACTTAGCGTTAAGCTTTCCTTTACCCTAACCCCAAGTCTGATACAAACCCTAACTCCATCATTTACCTGAACTCTAATCCTAACCATAACAACACACTTTATTCTAACTCTTAAACCTACCTAGTATTTACCGCAGTCTCAGGAGTGGTAATCTGACTAAAAGAGCCATTTCCGTGATGTTACATCACTGTAGTGGATTCTAAGTTATGGGGTGCACTCTGTTGTGCAGCTGAACCCACCCACGCTGCACAAATGCGCAATCATGCCCCGTTACAAGTGGGTGCTTGCGCACTACATACCAGGCCTTGTGTGGCGACCACCTTCCTGTAATGGCCAAGGACAGGATTAATCATAGCCCTCTCTCTCTCTCTCTCTCTCTCTGGGGTCTCTGAATTTAATGTTCGTACAGCACTTGCAAACCGCAGTATACTTATCTCACATTTACTGTTTTTTCCTCTTCTTCCGGAAGCCTTGGAGCCACTTCCGGTTGGACAGAAATGAACTGCATACAGAAATAGTTTGAACATCCAGGCTCATCTTCCCCGAATAGAGAAAATCCAAGCATATGAAGGTGCAAAACGTCTTTCATGTGGCGCTTTGCAACAAATTTTTAGTTTCAATCCTTATTTGGCTGGGATGAAGCATTGTAGGAACGCAGTAACGCAAAATGCACCCTATATTCTATATATCTGAATGTGTATATTTTTATGATGTGCTTATGTAGTGCTTTCAGATGCATTCACATCTTAGATAAATAGTAGAGGAAGATTATTGTTTACTAACTGCTTTGAGGAATTGAAACTAAGGAAGTACAGAAGATTATTCAAGCGTTTTTATTGATTGATCGTCCTCAAAGCGCTTTGCTACTAACCTGCACAGGCAGGATAAGAAACACAGGGCAGCTTCAAGGTCAGCAAATCTAGGACCATTGAAATCCGGAAATCTATACGAATATAGCTTTGAAATAAGAAATCTCTACCTTTAAAATATGAGGGCCATAGGATCAGTGACATTGTTGTGCAAAAATCAAAGCAACATTACCTAGTCTGACCAGCGACCTGGGGGACGGGGAACTTTAAAAAACAACCACAATCATGCTGCAGAAGTAGAAAAGGTAAAGGCATGGCAGCATTTAAATTATCAGGAGTCAGAATGGTTGAAGCACTGAAAGTACAAAGCTGCCTGCATCTCAAGTACCAGAGCCAGAGTCTGCGAGTAGCGGAATCAGCGTACTCCCTTCCCCAATAAAGGACATGCCTGCATGGGGTGTCCCAGACCAGAAGTTCAACAATGCGCTTCCCTCTTGTTCTGAGGGATGTAGAGCATCCTTTTTCCACCTACATGTGGGTGTGGCTTCTCAAGCCACTGAGTTCAGTGATCTAGTCCAAAATGGGCACTTGTATTTCATTTATTTGTCTGAATGTGGCTCACTTTCTTAGTGTGCTTAATGAGTGTTTCCTAAAGGAAGAATTTTCCAAAGTACTCTTGATCCATGCATGATCACAAGTTTTTAGCTCAGCCTTGGTCTAACAGTGCCCAGGCCATGAACGCCGGACAATGCAGAGGGCCTTTAAGATAATGCGTGTCTTCACCGGGCACCAGTTAAGCATGTTCAAGGCTGGCAGGCGTGCGTCGCCCCCTCCCCCCCCCATGCCAGCAGCAGCAGCTGCAAAACTTACAAAAATAAAATGATAATAAACCATGTTTATTATCATTTTTTTTTTCTCCTACCAAGGAGTCTTCGGAGCGGGGCCAGGGGATGACAAGCACTGAGGGGCATGGTGGGCACTGCTATCAGTGCACATGACGGTTTGGCTGCCCGTCTCAGGCCGGCCAAACTGTCATGCGCACTGAAGCTGCCTCCAACCTGAGCTGCATTGCGGGTTGGAAAGAGCAGGCACATGCTTCCAGTCTCCCTGGGAGCGCAAATTGAGGGCGCTCAAATCAATCCTGACACTGCTCTCATGCTGTGAGAGCAGCATCAGGATTGGCCGCAGGGCGGTCTGGGAACCTGTGCCTGCAGTGGAGCTAGAAGAGCGGCGATGCAGTGGGATTCATGTGTGTTTTTTTTGTTTATTTGTTTTTTGTTTTGTTCCGCTTACGCCTCCCCCCCGCCACATTACCCTGACACCAGTTGCGACTGAATGCTGGTTTGATGTGATCATGTTTGCAAAGGGTTACAAACACTTTTGCTGCCAGGTTTGCAGCCTTTGGAGTATCTTTTTTTTGTTTAAAAAAAAAAAAGATTTTATTGGTTTTTGTAACACAATTGTAACAACCATACCAGGCATGGCATATGGAGACATATCAACACATAGTGCATCTTTAACAGTTTCTTGTCCGTATAATGTTACATTAAGTATAATTAGACATTCCAGGGATGTATGACTTCACATCTCATCACCTTTTAGCATATCAGAGTGGGCTCTTAAGTAGAGTGACAATGGTTCCCAAAAGTTTGTAGGTTTGGAAGCTGACGGTAGTTCCTCAGCATATAATAGGAAATTGTCTCTACAGTATACCAAGTCTGTCAGCCATCGTGTCACCGTAGATGATATTTTACTGCCCCAGTGCATAGAAATTCTTCTCTTTGCAACTAACAATGCTATGGCAGCAAATTTCTTCTTGACTGATTTCAGAGGTGCCAGACATCCTAACAGGCATAGTTTCATGGAAAACTTTACATTACAATTCAACATGCCCCCCAACAGTTGCGTCACTCGTTCCCAGTACGCTCGGATTTTAACACAGTACCATGCGAGGTGTACAAAGTTAGCATCATCCATTCCACATCTGCGGCATTTGGCGTCTTCACGCAACCCATATTTCTGCAGCTTGAATGGCGTGTGATATGCTTGATGTATGTACTTATAGTGTATGACACGCAGGTTGCCATTGGGAGTCAGCATTTCTGTCAGGGCGCACCAGGATTACCATTCCTCTATTTCTAATGGAGTGTCCAGTACTGCATTCCATCTCTCAAGTGCCTTGTCTGTCCCTCCCCCTAGCTCTGCCTGCATGGCTCTGTATAGTTTCATCACTATGTGAGTATTGTCGGTGTTTGTTATGGTCATTTTCAGCGGGGTTAGTGTGGGTGGTTCTAGTGGGTAAGTCGAATAGAGCTTCTTAATGGCCTCTCGCAATCTATGAAACGCGAATCTAAATAGTAATGTCTGATTGCTCACATATGAAAGGTCATGCGAGTCGAGGAACACTCCATTCTGGTATAAATCTCCCATTGTCACTAGACCCACCTGCTGCGGCAGCTCCATACTACCTCTATCGTGCGTGACAGACAGTGCTGGGTGTTGATTTAAAGGCATATTAGGCGCATACAATGGGTATTTACTGGCCAGTCGGCCCATTTGCTGCCACGCCATTGACGTTGTTCGGATTGTGTTTATTTCCTCCTTGGATAGGTGGGATCTATTGTACACTATTATGCTGCGTAATAAAATGGGATTGGCGTCCCCATCCTCCACCGCCAGATGCAGCATATAGCGTACAGGTTGGTACCAATAGTGTGCATATTGGGCCTGCGCACATAAATAAGCCTTTGGAGTATCTTTAAGAGTTTCACAGGGAGCCCTGAATAAGTAACATTACACTAGTCAAGTCCTGTAACACCACCGCTCTTGTGAACAGGAAATACATACATGCGTTTTATTAGAAAGTCACAGTATTCTCCCTGGCCGCCCCTCTGGGCACTCCCCTCACACTAAAAAACCCATCATCAATGATTAACTGGCCAGCGAATGGTCCTCAACCACTGCCTCTTTTGAGACTCTGTCCAGAAAACACACAATTAAAGATCTTTGGCTACATTATGAAATATCAAGAGACAAAGAACTTGATGAATTGTGAAATATACAGACATTGTTTTTCTGATGGAGATATCTTACTGCAGGTACCTCACCTTTAGAATGTTCTTGGGCACCAGACAGGATCCAGACATTTTCCTTATCAGTGCTCTCGCTCACCTGTAGGTGGCATAATGCCACTCAACAGTGATTCTGCACCACCCCAGACATGATGGAACAGAGCCGCATATCAACGCCACTCCTGTGACCTGATGTCAGTTCCGCTCCCAATTTCTTTGGCCTTACAACGATTTCGAACTTCTCAGTGACAGTGTGCTAAGGAACTGTGTCACCACCGAAAACAACATGCTTCAAGCTTTGCAGAGACAGCAGGAAGCATATGTTTGTCACAAACCTGCACAAGTTATGCTTTTGGTGCCTGATGTCTGGGCACGACACCAAAGTTTGTGACAAGAGTAGGAGTCCCATATCACCTCTCAAGACACTGATGACGATGGGGATGGACTTCTCCCTTATTACACAGTTGATGCTTTGTACCTAGACCTACAAAATGATAGTGCGCTAGCTACATCCCCTGAAACAGATGGGTACCCAATACATGGCCCACGAACAGCAAACATGACTCATTCATAGTGGTGGTATGGTGGGCAGCTGAGACACTAGCACTGCATTTGCCCACCATTGAGGCAAAAATGAACAATCTATCTGAGGATACAGGTTCACTCTACTCTTACGCCCACTGCTGCACACAATTATGGGAGCCTGCTAGCGACCACACGGGCCGAATTCACCAAATGGAAATCTCATGGCCTCTCCTGGCTTGGGCAAATAGCAGCGGTTAAAATGACGCTACTCCCTAAACTTCTCTACGTCATGCAAACTCTGCCCTTCCAACGCCCTCCCACAGACACTGGACAGATTACAATCACTTATCAGGGAGTTTATCTGGGAGAGTAAGCGAGCGCGTATGGCCAGGGCCTGTGCTTACCTCCCATTGTCAGCAGGTGGACTGGGAACCCCGAATCTGCGCTGCTATTACCAGGCGGCGCAACTACGCTACATGGTGGAATGGTCTCGCGCCCCTACGGAGAAACATTGGTGTTTCATAGACCAGGCGATTGCAGCCATCCATATTTGGAAGGTACCATGGCTACCAAAACCCCACAGGCCAGCCGGTGTTTTATGTCTCCCCGGTGGTGAGGTCCACATTCGGGGTTTGGGACAAGATGCAATTGTGACATGGTCTTTCTACACCAATCTCTCCACAGACACCACTGATAAGTAACTCAAACTTCCCCGAACTTCCCACCAGCTGCCACGGGCTCAGCGTTTGGGGCATGGCAGGAAGCTAACTGCAAACGATTGGGGGACCTGTTTGATGCTGATGGGCTTGTGGACTTCCCTACATTGCAGACACATTATGGCCTCCCCGACACGGTGCGATGGCAGTACCTGACTGTAACACATTGGGTGACCCAAACTTGGATCTGACCATACGCCAGTAGGGTACTTACAGCTTTTGAGAAGTGGCTTCTCACTCGCTCCACAGACAAGAAACTAATGTCTGACCTCTATGCCTGTTTGATTACATCTCAGAATCCCACAAAGTCACCTGTGAAAGCTAGATGGGAGGGAGAATATGGGCGCCCTTTCACAGATAAAGAGTGGAATGAACCTACGCTCTTACCACCACTAGTAAAGAAATGCTCCTGAAGATCATCCACTATTGGTACCTCACCCCGGCCAGGATCGCTACTTGGGATCCGACGGGCGGCGGACTTTGCTGGCATCATTGTGGACACCAGGGCACTCTTACTCCTCTCTTATGGTAATGCCCTAAACTGGAATCTTTCTGGGCAGGGGTCTTCGATGCTGTGAATGTTATGTTTATGACAGATATTCCTCGATTCCTGAGTTATGTTCTCCTGGGTCTCCCTAATCCTCTCACTACCCTCTGCGGTTCAATTGAGGCAGAGCAATCACCCTAGCACTGATTCTCCTTGCCAGACGGGGTACAGATGCTGTGCCTACACATTCTGACTGGTTACACAAATTATGGGATATACTAGCGATGGAGTAGCAGACAGCCGTTGCTACGCATCACCTCCCCCGCTTTGATAAGATGTGGCAACCCTGCCTTCAATACCTGTTTGATGAGTTCCGTGAGCTGTCATGCCCACGGTACTTACAAATACTGCGCTTAAGCTCAACAGCTGCACCTGAAGAGCACTAGAACATTTGAGCTCCCACCTGAAGCCCTTGACACCTGACTTAAACCCGTACGCCACCTCCTCCCTGTCCTAAACTTCTCTATCGTCTTTGTGTTCACTCCTTCCATCCTTTTCTGTGATGCATGCCTACTCTGCCTACTATTGAGATCACCACTGGCCACTGGATGTAGATGGGTTGTTGTGTATCGCCTGTTCTATATAAAATCATTAAAATAGATCTAAAGCTAAAAATGAACAATCTGACTGGCTGGACATCTGTCAGGTCAGACAGATGGGTCTTACAGATTCTTCTCTGCATTTCATCCCCATCTTCCTCCCACACCAGAGTGCCTTTCGAAGAATCACACTGTAATCTGGATTCAGGACAATCTTTTACTCTTCAATGGTGCCATTGAGCACTAACTAGGCTCAGAGATAGGGGAAGGACACTATTTGCATTACTTCCTCGTCCTGAAGAAAGGAGGCCACATGCCTATTCTGGACCTCTACCTACAAGACCTTTCTATTAAAGGCCTAATTCAAAATACTCATGCTGGCTCAGTTTCTCTGTGATCTGGGCCCAGGAGTCTGGAGGGTGTCCTTGGACCTGCAGCATGCTTATCTTTCAATATACCTGTTCTGCAGTACCACATGCATAATCTTCAGTTCAAGGTGGGCTGCAAGCACTTTCAATTTATTGTGCCCTCCTGTGGCGTTACCTTTGCCTCATGGATGTTTACAAAAGTGATGACGGTGGTTGCTGTCCATCTTCAGCGGTCAGCATTACACATTTTCCTGTTCCTGATGACATATGGCATTCCTTCCCTAAGTTAAAGTTGTTACACCCTTCCACGTTAGCCAATTGATTACTCTTTCAGCATTCTTTGCCCCTCCACACCCTTCGGAGGAGGAATGGAGATGCCAATGCTTTGATTCAAAAAGGGCATTGAGTTTTACATCAGCAGCATTGGTAAACGATGAGCTCTTTGTTGGGTTCTCAGGTGTACAGAAAGATAACTTACCTTCAGAAATAATAATGCTCCCTGCTATGACCACAATTATAAACAATTTTTACCCAACCTCTGATGATGATTCATTTCAGCAAGTTTATCAAGAACCTTATTTGACACACAACGATACATCAGGACAAAAATGAATCACAAAGATGACACATCATGAGCCTATTTTCAAGATCTTTCTAACCTTCCCAGTATCTGGCTTCCGCCGTCGTATCAAATTAGCACAGCTGTGCTGGTTATCTGCTGTTTAAATATTATAGATACCAGTTGTCAGTAAAGAACTCTGAAAGCTTTCCTCATCCTCAAGCCTTGAGAATTTGTTGTAGTGCCAAAACTGTAATGTTTTGTAAACCCTTTTGGCTAGGTGTTTTCTGTCCGGTCGCTACACATGGAGTGGACTTTAGGTTGAAAATGTTCAAAAATGAAGGTAGAAAAGCCAAAAGTTCTAATCAAAAAGTAAAACATTTATAGTTTGGAATTTAATGCAGTCTAAATATTTGACAATAAGTTTGAAAGCTAAAAGTTTGAAATTTTGTCCCTATCCCAAATGCTCCTGGACGCCACACAATCACGTTTCAGACCCAACCACAATACAGAGCCAGCCCTCATAGCAGCAGCAGACGACGTCCGGATGATAATGGACAGAGGAGAAATCGCTGCCCCGAGGTCCAGCTGGACCTTTGCAGCCTTCGACACAGTCTCCCATCCCATCATGATCAGACGAGTTCAAGAGGGTGGACTCCAAGGATCTGCCCTCCAATGCATATACACCTTTCTTACCAGAAGAACACAGACAGACAACATGCCACCCTAGGCCTCAGAAGCCTGGAAACTCATTTGCTGATGCCCGAGGGCCCCTCGCTCAGCCCAGCCCTCTTCAACAACTATGTGACTCCACTGGCAGACATCATCCATGCACATACCATCAACATACTCACCTATTCTGATCACACACAACTGATACTGTCCCTGACGGACAAATCACACCAAGAACTACTTCAACTTGTGCATGACTGAAGTGGACACATGGATGAAGCTCAACTGCCTCAAACTTAACACAGAGAAGACCAAACTGGTAATCTTCAAAAAGGATGCCTTGCCGTGGGACTCCGCCTGGTGTCCGACTGACTTAGAACTTCCCCTCACCCCCAGCATACAAGCAAGAAACCTCAGGACCATTTTCACCAGCACTCTGGACATGACCCAGGTCAACATCATCACCACAACCTGCGTTGACACCCTGAAAATGCTGAAAAAGATATTTAAGTGGCTACTTAATAACACCAAGAAAACCATCACTAAATCCCTCACCCTCACTGACCGGACTACCAAAATACCCTCTTTACTAGTATCACCAACCAACTCACCAAAAGACTTCACTAAAGAAATTTTAGGGGAGGGTTTTTTGAAAAAGAAGTTCCTTTGCATTTTCAACAGACACATCAGTGCACACCCCCTCTGCCCCGCCACCACCCTTCGCCCTCCATCCCACAGTCCCACAGCAAAATCTACAAATTTGTCTGTATTGGCTACTCGGATTCGATGGTGCCTCACAGTCCATAGTAGTTCCATCAATTGCTACACACCCGGGCTTGTTTCTTTAGTCATCCCGCGCCCTGTAGATGTTCTCCTCCAGTTTGGAGCACCAGTCCATTGCCCTCGACCACTCTGGGATATTTGGAGGGTTTAGGGAAGACCATTTTTACGTGATAGGACCGACGTAACACCCACCAACACCTGCTCACCCCTATTCCCTCCAGTTGTCTTCCAGGATCCCCAGTAGGCCCACTCTGGGTGTGAGGTCATTGTGTCTCCCTAGGACCCATGCAAGCGTCCTAGCGATATGCCCCCAGTATGGCACAATGTGAGGGCAACGCCAGACCACGGGAAAGAAGTCTGCATCGGGATGTGTGCATCGGAAGCAGTTGGGCATGGGAAGTGGTCCAGCCTGCCAGAGGCGGCTGGGTGTGAAGTACATTGTGTGTATATAGTTTAGTTTAAAGAGTCGCAGTCTGGATGATTTTGCGATCTCTCTGGGGGCTATAGGTGCATCTCTTCAGTCTACATCATCAAGTTCCCCTGCCAAAGCCTCCCATTTCTGCTTCAGGGGCCCACATGTGTCTGGGATGTTATGAAGGAGAGGTATATTTTAGACACACTGCCACGGCCAAAACTGCCCATCAGCACGAGCGCCTTTAGCCGCCTGTATTCAAGTAAATCTGAAAGGTCTGAGCACTGAGCAGCCAATGCGTGTCTGACTTGAAGGTACTTGTGAAATTGTGTATGTCAAACCTGAAAGTGCATCTACAGTTTAGCAAAGGACTTTATGTTGGCTCCACTCCATACGTCGCCTAGGGACGTGATACTGATATTGTCCCATTGACCAAATCCTTCCAGCTGGAGGGTGTGGCGCAGCCAACGTCCACTCAACAGAGGGGTCTGTTTTGTGAGGTTATGATCCCAATATGTGAAGCGGAGCACCGCTCGCCAGTATAGTAGCACTACTTTTGTGAGCTCCAGCTTGTGGGTGGGATGCGGCTCCCATGCAGGTACCCTAGGACCCTGTACATTCCAATAAGGCCAGTTCAATGCTATAGGCTGTGTCGCCCAGTCCCCACACATCGAGTCGTTAATGGGCAGGAGCTGTGATGCCCAGTGATAGAGTTTGACATCAGCCAGCCCCATTCCCATCCCCCATCAAACGTCGATAGACGGCATTTATCTCATGCTATGCGTGGGGATCTCCCTTGCCAAAGGAAAGTCTGCATTAGTGCACTGAGTTGTTTGAACCATGTGTTGGGGATTGGGAGTGGGATGTTTTGGAGGGCAACGAGATGTTTGGTGAGCAACATCATCTTGAATAGGGCCACTCTCCCCAGAATGTTCAGCTGGAGACCGGCCCAGGACTGTAGCGCTCTTTTTGTGTACTAGTAGAGGAGTCAAGATAAAATTGTGTGCACATTTCAGTAAGACCGATATGTAGATCCCCAAGTATTTAAAACTCAGATGCTGAATGGGGATTGTGCCCAGCAAGCTCACTTCTGCTGAGTCACCCTTCAACAAGACCAGAAGAGACTTTCACCAATTTGCACGGAGCTCGTAGACCTCTTCAAAGATCCCCAGAATAGGAAGGACCCTCCATCTGTAGATGAGCCAGGAAGAGGAGGACGTCATCTGCATACAGGGCAATCTTTTCCTCGATACTCTCCCTCCACTACACCCCTATACCTGAGCGTCACACCACATAATTATGGTCAAAGGTTCTATCGGCAGGGGGAAACCCGGCTTCCATGTATGGTGCCTCTGCGGATTGAAAAGGGAGTGAAGTATGCTTCGTTGATAAGGCTCTGGGCAAAGGGCTCCCTGTAAAGGAGTTTAACAAGTCTATGGTATCTCGGGTCGAACCTGTATAATGGAGGACCTGGTCCAAGTATAAGCAGTCCACAATATTGAACGCTTTTTCAAAATCCACCAATAGGAGTGTGCTGGGAACAGCCATCTTGTGTTGGTGAGCAAGCCCCACGTTGACTTGTCGAAAGTAAAGGCAAGTACCTCGATAGAACATAAAGCTGCATTGATTGGCGTGAATTAGATGGGATAGCACTCGCTGGAGCCTATTTGCTATGACTTTGGCAAAATCTTAAGTTCTGCATTAATCAGCGACATAGGCCAGTAATAGGCACAAGTGCGGGGCCTGACCCCATTTGGGAAGGACCCTCATACGAAGCCATCGGATCCCATGGGTCCTTCGGGTGTTCAAATCTTGCATGACTGCCTCTATTTCGGCAGCTGTAATGGCAGTCTCCAGGTCACCTCTCTGGAGTGCCTTGAGTCTAGAGTGGGACAGCATTCTTCTCTTTGGGTCAGGGTGATGGGCTTAAAGTGCCTGGTAATAAGCTGCAAATGTCTCTGATATGCCCTCTGCATTGGTGACATAATGTCCTGTTGTGCTCTTGACGACTGTAATTATCCTTGACCTCATCCCCCTAGTGGCAAACCAATAGAGTAGTTTTCCATTTTTGTCGCTATGCTCATACAACCTCTGGGTGAATGTTCTTCAAAACTGGTGGTTCTCGTTGAGCGCCAGCTGGTGCAGAGAGGCCCTATGAATCTCTAGTTGCCTGTTGACTCCCTCAGGGGAACCCAAAGAGCAATGTTTCTCTAACTTCAGTATTCGGGTCTCCAGACAGACAAGTTCCTCGCCATTCAGCCTATCAAACCTGCGGAGGTAGGATTTGGCAATCCCCCTAATAGTGGCTTTGCCCACCGCCCAGAGTGACCCGGGTGAGGCCACTGACCAGGAGTTGATCTTAAAATACATTTCAAGTTCCGTCAGAATGTGTTCCTGAAACTGCTTGCCGGTGAGACACCAGGTGTTGAGCCGCTACATTGGATGCCTAGACCGAACTGACGCTCCGAAAGAGTGTCTTTGTCGAGGCCAACATATGTGCATATTCCTTGTCTTTGGAATGCAGGTTCCCAACGTATCTCACAAAATCGCAGGGAATCCATCCAGGACCACAGATTTCGCACCCCTCGCTGTTGATGTTTTGCCAGGGGGTGGTGGGGGGGCAGAAGAGTCCAGCTCAAGGCGAGACATCGTATTGAAGTCACCTCCAAATATGGTGGTCCCGCGGGGAAACCAGAGGTGGCCTCCGTAAGTGCCTCTAGGGTCTGTGTTAGGAGGAGAGGTGGATATAGACACTCAGGAAGTTGACATGTTTGCTCTCCTGTGCCCCGTCCACTGCCACATAGCGGCCGTGTGGGTCCAGGCTCGCCTTAGTCACCACCGAAGGGACGTTTTGTGCAGGAGTATAGACACCCCCCTGGAGCCCCTCGTGGATCTCGCATGATAGGTCCGGTCATAGCCGAATCTACAGTAAAAGGAACATTTGGTGCTCAATAAATGGTCTCTGCCAACATCAGGATTGCAGGGCGGGTTCCCTTGGCATAACAGAGGACTGCAATTTGCTTGATCCGATCTAACAGGCCATTGACATTCCATGTCAACACCTGAAAGCAAGCCATTCTGAAGAGGAGAAAGCCCAAGTCAAGGGTTGCGAAAGCCCCCCCGTAGAGGTGGGCCCCGGTGTAGAGTAGTAGTGGATGCGTGTGCTGCCCGGTGTGTGTAACAAAGCTAAGAAACCAATAACCAAAAGAAAAACATAAAATAATCCCTTCCCCCACATTCCTCCCTCCCAAAACTGCCACCCCAGAAGCATCTGACACCCCAGCAAGTGTCCATAAACACAACATTTTTAGTCATTAGCACAAGCTTTAAAGCTGGCTCTCCTCCTATCAAGGATCTTCCATCCTGGATAACAAGTGTGATACCCTCGGACCCAGCAATTCAATTTCTCCCACTGTCCCCCACTAATGTCCTTGTTCTCTCAGAGAGGTGAATAGAGGATGGGCTTCGGGGTGGCGGCGGCCATAAGAAAGGGGGGGCATGGTCATTGTCCCTCAGAGGAAGCCTCCTGTACATCACCCAAGAAGTAGCGCTTCTCTGAGGTCAGGGATCTCCATTCTCGTTTGCGACGACCTCCCTCCGCACTGGAGGAGTTGGGCAAATCTCTGCGGTGTCTCGGGCCTCCCCGGGACCTCAATGCTTTCCTGGCAGCGGATGCTCGGGGACACTGGGGTGTCCAAGATCGTTAGTCCTCATGGTGGTAGGGCGACGGGTGCCACCGGCAGAGGTCACGTCACTCGGCGGGTCCACTCCGATGTTTCCTCGGGCACTTAAAGAAGTACGTTCGGGAGTCGCGGACCTTCTTCAGCTTTATCAGATATATCAGCATATATGAGAAGGGCATTTCCTGCAGGTTCGCTTTGACCGCATTGAAAGATTTACACTGACTATGAACTAACTTGTTATAATCCAGGAATTTCATGATATCAAATCAAAGTGAAGGGTTCCTTTTTTGCATGCCTCTCTCAGAAGAACCTCCCAGTTGCGGTGATTCAGTATGGGAGCAATCATAGGCGTGGGGGCGCACCGGGAGGCGGGTGCTGAGCCAAGGCCCTGTGAGCTTTTTTTATGATGAACCAAGGCAAGAGGGCACCCTCCGCGGCCTAAGACTTGAGACAAGTGTCAAGAAATTACTTGGGGGCTGCAGATTCAACCCCCTCAGGTAATCCCATGAAGCGGAGGTTGTTCTGGCTAGATCTATTTTCCCCCTCTTTGGACCTGGCTTCAAGGGTGCGGTGGTATTATTCAACTGGGCCACTCTATGGGCCAGATGTACGACCATTTGATGTTGCGAGGAGCCAAATCAAATGTACAACAGCGTGTTTAACACTGTTTGCGATTCCCAATGGGGTCGCAAATTGCGAAGCTCATTAATATTAATGAGCCTCTCGCAATTTGCGAGCCCATTGGGAATGACAGGCCCTCCCAGGGATGGTGGCCTGCTGGGCTCAGCAGACCACCATGTCTGGGACTGCTTTTAAATAGAGCAGTGTTTTTTTTTACATGCAGCCCATTTTCCTTAAAGGAAAACGGGATGCATTTAAAAAAATAAAAAGTGAAATGTTTTCGTTTCATTTTTTAAGGGCAGGCAGTGGTCCTTAGGACCACTGCCTGCCCTTAAAAAATAATTTTGCATGCATTTGCAAAGGGGAAGGGGTCCCCTGGGGAACCCTTTCCATTTGCGAATGCATTACCACCTACTTGAAGTAGGTGGTAATTGCGAGTGTTTTGCAACCGCAATTGCGGTCGCAAAACATTAGTACATGGGTTTGAGACTTGCTATTTGGAAGGGAACGCCCCTTCCAAATAGCGAGTCTCTAAACACTTTTTTGCGAGTCGCAATTCATTTGCGACTCGCAAAATTGTGTGGTACATGGCCATGACAATTTTAGCATGCGCAAATGGGTCGCTAACCCGTTTGTGCATGCTAAAATTGTTCGTACATCCGGCCCCTATATCACTATCAAGCAACAAAATGAAAGGATAACAAGAATACTACTTCTCTCTTTTAAGGGTGCATCTTTACATCAAGGGTAACTTCCCATCCATTACAAATCAATGAAAATTGTATAGAAACTAATATTTTGCTATGTTTCAACTTTTAGCAATTTATGAAATAGACCACCATTGGAGAACAGGAGAAGTATCTAAGTCAGATGGCTCACTCATCCACATACAAAAACACTAAAGTCTCTGAACAAACATGGATACAATTGTGCCACACCTGGGACTCAATGTACTAAGGGGTTCGACTGCTAATCACTTCTACAAAGAGCACAGTGGGGGGAAGGAACATAGAGGGTGAGGGTGGGGAGGAGAAGCAGTGGAAGAGAGAGCAACCTGGAGTGGGTGTCGGAATGACATGGAGCATCATGGAGTGCTGGAGGAGAAAAATAGATGACGGAGAGAGCTGTAAAACACATGCACTCTCAAGGAGTGCTTAACCCAAAAGAAAAAGTGGTGCTCAAAAAGCAATCAGTGGAAGCATAGAATCGAGAAAATAAAAAGAGATGGAAAAGAGTCCTCCATGGGAGGGAAAACACAAGATTGACAAGGTAGGACACGAATCAGAAGGAGGCAAATAAGAATGATACGAAAGTCAACCAATTGAAAGCAATGTGTGTGCTCGAAGCTTCTGTATGCTCTTGGAAAGCCAACAGTATGTCTTTTGCAACCAGACATCTGTGCTCTAGTAGGCTCACCCTAAAAGTGAGGCTTGAGCTAAATCCTCTCAGGACAACCCTGAGGTTTATCAGGCCCTAACTAAATTACTTTTCAAAGCCTTCCTCTCAGTAAGTGTAAAACGTAATCAAAGCAACAAGATGTAATTATGACTTATGGGTCTATTCCTTTTTGCTTGGTTAACGTTACACTGCTCTCCCTTAGTTATGGCAAGCATGAAACCTACTGCAGATCTTTCTTAGATTGTGTGCCTCAATCAGTTACTCACCCATGCATGGCTTGGGAGAATGCCCCTTGCCCATGTCCCATTCCAGCACAGCTGGCAGTCACACTTGTGCCAGTTTGTGATGCGCAACAACTGTATTTACATATGTGTCACTCCTTTGAAACTCCCCATGGAACTTGTGAATATGGCTGTAATATGAACCACTAGCCATATCAAGTCTTCCAGAAAAGTTCCAGTGGCTCCTTTATCGGTACCAATATTGGACGGGCGCATAAATATGAGAATAACAATAAGTGGACACTAGTTTCTGTGTTGAGCTAACTGTAAACATCCGGCTCACAGTTTTCAATAGACAGTCTTTAAGTTGATAGATACCTTGGGGGATATTTACAACAAAATGTTGGAGCGCGGTGTTACGCCAAAATTGTTAACGCCGCGCAGGGATGCACTGTATTTACAAAAATATGGTGTACCCCTGTGTTTCCCCTAGGACTGGCGATAATGAAGCTGCCTAGCACCAGCACAGGCACCCATGCGCCATGTTGCTAGGGTGCCTGCGCTGTTGGGGCAATTGTTAATGTGCAGAAAGGGACACCTTCCTGCACATAAACAATCTTAAAAGGCGATTTGCTCTGTTTATGTCTGCTGAAGAATGCAGCACACATGGAAAGAGCAGAATACTAGGAGAAATTAATAATTTTTCCTTGTATCGCCAGCCTAAGAACAGGTATTCCCTGGTCTTCATTTGTGGCGCTGCCCCAGCATTGTAAATATGGAAAGCTTCAAAAAGCAATGGGTGTTGCAGCGGAACACCCACTACAACACCCATTGTACACCCCTTTCATGCTAAGTGAAGCGTGAAAAGGGGGCTTATTTACAAGGTGGCGTTAAGCCACACTAAGTGACGTCCTGATGAAGATATCCCCTTGTAAATATGCCGTTTGTGTCTACTATAGACGAGGGTGAACTATATTCTTATCATTTTCGTCATTTTATAAATTCTGTGAACAAACTACACTGCACCTTGCATCTTGCACCTTGTTAAGTTATGTTATGTAAAAAAAAAATTATAAAGCGCACGTACACCAGGTTGGTTTTATGGCGCTTCTCTGGGAAGTGCCGGGCCCATAGGGAGTTACTCGTAAGCTTGTCTGAACAGCCAGGTCTTCACAAGCCTCCGGAAGCTGAGGAGGTCGGTGCAGGATCGAATTTCGGAGGGAAGAGAGTTCCAAAGCCTTGGAGCTAGGACGGCAAACCTAGCACCACCCTGACGTTTTAGTTTAAAGGAGGGGGTTGTCAAAAGGTGCTTGTTCGCTGAACGCAGATTGCGCATCGGTAAGTGCCTCTGAATGAGGCAATCCACGAATTTAGGGCTCCTTCCATTCAAAGACTTAAAGATAAGGCAGCATACCTTAAAGGCGCATCGCTGTGTAATAGGGAGCCAATGCAGCTTCCTCATGAGGGGGGTGATGTGATGATGCCTAGGTTGCTGAAAGATCAGTCTCGCTGCTGGGTTCTGTACCAGTTGCAGACGTTTGGTAAGATATAGTGGAATACCAAAGTAAAGGGAGTTAGCATAGTCAACATGGGACATAACCATGGCAAGGACTACCTGGGTCAGAGCTTCCTGGGTGAGGAATCTTCTGATCTTTCTTATTTTTCTCAACTGGAAAAAGCAAGTAGATACCACTGACCCGATTTGGGACTTCATGGTAAGATCACGATTTATTGTTATTCCAAGGCTTTTGGCTGAGGCAGATGGGGAGGGGGATTGGCCCAGTTCCTTTGGCCAAAAGTGTGGGCCCCGGGGGGGTTGTGGGTACCCCCTGTTAGGACTAGCTCAGTTTTGTCCGGATTGAGTTTTAGGTGATTGCTATTCATCCACCTGCTAATGAATAGCATGGTGGCCTGAAAGTCACGGACCGAGTCGGGGTGTCGCTGATGCAGAATATTAGTTGAAAGTCATCAGCGTAGTTAAAAGTGCAGACTTTCCTCTCTTTTAGGGCCCGAATCAGTGGAAGAAGATAAAGGTTAAATAGGAGAGGGGAAAGTGAGGAACCCTGCGGGACTCCACAAGTAGTTCTCATTTTGGGGGCTGTAAATGGAGCAATGCGGACAGACTGGGAGCGATTTTCGGGGGGTAAAGCTGAGGAAAAAGCTGAGGAAAAATTGTACCTGAATATGTGCAATTCCAAATTCCTGCCAATATCTTGTGTCAATGCCATAGCATTTAAAATGCATTTTGGAGTTTTAGAAAGCTATGATTTTTTGTTTTTGTGGGCCCCAAAACCTTGGTAACTTTTTACCGACCAATCCAAGCCTTACATAAGTTATTTCCAACTATTAGCAACTTACATCTTTTTATTTACTTCTCCTAAAAATGATCTAACTTTTTGGAATTGATAGTGTTTAAAAAGTTTGTATCTATTTAACAAACTGTGCATAGGTTTTAAAATGATAAAATAGTCATATGTAGCAATATGTGGTTTCGGTCCATTCTCTGAATGTTGCAAGATTAGGGTACCTAGTGTCTAAGGCTTCTCAGATGGTGCCATATGCCTAGTCCTCAAGAACTAGTCTTTATTACTCCAACACAGGAGAATGTATTTTACTTTCTAGGATTCCATCACAGCTGTGCTTTCTGCCATAGAAGTAGTACATACAATCTTCCAAAGTTGTATATAGCTCTTTAATGTACAATGTGATGATAAATCTCCCTGAGCTTAACTAAAGGGCAAGGCAAAGTCTAGGGTGAGGCAAAGGAAAGATCCTTCTGCCACTGATGGTCAAATCGAACTTATGCAGAAGCCATCTTGAAATCATATTTCATGGGGGAGAAGAGTGGTTTAGGTGTTAAACTGCCGACCAAAAGATCAGGAGAAATAATTTGTAATTCCTCTTCGTAACATGACCCAACGGTGTGATCCTGGGCAAATCACTTTCTATTTCTGGGTCTTCCTCTATCCTCTTTCTCCAAAGTTTGGAGTCCTTAGACACAATGTAATTCCCACTATTATGTGCTTTATTAAAAACGGGATCTTTGATGTTACGTTTCTTATTGCATTAAAGACACATATTTTGTGTTGCATCCAGCTACAGTATGGTACCAAACAATTCTCCCTTTGTATACGACCTCAAAGGGGATGTATGTGCATGTTCCAGATGCTGGCTGCAGTCGCCAGCAGAGACCGCAGAGAGGGCCATGCGTGGGCAGGTTGGGCATGGGTGCAAGCTTAAATCCTGTCATGCTGGGCTGCTGGCACTAAGTGGGCACACATACGCCTAAGGAGCCTAAGCTGGGTGAAACCTGACCAGGCGTTCAGTTGCATGTTGCGCTTTGGAGTTGACTGGGTCGTGCATCTGTGATTATTCCAACATCAGAGCACACAGCTGGATGCCAATGGGATAGAGATGAAAACGAAGCGAATGAAAGGACTGCAATCAAGTGCCACCGCTAGCCGTCTAAATCACCTTCTCAGGCCTGACATGGCGGCCGAGCATGCTAGAAGACTGCCATGCTTGTCCCCTCCTCCTCAAAACACCTTCTCAGGCCTGACATGGCGGCCGAGCACTCTAGAGGACTGCCATGCTGGTCAGGGGCGCAACTAGAGCCAAATTTCGGGGAGGGGGCTAATACTGCCAGCAATGGGACAGGACAAGAATTTCCAGTAGTAGAGTACGAGCTATCCTCATAGCCAATATGAGAATAACAAGTGACAAACAGCAATTTAAATTAAACATGTTGGACAAACTTGATATGGTAACAAGCATGTTTTTGTAGATTTGACACTGTTCCTATGTTACTCACAGGGATCTTTGAAAAACAGATTGAGTGCACTGACAAAAACAGCTTCTATAAAGTTGAATCCAAAGCACATAAGACATGTTTTCACAAAGGTATCTCAAGACAACACCCTTTTTTGCCAATTCCCTGATTCCTTCTGTGCAGGACAATGTGCTTGTGAAATATTTATAATTGAAAGTACAGAAATATGCTCCTGCCCCATAAACGACTGAAGGACAATTTAGTTTACTCAATTGGATGTTGCAAAATATTAATGGGTGAGGCTGCCCTTACGTACAGGTCTCAAAATATTAGGCTTAGGGGCAGTGCCTAATTTGAGCTGGTGGTTGCAAGTGGAGCCCACTCAGACTCATTTTTGGGGTCCTGCACTAATTTTTCCTCATCCTCATCAGACTTTGCTCCAGAACAAGAGAGAGAAAAACACAAAAGGGGGAAAGGCGAAAAAGAAAGATGGAGAAATTATGACAAAACGAGAAAGCAAAAATTAAAAAAGAACCTGCAAGAGTGAGATAAGAGGGCAAGGAGTGCCTGGTGGTAGATGTAAGTGGCACACAGTAGAATCAAGCCTTGGCAGATTTGGTATTTAACTCTCCTGATATTTGAAATTGCCGGGCACAGGATATTGAGCAAAACTTTGGGCCCTGGCCTTTATGATTTTATGAATTAAGGACTGCTTTGTGGGTTACCACACATGAAGTTGGGGTAGGTAGCTGGTAAATCATAGGTTTAATTCCCCAAATACCATTCCTTCTTCCGCAGTTGTGTGCCAATGAGTTGGTAATATTTCTGCATGTAAATGCACTGCCACACACCTGTGCTACACTAAAAAAACAATGGTTATTGTAAGCACGCCACATTGAACAGTTCCATATATGTAAACATATTGAGCCACATTCAGTAGGAATGCACCATGCTGTTGTTGACGAGCTGGCAGAAAAGTTGACTTGTAGGGAGTATGATGGGCAGAGGTGGCAGTCTCAATGGCAGGGCTCTAGCTAACTACAGATACAAAGTTATTTTTTAAGAAGATTTGTCCAATTCCAAGTCCCTGTAGGGATGGACAGAATCAAAGGCAAGAGAGAGGTCAAGTAATAGGTGTGCCGGTACTCCATTTGAATCCATTCCAGTGTTTAAATCACCCTGTGTGGAAGTCAGAGCTGCTTTCACACCACAGCCATACCAGAATATGTTTTGGTAATCTAAGAGAAGGTTAAGTTCTTCATTGAATGTAGTAATTTGTCTTGACGCTGAGCTTTTAATATATTTGCCTAAAAACAGTTTGTTATTGTCTGGAAGTTAGAAGGAGACCTTGTTTGAAGGCCTCTTTGTTTTAGGGAGTTCTTTTGAGAAGAGACCTTTATTCAAGGAGTTGGTGTTAGTTCTGGCTAGATCAGTTGCAGAGCTATTAATGAGGATATTCTTGCATATATGAGCAGGACATATTTCTACCAGTGATGGTGCTCGTCTACAAGCTTTTGCAGCTTTATTGAAGTCCTGTGTGGTCAGGAGGTTAAAGATGAGTAACTGGTGGTTGTTTTCATAATTTGTTTTCTAGTGAACTGTGCAGCACTGTTGGAATTGTGATTGAGCATTGGAGGGGGATGGAGGGGGTCTAAAATCATTTGAAAGTTTGAAGTAATGCAGGTGTGCCAGGCACACAGCAAGGGAAAGTCCAGAGGCCATTGACTGTGTTGCCAAGGATCAGGATTTCCTACGGTACTGCCAATTCAGTTACTGTGGTTAAAGGATCCTTTTACCTGTAAACTCTTCCAGTGGGTTTGTCATCTAGAGGCCCATCATCACCTCCCCATGTTCAGATCGCCTGTCTCATGTTTAGGTCTCTTGACCACGGTCTACTCTTCAAGCCACAGATCATCTCTATAGGACAGGTTCCTCTGTAGCAGGGCAGGCATCAGGTAGCTAGGCTTCAGTCAGCCTTTCCTGCTACAAGTGAGCACTACCTAGCTCCATGGAGTCACTGTCATTCACTTACTAAGATTCTAATGAGAGTCCAAGGCACAATGGGTGCATATAGGAACTGTGTAATATTATTGGCAATAAATGCATGAGAGGAAAGTAATGGAAACTACAATTGTGAATAAAACTGAGAGGGTTTAAAAAGCCACTACACTGCCTCTGGATAATGAGCTATGTCATGACATCCCATGACATAACTCCATGCAGTAGTCTAGAAAATTCTTGTATAGTGCTGTGATGTGCTTTTTTTAAAGTAGTAAAACTATTGGAAACAAACTAATCCACTCTTTGAAAATTAATATCACAGCATCCAATTGATCTTATGAAATGCTTGACTGCTTTGGCAAACATGTTTTTTTTATCCAGTAACACTTTGCATCTTGGGATTTTCAGACCCAACATAAAATGTAAAAAAAAAAAAGACACACTCTTTAATGAAGCATTGTGGTGAATGGAAAGCCAGGAATGGCTGTAGGTGTCACACAGTAAAATGGGCAACTATGCAAAAAGTTTATAAACAAGTTTCACTTTGTGATTTTTGGCCTAATTCTTTTGAACCAATCAAAAGCTATGCAGGGAAATGGTGAATGCGCAAAGATTCCATGTCTTGTCCAGATGTTAGAATTCAAGTAATAAATGTCAAACATTCAAACTCCTCTAATATACTGAAGCTTGCTAAAAATGGACTGGCCACCACAGTGACAGGTCTAAGGGGCTATTGGACCAATGCTGTAGCATCACTTGAAACCCGTTGGTCACACTGTGTAGTAACAGCAACTGAACGTGTCTGAACTGAGAAGATGAACAGAAAGCCTCAATGCTGGTGCCTGTGTTCCCATGCAGAGCTGAAGCTTTGGTGTGCTTTCATGAGCCCCAGCCACTCAGCTGAAATATTGTAGAAACGCGAGCCCAAGTGTCCTAAAGAAGCTGGTGCGTACAGCCTCAGACAGTTCTCCACTGTGGTACCTGCCGCCACAGAGCACTGCCCTCATGCAGGCCAACATGCTCAAACACTGATCTACGCCGTGGCTTCAGCAACAGCGAAAACACAAGCTCCCTCTGCAGGCCAAGGGAGCTCAGGTGAAAGATTAAAAATTAACTCTGAAGCAAGTGCTACTTCACCACCTGCAATGCACCGTAGACCTAAGTCCCCACTCTGTTCCATCACCAGCTCACAGCTTCTGTCGTATTGCTTCATCCTTAACCTCTTGTGCCTGCTTCCCCCTTCTGCAGCATTTGCCTGCTTTCTCCTCCTGTACCAAATAAACACTTGCTCACAGCTTATCCCCACAGCCTCAGACTGATCCCCAGTGGGACTGACTAGGTGTTTGGAGCCTCATTTACAAGGCCATTGCGCCACCAGTGCGTCATTTTTTTGTGACGCACCAGTGGCGCAGTGTGCCTGCTCCTATTTACAAGGACACGCAAAGTCACCCCGCATGACTTTTTATGGCCTTGTAAATATGGACCCCTTTCGCACATTACTCTACGTGAAAGGGGCGTTCCATGGGCGTTGCTGTGGGTGTTCCCACGTAACATCCATGGAACCTGACACATTCCCAGATTTACAATGTTTTGTAAAGCTCGGAATGCGTCAGAATCCTACGCCTCCCCAGGGGAGGGGTAGGAGTGGTGCAACGAGGAGAAAGACTTTTATTTTTCATGGTTTTTCCTATTTCTATAGAAAGAGGAAAATGCCATCAATTATTGTTTTTGTGCAGGTAGGTGTCCCTTCCTGCACAAAAAAAATTATCCCAACTCGGGCACCGTTGCAACAAGACGCAAGGATGCCTGTACTGGCACATGGCAGCCAATTGTGCGCCAGCGCAGGGGAAAGTACTTAGATGCATTGTATTGTTGTTAATACGACGTATCCCTGTGCTTTTACAATAACGCAGCTCAGCGCAGCAAAATGGCTTATGCTGGTACCCTCCTCCTCAAAACATCTTCTCGGGCCTCATATGGCGGCCGAGCATGCCAGGAGACTGCCATGCTGGTCCCGACCTCCACAAAAGCCTGCTCTTCGGCTCTTGGCAACGCCAAGGCTACCTAGAGTTTTCGGCCACAATAACTCATGTAGTGTTTCATATTCCCCGGAAAATGGAGTCTCTGACTCACAAACGCTTCTCCCCAAAGGGGGTGTAAATTAGGGAGCCGGAAGCACAGAAATAGACGGGAGCTTAGACTTCTGAGCAGGCACTTGACTCACGACGACGGGCCAACAGGTTTTTTACTCACTGTAATCCCACCCTGGCATCAGTTTAGGGGGAGGTGTGTGAGGCACCAGTCTGAAAAAGCCAAAAGCTGCAAAAGATGTTGAAAAATAATAAGTATGATTTACTATAAGCCTGTACGTTTATTACTCTCTTTGAGATTCTAGCAATGGCTGGATTTTCCACAGCTTTGTATTTTCATAAGGGATGAAAAGGATGAAAGATTTACCTTCAGTAGTGGGCCTGTCCCTAAGGCTTCATTCACGGCGCTCAGTGCTACGGGAGTGATTAGAGCCCTCACAGAGGCTATCAGAGCCCATAGGTTATTTTAACGTATAAACTGATTTTATATAGTACTAGTCAGCATTATTGCTCAAACAAATCCTCTGAAACAAAAACTGGCAAAATCTCTGCCTTTCATAATTAACTTCCTACAGCAATTTCGACCTACATTGAATTCTTTAACACAGGTAATTTAGAACATAATCTAGTCGGGGCAATGAACACTATGGGGCAGATTTACAAGCCCCTTGCGACACTTTTACGCCGCCGTTGCGTCACTTTTGTGACGCAGCGGCATCGTAAACAATGCGCCACGTTGCGACACATTTACAACGTGACGCATCTATGGAGATGCGTCACGTTGTAAAGCCCTGCGTCACATTATACCTGCATCAGGTATAATGTATGCAGGAAGGGCGTTCCAACGCAAGAAAGCCTCATAAAAGTGATGCAGTGAAATCTACAAGATTTCAATGAGTCACTTTTATGACGTCACTGCGTCAAAACCATACGCCTGCTTGAAGCAGGCGTAAGGAGTGACGCAGCATAATAGAAATAGGCATTCCGAAGCATTGCTGGAGTTGCGTTGTGCTTGCGTTACGACTCCAGCAAAGTGTTGCCTTTATGCCAATAGATGCGTCACGCATCTGTCAATCCTTGCACCATGGTGCGCCGCATTGTAAATGCGACGCATCCATGGTGGCGCAAGGGTTTTTTTGCGTGACGCAAATTAACTGACGCATCTCTGCTAATATGCAGAGATGCATCAGTTCTTGTAAATCTGCCCCTGTCTTTCCAGTGGGTGCAATAGTGTACACTGTGGTGTAGAGTAGAACTGACTTACAACTACAACAGTTACACTTTGGAGCTATAAAAGTTTGGGCTACTAATACTAATGAATCGAGTACTTTTTAGAATATTTTTCAAGATTTTTTTCGACTTAACTACATGTAAATATTAAATACAAGTAACATTTTTGTATTGTATTCACAGTTTTTTCCCATTTTTGAAGGGATATATTTAGGTATGGTCAAAATGTTGACTTTCTACATTTTGAAGAATATTTTTTTTTCACAAGCTACATTTGAAATTAATGTTTTGACGTGGAACTAAGGCATGCTCCTGGTGGAGTGAACTGCAAAATAGATTCAAAATGTCGTGTAGTTACAGTAATGTGATAGCCACAGTGATCTAGACAGTAACTCTTTTACTGTCCGTATCTACACGTTGCCTTGGGTTATCCTAAGTCGATACCTGCGAAAGGTAACATTTTCAGAGCACCTTGTAAGTGTGTTTCAAGTTCTGGTGGACAACATTGAAATGCTAACTAGGTACAATGCTAAATTTGTGCCTGTGGTTGCCGGTGGGGCCCACAGGCACTAATTTTTGGGGCCCGGTACTTATTTTTCCTCATCTGACATTTCCCGAGAGTAAGAGAGGGGAAAACACACAAAGGGGAAAGAAGGAGTAAGCGAAAGTCATAAAGGGAGAAGCATGAACCTGCAACAGTAAGAAAAAAGGATAGGGCGTGTCTGGTAGTGGATTAGAGAGGCATGAAGTGGACACTTCAACATCCTTTGCATGCTCAGAAGGATCTTCAAATGACCCCCCCTGGACACCAGATAGACCGCACCCAGGCTATGATCACAAACAGGTTGCACTACGGCAATGCCCTCTACCACATAATACCCACCCACTTCACACACAAGCTCCAAACCATCCAAAGTGCGGCCGCAATACTGGTTCTCAACCTACCCCGCCACACCTACATCACGCCACATCTCCGGGAACTTCATGGTTCCACCTCCAGAAACGTTGCCAGCTCAAGATACTTACCATCCCCTTCAATGCGCTGCATCAGAAGGATCGCTCCTACCTCAACCGCCGTCTGCACTTCCACCAGCCAACCCGGAATCTCGGATCTACCTCACTATCACTCGCACACACACCCCGCATTTGCAGAAGCAGGTCAGGAGGTCCCTCAATTACTCATACAGCAGCAAAGAAATTGAACGCCTTCCCCCAGGACATCAGAACATCGACCACACTCATTACTTTCCCCAAGAAACTGAATATCTGGCTCTTCGACTGATGCCCCTGACCTTCTGCACCTACTCAGCGCCTAGACACCCTTGTAGGTGATTAGTCCGCACTCTACAAACCCCTTTTTACATTACATTACATTACATACCAGACTGCGCAGCCTTTGTGTTTGGTGAACCGACATTTAATAGTTAATTGTCAGATAAAGCTCACATAAAATACAGGGGTCATTAGAGATGTGAACAATACTCCTGGATCACAAACTGTTAATATCGGTGCTCAGGATGTTGAACCTCTTTATTTCTCAGGCACTCCTGGCAAAGCATAATAGGTGCGGCCATTAACACACGCCTCGATTACTGAAATACCCTGAATGGATGACCAGACGCTAAATCAATTCAGTTAACTATAATAGTCCAGATTATGTCTAAGAGGCTGGTTTGGCCATTGATAAAACACTACCATGCCCCATCAGCCAGCCCTGCTCTGAAATACTCTGCTCTGATTCCAGGACAAGAGGGGTGATCCTCAAGATGAGTTTTCTATCCTACAAAGGTCTCCAAAACAGACAGCTTGTAACTAAACCCTTAAAATCATTAGCAGAATCCATAATCTCCCAACTAATGTCTGATTGGTCATAAGTGCACACTGGAGTCCAAAGGAAGCAGGTCATTCTTTGTGCTAGTAGCCACAATCTCGAATAGTCCAGTTATATATCAGGGATACAAAGGAGATGAAATGACCACAGGAATATAACTGACCATCTCAGATGTCCACCTGCTCCAGTCAAGACACTGGAGAGTAATATCTGAATTATGAATCAAGAAAAATAGATGAAAGGTTAAGGCACTGGAGGCACAGGCTTGGAATGGCTCAAAGAGCAGCTTCAGACTTTCACAGAACCACCTGTCGACAAAACAAGAACATTATTGAATATCTTTAGGACTTATTTCGTTTGTAAATCATGTCAGACATTAAAGGCATTTAAATCTGTGATCTGGTGGCTTGCCCCTCACCAGGAATTAGGAACCGAGCAGCCAGACACAGAGGAGAAGGCGCTATTACTGCAGATGCGAAGGAAGAACTGCAAGCCAACTGGGAGACCTTAAACTGGATGCCAATGAGCTAGTAAGTGTGGGGAGTGTGGATGCAGCCAAGCAGGGCCGAACAGGCCGTAGTGGGCACCAAGCGTTTTCCCTGTGGGCTGGTAGGGTGGGGGCCGGTTAAGGACCAGTGGGGGCTGGTTTTGTTACTGGGGGCCGGTTTTGCAGCAGTGCTGCAATATCAGCCCCCTGTAACAAAAGCAGGAGCGGTGCTTCTCTCTAGCACCCCCCAACCCCCACCCCCAACTACAGGGGCCGGTCGAGCAGATTGCCATGGATTGTGTGCTGTTCCTTGTCCATCCGTGCAGACAAGGCAGTACCAGGCGTAATGCAGGGTTCCAATCCTAACCCAAAAGTTGAGGGACTGTTCGCAGCAAATCTACATGGGCCAGTATTTACCTGGTATATATCGGCTGGTAGGACCTGCCGATATAAATCGGGGGTTTGTGCAGGAGTCCGAATTTTCCAACTAGGTTATAATCAAGCTAAAGACTTTTTATCTTATTGAGGTTTCCTTTTTTAGTTGGGTGGAGTAGTAAGAATGAGAAAATAGTTTCTATTTTAGTTCCTGTCCCCGTTCTATCAACAGAGGAAAAACACTCTCCGCACTCAGGGGCAGATTTACTTAGATTTTGAGCCGTGTTTGCATCACAAAAGTCACTCAAATCGGTCAAAATCTTCTTTTCTGAATTACTTTCCAGCACTAAACTTGTTTAGCGCTGGAAATAACGTAAAAGTAATGTGAAGCAGTGCATGGCGCTGCTTTGCATTACTTAGCGCCAAAGGGCGTACCGTGGGTGGTGCACGTGCATTCCCATGCAACCACCCATGGTTTCTGATGCTAAACCCAATTTACCAAAACAAACTAGACATGTTTTACCATCAGAAAATAGTGCACACATGAACCAGGCGTTATGAAGAAGAAATGCTTTTTTCTCCTTTATTTTCCAACTTCACATGTGTGCTGCACTGTACAGCACACATACAAAGTGGGAAAATGTTTAAAATTAGTCTAAATATAGTATTTTGTACTGGAAGGGTGTCCCTCCAGTACAAAAACCCTATGCTTGACTCACTGAGACACCCTCGCACTATGGGGTAAAGGTGTCTCCGTGGCACACGGCAGCTGATTTCAGCACAGGCACTAGGGAGAGGGGGGAGAGTGCCATATTTCTGTAAATATGGCGCTCTCCTGCTCTCTCCTTCTCGCGCAGCGCAGCATTTGAGGCTGCTGCGCTGCGTGAGATACTGGTAATTCTGCCCTCAGTGCATTGGGATCATTAGTCTACTCAATACCATATTTTCTGGCTGAGCGGAAACAAGGCAAAGTTTAGCATCAACTTTACCCCCCAAAAAAACAAAAAGTAGAGTTTATTGGATGAAGGAAAAAGGCAATTTAGCTCAGCAGTCATTTGATAACCTGCAATCCAACCAGTGCATGCTTGATGAATACACATACTCAAAATGACGACGAAATGTAACTTTCATGTAAATAGTCGCTTCAGTGAGAAAGATCCGGCAAATGCAGTTTTACTTCAAGTGATCTCTTATTAATGTAGACACTAGGTACCCCTTCTGGGCTGCCCTTTCAGTTTTTTTGCCTTCATCACTCTCACCACTACTTGCAATCCTATTTCCAATATTCCTCCTCTCTCCTCTGCCCTTCCCTTGCAGTGCTGAGTGCTTGTTGTAGTTGGTTCCCTGACCCCTCTCCCACAAGTGGCACTGAGATAGCTCACTCTAATACTACTTTCCTCGTGGGCTTCTGCTTTTCTGCTAGATTCCCTTAGATATCTTCCCCCGCACTCTGCTGGCAGCTGCCCATATAGAGATGGGAAAAATATTCTGGTGAGTTTCAATACATGCAAAACGTGTGCCTTGTTCCACCTGTGTAGTGGAATCAGGGTTGCTCCGCCTCTCTGCAGGTGGGAAAAAAGAGAACGCCTTACATAGTTACCTTTGGGAGCATTGTGAGTGGCCTTTTGGGAGAATTGTGAATGGCCAAGAAATCATTCACCTTAATGCAAATGCACAAAGGTAAATACATTGCCTGGACTCCTGATAGTGCTCTTGAAAGCAACTTCCCCAGGAGGGGAGCCAAAGTCCCGCCAGCAGGGTCCACCTGATTTGGTTCTCTACAAAGCAGGTGCCACACATAGGCACCCCTGCTGGGTGTGGCTGCACACACAAACTGTTTGAAATCTCACCATAAAAAGCTGGCCCTGTGCTGGTTCGTTTACTGCCACTTTACTTTTCGTATTGTGCCTATGTTATACACAGCCTGTTCTGCTCTCTTCTGACGTTTCAGCCTCACACTCGTGCTTAGCGTTGCCAAGCGAGGATTCACAATGACTAACACAGTGTCTGGAAACTAACATTGTTTGTATGTTTTTCAAGGTCTTTTATCCTCAGGAGAAGGCTGTGCGCCTGTTCATCTGAGTTTTATAACATAACGTGTGTATTTGTAAAGCACACCTTCAACCAGTAGGGCATCTTGGCGCTGAATTACAGATGTTTATTGTTACCCAACTCAATGGAACTCATTCTGTCAATCACAGAAGGATGAAAGGCTGAGTGGACCCGCCAAGATTTAAACCTGTGACCAGAAGGTCAAACACAGGCCCCCACAGTGGATGCCTTACTTAGTCCACTAGTCCACCAGACCCGGTTTCGATTTCTGTCACTCGTACTCTCATTTCAATCAGTGTATTAAGAAAACCTATATATGTCATGCAAATCGGGAGCAGGGTTAGCATTAGAGGCTTTTTGCTTTAAGGGGGATAGGTTGTCACTTTGTATAGCAATATTGCATTTTTGCTTGTTTTGCTGAATAAACCTTGGCTGACTTCAGTATTCATAGGAATAGTTTTGCCTTGGCCGGGAAACACCTACAGGCTACACTGTGGAGGTGGAGCGAGAGCGAGAGCTGGACCAGGTAACATGGGAGGAGCACGGACCAGCACTCGCTCTGCCGATCATGTCAGACAGTATTAGTGTGGTTAATTTTGTGAAATGTGATGTCTGTGCTAGTTTGTTTTGTACTTTAGGGATGATCAGAAAATGTGAAGAGTTGTCCAAGAAGGAGGCTTTGGACCAAGCTAGGTTGGGTTGGCAGGTCTACGGGAAATCAAAGACATAGATAGAGGACTGTAAATGAAATTCAGGGTATAGAGCGAGCTGGCTCTAGAAATAGTGTAGAGAAGGGTATGATAGAAAAGAGTGCTGGTACCCTTGAGCAGATCCTATATACGATGAGGGTGTGTGAGACAGGCTCTCTGATCTAGCACCCTGGGTTATTTTTCCACCAGCTTCACGGTTGTGACCAGAACATTTCTGAAAGCATGGGGATCAGCGAGTGTTAGTGCAAGGCACTACCCATCCTCTCTCACAAGAACGGTCAGGTGGTTGATTGTTATGCCCTACTTTCCTTTTCCCTTTGTTCCTTCTACCTTACTTCCCTGCATGGGATAAGCTGGCGCGTCAGGCTGACAGAACCTTTAAATGTTCCTAATAGTTGTCAAAAAGAGGAAAAGATAGCGGCTAGAAAATCTGAATTCAAAGAGCCCCTAGTGAAAGGAACTCCCACCCATGCGATGTATCACAACTATGGAAGAGCACATGCAGAGCTTTGAAACAATGGATGGGACTCAACTTAGAGAAAAAATTGAAGTATCATACAAATAAAATGGATAACGAACAATGGATAGCTTTTCTGAACTGGTATGAGGAAACAAAAAAGAGAAATCACAAGTGATAAGTATGTGAGATGATGCAGATCCATATGTGTCTCCAATACTGAATTAGCCACTTAGGGGACCGGGTTTGGGCTTGTACCCCTACCGCCCCACTTCCCTCTTACTTTTTTCTCAAATCACTACTGAAGAATTGTGACCTGGAAAAAGGGGTAATATACATTGGAAGTATGAGGTTTCTTCATGCCAGTGGATAATGCGACGGGAGTTCCAGCCACAGCACCTGAAATTGGGGAAGTGCCAGTTGTTCAGCCGGCACCAGGGCTACAACAAGATAATGCACAAGTGGGTGAAGTGAGACTAGTGAATCGCAGACCGTTTGGCGAAGAAGTGTTAGATGACAGCACGCAGTGCACACAATGAGAGACTGATTTAACCTCACCACACTCCCGGTATACACCCCGTGTGCAACTGCTCCCTGCTAGACTCCGAAATGACCAAGCTCGCAGTCCAACTATTATCCAGGAGAGTCTCAGACGCACTGAGAGCCGATTCACCTGTTATCGAATGCCCGTGAGGCACCATACACCATCTTCTAATGACCTTGGTGAAGAGGAGCTCTGAGAGGGATCTCCAGAAGCCCCCCTTCCCCTTACAGAATATCTGGGTCTAGGAGGAGGAATGACCATCCCCTGCAGACTTTAAAAAAACAAGAAACAGCAAACCTATACAAAAACTCCCCGGTTTTTGTGATGCACCATCCACCCTATATCTTCCTAACAGTAATTAATATCCAGCACTGAGCTTTATACTCATAATGTGTGCAACTCCACTGCCCCTGCCGTTCCTTTAGGGGCGGTTAGAAAAACCAACATACAAATTTAGCAACTGCAGGTTGCACCACTCAACAATATAGTCCAAGTATATCACATATGTAAAATGTCCATGCTGTGTTTTGAAAAAATGAAATCTTTATTCTTCTTCACACATGGTAAAAGAAGCGTATCGTAGACAGCCACAACAGCCAACGCGTTTCGTTCTATCACTAGAACTTCATCAGGGCAAGTATATTTACTGGTTTTAATAGAGCTCTAAATATATTGTTCGACGGTTACGCGGTGCAGGTCTGGATTCTCGTGGCACATCAGCCTTTATATTTGAATTTCCGTACCGGATTCTGGGTCGTTTTGAGAGCAGCTAGTAGGTATAATACGACCTACTCTTAGTCATATCCTGCAGCATTCCACAATACAATTGGGAATTCGGTGGTCTACTGTCAATGCCGAGCTGATTATATCTGAAGACTTGATATTCAACTGTTTGGTTAACTTATTAAAACCAGTAATATACTTGCCCTGATGAAGTTCTAGTGATAGAACGAAACGCGTTGGCTGTTGTGGCTGTCTACGATACGCTTCTTTTACCATGTGTGAAGAAGAATAAAGATTTCATTTTTTCAAAACACAGCATGGACATTTTACATATGTGATATACTTGGACTATATTGTTGAGTGGTGCAACCTGCAGTTGCTAAATCCCCTGCAGACTTGGTCAATATCAAGAAACAATTCCCCATTATCCATGAAAACCCTTTGAGATTCTGTGAGAAAGTGCAGACTCTGTTTGAATCAGCTGCTGAGATTGGTGGAGCCAAGTGAGGGGAGAGATTGATGGATGGAGAAAGGGAATTGGCCATGACAAGTACCTGTTGATGTTGTTGCTTTGGCTACTGCTAAAGATGGGGTGTTGGGTGCTGTGATGGAAGTGTGTCTGGTCAAGAACGACTGGACAAAGCTTTCAGCAGATTAATTGGACGAACTAAATGATATTTGGAAGGTACTCAGGATTAGCCCAGCTTGTAGTGTTACCTCAGGAAGCCTTTTTGCTTGTTGTCGAATATCTTGATTCTAGCTCATGCCTCTTTCTTTCACCACTCTACACTTCCTGTCACTTTTTTCCTACCCTTGCTGGTCCTTTTTCATCCCTGTTTCCTCACTTTGTCACTGTTTACCTATCTTACTATGCCTTTTTGTTCACCCTTTTTGGCTTTCTTAGTCTCGCTCTTGGTCAAAGTCTGATGATGAAAAAAAGACAGTTTTTCAAAAATGAGTGTCAGTGCCCACCACCTCCAAATACCAGCAGAAATAGAGCACAATAGGGCAGCATGTTTCCTAAATTCAACAAGGCTAGTTGGCAAGTCCTGTTTTTTTAGGAAAGCACATTTTTTCGAGTTGCCATCATGTTTGTTTTTTTATGTAAGTTCTGTATATTGAATATAAGACAAAACAACACCAGCCAAACAGTTTGAGGACTCATGTCCCTGTACCAAAGGCATCAAATAAGCCCACCATCCATGGTACATGTTGCAACAACGACATAAGAACATACATATCAAGAGCTAACCAACTCCAGATGCTGTCAAAATCTTACAATATGAACTATACCATAGTAGAGAAGAGCGACACTCGCTCGTTCCATACCTAACATTGTTGTATATAAGTTCCTCTAATCATCCATTGGAGCCCTCAAGGTAGGGAAGCAACAGAGAACTGTCATCGATCAAAGATAAAGAATAAAAGAAGGAAGAAAAAAACAGATATTACGTTCTTTCAACGTGGGGAGGGAAAAAAGGAGGATGCGCTGGGAGGGATGAGGCCTGCGGGTAGAAGCTGGGGGGCCTCAGGAGGCACAAGTCCAGGACATCGCGTTCAGGTAAGTCGCTCCGGGGAATCCGGCTGCTGGTCCCTGGAGTATGGCTCAAGTGAATCCTCAAACAACTGCAAGGCCCGAAGTCTGGGGGGAACCAACCGGGAATGCCCAGCCATGGTAAAATAGTGTATAAGAGGCTGCCAAGTGCGGGTCAATCGTGTATCTGTGCGATTGATACGGGCAGTGAGCAGTTCCATGGCTAATACATTCCACAGTCGAAGAAACCAGGTAGCAATAGGGGGGGCTGCGTCTTCTTCCAAAATAGGGCTTTTGACTGCCTAGCCGCTCCCAACAGATGGAGAATCAAGCCCCAGTCTGCGTAAGTCATAGTATGTAGTGTTGGGGGTTTAATACCCAAAAGCGTGACCGACGGGGAGGAAGGAATAGGAAGTCCCACCACTTCTTTGATATGGCTGAGGACCTCCTTCCAGAACATCGTGAGATTCCGGCATGACCACCATATGTGAATAAAGTCCCCTCTATCTTTCTGACACCTCCAACAGGTCGGTGGGGAATTTGGGAACATTTGGTGGAGGCGGACTGGGGTGTAATACCACCGCATCATCAATTTGTATGCTGATTCACGCTGGGGCGTGCTCTGATATATCTTTGGGATGTCCCGCCATAGACGAGCCCACCCTTCAGGAGGTATATCCTCTACCAGGTCTGAAGCCCAGCGCGTCTGATAACCATGGGGCGTGGGCAGCTGAGAATGCTGTAAGACAGTATATGTATTGGAAATGAGGCCCTTCGAGCCCTCAAATTTACAGACCAGGGATTCAAAAGTTGTCTAGTAGCTCCCTGGATGTAAGTCTGAGAGCCAAGCCAATGACGTAACTGATAATATTGCATGCATGCCTCCCCTGTGAGATTAAACTTCTGCTTACATTGATCAAATGTGAGGAAGTCATTACCCTGGAAGAGGGCCTGAATAACCCGGCATTCGCCCTCCGTCCACCTTTTAAAGGCCTTGGTTTGCAGTGCCGGGGGGAACAGAGGGTTCCGGGCTATAGGAGTATTAGGAGATGGGAATGTTGTCAGACCGCGAGGTGTCGCTAGCTTATCCCAGATCTCTAGTACTGTCTTTGTAGGGGTGGCTATGTAGGCGCTGCGGGGGCACGCCCCACGCGGGAGCCATGCCAGATCCCATACAAGTCCACAGGACACCGCTCGGTCCAAGTGGAACCAATGCTTTTCGCTTTTGCAAGCCACCCATTCCGAGATATATCGAAGATGACAAGCCCAATAGTATTCCAGAAGGTTGGGGCACGCAAGTCCGCCCCGGTCACGAGGCAGCATTAAAATCTTGTTAGAGAAGCGTGGGCGGGATTTCCGCCATATAAATTTAGTAAAGTCACGTTGTAGGGCAAGAATATCCGCCAGCAGTATGGGAGTGGGCAGGGTTTGGAAAAGATATAAGATTTTAGGGAGGAGGGACATTTTGATGGTATTGATACATCCTAGCCAAGCAAGAGGTAGGCCCTTCCATCTGTTCAGCTCCTCCCGGATGGCGCTCCTATATCTAGGCCAGTTGGAGGAAGTCCAGGTCGAGAGTGTAGGGGTCAGGTCAAGGCCCAGGTATCGAATCGATACATCTGTCCATTGTACCGGGATCAGGTCTCGCAAGCCCTGGACCTCCAAGGCAGAGAGAGTAAGATTAAGGGCATGAGACTTGTCAAGATTAATCCGGTATCCTGATGCATGTTCAAAGGCCCCCAGGAGAGTAGCCACTGCCGGGAGGGATGCAGATGAGGAGGATAAGGAGAGAAGGAGATCGTCAGCGAAGAGGGAAGCTTTGTGTTCATACCCACCCATGGGGATACCCCTAATGTTCAGATCATTCCGTATGGCGATAGCCAGAGGTTCCACCACTAGGGCGAACAGCAGAGGAGACAACGGGCACCCCTGTCTGGTGCCCGATAGATGGGGATAGGGGCAGTGAGACGACCATTAAAACGTATACGGGTAGTGGGTTTCGCATAAGGCGCCATCAATCTGGAGACCATTTCCGGGCCCAGCCCCACCTTCCGCAGCACTGCTCTTAGGAAGCCCCAGTCTACCCGATCGAAGGCTTTCTCCGCGTCAAGGGAGACCAAACAGGCAGGGATATCCCTAAAACGCGCCTTTTCCACGAAATGGGCTATCCGACGAATATTGTCCGCCCCCTGGCGATGGCGAATAAACACCACTTGATCGGGATCAATGAGACCCGGAAGATGGGGTTCCAGTCAGTTGGCTAGTATTTTCGTATTGATCTTCGCATCAGTGTTTAACAACGCAATAGGGCGGTATGACGCGGGTAGGGAATGGTCTTTACCTGGTTTGGGGATTAGAACTACCTCCGCTTCGTTCATTGTTGGGGTGAGACCTGAGATGTCCGTGAAACTATTAAAAAGGTGAAGCAAATGATCTCGGAGCTGCAGGTAGAAGACCTGGTAGAAAGTGACTGGCAGTCCATCAGGTCCCGGGGTTTTACCAAGTGGGAGTTGCTTCAAAGCCTTGGCAACCTCGTCATGGGTAATGGGGGCTTCCAGCATTCCATAAAGTGGGAGTCAATAGGGGCCCAGGGGCAAGAATTGAGAAAGGTAGTAACAGCTTCAGGAGAACAAGGAGCATTGACATAAAGGTCCCCGTAGAACTTCTCCAGTTCCGGGCCTTTATCCGCCTCTGAGATGGCCCATGAGCCATCTGGGCGCCTGAGTTTGGTGATACTCGCCCTCGCAGTCTGCGCTCAAAGGCGCCGTGCTAAGCACGCCCCGACCTTGTCCCCCCCGTGTAAAAATTCTGCTTGAGGTTGAGTAGGAGTCTCTCCGCCTTGTTGGTGCGATGTAAACGCAGTTGACCGCATAGTTCAGCAAGGCGGCGCTTATTGCGGAGAGACGGATGGAGATGATCATTGTGTTCTAGGGTCGAGAGAGAGAGAGAGTAGTTTCAACCAGCCGAGCCTCCTGAGTCCTGGCAATTGATATAGATGCGATGACTCCCCGGATAGTAGCTTTAAAAGCATCCCATCTAATATCCTCAGGAGTGTCAGTGAGGGAGTTCGCAACAAAGAAGGCCTCGATTTCCTTTTGGATATCTGCGACATCCACAGGATCTCGAAGGACTTGAGGGGGCAGCCTCCAGTGAGGTAAAGACTCCTCACTTGGATTGGGGGGTTGGAGGGAGACCAGGACATGGGCATGATCCGATAAGGATATGTCAGAAATCTCGGCACTGCTCAAAGCCTGTATCAAGGGGAGGGAGAGGAAGAAATGATCTATGCGAGAGTATGATCGGTGGGCATGGGAGAAGAATGAAAAGTCCCTAGAGTCCGGGTGGAGATGTCTCCAAGCATCGACTAAACCTAAATCTGTGATAGTATTTCTCAATGCCGCCGACATTGCCCCAGAGCATTGATGCACCTGCGCAGTGCGGTCCCACTCAGGGTCCCATACTAGATTAAAATCTTCCCCGAGGATAATCGGTGTGGGGGTCGACTGCAGGAGCTCCCTAGGGTGTAGGCGTAGGAAGGCATCCTGATATTTTGATTAGGGGCATATATGTTAACAAAAGTTAAAGGCCACCCGTCCCAAGTCATATGCGCCTTAATAAACCGCCCACCCTCATCTGTCGTAACTGTGGGTTTCAGCTCACGACAGCCTGATTTAAAGAAAATTGCAACCCCCCAGTCTTAGAAGAGGAGCAGGCCGAAAATTGGGTGGGATACTTGGGATGGGACATAAGGTGAATATCCTTCGAAAGCAAGTGAGTCTCCTGTATAAAAATGATGTTGGGGTCCTGGTGCAGGAAATAGCGCCATAACCGACGCCTCTTATTGGGGGAATTCAATCCCCTTACGTTCAAAGAGAGAAACCTAATGGGGTTAGTCATAGTTAGCGCAAAGGGAACCTACAACCCCCACAGACCACTCAGTTGCAGTATGGGCCCACATCCCCCTTCCCCCCACCCCATGCCTATCTAGCGAGATAAAAAGATCATCGTGAAACATCGACTTGACCGCCCATGTCCAAATTGACCCAACCAAGACATCCCTGAGTACTCTCATCCCCCCAGCCCCCAAAAAGAGCGCATCCAAGAAAAAAAATAGTCCAAGAAAGGGGAAGGGGAGAAAAAAATAAAAAGCACAACAACAATTAGCCAACTGGGCCAGGCAATATCAGAGTCTCCCATCCCCGGTGAGCCCCGGCCTGATCGGCGTTGTTGTCTGGTATAGGAGGGGGCAGAAAGATAGTCGTGCTTCACTCGAGCAAGTAGTAGAGTAGTCCCACCCCAGTGTCCGATAGTGCCTGCGCAGGTAGGACAGGGTATTACATTGCGCCTTTGCTCCCCCCCAGGTAGCCAGAGAAAGGAAGAAGAAAGAGGAGAGAGAAGAAAGAGAAAAGAACAACAAACTAAGCAGACAAAAGGCCAACGGGGCCAATGTAGTTCATTCCAGTCCGTGAGCGGCCCATAGGTACACACCAGGGCAACTCTGAGGAAGTCACTCCTCCTAGGGACTAGGGGAATGGCGGGGTGTGCCAGTGAAAACGTAATAGTAGCTGCCGCCCGTCCCCCATTGGCCGTCGCGCCATACTGTTGCTAAAGGGGAAGCACGGCCCCCCCCCCTCCGAAGAGAAAGTCCAGGGTCCCCTGCTCCCATGTCTGGGCCAGGGTCGCACATCTCAGATGGGAGAAGTATAACAGAGGATTTCGTCTCCCAAGGCAATCTCTAGCATCTTCAAGAGTCCATACCGGGGCATATTATCTAGGAAATGGCGGTGAGAGGCGTTAGCCTCCTTGGCTTAACGCCTCTCATCGCCACTTCGGAAACGCAAGGCTGCACCATATTACCAAGGATATGGTGCAGCCTGGCGTTTCCCCCTGCGATGGCGCTAAGTCCCACGACTTAACGCCAACGCAGGCACCCTTGCACCAGAGTGCAAGGGTGTCTGCGAGCAGGGAGGTTTGTTTATGTACAGGAAGGTGTCCCTTCCTGCACATAAACAAACCTAAAATGCCATTTTGTAACTTACATGTGTGCTGCTTCATGCAGCACACATGTAAGTTACAAAATGGCATTTTAAAACAGGCATTGGCATAGCCAATAGGTCTCGCCTTTGGGACCTTATAAGTGTTTAGCCATGCAACAGTTGATGTTGTTGCACCAAGGATATTGTGCTGCATAACTGAATACTTATAAGGTCCCAAAGGCGAGACCTATTGGCTATGCCAATGCTTGTTTATGCTGTCGCATTAAGTACAAATAAAAGTATGTGTCTGGCTAATGCATTTTGTGCAATAAGAGAAACAAGACTTGAGGGGACAGGGAGGTGAAATAAGTAGAAAAAAGCTGATTCATGTGTAGGAAAAAGGAAGCGCCTGCAGCTTTACTGCTATGTACTAGCGCAGACTGCCTTTTATGTAAATATCGGAGGCATGTTCACAAACATGTAATGTATTTCACTGTTTCAGCGGATATGAGATGTGCTAGTAGCCTGTGCTCTTACATACTTCTGGGCCACACAAAGAGAATACAAACTGCCAACCCCACAGATAAAGCCGTCTTCCTGGCGAATGTGAACCAGGGTGATTAAAGGGTGAGAAATAAAAGTGA
Source organism: Calotriton arnoldi (assembly GCA_963921515.1). Classification (NCBI taxonomy): domain Eukaryota; kingdom Metazoa; phylum Chordata; class Amphibia; order Caudata; family Salamandridae; genus Calotriton; species Calotriton arnoldi. The sequence goes on from CAWUFW010001341.1 coordinate 1,612,550, forward strand.
AGGGAAGACATTCTTCTCAGCTGCAAAAGAGTGGGGCATCAAGGCATGCCAGGGGCAAATCAGGTAGCGAGATGATTGTAAGGTTGGTATGTACAGTTCTTAGCAAACAAATCACAAACGGAAAACTAACTTTACACTAGAGGAGTACAGTAAAGAGAACGCGCCTGTGTGGAAAGAATAAGGATACAAGGGGATAGCTTTGCATGCAGGAATGCGTGGCTGCGGGGATTCTGGTAGGGGCTAAGAAAAGGCAGCCAAAAACATGGTGCATAAGACAAGGGATGTGGGCAAAACGGGGGTTGTAAGGGCTGACCTGTGAAGCGAGATCGCCGAGGGCATGCAGGGAGGCAGGAGCGCCTGTGTGGGAGACTGCGTGCATGTGTTAGAATGCAAAGAAAGACACAAACTTCCAAAACAAGCAAACAGGGCATTCAACTTAAGTGACTGGGCGTCGGATGGCACGAGTGTGGAAGTTACAGTTGTTTTCTGGGTACAGGAGCGTGAGGAGAGGGGCTCGGATACACAGCAGCGAGGAGAGAGGTGATCGCAGCACTGGCAGCCTGAGAAGGCTGCAAGCAGGAGGCGCAAGAACACACACCGAGGCGAGGGATTCGCCCTCGCGACCGGGCTTCACGAGGACAGGCTCCCATCAGGTGTTGGAAACTGAGAGAGCGGCGGTGGTCCTGGGAGGGAAGGCGCAGGCTTGCAAAGCAAACACGGGGCGTAAGAAACACGGGCTGACAGGGCGCCGAGCTGCAGGGACAGGCTTGAAGCCAACAAGCCGGCTGCCTGTCAGAGGTGAGGGCCTCTTGAGATGAGGAGGACTGGGGGGAAATGCCCCTCGTAGAGAAACAGAACCAGCCAGGAAAAAAAAAGACACACAGGAGCAACTAAAAGGAACTGAAATCAAGCGCGGTCGCGAAAGTGAAAGCGACTGCGCTGGGTTATTTAGTAACATGGTCCAGGAATGCAGCTGGCACACTGCGCGCCGCTGCTCGCTCCGCTCGCTCCCGAGACCCAAAGGTCATGGGAGTGAACATTTACAGAAAAGGCGGGACATACACCCGCCTTTGACCATTTGCCTGCTTTCATTTTTGAAAGCCACACGCAATGGCCAATAAAATGTGTGGGTGGTAACAAAATGACTCGGAGAAGTCTGTAGGAAGTTTGGAGTGCTTACAAGAAGCCTTCCCATAGAGGAGCTGCGCTAGGCTCGACCTAAAAAGGTTTGTTTATGTACAGGAAGGGACACCTTCCTGTACATAATCAAACCTTGGCATTTTGCTTTTTCCATGTGGGCTGCACAAGGCAGCACACATGGAAAAAGCAAAAACGAGGAGAAATGAAGCATTTCTCCTCATATCGCCACCTTAAGACCAGGATTTTCCTCGTCTTAAGTTCGGCGCTGCCACCTATTATCGCCTCTCTTGATAATAGTGGCAGCGTCGAAGTGAATGGGGGTTGCGGTGGAACGCCCACCGCAACACCCACTGCACGCTCTTTTCACTCTAAGTTTAGCATGAAAGGGGCACTATTACCAAGGCAGCGTTAAGCCACTTAACGTGGGTTTTAGCCACGTTATGTGGTTTAACGCTGCCTTGGTAATAGGGCGCTGACCCTATCGCCACCACAACATCACAAAAAGTGACGTTGTGGTGGCGATAGGGGCTTGGTAATATGCCCCCATACCTAGTACAAGTGGCGGGAACACAAAGGAGGAGGCGTGTATCCCTCCATCCCCAAAAAGCACAACCAATGTCAGGGACCCACATCCCCAGTTCAGGACGCAGCGGGGGAAGGAGGACCGGACAGCGGCCCCAGCCGATCTGAAGATTGTGATGCCTCCATAGATTTCAGGTGGTGAATGATGTCCTGTTTAGTCTGTTGAGACACCTCGCTCGCCCTACGAACTCTATTTCGGGGAGGTGGTACCTTCGACCACGCTGGGCGAAGAGGGGTTCTAGGCCCAGCATCCACAGAGGTCGGGGTGGAAGGCCGGGGGTCAGGTGTAAGTTGAAGCAATTGGAGAGCCTCCTTAAGCGACCTCAATGATCTGCGTTTGCCCTCCCACTGGAAGATCAAGGCAAAAGGATGGCCCCACTGGTATTTAATGTTCAAGTCTCTCAATTTATCTGTAACCGGCTTAAAGTCTCTGCGCCGTCGCAAGGTGATTGGGGAGAGATCCTGGAAGATTTGGATATGGTGGCCACCATAAGCCAGGTCGGTGCTCCTTGACGCGCGAAGTTTCGCCTCCTCCGCGTAGAAGTGTACTCGGGTCAAGATGTCGGGACCAGTTCGTATTCCCACGCGGAGGCGCCACTCGGTGTACTCTGTCCAGTGTAGGAGGCGAGGCATCGTCATCTCCCCGGATTGCCTGGAGGAGGTCCGCTGTGTAGGTCAGGATGTCTTGCCCCTCCGCGCCCCGTGGGACTCCCCTGATGCGGAGGTTGTTCCGCCGGCTTCTGTTCTCCAAATCCTCCTGCTTGATTTGGAGCTCCACATTTTGTTCTTCAAGCGCGGTCACGCAGCGCCAGAGCTCCTCCTGGTCCTCCGTTCTCGTGTCAAGCGTTCTTTCTAGATCATCCACTCTGGTGCCAATTTCGGTCACGTCGCGCCGAATATCTTTCAAGCAAGTCTTGACCTCAGACTTGAGTAAGTTGATTTCAGTCTTTATTTCCTGCAGAAAGTTTGTCATAAAGGCTTGAGTGATAGGGCTGCTCTCAGTGCTTTCAAGAGGGGTCACCATCGTAAGACTCTGCTGGCTAGTTGCGGGAGAAGATTTTGCCCACAGCGTTGCCACTGTTGCTTCTTTAGATGATGGCGGCACAGTGACTTTCCACGACTTGGTGCGGGGCATGACTCATCCAAAGAGCACTCCTGTTCCGTGCAGGCACTCGCTAGTGTCTATGCCCTGAGTCCCCCACTGGAGTATCACCATGTGCAAGAGCTGGTGGGGCTGCCAACCAAGGGTATCTATTCAAGAAGATCCACACCAAGGGTGTGCAGGCTATAGGTGCACCGGGCGGCGTCTCCGGCGATGTAGCATCAACCCCCGGGCAGCTGTGCCCACCATCTGAGAGGGTCCAGAAGATTAAACCACAATCCCCCCTCCAGCCAGGGAGAGTCCCATCCGTCAAGCGCTGGGATGGGGATGAGGCGGGCTGGACCCAAGTCGCTGGCCGATTGCACAGCCGATCACCTCACCACCACACTAGGCCCGCCAGTGCCCCCTCACCAGCCGGGCCCCAGGCTCACCCCGGCATGTCAACGGGGAAAACCTCCTCAAAGCCCCGCTCTGCAGGTCGTGTTGCTGACTGTGGAAGTGGCGCTGATTTGCTCTCTCCGCTGGGGGCTGTAGGCCGTAGCACAGACCCCTCAGCACAGTCTGCTGGTGAGAGGTTGGAGAGTAGTGGTCCTATGAGGGCATTTCAGGTTCTCTTTGGTCCCAGAGCGAGGGCTAGAGGGCGGCCCAGTTGGAGCTCCAGTCGCGCCAGAGCACTGGCGCCAGGCGGGGGTGAAGGAGCCTCGTCCCCGCGCCACTTCAAGAATCGTGCTGGGGTCCTCTAAAGGGTCAAATAGCTTTGCGGGTCCAAACAAGGGCTCCCCGTCCACCAGGTCACCCCAAGCCGGCAGGGAGCAGGAGAGGCGGCAAGAAAGCTCCGACGATGTCCTCCTGGAACCACCCAAGACTGCAAAGGCCGCGTATGTTTCTGGGCTAGAGAGGCCTACAGCGCCCCTCTCCCAACTCCCTGAAATATCACGGGTCCCGCTAGGCCTCTCCGAGAGTGCGCTCCGCAGGGCCGGAACCGCCACAGTGTCCCACCATCCACCTCACCTCCTGGCGGTCAACTCAGCGGTGGGGCCCAGGGACGCCTCCGCTGCGTAGACTCTTGCGGAGCCCGGGCTCAAAATGGAGTGGGAGATCGCCCTCTCCAGTCGTACGCCCCACGATAAGGGTCCCCAGGAGATCGTGTGGACAGGCTCAGGAGTGTTGGAACCCCAGCGGCTCACCACCAACCACCTCGCGCCCCGGCAGCTGGCTTCCCAGCGGAGCCAGGGGTGCCTCCGGGATGAAGGTCTCCGCAGCGCCCGCAGCCAAGATGGTGGACGGGGCCGTCCTCTCCGGCCGCTCGCTCCGCTCCGGACCGATCACACCAGCAGGGCACCAGGCAGGGCTCAGAATGTGAGCGGGGAAGTAGATAAATGCTGTGGGGGGCTCCGATCGTGCCCCCCAGGGCTCCGTTGGCGCAAAATGCTCGTGGTCGGCCCCCGGAGGACGGAGCGATCGCAGCTCACGTCTTACTCCATCGGAGTCCTGGCCACGCCCCCATGTTTGTTTTTGAGGTATTAGCAAAAGGTCCCAAAACCAACGTATAGTGCTGAGCTCTTGAGAATATTATGTCCAAGCCTTTTTGTAGGTCTAAACTTGGGACAGGTTTGGCCATATCGCCATCGCTGTGTAATAGAACAAATTATAAATAAAAAAATACCATCATGTATAGATACTAGAAGGGCTTTGGCCAGCCTCTTTATCTACTGGTCTGTTTAACTGTGATTCATATTTTGCTTACCCTCACCAAAGCACAGAGCAGTGTTTCTCAAACTGTGGGTTTAGTAAGTCAGAAAGTCTGAGCAATAAATAAAGATGCCTTTAATTTCTGTGTTTATCTTGTCACATTTGCAAGTGCTTCATAGACAGAGGTCAAATGTCAAGCTATGTCTTCTGACAATTTGCTGCTTATTCTTTTAACCTGGGATTGGTGTTTACTTTTCTTTCTCTGACTGCAAATTGAGAGGGGTTTTTAAAGTGAATAGTGTGGCAATCTTCCTGGAGCACAGAGAGTGTGAAAGGAAAGGCTGTAGGATGTCGTATTTTGCAACAAAATGTAAATATATGTAAACGATGTGTATGCATTCAGCAGTTAGGAAAGCAAAAATGAAGCACATTTTTTGTAATTTAGGATAAAAAAAAAATCAATACACCTTACTTGGTGATGCTCACATGATAAATATTCACAGACATCCAATTTCGACACATTATCATTTGGGTGCTACATAGTTTTATCAGTTACATTGTATGTCTGTGCAAATATAGTAACAATTTCAATGTTAAATGTGCTGTCTGTAAATGACAGCGCGCTACCACACATTGCCTTATTTACCTTAAAAATCGCCACTCCTCATGTCCTTTACAGGTAGGTGGATTGCAAAAGATTATTGTTCGAAAAAGTCGGTTGTGGTTCTAAAAAGTTTGGGAACTACTGGGATAGAGCAATGGGTCAGTCTACTTCAGCTCCTGTTTCTCTTGTAGTGTGAGTGATGGCATTCTGATCACAGGTACACATCCACATAAAGTGAAGGGAATTCAAGAGCAAACGCTTATAAAATAATTTTAATAATCTGTGTTTGTTTAAAGTAGATCTTTGGATTACAGTAATTCAAATTCAAAGGTGCCTGCATGGTGCCAATATGAAACATAATTCCTGTACTGTGCATTAAAACTAAAAAATGGGCTTTATATCTGATCTTCCCACACTTTCCTGCTGAGATGTACCTGGACTATTAAAATTATATACAATGATCATTTTGTTATTTGAGAGATTTTTTTGTGTGCCATGTTTAGATAACAGCACGATTTATTTTTTTACATTTAGTGACATAAGATTGCTATAAAAAAAAAAAATGTGCATGCATTGCAAGTGTTGTCATAGCCAGACCAATTGGCTTTTGCAATGTTTGTTTCATATGAGATCTACAAGAAAGAGCATGAACACATTTTCAGCATTCCTGGCCAGTGTGTGAACTCATATCTTAGTTCCAAGGAAAGTTAAATGTCCCATCCTGCCCTACGGCTTCTTTATCCTCCCTCCCTGGGTTCTGATGATGCTGTGTCACTCCTGCATGGAAATAAACCATTGAGTTCAAAGGTTGCCCTCGGTTCAGAGTTAAACTGTAAAGAGAACTCATGAGTCACTGCATGCCTGGGTTGTTTTCACAATCTCATTTATAAAATTAGGACTAATCCCATTTACTGTAAATAGGAACATCAATTTTCCTTTTAAAATGCTCTGTGCATTTACGCATCTACAGCTGAGATTTATGGGAATCCTTCAAAGCGCATGTTTAAGTTTTACTTAGGATGACTCATCTTTTTTTATGTCTGGTTTGTCACCGCAAAACCGTTTGAATACCTATTGTTAATAATTCTTTAGAATATACACAGAGTGGGGGTTGGCTCCGCCCAGGGGAGTAGTTCTCTCACCGCATGCTATAATCTGTTTGGAGTATCATTCCACCTCCTATGGACTGCTTGCATTGTAATGCATGAGGGACTATGTTACATCTCAAAAGTAAATTGAATCTTCCAACATTCTTGATCTCACTGAAGCATAATATACAGAAAACAATAATTTTTCCCCTCACCAGCCTTTCTTACTATTTTAGTCAGGACTGAAAATGGGAGTAACAGTAACATCTATTGTTATTTAAAGCACTGAGATTCATAGCACTATATATTTTTCTACTCAGGTTTGATTGATCTGTATATTTTTGTGGCTCTCTAAATTTAGGGGCTTGGGCCTTTCAATATACAAAATGATGGAATAGGCCACTGCGAAATAGATGAATTGGGAAGTTTACAAATTTCGGTCTTGACAGGGAAGGGGGTGGGGGTTGAGACAATCCAGCACACTCTTTCTCTCTCTTCCTATTGGCTGGCAGTATTAACACCATCTTCTGCTCATTAATGCGATCTATACTTCAGTATTAATCATGAGCTGTGGACAGACATTGGACACAGATAAAGGGTTTGATTTCGATATTGGCGGACGGGTTACTCCGTCACTACGATAACAGGTGTCCCGTCCACTTAAATATAAATCCCATTATATCCTATGTGATTTATATTTCGGCTGACGGGATATCCATCACCCAGTGGCGGCTCGCATAGGGCGTGCTGCGGGGTGGTGAGGCAGGGCGGGGGTGGGGCAGGGTGGGGGGGGTAGTAAGCTCGAACATACGACGGAACGGAGGAAAGTAATTATTACGTTCCTCCTTTCCTGCCGTATGTCCGAGTTTACTACCCCCCCACCCTGCCCATCCCCCGCACCGCCTCACTGCCCCGCAGCACGCCCTATGCGAACCGCCACTGCCATCACCGTTGTGACGGAGTAACCCATCCGCCAAGATCTAAATCAGGCCCTTAGTCTGCACACACAAGTAGCCTGCCAGGAGAAGGAATTGGCGTAGTAAGAGCCCTAATGCAAGCAGAGAAAATCGGCAGTGAACCCCGGTTATGCAATGAAAGACAGCCATAATTGGGGTGCAGTGGGGTCCTCACACCAATGGGCCCTGGTACAGCTGCAGCACTAATGATATCTAAGCACCTGCAGCTTGATAACGTCACAGCATCCCACACCCCTCTTCTATGCTATTGGTGCCCACACCATGTTAACCCACAATCTGGCTTTGGACCACATTATGGGCTTGTGCATTCCCTGCCACCACTGCAGTTGTGTACTATGAAAGGGTAGATAATCAGGAATGACAAGTTACTTATGAAACTATGCTGCTTACTTTACATGCTGTACAAGAGGCTTTGCTACTCACAGTTTTTCTACTTTGCTATTTCTAACAAAGGCTTTCACAGACAATACCAGATCACATGTGGTAATCTCTGCTACATTTTTTTCTCTTCTTTTTTTACATCCATTAGTCATGCCAAGATTCCTCCTCATGACTAATAAATGCAATGAGGATGAAAATAGGGCGGGGTAATGAGTGCTTCAGAGTATCCCCATTGAGAATTCTGACTATTACCTGTTATCTCAATTACTCCGTGAGGGGTGTATGAAATTGCGGGATTTTGATTTTGCAACATTTGTGAATTTCTACAACAAAATTTGAAATATGTACGGTAACAACGCACCTCCATTTGTTTTTCAGGTGAACACATTTACCTGAATTATGTCCATGAAAAATGTAACGAATGTTGAAATAGTTGCAGAAATCGACGTGGAGACATCAATTACCATCGGTGGTTTCTTCGTGAGGATGAGGGGGCGTTGCCTCCTGGCCTCTGAGGCGCTAAACGTGAAAAATAAAATGGCAATGAAATGATTCATTGCCATTTTATTTTTCACTTTTAGCAGCTCAGCAGCCTGCAGCCAGGATTAGTGGGGGCGTGTCCTCCTCTGCTGCCGATTGGCAGTAGAGGAGGACTGGGGGTGCAAGAAGGGCCCTCCAAAGTGTGCATGTCACTTTGGCCGGCTCTCTTAGACAGCTGGGTGGAGCCCAAGCACAGCCCTAAAGGGCCTGAAGGAGCATCCAGCCGGGGCGCTCCATCCAATCCTGGCGCTGCTCTCATGCTGGTTAGAATAGCGCCAGGATTGGTTAGTGGAACTTCCTGGAGTCTGTAGCCTGAGAAGCCGATGGAGGAGGGACCGAAGAAGACGCCGAACTTGCAACAGGCAAGGTAACTGACTTTATTTTGTTTTATTTGCCACTCGACTTGCCTGCATGCATGCAACCCACCACTTAGTTGCCGACCCGCTCCATCGGTGCACATACGTGCCAGCCGCTCCTGTCATTTACAACAGTAATTACCCATTCCTCAGGTGCAATCCTGTAATGGCACAGCAATACTAACCTGAGGAATACATACTGCATGCAGGAACTCCTGCAATATTGAGATTCCCATGGGCACTTCTTTTGGATCGGATTCCATCAAAGTTCATAATGAGGCCTTAGCATTTTGTTCTGATGGACATGTCTACCTGCAAATTCGTCATGTTAGGAATACTCCTCCTCAGACTTCTAACTGGTTCAGAAAACTTTTCACCAGCAGTGACTCTCCAACACTACCAGGTGGCACCTTGGAGTCCCAGTTGCGACTCCACCTCCGGATGTTATGTCGCCCATGTATATTAGGTGCCAGTTGATGTATTAGTTCCTGATACTGTTTCCAGGCATATGGAGGGGAACGAGACCAAAAGAAGTTTTGAGGACTCTTAAAAGCCCACATTTCCGCCTAAACCCAGCTCCCACTTATCTTGTACTGGACCTCTGCCCAGTATAAGGCTCTTCTCAGATCCGGCGCCTACCTTGGGCCCCGCCTCACTGCACTGTTCCTCTCTCCCTTCCACTCCTTCACACTCTCGCGTGACCTGTGCTCTGTCTTTGGGCTTGCTTCCATGCACTCTGTCTTTGGGCTTGCTTCTGCGCCCGTTATGTCTTTTGTATCCAGCTTTTGAGCTCATATTGGAGGATATTCACAAGAACCTGCAATAAACATCGCCAAAATAGGTTAACGCAAGTTTTCATATCGCCGTCTATCGTGGGAAAATAACTCCGGGTTAACGTCGTATTTTCAACACGGCGGTAACATGCGATAGTCTCCCGATAATGCGCCAAATGTCCGCGATAACATTACCGGCACGGCGATGAAAATCCAAACCCGAACGCGAAAAACGTTGCGATGGGCCCCACCGCGATAAGACAATTAGCGAAAAGCAGCGCCAGGCCTGCAATTCACACACGTCAGGCAGGAAAAATCACTACAAAAGCAGAAAAAAAACCACAAACAAAAACCAAACTACAGCGAAGCACAATGGAGGCAGCCGGAGCAGGTACAGAGGACGGCCAGAACCCCACAAGCCCCCTGGAGGAGCAGCCCAGGACCTCGGGGACAGGGAAGGGCAAGGACAAGAAGAAGAGGAAGACGCGGTTCAGTCCGCAGGAAAACAGGATCCTGATCACGGAGGTGATAGAACACCATCAACAACTGTTCGTCACCTCCACTGTGTCATTGGCAACATAAAATGGAACATGGCAGTCCATCGTGGACAAGGTGAATGCAGTCGGAGTGCTGAGGAGAACAATGGACGAGGTCAAGAGGCGCTGTAATGATGTGAAGCGCAAGACCAAGCAGAAACTCGCAGACAACCAGAAGGCAGAAATGCAGACTGGAGGTGTGAGTCCAGCGCCACAGGAGGAGCAGGAAGAGATGGAGGAAATGGTGTCCACAGTCATCAGTGGGGAGACGGTGGCAGGAGTTGGGGGACCGGACACTGCTCAACATGACCCGACACAACAGCAACAGGGTGAGTAGCGACCAGGGACTGGGGTGACGGGGGGAGATGGGCACAATGGCACACATGCACAATCAAGCGGAGCACAGTGCACACCCACAATGACTCTGGATCATGTCCCTGATCCCCTTGGCACACTGCAGCACACATAGCAACAGCACATAGGCCCCCGTCGACTATGTGCCCAGAGGAGGCCCGCCCACACATCACTTATCTCACAACCAACCCATGCACATGTGCTGAACCCAGCAAAGCTGCGGGTCCGTGAGCCACACTGACAATGCAAGTGACACTGCATGACGATTAACATGGCTGTAGTCCAATCATCATGACATGGTGCACGCCACCACACTGAGGTGGCTGAGCGTGGACCACATCCGTAAAGGAGCAGGTCACACCAACCACCTGCACAAACAACCACTGATGACAACAACACATCTGCGGACAAACCATGCCCCAGATTCCCAACTCCCACCAAGACCCAAATTCACCCAAGTCTGCAACATCTCAGCACTGTATGGGCATAGAAGTCAAAGGCACACCGCCTGAAAGGGACAAGGGGCAGCAAAATCAGAGCTGCAGGGGCGACTCTCCCAAAATGCAGCACACACACATGACATTCAGAGCACATCAGCATTGACAACAATGTGGTACAAACTGCAACACGTTTACAACAGGACAGAGGACACAACAGGTGCCGCTTGTGTGTAGAAACTAGCCAATCACATTTGACATAGCAGGGAAATATGAGATGCCAATGTACAACTACAAACACATATCCGTGATGTTGTCGAAATGTTCACTGTCCCGCATCAAATAGCCAGCTCCTCCTAAACAGTCACAATGTACATTGTCATGCAGTCTGTATGTGAAATTGTACAATGCGTCAACATACATGTGAACACAATGTAATACTGCATCTCCCCTTCACATTGTAGAGGGAGCATCAACACCTCCTGCAGAGCAGCCCCAACAACTCTTCACTGATGACGATGAGGACATCCCCAACATCGACACCGAAGCCCTCCAAGTCCTCATTGGCAGCTTCAGCACCCCACCTCCAGGAGCAGGGCAGCCCAGCTGCATCGAGGAGATCCCACCCCCTGCACAGACCACACAGCAGGAAGCACCTACCACCCCGGCTGGCTCCCAGGACTCTCATGAACAACACATGGCCTCCCAACGCCGTGTGTTAGAGGTCCAGGAGAAGATGGCTGATCAGGTGCGGGTGGGGTACGACCTCATGGCAGCCAAACTTGATGCCATACATGGGTGTCTGAGTCCCATCAGGGACCACTTACAGTCCCTAACGGACACCCACAGTCTGCTCCATGCTCTCCAACGATCCATGGCTGACATCGCTGGAGTCATGATACTGAGACAAGAACAACTGTCCAGTCAGAGTGGCACCAGCGATGTCAGCCTGGGACAGATGCGGGGGCTCATGGAGAACATGGAGCGGATGCAGGCGGAAAGAATGGCTGCTATGGCTGCACACCAGCGAGATGTGGCTGGGACCTTCCATGCCCTGCAGCACATCGTCATGGCATTGCTGCCTCAAGGCCTGGCGCAGATGAATGCTCTGCTGCTTCTACATCCACATCTCCGCCCCCTGATGTGTCAGTGGCACACAGTGTGGCAGGCAATCCACCTCCGGCCCCTGATGTGTCAGTGGCACACATTGCGGCCGACATTCCACCACCACCCACGTGTGTGGCACATGTGACATCAGAGGACGAAGATGAGGGTGAATCAACCTTACTGGTAAGGAGGAGACAGTAGCATTCATCTCCGCCGTATGGCCTGTTTCTGCTTGGTTCTGCCCTTTGCATCATCACCTTCCACTGTCCCCCGATACACTCTGCGACACTCACCTTGGACCTCGACATGGACTGCCATATTCTGTTTGGTTACCAATGACACAGCGATCAGACTGCAAACTGAACTCTTCCTCTTCCGATGTACTTGTCATTCCCTGAAGGACTCTGGCTGGCCCTCCACTGGCCAATAATGTGAAGTGGGGTTTGCATGGCCCTGTACTGCTCCAGCTGCAACACTCCACTGGATGTGAATTAAACATTCAGGATCGCACAGATGTGTCATGTCTTTGATCAGTCAAGTATGAAAGTATGGATGGATGTAGGGTCAGTGATTCCCCCTTACGTCCATGTTGCTCATGTCGTGGGACTTGAGTCACAGGATGCAACATTGCCGATTGCGGTCTGTGTGGCGTAGACACTACAACAGAGACACTAGCATCAGTTACTTCCTTGTCCAGCCCAGAACTGAAGCATGCCCAGAGCCCCGGGCTTATTGTTCACACGCCTACGCTGGACTGGCATACGCCAGCCCAGCCCACTCCGCCTACGCTTACAGGGGGGGACGACAAAGCTACATGTCCCAGGTCTTCCCTGTAGTGATCTGCTGATCACTGGTCTAGTTGTCAGCATGCCACATCCACTCCCTGAGGGCTGGTTTACACCCACACCACACCCATCCAGCACAGGCGTCACGGGACATGTGACCCTGCCAATAAAAGGGGCCCACCACAGCACATCCTCCACTGCCGGAGGTGACATGATGGCGTCTGCATCCACAGAACTCAGTCATGAGGGGTCCGTGACTTGCGTTGCACTGAGTTAGTGACACCCGAAGACCTGCGTCCGGCACGGGCCTACCGGCATGGGGCCATGACTTGCGTTGCACAGGGTTAGTGGCACCCGCTGCACTGCGGCTGGCAGGGGCCTACCGGCACGTGACGATACCTTGCGTTGCACAGGGTTAGTGGCACCCGCTGCACTGCGGCTGGCAGGGGCCTACCGGCACGTGACGATGACTTGCGTTGCACAGGGTTAGTGGCACCCGCTGCACTGCGGCTGGCAGGGGCCTACCGGCATGTGACGATGACTTGCGTTGCACAGGGTCAGTGGCACATGAAGAGCTGTGCGGGTGTGCAGCCTGCGATGATGCGTAGGCCTCAATGAGCCGTCCTGCTAATCATGATTTGAATTGTGAGCCCGGCTGGACCGTAGTGCACGCAGAAGGCAGCAGTCAGCACACACATGACTCCGTGGTGCAGTGCCGCAGGGTGCGCTGGGGGCCTGTGGCGCGGAATCCAGCGATCGGCTGAGGAGGTTGCATCGGCACGTGGTGGGCCCTCTTGGAGACACGCCAGTGGCGGCAGGTGAGCATTGAGGCCTGGGTGCGCAGGGGTGGCCATTCATCGCTGGGCGGCGGACCGGTCTGGGGACCAGGGCTGGGGTGCAGCAAGCGCACAGGATCGCGCAGGCATCACCGGTCACGGCGGCGGCCTCGTGGCTGAGTGGGGGGCGCAGCCCTGTCAGACATGACTCTGTATGCGATGACGTGATGTGCGCATGTTGGTTTGGGACGTAGCCACCTCGTCTCCAGTGTGAATCTGCCCGTTGAAGGTGGTCGGCCACGTGTGTGTAGGCCTATGGACAGGTTACGGCGGAGACTAAGACACACACAGTAGTCACTTTGGTGGTGGATTTGTGACGTGTGCATTCCCACAGTTGTGAGTTGTAGGATTGTGGAGTTGAGGTGTGTTCAGTTGGTACTTGCCGTTGGGCAGTGCATTACCATTGGTGCCATCCTCAAAGCGCTGGTTGGTGGCGGACTTGCGGACATGTGGGAATCATGCACATTGGCTGATGACTGCTGGAATGCCAGAAACCGGTCCTAGGATGCTTGTTTCCGGTCCAGGGAAGACATGGCTTGGCAGTTCGGGCTGGACTGTTCCCATGAGGCACAGGGTCAGACTGATTTGCATATGGCCATGTCTGAACTGGGGTGGTGGAGTGAGCTAAAGAATGATGATGGATTAAACCCAGATCAGTTGACTGGGGGTGAGTGTTTGATTGGCTCAAACGTTCCGTCCATCATCCCCTTTTGTATCACTTTGTTCGCCCTAAGTTGGCGGGGTATGCCCAGACGTGGGTCCCTTGCTCACTTTGCCACTGGATTCAAGCAAGCCTGGCTGATGACGGCTGGAATGCCAGAAACCGGTCCTAGGATGCTTGTTTCCGGTCCAGGGAAGACATGGCTTGGCAGTTCGGGCTGGACTGTTCCCATGAGGCACAGGGTCAGACTGATTTGCATATGGCCATGTCTGAACTGGGGTGGTGGAGTGAGCTAAAGAATGATGATGGAATAAACCCAGATCAGTTGACTGGGGGTGAGTGTTTGATTGGCTCAAACGTTCCGTCCATCATCCCCTTTTGTATCACTTTGTTCGCCCTAAGTTGGCGGGGGTATGCCCAGACGTGGGTCCCTTGCTCACTTTGCCACTGGATTCAAGCAAGCCTGGCTGATGACGGCTGGAATGCCAGAAACCGGTCCTAGGATGCTTGTTTCCGGTCCAGGGAAGACATGGCTTGGCAGTTCGGGCTGGACTGTTCCCATGAGGCACAGGGTCAGACTGATTTGCATATGGCCATGTCTGAACTGGGGTGGTGGAGTGAGCTAAAGAATGATGATGGATTAAACCCAGATCAGTTGACTGGGGGTGAGTGTTTGATTGGCTCAAACGTTCCGTCCATCATCCCCTTTGTATCACTTTGTTCGCCCTAAGTTGGCGGGGTATGCCCAGACGTGGGTCCCTTGCTCACTTTGCCACTGGATTCAAGCAAGCCTGGCTGAAGACGGCTGGAATGCCAGAAACCGGTCCTAGGATGCTTGTTTCCGGTCCAGGGAAGACATGGCTTGGCAGTTCGGGCTGGACTGTTCCCATGAGGCACAGGGTCAGACTGATTTGCATATGGCCATGTCTGAACTGGGGTGGTGGAGTGAGCTAAAGAATGATGATGGATTAAACCCAGATCAGTTGACTGGGGGTGAGTGTTTGATTGGCTCAAACGTTCCGGTCCATCATCCCCTTTGTATCACTTTGTTCGCCCTAAGTTGGCGGGGTTATGCCCAGACGTGGGTCCCTTGCTCACTTTGCCACTGGATTCAAGCAAGCCTGGCTGATGACGGCTGGAATGCCAGAAACCGGTCCTAGGATGCTTGTTTCCGGTCCAGGGAAGACATGGCTTGGCAGTTCGGGCTGGACTGTTCCCATGAGGCACAGGGTCAGACTGATTTGCATATGGCCATGTCTGAACTGGGGTGGTGGAGTGAGCTAAAGAATGATGATGGATTAAACCCAGATCAGTTGACTGGGGGTGAGTGTTTGATTGGCTCAAACGTTCCGTCCATCATCCCCTTTTGGAATCATGCACACTGCCTGGGGAGTTTGCGACGACATTGGTGGACAGGCCACGGTGGTTTACTTTTGTCTGCACATTGATGGCATGCGTGTAGTTGCTGTTGCGGTGATTGTGTGCAGTGTCGGCAGGGGGCACAAGTCGTACACGTGTGCTGTGAATTGCCCACAACACGTGCGTGATGCCAGCTATGGCATAGTTCCCTTGCGTGGTCTCAAGATGTTCCTGCGCAGTGTGGGGGGAGTGAGTAGCAGGGGTATCGAGCTGACACACACCGTGATACCCTCAGGTATGATGAGTCCTGCATGATGTGACCGTAACAGCAGTTCATGTGGTCGTTACCTTCCTTTTCATTCCTACGACGGTTACGACCACATCAACTTCTGTTACGGTCTTCTCATGCATGATTTATCACGCCTGTGAGCATTCCGGTTTGTCCAAGTGCAGTACACTGTACCAGATTAGGCATGTGACTATATGGAAGTTTGACCATTGTCACCATTTCTCCCACAGGTTTCTGAAGACACGTTGCCCTGTTGAAGTTCCCCGTTGGGAATGGAACGCGTTGGCTGAGCTTTTCGTTTTGTTTGTTTGTGTATTTGTAATAAAGTTCTGTTTTTACACTACTGTTGACTACTGGACTTCATGACCTGGCGCACCCACATTTCGGTTACTACGATCTTGGGTCTGGGGCACGGAGGCGTCTAGCACGGCTGGCGTTGGTTGCGCAGGTACACTACAATACAGGGGCCCGCCGTTGCTTTTGTGGACATGCATCCATGACCTGTGTGAGGGAGTTTGATGGGGCTAGCTGTGAGACTCCTCCGACTCTCGCAGTTGTTGGTTGGAAGGTACCAGGGGCCAACAGGTGCAGCACAGCCAGCAGCTTTGTCTGCGGGGGGATGTTGGTTGTCCGCTGTGTTGGTACCGTCAGCCTGTGGGCAATGTGGGTCAGGATGCGGGGGATGGTTGTCCTTTTGAGCCGGTGTTGGCCAATGGCTTCCTCTGGCATTGAGTCTCTGGGCTGGTGCGTTTTAGGGTCGTCCGCAGTCCTGTGCTGCCTAGGTGGTAATCCAGGGGGGGGTGGGTGGTCCGGGGGAGGGGCCTGGGAGTGGTGGCGGTGGGTGTTGTGGCCCTCTTGGTTCTCCGAGCTGCATAATCAGTAGCTCCATGGCATCTGTTGGTCTTCAGATGTGGCTCTGGGCTGGGCTCCCTTTCATACTGCAGGTAGTCGTCCTGCTTAACACCAGCAAAAAACAGGTGTTAAATCCCTGCTGCTAACGCGCCTTATCGCCTGTTCTTGGTTCGCATCGCAGATCTGACTGGTCGTTGAGAATCTCGCGAAGTGGTGTTTTCGTGTGTTTTTGCACGGGAACGCCTACTCTGCATATCATTAGCGTTAGTTGTCGCACTCATCCGTGGCGATGTTTTTGGCGGTAGCTATCGCAGGAAAACTGGCGATGTTGGCCGTTTGCACCAGCTTGTGAATGGGGCGATAAATCTATCGCCACTTTTGCCGCGCTAAATCGGCGATAAGTCCTTGTGAATATGCCCCTTAGTCTTTTGTGCTCTGTCTTTTCTAGTCAGCTTGTATGCCCATATTATCTTACGTGCTCTGTTTTTCTACTCAGTTTTATTTGCCCATTTCTTTTTTTGTGCTCTGTCTCTGTACCCAGCTTTTGTGCCTGTTTTGTCTTTGTGCTCTGTCTCTGTACTTAGCTTTTGTACCCAGTTTGTCTTCTGTGCTCAGCTTTTGTGCCAGTTGTGTCTTCTGTGCTCTGCTATTGTGCCCACTTTTTGTCCTTGTACTCAGCTATTGTGCCCGTTTTGTTTTCTGTGCATTTGTCTTTGTACTCAGCTTTTATGCCCATTTTTGTGCTCTCTCTAGTCTTTTGATACCGTCTTTGTGCCTGTTCTATTGCTGTGACTCGGTTCTGCTAACTGCCATTCTGCTCCCCCACTTCTCTCCTTGCTCGAGAACTCCCCCCACTTCTCCCCGTCAGTGCTTTTCCTGCCTCGCTCCTCCACCTCCCCCTCTCTCTCCTTACCTGTCCTCCCATGTTTTCCTCCTTCTCTCGCTTTGATTCCCTCCCCCCTCGCTTTCCTCCCCCTCCTAGGACCTACTTAATGGCGGCCGCTGCACGACTCCATTGAGCAGGTGCCTAGGCCCCAGCTCCCTTTTACCTTGGACTGGTCCTCCAATTAGTCTAAGGCCCTTCTTGGACCTGGCCATCTGCCTCGAGGCCCCGCCTCACTGCGCTTCTCCTCTCTCCCTTCTACTCCTTCACACTTCACACTTTCCATTGACCTATGCTCTGTCTTTGAGTTTCCTTCTGTGCCCGTCTGTCTTTTGTACTCAAATTTTGTGCCTGTTTTGTCTTTTGTGCCTTGTCTCTGTACCCAGCTTTTGTGCCCGTTTTGTCTTCTGTGCTCAGCTTTTGTGCCCGTTCTGTCTTCTGTGCTCTGCTATTGTGTCCGCTTTTTGTCTTTTGTGCATTTGTCTTTGTACTCAGCTTTTGTGTCGGTTTATAGTCTTTTTTGACCATATTTGTACCTGTTCTGTTGCCCTGACTTGCTAACTGTCTTTCTGTCCCGCACTTCTCTCCTCGCTCCAGGACTCCCCCCGCCCCTCGGTTTTCTCACTTCCCTTGTCCCTCCCTCCTAACCTCTTCTCTTGCATCTTCCTCATGCCTTCTCCCGTTTCGGCTTCCCACCCCCACCTAGTCCTGCTTCCCGCGCTCCTCTCCCTCGTGCCTCTCCCCGTCCTAGGACCTACTTAGAAGTCACAGATCTCCTGAAGAAACCCATGGCCAACCTGAAATATTTCAGCAAATACAGACCCATCTCACTCCTTCCTCTCCCGGCCAAAGTCCTGGAGAAAGACAATAACAAGCAACTATCTGCCTATCTTGAACAGCACTACCTTCTAGACTCCACCTGGTCAGGTTTCAACAGCAACCACAGCACAGAGACCGACCTCCTGGTAGCAACAGACGACATCCGATCCATCATGGACAGAGGGGAAGCCGCTGCGCTCATCCTGATCGACCTTTTGACACCATCTCTTGTTGCACCATCATCGTCAGACTTCAGGGCTCAGGAATCCAAGGGCCCGCCTTGAGCTGGATTGCCTTCTTCTTCTCCAACAGGACTCAACGAGTCAGACTCTCCACTTTCACCTCTGAACACAAGAAGGTCATCTGCGGAGTCTTCTAGGGCTCCTTCCCCAGCCCAACCCTGTTTAACGTATACATGGATCCACTCACCAGCATCATAAGAGCCCACAACATTATTATTTTCTCCTATGCCAATGACACTTAACTCACCTTCTCCCTTTCAGCCACGAACAACACAACCAGGACCAATTTCACCAACTACATGTCCAACGCAGCCAACTGGATGTGAGAGAACTGGCTTAACTCAACACAGACAAAATGGAAATCCTGATTTTCAGAAACAAGAGCTCCCCCTGGGACTCCTCCTGGTGGCCTCCTGACTTTGGTCCAACTCCCATCCCCACAGACCACGCCAGAAACCTTGGCATCATCCTTGCGGACAAACTAACTATGAACAAACAGGTCAATGCCATGAGCGCTTCCTACTACCTCATCCTATGACTTTTTCGCAAGATTTTCAAATGGCTTCCTATGCACAGAAGCCGCACGGGCACCCAGACCCTCATAACCAGTAGACTCAACTACGGCAACACACTCTACGTCGGCATCTGCAATCAGCTCACGCAAAGACTCCTGTCATCTAAAACACCGCCGCCAGACTCATCGTAAGCGTCCCCAGAAGCCCTGACATCACTCCCTACCTTACTGAATTGCACTGGCTTCCTGTCCATAAATGCTGTAAATTCAAGCTGCTCATCCATGCCTACACTGCCTTCTACAATGGACCAGCATATCTCAGTGACCAACTCCGCCAACCTTCCAGAAAGCTACGCTCCACCTCTCTCTCCCTTGCATGAGTCCCCCACTTCTTCAGAAACAAGTTAGAATGAGAGAAGGATGCGTCTTCTCTCCCATCACTGCCAAGCACTAAAAAGAACTTCCTCTACACATCAGGACTGCCACTCCACTCCTCAATTTCTGCAAGAAAATCAAGGCCTGGCAGTTCAACTAAGAGCTGGATACTCTCATGGGTGATAAATCGCACCATACAAATCGACATTCCAACCATCAGGTGTGGCGTGAAGAGTGGGATGATGTCAACAAGCGCCTTGAGACCCTCACAGGTGATTTGACACGCTTATTAAATCCTTGATTGATCGAACAAGGGAGCATCAACTGGAATGCTGGGAAATCTAGTGTTGCAGGTCTACATGCCTACTACCTTGTGAGAGCAGGGTGACATCATTTGAGAACCGTCCATAGCAGTTTGGGAAGTCTAGGATACTACCCCATACAGCTTTGTAACTTCGAGGCTGGTGAGATAACATTTAGTCAACGCCATCAGAGCGTTCAATATCGCCCTCTCCATCCAGTTCATGTTTACAAAGAGTGATACCAGCTCAGTCCAGAGTATTGAAAGCCAGTCACTCAGCCATGCAGGCAACAACAAAGATTGACATCTCAGTCCAAAGGGTATTTTCAGCAGAATATACTGAGTTAATGTTATATCCCTATTACATGTGTCAGTATGGTGAAAGCAGCAATGTTAATAATATATCTTTCTGATGTCAAAGCCAGTAGGAAGACAAAACATCCCGTGAAACAAAAGAGGCAACTGTTTCATTGGTATGCCAGGCTCACATCATTTACAGCGAACTTGTCCAGGGAATCAATCAATCGGCATTGGTAAAGCGTGCTAATTACTCCGGGGAGTATCCAGGCACAATGTCGTCATGTAAACCTTGCACATGACTCCTCAGTCTAAAAATTCAGAGTTGTTTTTTCAAAAAGATGAATTGTGTAATGTCACATGTATTTGTTGGTATAGTATGGTTATCTTATACAGTCTATACCAAGTCGTCTCATTATGACCAGTTTCTAGGTAATGTGTAGTCAACATTGTGGTTGCATTCTTGAGTCTTATGGTGTTCTGATGTTCCGTGATGCGCACCATGACCTTCCTTGTTGGCATTCCTGTGTAACCAAGGCCACAAGGGTGCGCAATCATGTAGATCACTTAGTCACCATTGCAATTGGTATGTTGTCGCAATCTCTAAGGAGTGAACAACCTTAGGTCAAGGTGTGGGTTATATTTAGTGTATCAGCATACCCCACACCTACCACCCGGAAACTGTCCTGGCCCTACCCTCCTAATGATAGTGGGCTGGTATGGACCAGTTTATCCTTTAAAATCTGACTGCTCTCAAATGCAAACAGTGCTTATTGTAATGAAAAGTTTCCCATGTTGAGAAGGAGCCAATGTTTGCACGCAGCTTTCTTAAAAGTCGTGGATAAACTGCAGTAAACAGCAAGCCTATCAGTAGTAGGTTTCCATGTTGTATCCAGTAAAGCAGAGCAATTATTGTTCCTGGCTTGTTCACTGCTCTGGACTCTTAGTCCCTGGGGTCATGTCTCAGGACCAATTGTGTGGCCAAACACATGCTCTTAGAATTTCCTTTCGGGTCCGAGTAAATTGACCACTTGTATTTACTCAGACCTGAATCCGTTCAATGCGCATCTTGTATTTGTTGAGGAACTGAGACAGCCAAGACAGAGACAAAAACAGCATGTAGTGTGTTTGCATCCCTTGGAATTTTATTAATCACAGCACTAGCTCATCGGGGAGGACAGAGGGTGGTGAGGAATCTGGGGGATGATGAATCATATCATTACCCAAGGCGAGCAACTTTTTCTTCTGAAGGATAGATCTTCCCGTGAATTCCACAGATTCCTCCCCTTATGAATAAGTCCCTAAATACTATAGGGAGAAAGAAGTATTGGAGGGATTTTTCCAATGTTGTCCACTTCATGGGCAATTAACACAGAAACCAGTGTATATTTTGATGAAGATTCATTTATTTATTTCCTAAACCCTGATTTCTTTAGTCTCATTGACCAGAAGTAGCAGGACATTGAGGGCGTGGCTTGGGCAAAGGACAGACTTTTAGGCAGCAAAAAAATCATATGTAGCTTTAGCTCGCAAGATCAAGCTAACATGCAATGCCGGTGCTTCAATTGCGACTGAGCAAATTTAGGGGTAAGCAGTGTTTTTTGGAACAGCCAATTGTGTTCACTTCCCATATTTTGTGCTTCTGTGCAGGCCAGATCCTGAATATTGATGTCACTCTCTTCCCCATTTGACGTCAATGTGTCTCTTAAATGTAACCTGCACCCTGGATGAAGTGAAGACCCTCTTCTGTCCACATTCTCTGTTTCAGTTTCTAATTTATTGGAATAACAACTGTTTCCCTTATTCTAGGATCCCCATTCTGTCTATTTATTGCGTTTATACTCTTAACACTTCACTGCGTATCTGTCTGTATGTTTCTTCCTGTTTACTGTTAGTCCATTCAGCGGAATTTGTGTAAAATCCGGCAGTAATCCGGTTGGGTGAAGGTGAGGCCACCTTCCAAAAAAAGGTAAAAATGATAGTATTGAAATACGCAACGAATCAACAACTTAATACCCAGATAGAACTGTGAGAAAAAGAATGAAAATGGACTATTTTGAATAAAAAAAACAAGTCTACAGATTTTGACTTCAAGAAAGAAGTCTATGCAATAAACAAAACAAATAGCACAAGTATTAAAAAGAAATCTAAATGAAGGACCAGGCGAAGTACATACAGAAATTTTCAGTCCCAAGTGTGTTGTAGGACATTTAACCAGCAATATTTTTTTAAGGCAATTCACCTGCAGGTTTTCTTGTCTTGCAAAGCTACCTTTTAATGGAATTTTTGGCATGTGTTTTTTAACTTCCCAGTAGTTTGTGAAAGCGAACCGTAACCATTTGACACACACCCATTGCATTGCATTGAATTATTGTGGAATGTGGAACGATCTACTAATCTTGAACAACTTTTGTGAAGTTCTGGAAGTTGGAAAAGTTTTGAAAAAAATCAGAAATCTGACAACAAAGGAACCTTGCCAATATTGCACACACCCACAGTTGACATAGGGAGATTTTAGAGTTTACCAGCTTCATAAAGACCCGAAGAGGAAAAGTAAATAAATCTGCCCTAATTTGCGAACGTGAATTCGCACGCTGCTGTTTTTGTAGGTACAATGGCCTACTTAAGCCTTCTTTGCTCTGCCAGAAAGTGTTCATGTGTCCTAGCCCCCCAGAGACTGATGTTTCTCTGCCCTACAGCAAGGACGAGCGACCCTCGGGCCTGGCTTCCTGTTCCCATGGCTGGCAGCATAGACAAGAAGAGGGCAGAGTGTTTGTATGACTACAGTCCTTGAACGATAAAGCGCCGGCTGGAATGAAGAACTTGGCACAAACATGAAAACCTTTTCACCACCTATCTGGCGGGTCGTTCTCCTCGAGTGCCGCATTTTTGTCCTTCCAGACTCCAGTTGTCTTCGTAAGTGCAGAAGTGTTTTGAGGACAGCAAGAGTCGGGGAAAAAGCCGTGCCACAAATGAGCATTCAACACCTCTAAAGATGTGGCCATTTGTTTTAGTGCAACAATCAGTCAAAGAGAAATGCGTTACTTTAACGCTGCCCTTCCGTCATGGCTCTAATGAGCCCCTCCAGTGGTGGGGATGCCACGTGGTCACAGAATCAAAGCATGCCACCTGTGCTTCCTATCACAGCCTTAAATGGCATTTTACAGAATCTTTTTAATGGCACTAAACCGCTTTTAAGACCAGTTAAGAGACCATTTGTGACTATTAGATTGTGACTATTAGATTGACCAGACGTCATTAGAAGTACGCTGTTTTACGTCGCCAGGTTCGTGCATTTTTATTGGATATATGTCACTCCAGAGCCATCTTGGACAGTGGTTGGTCTAGGAACCCAGTTAGGCGTTGGGTGAAGATCACAAAGTTTGACAAAAGAGTGCTTCATTTTGGAGGCAGGATAACATTTAGTTTTACATCCTCACGTTTGCCGTACCCACTATCATGTTCCAAAAAGGCACTAAAAATGCAGCGAGACGTGTGGGCGCGCAGTGGCAAAGGTTGACTGGTCACTTTTCTGTTGCTTATTGCTATTTTTGAGAGTGAAACTGGTACTAATGAGATGCAAACACTGCCCAAACAGTGTGAACAAGTGTAAAAATGACAAAATAACAAAGTAATTCTATCACACAATGTGCCGCACTGCGCCGCATAATTTGACTTTTCTTGCCACAAAGTCTACTCAACCCTACTGCATAATTTTCCCCATAATTTGGTCCTCCCCGTAGCATAATTCCAGTGGCTCTGCTATTGCTACAGTAATACACAGAAACAGCTGTCACTTTTCCACCCTTTAAAGAAATTAACATTATCAATATTTGTCTCAGAAGCCCCTTATTTACCGCCTTTCCATATTTATGGGTCTGCTGGTCCCCTCTCCATTCCTTTCTCTAGCTTTTATCCATTCTTTCCCATTCTGTCTTACAGCATTTCAGGGCCAACTGGCTCTTTGCTAGGACTTCCAGACTCCATTTCTTCCTCTTGAGCCATCGGTCCTTCCTGAGCCGGGACTTGCTTTCCCGCTGCATATCTCTAACCCTGGGTGGAGTTGGCGGAGTGCCACTACGCCGAGTTCCACGGAGTTGAAAAAAAACTCAGTGGAACTCCGCTCCTCTCGGCGGTAAAGCACTTACCTGCTCTGGTGTCTCCGGGCTGCCCTCCTCCTCGCTGTGGTCTTCTCCTCGCCATCCGCTGCCCTCACCGGCTGCAAACCCCTACGTTGTACGTCTTGCAAGGACTGCGCATGCGCGCACGCATACACATGCGCAGTCCTACCTAG
The DNA here is from genome assembly GCA_963921515.1 of Calotriton arnoldi. Lineage (NCBI taxonomy): Eukaryota > Metazoa > Chordata > Amphibia > Caudata > Salamandridae > Calotriton > Calotriton arnoldi. The sequence goes on from CAWUFW010001341.1 coordinate 1,636,726, forward strand.
ATGTACAACGTAGGGGTTTGTGACCAGCGAGGACGGCGTAAAGCGAGGAGTAGAGACCATGGCAAGGAGGAAGGCAACCCGGAGACGCAATAGCAGGTAAGTGCTTTTTTCCTACTCTGATTTGGGCGTGGGTGCAGGGGCTAACTCCTCTAAGCTGCGGAGTCAGAGTTTTGAACTCCGCATTCCCAATAGACTACGGAGTTGACAAAACTCCGAAAACTCTGCCTGCGGAGCGGAGTTTGACGCCCAGCCTTACATATCTCCAACCGCCCATCTTGTAATCTTACTCCCTTAAGTAAATCATCTCAACCTACTGTCTCTACTGCACCGTTGTTCTACTGGTGATTTAACCAATCACCTGCCTCCTGTGACAATTTATAATTGTATCTCATAACCCCCCCATCCTCCCTAATAAACTCACCCCCTTTATCAATGGTCAGAAGGTATGAATGATCTCAGCACGTGCAAATATGTTTCTGCAACCTTTCCTCCATGCCCTCTGCCCACCACCAGTGCTCCCAAACCATAGGAGGGTTTTGTCTCCTGCTACTCAGGGCCTAACATGGGAGCCAGTCAATCACCACACAAGATTGCCTAATCACAGGGTCAGTTAATGCTAAAAGCTTTACATTCTTAGCTTAACTTGTTTTATATGCTATCATATCCCTAACTCTAGTAAAGAATCGTGGAGTGTCGTAGAGTGTTGTAGGGTGAAGTGTCATAGAGTGGAGTAGACTGTCGTGGAGTACAATAGCGTAGAGTTATCTATCAGACAAAGTTGTAAGGTACTTACCCTCCAGGTCCCTTCGATCAGGATCGAAATCATTACTCTGCACCCCTCGGTTTGAAAAAGCTTGCTTGGGTGGCAAAGGTTTTTCTCACCTTGCCCCCCTTTTTTGGAACAAACTCCCCCTTCATTTACGTCAATGTCCGGACTAATTGTAATTTAGAAAGCTGTTAAAGACTTATCTGTTCTGATGTGAGCTTGCTTTGCTGAAGTTAGCAGTCCTAGCGCGGAGATACCCCTGACGGGGTGATTCGGGCGCTATATAAACTATTAAATATCAAATATCAAATAGAGTGGAGTGGAGTAGAGTGGAGTGTGGTGTAGAGTGGAGTGGTATAGAGTGGAATAAAGTAGCATGGAGTGGCAGAGAGTGGATTAATGTAAAGTGGAGCAGAGTGGACTAAAGTAGAGCAGAGTTGCAAAGAGTGGAGTACAGTGTCGTAGAAAGGAGTGTCATAGAGTGGAGTGGTGTAGCGTTGAGTCGCTAAGAGTGCAGTAGAGTGTTGTAGAGTGGAGTGGCACAGAGTGGAATAGAGGGTTGTAGAGTGGAGTGGCATAGAGTGAAGTAGCAAGGAGTGGAGTAGTGTCGTATAGTAGAGCAGAGTGCCATAGACTGGAGTGGAGTGGAATACAGTGTCTTAGAATGGAGTGGTGTAGAGTGGAGTGGTATGGAATGTTATAGAGTTGCATGTCGAAAAGTGGAGTGGTATAGAGTGTCATAGAGTAGAGTGGTGTAGACTGGAGTAGAGTGACTTAAAATGGAGTGGTGTAGAGTGAAGTAAAGTGTTGTAGAGTGGAGTTTCTTAGAGTGGAGTGGCACAGAGTCTCGTAGAGTGTTGAAGCGTGTCAAAGAGTATAGTAGAGGTTTGAAGAGTGGTGTAGAGTGGAGTAGAGTATTGTAGAGTGGTATTGAGTGAGTTAATGCTAAAAGCTTTACATTCTTAGCTTAACTTGTTTTATATGCTATCATATCCCTAACTCTAGTAAAGAATCGTGGAGTGTCGTAGAGTGTTGTAGGGTGAAGTGTCATAGAGTGGAGTAGACTGTCGTGGAGTACAATAGCGTAGAGTTATCTATCAGACAAATTTGTAAGGTACTTACCCTCCAGGTCCCTTCGATCAGGATCGAAATCATTACTCTGCACCCCTCGGTTTGAAAAAGCTTGCTTGGGTGGCAAAGGTTTTTCTCACCTTGCCCCCCTTTTTTGGAACAAACTCCCCCTTCATTTACGTCAATGTCCGGACTAATTGTAATTTAGAAAGCTGTTAAAGACTTATCTGTTCTGATGTGAGCTTGCTTTGCTGAAGTTAGCAGTCCTAGCGCGGAGATACCCCTGACGGGGTGATTCGGGCGCTATATAAACTATTAAATATCAAATATCAAATAGAGTGGAGTAGAGTGGAGTGTGGTGTAGAGTGGAGTGGTATAAAGTGGAATAAAGTAGCATGGAGTGGCAGAGAGTGGATTAATGTAAAGTGGAGCAGAGTGGACTAAAGTAGAGCAGAGTTGCAAAGAGTGGAGTACAGTGTCGTAGAAAGGAGTGTCATAGAGTGGAGTGGTGTAGCGTTGAGTCGCTAAGAGTGCAGTAGAGTGTTGTAGAGTGGAGTGGCACAGAGTGGAATAGAGGGTTGTAGAGTGGAGTGGCATAGAGTGAAGTAGCAAGGAGTGGAGTAGTGTCGTATAGTAGAGCAGAGTGCCATAGACTGGAGTGGAGTGGAATACAGTGTCTTAGAATGGAGTGGTGTAGAGTGGAGTGGTATGGAATGTTATAGAGTTGCATGTCGAAAAGTGGAGTGGTATAGAGTGTCATAGAGTAGAGTGGTGTAGACTGGAGTAGAGTGACTTAAAATGGAGTGGTGTAGAGTGAAGTAAAGTGTTGTAGAGTGGAGTTTCTTAGAGTGGAGTGGCACAGAGTCTCGTAGAGTGTTGAAGCGTGTCAAAGAGTATAGTAGAGGTTTGAAGAGTGGTGTAGAGTGGAGTAGAGTATTGTAGAGTGGTATTGAGTGGAGTAGAGTGCCATAGAGTGGAGTAGCGTAGAGTGCATAGGAGTGTCGTACAGTAGAGTGCCATTCAGTTGAGTAGAGTGTCATAGAGTGAAGTAGAGTGGAGTGTCGTAGAGTAGAGCTGTCATAGAGTGGAGTAGAGTGTTGTAAATTGGGGTGAAGTAGAGTGGAGTAGAGTAGCATACAATAGAGTAGAGAGTGTCATTGAGTTGAGTGGAATGGAGTGCAGGGCCTTAGAGTTGAGTGCCATAGAGCAGAGAGAAGTGGCATAGAGTTGAGTGGAATGTCATAGAGTGGAGTGGCGTAGAGTGGAGTAAAGTGGCGTAGATTTATGTAGAGTGGAATGGAGTGGCATAGAGTGGGTTGTGTAGAGTGGACTGGAGTGGCATAGAGTGGAGTAAATTGTTGTAGAGTGAAGTGTCATAGACTGGAGTGTCATAGAGTGTTGTAAAGTGTAGAAAAGTATTGTAGAATGGAGTGGCGTAGAGTGAAGTCGAGTGGTGTAGAGTGAAGAGCCGTAGCATAGAGGTAGAGTGGAGTGGCGTAGAGTGGAGTAAAGTGGCATTATGTGGAGTGGATGGATTCATGTCATATGTGCTAGCTGGAAGCGCGTGTGTGTGTGTATGTGTGTGTGTGTGTAATCTACATAAGTGTTGGAGCGAGACCGCCGGTAAAATAAAACCAGCCCAGCTGCCACTAACCAATGAAGACAAAAGAAGTGAGAGTGACGAAGACGCCAATCAGTGGTAAGTACTAATGGGTGGACTCTAAGCCCTTTTTAGGTTTAAGATACAATAGATTTCAAAGAGACAGCCCATATGCGCTGCTCAGGCGAGACCTAAAAAATAATGCTAGAGAAGCTCATAGCTGCTTTACTGCAGTCTTCCAAAATGTAAGGACCTGTATGTTGGTCAGTCCCCCCGGTCCTGTATAATGATGCAGACTACGCGGGACCAGAGTAGCATACTGCTGTTTCAGTGCTGTTTTCACATTTTGGAAGACAGCACCCGGACAGCAGTGTTTTGGCTTTGTCCCGCGTGTCCTGCAGCTTTACGAAGGGCGTGGGGGACCAGAACATCACACATCTGCTCCAGTTGGTCTTCCAAAATGTGAAGGCTGCTGTGGAGCACCTGTGTGCTGTTCTGGTCGCCCATGTCAGACATTATACATCATTACTTGCCTAACATGCTGCTACGGCAGTGCACTCTGCACATTAACCATAGCACTGGAATAGCAATGTACTGACTACGTCTCCTGTGTCCTGCAGCATTATACATTATGCACAGGCACACTATGGCATTTTCTATGAGTAGTGATCTTTTACCTGTAGACTTCAAACAAAATGAAAAACATTAATTATTTCATCTAAACAATGGATTTTCACAAAACCAAAAAAAAGACACAAGATGACTAAACGCCACTCTGCCATAAAAATGTGGTCACCATGCACTCTGCCATTTTGGAGTGAATCATAGAGAAAACTCTTGTGTTGGAAATCTCAGTTTTTTGAGCCCAGACATAACTTGTTCTACCCCCCACATATAGCTATGCAAACCGTTTGAGCAATGTGCAGCAAATTTGGCACCCTAAAATTTCATATTCAATGCTCTGTCCTTTTAGTTTGATTAACCATTGATGGGACCACAGCTGGTGGCCTGCAGAACTCGGACCCACACCCACACCAGCCGACCACACACGCAACCTCAGCATCATCAACAGCCAACTGACAATGAAACGACAAGTTAAGGCAGTCGCCTCCTCCTGCTGTCACACACTTCGCATGCTCCGCAGAATCTTCAGATGGACCCCAGCCAACACCAGAATGACCATTACGCAGGCCCTCGTCACCAGTCGCCTCAACTACGACAACGCCCTCTTTGTCGACATCTCCATCCAGCTCCTAAGAAGACTCCAGACCATACAGAACGCCATGGCCAGACTCATCCTGGACCTCCCCAAAAGAACCAACATCGTCCCCTACCTGAGAGACCTCCACTGGCTTCCCATCCAGAAAAGATGCCATTTGAAGACTCTCACGCATCCCCAAAAAGCCCTCCACAACCTAGGACCTGCCTACCTCAACCATCGACTGAACTTCCACCAACACACCAGACATCTACGCTCCTCTTCACTCACCCTCGCACACACCCCCGCAGCCGCAGCCGCTCTTTCTCCTACATAACAGCCAAGACCTGGAACGACCTCCTCCTCCAGCTCCGTACGGCCCCCTTCCTGGCAGACTTCAGAAAGAGACTCAAGACCTGACTCTTCGACGGAGACATAAATACCCAGATACCGCTAGGGGGGACAGAGGTGTGCTCTACAAATGCTGATGTATTGATTGATTGATTGAAGTTAGGCGTAAAATTATTAAGGGTCTACATATGATTTCTTATGAATTGATGTATCTACCTTAACTAGAGAGATACATCTTTATCATACTTATATCTGCTTGCATACATGTAACTTTCGTAGCACTGTGACTGGTTGAGCCAATCTTCGTATTCCAATTTATGATATTGATGGAGCAAGGTTTCATAAATGAAACTTGCTTGTATTCAATCCTCATCACAGTATTAATCTATTAAAACTTGTATTGTTAATACTAATCTTTGCATACACTACACGAAAGGGAAGGATGCTTGCCTATGTGTTTTACTAATGAATAACGCTTGTCTGTAATCTAAAATGGCCGCTAAAGCGTGGGAAACTATCTGCGCATGTCTCAACCATAGCACGTGTTGTGACGTCTCTCTTGCTTGGTGGGAAATTTCTGCTTCTGCGCAGTGTGTAGTAAAATGGCTGCTTGATGTTTTCACATGCTTCAGCTTGCTCTCATGTCATTACTAAATTGTCGTTTCCTAATGCTACTAACGCGGGATAGAATTTATAATTAAATGGGAATAGAGTAGGAAAAGTGGGCATACAGTGAAACATTTTATTTTGTGATTTTAATATTTGCTTCTTGCACTTTTACTAGTTCGTAAACTTGGGCCTGGGTTGGTGACCTGAAACTCGAGAGGCAAATGGTTCTGCGCATGTGTCCTGTGTGCCTGCCAAATGAAGTCAATCTGGACGTCGTCCAAGGCCGCGACCCGATGGCCGAAGATGCTGTACTTTTGCCTTTCCTGTTTGTTGGGTTCTGAGTATTTGCAGTAGGAAGTTCCTGTATTCTTAAGTGATTGTTTTCCTTTGAGTGTGTGCACATGCCACCATTACCATGGTTCTATACTAGAACGGTGGCATGTGGAATGGTCAGAACAGCAGTTGTACTTTGCTGTTGCTCTGGCCGGTCGTTTACTCCGGACTTCTCTTTCTCTACCAATAAAGAGATTGAACTTACCTGGCAATCTGTCACTTCCTTTCACTGGCGACGACTGGATTTGGACCCTGGACCGGCCGGAAGCATCGTGATGCCCAAGGGGAACCTTTCGCGACCGGGTCGCGTTCTCCGTTTGTGCTGACAGCGTCTTCCTCAAGTTTTCGGATCTCCTCCCTTCGTGTTAATGGGCGGATTTGGCCAAGACTTGAGCACGGATCACGGATTCTGGTAGGACGTCTCCTACATTTTTACAGCCAGGAATCTCTACCCTCTCCCTCCCTCGCGCCCATCTTGCCCAAGAGCTCGAGCGCAGCACGAGGATTCAGTTGTAGTCTCGCGCACTGCTTTGCTCTTTGTCCGCGCGTGAGAGGCATCCATTGTGTGGGGATCGTTTCCTGCTGTCTCACATTTACGCACTACTACGTAGTACTACGCAGCGTCTATCAGCTGCATCCTTCGTTTCCTGGCAACGCTTGTTCTGACGCTGTTCTCCGTACACGGTCACGTACCCTGTGGCCATTTTGAAGAGCATTTTCCTGTCGCCTAGCAACTGGCCAACCTCGATCCTTCAATTCAGTGCCTTCACGCGCTCAGCTGATTCATGCATCGCTGATGCGCACAGCTTTAAATATATCGTACATTCAAGAGGTATTTTATACAACGAACCAACATCGATTGTCACAACTTTATTGACCCTATTTGGTGATTACGATCTGTTCCATCGGCACAGTCTAGTAAAGGATTGCTAATGCGTACAACTCCAACTTGAAGCCACATCTTCACATAAGCACTATCCAAGCTTCTCAGCAACTGGTATCACTGCAAATTACATTAACTTTGGTGCACACTGATTCTAAGCAATCGCTGATGTGCACAGCTGTAAAGTCATTCCAGTTTTATCTCAAATGTGCACAACTTTTTACAATTGTTTACAGTTAATGTATTTTGGGGGTGTGTTACTGTACAATTAACAATTTTAGTGTTGTTATTCTTATTTCTTGCATATTTGCTTATCCTACAACATGCAACAATCTGTACTTTCACCTTCCCCCTTTCTCTCTACACCTGGTAATCCTCCTATAGAATGGGAATTATGGTTTGAAGGTTTTGAGGCTTACCTAGAAGCCATTGAAGCGGAAGTCTTCACACAAAAAAAAAAGTTTGCGTTACTGTGTCACTCTTTGGGCACTGAGGGAAGAAAAGTTTTGAAACATTTGCCTCCTACGGTAGTCATGGGTGATGGTGACGCTATTGATGAGTATGCTTCAGCTTTAAAAATGTTAGATTCCAGATTTTAAAAAAGCGTAACATCATCATGGAGAGGCACAAGTTTTATATGAGGAAACAGTTACCTGGTGAACCTGTTGATACGTTTATGAGTGACCTAAGAGTATTAGCCTCCACGTGCGACTACAAAACGTTTCATGATGAAATGTTGAGAGATCAGTTAGTTGAAAAGACTAATAACAAAAAGATCCAAGAGAAATTACTAACTACACAAGACTTAACCTTGGATAAAGCTCTAGAGATAGCTAAAAATGTTGAATCCACTGCAATGTATATGGATCAAATGGCTTTAGACACTAAGGTACATGCTCTTGCTGTTGACAAAGTTATGGTCAAAAAGGAGACTAAGTATGACAAACGTAAACCATTTGAATGTTATAGATGTGGTAGTAGAAGTCATTTAGGAAATGCGCCGTTTGTCCTGCCTTAGATAAAGTTTGCGTTAAATGCAAAAAGAAAGGTCACTTCTCTAAGGTTTGTAAGTCTAAACCCAGTAATTCCAATTTTAAATATAACACCAAAAAAGTACTTTCCATTGAAACCAAATCTGAAGCAGATCCTGATTCCGATAGTGAAGATGGTAATGAAATCATGATGTTGTCCAGTACTGATGAAGATATTGTCCAAGTTTCCCATAACATATTGAGTGCAACACATAATTTTGTAAGTGTGCCTCCAATATCCATTACTGTGGATGCTGTTGATAAAGCACCTCAAAACAGTTGTAGTATTCTTCCCAATACTAGTATTCCTGAAAATGTGTCTCAAATATTAAAACTTCAACCCCCAGTATAAAACGGCCCTACTGTCAAATTGGGGTTAATGGTAAACATGTTTCCATGATGGCTGACTCAGGTTCCTTTTTCACTTTAATAGGTCCAGAAGAATGGTATAAATTAACTGATATTCCTTTAAGGAAGTCTCTTATTAAACCCGTAGCGTATGGTGGCAAACCTGTTCAAGTTTTGGGTGAATTTGATTGTACCTTAACGTTTAAAGATCATGCCACTACTGCTACCGTCTATGTAGCAGAAGATAGATCTTCTCTTCTTGGTTGGTTGGAACAAAAAAATTTGGGAATCATTTTGGATCCTAACAGTCCTGAACAGGTTCTGCTTAGAGATCAATTTACTTCTGTGTGTTCTGTAGATGTGCATGATTGGAAAACTTCCTTTCCATCTGTGTTCAAGGGTACTTTGGGGAAAATTAAAGGTTTTTCTCATCAAACAAGATGTCCAACCCATTGTGCACAAATTCAGACGGGTTCCCTTGGCAATGAGGAAGGAATTATCCAATGAACTTGAATCTCTTTGCAATCAAGGCATCATTGAACCCATAGAAAGCTCAGAATGGCTTTCTCCGGTAGTTTTAGCCAGGAAACCCAATGGGACTCTTAGGATGTGCATTGATTTGAGGGACTTAAACGACAAAATATGGGTGGATAGACATCCCCTGCCGAATATCACAGAGATGTTGACTTCTCTCAAGGATGCCAAAGTGTTCACCACTTTAGACATGTCATCAGCTTATCACCAAATTTCACTAAAAAAAAACTGTCGTCACCTCACTTCTTTTGTCACTCCTGCTGGTGCGTATAGGTTCAAAAGGATGCCTTTCGGATTGGCGTCAGCCTCGGCGGTATTCCAAAGGGTAATGGAATCCATGTTTGCTGAGGTACCTAATGTAAAGTGTTTCCAGGATGACATTTTGGTTTATGGTAAAGATTTAGAGGCTCATGACAAGACATTAGCTGTTGTATTATCCATTTTAACTGATCGTGGTGCAACCTTAAAGGCTGAAAAATGTAAATTTGCTGTCAAAGAAGTAAATTACCTTGGTTATAAGCTTTCAGCTAAAGGTGTGGAACCTAAGGAAGATTTAGTCATTGCTATCAAATCTTTTCCTTCTCCACAGAACAAAGATCAACTTAGATCGTTTTATGGCATGTTGGAATTCTACGCCAGATTCATTCCCAATTGTAGTAGCAAAACTCACAATTTAAGACTACTAATAAAAAAGAACCAACAATTTTTTTGGTCATCTGATTTGGAGAAAGAATTTCAAGCTATCAAATTAGAATTAAGTAAGGCCATTCCTTTACAACCATTTGACACACATGATAGATCCATTGTAGTCTCTGATGCCAGCCAATATGGTTTGGGCGCTGTTCTTCTACAAGTCAGAGAGGGAAAAGAGGAGGTCGTGGCTTTCGCCTCGCGCACATTGAGAGGTGCAGAGTCCACTTATTCAGCTATAGAACGTGAAGCTTTAGCTTGTTGGTGGGGTGTTGATCATTTCAGACAGTACTTATGGGGTTCTGAATTTACCATTCGCATGGATCACAAGCCTTTGCTTAATTTACTCACCACCAAAGGAGCGGGTAATGCCACTCCCCGTATTGCCAAGTGGCATTATAGGTTGATGGAATTTCATTTTCATTTGGAATACATTCCTGGTGTTAAGAACATTTTTGCGGACTGTTTGTCCAGACTGCCTCTAGTAAATGAACAACATGGTGAACAAACTGAGGAGGAATTTTGTGTAGTAGCCTCATTAGTGGATTCTAGTTTTTCATGCATATCAGAAGAAGAGTGGAAAAATGCTGTTCAGCAAGATATCTTGTTACAAGAAGTAATTTCTATGTTAGGTAAAGGGTGGTTGCCTAAGCACGAAGATGTAGCGTCATTTAAACATGTTTTCTCTGAGTTGAATCTTCAATCTGGCATTCTCAAGAGAATGGATTTGTTGGTTGCACCGGTATCTCTTCAGAGTAAGATTTTGTTACTTGCACATGAGGGCCATATAGGCATGAGAGCGATGAAGAGAAGACTTAGAGAAGTATTCTGGTGGCCTGGCATGGATCGTTCTGTTGAACATTTTGTAAGAGATTGTATTTCATGTGCCACCAGTGATAAATCGCAAATCACTTTTCCTAGTCCCATTGAAGCCATTCCTATTCCTGACAAACCTTGGGTTAAATTAGCTTTAGATATCATTGGCCCTATGTATGTGTTGGATGAAAGGAGCAGGTACGGTCTGGTGTTGGTAGACTACGGTACAAGATGGCCTGAAGTAAAATTTGTGAAGGCGGCATCTACTATGGAGGTTGTTAATTTTCTTCAATCTCTGTTTTTAAAGGAAGGTGCTCCAGTGGAACTTGTCACTGACAATGGGGTACAATTTGTGTCCAAGGAGTTCCAGGACTTTATGTCGCATTGGGGTATCAAACACATTACCACTTCCTTATATCACCCCCGCAGTAATGGTTTAGTGGAACGCTGCAATAGGGTTATTAAGGATAGCATTCAACTGTCCGTGGTAAATGGTTTAGACTGGAGGACAGAGCTTTCGAATCTATTGTGGGCTTTGCGTACCACACCCAATGCTGTGACTAAAGTTTCCCCCTTTATGTTATTGAAAGGCAGAACAGCTTCGTCCAAGTTGGTTAGACCATGGATGCTAGATCTGAGTACTTCCAAGGTTAATCGCGATTTGGTGAATGCTGATTGTCTCAAAGCTCAAAGTAAGTATGTTACCAAGGAACCTACTAAAGGAAGGAAACAATTTGCTTTTAAAGTAGGTGATTGGGTCAAGGTGAGACTTCCTGGTCACATAACCAAGGGTCATTCTAAGTTTTCACGTGCAATGCAAATTACTTGCATAAGGAATAGAGCAGTTAAATTGAGTGATGGTAAATGGTGGAATATGGAAAAGTTATCTAAACAAAGTTCACCTGGGAATACTTGTGTGGATCTATTTTCTCACAACGTTCCTGGTTCCGATCAGGGTGAACCAAGTTCCAGGATTTCGGCAAGAGAACAGAAACCTTCCATTTGGTTAAAGGATTATGTCAAATCGTAATATCTTTACTATGGGTTTCTTTTGCTTTCATCCTTGCTGTATAATGTTCTTGTGTATTTTGCTTTAGTGATATTATATTTTTGTGTTTTATTTTGTTTTGGTTAAGGGGGAAGATGTGTTGGGTTCTGAGCATTTGCAGTAGGAAGTTCCTGTATCCTTAAGTGATTGTTTTCCTTTGAGTGTGTGCACATGCCACCATTACCATGGTTCTATACTAGAACGGTGGCATGTGGAATGGTTAGAACAGCAGTTGTACTTTGCTGTTGCTCTGGCCGGTCGTTTACTCCGGACTTCTCTTTCTCTACCAATAAAGAGATTGAACTTACCTGGCAATCTGTCACTTCCTTTCACTGTTGTACATTGATACATTGTCTATGAAAATTGGTTCACATTTGTCATGAGACGGGTGGGAAATAAAGCGAATGTATTAATTTGAAGGGGTGGGAATTTAAAAACAATAGGCTTTACAATTTAGGCCAAATCGATATGGTGCGAGAATCCACCCCCTGTCCCTGTCCAATCAGAAGTAGTGGTCCCATATTTTAGCAACATTAAGGGGAGGTACATGGGCGTAGAAGGGTATAATAGAATATAGCATTAGTTAATTAGTTAAAAGAGGCGAAGAACAGGCGTTCGAGAAGGAGATGCTGCAGAGAGCATGCGTTCACGAAGAACAGGCGTCCATGCTGCCAGAGCGCTCTTAGCTCCAGACTGCCAAGCTGATCGATTGCAGACCGAATCCCTGTCCAGAAGAGGTCCTGAGGAGGGGGCGGCAGAGTTCATTAGAAGGGAGAATCGAGGAGAAGCCAAGTATCAGAGAGGGGAACGACGCAGGCGTCGTTGTAGAGAGGTCACCGGTCCTGTCCTGATCCTGGAGGAGGTCTTTGCTCTTCATCCTTCCTGAGTCCTATTCTTTCCAACTCCTTGGCTAAGGGGTTTGGTTCTCGCACTTAGGTAAATATAAATGCAACCTATAGTTGCGCTGCTGTCTCTATCTTCTCCTTTCTGAGGGACCGTCATTAATTAATAATTGATTTCTTGCACTTCATCTTGGGTATTTGAAAAGTACCATGTGTTTTCTGTAATTTACTCTGCTAAATCTTTAGATAAATATTTTAAAACTTCCTGACTCAGTGGTTATTTCAGGATTATGTACTATAATGAATGTCACTCATTTTAAACTTCCCAATTAGCAAAGGATTCATTGGTAAGTCATTACTCTTCAATCAGAAGGTAATTGGTAGCAGGGATTTTGATAGAGTAACAACTGATAAAACCCAGCGTAAGTATTAGTGTAGTATGAATGTATGGGCCCAAGTGAGTATCTGGTGTATGAATGCTGTTTGCTAATATCGCGCTGGATCAATATCCCCACACCTCGCAGATATAATTGCTGAAAAAATTACATCCTAACACGAACAGTAAAGGAATCCCAATATCAAACATGTACACATCTGCAGTCCAAGAGGGTTCTACTTTGATACTTTAGCAGTCACATGGCAGCCAAGACTAGTTGTGGCAGTTACTATCTGCCATCGCTTGCTGTTACTATTCTTTAAGGTAGTAATGTGGGAGATGTCTTCTGCTTTCTGATGAGCTGTAAAAAGCACAGATGTCTTCATTTATGGAACTACTGTGGCACATCTTGAAGCAGAAATTTCACAAAGTTTTCTGGATGTTCTTATCAGCAATTATGTTATTGGCATTTGAATAATACACATTCTGCCTCTGAAATGGTCTAGCTGGCACTTCAGCAGTCCAGTGCCGCCTCTCATGGTTCTGGGATTACCACCATAGATGGTAGTTTGAGTCATCTTCTGGTAATGTGTTAACCGTATTGTGTTATTGTCTTTTTGGTCAAATGGCTCTCTGTTATGTAATGAACGGTGCAGATATGATTATGCACTCTTTTGAGCAAGACACTGTACTTTCCTCTAACAACCCCTTTCTGGCTCACATCCATGTGTGGAAGAGATACATAGATGATATTTTGGTAGTCTGGAGAGGGGATGATGTTTCTTTGAGAACCTTCCATGCCTGGCTCAATACTCGTAGAGACTACCTTAATTTCACATGTGAGTACAGCCATAGTCAACTATCGTTTTTGGATCTCTCAATATATCTATCAGGTGGACACTTACAAACAGAGTTATACACCAAACCCATGGCACGTAATGCTCTACTTCACTATGGTAGTTATCACCCAAAATACCTTCGGGACAATTTACCGTTTGGGCAGTTTTTACGGCTTAGACGCAATTGTTCTAGTACAGATAAATACAAAGAGCATGCCCGAACACTCAGACATAATCTGCTGGACCGACAATATCCCAGATCTTTGGTAAAAAAACTTCCAAAAGAGCCCTCAACAATCATAGAGATGCATTATTAGATAATGCTCCTAAAGAACCCTCTCAGTCAAGACTAGTGTGTGTCAATACTTTTAGTACCTTTTCTACTGGAGTCAAAAAATCCGTTCTGTCTAATTGGAAAATTCTTAATAAGGGCCAATGCACATTAGACAAACCATTATTTGCCTTCAAAAGAAGTTCTAATCTGAAAGATGCCTTAGTACACACAAGACCACAGCCTAAAATGAGATCTCAATTGCACACACTTTGGCAACTACCACCGGTTCAAGGACACTATCCGTGTGGGTCGTGTTCGGTGTGTGGACAAACTCAAATAACGAAAAATGTCGACATTGGAAGTGACAGACCATGGGTATTGAAACATCATACCAACTGTAACAGCGAAAGGGTCATTTATTTGCTCACTTGTCCTTGTAATCTTAGATACGTGGGCATGACGACCCGCAAGGTACGGATTCGGATCCAGGAGCACAAAAGTACGATCAGATGCTCCAAGCAAAATACACGTCTTACCAAACACTGCTTAGAAATGCAACATCAAGCAGACTCTTTGACCTGGGTTGTTCTGGATAAACCCAACCTGACAGCCAATACACCAGATTTGACATTGAAACTCCTACGTATTGAACAACGTTGGGTCTTTAGATTGGGTACTTCTAGATTGGGATTGAACGATGACATTCCTTGGCTTGCACTGACTTGAGTTTTGGTCCATCTTTTTTGATGTGTTTTTTGCTGTTTTTACAGCTTACTACCACATGCCATTTGTTAACACTGTGAGGCCAGCTTTGGCCTCCCATTTGTCTCTAATGGTTGTTTGTACCCACCGTACTCCCTGATGCTATTGGCGCCGCAGTATTCAGTTTTACAGCGGTTCTTAAGTCCTAAATGCTTTTTGCCTTTGAGTAAAAACACCCCCCCCCTCCCCTCCTTTTTTTAATACACATGGTTCCTTATGCTTTTATTGTTGTGACATTTGTCTCTGAGTTTCTGGCTCTTCTGTATTTTGAATGTGCCTTATTGTTTTACATGACGTGCTATCTGTATGTTTCAGATGCACGTGTATCCTTTTCCCCTTATTGTGGAGGTCTGATTATATGCATCGCTCTGCTATTTGCTTTTTGGAACCATTATGTACATAGAAATACTTTAGTGCCCGTTTTCGGGCCATAAACTACATTTCCCATGAACCTCGGTGAGTAAACTACTTCTCCCTTGGTTCGTAGCGTCAAACAGTTTCTAAATGAACACTGTTGTTCCGGTTTCCGTTCCTGCCGGTCGGACAGACGCCCCTGGATTCTTGCTCCACTTGAGCAGTAAGTGGTTGACTCAGCTTGTGCTCAGTCTTTTGTATTTTTTTCTTAATAGTACAGCGACACAAGCTTTGTGCAACCTTGCGCATTCGCGTCCTTTGCGATGCATAGTCTGCGCATTGTTTTTTCTTGTCAATTCCTTCATTCGTCCCCCCCCGCCCCCCCCCCTTGTTTTTAGCAATAGGGACATAGTCGCTTGACATTGTCTTAGCGCGTTCGATTACGATGTATAGTTAGTCTCACTACTATCATCGTTTTTCTTATTGCTTAAGTACATCATTCCCTTCAAGAATGAGTGCCTGCATTGCCAGCGATGGCACTCTTAGTACTAGATACCTTGTGTCTATGGCAACATGCAGCCTGTTGACATAACTACTAGCTTTTTTTTTTTTTCATTTACTGTATATATTTTTTCAAATGGGTAGCTCCATATCTTTGGTAGGCTATCCTTATTAGTTTTGTTGGGTAAGACTTATGTATGCCTTTTTACCTTGACTCAGTGCATTGCCATTTTGATGTCTGTTCGCTGTATCCTGTTTTCTAGGCTAATCTTAGACTCGCATTATGCGTTACTTGGGGATTGACTTCTTCTGTCCCATTATACAACGGGGAAGACTGGCACCACTGGCTGTTTCTCCCCCCTATCTTGTATCTTTTTCTGTACTTTCTTATCACCGCCATTACTCTTTTCTCTAGGTTGG
The DNA here is from genome assembly GCA_963921515.1 of Calotriton arnoldi. Taxonomy (NCBI): domain Eukaryota; kingdom Metazoa; phylum Chordata; class Amphibia; order Caudata; family Salamandridae; genus Calotriton; species Calotriton arnoldi. The sequence continues at coordinate 1,652,372 of CAWUFW010001341.1, forward strand.
TGTCTGTACCACGTGCTAAATTAGCACCGGACAGTTGTGGCCTTAGCTCTTCACCAATTGGGTAAGTGCCATATTTTTCGCTACTGACTTTGGTGCAGTAGTATTTTTGGAGCCTGACAATATTTGTTTGGGGCTTATGTTTGTCAAAGATGTGTGTGACTCGTGATCCAACATGACATTTCTGTCTGTCTTTGTTGCAGATGCAATTGGCAGGACCAGAATGAACAAATTACCATCTGGTTTAGTATAAACACGCTGTGTTTTTTTTATATGTTCTAACACTTTGCACCTTTTTGCTTAGCAGTAGCTGCATTACACAAGATCCTAATGAAAGCCGAGATACTTAGATAGATCATCACGGCTGAAACATGTCGATCTAATTAATGAAGTCTTTTCTAGGTTTGAAAGGCTCATTTTCAGCTTTTTAATCCTGCCACAGGCTAGCTTAATAAAGTCTATTGCTGATCCTGTAGGCAGTTTTATTCACTCACATATACAGCACTGCACTATCTTTTTCACACACCACGCTCACATAGGGTTTTTAGGATAACCCATGTGCCACGAAATAAAAACATCCCTGAGCTCCCTTCTCGTAGAGAGGAGGTTGTAGCCCGTGTCGTGACTAGGTCCCGGCACGAGGAGGCACCCCTATGATGAAGCATGACTCCCTCGGGTGTGTGAGGGGAGTCGTCCTTTAAAAGGGATATTCCCAACTTTGTCCTGTCTACTGTTGGTCATTGTGGTTTACTTCATCTTTTGATTGTGCTCTTGGACCCGTGGGTTCTTTTGTGTATTTATGCTTTTCACTCTTTCCCTGAAGAGATAAGATGTCAAGAAGATTTTCTTTTTTTGCAGAAAATTGAAAACTTGCCTATTTAAAATGTACATGGGCCATGTCTCATCTTAGTCCCTAAACCTAAACTTTCTGCACTTCTTCTTCCTGTCATTCCTTCAGATCTCCATTTTGTCCCAGATTCTCCGTATCCCACCAGATGTTTCTTCCCTGTGTTTCATAACCTCCTTTTCCTTATAGAGAAGATGTTTTGCTCTTCCTGACTGCTCCTCTCTACTCTTTCTATCCATGATGCCCTCTAAACCTTTCAACCTTCTCCACGTACACCTCCCTCATTCCTACTCTCTACCCTCTTCCCTCAGTGAAACAGCTTGCATCTTTCCCTCTAACCTCTTCCTTGACACTTGATTATTTAGTTTGGGCTTAGAGTAATGTCTATGTAGGCAAGACCCTGTCTCAAATGTTGTCTGGATTGTACATAACACTAATACCTAAATGGTAGAGCTATGCTTTTGTAGAATGTAAACAAATAAATGAATAATGTTTGTTTATGTGTTTGTTTCACAGTGGCTAGTGCTGTTGTAAGACGTCGAGTAGCTGGCTGTATCGAAAAACCTGGTTGGGTGTGATGAATTTGTTATAATGTTTATTGTATTTGGAATTGGAGTGCTGTTTGGAAGCAAGCCAGGCAGCAACATATACTTTGATTGATAACTTGAGATTGGTGCCTCAGACTTATGGTGAGTTTTGAATGAAGATGTGAAGTAGAAGGACACTGTTTTCTAGGAGGAAATAGGAAATGTTGGTGTGTTGGACCATTTACTGTGTGAAGTGTATTCTGTTCTTGATGTTGACACACTAGGTAAGCGAGAAATCAATTAACGGGATTTCAGTAGATCCATAGTTAATTGATGTATTGACAAGCCCTCTCTACATTGGTGAACTACTGTTTGATAGAAAGATGAGCTAAAATCTGTTAATAAGGATATTTCCTGGTGGAAAATCCAGTTGAGAAGTTCAACTGGATCCAGATGCAGCATTTGAGTTTTTGGGCTTGGGAATGTGTACATATATCCAGTGTAAAAATAAAAGGGCTGTTCTATAAGTTGAAGAAAAGAAACAATGAAACCATCTGACACTAATAATAGCCCCATTTGCAAATGGAATCAACTGGAATATTCCTCATAGTAAAGAGAAAAGTTGCACAGTGGTTCACAAACTCTGATTAAAGAAATGCTGCTCAGAAAATATATTTTTTGTCACTCTGATACTAAAAACGAACTCTTTGCATTGGTAATTTCCAATCTAAAATTTTAACGAATGTGTACAGTTTTTGAGCCTTTTTTTCACAAAAATGGCTGTAGCCTACATAGTACAAATTAAGTTTAGTGGTGTATGTGTCCTTTGTGAACTATATGCAGGGCCACTGGAATTATGTAATTTTGCACCTGTTACATAGTCTGCTTAAATATGGGTTTGACACATTTACCACATATTCCATAATCAGCTGCATAATTCACAGATTTTAACCAAAAAATATTCCAGCTCAAACAGATCAAAAGTTAGTAAAAACGCAGCAACATGTGTTTCCACGCAGTGGAAGGCCCAGAACAAAGTTGACTGGTCCCTTTTCTGTTTCGTATTCCTGTATTTGGATGTTAAACTGGTACGAATGAGGTGAAATCATTGTTTACCTGTGTAAAAGTGACACACTAATGGCTTAATACTGTCACAAAATGTGCTGCAATAAGCCACATCATTTGCATTTTCTTGCTGCCTGATGTAGTTAATCCTCCCGCATACTTCGGTCCTCCCCTGCCGCATATTTCCAGTGGCACTGACTATAGGATGGCCTGTCCGATAATCAGGAGTGACTTGTCTGCGTTCCCCCGCCTCCAGCCTAATTTAAAGGGCCATACACTTATCATCAGCGTTGGTTTGGGTGAACCAAAGTGACATGGCGACATCCTTTTATGTGTTGTTACAAAAGATCAATGCGGCTGACCAAGGTTCAGCACCTCAATTTCAAAATTAAAGGGTAAGTCCTTTGTCTGTGCACACCCGTCCTGAGCTTGCTGCACTTTCACTCCACTGAGGATCAGACAAAATCATGAAGATAAGGACGGTGCACCAGAAGCGAAGTCAAAATGAAGCTTCAGAATTATTCAAATATGTCCTTTATTCTTTAAATTTATATAAAATTCAACCACAGCCAACGCGTTTCGTTCCATTGGAACTTCGTCAGGGCTCTGTAATAACAGGTAAGTAGAATTGTGTGGAAAATTCCCGCATATGTCGATAATATCAAGTGGCTTAAAGAACCGGCCCGCACTCCTCCGTACTAATCTAGAGGTTCGCTCGAAGGGGAACAAATCACCCCTAAATAATAATTTTGAAATAACAGGACCAGTGTAGCAGCCTGTCGTCCTCCGTATTAAACTGGAGGTTCACTCTTAGGGAAAAAGTCACCCCAGGATGATAATAGATAATTGGTGGGCCAGTGTCGCGGCCTACCACCCTTATTCAATAAGGCGCGGGATACGAGGAGCGCGCCTTATTGAAGAACCTCCAGTTTAATACGGAGGACGACAGGCTGCTACACTGGTCCTGTTATTTCAAAATTATTATTTAGGGGTGATTTGTTCCCCTTCGAGCGAACCTCTAGATTAGTACGGAGGAGTGCGGGCCGGTTCTTTAAGCCACTTGATATTTTCGACATATGCGGGAATTTTCCACACAATTCTACTTACCTGTTATTACAGAGCCCTGACGAAGTTCCAATGGAACGAAACGCGTTGGCTGTGGTTGAATTTTATATAAGTTTAAAGAATAAAGGACATATTTGAAAAATTCTGAAGCTTCATTTTGACTTCGCTTCTGGTGCACCGTCCTTATCTTCATCCTTTTATGTGTAACAATGTCATAGTCAAGCACTGTTAATGAAAATGGAGCCAGAGAGGACTTAGGGACTGAAAGGCAGGGAAGCCACCGACGCCGCCAAGGGTTAACGGGAGGTCTTTGTTCCCGTCGCCAGGGATGTCCAATTATGTTCCAATTAACAGCAAGTGAAGTGGTAATATTAACGAGTGTTGTGTACGTGCACACACGCTCAGGCTGTAAGAGAAGGAAGGATGTTTTGAATTAAATAGATTTAAGATTGTTAAATACATTTCTGGTCGCTCACTCTCTTTATTTAGGTTTGTCTGGTCTCTTATATGTGTTCTGTTGTCGCCTATCGTTTCAAGTGAGGGTGTGAGAGACAAAAGTATATTTTGGCCCATGTCTCTCTGTAAACAAGATGTATTGTAACAGTAAAGGTGGCTATCTTGAGGAATCCACCAAACGTCTGAGAGACAATCACAATGTGTACATTTTATAAATTTTAAAGTCGTGAAATATCTATTGATTTGAAATATCTTTTCTAATAAATGTGTTTATGTGGTTTTAAGTAAGCAGGTGTAAGCCATTAAATATAATGAAATAAATAAAAAAGTATTCAATTTACTTTAAAGTAGTGACTGACCAATGTTGAAATTAATGCTGTAATGACAATAAAATTCCTGTTGGGTAAACCTCCCACTTGCGTACCATATCCTATTCCACACTCTGCATCCTACGGTGAGCATAAAGAGTATAGTGCTCGGAGGAAGAGCTGAGAAATCTCCTGGGCTTCCAATAAAAATTGCCACATTTCAACTGTTAGAAATATATTGAGTTATATGGTCTCATTTGCCTTTGGTGAGGCCTTGTACAAGTTCACTCTTTGGTAAAGTGATTAACTTTATATTTTCTATAAATGCATTGATACTTAAATAAATCATAGTTCCTTTGTTGTAGCTATTTTATGCATGTTTTAAATGCCAAGGGTCCCTTTTCTCAAATTTTTTCCAAAGATCCCTTTATCCAGATGCGTAGGAGGGTCCCTACTGCCAGCGATACACTGTCCGTTGCACAGCATATGACGACCTCTTCCATTTTGAATCTGCCACTGTGCTGCCTCTCTAGGTCCTGTAATTTGTTACTGAATTAGGAAACAGCTAGCGGGACCTGCTGAATAGCGGTGAAGCCGTTTTTTCCGGAAAAGACTCTTCAGCTCCTCAGGTGCCCCAGCCATAGTCACCACAATGGCAGAAAATTGTGAAGCAAACTAGAGTTACTTTATGTAATGCCACACAGCAGGAGGCTGCCAGTACAGCAGTCGACAGGGGCAACCAGCTGCAGAATTGCCGCGTTCCATGTACACTCCATCGCTGATGTGTGGTCAACACTTTGCACACCAAAGTCACACAAGTCCATCAATAAGATTTACTTCTCGGTCTGCTGAGATCTTTTCTACTGTGCCACTTTTCTAACTATCCATTTCGTCTTGTTCTCATCACAATGTGCTAATTTTTAGCCAGAATATGTATACCACGAATTAAACTGGTGCCTGCTATCTTCTGTTCTCTTCTGCCACGATAGTGTCGAGGTTGGGAAGCATAGCGGACCCATGGGTATTATGCTGCTTATATCGGACAAATTATACTCAACAGTCATCTCATTGGTGGCCAAAAAGCATTGACACAGTGTACCCAGAGAAAGAGCTTACCCATTTCAATCAAATGCTGACTCCCATTTTAAAAAGTACATAGAGTGATTTAAAAAATCTTGGTAGCTAATACTGTTTTCCACTAGAATTTAATCATGTTAACTTTGATGATAAAAAATACATTTCAATTATCGACATCTGTGTGCACAAGTCACATATGTAGCTCTACACAAAGTTAAACATGCTCCTCTATGGATAATTATATACAACAAGAATTGGCAAAGCCAATAAGTCTCTCCTTTGGGACCCTTTGGCTTTGCCATCAGCTTTTAGCCATGATGTTCAGCATTCCAGATGCTGTGCATAATGACTAACAAAAGGCGCTATGATGCAGCCGACGTTTCATTTTGTAGGCATGAGCACCACACATGCGAGCGCCTACAAAATGGCATGAGTGGTGTTTTTTTATTTACGAAGTTGGACCAGTAAATAAAAAAAAGTAGCTCGAAAGCTTTTTTATTTTGTTTTGAAGAGTGGGTGGAGCACCCAACACACAGGGCGCGGGTGGGGAGGCATCCCAAATGATGCAGGTGAGGGAGGCATCACAAAGGATGCAGATAGAGGAACAACACGGATGGTGTGGGTGGGGAAAACAACATAGAGGGTGCGGCTGGCGGGAAAGTACACTGAGGATGCTGGTCGGGGAAGCAACGCAGAGGGCAAGGTTAGAGAAACAAAATGGAGGATTGGGTTGGGAGGAGCAACATGGAGCGGGAGGGAGAGTAGCACACAGGCAGAAAGCAACGCGGGGGAGAAGTAGGAGAAGTACACCAGAGCGAGCGCAGCATAGAATGGGTGATGGAGTAGCAAATGGGCGACTGAGAGCAGCACGGAGCGTGGCTGGGTGAGACAAGTACATTAAGGAGAGTCGGAAACCCTCATGGAGTGCTTAACCCAAAAGAAAAAAGTAGCTTGAAAAGCAAACAGCAAAAGCACACAAGTAATGCATCTATGCTTCAGGGGAGGGACAAACATAATTAGAGGAAGCAAAGCTCACACAAGCTTACGAATGAAAAGCAAGCAAACGAAAGTGACGGTGAAGTCAACCGCCGGTATACAATGGGCAGGCTCAAAGCCCACTGTTATAGGTCTTTTTACCAACGGACAGCTTGCCCTGTCTAGTAGGTAAGACCTAAAAATGAATTAGCCTTGTCAGCCCTAGGAGGAAAATAATCTACCCTTGAATAAATATTATTATGAACCGAATTCCATCGCTATTGTTTGTATATCAATAGACTTCAGGTGAAAAAGCTTTCGAAGAGTGGTGCAACTTCGCATGTTTGAGAATTTCCGTTCCAATTTTGGAGACATTAAAGCCATTTATGGTCATCAGTTTTTTGTGCTTAAAGGCGAGTCCACCTCTTTTAGATCATAATTTTCTTGGCAGTTTGGTCAGAATAAGACCATTGCTGGTCTGCAAAGGGTAGAGGATTTTACCGCTTGTTGTGTTAGCCACTTCATGTGCATCGAGGCAGGAGCTCGTAAAAGTTTGTTGCTGGCAGTCCATCGGAGAGCTACCATGAACCTGATTCAAAGTATCAGTGAACATCAGAGTGTCAACCGCATACAACCCCAGCAAGACCTAGATCCTAACCTACAAGCCCTTAACCCACAACCAATGAGATAAACCTTTACAAGGTCACCATCAACTGAAAGAAACAAAAGCCACCAATCACTTTAGACCACAAACCACTACGACAATGACCAAAAACAAAAAATCATGATGAACATAAATCATTAGACAAAAGCGTGGATGTGTGTTGGTGGCTTGGGCCACAATCGTGACGAGAGCTGCTTGTGCAAACAAGGTGACCATATTGCGCCCTCAGTAGCAGTGCCATTATAAAGACATCCATCGGATTATACTGAGTGAGCTCTGTTCAAAGAGCCCGTGAGTCTGAAGGCACAACGAATACCATCCTCAGAAGAGGCTACTGCTTTCAGCAGGAGAGAGAATAGAGACTCTGACCTTTGACCTCTAGCAAGACAGTTCATTTAGGGCATCGTCGTTGCCCCTGCCAAGTAAGTAAGCATGACTGTTTTTGGGGAGTCGGCGGGAGTGTATTATAATCGATAGTTAGATGTTTTCTTCTAGCAGGCAATAGTATGCGTAGGTCATTGCTGAATTGTTTCAAATTCAAACTTGAAATGTTGGAGAAATAAATGTGTACCACAATTGCTCGAAAAAACTGTGAAGAGTGCTGAAAATGTCCGGAAATTGAAGTAGCTGGAATTGCTCATGAAAAGGAGTATTTGCCTAACTTTATTAAAAATATATTTCAGCAGTTGTAAATACTAGTTGTCCGTTTTGAAAACCTTAACCTAGAAATGTATTAAAGAGTAGTAATAATTTAAGTTTTAATGTCCCTTACGAAAAGCATTAGCATTCACTTCTTCCAGGAAGTAAAAGATTTCACAGTAATATGGCACAATTTGACACTTTTGCATAATTGCTCGCTACAATCTTCTAGGCGTCAGCAAAGTGTATCTTTGGCATCTTTCTGAAGTTCTTTTCGGGAAAGCTGGAGGAAGCAGCATTGATCATCATCTTTACCATTTATTTGGTAATATTGTTTTTGATATAAATTTGCAACATAATGTGCTGATAAAATTATAATTCCGACAAAAAGAGCAGTATTTTATTTGCATTGTCAAAAATTCATTAATGCAAATGTACTTCAAGATACTGTTTCCTTCCACCACGCACATTTTGCTTGTAACGTACAACTAAAAACAGTTAAAAGTCGTAGTAACATTCTACATCTCTGATTTTGTGAAGCCCCAGATGCTTCATTGTATGGTGGATTCTCAAACAAATGTTCTTAGAGTGAGGTTAAAGGGCCTGTGGTACAGGAAAGTGCAACTTTTACAAAAAGTTAAACCCTTGTAGTCCTATGTTCATCTCCTTTGTGTATTTATCTGAGTGAAGGGATCCGTCACCAGTGTATAAAACAACGACAATAGTAGCAAATCATAGCATGTACCCCGGGGACAAGATGATTTGTGAACATCTATATGATGGTTCCATAAGTAAGTCCCATAGTTTCTAAAGTCAGAGTTAGGGAACTACTTTGGGGTGAAATGGCACAACTACTGCAGTTTTCTTACAAAGTTAATTAACCACTCCTGTTGTTTTAAGAGTAGGCTGCTTTTTAATACCTGGCTTTGTCTTACACCCATCAGGTTCTGAGACTTTTTACTTTTTTTTAAATATCTTCCTCGATATCTCTAAATGCAGACTTTTCTTCAGAGCCTTTGACAGTGTTTGAAGAGCCAGCTACAATGAGATAACCTTTATTAAGGACCCCCAATCAGTAGTATGCACTATTTAGTAAGTTCCACATGCTTTTTCCTTATTAAATTGATTGGAGACCTTGCCATGCAATACCAGAACAGAGCAGGCTACCAATTTGAGATCTTCACTGCGTGCACCAATAATCCTCCTAATTTCTTACCATATTTGTGATAAGTTTCGACACTTTGATAGTTGTAAGATCTGAATGTGTGTGTTTTGTACATAATTCAGAATGCAAATGGTGCATATTATTTTGGTGTAAACTGAGACTCCATATATGTCAGGGGATGAGTGCTTATGATTTGTCCAGGTGTGTGCTTTGCCTAGATTAACTGCAGAGTGTGTGTTGTCTGTCCATTGTATCAATGTGTGTTGTGTTTGTCAATTCGTTGTGAACATCAACAGTAATGCAAGGTGGTCTGGTACAAAGTTAGGTGTTATGTGTGTCAGGGACAAATGGCTCTCGTCCTCTTCAGGTGTGTGCTGTGTGTTCCTTGTTTGTGTTGTATGGCTATTGCTTGTGAACATTGAAAATAGTGCACAGTGCTTGTTTGTAAGTGAAACTCCATATGCCTGTGTTTGGTGTTTTGTGCCAACGGATGTGTGATTATGGTATGGTGAGCCACGGGCTCTGCCCACACCAACCTCAAGGTGTGTGCTGTTTCCCTTTGTTGCTGCCTTTTTATCTAGTTTTCACAATCATCAACAACGGTCCAATGTGGTACTTTAATTTTTGCATTTATGTCCTATTTGCAAACTTAACCAGTTATGTTCATGCTCCTCATGCAAACGTTCTATGGATGCACCATCAGGTGTTGACAAACATTTCATAAATTGACATATTTTGACTTGTGAACTAAAATCTTACATTTACCATATACATCCAAAACGCCTGTATTTATTTTCACCAAACCAGGAAAGAGCACTGAATGCTCAAAAGACTGCAGTGCCATTTACACTTCTCTCCATGGCGATCTGTTTAGCAGTTTAAGGGGCATATTCACAAGAACGTGCGCTAAACAACTCCAGAAAATGTTAACGCAACTTCACACATCGCGGTCTATTGCGGGAAAATAACCCGGTGTTAACCTGGAATTCACAATAAGGCGGTACCATGCGATAGTACTCCGAAAACACGGCCAATGTCCGCGATACAACCACCGCGACGGAGTCAAAAACACAAACCCCAACACCAAAAAACGTGCGATGAGCCCATTTGCGATGAGGAAATCAGCGACAAGCAGCGCCAGGCCTGCCATACACACAGGGCAGGCGGAAAAATCACTACAAAAGTAGAAAAAACACAAAATGACCAACACCCAAGCACATGGAGGCAGCCGGAGCAGGCGCAGAGGACGAGCGGAACCCCTGTCGACCAGCCTGGGACCTCGGTGACAGGGAAGGGCAAGGACAAGAAGAAGAGGAAGACGAAGTTCAGTCCGCAGGAGAATAGGATCCTGGTCACGGAGGTGATAGAACACCATCAACAACTGTTCGTCGCCTCCAATGTGTCATTGGGCACCAAAAATGGATTATGGCGGTCCATCGTGGACAAGGTGAATGCCGTCGGAGAGCACAAGAGGTCAATGGACGAGGTCAAGAGGCGATGGATTGACATCAAGCGCAAGACCAAGGAGAAACTCGCAGGCAACCAGAAGGCAGCAATGCAGACTGGAGGTGGGAGCCCAGCGCCACAGCTGGAGCTGGATGACATGGAGGAGCTGGTGTCGACAGTCATCAGTGTGGAGACCGTGGCAGGAGTCGGGGCACCGGACACTGCTCGACATGACACAACACAACAGCAACAGGGTGAGTAACCACCAGGTACCGGGTGGACGGGGGGAGATGGCCACAATGGCACACATGCACAATCAAGCAGAGCACAGTGCACACCCACAATGACTCTGGATCATGGCCCTGATCAACAGCCTGTCACAATGTACATTGCCGTGCTGTTTGAATGTGAACATGTACCATGCGGCTACATACATGTGGACACAGTGTAACACAGCATCTCCCCTTCACATTGCAGGGGCACCGTCAATGCCACCTGCAGAGCAGTCCCAGCCACTCTTCACTGATGACGAGGAGGACACCACAAGCATTGACACCCAAGCCCTCCAAGACATCATTGAGCTCATCCGCCAATCACCTCCAGGACCAGGGCAGCCCAGCTGCATCGAGGAGACCCCACCCACTCCACAAACCACCCAGCAAGAGGCACCCACAACCCGGCTGTCTCCCGAGACCCCCCCGAACAACACATGGCCTTCCAACGTCGTGTGTTGGAGGTCCAGAGGGAGATGGCTGAGCAGGTGCGGGTGGGGTTCGACCTCATGGCTACCAAACTTGATGCCATCCATGGGTGTCTGAGTCCCATCAGGGACCACCTCCAGTCCCTAACGGACACCCACACGCCGCTCCATGGTCTCCAGCGAGCCCTGGCTGACATTGCTGGAGTCATGACTCGGAGACAAGAACACCTGTCCGCACAGAGTGGCTCCAGCGATCTCAGCCGTGAGATGGCACACATGCGGAGGCTCATGGAGGACATGGTGCGGATGGAGGTGGAAAGGATGGCAGCCACCGCTGCACATCAGCGAAATGTAGCTGGGATCTACCATGCCCTGCATGTCCTCATCATGGCATTGCTGCCACAAGGCGTGGCGCAGATGAATGCTGCTTCCCCTACACCATCCACATCTCCGCCCCCTGGTGTGTCAGTGCCTCACAGTGCGGCAGGCATTTCCACTCTGGCACCTGATGTGTCACTGCCACACAGTGCGGCCGACAATCCACCTCCGGCCCCTGATGTGTCAGTGGCACACAGTGCCGCAGCCGGAACTGCACCACCCACAGGTGGGGCAGAGCACACATCCGAGGAGGTGGATGGGCTTGAGTTTAGAAGGAGGCACTAGCATTCATGTCCGCCACCTGGCCTGTTTCTATTTGGTGCCTCACATCGCCCCATGACCTTCCACTGACCCCCGATACACTCTGCTGCACTCACCTTGGACCGCGACATCGACTGCCATATCCTGTTTGGTGACCAATGACACGGCGACCACACTGCGGACTGTACCCTTCCTCTTCCGCTGTACTTGTCATTCCCCGATGGACTCTAGCTGGCCCTCCACGGGCCCATATTGTGAAGTGGGGTTGGCATGGCCCTGTACTGCTCCAGTTGCAAAACTCCACTGGATGTGCATTAAACATTCAGAAACGCACTGCTGTGTCATGTCTTTCATCATTCATGTATGAATGTGTGGATGAATGTAGGCTCAGTGATTCCCCCCAACGTCAATGATGCTCATCTAGTGGGAATCCAGTCACAGCCGATTGCGTTCCGGGTGCCGCAGACACCGCAACAGGGACACACGCATTAGTCACTTCCTTGTCCGGACATGGACTGAACCACGCCCAGAGCCCCCGAGTCATTGTTGCAAGCCCTGCGCTGGTCCGGCGTATGCCAGGCCAGACCACTCCGCTTACGCTCCGAGGGGGGGCCCACATAGCTACATGTCGCAGGCGTACACGCTAGTGATTTGCAGATCGCTGGTCTAGTTGTCAGCATGTCACGGCCACTCCCTGAGGGCAGGTTTGCAAGCACACCACACCCATCCGGCACAGGCGTCACAGGCCATGTGACCCCGCCAGTATAAGGGGCTGACAACGTCACATTCCCCACTGCCGGTGGTGACAGGATGATGGACGTTCCACGATACTCAATCATAAAGGGCCCATGACTTGTTGCGCACAGGGTTAGTGGCACCCGGAGCCATGCAGCCGTCACGGGCCTACCACCACGTGGCGCTGACTGGGGTTGCACAGGGTTAGTGGCACCCGGAGCCATGCGGCCGTCGCGGCCGTCACAGCCTACCACCACGTGGCGCAGACTGGGGTTGCACAGGGTTAGTGGCACCGAAATTGCTGAGTGGGTGTGCAGCCTGCGATGATGACGTGTGCACTGATGTGGTCTCTGCCATTGATGCCTCAGGACTCAGCGTCATGTGTGGGACCTGCTGAGCCGCGGCGTGGGTCCGCATGATATGGAGCATGCCATGGTGGCGGGACCTGGGCCTGGAGCTTGCACGGGCACGTGGTGTGCCCACTGGTGGACACACCATTGGAGGCAGGTGAGCAGTGGCGCCTGGGTGCGTAAGTGCGGACGGCCAGCGCTGGCCGGCTGGAGGGGGTAGGGTGCGGCTGCATGTGTGCGCAGGACGGGCAGGCGTTGTTGCCGTGTGCAATGTGATGGACTCTGCCATGATTGACTCTGGCCTCGATTACAGATTGCAGACCTGGTGGCTTGCAGTGTATACCGGCACGTGGTTGGAGACACACCGGTGGCAGCAGGTGAGCAGTGGTGCCTGGGTGTGCGGGGGCGGCAGTGTCCCTCCTTCTCCCTCTCTCTCTCTCCCTTCCTTTCCCTCTCTCTCTCTCTCTCCCGCTCCCTTCCTTTCCCTCTCTCTCTCTCTCCCTTCCTTTCCCTCTCCCTCTCTCCCTCTCCCTTCCTTTCCTTCTCCCTCCCTCTCTCTCTCTCCCTTCCTTTCCTTCTCTCTCTGCCTTTCTATCCTTCTCTGTTTCTCTGTGTCTCGCTCCTTTGATGTGCGCATGACACACGTTCTGATTTTGTGCTTTATTTTCCAGGCTGTGACATCAGGATTGTCCCGGACGGACCCGACAGGAGTCTTCAGCATTGGTGTTTTGTGTTGTATTCAATAAAGGTTTTGGTTGTTACTTCAATGATGAGTGACTGTTTCTCGTTCTTCTGCCCACACGTGTTTCTTGTTGTCATTGGGCGACATCATGCGCTTTTTGTGGCTCTTGTGTCGTGCAAGGTATGTGTTTATCCCGGGGTGGGAGGGGGGCGGGGTGTGGTGGGGGTGGGTGTTGTGGCCCTCTTGGGTCTCGGAGCTGCATGATCATTGTCTCCATGGCATCTGTGGGTCTTCAGATGTGGCTCTGGGCTGGGCTCCCTTTCATACTGCGGGTAGTCGTCTTGCTTTACACCAGCAAAAGGCAGGTGTTAATTCCCTGCTGCTACCGCGGCTTATCGCCTGTTTTGGGTTCGCATCGCAGATCTGGCAGTTCGTTGTGAATGTGGTGTAGTGGTGTTTTCGTGTGTTTTTGCACGGGAACGCCTACTTTGAGGCGGTTATCGCGGGAATACTTGCGTTGTCTGCAGTTTGCAACCGCTTGTGAATGGGGCGTTAAATCTCTCTCCACTTTTGTTGCGTTAAGGTGGCGATAACTCGGAGATAAGTCCTTGTGAATATCCCCCTAGGAGTTTTAGAATTACAGAAAAGCTTTGGGATCCCACATATAACTTTTGAGTTGTTTGTCGGATCTGCGCCAAATTTGGCAATGTCTTAGATGTCCTCATACATATTTTTCTCAACGTTTATTACTGATTTGTCAAGAGCAGCCAAAGTTAATAAGTACACAAAAATAAAAGCGTTCCTATGGCATGTGATGTCACCTTTAACCACAAAGGTGTTGCTGAATCTCTGTAAAATAAGTTGAAGTTCAACACAACATACCTGCATCATGTCAATGTCAGTCCTTGCCCCCTTTTGTGTTGTCCTGTGTCACTGCCCCATTTTTCTTACACAGGTGTGCGAAGACACTTGGACTAGGAAATCAGGGAATGAAGGGGGGAAGACTTTCATCAGAATACAGAAAATCCTTTTCCACATAGATGTCTTTTATTTTTATTTCCTCAACCAGGTTTTTTTAAGAATAAATAAACACAGGTTTATATCAGTTTTCACAGCTTTATATGAAGTATCTGTGAGTAACTCCATTCACGGTGCTTTGAAGACCTGAGTCTGGTAGCAGAAGTCTACCAGCATTAGAAATGGCAGTGGTTTTGGATGCATAGAGAAGAGCACGGGGCACAGACACATGGAAAGTGAACACATCAAAGGGTAACACACAGAGCAGATTAGGGCATCAGGGACAGAGAGACAGTAGGGGAGGAATACATACCGCAAAGCCATACGGCAAGTGAGCACAGAGACTAACACTATGTACATTACAAAGGCAATTACTGCTGGATCACCAATTCCCCCGATGTGGAAGGGGGCTGAGATAGTCCCCATATTTAAAAAGGGAAGCCCCAGTGATCCATTTAACTTCCGTCCAATCAGCCTTCTGGATAACCTCTGGTTAGTGGAGTGGATTGTTGAGAATAATGCAATCTCAAATCTCCAAGCAGGTTTTAGACTTCTAACTAGCTCCAACGACCATGTACTCAGATTCATGCTGATTAAGTGGAAGACTGTGGACCTAGGAGGCGGAGATCTATTCGTGGCTTTTGTAGATCTCTGCGCAGCTTTTGATTTAGTACCAAGAGGGAGTCTGTGGGCTACCCTTCGGGAGATGGGGGTCCTGAAAGAATTATTAAACATCATTGTGTGGTTGCATAAAGAGAATTATGCCAGGATGCACTATGGCACCAAGGGCGAGCTTATGGACCCGGTAATCATAAACAAAGGGGTCCTCCAGGGATATGTTCTGGCACCTACACTCTTTCTTATCTACATTAATAATTGCATAAGGTACCTAACCAATTGTGTCAATAATTCCTCTTTATTAGTTGGACAAAAAATACCTGGCCTGTTCTATGCTGACAATACCCTTTTATTAGCTAAAACTAGGGTGGGGTTGCAGAAGCTAGTGAACAGCTTTTGTGCATTTTGCAAAGATTTTGGCTTGGAAGTTAATGTGGCCAATACCAAGCTGATGGTATACACAAAAATATGAGGCTGCATGGCATAGTTACACTGAATAATGCAACACTGGAAAGGGTCACTGAGATCGACTATATGGGTGTCAGACTTGCGGACTCTGGATCCTGACTTCCTCAGATAACTAAAAGTTCTCAGGCGATTAGCCACTGAGCAGGAGCCATTATCAGAATGGCAAAAAAACACAGTGGTTCCCAGTTAATCCTCCGGTTGACATTTATAAAATGCAGGTAAGGTGAGGAGCCCTGTATGAGGTAGAAATTTGGGGTCTGTGTAATCTGAGTATCCTGGATATAAAGGGGAATAACTTCCTTAGAGCTATTACAGGGGTGGGGAAGGGGACCACCCCCCGTTGCCCCTAGCACTCGACCTTGGGATCTATCCTAAAGCTGAGCTTGCGGCTTTAAGACCACTGTTGTATTGGATCCGTCTATGGCCCACTAGAGAACTTCAGATCTATAGGTCTGGTCTTAGCGATGTCATGCAGTGCAAAAAAGCATTGTAGAAGATCAATTGGTTAAAGAATCTGAGTAGTTCATGGACTGAGATAGGGTTACCAGGGTTCTGGGAAGACCCAGCATCTATCCCGACAAATGCTGCTACAATGGTTAAACAGAGATACTGGTAGAAGGCATGTTCTTGGACTGAACAGTCCAGTGGTAGAGGAACACTGACTAGATGTTTTTTAATGCATAAAGCAGTACCCAAGGCCAAGGAGTTCTTGGATTATATTAGACCAATATGTGCATGCACCCTGTTCCTGCAGTTTAGGTACAGTATCCTACCTATCGATGCCTTCACTGCACGTTGGGCTTCCGTAATAGATGGTATAAGAGCTGCAAATTTTGTACTAGCATTGATGAAACAGAAGAACCCCTACTCTTCTTTTACCCTAAATACGCCTTGCCTAGAAGTAGGTGAATCGCTCCTTTATGCAGAAGTTTGACACTCTTAGATCGAGTCAACAGCCTTAAGATATGCAAGAGTGAATCCACCACAGTGGTAGTGGTCTCTGTTTCCAAAATTATCTTTTCAGCCTGGGTCTTTATACAAAAAGAACTACTGAAATCATTCAGGCCAAGAGGTCTCGAGTGCTAAGGCAGAATGTTTATTTTCTCTTTTAGATACTCAAGTATCCCATTTCATGATTGTTGTTATGCCTACAAAGCCCTCCACGATGCTGGACCAGCATACCTGAACCACCGCCTCTCATTCCACGTACCCACCAGACACCTCCGCTCCACCCAATTGGCCCTTCCCACCGTCCCTCGGATCCGCAAGACCAGGACCAGAGAAAGGCCCTTCTCCTACTTCCCCGCCAGGACCTGGAACACCCTGCCTCTCCACCTCAGACTATCCCTGTCGCTAACCCAATTCAGGAAGGACCTCAACACCTGGCTCTTCAACTGAACCTCAGTGCACAGTAGGATCTGCAGCCCTCCCCCCCACCACCACCACCCCTAAAGCGCCTTGAGACCCTAGCAGGTGAGTAGTTGTGCTTAACAAATACTGATTGATTGATTAATTGATTTTGTATTCTTTTTAATGTTTTTAACAAATGTATTTATACATTAAAGTGATGGGTCTATTGTTTTTATCTGTTGGCTGGAGATGAAATAATTTATTTACATCTGTCAATAAACTTTGACTAACAGTATCACTAATTTATTGTGAATTCCACACTTTGCAGCACTGTCTCACCCACTAGGTAAGAGTCTAACACATACATGCACTGTCTCTCTCACTGTTTGCAAGTCTCACTCCTTAGTTTGAGTTCCTCGTACTGGGTGCTCTAGAGCAGGGTATCACTAACTGGGTGCTTGTTTCACTTTTTGGAGCACAATGTGTTATGCTAATTTGTGTTTTGTATAGCACAGCTAATCACCCGGTAGGTTATTTGGGCGATGCAACTCAATAAATGGAGTTTAGTCTCAATTATAAGGTGTCAGCATCTTCCATTTTTCTGGCTATGAAGCACAGTCTCACTCATACTCATTGGACTCAAATATCACTCTTGAGAACACATGGCCTTGAAATCTCTGCTGAGGCCATAGTTAGGGTTTGTGGGAAGCAGGGGTTTACCTGCTGAGTGCGAAGCAATCAAGAAGCTGTGGGGCCTGGGCAACTGGAGCAATCAATGCAAGAAAGTGTCTGCTGAGAAAGTATGTGTGACTGCACCTTCTGCTGTTATCGTGCTTGAGTGGTTAGAACTTCAGATTACAGAAAGACAGAGGGGGGCAGCTTAAAAAGAGACAGAGGAGGACCACCACAGGGAACAATATAGGATGATGAGGGGACAGCCCCTAATAAAACAGTTACCAGCAACTGCTGAAACAACATGGAGGAAGGGAGAGGGACATTATATTCAGGGGCTATGGGGTGACTGGAGACAGGTGAGAAGATCTTGCGGAAAACAGAAGAAAGCCAGCTTGGGAAGAAAAACACAAAATGGTGTTCTCTGCATGCAGGAAGGGACCAGTATAGAGTATGCAAAGAGTGTGGGAGGAGAAACAGGGAGGCTAGAGTGCACTAAAGAGAAAACACCTGTGACCAATGCTACAACATGGTTGGGATAGGTAAACCCGACAGGAAGGCTCCAGGAGGGGAACATGGGAAGCTTCCAGGTGAGGGACAGGGAAAACACAAATAAAAAACATTCCATTACAGCTGGTAAAATATGATAGCTGTTGGACGCAGGTAGGGGCAGGACACCCTTTGGAGAGAGGCCAGGTTGGCCTGGGATAGGAGAGGAGGGCAAAAAGGACATGGAAAAAAAGAATCTGTAGCTCCTGACACAATATGGCAACTGTGGTATCAACAGGAGAAGGGAGAAGCAGACAAGTGGGCATAGTGGGACATAGACTATGGCTGAGGCTGGAGTCAGGAGTGGCCATATTACCACAGTACCTCCGGCACACCAGTTGCCAGAGTTATGCGGACCTCAATTGTGTGGTGTGCCCACTGTAAGTGTTGTTCGTCCATTGTTTTCAAACACCAATAATCGTGCGCAATGGCAGTACAGGAAGTGCTGCCACTGGTGAGTAGAGGACATGGGAAAAGTTAGACATAGGAATAGCCAGAAAATTAAAATACTTCCTACTTTGAACCAAAGCTCTGATGGCACCAAACAAGCAAAGCACTTCAGCCTGATCCTCCCTAGAAGACCTACCTTGTCATTTCTATTCAAGCATCTATCCATTCACACTTTTACCCGTCTATCCACCCACTGATATCCACTATTACACCATTACATTCTGTCATCCATTCATTCTTTCAACCATCATTCAATCTTTTACCATCCACCCATTGGCCATTCCATACATTGGTTCACACATCCATCATCTGTGTGTGAACCATCCATACATCCATGCCCCCATACATCAATCCTCTGACTTACACATACATCATTAAAGCCGTCCATCCATCAATTGATCCTTTTGCCCATTCATGTACTCAAATTTCCAGTTACTCTTCCATCCTTACACTTGCCCATCTATCCTCTCAGATTTCCAGTTACTCTTCCATCCTTACACTTTGCCCATCTAACCTCTCAAATTTCCAGTTACTCTTCCATCCTTGCACTTGCCCATCTATCCTCTCAGATTTCCGGTTACTCTTCCACCCTTCCACTTGCCCATCTATCCTCTCAGAGTTCCAGTTACTCTTCCATCCTTACACTTGCCCATCTATCCTCTCAGATTTCCAGTTACTCTTCCATCCTTACACTTGCCCATCTGTCCTCTCAGATTTCCGGTTACTCTTCCACCCTTACAGTTGCCCATCTATCCTCTCAGATTTCCGGTTACTCTTCCATCCTTACACTTGCCCATCTGTCCTCTCTGATTTCCGGTTACTCTTCCATCCTTACACTTGCCCATCTATCCTCTCAGATTTCCATTTACTCTTCCATCCTTCCACTTGCCCATCTATCCTCTCAGATTTCCGGTTACTCTTCCATCCTTACACTTGCCCATCTATCATCTCAGATTTCCGGTTACTCTTCCACCCTTACAGTTGCCCATCTATCCTCTCAGATTTCCGGTTTCTCTTCCACCCTTACAGTTGCCCATCTATCCTCTCAGATTTCCGGTTACTCTTCTATCCTTACACTTGCCTATCTATCCTCTCAGATTTCCGGTTACTCTTCCATCCTTACACTTGCCCATTTATCCTCTCAGATTTCCGGTTACTCTTCCACCCTTACAGTTGCCCATCTATCCTCTCACATTTCCGGTTACTCTTCCATCCTTACACTTGCCCATCTATCCTCTCAGATTTCCGGTTACTCTTCCATCCTTACACTTGCCCATCTATCCTCTCAGATTTCCGGTTACTCTTCCACCCTTACAGTTGCCCATCTATCCTCTCAGATTTCCGGTTACTTTTCCACCCTTACACTTGCCCATCTATCCTCTCAGATTTCCAGTTACTCTTCCACCCTTACACTTGCCCATCTATCCTCTCTGATTTCCGGTTACTCTTCCATCCTTACACTTGCCCATCTATCCTCTCAGATTTCCGGTTACTCTTTCACCCTTAAACTTGCCCATCTATCCTCTCAGATTTCCAGTTACTCTTCCACCCTTACACTTGCCCACCTATCCTGTCAGATTTCTGGTTATTCTTCCATCCTTACACTTGCCCATCTATCCTCTCAGATTTCTGGTTACTCTTCCATCCTTACACTTGCCCATCTATCCTCTCAGATTTCCGGTTACTCTTCCATCCTTACACTTGCTCATCTATCCTCTCAGATTTCCAGTTACTCTTCCATCCTTACACTTGCCCATCTATCCTCTCAGATTTCCAGTTACTCTTACACACTTACACTTGCCCACCTATGCTTTCAGATTTTCATTTACTCTGCTATAATTTCACCTGTCCATCCACCTATCTGTCCACCCATCCTTTCAATTACCCATCCACCGACTCATCCATCCGCCCACTCAGCCATCCATCCTTCCTATCACCCTCCCTACCTTTCCTTCATCCTTTCAAACTCCTATCCTTCTTTGCCTTTTCCATCACCCCATCTTTTTTTCTTCCTAATAGGTTAATTATGAACTTTTCTCTGCTGATTTGCAGTCAGAAAAGGCCAATAATGAACCCCACCCCACGGAAGCTGCTAAAGCCTGGAGTTCAGGATGTCCCTGAAGTTAGAGGTCACCTGAGCTAGGCTGTGCTCATGCTATGCACGCAAGGCCGTCCGTAACATATCAGACTGAGCTCCCGCTGCCACTTGTGGCATTTATTTCATCTCTCCTGTTCTGCCCCATTCCTCCCCGTCCCTTTTTAAAAATGTAATTAGTTTCTAATTTTTTTGGGGGGGGGGGCCCGGCTGCTGCAATTTGCTGCGCTCGGCGCTCTTTGCTGAAAAAATCGCCTTCACACATATTTTATTTATGTTTTTTAATTTACCACACCAAGATTGACGTCTGACATCTTCGTATGGTAAACTTGAAAAAAGAAAATAACTCCATCATGACTGATGCATGTGTGAGCATGTGTGGTGACACCTGTGCATATACATCATACTGGGGCTGCTCTGTAGTTATGACTCATGCATGCGTGCCTGATGATGGATTTCTATGTTCACATTCTAGCCATATGTGATGATGCATGTATGCGTGTAATTTTATATATATATATATATATATATATATATATATATATATATATATATATATATATATATATATAGTTTAGCACTTTTTTGGCTGATGCAAATAAGCAGCAGTATATAGCAGTGGCAGGGCCAAATTGCCTGCATTGACAATGTCTAATGTCAATGCTTATTTACTTTGCCAATGCTTGTTTCCTATTTTTTGTATTTATATCGCTACTGAAAAACGTAAACACAATTGCCAAGTTCCTAATTATACATATTTTCTCTTAGTTTCAAAATTGCACAATTCAAAGGGGCCTTTCTTATAGTGTAAATTCAATTGTGAGACTTGAATTTAAAATTGTTTTCTTTTTTGGCTTGCCTTATTACTAACATACCCTCTACTTGCAAGACTTTATTTTACCCTGGTTCCTCGGTTCTTTAGCAATCGGATACAGAAGTTATGATCAAAAAAGGTCAATGTTCAATAAACGCTCACCCTCCTCCCTCAGTAGGGAATCACACAACATGCTTACTGTGTTCCCATGGCCATGGGGTGGGTTCGTTCAGTTCCTAGATTCCTGGGCTCAATTTTGATAAATTTCATCCTAATCAAGCGTGCATTTTTCAGAGAGATTTCATGGTAACCTGAGTTGCATTTGCTTCAATGAACGGATGTCTTAAGAACAAGACCTGATGTGCCAGTGTTCAACTTTCAGACTTACCACCATAGGCTTTACCCTCCAGCCGTTTATGAATAAATTAATGGCGGTAAATAGGATGCAAGTGACTAATCCTATATCGCCTTTTGTTTCTAAAGAACTTTTTGGAGAAACCATCCTCTAAGGTTGCACTAGGCTCCTTAGCTTATCTTGGAATAACTGTTGCAACCACTGATGAATAAAAATGTTTAATTCATACGTTCAATTTCGTTTATGTGTCTTTCTTCAAGGAAACCAATAGACTTGCTTGGTAAAATATAATGTCAAACACAGTAGATAAACTATGATAGTTTCTAAAACTTACATTTCATTTGGAATCTAAAAAAAACGGGGCCAAAGATAGGTGTAAAAACAGGATTAAACATATTTAAACTTGTTCTAGGGTTACGTTTATCAACTTGTCCAAATTGGCCAGCTTCAAAGGGCCGGACTTGAAAGAACATTCTTTGGCCTGACATGTTCCATTTATTTTAGTCTGGGGACAATGACTGAAGAGGTAGGTGAAGATGCACATGAGCCGTATGGGACATGAACATTTTTTCATTCAGCTTATGCATAATAGATCCCATGGGAATACTTTGTCTTCCTGGAAGGGCATTTTGTGGAAGAGAAAAATGGATCCTGCCTCAATCATTACTTAGGATAAGACCAGATGTAGGGCTTTCTTTCTTTGCACTGTCACGGAGGACAATACGCGTGAATCCGCCTATGTTTGCCGTTATAAATTATCGTAAGCTCCATGAAAATGTATCCACCACCCTGGGGCTTCTTTGACCAAATTCTTTCCAGTGTAGAACATCGTTGAGGAGCTTTCAGGAATCAAGGCATGTGAATGTATTTTGGGCACAAAATATCTCTTAAGCAGCAGTCCCAACTCCAACCACATACACATCGATATGTGCATATATTATTGGTCTTTTTTGCCTCTGTGTGGTTATTTAAACAACATGACTGGTGTTTCTGCTTTATATACAGATATGTGGAGGACAAGTATTAGGTTAGAAGTAAAGGCATATGGTCATAATGTGATGGAGAATTTTTACTTGAAACGTTATTAGGGTTGGGTTCCTCAAGATATTTGCAGGAAGGTGCTGTTGCACACCTGGCACCCAGCACTACCCTTGCCAAAAATGCAAATAAAACTTGGCTATTTGGGAGGGCCAGCTTAGACTCTCAATGGTATAGAGCTGCAAGCCATCCAGCACTCTTCGGTCTCCTGCTCTTTCATTGGTCATCAGATATAACGCTGGCAGATTACTGAGTTTCAGAAGTCAAAACTGGCGGGGTGCGGCGCTGCTGCTGCTTTGAGGTGGAACTGTAAGATATTACTTACCATCTAATAAATGTGAGAAATATGTTTGATGAAACTGTGCTCATGCCATGCATGAGTGCAGCATCAGTGTTAGGTGCAAAATAATACATGGGTAAGGATTAGCTAATGTTTGCTTTGCACATCCACCTGTTGGTCGCGTGAGTCCACAATTTGTATAATTGCTGTTATAACATTCTCTTGCTGTGATGGCTGCATCAACAAGGTTTCTATACAATTAGTAGAGATTTGCGAAATATTTAAACTTTTTATCTCCCACTTCCCAAGATAAAGAATTGGCTAGAAAAACTGCACAAATCACAGTTATGTTACTATTCGGCAAACTCAGTCCTTCCTGGTAAAGCAGTTAGTCCACTTCCATCTCAGAAGGAAGTGATAGTTTAGACTGCGCTACTAACCCACATTTAAGTTCACAAGATATATTACAAGCAGAAACACCCTCGTGGTGGTCCCCTTCTCTAACAGCACAGGCAAGCTATGCTTGATGAAATGTTGTCCGAAGGCGCATGCGCAAAAGGCCCTGTGACCATGAGTTGCATTGCCATTACATTTTTTTTCCATTTTCTTTTTTATTTATTAGAAATATTTATATAGCACAATGCTGGTACTAAGGGAAATGGGACCATTTAATACTGACATAATGGTACAAGCCTCATCTGCAACGTTATAAGGTGCCAGCCAGGTTGCTATTTTTTGCGTTTCATCATCAGTGAGATACTCAAGTTGAAAAGTGTGTAGGGTCAGGGTAGAAACAGGGCTGTTAAGCATTGTAGAGTTCAGCCAGGAAGGAACAGTTGATTGATGCAGCAATATAAAGAGGGGGCTGGTAAGGCGCGTTTTCTTTGTGTGCCTTATGGGCCTCCAGCCATAACTTGAGATAAGGTTCTAATAAGCAATGCACTCCACAGGGTGTGATCACACAGGCTTGAAGATCACATTACATGGCTTAAATTTGATGCAGGTAGGTAGTAGGAGCCGGGTGAATTGCTTTAGAATGGGGGTGAAATTATTTTTAGTTTTCGTGTGTGATGAGTCATGCTGTATGGCGAAGGACAGATGTCCATCACGTCACTATGACCACTGGTGTCTCTAGAGGGGGTCAGATGGGGCCTGTGCTACAGTACTATTTGTCCTGGCCCCCTTATGGGTCTCACCACCACAGATGTTAAATATGCTAGGGGGTTACATAGAAAACAAGCATTGGCAAAGCCATTTGGTCTCGCCTATGCAAGAGCTATTGGCTTTGCCAATATGTTTTAGCCATGTGGAGTAAAATGGGGTAGAGTGGCAAAGAGTGGAGGTACATAGAGTGGAGTGGCATCAACTGGCGTATAGTGGAGTGGCACAGAGTGTTGTAGACTGGGGTGGCATAGAGTGGCATAGAGTGGAGTGGGGGAGTAGTGTGTATAGAGTGGAGTGGAATGGCCTAGAGAGGAGAGGAATGGCGTAGAGGGAGTTGCGTAGAGTGGAGTAGACTGTCATAGATTGTAGTAGAGTGGAGTGGCATAGACTGAAGTACAGTGTTGTAAACTGAAGTGGCATAGAGTGGAGTAAAGTGTTGTAGAGTGGAGTACAGTGGCGTGGAGTGGAGTGGCGTACAGTGGAGTGGTGTATAGTGGAGTAACATAGAGTAGAGTGTGGTACAGTAGAGTGCCATAGACTGGATTGGAGGGTCGTAGAGTGGAGGGTCATACAGTAGAGGGTCATAGAGTGCCATTGAGTGGAGCAGAGTGGGGTAGAATGGCGTAGAGTGGAATAAACAAGGGTGGCATAGTTTAGAGTAGAGTGGAGTAGAGTGGTGGAGAGTGGATTAGTGTGTAGTGGTATATAGTGGAGTATTGTAGAGTGTGGTAGAGTAGAGTATCGTAGAGTGGAGTGGTGGATTTTAGAGTGGAGGATCTAAGAGTGAAGAGTCATAGAGTAAAGGGTGATAGATGCCGTGGAGTAGAGTGCTGTAGAGTGGAGTGGCTTAGATTGAGGTAGAGTGGCATAGACTAATGTGGCGTAGATTGGAGTAGAGTGGGATAGAGTAGTGAAGAGTGGAGTAGCGTGGTGTGGAGTAGAGTGGCATAGAGTGGAGTTGAGTGGCATAGAGTGGATTAGAGTAGTGTGGCATAGAGTAGAGCAGAGTGGTGCAGGGTGAAGTAGAGTGGTGTAGAGTCGAGTGTCATAGAGTGGAGTTGTGTAGAGTGGAGTAGAGTGTCTTAGAATAGAGTGTCGTAGAGTGAAGTGCAGTACCGTAGAATGGAGTGTCATGGAGTGCAGTGTCGTGGAGTGTTGTAAAGTGGAGTGTCGTGGAGTGGCGTAGCGTAGAGTGGAGTAAAGTGTCTTAGAGTGGAGTAAAGTGTCTTAGAGTAGAGTGGCAAAGAGTGGAGTAGAGTGCTGCAGAGTGAAGAGGCATAGAGTGCCGTAGAGTGGAGGGGCAGAGAATGGCATAGAGTGCCGTAGAGTGGAGTAAAGTGTCATAGACTGGAGTAGAGTAGTGTAGAGTGGCGTGCAATGGATTAACGTGGCATAGAGTAGATTGGCGTAGAGTGTTGTAGAGTGGAGGGGCATAGCGTAGAATGGAGTGAAGTGTTGTAGAGTGGAGTAAAGTGTTATAGAGTTGCATAGAGTGTCGTGGGGGGGCACAGAGTGCATTGTGTAGAGTGTAGTAGAGTGTCATATAGTGGAGGGGCATAGAGTATCATAGAGTGAAGTGGCATAGAGTGTCTTAGAGTGGAGTGTCGTAGAGTGGAGTGTTGTAGAGTGGAGTGGCATAGAGTGAATGAGATAGAGTGGAGTGGGAGAGAGTGGAGTGGGATAGAGTGGAGTGTTGTGTAGTGCCGTAGAGTGGAGTGGCGTGAAGTGGAGTAGAGTAAATTGTGTAGAGTGGGCTAGAGTAGAGAGGCGTACCATGGAGTAGAGCAGTGTGGCATAGAGTGTAGTATTGTGGCGTGGACTGTCGTAGAGTGGCATAAAGTGGAGGGTCTTAGAGTGGAGCGGCGTAGAGATGAGAGGCATAGAGTGGAGTGGAGTAAAGTGTCATAGAAAGGAGTGTCGTAGAGTGGAGGGGCATAAAGTGGAGTAGTGTAGAGTGGAATAGCATAGAGTGTTGCAGAGTGCTGTGGAGTGTCATAGAGTGGAGTGTTGTAGAGTGAAGGGCCATACAGAATAGGGGCGTAGAGTTGAGGGGTGTCGAGTGGAGAGGCATAGAGCGGAGGGCCATTGAGTGGAGTAGAGTTATAGAGTGGAGTGGCATGGAGTGGAGTAGAGTGGCCTAGAGTTAAGTGGCATAGAATGTTGTAGAGTGGAGTGGTGTACAGTGACATAGAGTGCAGTAGAGTGTCATTGAGTAGAGTGGCATAGAGTGGAGATCAGTGGAGTGGAGTAGAGTGTCATAATGTGGAGTGACATGTTGTGGATGGGTGTAGAGTGATGTAGCATAGAGTGGAGTAAAGCGTCCTCCTCCGCTAATAATATATTTTTGCCCCCGGAGGATGGGGTCACCAGGGCCCCTACAGACTCAGGGAGGGGGGCAGCGCGCCACCTCCCAAATAATATATTTTTTGGCCCTGGGAATGGGGTCATTGAGGCCAATAGTGGCTTGGGGAGGTGTGCCAAGTAGCCCCTACTCCCGGCAGGGAGCTGGCTGCCTGCGGAGGGTTGGATGCAGAGCCTGGCTGCAAGCCAGGCCCTACACCCAACTCCACACCGCACATGGCCAAAGGCCAGTGACAGTGTAACCTTTTGAACTACAAAAAACGCTGAAATTCACCAGTTAGAGTTACCTCAAGTAACTATAAACTGTGCCCTAAGGTCGCGTCCTTGCCATGCACTGCCAATTACCCCACATATTACATCAGTCATTACATCTTCTGTGACATCAGTGATAATATCACTGCAACATTTTCAATAAAATTGTTGCGGAATAAACTGTGCATGGCGGGTACGCGAGTTACAGTTACCTTAGGGCACGGGTATTAGTTACTTGAGATAGCTATAATTATACCTAGTGAATTTCATTTTTTTTGTAGTACAAAACATTATGGGCCCGATTCACAGAGCTAACTTAAGACAAAATCCTAAACTTACTACCATTTTGGTATTCACAGAAGGCACTTACTCATTTTGGTATTCACAGAAGGCACTTACTTACTCATTTTGAGTAACTTACTCATTTTGTGCAACTTACTCATTTTGTGTAACTTACTCATTTTGGTATTCACAGAAGGCACTTACTCATACTTACTCATTTTGGTATTCACAGAAGGCACTTACTCACTCATTTTGAGTAACTTACTCATTTTGTGTAACTTACTCATTTTGGTATTCACAGAAGGCACTTACTCATTCATGAGTAAGTGCCTTCTGTGAATACCAAAATGAGTAAGTTACACAAAATGAGTAAGTTACACGAAATGAGTAAGTTACTCATTTTGGTATTCACAGAAGGCACTTACTCATTTATGAGTAAGTGCCTTCTGTGAATACCAAAATGAGTAAGTTACATAAATGAGTAAGTTACTCAAAATGAGTAAGTAAGTGCCTTCTGTGAATACCAAAATGAGTAAGTGCCTTCTGTGAATACCAAAATGAGTAAGTGCCTTCTGTGAATACCAAAATGGTAGTAAGTTTAGGATTTTGTCTTAAGTTAGTTCTGTGAATCGGGCCCTATGTTGTCACTGAAATTTTCATCTAACTATAGCGTTACTTTAACCTTTCTTTTTTCAGTGATATATATACATACATACATGCTCCTATGTTTGACCTTTGGAGGTGGCCTCATCAGTTTTATCTGCGTCCCAGTGTGTGCTCCCCTAAAAATTCACTTCTAGAGGCGCCACTGACTGTGATGTTTAGGAGGCACTGACACCCTCTACTTCTGACAGGATGAGGGTGTAGACAGCAAAGCAGAACTTGTTGAGAAGGCAGGATGGATTTGATATCATGTAAGAGCCTTAGGTGTATCAGGGCTGGCTGAGCCTTTAGCTTCAACTGCTCTATAAAGAATATAATGTATGAGGAAACACAGGGATTCAGGACAGCGGTTAATACAGGGGAGAAGCCTTCGAGGATCAGCAGTGATGGCTAATACACAGAGGTCCAGCACAGCTGTTGATACAGGGGAGAAGCCTTCGAGGGTCAGCCATGATAGCTAATACACAGGAGTTCAGCACAGTGGTTGATACAGGGGAGGAGCCTTTGATGGTCAGCAGTGATAGCTAATACACAGAGGTCCAGCACAGCTGTTGATACAGGGGAGAAGCCTTCGAGGGTCAGCCATGATAGCTAATACACAGGAGTTCAGCACAGTGATTGATACAGGGGAGTAGCCTTTGATGCTGAACTGTGATAGGAAATACACTGGGATTCAGCACAGCTGTTAATATAGGGGAGAAGCCATTGAGGCTGAACTGTGATAAGAAATACACTAGGATTCAGCACAGCTGTTAATATAGGGGAGAAGCGTTTGAGGCTGAGCTGTGATAGGAAATACACTAGGATTCAGCACAGCTGTTAATACAGGGGAGAAGCCATTGAGGCTGAACTGTGATAGGAAATACACTAGGTTTCCAGCACAGCTGTTAATACAGGGGAGAAGCGTTTGAGGCTGAGCTGTGATAGCTAATATTCAGGGGTTCAGCAAAGTGGTTGATACCGAAGAGAAGCCATTAATGCTGAACTGTGTTAGGAAATACACTGGGATTCAGCACAGCTGTTAATATAGGGTAGAAGTGTTTGATGCTGAAGTTTGATAGGAAATACACTAGGATTCAGCACAGCTGTTAATACAGGGGAGAAGCCATTGAGGCTGAACTGTGATAGGAAATACACTAGGATTCAGCACAGCTGTTAATACAGGGAGAAGCCATTGAGGCTGAACTGTGATAGGAAATACACTAGGATTCAGCACAGCTGTTAATACAGGGGAGAAGCCATTGAGGCTGAACTGTGATAGGAAATACACTAGGATTCAGCACAGCTGTTAATACAGGGGAGAAGCCATTGAGGCTGAACTGTGATAGGAAATACACTAGGATTCAGCACAGCTGTTAATACAGGGGAGAAGCCATTGAGGCTGAACTGTGATAGGAAATACACTAGGTTTCAGCACAGCTGTTAATACAGGGGAGAAGCGTTTGAGGCTGAGCTGTGATAGCTAATATTCAGGGGTTCAGCAAAGTGGTTGATACCGAAGAGAAGCCATTAATGCTGAACTGTGTTAGGAAATACACTGGGATTCAGCACAGCTGTTAATATAGGGGAGAAGTGTTTGATGCTGAACTGTGATAGGAAATACACTAGGATTCAGCACAGCTGTTAATACAGGGGAGAAGCCATTGAGGCTGAACTGTGATAAGAAATACACTAGGATTCAGCACAGCTGTTAATACAGGGGAGAAGCCATTGAGGCTGAACTGTGATAGGAAATACACTAGGATTCAGCACAGCTGTTAATATAGGGGAGAAGCGTTTGAGGCTGAGCTGTGATAGCTAATATTCAGGGGTTCAGCAAAGTGGTTGATACCGAAGAGAAGCCATTAATGCTGAACTGTGTTAGGAAATACACTGGGATTCAGCACAGCTGTTAATACAGGGGAGAAGCCATTGAGGCTGAACTGTGATAGGAAATACACAGGGATTCAGCACAGTGGTTGATACAGGGGAGAAGTCTTTGAGGGTCAGCAATGATAGCTAATACACAGGAGTTCAGCACAGTGGTTGATACAGGGGAGAAGTCTTTGAGGGTCAGCAATGATAGCTAATACACAGGAGTTCAGCACAGTGGTTGATACAGGGGAGAAGTCTTTGAGGGTTAGCAATGATAACTAATACACAGGGATTCAGCACAGTGATTGATACAGGGGAGAAGTCTTTGAGGGTCGGCAATGATAGCTAATAGACAGGAGTTCAGCACAGTGGTTGATACAAGGGAGAAGCTTTTGAGGCTGAACTGTGATAGGAAATACACAGGGGTCCAGCACAACGGTTGATACAGGGGAGAATCCATTGAAGGTCAGCAGTGATAACTAATGCGTGATCTAAATATTCGAGGTAGTCACTGTTCAATGGGATGACCTTTGATTTAGTCAGATTGCGTTTCAGATAGTTTATGTGCATCTGTGTTTCAATGGCACTAATGCATGAATTCAGGTGACCAATGTCATTGACGAATTACAATTTGAGGTACAGTTATGTGTTATCAACATGTTGTTGCAGGGCGATAGCCTGGTTGTGGAACAATGTTCCCAGTGGTGCCATGTAAAGATTAATCAGTGCATTGGCACTTATGGGGGTCTTGGAAATGCCGTCAATGGCGGCGAGCATCGGCTGGCCTCTATTGGATTCCAATGGACAAGAGGTGAACAAGGACAGGGCAGTGCCAGAGATCCCAATGGGAATGGAAAGAGTTGGTAGTAGGGCCTGATGGCTTACAGTGATGAAGGCCAGAAGCACAAGGAGGTTCTCTATTGGTCGCCATCCATTAGATGTCATTATACACTTGCAAATATTCTGACTCAATGCATTGACACCATCTGATTGCAGAATGGTAGACCAGAAGCATCTGAAGTTTCTTCTTATTGATCTCTTGCAATTTTTGTTTTCCTGGATGCATAAGTAAAAACTTCAATTTAGAGAAAAGAATGCCGCCATACTGAAAGACCTCAGTTGGACCTTCTTCCACTTGGGAAAGGGCACATTGTGTTGTGCAGAACTCAAACAGTAGTCGTGAAAAAGTGGTGTACAATGTGGAAAAAAGAAAACCACATATTAGAGACATTATAGTACATATATAGTGTTGTGGAAACCCTACAAAATAGTGACCATTCTCAAATAATTTTACGATGAGGAGTAAATTAACACATATGCTAATTTAAATGCAGACGTTGTATGAGGAAAGCTCTTTTTTACTAATCCCAGGCAGCAGTAGACATGTAGAATTCTTACATTCTTTTATATCAGGTCAAACAAGAGTGAGAAAAAGGTATCAAGTTCATAATATGGTGGCATTTAATAAGTCTCATTCAGTAGAAGTTGCCATTAATCAGGACCTATCTTCCACAGACATAAAGCAATTTTAAAATGGTGTTCTAACTTCATAAACAGATGTTTTTCACTCTCTTTCTCCGTCTTCCATTGCTACACACAACTGTTACATTCTTAAGCTATAATTTAGAGACCAATTGAAACCACATTAAAGCTATGTATGCAGTCATTTCCTCTGTACAGGATAAGGACGGATTTTTTGGCCGGCTTTTTCTCTCATCCTTGTCAGTGCAAAGGATTATCTTTCCAAGGATGAAGTCCTTAGGCACATATTCAAGTTCACATAGTTGGGTTGCCCTTGGGGTTGGGGCTTT
Source organism: Calotriton arnoldi (assembly GCA_963921515.1). Lineage (NCBI taxonomy): Eukaryota > Metazoa > Chordata > Amphibia > Caudata > Salamandridae > Calotriton > Calotriton arnoldi. Next base: position 1,683,802 of record CAWUFW010001341.1, read on the forward strand.
GGGAGCTCAACCTTGGTTGCTGGTTGGCTGCTGGTTCTTAGCCACCCACATCGGACCTTAAAGACCACCCGAAAGAATCCTAGCCCACTTTGTTCATCAGGAGTAGAGAAGCACATCCTCCCAAACGGCTTCCTCGCGACATAGATTTGGCTTCACGATGCAAGAGGCAGCTGGAGAAGCAGCTGGATGTCTCCATGGAAACCAGTCGCCATGCACTTCTTAGCATGTGCATTATTTTCTCTCTTAAATATATTTTGAAAAGGGCAGCTTCTGGGTGCCAAATGAACTAGAATACTACTCAAGACCAGTATTTATTCAGTTCTTCGATAGTCCAACATAATATTCACCGGAAGTAGAGATCATAGTTTCATCACACGGGTGCGGGTTATGAGTTTCCAGCTCCATCAGCACTCATGGCCCCATTGAGACTCTGAGATCCGCTGTAAAACCACGTATCCAATTATAATCCCCTGGGGACTGCAGCTTCTCAAAGCAGCAGAAATCTCTGGTGGAAGTTACAGGGGAGAATGGGTAATAACCAGGGGAATACGACCCAGAATAACAGATTTGCCCAGGTAATTCCCATTCCTTAGTGGAACCTCAGGTCTCCATTTGTAATTCCTCATAATTAAACATCCCCTGAGTCAATTCCCCGGAAATGTTTTCACACAAGAAGCGCCTACCATGGAGCGTTGATGAATAATGCAGTCTTTACACAAACGTTTTCTCTATGTGTGCTGAATATCAATGCAGTCTTTACACAATCTTCATCTCTATGTGTGCCGAAAATCAATGTAGTCTTTTATCTGGCAAGCCGGCAGTGGTCCAGTATATCATTTGGAATATCTAAATACACAGCAAGTCCAACAATTGGCAGCCTCAACAAACCAGTGAGGCTTCCCACAAGGTAACGTTCCTTTCCCCGAGTGGCATGACCCTTCAGAGTTGGGGTTCGGAGCCGGACAAGGGAACCACCCCAGAAGCGGGCCCTGGAGCGCGTACCACTGGAACCCTGACATGGAGTGAGGAGACCTAGACACCGAAGTGAGAGGAGTGAGACAGGGCTCCTCGAGATATACCATGAGGCCTTTTGGTTAGCGAGGAGCTGCTGATTAGTCATCCTGAGCACTGCCATTTGGTGGATGGTGGACATCAGTTGTAGGAATTCAAACTCTATTGTGAAACGTGAGAAAGCTTTTAGGTGAGACTTGTCTTTCCCTATTACGGATGTACTTGGGATTCCCAGAAGTATGAGGCCGAATGAGACAGCAAGAGCTGTCTGGGACGACCCTGGTGCCTGTGGGCCTCCCCAGACTCTCACTACAAATTCCTGGTGAGGATAATGATAATTGCTGAAGGCCCAGTTGGGACTGTAATTGCGTGACCACAGAAAGTCAGAGCAGACTGCATTCGCCAATGAGCTCCAGGCTGAGCGGGGCTGCGTCTGCAGATGGTCTGAAAGCATGAGTTGGGCTGCAACTGCTGATGTGTTGAAGGCCTGAGCGGGGCTGTATCTGCAGATGGCCTGAAGGCATGAGTTGGGCTGCAACTGCCGATGTGTTGAAGGCCTGAGCGGGCCTGCGTCTGCAGATGGTCTGAAGGCATGAGTTGGGCTGCAAGTGCCGATGTGTTGAAGGCCTGAGCGGGGCTGCGTCTGCAGATGGTCTGAAGGCATGAGTTGGGCTGCAACTGCCGATGTGTTGAAGGCCAGAGCAGGGCCGCGTCTGCAGATGGTCTGAAGGCATGAGTTGTGCTGCAACTGCCCATGTGTTGAAGGCCAGAGCGGGGCCGCATCTGCAGATGGTCTGAAGGCATGAGTTGGGCAGCAACTGCCGATGTGTTGAAGGCCTGAGCGGGGCCGCGTCTGCAGATGGTCTGAAGGCATGAGTTGGGCTGCAACTGCCCATGTGTTGAAGGCCTGAGCGGGGCCGCGTCTGAAGGCATGAGTTGGGCTGCAACTGCCCATGTGTTGAAGGTCTGAGCAGGGCCGCATCTGCAGATGGTCTGAAGGCATGAGTTGGGCTGCAACTGCCGATGCGTTGAAGGCCTGAGCGGTGCTGCATCTGCGAATGCAACAAAGGTCTAAGCTGAGCTGTATCTGCTGATGTGCTGAAGCCCTGTCGGGGCTGCATCTACTGATGTGCTGACGCCCTGTCGGGGCTGCATCTACTGATGTGCTGAAGGCCCGGTTAGGGCAACACCTGCTGTCCAGTCAGTCCAGATGAGGGCTACAACTGCTGATTGCAAAGGAGCACTCTGGGACTACACCCACCTATTATACGGTTGGGACTGCATCTCTTCAGGATTGCTGATTGCTGGACTGCAGCAGTTACAAAGGAGCTGTTCAAACCAGGCGGTCATGCCCCTAGCGCTCAGCATTATCACAGGACCAGGCAGCGCAACCATAAAGAAAGGCTGGGCACATGCTCTGACAAAGGCAGCTCGTGCCTGGCATTTACAACCTTCATCAAAGCCTTACGGTTCTCTGAGGCGCACAAGAGTGCGCTGGAGAACTGCCCTGAGTTGCATGGCGACCCTGATAGACCTTGACAGAACTCGTTCTGTCTGCAAAGGGGTAACACTTAACAGTGAGCACATCTGTGAACTGTGCATGATTGAGCTGCACCCGTGCCTGATTCACGCTACTCTTAATAGCCCCTAGAGAGAGGAAGGAACCCGAAACCAGCAGACATTGCCTGTAAGGGAACAGAGACGGAACAGGGAAGGTGTAGCGCCTACTTGGGATAGCTCCCAGAGACCCTGGTTTGTATATGAGTATTGATATGTGTAGTATTTAGTACAACTGTGCGATTAAAGTACTTTCTTTCTTGCAAAGATAAGCACTGGGCTTGACATTCACTTGAGTTAGTGAGTCTGTCAGTTGATTGTAGAGCTCTGGGCTCGAGCGCCTACACCCTAGCCTTCCTGAGAAGCCTGTGACTGCTAGTCCTTCCTTCTCTGAGAGTCAAGTGCTGTCAAGCCAGACCTAATAAAAAACATAGATGTTTCAAACAGCTGTGTTGTCTGTCAAGACAGATCTAATAGTAACAATAAGCTTTCCAGGCAACTCCGCAGTCGAGCCAGACCTAAAAACGTTGTCCCATGAATAGTTAAATAACACTGGATGAGAGAAGAAATATATATATTTGCAATTATTTTTAATTGAAACTAGCTGGGATACATATGTATGTGTATGTCGATGTGTGCGCGCCTGTGAGTGCGCGTCTCAAAAAAGGGTGCTTTGGCGGCGGGGCAGGGTGGGCGAGGCAGCATTTGGGGACTCAGCGCATATAGCGGAAGTCTAACCATTCAGAGCCCTCTGTGTCCTGACCAATTGATTCCCAGCAGTCAGCGGGAGGTCCTGATAGGGTCAAGGCCAGGTCCACGTGCACTGGTAGGGTGTTGCTTCCTGTATCCTGTCACCAGCCCCATCTTAGCGAACAACGCTTCCGCCTGTTTATCACGTCTTCGTTTCTTTTTATGCCTGGACCGCAAAGAAAGCGTCAAATAGTTCTTGAGTGTCAGCGCTGGCCTCCCCTGCCTTATCTCCGCTCCTTAACTTTGTGTTTTGATTTTTTTTTTTTCCTGCAACAACTTTCGCTTTTATTTTTCTTCAAGGCCCCCCCTGCTTACCCCGGCTTGGCCAAGGCGCGCTGGATCTGATGTTAATCTGCAGTAATGTGGAACGCAAAATCCAAATGAAACTTGTAATTTTGCCCAGTGGTGACTCATCTTCCTCTTTTTCTTCATTTCAAGCCAACGACAAATTCAGAAACCGTGAGACAGTTTCCTGCAGATAAGCGCGCGCTGTAAGGGATCCCGGCGAGAAGATGGCCGCCCGAGCCGCGAGATACCATTTCCTTCCAAGTCCCTACATGTTCATTAACCATTACAGGCATTTTTTCCGCCGCATTTGGGGATTTCCTGATGAAAACAAACTTCCTCCCCATGGTATCTACAAACTCATATTTTTTGGCCTCCCTCCTGTATTTCTTTCGCTTTTAGAATTACAGTTACCAATCTTAAAGGCTGAATCACCATAGACATGTCTCTTGCTGAGGCAGGCCTGAGTTTAGATACACTGGGGACCCATAGTTGAAAGGTTCCCCCTTCCACACCATGTTGTGTTATGGCTGGTGGTGTAAATCCTCAGTAAAAGGGAAGCTGACATATTTTGGGTCATTTTTTTAAATGTTTTCCTGACAACTTGTAAAGCACTCGGGGCAGGTTCAATGGTAAAGTAATTACTCGGCATCCGCCTAGCCCTAGCCACCCGCCTAGCCTTAGCCACTACTAACAGGGACCTGCAGCTGAGCCCCAAAAACAAGTCTTGCTAATGGTCAGCATTTCCTCGCTTTCCTTCACTTCGTACCACCTATTCAGGACTGGCACTGCCGCCTCAGGGTGCCCACTGGAGTTTGCACAAAATTACTGCCAGTACTGCAGAGTGCACAAGGAGCGCCATGTCATTTTGCCTGCAAAACTGAAAGCCCTCTCCCCACTGCTCCTGCCTCTTGGCACTTGTAAGGAGTTAAAGGCGGTGCACAGCACAATATCTAAAAAAAACAACGACATGATTCTTGCTGTGTTTCATTCTACAACATTTCCCTTAAAATATATTTTCCCCTCCTTCGCAATTCCTGATGTTTTAGTGAATCAACCACGAATAAGCAGGAAGTGCTGCCATTACTGGAACCTGGAGGAAGTTTCTTCCTTGGGGCAGCTGCTTTGCCTGCTGCATTGCTAGATAAATTGCAACGGGTTGCATGTAGTTTCTGAGTTATTCAATTGTAAAAGTCTGATTTGTCTGCGCAACTTTCTTTAAACTTACCTTCTCTCCTTATCTTCATAATGGAAATGTTTAGAGCTTTAGAAATGTTACTACTGTGTACTGAGGCTTCTGTTTACGGGGCAATAAAATGTGTTCAAATAAATGCCCTATTATATTTTATTTTACTTATTCATTCATAGAATTTCTTTTTTCAGCGGCCACGGTGCCAATGGGCCTCAGGGGGCCACACATAAGTGACAAACGAATGACCTATACATAGAACCGGGTGACTGCAATCTTAATAAACATACAGTATAAATAAATGGCAAAGAGCTCCTAAGAAATCTGCCATCAATAGAGTGTTACAGAAATAAAGCTTATGTTAATGAATAAGTAAAAAAAAATAATGTGCAAGAGTGTTTTGAAAGATAAAGGTCCGGGTTTCCTGTATGCCTGAGATGACTCTCAGGCGAGGCATAGAAGCGCTACGCGAGGCATAGCAGCTTCACATTACAATTGGCAGCAGTGACCAACTTTACAACTCAAATAAATAAATACTGCGCCATATTCTATTTACCCCGCCCCTATATACAGAATTAATGATTCTGGGGGGCAATAACACCTGGGTATTAGAATAACTCCACTATTCTGCTTTATATAGGGCTGGTGGTTCAATTGCCATCTGATATATAACAAGCATTGGCATAGCCAATAGGTCTCGCTTTTGGGACCTTCTAAGTGTTTAGCCATGCAACAGTTGGTGTTGTTGCACCAAGGATATTGTGCTGCTTAACTAAATACTTATAAGGTCCCAAAAGCGAGACCTTTTGGCTATGCCAATGCTTGGATGCAAGGCGGAGGGGAGAAGGGTGCATGTCGGAGGGGAGAAGGGTGCAAGGCGGAGGGGAGAAGGCTGCAAGGCAGAGGGGAGAAGGGTGCAAGGCAGAGGGGAGAAGGGTGCAAGGCAGAGGGGAGAAGGGTGCAAGGCAGAGGGGAGAAAGGTGCAAGGCAGAGGGGAGAAGGGTGCAAGGCAGAGAAGGGTGCAAGGCGGAGGTGGAGAAGGGTACAAGGCGGAGGTGGAGAAGGGTACAAGGCGGAGGTGGAGAAGGGTACAAGGCGGAAGGGGAGAAGGGTGCAAGGCAGATGTGGAGAAGGGTGCAAGGCAGATGTGGAGAAGGGTGCAAGGCGGAGGGGGAGAAGGGTGCAAGGCGGAGGGGGAGAAGGGTGCAAAGCGGAGGGGGAGAAGGGTGCAAGATGGAGAAGGGTGCAAGGTGGAAGGGGAGAAGGGTGCAAGGCAGAGGGGTAGAAGGGTGCAAGGCGGAGGGGGAGAAGGGTGCAAGGCAGACGTGGAGAAGGGTGCAAGGCAGAGGGGTAGAATGCAAATCGGACAATAGTCCTGATCAAAAGCTGATTGGCTGGACGGCAAAGACCCTAGTTACCGGGATGTTATGGAGAGACCAACGATCAAGACAAAAACGAAGCCCAAGTGCAGTGAAGGAAAGGGGCAGCTGGCAGTGGGGGTCCCGTGTCATATCCCACGTCAAAGGGACGACCTCCCCACCCGTAAGGAGGTCCCCCTGCGAGGGGATGCAGGGCGGAACATACGTCCCAATCAAGTGCTGCTCTGCCGGACTAAAAAGACCCTGGTTACAGGGATTCAAAGTCCGTTGAGTAGTGCGTGTATGTAAAGAAATACATTCAAAAAAGCATGACGGAGCCTGAGTGCAAGGAAGAGAATATCTTACCTAAGTGACGAGTTCCTCCTGCCGGTTCGTGCAACTGGGAAGGGGAAAAAAAGATCTGCCCGGGACGCCTGGTTTATGGCGTTTGTCAGAGCCTAGACTCTGCCCATCCAGTAAGGTATGCGGAAAGTGAAGAGGTACTCCGCGTGAGGGGAGCCTCGGAATCGGGGATTGAAAAGTAATACGGACCTCGGAAATAAAACAAAAATCAAAAATCAGAAGTGCCCTCAGAGCTAGCATAAGGGACAGAATTGTAAAGCTCAAATGTCTGAGCAGGAAAAAAAGCTTTGTTGGGACAGCTGAAAAAGCGGCGGTTCAAAAAGGGAGGATACAAGTCGCCAAAACTTTATTGAGAAGACAAGAAAGGAAAGTTAGAGTTATAAAACTTTATTGGGATATCGAATAACAATAGCAGGCAAATCCCCCGCAGCGAAGCATAAAGAGCAACCGTCTGCAAAGGAGCCTCAAAGCTTAATTCAGATGTCGAGAGACAGTTCCGGGAAGGGGCCAAATACCATGAGTAGGGCTGGCAAGAGAGAGAAACAAGCAATGGCCGTGCAGCCGTGAAACTGACACGGCCGCGCGGCCGTGAAAGTAATCGCGAGGGAAGCCATATGGCGCCTGATCGCGCGTGCACGCTCGCGTGAACGCAAGCTGGTCGCCAGCAAACTGCTGTTTGCACTTCCAAAACCCGCTTACTAAAACTCTCGCCAGAGCAGCGCATGCGCTGGCTCAGGCGAGACCTAAAAAGGGGGCTTGAAAGTGTACCACCTGCTGTGTAGAAGCCCTCCGAAGGAGCACAACATAGAATAAAGTAGAGGAATTTCATGTCAAGACCGGAGGCTAGCATTATGCATAACCTATTATTGCTACTCCAAATGCGGCACTTTAAAGCAAACTCCAACCACACTCAAAGTTCCAGAACCCTCTTCACAGTCTATATAAACCAAAGCCCAGCAGCCATTTTTCCCTTTTAATTGCTGCTCCTTGCCAGTTAAGTATCTGTAGCACTGTTATGCGATTTTAAATTGTTTGTGTTAAAGCAAAGTTTATGTTTTATATTTAGTTTACAGGTTATGAGTTGTATGTATATATATTTTATGTAAATATTATTGTCTTTAATAGTTAGTTTCAATTTCACAATTTACGGGATATTTATTTTATAATTTGTTAAAACGTTGAGTAGAGTATTTTTTCAGGTCGCGTATTAAACAAATTAAGGAATTTTTAACAATTGGGTAAGAACACTTGCCTTTTTCCAGCTCTCGTGCTTCGCTAGGCCTCGTGCATATAGGGTTTGTAGAAGACAAGCTCGTGTCCATGTTCCACTTAGAGGTATATAGTGTCTTGTTTGTCAGAAGGATGCCATGAGATCACCGGTGGGTTATGCCTGTGATCCTGGGAGAAATGTGACTGACACCCATGTTGGCGTGAAAGGTTGGGTGCTCTGTCAATAGGGGTGTAGTATGACTGACTGAGAATGAGGTAGTCATTGTAAGGACTGTGAAGTGAGAGATGCCCCGGCAGGTGATTGGTGTGTGATGGGTTAGTAAAGAAGTGGGTTAAGGTAAAATGATAGCGCCCTCCCGCAGAGTGTGAAGAGGGGCCCCAGAGTCTTCCATATCTCACGGATATTCATTGGCATTGGGCACAATGGGGTCCCAGTGAAGGGTTGGTGACCCCCCCCACGCCCCTGGGATTGTGTTAGACTCCTTGTAGTAAAGGTGTTTGGTGGTGAGACTTCTCCATGAGTGACTTCAGTAGGGAGGGAGGTACCTCCATGTGAACTATCGATGGGGAGAGGTTTGAGGTGCGGGTCAAAGCTGTATCCAGCCGGAGAGAGAATAGGAATTGTTTCCAGATGAGAGAGACATGGATTGGCCGTCATCGAGGGTGGTCTAGTGCTGGATAGTTGAGTGCATATCATGTTTCAGTACGGTTCTAAGAGGGCTAAAGAAATGTAAATTTACAGGGTTTTGTTAGACAGCAAGTGAGTTGGTGAATAGACCAGTGTCTCAGCGGGAGTGGGGTTCACACACACACGGTGATTGTTTAGTGATGCGCAGGTAATAGCAACAGTAAAGGGATCTGAGAAGGTTCAATTCAAAATTTTGGCATAGGGGTTATCCTGAACAGTGTATGTTCTCTAAATCAGGTAAAAGCGTGAGCTTTGGATGAGAAGCAATGCACAGCACCAGGGGAGTGAGTGTAGTAGTAGAGATGTTATCCTGAGTATAGATAGTGATCTTATTTTTATGTGTAGCGCTCTTTAAGTCAGATGGTTGTGTGAGCAATAAGTCTGGAGCATTAAGGTGGGTGAAGTGATTGGCACATAGTGAGCGTGTCTAACTAGCTACAGGAGAGTCGAGGCGCTGTTATTTGTGGATAAGTGTGAGGAGGAGGTTGCAATATGGGTGAGGGTGTATTTAGGGAGAACATCTTCACTGAGAAAATATGCGAATAGATGATGAAATAATTCTAAATATACATCACTGGATCAAATCATTATCCTCCAATTGCTTTATATAGAAACAGTAATTGGTCCATCAAAGGACAGCGAGGGAGCTACATTAAGTTTGTGGCTTTGAGGGTTGTTTGAGATGCTGGTGACATTAAGCTATCTATGAAAAATGTCAACGTACGATGAGGTGTTATAGGTGAAGAAGATAAGGTCTGGTCTGAACTTCCCTTTGCACCCATTGTGGTATTGATTAGCAATGAGTGTGTCAGGGAATTCATCCAGGAGTCAGTGCTTGCAATGTTTTTCAGATGCTTTAGAGCAGCGTTTCTTAACATTTTAACTTCTAAGGACCCCCACTGAATTACTACTGGAAGCAAGAGACACCAGCCTAAGCAATTTCAACAATTTCAATCTTAACATACTATACAAAAACAAAGAAACAAGTATACATCAGGCACGTGCAAACATTAAGAACTATTTTATTTAAATCACAAACAAAAACATTTTAATTTCAATGGAAAGGGTGGAGCTTTTCAACATTTAGATGAAGCAATATGCTAGACTCTGGCGTATCACTCTGTTTTAATTTGCTTCTAGAGCATGCTCTCTTTTTGTCGAAATATACCAGTGCCACCTCAATTGAGGCTATCAGTCATCCATACTAGATTCTGTTTGCTGTATTTGTGCTCCTCCCACGAATCAAAATGACGCTACCAACTTAATTTTTAGATTACAATTTCAAATTCTTTCACATTGCTTTAAAACCCTGAAATTGCACTGTTGCTTTTTTATGTAGATTTACTTTTTTGATCTGCTAAAATTACTGAATTTTCTTAACAGTCGCAGACCCTCTGAGTCGTCATAGACCCCCATAGGTCGACGGACCACAAGATAAGAGCCACTGATTTAGAGAGAATTGGATTGTAAAGTGTCTTACATGAATTGGTTTTCAATTTTGCAAACTTGGCTGATTAGTAAGTAGACATCAAGAGGGCTGTTGAAGAAGATGAGGATTTGTTTGCTGTGGAGGTGGTGGGGGAGAGTCAACTGTTCTGATTAATAGAGAGATAGTAGACAGATAGGAGTACAGGACAAGGTTACCCAGCAATGATAGAGCGAATCAAGCCTTAAAGATAGGGCGGGGCTCAATACTGCATCCAAGCTTAACTCGACCCCCTGGAGTGCAATAAGAAAATTGTTCCACAGAAATGAATGAACATTAAGAAATTGAGTTTGGATGATATGGCGACTTCCTACCAGGTTTAGGGTGATCAGCAGCATTGTAGAAAATTAACATCACTGGCCATCTGGTCAGACAGAGAAGGTTTTTGCAGTCTTACTTTAGTTTCAGTTGTTTCTGATGTCTGCACTTTATGGTTATTGGAGTTAGATATTGTACTCCTATTTCATGATTAGTTCTCCAATCAGCTCATGCAGACAGAAAGGTGAAGCTTTGCTCCTATGGTTATGCATCAGGATTCTTCACCCAGTTTTTATGATTATGCTCACCAAAGTGACTGACTTTAGTCAGAAAGGAAATGTCTTACTTATATGTTTGTGTCCCTGGAAGGAGAAGTGTTACTTCCATGTTTATGCCTCAGAAATAATACTTCTTACTTTTATGTTTGTAGTCAGACAAGAGAAGGTGCTTTCTGGAGTTTATGCTCTGGAGAGGAGAAGTCCTACTTCTTTGTTTGTGCCCCAGGGTCTTAATGCAGTTAAGAAGTAGAAGAACTCCTGCAGCTGAGGTGAGGCAAACTTTGTCAGTGCAGTTCGGCCCCATCACCCCTAAGAGGCTGACCTGTAACTGCAAAGGCACAGGCTGGGTGCATGGTGCAGAGAAAACTCCACTCACTTCGGTGGAAGCACTATATGCATTGCCAGATATGTTGCAGAAGGAGGTGGGCTGTGAGGGGCGGAAGGGAAGGCAGACGTCCCCCCTACTCCACCTCATACAGCAGCAGCCTTCAGGAAGATGGGCATAAAGGAGGGTCCCGTAGCCATGCCTCTGGCTTTGTGGAGACTTGGTGAATTCTGGGCTGTAGGAAATGACCATCTTTTGCATGGTGTATCCCCAGATCTTTGTGCGACTTTTACTGACTGTAGAACTCTGTGCACCTTACCACTGTAACCAGTAGTAAAATACCTGTGCGCCCCTTTAAACATGGTGGATTTGGAATAGCCCTAATTAGCATACATAACTCACAAAAGTCCAGGAGGGTAGTGATGGGGATTCGATCGCACCTCTTTCGTTATGTGCAGCTGTGTGAATATTGTCCAACAAACTTATCTCATATTAAGGGTGCTGTTTGGTACATATGCATCATACTACCCAAATGCAATTACACACTTTAGCTTGGGCTTCCGTGTTAATCATGAAAGACAAATACCATAGTATTTGTCTTTCAGCATACATAACTTACCTGTAAGTCCCTACTATATAGTACAGGGCCTGTAAGTTAAATGCCACGAGTGGACTGCAGCACCTATTGTGCCATACACTACAGTGGCAGTTTAAAACATGGCCTCAGGCCTATCACAATGGCCTGACCAAAGCAGTTTTTATTCTGCTCTTCAACCTGTCAAAATAAACCCTTTTGACAGGCATAGATCTTCCTTTTAATATAAATAAGTCACCCCTATGTAGGACTTATAGCCCAAAAATCAGGGTGCATGGTATTTAAAAGCAGAACAAAGTTAATGTGAAACGTCCTTACAGTGACTAGCACCTAAAAGCTATTTCCACTGCAACACGGCTGGCTGTTCCATAGTGAAACACTTGAATGCACTGTTAAAAGTAAAAATGCTATCTTTGTCTAGGATATAGATCGAAAATTCATTTGTTGACTCTTTGTAATAATTATTTAAAACCACATTCACTGGTAAAATTTGATTTTTAATGAATAGTAAGCAAAACGTACTTTTAGAAAGTTACCCTTCCCTACCTAAAGCCTCTGAAGGTTAATTTGCATTATCATCCAGTTGCCGCCCTCTGAGTACCCCACCCTAAATGAGGTGGGAAAACTGTTCCCACAGCAGAGACAAAGTATTGAGTTTGGGAAGGTGTTTCTGTTCCTCCAGCAGGATGACCATTTGAGCAGTGCTAAGGAACTTAATAAACTTCAAAGGGGCCTTCCCTGTCACAGGAAGATGTCACATGACACCAAGAAAAGCCCCTTCCTTTGTTCCCCCAGTCAGACAGGCTCCTGTCCTAATGGGAAGGGAACTGCCTCCAGAACTATTTTGAAATGACCACAGTGGAGGAGTTGGTCATTTCCCAGCCACTTCTCTGAGGTGGATAAACATGCTCTGCACAAGAGGAGAAGGGTTACACCATCTTGAATTTAGGCAGTAATGGATACTGTCAGATTGTTTGCAGTAGGGCACACATGAAATGCTGCAGAAGTAGGTATGGACACCCCTAAGACCTTCTACCGCATTGGTTATGGAGGAGGTGAGAGTCACGCAAACCCACATGCTAGTAGCATGGTATACGTGTGGCATTCCCATTGCCCTCCTTAGAACACAACACTCCTGACCTGAGGAGGATAAGAAGAGGGCTGAACCTGCTGTCTGACACCTGGAGAAGAGCCCAGTACAAATAAGTAGACACTAATGTTCATAAGGCTGACCTCCTTTCCAGCTACAAGGACACAACAAGCTACAAGAGGCCTTTCCTGCAACTGCCGAGCTGACCAGTTCCAACCAGACCAGCCCAAGACCCTGCTATTTGCCTCTCTTGGATTTAGACCTGATCTCCAAGTGCTGTTCCTGAGGTTGTGGAAACTTTGGTTGTATCTGGCTGAACTTGTCCTACCAATACAGAAAACCTAGGACTTAGAAACGTTTTGGCTCCAAAGACCTCTTGAGGACTGGGACAATCCTGTTAAGCAGGTCCGACCGGGTTGCGTTGCCGCTGGGCTAGAGATTCAGGCTTTTTCCCGCGTGGGGCTTTTTTGCAGCAGTAACTCCAATTCAGTTGGAACTCACAGGGAATGTATCCGGCATTGTTGAACTCTCTCGGCCTTCAGCCTTGCCCTGCTATAAGAATGAGCTCTAAAAAAATAGGTGAATAAGTGAGAATGAACTCCCACTTAGAGCTTTCTTGCCAAAAAACAGCGACTTCACCGGGACCTCGTCTGATAACTATCTGGCCTTGTCTACAGTTCCTCGGCTACAGTCTGCTGCCTTGCCCCGGTGAAGATTTTGGACTTCCATTTTCGAGACTAAGGCCTAATTTAGATCTTGGCAGAGGGGAATACTCGGCCACAAACGTGACGGAGATCCCTTCTGCTGTATTATGATTCTATTATATCTTATGGAGATCGTAACACATTTGTGATGGAGTATTCCATCCGCTGAGATCTAAATAAGGCCCTAAATCCTGAGGTAAAACCTCCGACCTGGCAGAACTGTTTTTTGTATCCGACCTGCACTCCATAATGGTGGGCCTCAAATTGTGCCTAGGCCCTAGTCTACCATGACCATTTGACCATGGTTGGCACTTAACGCTTTTTGGTGCTATTTTTATTTACAAATATAACAAATCAAATCTTTGGTTCCCCATATTTGATATTTATAATTTTGATGTCATTTAATTTATTAAAATGTACTCTGTTCTAAATTATTTTGGGCTTTTTCTTGTTTTGTGACTTTATTACTGTTTTGGTACTGTATTAATACTTAACACATTGCCTCTAAATTAAGCCAGTCTGCTCCGTGCCGCAGCAAAGAGGAGTTTGAGCTCTGGTTAATTTAGAGGCTTTATTGGTTCACCCTGACAAGCAATATGCTTATTACAGAAGGGCTATCACCAACCTCAACTGATAACCCAATTTCCTACATTGGTCATTCCTGGGCTTTGCAAGGGTAGGTAGATACAGCAAGTTTGTTGCCGGGTTGGCCGAGGCAGGCATGGATGTCAGCATACAGAGAAACATTACTAAAGGGAGCATTGGTAGAATGATTGAGATATCTCATTGTGTGTGAGAGAGCCAAAAGGCTCCAACGTGTTCATATGTGTGATCAGCTTTTCATAGAGCTGTGGTTTGTAATGTACATAGGTTGGAGCAGCTTTTCCCTGTAGCAAGTGAGATGGTTCCCATGAACCAGGGAAGCTCTATTGTTTGTTTATGTTCAGTATAGATTCTGTCACCCAGTCAGCCTTGTATGAATTTTTATAGATGACTGGTGTACATATAGAGATATTTTGAGGTGTGAGCTATATAGGCAATTGCCTAGGCCCCCCTCCCTCCAAGGGCTCCCCTAATAAAATAATCAAGACAGTCAGAAGAAAGACTCTCTATGTCTCTGTCTCTTTGTCTCAAACTCTCTCGTGCTTTGCCTACCTCTATCTCTGACTCTTCTCTCTCTGCCTATCCCTACATCACATCTCTTTCCTTTTCTATGTTCCTCATTTATGCCGGAGTAATCAGGGTAATTTCAGTAATTTTGCATTACTCTTTTCATTCAAAATTACAAACAATTATGTTATTATGCCCATTTGTGTAATTATGAGTAATTTGGCACAAAATCCTATCGCAGGAGCACAGCAAAAATGAGATAGTGAACATGAGAGGCTGCTGCTGTTCATGTCCTACTGCATTTAGAGCTATTTTCTTAGAGAGAAATGCATCCTCTGGTCATTTTGGACGCGAGGGTACATTTTGCTCTACAAGTAGGTCTAAATGCTGGGTTACGCTCCTTGCCTGATACCATGTAATCTTGTGTGATTTTGCTATAATTTTGCATAATTACACGATAGCAAATTATGCAAGTTACGCCCACCCCTAATTTTGTGTTAGAAAAGCGACAAGTTGGTGGCACTCAAAGTACCGGGAAGGCTGTACCAATCATCCAAACCTGGACATGGCTCTATAGGTAGTAATGGGCTATGGACTCGAACTAATTGTCTCCTCCACCCTTCAGTTGTAAAATATTTGGCTTTAGAGGTCAATGTCCACCACACATCTGTCTTTCTAGGTAGTGCCTAGGGCTTTCAGAATGCCCTCTACATTTCTTCCCATTCAATTTCGAACTAGAGCATTCACCCTGAAAGTCCATGCTCATTGTCAGTGTGGCAGTGTCTAGGACTTTTCCAGTTTAGCAGTGCTGTGCAAATAACCAAAGACAAACTCGGCAACATTCAATATTTCATTTTATTGGACCGAGACTTTAACATAAGTTTGCAATCAATACGTTAAGGATGAAGTACTCTGGGGCATATTTACGTTCCCTGGCGCATCCCTGCAAATCAGCAGGGATGCGCCAGGGAAGATGCGTCACGCAAGTTTGCCCTTGCGCCACCGCCGATGCGCCGCATTTACAATGCGGCTCGCCGTGGCGCACGGATGGGCAGATGCGTGTCGCATCCCCCGACGGAAAGGCGGCGCATTGCTGGAGTCGTGTCGCAAGCGCGACGCGGCTCCAGCAAGGCTCGGGGTGCCCTATGCCTAACATGCTGCGTCAATCCTTACGCCTGCTTCAAGCAGGCGCAGGGTTTTGACGCAGCATGGGCGTAAAGTGACTCAGTGAAATCTTGTAGATCTCACTGCATCACTTTTACGAGGCGTACCTGCGAGGGAACGCCCACCCTGCACCGAACGCCCACATGAAACCTGACGCAGGTTTCATGTGGCGCAGGGCTTACAACGTGACGCATCTCCCCTAGATGCGTCACGTTGTAAATATTGCGCAACGTGGCACATGTTTTGCGTCGCCGCTGCGTCACATAAGTGACGCAACGGCGGTGCAAAAGTAGCGCAAGGGGCTCGTAAATCTGCCCCAGTGTTTATAGCATTACAGAGACACAGGAATGTTCTGAACTCCATCGTCTATTACATGCAAGAAATTCCCCCACCCCATTCAGCTTTTGTGTTCCCAGATGTAGCAAATCCAAAGCATATTGCTGACAGGCTGTAGATGTCTAGAAAGTATCAAATTAAGGTAGGTGGTGCTGTAGTCAGACATTCCATTGAGGACACTTGAAAACCCACCCAACTGGTAAACCTACCCAGCCTCTTTGAATGCTCCCAGCCCACCCAAAACAAATGTTAAAATCGCCCTATCGAGAAGCAACAGACTTACACCCACATGATCATGCATCGCTATGTAACCTGTTGTAGGTTCGAGCATCAGATAGTGAAGCTCTCCCTCTAGTTGCTGTGACTCAGCACTGGTGTGACACTTCACTATGTAACCACACATAGAAAGCTTTGGTGTTTGACAGCAGACAGGATTTCATTTCCTGATGGTTGCATGTCTCATGTTCTAATCTTAAGCAGACCTGTAAACAAGCATTGGCAATGCCAATAGGTCTGGTTTATGAATGAAAGTGCGTTTTTCTGTTATTGATGGTTTTAGGCACTCAATAAGTCATCATACATGCACTCTGTTACTCATCTTTGTAGTCATGCATTCATTCATCCATCCACTGACTTATTCTTGCATTCACTCTCTGACACTACCACAATAAAGCACACACACTAAACAACATATGAAGTATAAATAATAAGAATACAAGCTGAAAACAGAAAACATGCTGCTGTCTAAATACAGTTGACATATGCTTGCAATAACGAAAGTAAACATAGCAGCGGATGTCCATCCTGCAGAGGTCTTGCAAATAGTCTATAATTGTGTTAATGTTCCAGCACAGCTTAAGGAAGTTGACATAACTTTTCCCAGTAAACCAATAAGGCCTATAGTCTTTCCCACTTCCTTGACACTCTAACCAACACAGGCTTCTTGAAGTGTGCATAAGCTGGTAACCATCATGCATACAGTTATAACATTACAAATATGTACAGAAATGCAATATATGGCCCCTCTCAATAGGGCGTATCATCACAGAGAAAATCTTCTACTCCTAGGTTGTGGCTTAACACTGTCTTGTGAATAAGGCGCTGACCCTATCGCCGCAGGAACGTCAGAAAAAGTGACGTTCCCATGGTGATAGGGGCTTGAGAATATGCCCCTAAAAGTCGTTTACAACAAAAATGTGTCAGATCCATGGTAATAAAATACCTATCTGTAGGCTTTGATTTAGAGTAATAACAATCTACCCTTAAATGCCTTTTGACTTTAACATATGCTTTTCACAATAAACATATCAGGCCTACTGCTTTTTAATAGCATATAGCCATGATCATTGGCTTGTAACTATAACCAACTCAGTGATGCTGTATTGAGTATAATCTTTGCCATAAGTCGAAAAGTGCAATAAAAGCACTCTTTATAGTGGAAGCACACAACTTTGGCCCAACCAAATCCTCTACTGCTGGAAGCCTATATATAGAGCATGCCACAGGCCTGTAAATCCCACGCGTCCGTATGTGGGTGAAGCCGAACCCCTCTCTCAGTAGTACAACGAAAGCTCTTTTTTGTTGATCACATAAGGTCCGCCAACAACTGTATTGTCAAGGCAGACCTAAAAATGCATTTGGATTACTATCGACCCACAGGCTGGAGGCACTGGAGTCGCAAGAGGACCTTGAGCAGCTCACCAAAAGATGCAGGCCACGATGCAAACGATGCGGTATGAACGAAGATTCTGGTCACTTGAGATGTTCGAGGTTGGGGCTACTTGGAGCCCGAAGATCTTGATGGAAGGAAGCCAACAAACCTTTGCAACGGCAAGTCAACGCAGTGCACAGGAGTTCAGTTCCTGCGGCTCCCACGAGGGATACTGGCCTCAAACTTGGTGAGAGCGCAGGGCAGGCATCGAGAGCTGTGGATAACCACCACCTGTGTTGTTGAACCTTTCGGAGTCCGTAGAAGCTCAGGATCAGCAGACTGGTTAGCTGCAGATGCAGGGAAGAGACTTCTTCACTTCAAGGGAGATTCCTTCAAGTGTCTTGGATGCCCACAGGCCTTGGCAGGTTCCTGTATGGTGCACAGGCACAGACAATGCAGCAGACTGAAAGGGGGACAAAGTTGAGCCCAAAGGAAGTCCAGCGAAGCCCAAAGTGCCCAGACGGTAGAAGTTGAAGTGGTGTCTGCATTGAAACGTGTCCCACGACAAATCTAGGGACTCACCCACAGGTAAGCCCTTAAGTACCCTAAGGAAAGGGTTGGGACGATTCAGGGGACCCTCCCAGGGAGGGTCTGGACAGGGGGGAGGTTACTCCCATGTCCTTTGTCCAGTTTCGCGCCACAGCGGGAGCAACGGCTCCCAGAGCTGGTTTGAACTGGACTATGCAAGGAGGCACCAAAAGTGCCCCTCCTGCAGACTGAGTGGCGCTGGCAAGCGCACCCACCTGGCCCCAATACACTAAATCCTGTCTGGGAGGTGGTCACACCTCCCTGTGACAGGATACCTATTGTTCTGCCTTCCCCTGCTCGAGCTTGGCTCAGCAGCAGGAGGGCAGAATCGTGTCTCTAGTCGGCAACAGCCATGTTGTGCTGTCCGGGTCTAGAAGACTGGTACCGGGAGCATGGAGAGCTTAATGGAGGGCTATTCCAGTGCTTGGAATTATACCTCCCACACCGTTTACGGTGTGGGAGGTATGATTCCAAAGTGTCTGGTACCAAACATGATAGGATTCTTTGCAGCCAGTTTCGAGATGGTCATCCCGTAATTACGCGGTGCCCCTCTATATGGTATATGGCTGCTTCCCTTAAAATCCGGGAGAATGGGCTCCATAGGCTGTAGGGGTGTCCTGCTCATGCAGAGGCACCCTCACACTTAGAACCAAACACCCTGCCTTCAGGATTGCAAAAGGCCTGCTATAGGGGTGACTTACAGGTTTTAAGTGCAGTGTCCCTAGATATAGGAAACCTATATCTTTAGTAAGTGGGGCTAGCACCAGCTTACACAGGCTGCAATGGCAGGCCTGTAGTTGCAGTTTGAATGGTATCCCATGGGTGGCATAATACATGCTTCAGCCCATGGGGGACCTCTGGGGTACCTATGCCCTGGGTACCTTAGTACCGTATACTAGGGACTGACAAGGGTACCCCAGTATCCAATCTGGGATGTACCTAAGTACTGAACATAACAATTTAGGGGAGAAAGCAGAGAGACTGGGATTCCAGGATCCCAGTCAGACTAGTCAAAAACAGCTTAGCACCAGGCACAAAGTGGGGGTAACCATAAAAGCAGGTGCTACTTTCCTACAGGAACTACACTTTGCAAAGGTCCCTTTTCAAACACATTTAGAACAACGTGCATAACGTGTGGTTCAATTATTCATTGGCCTCCGTTTCATCCTGTGTGGTATAATCTTTACAAAAAATGGGCATTGCTTACACTAGGCTTTCAGGTAAATGCTAGAGAAAAAAAGTTGTGAGCAACAAACACAACTCACATCTCAATACTGGTTCATTAAGAAATAAATATTATTTTCTGAGTGTACAGAAATCTGTCAGTTCCAAACTGCCACTTGACTTGTGGATAGCTGATTGCTCCCCTTCACCGATGCGATTCATAACCATCCAGTCTGGAGGGCTTTATTAAATGAATAAATAATAGGTGGGTATAGGCACCAAGTTGTTATTATGACTAGCCCAGATTTTAATTTTGCCTGTAAAATTTTGTGCAGGGATAGGTCTAAAACTTCAAAAAGTTGTGAAGTGAGTCACTCTTGCAAAACAGAGCCTGTGGTCAAAGTTCTGAAAAACAAATATTTACCAGGAGAATAATAGGTTTAGTGTAAGGTTTTAAATGCAACATTTACCTTTTGCCGTACTTTATGCTTCCTGTCTTATTTTAACATAGAGAAGTTAGTGAGTTATTGAAAATACTTCACAGGGTTTGCAAAAGCCAACCTAACACATTGCACACACTTAACTGCAATGGGAAACGTTCCGTTTTTTTAAAACTTCTTTATTTGTAGCGTTTTCCAACAAAACAGACAACATAACACAACCCCCATGCTCTTGTGCGGGCACTTGAGTGAGCCCTGTGCGCTGTACTGCTGCCCACATTCCCTCCCCCTGCAATACAGTACAGTGGTAGTCTTATCATACAGAAGCAGCCACCAGGTGAATAGGCACACATCCCATTCACCTGGAAGCCGTGTCCGCAATGACCATGTTATTAGTAATGTTCAATTCGAGCCCAACTCTAGCGCTCCCTTCCCTGCAGTCTCAGAGAAGTTTTGCAATACTGCATCCCACGTTTCCAGATCATCCTCCACTTTGCCATCCTTTCTAATCATTCAGATCAATGTCTCTTCTGCAAAGGTCCACTCTTTTGTGTCTTGTGTCCACAATTCAACACTAGGGTGTCGGCTACCCATCCAACCTAAAGTTATGCGCCGTTTAGCCAATAACAACGCCGATTGTACAAACCTATATTGCATTTTTCCTGTTGCACTTGGTCAATGATGTTCAATAAGCAGAGAGGAGAGTACCTGCCCCTCATATTTTCATGCAAATCTTAGTCCAGAAGGCAAGGACTCCAAGGCAATTCCACCACATGTGCAAGAAGGAGGCACTGTGTTCCTCACACGGTGAACAAATCGCAGGTCCAGTAGGATAGATTTAAGTCAGTGTTATTGGTACTAAATATGTGTGATGCAAGAACTTATAGTGAACTAATGTGAACTTGGAATTTCCTGACACTTTCAGAGCTAATTAAATAGCCACCATCTATTCTTTGTCAGTGAGCGACTCTTCTAGATCAGCGTCCCATGTGCGTCTAGCCTAACATGGAGGTTTAGGTCTATCAGGCTACATGGCTTTGTACATCAATGTGATTAGATACCGACCCTCAACCTGCTGTCCTCAACCTGTCCAAACGGATCCACATCACCCCACCACACCTCGGGAACATCTACTGGCTCCCCGTCCATAAAAGATGCCAATTCGAGATGCTGGCACATGCCTTCAAGACCCTCCATGACAAGGGACCAGCATACATCAACCAACGCCTGAAGTTCCACCAACCCTCCAGAGACCTTCGCTATGCCTCCCTCGCCCTCGCACAGACACCTCACATCTGCAGAAGCTACAATGGAGGCCATTCCTTCTCCTACCTTGCCTCCAAGACCTGGAATGGCGTCCACCTCCGCATTACCCTCTCTGGAAGAATTCAGAGAGAGACTCAAGAGCTGACCTTTCGAATCTGCCCAGCAACCTAGCGCCTGGATACCCTTGCAGGTGATTAGCCACGCTCTACAAATACGAATTGAATGATTGATAGCGATATTTTTGGATTGTTAAACAATCTCTTATCTTGTGATACTGATTATGTTTCTGGTGCTGCAAAGTCCTGCGTTCATAAGAAGAAGTCTACCAGAGGCAGAAAATGCAGGGGCGGGACAGCAGTGTGCTCCTCGTCCACAGCTGATCATCAATGAACACTCAGAAAAACTCCAACAAAATAAGGGAGGTACCCTGATACTTTAGAAAAGGGACGGGTCTGTGTAACACAAAAAAGAGAGAATTACCTTTTCAATGAGATCAGATTTTAAACAAGATGAAAATACAAAAACCACCTCCAACTTGGACCATGTGATATAGATGTTAATATGAACACAAACAAAAACTTCAGGTATAATAACAACAAAGAGGGGACAGAGAAAACCACCCACAGATTATCATCCACGTTGCTAAAATATGTCGCAGTAATAGCTAAAAAATACAATCATTACAGAAAACAATCAACAATCATGTACTCATACACAAGTTATTTATTTAAAACCAATAATACATACATATAAAAACCAAAATGGCTTATTTTAAAAAAAAAAATTTCAAATATCTATTTGTAAAATACAAATTCATGTATCTATCAGTGCGTTTTATAAGAGAAAACTTTTTTTCTTGATTACATGAATTGCATCTATATTCATTTCGTTGTTCCAAAACAAACTATAAAGTTCAAATTAAAATTATTCCAAAGAATAAACTGCAATCACCAGAGGGAAACACACAGAAAGAAGCGCCAGACACGGAGAGATAGCATGTGAACAAGTACAGCCTCTTTAATTGGGTGGGAGTCTCATGCCTAGACGCACACTTTATGAACTCAGTCATTGGGCGTGAGTGTAATGCCTTGGAGTACAGACTCACTCCATACATGTGAGATCTCTTCTTGTAGTACAGTCTCACTCAATAGGTATGAGTTTCACTTGTTGGAGCGCAGTCTCACTCACGGTTTGTAAGCCTCCTTCATTGCAACACAGTCTTGCTAATTGAAAGTCTCGCTTCTTAGAGTTTGGTCCCACTAATTTGAGGCACGTCCCACATCACCTTAGTGCTGAGTCTCACTTACTTGGTATGAGTTCTACATCGTTGAATGCAGTCACACTCATTGGGTGAGAGGCACATGCCTCTGTCTCACTCATTGGTGGTGAGTACCACTTCTTGGTGAAATGTTACTCATTTGGATGTTCTGAAACTTTTTCAGGAGTCCCAGGGCAGTGAGGGTTTACAGGGCACAAACTGTATCAATGCAAGCCTTTTACCACAAGTGTCCTGGGACTTTACTGTTGGACCCAAAACTGAGGATGCATGATCTATCTGCTCTACTCGGGGTTGGGTGGATCGTCTCTGGGGGTTCTCCCTCAAACACAAGCCTACCACCTAAACAAAGTAAAGAATCCACCCAGCATCACAAAAGTGGTGCAAAAGAGGTCGATCTAACCGCCGGCAGCAGTATGTGATCATGAGGTAACACCAACCTACTCAAGGTTCTTTGGCTTGTTCTTGGATGACGTTTGAAACATTATCACAATTCTTTAGGTTAACTCAGTCACTGACGATTTGTGTTCTTATGCAGAAACTGCAGGATGCTGTGGTGATTTCTGTTAGCACCAAGCCTGTCAGTGAAGATCCTTCCTTGGGCTGCAGTGATTTGAATTTGGCTTCTCCTACCTCAGATCCTCACAGTCCTCCTTTTCCAGTTCACATCTTCTTGGATCAAAGGTATTCCCAACATCATTTCCCAGCTCTCAGTGAGTTCCTACCCGAAAGGCATGCCCAGGACAGCTCTCTCTTCCAGGTTCATGCTCCCAAACCTGGCAAATGGGAGTGGGCAGTCAGCGATCCCAACACGGGACACAAAAAAGGTTTCTCGGACTCCAATGGTGTGGGACCTTAGATTAAGGATAATAAGAATTTTGGCAACATGACTGGTGTTTTCTGCCCCATAATTACAGTGTTTGTGTATTCCACAGGTCTAGTTCTGGGATCTGTTTCAGGCAGTTCTTCCCATTTGCTTATTCCTTCTAGGCTGGTCAAGGCATAGTCTTTGTCTCATATTGTTAGCAGGGAGGTGCAGGGAGTTAAGTGTTGGGGAACCAAAAATAATGGTTCGAAAGAGGTAGAGGATTCCTAAATTAACTATGTCTCAAACTGATCGGGGTAACACTTCCAGGTGAAAAATGGAGCATTAAATTCGGAAAGTAGAGGAATTTTCTCTACACTTCGAAGAGACTCTGGGGCATACTAACAACAGAATGGAGATGCGTGGCGTTAAGCAAACATTGCTAACGCCACGTTCTGCATTCAGAAAACGCAGAGATGAGCCGTATTCACAAGAATGCGGTGCACCCCTGCGTTTCCCCTAGGGCTGGCGCTGAGTTCAGTTGCCTAGCGCCAACACAGGCACCCTTGCACCAAGGGTGTCTGCATTGGGCAAATGACTGTTTATGTGCAGGAAGGTCTCCCTTCCTGCACATAAACAATCATTCAGGGCGTTTTGAAACTTCTATGTGTGCTGCTTAATTCAGCACACATAGAAGTTTCAAAACGTAATTTTTATTTTGATTGTTTATGTGCATGGAAGGGTCACCTTCCTGCACATAAACAATCATTGACAAATTGCTGTGCCAAGGCAGCTCACATGGAAACAGCAAAAACGAGGAGAAATAAAGCATTTCTCCTCGTTTCGCTTGTTTAAGACCAGGTTTTCCCTGGTTTTAGGTTTGGTGCTTCCTTCTATTTATGCTGCCCTTGAAATAGGGGGGCAGTGTCAAAATCAATGGGTGTTGTGGTGGAACGCCCACCGCAACACCCATTGCTCTCCCCTTTCACGCTAAGTACAGCGTGAAAGGGTGCCTTATTTACAAGGCAGCGTTAAGCCACATAAAGTGGCTTAACGCTGCCTTGCAAATAAGACGAAGCCCCTATTGCCAACACAAAGTCACTAAAAGTGACATTGTAGTGGCGATAGGGGCTTGTAAATATGCCCCTCTGTTTCTACAAACTGCTACCACCTAACACATGCACACCACACACATGCACACACGCACAGCACACATACATGCACATGCACACACACACACATGCACATACAAATGTGTTATCCTTGTCCCACATGGATGGAGTCAAAGACCCGCTTGAATCTAATTGGCTAATCAATTTAGAACCATAAGAAAGACCAGCAGGCATCTCTCCCTGGTAGGCGACAGCTATTAATAAGTTGCTGCCAATGATATTAGTCTGCTACAGCCTGGTGAGCTGAAAGTAGTCACACTCAGTAAGGGAGGATGCAAATGGTGTGCCCCTCCAGACCATACAGCACACCTCTTAGTCATATTCCATGTCACAGAGAGCCCTCAGTACACATGCATTATTGTCTTATAAGTTGAGACCAACAATTCTAAAACGGAAACTCACTTTTGCAAACTGGTTTACACGCTCTTCCAAACCATGTAGTGGACCTTCTCCATCTCAACATGGTATGAATACTATACCTTGGAATGCAGTCTTACTCTTTGTCATTCTCAATGTCCCAAATGACTTTACTAAAAACTTCACTAAATTGCACTTCTGTGGAACTTAAACCTTGACATCTCAGTCAACATTTTCTCTAGGTCACTGGTGGCCACAGTTGAACCTCTGGAGCGGGAAGGACTTAATCTGCTCAAGGGCCTGGGTAGGATTTCAAAAGACTCTGGGGTATATTCACAAGAACGCGTGATAACTACCGCAAGAGTAACGTAACGCAACTTTCAATATCGCAGCCTATCACGGGAAAATAACCCTGTGTCAACGTGGAATTCACAACAAGGCGGTAGCATGCGATAGTCACCAGATAACGCGTCAAATGACAGCGTGAAAATCAACGCCACGCCGAAAAAAATGCGAAACGCAAACGTGAGAAATTATGCGATGAGGCCAATCGCGGTACAGAAATCAGCGATCACCAGCCACAGGCCTGTAAATCCCACGCGTCCGGCGGGAAAAAGCACCATAAAAGAAAGAAAAAAAACCCCCCAAAAACAATTCAAACTGCGTAGCAACATGGATGCACCCGGACCGAGTTCAGAGGACAAGCCGAACACCACAAGCCCTACGGAGGACCATCCAGGAACCCCGCGTTCGGGGAAGGGCAAGGACAAGAGGAAGAGGAAGACCGGGTATAGTCCGCAGGAAGACCAGATCATCGTCACGGGGTGACCGAACACCATCAACAACTGTTCGGCACCTCCACTGCGGCACTGGCAACCCAAACCGAAATATGGCAGGCCATCGTCACCAACGTCAATGCAGTTGGAGTGTCCAGGAGGTCACTAGAGGAGGTCAAGAGGCGCTGGCATGATCTGAAAAGTCAGACCAAACATAAGCTCGCCACCAACAGGGAGGCAGCAACGGCGACTGGAGGTGGGAGTCCTGCGACACAGGAGGAGCTGGATGAGCTGGAGCAAATGGTGGCCACAGTCAGCAGTGAGGAGACGGTGGCAGGATTGGGGGGCCTGGACACAGCACGATACGACCTGACCCAACAGCAACAGGGTGAGTAACGACTAGGGACGGGGGGAGATGGGCACAATGGCACACATGCACAATTACGCGTAGCACACAGCACACCCACAATGACCGTGGAACATGTCCCTGATTTGCCTTGGCACACTGCAGCACACATAGAAACGCCAAGTAGGCCCCCATCCACAATGTGCACATAGGGGCCCCCCCCTATCACCAATATCACAACCGACCCGTGCACATGTGCTGATCCAGCAAAGCAGCGGCTCTGTGACTCACACTGACTATGCAAGTAACACTGCATGTCCGATAGCATGGCAGCTGCCCCAAAAAAATGACATGGCCCACGAAGCGACATGGAGGTAGCCAAGTGCGTATCACATCCGTAAAGGAGCAGGTCACACTCCGACGTGTCCACGTGCACCCACAACCCATGCCTTACAATACACGCAGCAGACGAACAATGCACCAGGCCACAAAAACAGTCCGCGAGCACATATGACCCAAGTCAAAAGCAAATCAGGCCCCGAAAAGCACACAATTCAAAGGCACCCCGCCTCAAAGGGAGAAGGCTACACGAAATCAGAGCTGCAGGGGCAACTCCCCCACAATGCAGCACACACACATAGCAATCACAGAACATCAGCAATGACGGCAATGTGGTACAAAGTGCAACACCAGCACCACAGGACAGAGCTCACAACAGGTTCCGCTTGTGCGTAGTAACTGTCCACTCACATCTGGCATTGCCTGACACTGTGTGATGATAATGTATGGGTACTACCACACATCCGTCATGTAGTCGAAAAACACACTGACTGCCATCAAATAGCCAGCTCTCCCCAAACAGTCACAATGTACATTGGCATAAAGTCTGAATGTAAACATCTGCAAATCATCACCATACATGTGAAAATCTGTTAACCTGCATCTCCCCTTTACATTGCAGAGGGACAAACAACACCCTCTGCAGAGCACACCACACATCCCACCATTGATGATGAAGAGGACAGCCTGCACACATGTCAAGACACCCTCCAACGGATGCTGGACAGCCTCTGCACCCCACCCCCAGGAGCAGGCCAGGGCAGCTGCCTCGAGGTGACCCCACCACCTGCATAGACCACACAGCAGGAGACACACACCACCACGGCTGTCTCCCAGGGCCCCCCGACCAATACATGGAATTCCAACGGCGTGTGTTGGGTTGCCAGGTGGAGTTGGCTCATCAGCTGCGGGTGGGTTTCGAGCTCGTGGCAGCCAAACCCGATGCCATACGTGGGTGTCTGAGTCCCTTCAGGGACCACGTACAGTCCCTATCGGACACCCCCTGTACGCACCATGCTCCGCCACAGACCTTGGCTAACCTCGCTGGTGCCATGAGTCTAATACAAGAACTGTCTGGTCAGAGAGGCACCAGCCATGACAGCACAGAGTTGGCACAGATGCGGAGGGCAATGGAGACCATGGAGCAGATGCAGGCTGGAAGTATGTCTGCCACGGCTGGACACCAGCGAGTAGTGGCTGGGAACAGCAACGCCCTGCAGTACTACATCTTGCCATTGCTGCCACTGAGCCGTTCCCAGATGACTGCAGCGGGGACACAGCTCCGACCCCTGATGTGTCCGTGGCACACTGTGATGCTGCCCCATCACCTACGTAGTCTGATGTGTCAGGGGCACACAGCGATGCAGCCATCACCCCGCCACACACACCGGACACACCGGACACAGAACCCGTATCAGGGGAGTGAGAAGGGGATGGAACTACTGTGTGAGGAAGGAGGCAGTAGCATCCATCACCGCCATATGGCCTGTCCCTGCCTGGTCATGACCTATGCATCATGCCCTGGGAAATACCTCCGGAACACTCTGCGACATTCACCCGGACCCCGACACGGACTCCCATTTCTTCACCACTGGCCAATCACACAGCAATCCTGCTGCGGACTGCAATCTCCCTCTTCCTAATCACTGTGCAATCCCCAAAGGACTCTGGTTGGCCCACCACTGGGCTTCCATGTGATGTGGGCTTGGATGGCCAGGTACAGCTCCAGTTCCGTCAATCAACTGAATGTGAATAAAACATTCTAAATCACACAGATGTGTCATCACTATGTTCACTCACGTATGGAAGTATGGCTGGATGTAGGGACAATGATTGCACATGAAGGTACACCCTGGTAACTGACATCTATGCGCATGTCTATCCCTGAGACACATGGCCAATTGGATGACTGTGATGGTGAGTACTAGCTGTGTCCCCATTGCATATCAACAGCAAACTCACAACACCCCAACGTAGGCACACGTCCATGTGTTGAATAGGGCCGTGTGTAGGAGTGACCAAAACGGTGGCAGGCCAGGAGTGGTGTCCCACACCACGTGTGACAGCAGAACTTCACGTCGCATACCGACTTACACACATCTGGGTGGACACATTCTATTGTGATGTATACATTGCTCCACATGGTCAGAGGTTGGACACCATACACACATAGCTGAAGTCATGTAAGTGCACGTCGTCCAGCACCTATCCAAAAACAATGTCTGGCTCACAGAGGTGGAGCTTGCCAAAGGGACACACCCCCATTGCACATGCGTCAGTCAGTTCCTCCCTGTGTTGGGACGATGCTCATTGTGGCACATGAGTGGACAATCTAAACAACACACCTCACAGTTAGACACCAGTGGAATGGCTTAGGCTTTATTGGCATGTGCGTGTCAGTACGGACGAGGCAACGGCCACAACAGGCAGGGACATGCTTAAGACACTTACACGCAGCATGGGTACATGTCGAGGTTCAGATAATGTTGGGGCTGAAATGGACAACATTCATCACGGATGGCAACGCTCACAGCCCACCTTGCCTTGCTTGATGAGTCATGTGTTGTTTGGCGTCTGCACATTGCCCCGTGTGAGGGGGCACGACTCACTGCACATGGGGTCTGCTTGGTGCTCTGCCTCCGGGGTGCGCCGATTGTCTGCTCTGCCGACAGTGATCAGGTCTGAGGGTCCGACAGGTTCACATGTCGTGCTACATTGCCATGTGTGTGCTCTCCCCCAGCAGTGTGTCCGAATTGGCAACGTTGCCAGACGACGCTGTGTTGCTCCGACCATGGACCTGCGTCACCTTGCACAGGTGTGTGTACACACGCGTTATTCCACGCACATGCATCCAGAGCCTGACCGAAGGCAGACGTGTCCTCTGTTGTGGTGGGATATGTGAGCAATCCCCACGATGCATCAAGTTGTTGGGCCATGTGCTGTGGGTGGCAATCGGATGTGGCTGCAGGAACGTAGTTACTCGTCCATGAATGCCCGTGCAGCTTCATGTGCAATGTGTTCCAATAGTACATCGTTGTTGTGTTCAAGGAACACCAGTGTGAGCCAATCCATTAGGTGGTCCGGGCAGGTGTGCTCAGCCCACGCCGTCTCACCGATCCGCAACACAGCCCAATAGGGGAGCGCCTCGATGTGGTCACTGCACACGAGAAATTGTGCAATCTCCCACGCACAACTACCAATTCATACGCAGTATGTCAAGGCATCCCATGCGCGGCTGTCTCGGTTACACTACTGTTTGTGATCCAACAGAGGGCGCAGACACAAGTCATAGTCCAATTCATCAACAATTGTGTTGGATAGGCAGACATCCATGGGACACTCGAATGCGCATGTTCGGCAGTGGAACCAGGGCTGGATGCAGGTGACGTTGCCAATGCGGAAGCTGAGCCTGTAACTGATCCGCAGCACTGCTAGTGGCAGTGCGCCCAGTAAATGCAGCATACGTGCACAGTACTGTTCCACGTGACGGGGGTTGTGCATGTGCCCGGTATGGCCTGCCATTGCGTTGGCGCGTCTCGTGAACAGGCACTCTACTGAACTGCGGCAGTTGTGTGGAGGATATGCCACAGCTCTGAGCAACGTTGTGGGTAATGGGCTGCTGTTTCCGTGAGTGTCAAGGGCATCTCATGCGGGGGTACCACAGGCAGGGGCTTCTGTGTGTGGGCTGTGGATGAGTCGGATGGTTCATTTGTGGAATGCGTGGTGTGGGAGTCGTCCCCATCTGCCATTGCATCTCTATCAAGGTGTTCCAAGCGCGTTCTGGACCAAGGTCAGAGGTGCAGGTGTGCTCCCGCCTTCTGCATTGGGACAATGGTGCTTTCATCCCTGATGTTTGTCTGACTACTACTTGCGTTTTCGGAATGTGATGTGGCTTTGGCGCTGAGATTGGGACACGGCCTTGGGCTCATGGTGTACGGATGGCGATGCACACACACATGTTGGCATGTGGAGCCAGGTGCCCGAGCGGCCTTGCGCTGCTTGTGCTATCTCACTCTGTCTCTCTCCCTCGCTCTCTCCCTCTCTTTCCTTTGTTGGGCACATGGCACACCTTCTTCTCTTGGATTTGGTCTTCCAGGCTGTGTGCTACAGATTGTCCAGTGATGAGCAGCTAGGAGGACTCATCCTAAGGGTTGTTTCTGCTTTTGTTTGTATGGTGTTTTGTGTTGGTGATTGCATTGCTGTATGACTGATTCTCCATTTTCTGGCTACGCATGTATGTTTATTTTCATGCATGTGCGACATCAGGCAAAATGTTTGTTTTGGGATTCGTGGTGTTGGTGTGCAGTTTCTTAGTCCGGGGTTGGGGGTGGTCCCGGGGGTGGGAGGGGGTGTTGCGGGCCTGGGTGTGGTGTCGGTGGGTGTTGTGGCCCTCTTGGGTGTCCGGGCCGCATGATGTGTGGCTCCATGGCATCTGTTGCCCTTCGGATGTGGCCCTGGGCTGTGCTCCCTTTTGTGGTGCTGGCTGCCATCCGACTTTACACCAGGTCAGAGCAGGTGTAAATTTCCTGGTGCTCACGCGCCTTATCGCCTGTTTTGTGTTTTTATCACCGATGTGGCTGGTCGTTGAGAATGTTGAGGTGTGGTGTTGTCTTGACTTTTGTCACGGGAACGCCTACTCTGCATCTCATTAGCGATATTTGCGGGGGTCCTCTGTGGCGATGTTTTTGCGGCTGCTATCGCGGGTAAACTGGTGCTGTGGGCTGTTAACACCGGCTTGTGAATGGGGGGGTAAATTTATCACGACTTTGGCTGCGATAAAGTGCCGTTAATTCGGCGATGGCTCCTTGTGAATATGCCCCTCTTTTTCCTAGATCGATCAACAAAAATGTGTAGGGTATCTGCTAAAGAAATATGCACAACCATCCTCTCTTCAAGAGCCTTGCTACAGGGATAGGTAGAGGGTCAAAGAATGAAAAGAGACTATATGTGAACACAAGTGTTATTGAGGCAGATGGGCACCCCAGGAAAACAAAACCAGTGACCAACAAACTGATATGGCAGCTACGGTGTGCAGGAAAGAGCAGGAGCGGCGTATGTGGGATGTTGGTGGAAATCGACTGATGATGAGAGGATGGGATAAGTGCATTTTACAAAATAACTAATGATGGCCAACAGAATATGGTGCATACAGTAATAAAATGGAGGCGCACAATAAGGAGAGGAGGTATCTAGACCACGGCAGAGGAAAAAGACGATACAGAATTAAGGAGTGGCGCCATAGTAGTAGCACCTCTAGCAGATCATAAATTTGTGAAGCAATGTTTGTGCTGCTACTTTGAATGGTTAATTCCAGGAAATTTGTTTATAGTTTGGATGGACATATACATCTTCCAAATTGCTGAGTAAAGTCTAAATACAGAACAGAACCCTCCAGCTGTACTTCCTCCACCACAGAGATAGTATTGTGGTGGAGATTCTGCAGTTGGTTCTACAACTTATTCAGAATTTTCTTCAGAAAGAGGACGATGTTAAGATCTCTCTAAACTTTAAATGGGGAACTTATTTTCCACTTTTGGAAACTATTTAAAAAAATCAGAGATTTACTTCAGGATAAAAGGGAGGGTTTTTTTTATTCATTGATTAGGAAACTGTTACATGGTCCAGAAGTCATTTGGTTTTTAGGTCTCACGTACAGACAGCTTTTAGGTGTCTGTTGTCAAAAACACCTCCATTGCTCCCTGTCCACTCCCTTATTGCTCATCACCTGCATTGAATTCCCCCCACTACTCCTCTGTTGCTTCCCTAACCCTCTTGTTGTGGTCCTTTAACACTAAAAAGTTTTTTTTCTGTTTTCTGAAGGGACAGGCAGCTGCCATTTTCTGCAAACCTGCTGCGCCACTCGATTTTTAAAGCACTTTTGTGCACTTTCAAGTTATTGTTTGGTTTATTCAATGCTCAAGTGACATCTGACATCTTGTAACAGTATATAAAAAGTAACAAATGACTGCCAAATCATGCCGTGTGCATATGCATGCGCGGTGGTGCGTGCAAACATAATCACACGGAGCCACCATAGCATCATGGCGGGTACGAATGGAAGTGCTCATGCATGTCATCACTTTGTTTTCATTCACTTCTCAGCATCTGCAAAAAGTATTGCTAATAAGTCCAAAAGACAACACCTATTGGCTTTGCTAATGCTTGATCTTATTGTCTCCCACCAATGTAATATGTGTTAGAGTAGAAACAGAGAATTAATGTAATTTGATAAATTGATTAATCAGCAGATTTTTAAGTGGATTCTAGTTAATGTGCTAGACCACTCTTGTTATTGATTAATCAAGCCAACGGTGCACGCATTCCTTCGTTACAGTATACATTTTGTGTTTATACAAAAGAGAGACCAGTTGGGTTTGTCAGTGTTCGTTTTAAAAGATACAATATTGTTTTAATCAGCCTCTGAAGGATTCAATGTTGAATCAATCCAGTGGTATCTGAAACCATGATATGCCCAATGTACATAGGCACTGGAATTAGCGGTCAGGGGCTTGCTGCAGCACCCCCAAAGTAACAATGCAATAATGCAGAAGTTGAATGAACAATAAAGAGGCCTTTACATTTTGTTTTTAGCTTGTCACATTTGCTGTGTGTTGAGGTCAAATGTTAGGATATGTCTTCCGACAAATTGCTGATTGTTCTTTTAACACAGAGATGGGAGTTTACTTCTCTTTTTCTAACTACAAAGTTAGAAGATTTTGTAGAGTGAAATACAGTGAAAAATACCTGACAATCTTGCTGGGGTACTTAATGTGAAAGTAAAGGCTGTAGAAAGTATTTTTTCCTAACACTCAACATTTAAATGCCTGTAAATGAACTGTACAAATATTTCAAAATATCAGAAGATAGGCAAAAACAAATAAAGCACATTTATTTAAGACGTGTGAACAAAACAATGATTTTCATAGGATGAAAACAAATCAAGACACTTTGGGGCTTCATTACAAGCGCCTTGCGCCGCCAGTGCGTCACTTGTAGTGACGTACGGGTGGCGCAAGGGGCCTGTAAATTAGCCCCTTTATTTGGTGATGAGCAAATGCTAAATATTCACTGAAACCCAATTTTCACACACTATTGTTTGTGTGCTATATAGTTTTATCAGCAAAACTGCAAGTTTCTGTAAATTTAGTGGCTATTTAATGGAAAACACGTTGCATGTAAATGACAGTATGCTACCACACCATATTTTAGTGATGTATTTGCAACATTGTACTTCAAATTGCACCACCAGCTACATACTACTGCACGGATACCACTCACCTGCTGAATGGGCTTGGCTTATTTGCTACACTTGTTCTTTGTGTGGCACTTTTTCACATTCCCTATGACAACAGTGATGTAAAATTGACGTAGCTCACCCCACTGTGATTCAGCATCCACACTCTGAACATTGTTCCAGGACCACTGCTGATGCACCCAGGACTAGTTAGGATCAATTGTTTACCAGCCTCCTTACCGGTCCCCATCCTGCCATTTATTGTCATCTTCTGATTTCTTTGGTTGTGATAGTGCTAAATCTGGACACACAGTCAATTACCATAACAACACACACCACCTGGTACTAAGAGTACAGTCAGCCACATAAGAAACGTGTTACTTAATACAAACACATGAAAATGGTAAAAGCATTTGCAGAAATGTCTGTGGTAATTTTTTATTGCTCAGAGCAGAGGGGATTAAATGCCTAGCCTTAAGAGTTTTACTTAATCCAATGGGCGATGGAGACGCCTGCATGCGATACAGCCAATTCTCTGGCTCTTTCGTAGTTTTTCCGAGGTTCTTCTTTACAAGTCTTATGTGGTAAAATTTGCTGAAATCCCTGCTTTATCCTGTGTACAGTAATTTGATAATATAAGTGGGTATAATTCAAATTCCACTCTCTGACTATTTTTCTCCGTTGCCATGGGAATATTTCTACTTGGAAGCACATCATTCCTCGCCTTTCTAAGGATCAGCCAGTTGAGATTTGTAACTAGGTTAGGCCTCTGACCATATCTAGAGAAAATAATTTATTTATTCTTACAGTTTTTATAAAGCACTCTATTCTGCTGCTGGCCGTTTAAAAGCACTTCGAATTTTAGAGAGTGAGGCATAATCAGTGATGGAAGAACGAGGGTGATGGGCGCACCAAGGGGCATATTATCAACGGCCAGCGATAATTATCGCTGGCCGTGCTGAGCGACGAATTCCCTAACGCAGGCTATCTCTGGTATTTATCGCCCTGGTAGCGCGTTATTAACAACGCGTTTCCCCAGGGCGATAAAAATTCCAGAGATAGCGAGGTTATCACCGTTTTGCAGGGAACATCGCTGGTTTTCCAGCGATGTTCCCTGCAAAACGGCGGATGACCTTTGCTGATACGACCCTGTGGTCGTATCAGCATAATCCACCTCCTATGTCTAACATAGGTAAGTCAGGATTTTAGCAGACGTTAGATTTTGGCGAAAACGGCCGTTTTCGCCAAAATCTAACGTCTGCTAAAATACTATGGGCTGCCTTGTAAATATCGCGATGTGAACATCAGCGATATTTGCAAGGCAGTCCATCCGGGGTACGCCCTGTGACGCCCACTTTGCATCTCATTAGAGATGCAAAGGGGGGCGTCGGGAAAAAGGGTGCTAACATGCGATTATGCATGTTAGCACCCTCTTATTGATAGGGCGATAGTTTTATCTCCGTTTTTCTAGCTTTTAAAGCCAGAAAAACGGAGATAAAGCCCTTGTAGATATGCCCCCAAGTTGCTTGAGATGTCAATGCTCAACTTCCTGGAAGCTATCTTGATGTTTCAGCTCTTGGTGTTTTGATCAAGAGATACAAACAGTTGACCCAGGTGTGTGTAGGTCTTAGGCCACTGATTGGCTCAGGGTGCTTGCTCCATGGTAGAGTGCTTCCTGTATCAGGATATTAGTCTGCAGTGAGTTCAGTGTGGGCCCTAAACTCTCTGCGGAATCTTAGGAACTACTTTACTTGCCTTCTGCTGAAGAGAATTCCCCAGGGGTGATCCGTGGAAAGTGCAATGACTTCTCTTCACTGAAAGTTGCAGACTGTACTCATTGGGTGGTTTGTAAGACTTCGAAGTGCAAGAGCCTGCTGGGGTAATGGATGCTAGGAAGAGGCAAAGGGCCAGATGTGCATAGCACTGGTTGCTAAATATTTTGCGACCAGTGTGCTATTTTGCAAATCGACCCATTTACTTATAGGTTGATTCGGAAAATACAGATTTCTAGTGGGTTGCAATTCGACCTACCTCATGAATATTAATGAGGCAGGTCGCAAATTGTCACCCACTATGTAACACAGCCATCACACAGATGGTGGCCTGCTAAGGCCAGAAAAACCACAAAGTCTGTGATTGCTTTTAAATAAAGCATTTTTTCTTAAATGCAACTCGTTTTCCTTAATGGATGTGTTTAAAAAAAAATTAAAATGTAACAAACTTTTTTTTAAGAGTAGATATTGGTCCCGGGGATCATTGGTCTGTGGTATTCGGTTGCAATCGGTATTTGGTTGCAAACCGAAATTCTGATTAAAATTGCAATTTGGGTTTCATAGAAGACAAAAAGCCTTTTTGTGGTTGCAAACAGGCCGATTCTGTGAATCAAACTTTTGTGAAGGCAAAAAGGCTTAATACATCTGTCTCAAAATGTCCATTGGCATGACCTTCCACTCCCCTAATTGATCTCAATCTCTAATATGCATATTTCTATTATTGGTCAGTCAGTGGCCAATGATATGTGTGGGAGGAGGGGCAAAAAGCAGGCCCACCACCCAATCAAAGGAGAAATTTTCTGAGTAGAAAAGTATTTTGATTTGTAGTGTGGTGGATATGTTATAATGTTATTATTGTATATTGACTCTTTTATGACTCTGAGTAATAAATCAGTAACCACCCTGCTGAAACTATGGTCCAATTGGTCTGTGTGGTAAAACAGGGCAAAACATAGCTCTCTTCCAAACTTAGGACCAATGATTGGGGATTTAACCCAGGAAGAGGAGTCCAAGCCACAGCAGACTACTTCAATGTAGACTACTTCTATGCCATGATTGGAATGCACAATAGCACCTAAGTCCATTCACGGAGAAGACTTTTTTGGGTATGCACCTAGAATCAGCTGATACAAAAGCTAAAGTTATAGGCGAGTCATGAATACATGGAATGAATGAATGACTGAATGAACAGTCTGGCAGTAGCGTACAGTACAAAGCAAGTGTGGTAGTGGAGAAAAGCAAACAGTGGTAGCACCTCTCGGTTACATAGCTCATAGCAATAGTGGAAGCATATCAGGTCGAGTATGAGATGGGGAGAGGGGAAGTGGGGTTATCATGTTATAACAAGGAAGGGGATCACAGAAGAGGTCATATTGCACGTTACCTTACAACATCTGCATTTTTATAGCACCTTCTGCCAATAGTAGTCTTAATTTTGGCACCATTTTTGTATGGTTCTGTGAGCTCCCTAGGTTATGTTGTTTGCATGATTAGAAGATATTTGTTACGAATCTAGATAATAAATGAGTCATTTCAGTTAATGTTAAAGTGAGTGACTTTGATCCCCATAAAGATCTTTATAGTGTGTTTTGTGATGTGTATGGATAGGTTTTTCGCAGAGATGGGTCATTGGTTGGCCATTGCCGGCCTGCACAAACTGGTCATGTCTAGTTAGCCAAAAAGAGGCTGTGGGACTGGACATAGCTCAGATACGAAGAAGCCAGCGCCAGATTAAAACCTGTGGAGGCCCCTAGGCAGTCGAAATTTTAGGACCCCCCTTTCAAATTATCTCCTAATACCCAATGCACCGGATTTGTTTTACAAACTGACAGCTGCCAGAAGATGACCCTTTAAAAGATAAACTGTTATGTTAATCTGATGTCTCTGGTTTATGTACTTTAAGTTGTTAATGGGTACTTTACATTAATACAGTATTTTCTCTATAGAGTCTTTAATGTAAAGTTTTCGTTGTTTGAGTTGATTAATTTTTTTCTATCTTTTGGAAACAATATTTAAGAAAGCTTGATTGTAATTTTCTTTCAAGATCAAATCAATATTATTTTGATTCATTGTCGCGGGCCACTAAAAGGAGTGGGGCCCATAGGCCGGTGCCAGAACTGGAAGAAGCGATTCATTTGCATTTAGGAGGGGTGCATAATACTGTAACACATATGTATGAGC
The DNA here is from genome assembly GCA_963921515.1 of Calotriton arnoldi. Lineage (NCBI taxonomy): Eukaryota > Metazoa > Chordata > Amphibia > Caudata > Salamandridae > Calotriton > Calotriton arnoldi. The sequence goes on from CAWUFW010001341.1 coordinate 1,720,946, forward strand.
ACAGCAGACTCTGATCATTTGCACAATTGACAGCACTGTTCTTGTATCGCTTATTGGTACGATGCCTCTCTTTCCCTAAGGGTTGGTGGCCCAGTTATTGATTCCTCCATGGGCCAGTTTACATAAACTGCCTGGGTTTTGCTATTTTTCGGGGCCAGTTTTAATTAGCATGAAGGTACTATTTAGTGGTAGGATAAATAATAGTACATTGATATGCTGTTTTGCTCCTTTTTTTCTGCAGCAGCCAGTGCTTTTTGCATTTTTGCAGAAGAAAAGTAATTGTTTGTATTGTGTATAACAGGCAAAATATAAGCAATGGGGCAATACAAAAAGGCATTTCAGGTTGTTACAGGAATACTACAATGCGTACTGTTGAATGCGTTTATGGCCCGGCTCTAAAATGTCCAACTTCCTATTAGTAAAAGTACCAAAGAGGCTATATAAAGCAGCAGGGACGCACTCTGTAGCTCATAGTACGTCAGGTACATGGTGCGGCGGCGGGTGTGGGTGCGGCTGGGCCAATAAATAAAGGGGGAGCTGCCCGTTTGAGATTAGTCCCGAAATACATGCACATGTGAGCTAGTGTCTGTCACTGAGGGCAGGGTAGTGGCGGCCGGCACAGGTAGGAGAGGTGAGGCGGGGTCCAGGGGTAAGTCGACAGACGACGGGATAGGTAAAATTAAATAAAATATAAATAAAGCCACTTACCTTGCGCTTGCTAGCTCGGCCATGCGGCAAGCGCAAGGTAAGTGGTTTTATTCAATTTTTAATTTAATTTTACCTTTCCCATGATCTGTTGATTTAGCCCCCCACCCCGCACGGCCCCGCCTCACCACTCTTACCTGTGCTGGCCGCCACTGCGGCCGGGGCCTAGCAGTAGAGGCCACGTGGGGCCCTGAGTACAGGGGCCATAGTTGTTTGTATTTATACTAATTGTACATTAATATTCCCTCAATGTTTCAGGTTTATTCATATTTTAGATGGTTTGTGGCCAATTCACAAAGGTATTTAAAAATACATAAGCAGTATCACAGTAGTACTAATCGATTCTTTTGTGCATTGGATCCCATCGATCTTAACTAGTGCAAAGCAGCACTAACCGAGGCTGTAAGAGATGAAGTAAAATAGCACAGGACTTACAAACATACACCATGGTGCTAAATAGCATATTGGTGTAAATTAGCATGGACCAATAGGATATCGTCTCCCATCAAGTTTATGTTTCAAATTAGGTACAAATTTGAACAGTTTCCCTAGCCTCTTCATTCTTCTCTGTTCGCATTAACAAGAGGAAAATAATCATTCTAGCATGCTGTAAAATTCACAAGTATCTGTATTTTCCTCTCAGGAAACCACAAATTCCTGGCTCTTGTGTGAAGTTTTGGAGCCAGGCACAGAGCAGGACTATAGGGTCCAGGCAATTTTCCTCTTTCGTCCTGCTCTGTAGGCTCCCAAGGCCAAAGTTTCTGCTTAACAACTTCTGTGTGAATTAAACTTGGATGACTGTGTTCCTTTTCACTATTAGTCATCATGATATTTTATTTTTTTATAACAGCATCCATGGATTAAAAATTCAAGAAATAAATCCCTTAAGCATTTAAAATCATTTCAATTCCCAGTAACCTTTGAAAGGGAATGTTGATACAATTAGGGGTTTATAAAGTTGCACATATTTAAATGGCAAGGACGAAAGTTTTGTTCAGGTGTTTTGCAGGAAAAATTCAGATAGAGCAAACTTTTTCTTGCAGAATTCTCTCCTCAACAATTTGCCCACTTATAGATATAGTAATATCATACTATAAATATTATAATATGTAATATTATATAAAATAATAAACAATAACAGTTTTCTATGTCTTGTTTACTTCGCCACAACTATCCCAGTTTAGCAGATTTTTAGAGTAGGGGGCATATTTACAAGAATCTGGCAGAGCGCGGTGTTACGCCAAAATTGATAACGCCGCACTCCGAGAGTTTCAAAACGCATGGAGGCGCCGTATTCATAAGAATGCGGCGCACCCATACGTTACCCCTAGCACTAAAAAGGCTGCCTTACCCCAGCACAGGTACCCTGGTGCTTCAGGGGCAATTGTTTATGTGCAGGAAGGGACACCTTCTTGCATATAAACAATATTTACAGGCAATTTGCTCTATCTACGTGTGCTGCAGAATGCAGCACACGTGCGAAGGGCAAAATACGAAGAGAAATAAAACATTTCTCCTTGTCTCGCCTGCTTACGACCATGTATTCCCTGGCGGTATTTTTGGCGCTGCCCCATAACTTGTAAATATGGGACGGGGTCAAAGTGCAATGGGTGCTGCGGCGGAACACCCACTGCAACACCCATTGCATGCCCCTTTCACACTAAGTGCTACGTAAATAAGGGTGTTATTTAAAGGGCTGCGTTAAGCCACATTAAGTGACGTTCTGGTGGCATTAGCTCTTTGTAAATATGCCCCCAGGTCTCTGGGCTGACTTTCAGTGAAAGATGTGCAATACACTGTGATATTTTATTGTGCCACAGCAAATTAGCTGGAAGATCAGAAGAGCAGAACCATAGGAAGATAAAAGTTACAAGGGACAAAAAGAATGCCATGATCATCCTCTTTCTAACCACATGAAGAGTTATCTTCGAGGCATGCATTGTCATTGAGGTCATTAGAGCCCTAGGTGTGGTGGCACCAGAGCCCAGGAGTATTAGAGGCCTCCTGCACCCCAATTATAGCTGCCATTTGATGGGAAACGCACTAAAGAAAACCAACAGTTTAATTGTGCATTTGATAAACAAATAGTTGTATAAATAAATAGATTCATAAATAAAATGGACAAGGAGATGAAGGTCTGATAGCCCGTGTTGAGAATGACACCATGATGGACACTCCCCTTTACTTATCATCATTCATTTGCCATCACACACCAGGACGCCCCTTGGGGGTAACAGCTGCGCTGTACAAAGACCATTTCATTCATTCATTCATTCATTCATACATTGGCAGACAGACTTTGTTTACTTGAGCAATACAGCCTGTCCTTACTGGCTTTGCTGGAGTTTTTGAAATGTAGGGTCAGTTGTCCCTAAACTTAGTTCTCAGCAATTTCAGAGAGTGGAGCCTGGAATCTAAGGCTTGGTCAATCTCATTGTTTAGTCCTGAGCCCAAAGCAGGCTCCATCGTTTAGACTTCACCTTTGGCAGTGTATCTATCATGTCTGCAGCAGTCTTCAACAAAGTGGATACACAGTACTTTATATGTCTCTGTGTGTCTTTTGCATTACGGCTTTGCTCGATCACAAAACGGGTTGAACCTGTACATGTTTGTAACACAAAGGCAGGAGGGGCAGGAGCATTGCATTTCATGGGCAACTCTATGTCGATTGATCTGTTCCTTTAGCTGCCATTAGGAAAATTAAATGGTGAGATTTGTGGAGCAAAAGAAGGAAAGCACAAAGACTATCCAAGGCAAATTGGTGCCTCCATGATGAGGCAATAGACCATTATCTGGACAGGCTTATTGGAAAGGGTGGAATACCCATAGAGGCCTCAGAAGCATGTTTCCTCTCTCTCCTCAAGCAGCTTCACCCAGAGTATCTCACCATCCCCATTTCTAGGAGGGGAACACAACCCCCAGCAGGACCATGGACACAGTGCAACCCTTGAGACCTCCATGAGTGTGTGGAGACACATCATGCACTGATGAGAAATATGTGGCCTCTGTGTAGTCCACAAGAGTAGCAAACGCCTACCTGCGAGTTCACAAGGGACCGCAAAAGCCTGAGATGTGAGTTTCCCCCATGTACCTTCTACAGAATCACTCAAGATTTGGACTCAAGTCCTGGGAGCCTCCGTCAAAGGGTTGCGACCCACCGTGTGTTCATGAAAAGGTAGAGAGGACCAGTTCACATCTGAAGAAAGCATGTCACAGGACTGGAGTCTACGTAGAACAGGTGAAACTTGAGAATTAGCTGCTGATTTCACTCCGATCAGTTACATTAATATTGTCCTTAGTCCTTGGAGGCTCCTCGATTCCTGTCAGCCCTGAAAGCATTGGAAATCCTCTGGCTTCTATTGTGTCAGGGTGATGCACCACACATTCAAAATGATGAAGGGAGCAGGGCACTACTTAGGCCAAGACTCCGTCACGGGCAGTCCATCTCTAGCTTGTCAGCATTAGCTCGTGCCAAGAAGCACTGCATGTTGTGATACAGTGCCACTTGACTGTCCAGGGACCAACACTGCCTATCCCTGGAATGGCTGGTTGCACTGCTCTATGAACGCGCCTACTGTCAAGGATGCACCACTTAGAGGACAGTGCTGAGGAGCCAGGGTGACCGATATACCTAATCTCCATCATTCTCCACCTCATTACTTTCTCTCTCTCATCTTTCTCTCTCCTCCTCCCTGCATAGGGCTCCCTGGTCCACATTTCTTTCTGCCATTCCCCACCACTCATCCATACTTCTCCCCTCACCCTCTTTTTAGATGTTCCTCCCAATCATATCTGTTATAATGTCACTTGTTTCTGTGTCCTTCCTTTGTAACTCTTTCCATTCCATTCCTTTACTCTTCCTTCCTACCTCTCCCTTTCCACCTTATCTGTGGAACCTGGTGATGAACATTCCATCACTGGCAGTTGGTAGCCAATGGATTAAATTCTGGTGGTTTCGTTCAACTTGTTTAGCAAGCCGAAAGGCTTTACAATAATTTGTTATTCTCCATTTCTAAGCCCTCACGCCATGTCGTTCTTTTCCCCTTTTTAGCCATTCCTCACCTCTCTATTTCTTTCGTCTATTCTCTTCCCTTATCTCTATTCACTCAGCCTTTATCCCTATTGCCGCCTAGCAGATATTCTACAACTTTTTTCTTTCTCACCTGTTCATCCATAGGATTCCGAGTGCCCCTATGTCATGCGTAACACCTTTAGTTAGCACTGGCTTGTTAGCTAACAGTACTTTTAATGACCACATTTTTTAAGTCTTTAAAACCTTAAATCATATTTGCTTGCATTCATTTAACTTTAACCCGCTACAGCCATGTATCCTTGCTCAGGGTAACATTGCCCATAAGGCTGTGTTAACTGTCTGTACTAGTAACAGTGGGGGATATTCTCAAGAACGTGCGATAATCATCGCCAAAATAGGTTAACGCAATTTTTCGTATCGCCGTCTACTGCGGGAAAATAACTCTGTGTTAACGTCGTATTCTCAACACGGCGGTAACATGCGATAGTTTCCCGATAACGTGTCAAATGTCCGCGATAAAATTACCGGGACGGCGATAAAAATCTAAAGCCGAACGTGAAAAAAGTGGCGATGGGCCCAACCGCGATAAAAAAATCTGCGATAAGCTGCGCCAGGCCTGCAATTCACACACGTCAGGCGTCTCCGCTGTGTTGGTACCGTCAGCCTGTGGGCAATGTGGGTTAGGATGCGGAGGATGGTTGTCCTTTTGAGCCTGTAGTGGGAAATGGCATCCTCTGGCGTTGAGTGTCTGAGGCTGGTGCGTTTTAGGAACGTCCGCTGTCTTCTTCTGCGCTGCCTAGGTGGTAGTGCGGGCGGGGTGGTCCAGGAGGGGGGGGGGGTCCTGGGGGTGGGGGTGGTGGCTGTGGGTGTTGTGGCCCTCTTGGGTCTCCAAGCTGCATGATCATTGGCTCCATGGCATCTGTTGGTCGTCATATGTGGCTCTGGGCTGGGCTCCCTTTCTTTTGCAGGTTGTCGTCCTGCTTAACACCAGTAATAGGCAGGTGTTAAATCCCTGCTGCTAACGCGCCTTATCGCCTGTTTTTGGATCGCTTCGCCGATCTGGCTGGTCGTTGAGAATATCGCGAAGTGGTGTTTTCGTGTGTTTTTGCACGGGAACGCTTACTCTGCATATCATTAGCGTTAGTTGTCACTATCATCCGTGGCGATGTTTTTTGCGGCAGCTATCGCTGGAAAACTGGCGATATCGGCAGTTTGCATCAGCTTGAGAATAGGGCGATAAATCTATCGCCACTTTTGCGGCGCTAAAGTGCTGATAAATCGGCAATAAGTCCTTGAGAATATGCCCCATTAAGTATTGGAACAGAGATTTCTCATCTGGGCAGGTGGCAATAGGATAAAATGGATTAGGTAGGTTCAAGGGACATCTCTGGATTTAGGAGCCAGAAATGCGAATGAATTCCATGGTAAAAGAGCAGGAGGGTCCTGGCAAGGGAAGGCAAGGGTTGTTTTGAATCACCAAACCGACCTTAGTTGTTGTATGTATTGAAGGAGGTACACTGGTTCAGCCACCTCTGCCTTTCTGCAAGCCCCAACAGGTTGTGAACGTCATCCAATCGCAAGGGAGCCAGCAAACAGGCGCGAAAAGAGCTGTTGAACCATTCTTACCCTTTTTTTCCAACTCTCCATTCTAGGCTTTACTATTTCTGTCCCTGTGCCTTCTGGTTTTCCTGGTCTTCTTCTTTTCCAAGTCCCAGTTCTGTGTTCCCTTCATAGAGGGTTACCTGGTTCCTTGCACCTGGCTCTCTCCCTGCTCCAGTGCTCCTCCTCTAAGATTCCACCTATTTCACTCCTGCGAGCCCAGCGTGCAGCAGCTTGCATAAGCTCTCTCTGCTGTGGCTCTTGGTGTTCTGACATGTTCCTACTGCTTTACTTCAGGATTGCTCTTTGGTCCTGTTTCCTGAATTACTTGTTATACTATTTCACTGTTTTTGCTAGTAGTCTTATATGTTTTTGTTTCTTGTTATTTCTGTTCCATTGTCTCAGTAGTTTTCAGAGTTTTTAGCTCGGCCTGCACACTTTCTGACCTGTCCTTATTATATGCAGATTCCTTGCCTTGTGTTTTGGTGTTCCCTGCCCTGTCTGCATACTTCCATCTCACCTTTGCTTGTGTGCAGATTTCCCATTCTTGTTTCCAGCTGTCAGAGGTCTCAGTGCTTATTTTTAGTCCAGTCCATTTCTGTTCTCTGATTCTGGCCCTGCTTTTTCCTTCTATTCCCTTTAGTCCGTTCTTGTGTGTCCATGTTTAAATCTTGATAATGGTTACCACGGGTTTCAATGTAATTCTGAGGCTTGGTGCCTGTGGCACAGAGACTCACCCAGCACTTGTCTTCCATAGGAGCTGTTGGGTGTCTACCAAGGCTCTGTGCTCCTCATTCTTTTTACCTCACAGAGAGATCACTTTCCAAGAAGCACACAAACGATAATTTCTGATAGCTTGTCTGTTGTTTACCTGCTTGTTCATTCCTTTTATCTGTAGTTTGTGAAAGGAAATGCCTCTTTTTGTATGATTACCCCCAAAGTTTTGGACTGACGTTGCTGGCGTTTCGACTTGAGAGTGCACTGAGACCTGCTGACCAGACCTCAGTCCCAGGGCTTTGGCCCTTAAAAGTGTAATGTTAAATGGCTATACCCAATTGGCAAGCTTACTTATAAGTCTATAGTATATGGTTCCAGAGATACTCAGGGCCTATAAGCTAAAGTGCCCCACCACGGGTTCAGCACGAATAGTGACACCCTGGCTGAGACAACGTGGAAACATATTTCCCAGCCTGCCACTGCAGACGGGCAGAACAGTTTTAAACTGACTAACTTGACTTTGCCATTTAAATTAATGACAAAGCCCAAACCTCCTTTTTTAATATTTATAAGTCACCACTACATCAGTCCCAAGGAAGGGTGCTGTATATTAAAAAGCAGGACATGTATCTTTATATGCGCCAAGAGTAAAAACCCCAGGTTGTCGCTTCACTGTGGAAAGACTAGTAGCCCCATTGGAATTGGGTTACACACTGACAACTAAACTGTGCTAACTTTTGAATGGAACTATTAAAGTTGGTGAATCAAGGTATCAAATTAATCATCACTTCAAACCAGACTTGATGCCCAAGTCAAACTTAAAATACATTTAAGTAAATGCCACTTTTAGAAAGTTTCCGCCCTGTTGCCCAAGTTTCCTGGTGAGGCGATACCAAAGGGGATGATGGACGGAGCGTTTGAGCTAATCAAACACTCCCCCCCAGTCAACTGATCTGGGTTTAATCCATCATCATTCTTTAGCTCACTCCACCACCCCAATTCAGACATGGCCATATGCAAATCAGTCTGAGCCTGTGCCTCATGGGAACAGTCCAGCCCGAACTGCCAAGCCATGCCTTCCCTGGACCGGAAACAAGCATCCTGGGACCGGTTTCTGGCTATTCAGCCGTCATCAGCCAGGCTAGCTTGAATCCAGTGGCAAAGTGAGCAAGGGACCCACGTCTGGGCATACCCTGCCAACTTAGGGCGAACAAAGCGATACCAAAGGGGATGATGGACGGAGCGTTTGAGCTAATCAAACACTCACCCCCAGTCAACTGATCTGGGTTTAATCCATCATCATTCTTTAGCTCACTCCACCACCCCAGTTCAGACATGGCCATATGCAAATCAGTCTGACGCTGTGCCTCATGGGAACAGTCCAGCCCGAACTGCCAAGCCATGCCTTCCCTGGACCGGAAACAAGCATCCTGGGACCGGTTTCTGGCTATTCAGCCGTCATCAGCCAGGCTAGCTTGAATCCAGTGGCAAAGTGAGCAAGGGACCCACGTCTGGGCATACCCTGCCAACTTAGGGCGAACAAAGCGATACCACAGGGGATGATGGACGGAGCGTTTGAGCTAATCAAACACTCACCCCCAGTCAACTGATCTGGGTTTAATCCATCATCATTCTTTAGCTCACTCCACCACCCCAGTTCAGACATGGCCATATGCAAATCAGTCTGACCCTGTGCCTCATGGGAACAGTCCAGCCCGAACTGCCAAGCCATGCCTTCCCTGGACCGGAAACAAGCATCATGGGACCGGTTTCTGGCTATTCAGCCGTCATCAGCCAGGCTAGCTTGAATCCAGTGGCAAAGTGAGCAAGGGACCCATGTCTGGGCATACCCTGCCAACTTAGGGCGAACAAAGCAATACCAAAGGGGATGATGGACGGAGCGTTTGAGCTAATCAAACACTCACCCCCAGTCAACTGATCTGGGTTTAATCCATCATCATTCTTTAGCTCACTCCACCACCCCAGTTCAGACATGGCCATATGCAAATCAGTCTGACCATGTGCCTCATGGGAACAGTCCAGCCCGAACTGCCAAGCCATGCCTTCCCTGGACCGGAAACAAGCATCCTGGGACCGGTTTCTGGCTATTCAGCCGTCATCAGCCAGGCTAGCTTGAATCCAGTGTCAAAGTGAGCAAGGGACCCACGTCTGGGCATACCCTGCCAACTTAGGGCGAACAAAGCGATACCAAAGGGGATGATGGACGGAGCGTTTGAGCTAATCAAACACTCACCCCCAGTCAACTGATCTGGGTTTAATCCATCATCATTCTTTAGCTCACTCTACCACCCCAGTTCAGACATGGCCATATGCAAATCAGTCTGACCCTGTGCCTCATGGGAACAGTCCAACCCGAACTGCCAAGCCAAGCCATGCCTTCCCTGGACCGGAAACAAGCATCCTGGGACCGGTTTCTGGCTATTCAGCCGTCATCAGCCAGGCTAGCTTGAATCCAGTGGCAAAGTGAGCAAGGGACCCACGTCTGGGCATACCCTGCCAACTTAGGGCGAACAAAGCGATACCAAAGGGGATGATGGACGGAGCGTTTGAGCTAATCAAACACTCACCCCCAGTCAACTGATCTGGGTTTAATCCATCATCCTTCTTTAGCTCACTCCACCACCCCAGTTCAGATATGGCCATATGCAAATCAGTCTGACCCTGTGCCTCATGGGAACAGTCCAGCCCGAACTGCCAAGCCATGCCTTCCCTGGACCGGAAACAAGCATCCTGGGACCGGTTTCTGGCTATTCAGCCGTCATCAGCCAGGCTAGCTTGAATCCAGTGGCAAAGTGAGCAAGGGACCCACGTCTGGGCATACCCTGCCAACTTAGGGCGAACAAAGCGATACCAAAGGGGATGATGGACGGAGCGTTTGAGCTAATCAAACACTCACCCCCAGTCAACTGATCTGGGTTTAATCCATCATCATTCTTTAGCTCACTCCACCACCCCAGTTCAGACATGGCCATATGCAAATCAGTCTGACCCTGTGCCTCATGGGAACAGTCCAGCCCGAACTGCCAAGCCATGCCTTCCCTGGACCGGAAACAAGCATCCTGGGACCGGTTTCTGGCAATTCAGCCGTCATCAGCCAGGCTAGCTTGAATCCAGTGGCAAAGTGAGCAAGGGACCCATGTCTGGGCATACCCTGCCAACTTAGGGCGAACAAAGCGATACCACAAGAGGGACGCTGGTCAAAAGAGAGGCTTCTGCCCTCTTGGCGAGAAGTGTGAATGACTCCCAGGAGTAAGGACAACAGAGGCCTGCTATTGGTGGAGGGGAAGCCACCTATGAAGGGCAACTGATAGAGACACACAAGAGGCGCTGCTTTTTTGTTGAGGAAGATGGGTTGGCACCTGGGACAGAGAGGGGAGACCAGTTAACAAACTGGTCTTTTCATGGGTGTGTAGCCCTCAGGTAGCCACACCTCTAGGGTAGGCTACCAAGCTCCCCACACCGAGAGAGGGGTTCTACCATATTGAGAGTGGGCAGAATAGTGCATTCTGGAACAGCTAGATGCCACACTTCGCAGGAAATCGTAATCAGGAAGGAAACTTCTACTAGCCCATTTGCTGGTGACCACCACATCCCTCAAGGATATTTTCTGGGCATAAATATAGCATACCACAAACCTTCAATCTTAAATCCGGAGGCACTAATACTTTGTCTTTGAATCTATCCACATACATGTCTCCTACTAGAGTATATCTTGTGCATAAGTCTGCACTACTACAAATCAGAAAAGAGGGTGAGAAATTGGCAGACATGAGAATTTACGAGTCATGCAGTATACTTCAGACAGTTTCAGCAGTCTACCACTTAAGTTGGTAGACTTGGCGTGACTGTGAGGATGTGCATGTGCTGGCCAGGCAATTCCAAATGTACCATTTCTTCTCAGGTTTAAACCCCACTCCTACCAAAGATTGGTCTGGGCTTATTTCTTCCTTTGAAAAGGTTACAGAAGGGCAATATGGAGGCCTGATGTCTGGTGACGGCACAGTGATGCTAATATTTTTTTGATGAGCAGCATAATGTTCCTATAGAAAGTGTGCTACAACGTCAAAACATGGAAGTAAGAGGGGGGCTTAGCTTGCCTGGTTCCAAGATGGACGCATACTAAGAGAGCTACGGCGGCTGCATAATTATCCAACATAATCCTGTTGCCTAAGGTGCCCTGCTAGACCTGTTAGGAACCCCGTCCACCACCACTTGAAGATGGGGATACCTCAACGCCTAAATCTTGACCCCCTGGCTGCTGTGAGGCATCTTGGGGCTGACCACGGCCTAGCTCCGATTAAGCACACATCCTCGGTGTGACGTGACGGGCGTTATCGAGCCACCTCCACCTGGGTGATCGGGCGATCCCGCACTCATCTCGTCACAGAGGCACCCTGTGTACTAGAGCCTCTTCTGAAACTACTGCGATGAGTGGGAAAATCGCGATTCTGTCGATCAGAGGACTGTGCCAGGAACATCACGAGAAGGCCCATATTGGACAAGGGTGCGGCACGCATTGTAGTCCGGTGGCAGTAATTGGATACCATTAAGACTGCTCTCTGGTGCTGGCTCCCTGCGGCCCTGCTGGAGGGCCGGTGATTGCACTTGCCGGGCGCTTCATCGGAGGTGACACTCTTGGAGCTAGAGATCTGGAGTTCCGACCAAGTGAAGGAACTCCCTTGCTCTAACAGCACATTGTGATATTTATATGCCTTACACTGGCCCGCAGCATAGATTGGTGCCACCTGGCATGCCCTATTGTGCTAAATGCAAGGTTATTAGCGATTCCTGGCCAGGTTTATATTGCTGCACTCCGTGCTTTTGGACTACTCATCAACACACTGTAGGGGCAACATTCTAGGGGTGATCAGACCGTCTAAAGCCCACAATATGGGTAAAACTGATAAAGACCAATCTAAACTCCAGTACAATCTATGAAAGACACCTAGAACCCGGAACTCGGAGGCTGTCGATTTCGGAGCCAGCTAGGACCACACAGACTCCCTTGCTGAAGCAGACTTGAAACAAATGCTAATGACCATGCAGCAGAGCCTGACCAAAATTGAAAGGGGACATTGATGCTCTCTCTTTCCGAATGGACAGAATGTCCAAACAATTAGACAAACATGCTGATGAGGCTGGACAACATAGAAAGGTGGGTCTCCGATGCAGAGGATTTAACGCACACATTGCAACACATAAGAAGTTGGATAAACTGCTACTCACGTTACAGGCTAAAATAGAAGATTTAGAAGCCTGGTCCAGAAGGAATAACATCCGTATTGTGGGTGTAGCGGAGACAACCAATATAGACAACATGGAGCGGTATGTGGAGCGCCTTCTAATGGACATACTGGACAGAGACACTTTTTCAGATATGTATGTCGTCGAGTGCGCCCGTCGTTCCCTTGCCCCACGAACAGTGCCGGGAGCCAATCCTCAACCTATAATCGCAAGGCTGCTGTACTACAGGGATTGGGATGCAGTCCTGCTCAAAGCCCATGAGCTGGGTTCACTGCATGACGAGGGATCTGAACTCTCCTTTTTTCCGGATTTTACTCAACATGTGCAAGAAGCCCGACGTCTGTTTATCCCAGCTAAATTAAAACTCTGTGCACTTCAGCTGGAATTTTGCATGTTTTACCCTGCTAGGTTGTGGGTGATGCCGGAAGGTAAGGCGCTCCATTTCACTGACCCCAAGCCACTGCTCCGGTTCATTAAAAAGAAGGAAGGCGCTGGCAGTAGACAAAGCTCTCCACAAGCGGTTCATGGGGAAGGAGACGACCAGCTTGATTCAGAGGAACAGTGAAGTAGCATGTGGCTCTATAAAAGGTACCGTTTGCTGATACTGAGATGTTGACCTTATATTGTGACCCCCTGCTTGACTCCCGTAGGCCTCATCTTTTTTAAGAGGCTTGTGGGTGCTGGTGAGTTGGAAGGCAGTGAGGTTGGATCCACTAGTGATGGAAGCATAACACTTCCCAGGGAGTTTGCATTGCCTACTGGTAAGGTTATTCTAGATCGTACTGGATGATGATGTTAACCTAGCCATCTCTGAGGACTGAGAGACCTCCTGACTTTCAATTGTTACTTGCTTGCAACTATTCTTTATACACTCTGTTGAAGTATCATTAGATGGGGCATTTTTGATACTGCATATATTTCACCTTCTCTGCAACGTGCACACACTATATTCCACATGATATATAATGTGGTTTAAGCCGACAAGGAGCAATGGAACCGGTAACATCCACCCCTATATGTTTACCACTTATTATCTTTCATTACAGGTTAGTTTCTCGGGGAGGATTGTTGGGATGGATCAGGGGGAATCTTAACTGCTATGTTAGTTGTGGATCTGCATAGTGTGGGTGGGAATCTCACTGTTTTTATTTCTGTTATGTTGTTCCTGAAAAAAAAAGTATCAATTGCTATATGGCTGGGTGTTCCTGATGGTATGTGTTGCATAGTGTACGATTGCTGACGTAGACCAGGAAGTGGTGGGCCAGACGGGCCATCAATTGATTAGATTTCTTACATGGAACGTAAGAGGCCTTAATGATAACAGAAAAATCAAGAAAGTGGTGGCATACTAAAAAAGACATAAAATATACTTAGCGATAACTACAAGAAACCCAGAAAGTGGCGTGTTAACCCAACGTAGAATGCAGGGCCACTGCTGCGCGGCTGGCTTCACATCACATGCGCGTGCCGTTCTTTTCTGGGTAAATCGAGGATCAGGGATCCTATTACAGGAGATGTTTTTGGACCCGGGAGGCAGATTTGTGAAAGCCCGCTGTAATAAAGACGATTTGGCTGTCCTGCTTGTGGGGGTGTATGGTCATAAACATAACGATCCTCAGTTTTACCATTCACTCAGTGCATGTTTGACTCAATGGAGTGGGTTACTGCAGATTTGGGGTGGGGATTTTAATTGCATTTTGAACACGGAGTGTGATCGCTCCAAGGGACCCCCTCGCCGACCCGCAGCAGCATCACGTGCTCTAGTAGAAATTATGGACATGGAGAATTTATGGGATGTTTGGAGATACAGGTCCCCCACTGGAACGGGTTATACACACCACTCCTTGGTATATGATATTTATACTTGCATAGACTTTTGGCTAATTTCCAAGAGCTTGGCCCCACGGGTCCACAACTGTGAATCTATCCCGCTGACTAATTCTGACCACTCCCCAGTGTTGTTGGCATTACAGATTCATGCTCGCAGACCCCGAGCCTTCACTTGGCGTTTTCCTCCTTACTCCTAATTAGTTTCGGTCTTCAAGTCTGAACTGCGCAAGCCATTAAGGAGTTTTTTCACAACAACCTGGTTCGGTAACAAACTTAATGACAATCTGGGTGACTTTTAAGGTTTATATTCGACGAGTGACAATATCTAAACACGCTGGCGTTGGGCGCTCGCTGAGGGGTAGATTGTCCCGGCTAGAGGGGGAGATAGCTGACTTGGAGGGGAGACATCAGAACTCTGATGATACTAGTGTTCTCTTAGATATAAAAAGGAAGATAGAGGAATTTCATGAAATAGCTAATGATGAGGTCAAACACATGGGTAAATATGCAGTAGCTCGTACATATGGGGAAAGCAATCGACCAGGGGCTACATTAGCGGCTGTTCAAAGACCTCAACAGGACTCGGATACGATACTGGAACTCCAAGATGATGGGGGCAGGTACTGCATGGGATTGATCAAATAACTGAGAGATACCGCAGCTACTATGAGGATTTATTTTGGTCTCGAATACCCTTAGACAAAGAAGCAATAGATGATTACCTAGCCCACATAGCCATGACTTAATTCACCTCAGAGCATAGGCAACACCTGATAGTGCTGCTTCAGCCAGCAGAGATTAGAGCTGCACTTAAAAGCATGCAGTCAGGGAAAGCGATGGGTACGGATGGCCTCACATTAGCCTTCTATAAGGCATATCAGGAGCCATTGATACCACACTTGGTAGCATTATTTGAGGAAATGGTGAAAACTGGTATAATGCCACCCACAATGCGAGAGGCCTTAATTGAAACCTGGTAAATAACCTAACCTGTGCTCCTCATAGAGGCCATTATCACTATTAAATGTGGACACCCAAATTGTATGCGAAGATCTTGGCTAACAGATTGGCACCTATATTGCCTGGAGTGGTGCGCCCGGAACAAGCAGGGTTTGTTCCGGGCCGTAGCATAATATACAATCTTTGGACACTGTTCAGCGCCATTCAGTGAGTCAGTCTAGAGATCAAAGCTATGGCGGTGTTCCTTGATGCCGAAAAGGTGCTCGACTCAGTTGAGTGGGGGCTTATGTTGGCCATCCTCTGAAGAATTGGTGTGGGAGAGATAGTTATACGCCTCATTACGGTGTTGTATACTGCACCCACTGCTCGTATACGGGCGGCACGATTACAGCCCCAATTGAGATCACATGAGGCACCAGACAGGGCTGCCCTCTTCTGCCCCTATTATACGCTCTCATAGCAGAACCACTGGCTTGTGCACTACGTGAGTACCATGGACATAGAGGGCTGCGATTTCCCAGGTATAACCTCATTATATCAGCATATGCGGATGATACATTATTATATGTACGAAACCCAGAGGTCAATCTTTCTCCTATCCTTCGAGAGGTGGTGAGGTTGGGCGGGCTCTCCAGCCTCAACTTAAATGGGGATAAATCTATCATTCTCCCACTACCCCCGCTATGGTCGCTGCAGAATTAGAATACCCTTTACAATGGATGGAGGATTCGATACATTACTTAGGAATACAAATTCATACTGATCCCGGAGTTGTATTGTTGCATAACTATTGGAAGGAGACACAAAAAAGAAATCGGAGGATGTGGATCGTTGGATTAAACTTCTGTTATCATTGATTGGACAGGTTGCCATAATGCAAATGTTCGGACTTCCAAGATTTTTATTTCTGTTCCAAAATATACCGATGATACTGCCAAGGTAAGTTCAACAACTGGCGTTCGCAACTAATAAAATCGGTCTGGGCAGGGAAATAACCAAAAGTTCGATGGGAAGTCTTCACCCTGGCATCTGATATGGAGGGGGAGGGGCTCAGTGCACCAGATCTAGAATTGTACTATAGAGCTGCGCAGAGTACATTTGCACATTACTGGGTTTGCAGCCCCCATAAATTGCCACATTTCCATATTGAAAGGGATGCTGCGGACCCTCATACTCTCCCCCGGGCACTGTTCCGCAATCCAACATGACGCCATAGTATATTTGATTCATTGGGTGTTACAGTGCAAGCCTGTAGATATCTCTTGGAGAAAGAGGGTGGAGCTCTCTTATATTCCCTGCACAATCCCTTGCAATGGTGCTCCTGGTTCCCAATGGGACAGGAAAACTGGGTAACACGAGCATTACGAACACTAGGGATAACCAAAATGGGTGATTTTTTCATGGATGGATTAGTAAGTGGCTGGGAGGACATGCAGGAAAGAGTGACTACACCATCAGCCTTAACCAGGTATCATTATTTCAGACCACAATAAACAACAAAGACCTGATTGAGACAGGCAAAACACTAATTTTCTTTGTAGGCCCAGTGCCGAGGGGCTACTACCTCAACCCAACTGCTGGTTATAAACCTTTACCAGTCTTATCCAGTCCTAAATGCCCAAATGTTTCTAATATAATAATTAGTGTATATCAAAGAGAGACCTTGATATACACTATTCACTACTTACACCTCTTTCTTCTTTTTACTGGACACTTTTTCTTTCTTTGGTGAGAAAGTTGCCGATGATGAGAAAACATGGGCACACTGGTGAGAACCTACCAGTAGCCCCAGTGGGGAAGCGCACGTGAGATACTTTCTCACCTTTACACACATTTTTTGCCGATATTTCTTGCTTGTTTACATACACCTTTTTAGGAGGGGGTATGTTTATATGGAAATGACTGACAAACTTTTTATTATAATAGAAACATTTGGGCATTTAGGACTGTATAAGACTGGTAAAGGTTTATAACCAGCAGTTGGGTTGAGGTAGTAGCCCCCCGGCACTGGGCCTACAAAGAAAATTAGTGTTTTGCCCGTCTCAATCAGGTCTTTGTTGTTTATTGTTGTATCTGAGTGGAGGGCGACCTGACTGATATTTCTCCCTCTTGAGCTCCTTGTTGTTATTTATCATTATTTCAGAGCCAGACACACTGCATGATATACTGGGGGAGGATATGATGGAACCTCTCAACATGCCAGCCCTAACCTCCTTGTTGTAGGTAGGAACCCCCGCGAAATTGATCACAAAGTTTTACACATATGTACAGGAAGCGCGCAGGCCTGAGATGACAAAAGCGCGACTAGACTGGCAATGAGATTTAGACAGGCCCATTAGCTACAAACACTGGCATTATTGCTGCACTAAAATCAAGACTATCTTTCTGAATGGGAGACACAGATTCATTCATTTTAAGTATATTAACCAAGTTTATTATATCTCGGTATGATTGCATCAATATGGTCTGCGTAACTATTCAAAATGCCAGCGTTGTGGTGAGGACGAAGCTAGGTTCATACCTGTCGCTTGGCAGTGCTCTGGTGTGTACGAGTTCTGGTGTGCGATATTCCATGAGCTGGAGGTTGTTACGGTCGAAACCCTGGAGCCCAACCCAATGCTAGCACTGTTGGGTTATGACCGTGATATCGTTAAAGGGATTAGATGCTTGGTTGCTATTGGACTCCTGTTGGCTCGATGCAGATTGGCAATCAGGTGGGCTCGTGGACAATGCCGACTTTACAGAATTGCCATGCAGACATGGTTTACTGTAACACGCATTCAGATGTGTATAGTGGACCTGTTCCCCATCAGAAGAGGCCTAGGAATTACTGGGGCCCATACCAAACCTACTTGATAGGTAAAGAGACAGGTGAAACGGAAAATGGTACCGACTCAGTAACCGAGAATGATTGAAAGTTGCCTATAATATGTTAAAGGGGGATGATTTCATATATGTGTTTAGAAATGGACTATGTTACTCTAAAAGTCATGCTATGTGTGTGCGTATTGTAATGTAGAGCTTTGGGCACCCAGATATGTTTTTGTAATTGTCACAATTCTAGATAATGACTGTGGTCCTTGGGACCTTGTGATGTGTTGCTGTGATCTCAGCCGTTGACACCAGTTGAACTCTTACCATGGTGATTGTACATTCGTGTAAATGGGGGCACACAGTCAGAATGTCTGCTGTTTGTAATTTTCTTAATAAATAAAATTTTAAAAAACAAAAACATGGAAGTAACAAGAAAAGACAGGAGAGTGTACAAATATGATTGAGTCTTATTTATGATCTATATAAAGAGCACCATATCACTTTCTCTATTTTTAAGCATAGTGGAAACACCCTTTTAGAAATGGTCGGAAAATATGTCATCAATTAAAAACTAAAAACATGAAATAACAGGTTGCCTTTTCCAAGGTTTGTGAACATTTTCCTCAAGGGGTTCCCCCGCTCCCTCTCAACATCACTTCCTTGAAGATTCGCTCTGGTAGTTGTGCTAGTGCTAATATTTCGCTCAAAATCAAGATAGGATGAATAGCGCCATGGGAAAAAAATTCAGGCGAAAAATGTTTTAACATGGAATACTTTTAACAAGAGTTAAAAAAATGTGTCGTACAGAGATTTCAGGATTTCGAATTAGTCAGGCATATCAGATTGTTCGCGAGCAGCATGTGCTTGCTATTCAGTATTAGTCATTTTATATAACGCAGTATCATGGCCATTGGCAAACAGGCTTTCTTCATTCACAGTGGCCAACCTGAGGCGGCATTCTGGTAGGAATCACTGGGATTTAGGAGTTATTTTTTGTATGCTATCAATTGCAGTTACATAAACATTCTATAGGCCTCGTGCCTGCGAGCCCTGTGTTGTGGGCGCCATCGTGCTCTCGCCAGCGAACAAATGTGCCTTTCATTGGTTTTTATGGAAATGCGTAGTTCACCGAAAGCCGGCGAGATAGACCCTGTTGGTCTGGGAGACAGGCTGCAGACAAAAAACAATCCTGCTTTAAGAGCTGAGTGGGGTCGGAGGGAGGGCTATGGAAGGTGGGGTGGGTGGGGGAGCCCAATACATTTGTCAGGGAAGCGAAACCAGATGATTTCAATCAAGAGGAAAAAAAATGACTTCATTGACTTAGTTTACTAAAGAACGTCAGAGTATGATTTCCAATCTGCAAACAAGTGATTCCTGGAATAGCATCGAGTTTCAATAAGTTTTGTAATAATGTTTACTGAGTGTGTGAGTGTTTGTCTAATTTATACGAATTTCTCATCTTCCTTTGTCCCTTTTTAGTTTCCACCACAAACATAAAAGAAGGGCTTGATTGACAACGATGAAAGCCAAGTCCCACTTCCGGTTCCTCGAAGCGATGCTGACTCCCATGAATGGTCAGGAATTCTGGCTGATTGGCTGAGTCTGTTTTGTTCCTGGCCAATTAGAAACGTCTGCGTACACCCTCAGGGTCTGTGTGGGCTCTTTGTCTCTGGGCATGAATGGGATTTTTTTCTGCCTCCAGTCATACTTCTCTGCTAAGTAGGAAATGATGTGATTTATTTTATTTTTATATCTTTAAAACAGACCATATGAGAACTCTGGTCAACTGCGTATCCTTCTGAAGCAGGGCTGCTGCTACTTCTATAATAACCCACAGGCTTTGCCTCCTCGGCTCTCTGTTGACTTTAAGAATCTCATGACAGGGAGAGAGAGAGAAAAGCTGGATAACCATAAATTCCTTTCGTTGCATGTGGCTTTGGCTCGAGTTTCATTCAGAAAAAAAAACACCACCGAAATCCTCAGATGTCCCTGCAGTGTGTGCAGCTGAGAGGCACGGGCAGGAAGGAAGAGGGCTTTCTCTAAGCTTTTTGATGAGGCTGTAAAAGTGCTTGCAACATACCAAGTTTATGTTGCAATTGGGTATTTTTAGTGAGAGGGGTTTAGTGGCCAGGTGTTAGTGCTGGAGCCATTACAGTTTAATTCAAGCAGTTCCCTATTGTTTAAGAGCGAGGGCTTTGTTTACCAGCCAGTGTGTGCAAGTGTTGTTTGCTTTCACATGGCATGTTGGCTTTTTATTTTTAAGAACAAGTACTTACAAGTAAAAGGGGGCAGCGGCCAGAGGATGAAGTAACTTGTCAATAATGCCTAGACTGCAAATTAGAAACATGGCTGCCGTGATTAGTGTTTAGTTGTGGTGGCTGGAGCTCTGAGGAGGGATTCCAGTGAAACTGATGCACGTGCATTCCATTAAAGAGCAGCGTGGTTGAAATGTCATAGCCCAGAATTGTGAAGGCATGCAGACATCTCAGGTAGCCGCAGGTCAGGGCTGATGAGCTTGCTTGGTCTTCTTTCGGTTTGAGAGCAAACCTACGGCACCAAAATGAAATGAAATTACAAGAACTTCGGGGCTTATTTACAAGAAACTGACGCATCTGTATAGATGCGTCAGTTTCCCTGCGCCTGCGTGCGAAACCCTTGTGCAACCATGGATGCGGCGTATTTACAATACTGCGCACGATGTTGCAAGTATTGACAGATGGGTCAGAAATATTGACGCATCTGTTGGAGCAAAAGTCACACATTGCTGGAGTCATTTCAAAAGCACGACGCAACTCCAGCAAAGCATGGGGAGGCCTAATCCGAATACACTGCGTCACTCCTTACGCCTGCTCCAAGCAGGCGTAGGGTTTTGACGCAGTGGCGTCCGAGAAGTGGCGCAGTGAAATTTTGTAGATTTCATGGCGTCACTTCTACGAGGCTTTCCCGCGTGGGAACGCCCACCCTGTATACATTATACCTGATGCAGGTATAATGTGGTGCAGGGCTTTACAAGGTGACACACCTCCCTAGATGCGCCACATTGTAAATAAGCCGCAACGTGGCGCATTGTTTACGCTGCCGCTGCGTCACAGAAAGTGACACAACAGCGGCACACATTTGTTGCACGGGGCTTGTAAATCTGCCCCTTCATAAACTGTTCACAGCTGGCATGGGACAACGCCCTCTCTGAGACTGTATGAACCTTTTCTTAGAGGCGCATTGCGGTGCAATATAACAGCTTTATAGCACTTAAAGATGACATGTATGGAGCATAGCCTTTTATGCAATTTATTATTATTGTTATTATTATTATCTGTTCTTCTCGTTACTCTCAGATAGGTTGTGTACATGCGCTACAAGAGCCTAAAACGAACATAATTATTATAAGTACTAATATCATTACAGTCTAAAATAACATTCCGTTTATGGTGCAACTCCGCTCCTATGCCAGTACAGAGCACTGATGAATTCTGTTGTCCTAAATCATATTCTAAGGTGATTTAATGAATCACTTGAAGTAGTACTGTTGCAAAACCACTTCACAAAAGTGCTGCCTCTAAATAGCTCGGTGAGTGAAGCGCCTGTTGGAGTTATCCGTGTCTATCCATCCAGAAACGTGCAAATGATGCCAGACAGAGTCAGTCATGCTTCTTTCTGAGGCCAATGCAGTGAACCCACACTGAATTAACTACTAAAGACACCTATTTCAAGACAAAGATACATTGAAGTATATGGTTATGTTATAGAAATGAGGTTAGACTGACCTAAAATATTATGCCCTGGACAAACACGTTGTCATAGCTCGAAAGTAGCTTCATGTAAAGTTAAGTTATTGCATTTTAGACAAAAACACTGTGTAAGTGTATGCTTTTGAAGGACTTATGTGTCAACCACACGCACCATTATATTGCTTTATTTTAATTTTTATATGGAATAAAGCAGAGTATTGGTGCGTTTGTAGCAAGGTAGGTTGAGCTGATACAATTTTGACATTCCTTTGAGTGGCCCCCTTCCGGGCCTGCTATTTCCTATCAGAAAGACTAGTTTTATGTTTCCAACAGCCGCTTGCCTAAAAATTATGGTGACAATATACACATCCGAGGCATGGAAAGAGGAGGTTTCGAAATTCTGTGGGCTCAGAAAGGCTATGATGCGTTTGCACTTTATTGCCAAAAGTGAACAGATGTAGGAAATGGAATAGACATTCACAAAAGAAGGAGAACGTGTTCTGGATTTCGCAGCAAGAGACACATGACTGACGACAAGAAAATGAAACAAGCATTGGCATAGCCAATAGGTCTCGCCTTTGGGACCTTATAAGTGTTTAGCCATGCAACAGTTGCATAACTAAATACTTATAAGGTCCCAAAAGCGAGACTTATTGGCTACACCATTTGCTTGTTACTTTGCTATAATCGCGGCACCCGCGCTTTACTTTTAACATTAAAAGTAAAGCGCTTTAACATTAAAAGTAAAGCGCGGGTGCCGCGATTATAGCAAAAGTAAAGAAATAGATTATTTTTCTATTTCTTTACTTTTGCTAATCACGGCACCCGCGCTTTACTTTTAATGTTAAAAGTAAACGCGGGTGTCACGATTATAGCAAAAGTAAAGAAATAGAAAAATAATCTATTTCTTTACTTTTGCTATAATCGCGGCACCCGCGCTTTACTTTTAATGTTAAAAGTAAGCGCCGGTGCCGCGATTATGGCAAAAGTAAAGAAATAGATTATTTTTCTATTTCTTTACTTTTGCTATAATCGCGGCACCCGCGCTTAAAGTAAAGCGCGGGTGCCGCGATTATAGCATGGTGCCTCTCACGTAGTACAGGGATATGTTACACATCCCTGTTTTCCATTGCGGCGGTTGCTGCAGCCAGCAGCACCCGCCGCAATGGAATAGGTGGCGGTTGCATCATAATTGGGCCTGTGGGACCGCTGCCTTGTAGGCGGGTGTTCCCACCTACGATACGATGGCGGACGGACTGAAGTCCGCCATCGTAATGACCCCCTAAGTTTGTGGAACAAGTTTCTCACAAAACCTTTTTTTCTGAAAGGATATTCTCCCATTATATTCAAGATGTTTTGGACATTCTGTTTTACACAAAGTGTTCATGTGCATAATTTCTATTTCCTATTTCATTTTTGCAACTTTTGTGAAGGTTGCCGAGTTTTGAAGACCAGTTGTGGAGAAAGAACTAAACAACTTCACATACGATTAGTTACAATACCCATCTCATAAACATTCTGAAAATCAGAAGATGTAAAGAAAGAAAATTGTACCCTTTGCAACATTCTCATTGTATCTTGTGGAATAATGTAAAATGAGTTTGATCCAAAAGCTTTTTTTTTTACCTCCATGTTTAAAAATATTTCTTTGCATCTCATGTTCATTGCCCTCAAATACAAAAAAACCTTTGTTGTGTGCAATCTAAGTACTGAGATATGTTACAATTTAGGGCCCGATTCCGATCTCGCCCGGAAAGCCCTACGGCCGACTGTCCCGTAGAGCTTTCCGACCGACTCGTGCTCCTGGGCTCCGAACGCCCAAGTACGATGCAAGTACGCGCTGACGGACTCGGGTCGCTCGGAGCCCTATTGAAGTCAATAGGAGCCTGTTGTACATTGCATACATAGGCTTCCATTGACCAAGTCGTAGGGCTACGGGTGAAGGGGGGCCCGCTACGGCCCCCCTAATTCCGCTTCCCAGAGCTTTTTCGTGTCGGAGGTTCCAAGTCGATCCAGCTGCTCGACGCGCGCAACGTAATTGGTCGCTCGGAAATCGGACCCATTGCGCTGCATGAGTTGGCCATGTTGTAGCCATCCGGAGGGCTTCGCTGATGGGTACGAGTAGTTCGCTCCGAGCTCCACGAGGCGAAATTCGCATCGTACCCGCTCACTCGTACGGCGGGACGAGTCGGAAGGAAATCGCACTCGCGACTCGCTCCTGACGGATGCCGTCAGGAGCCCTTCCGAGCGAGATTGGAATAGAGCCCTTAGTGTTGAAATAATGATCTGGACAGAAGGCAAGGTAATTAGACTTTGAAATATCTATGAGCACATCAGTGGCGTAGCAAGGGGTGGGCGGTCCGCCCCAGGTGGCACGAGTTTTGCGGGCAGCGGAGCCCCCAACACTCTTACCTGCAGCCATCGCGGGGCAGCAGGCGCAGGGACTGCCGCCACCCCCACACCCCCGCTCGCACCTGCGGCCGTCGCGACTCCCAACTGCCAAGGGCGGCAAAAGTCTACCTCCTCCACTGAGTCACATCCATACATGTAATTTGCTAATTACTCAAGTACTGCGTTTTTTCGCAGTCCTTCCATTGGCAGTCTGTCTGCATTCTAGAGACATGGAAATGCTTGTCCATCTAAAATACACCCCATCGAACCCATTGGAAAACACATGTCCGAGAAGGAGCATTCTCTTGCAACCTGCATAGGGGGAAAAAGTGAAAAAAAAACATACAAAACACACATTCATTTACTAACTAAATTGACCTCACTTATTGTCTCTCTACAATATACAGACCCATTCTAAGAGCTAATATTAAATTACGTTTCTACCTGTCCGGTGCTGCAGCATATCTCTGTCTTTCACTGAAATGCTCCACCAGGTGATGAAACAACAACAGCAACAGATAGACTGCCCAAACCACGCTGTCAGTAAAAATAAGCAAGCATTGGCAAAGCCAACAGGTCTCTGCAATTCCCGCTCTATTTACTTTTTCAATGTGAATGTCTTTTAGCCTTGTTGTCTAGCAGCACATCTGCTGTTCAGCATGGTTGAAAGTTACTGAAAGCCCAGTATACAGAATGTTGAGCCAGCGCCGAGTCTCTTCGGCCCCCCATATTGAGTTTATTGTCCTGCACCTCCTAACACAAAAAAGCTCTATGATGTGGCCTGTGCTGGCCGCATCATAGCGCTTTATCCAGTGACTTTTAGCCATGCCAAACATTAGAAGTGCAGCTAGACAACATGTTTGAAAGGCATTCATATTGACAATAGCTTGGGAATAGCAGAGATTTATTGGCTTTACAAATGCTAGTTTGGTGATGACAGGATCTTGCTGAACAAATGTGGAAGTGATAGTGAGAACAGTTGAGGAGCTTTGAAGTGAAGCAAGGATGTGGCATAATGGCCAGAGCTGCTGACAGGGTAACTGGGGAATCAGAATCGAATTTCGGGTTTGCTGAACAATTTGCGATTCTGGGCAAAAGACGTACGTTCCCCCTGCCTACGACAATGAATGTGTCATTGTGTAATGTAACTGGTGAGCACTTAAAGTTCTCCAATACCATCGGCTGGTGTTAGCACTATGGCAAGATGGAGGAAGGAACAAGCATTTCACTACTATCGGATTGTGCAAAAATAAATAAATAAATAAAAGCAGCAGCAACAAGGGCAGTAGTGGGGGGATGGCTCATGCAGGGAAGCAGGAGAGGATGGGGAGATGGGCAAGGGTGGGAGGAAGCACTCCAATACCATCAGCTTGTGTTTGCGCTATGGCAAGATGGAGGACGGAGCGATCACTCCAATACCATCGGATCGTGCAAAAATAAAAATAAAGTGCTGTTCGTATTTTAACAATTTTTTTAGAAATGCATTTGTTTTTGTACACGTTCATGCATTTTAGAGGTATGTTATGTTATGTTAGCATTATTTGATATCACGCACAAATTACCCCTATAGGGGTATCTCGGCACAAAGAACAGAAACTGCAAGAAAACAGCATACTGGCCTCAAATTAAATCTGTCTTCAATAATTTTTTGAATTTAGTATAATCTGGACAAGTACAGATCTGGAAAGGCAGCTTATTCCAGCTGACAGGAGCCAGATATGAAAAGGATCTGCCTTCATATCTTGACCGTTGGAAACTGGGATAGAAAGAAGAGCTTTGTATGTGTACAAGGGAGATGGCATGAAAACACAAGTACTCCTACTGAGGGCCCGATTCTGATGCGGGTTGGAAAAGCTTCCCGACTGAGGGCCTGATTCTGATGCGGTTAGGAAGGCCTCCTAATGGCATTTGCTCCTTCTAAATCGGATCGGGAACGTGTCTTCCCGACCCAGGGCCCAATTATGATGCGGTTAGGAACATATGCTCCCATTGAAGTCAATGGGAGTCCAACCAAATCGTATCTGGAAGCATCCGGATGCATCGTACTCCGTCGGTCGGACTCTCCCGATCCGAGTGGGTCGGAAACCATTTCCAAACCGATTCGGTCGGGAAGCTTTCCAACCCGCATCAGAATCAGGCCCAGAGTGTTTGACAACAAAGAAAAAAAAAAGCTCAGCGAACCGGAAGCAGTGTAAGGAGACATGTAGTTGGTCCATGCACTATGGGATGGCCAATCACAAGAAGAGGGCATGACGCCTGCATGCTATGATGAATGGCATCAAAGAAAATGTGACCAAAACTGAAGTTTACCAATGGTAGGAGATGGACGGCCTTTAAGCCCACAGATAGAACACAGATAGAACACAACGTATCTCTACGAGACAGCGCATGCGCTGTCTAGCCGAGACCTAAAAAGGACAATGTATCCAATTGAAAATAATGTAAAACAATTGTGAATAAAATATTTAAAAGAAAAATATATATTTTAGAAACTATTTCACTCAATGAGGCATTTAAAATAAATTTATTTATTCAAAACGCGTTATAAAAATGTGTGTTATTTATTTAACAATAATAATATTATTAAAATATTGATTTGGAATATATTTAATATTATGTGTTATGCTGTTTAAAAAGTATACTATGGTAAATGGCTACATTTTTTTAAAATCCCTAATTATTACAAATAAATTCATATAATGTATTTATTAAACCTCTGAACTTCCTTGTCATAACACCCCATATCACAAATGAAAAGTTCCACCCCTAAAACAAATACCCCAAATTAAAATACTTCCCACTCTGAGCCCCTATTAATCTGGCATCCTGCTCCTAGAGGTCAATGCACAAAATTAATTAAATGTTGAAAAAATCAATACAAATACCTATGCGCCAAATAAATCAATCCCTAGCCCATTAAATTACTCGTTTACCAAAATTCCAAACTCCCTTTTGGTGGAAGGTCCCCTTCTTTTGTGTGGAGGTAAACCTTCCCAACCGCTCAATACAGATTTCAAGCACATTGTCACATTCTCTACCTAAAATTGATTCACTCATCCTAGGAAAACTACTCCTGCATGTACTCTCTTGACCTCAACAGACGACTCCTCTTCTACGTCCCCAACCGCCAACTCCGCTCCGCCGACCTCTCCCTCGCCACCGTCCCTCGCATTCGAAGAACTACCACCGGCGGCAGATCCTTCTCCCACCTCGCCGCCAAGACCTGGAACACCCTTCCACTAAGCCTACGACAGACCCAAGACCTGCTGACCTTCAGGAGGCTACTCAAGACCTGGTTGTTCGACCAGTAGCAGCACCCCCCCCCTTTTTCTTTCTCCCCAGCGCCTTGAGACCCTCGCGGGTAAGTAGTGCGCTTTACAAATTCTGTGATTGATTGATTGATTGATTGATGACTTTCTTCTTGTCCCACACAAACATCACCCCCACACTCAAATCTACTAACCTTTTGTACACGCCATCTGATTCTTTCAGTTCTCAAATCATAAAGCCTCTTACTCTAACCTGCAAAGTACTACTCTGCCTGACAGCCCTATTCAAGTACTCACTCCTAATGTAAACCGTTCACTGAGTAATCAGTGGCGGCTGGGACGGATCGGGGGTGGTGAGGCAGGGGGGAGAAAAATTAAAAAAACAATTACCTTTTGCCTGTGTCCATCCTCAGTCATCTCTCGGCATCTCTTCTGGACAGAACTAAGCAGTAAGCACTCAGGCTCCCCAGAGCCAATCACAACGCTGCAATGCAGTGTTGTGATTGGTCTGAGCTCCGTGGTTTGGTGTTCAGACAGGCAGTGGGAGCCTGGACATGTTCTCCACCCAGCCTGTAATACAGCCTAGGTGGAGAACATGCAAAGTGCGCATGACTGTTTGGCCGCCCCGAGATGGCAGGCCAAAAAGTCATGCGCACTTACAAAGTGCTCACCACTCCTCCCTCTACAGAACAGCCCAGCCTCACCCCACAAAACTGCTTCAGCAGCGAGAAATAAAATGATACTAACCTTGTATTATTATCATTTTCTTTTTCCTTTTTTACACTGCTGAAAAGCTGTGGGGTGGAGGCTACTCTACCTTAGCGGAGAAGCCTCCACTGCGAGTAATGTAGGGTGGTACACTACTCTGCACCCTCTGGACCCTTAGCTTTACCGGTTCTATGTTCAATTGGTATTACTCTGTGGACTGGCAGTCTATCTGATCACCTCTCATCTCACTAGCAGTTGGTGTGCCCCAAGACTCTGTCGTGGTTCCTCTCCTTTTTCTCGCCATCTGCCAACTTTCTTGGCCACATTATCTCCTCGTTCTGAGTCTCCATTGCAACCTTGCGGAACTCTGCATTACTGGGCACCATCAACAGTTATAAACTCATTGGGTTCTGTTACACCACACAATCTATCTATTACTCGGTGTACCACGGTGTCTGGACAAAATAGAGAGCTTGAAATATCCTGGGACATCAATATTATTCAAATTATATTGTCATTACCAAAATATCATAGGACAGAATAATGTTATTAAGAATATCATTTTTTGGGTAGAAATACAATATTCAAGAATATTGTTGTTTTTAATATTGTTTTCTTTAATATAGTTTTAATATATTGCTTTTAATTAAGTTAATATGTTTTAGTTAATATATTATTTTGAGTTGTAGTATTTTTAGTGTAATTGTTATTAATTTTTCAAAATATAGTTTGTATATTTCTTTGTATTGGTAATGTATTTTTACATTTAGTTAGTAATTTAAAGCAGTGGGTTTTTCGGTTTGTAGGGGAATAGGGTGGGATGCTATAAACAAATTATAGATAATTTAAATTGAATGGTAATTTTTTTATTGTAAATTCATTATTTAATTGATTATTAATAATGGTAATTGTTATATTATATTTGTTTGTTGAATTTGTTAGTTTTACATATATTTTACATTTATTTTTAGCAACAGTGAGTAATATTTTAGTAGCTGGTAGTTAGGTTTGTAGGAGAATAGGGTACGAAGGTAATTTAAGTGAATATTAATCATGTACATTTCTTAATTTTGTATATGTTGATTAATATTAGAAGTGTTTTATATGTATTTTCATTTGTATATATTTATCATGAAAGCATTTTTTTAGGGGGCTAGAGTGAGAGGGGAAAGGATGTAGCCTAATGGCTAAAGTGGTTGACCTCGAAGCTGGGGAACAGGGTTCGAGTCTCGGCAGGGACGCTCAACATCCTGTGATTCTGGGCAAATCACTTAATCTCCCAGTGCCTAACAAAAATGAATGTGTCCATCTGTAACGAAACTGGTGCTCATGTAAAGCGCTCTGTTACCTGATATCTTCGGGTCAAGTTTGCGCTATATAAAACACTAAAAAAAAGATTTACAAAAAAATTATATTAAAGTTATAATATTTGGTTAATTAATGGTTGTTATATGTAATGGATTTATTGATAATTGGTTATGTATAGTTTTACTGTTGGAATTTGTATGTTAATTATTGTATTATAGTTGAATTATGAATTAATTCAGTTGTGTTTTTGAAAGTTTGTCTGACTTTATTTATTTTTAGTATTAATTCACAATAAATAGTTTTGTATTTATTTATAAATTCTGTAATATTTTGGGTGTCAGATAAGTGAATGTTAGTAGTTTTTTTGTTTCGTAATTCTAGATTTTCTTTGTTTTTTTCTTTTTCCTAAATAATACAGTATTTATTTTTTCTATGTACTATAATTCACTATTTTCTTTATTAGGTATTAAAATGTTTTTACTAAATGATAAGGACTTGTATTTTTATATGTAAAGCTTTCAAAGTCCAACACTATCCCTACTGCTGCTGAGATTGGAGTGGTGATAGTATACTTACCTATCCAAAGTCAAACGCTTTCCTTACTATTGTTTAGAATGGATTGGGAATTTTAAATTTAGCCCCTCTGAAGCCTAACACTTCTGCTACTGTTGCTTAGACTGTATTGGGAATAGTTAATCTTACCTCTCTGAACTCCATCGCTTTTCCTATTGTTGCTTAGACTGGGGTGGTAAAAGTAAATGTAACCCCTCTGAAGTACAACACTGTCCCTACTGTTCCTTAGAGTGGATGTTCAATATTTTTAATATTGTTGTTTGTTCTTTTTATTTATTTTCGAATATTTTGTGTTCAGAAATGTTTATATTATTTATACAGAAAGCTGTTAAAATGTTTTAAATATTTATTATATTTTTGTTTGCTGTGTGTTATTTACTTGTTACTGGCCGCTATTCTTGACAACTATATTTTTGACACAATATTATTGAAGTTCCCATTAAATATATATATTACCACATATTTTTGCTAATGGTATTTTTGACACAATATTTGTGTCACTCGGTATTAATGTTCATACTAGTCTGTCAGTGAACCATGTACAGCAAAGCAAGCATGGTCTTATGTATAAAAATTGTGACTGAAATGTTACTAGATGCTCAAATTAAAGAAAGAAAGAAAATATGTAAACGTGTACCCTCCCCACCATATTGTCTCTGATAGGCATCCTTCGTCCCGAGAACATTTTACTGAAAATAATGATCTGAATAGAGGACTCCCTATCAATAATATGTTTTCTTATATCCCTCCAAACAGTTTTCAAAAGCTTTCAGCAATATCCCTATTTCGCATTTTGTCCCAAGTCTCCATGTCAACCTTTCTTTTCTCAGAAGAGCCCAATCAATTTATGTAGCTCAGATAAAAGGCCCCTTAATTGTAGGGAACTCTGGGGTATATTCACAAGAACGTGCGATAACTTCCGCAAGAGTAGCGTAACGCAACTTTCTATATTGCAGCCTATCGCGGGAAAATAACCCCGTGTCAACGTGGAATTCACAACAAGGCGGTAGCAAGCGATAGTCTGCCTAAACCGCGGACAATGTCCGCGATACAACCACCATGATGGAGATAAAAACACAAACCACAACACCAAAAAACACGCGATGGGCCAAAGCGCGATGAGGAAACCAGCAACAAGCAGCGCCAGTCCTGCAACACACCTGGCAGACGTCAAAAATCACCATAAAAGTAGAAAAAACACCCACACAGAAATTGACCAACACCCAAGCACCATGGAGGTAGCCGGAGCAGGCGCAGAGGACGAGCGCAACCCCACAAGCACCCCGGACGACCAGCCTGGGACCTCGGGGCAGGGAAGGGCAAGGACAAGAAGACGAGGAAGACCAAGTTCAGTCCGCAGGCAAACAAGATCATAGTCATTGAGGTGATGGAACACCATCAACAACTCTTCGTCACCTCCAACGTGTCATTGGGCACCAAAAATGGAATATGGCAGGACATCGTCGACAAGGTGAATGCCGTCGGAGAGCACAAGCGGACAATGGACGAGGTAAAGAGGCGATGGAATGACATCAAGCGGAAGACCAAGGAGAAACTCACCGCCAACCAGAAGGCAGCAACGCAGACCGGAGGTGGGGGTCCAGCGCCACAGCTGGAGCTGGATGACATGGAGGAGCTGGTGTCGACAGTCATCAGTGTGGAGACTGTGGCCGGAGTCGGGGGACCGGACACTGCTCGACAGGACACAACACAACCGCAACAGGGTGAGTGACCACCAGGTACTGGGGGGACGGGGGGAGATGGCCCCAATGGCACACATGCACAAGCAAGCAGGGCACAGTGCACACCCACAATGACCCTGGGTCCTCGCCCAGACCAACAGACTGTCACAATGTACAATGCCATGCTGTCTGAATGTCAACCTGTACCATGCGGCTACATACATGTGGACACATTGTAATACACCATCTCCCCGTCACATCGCAGGGGCATCATCAACACCTCCTGCAGAGCAGTCCCAGCCACTCTTCACTGATGACGAGGAGGACAACACCAGCATCGACACCCAAACCATCCAAGACATCATTGACCTCATCCGCCACTCACCTCCAGGAGCAGGGCAGCCCAGCTACATCGAGGAGACTCCACCCACCACCCAAACCACCCAGCATGAGGCATCCACAGCCCCGGCACCCTCCCAAGTCCCCCAGGAACAACAAATAGCCTTCCAACGCCGTGTGCTGGAGGCCCAGAGGGAGACGGCTGAGCAGGTGCGGGTGGGGTTCGACCTCATGGCTACCAAACTGGACGCCATCCTTGGGTGTCTATGTCCGCCCCATGGTCTCCAACGAGCCCTGACTGACATCGCTGGAGTCATGACGCGGAGGGAAGAATACCTGTCCGCTCAGAGTGGCTCCAGCGATCCCAGCCGTGAGCTGGCACACATGCCGAGGCTCATGGAGGACATGGTGCGGATGGAGGCGGAGGGGATGGCAGCCACCGCTGCACATCAGCGAAATGTAGCTGGCATCTACCAGGCCCTGCATGTCCTCATCATGGCATTGCTGCCACAAGGCGTGGCGATGAATGCTGCTGCCCCCCAACATCCACATCTCCGCCCCCTGGTCAGTGCCTCCCAGTGCGGCAGGCGTATCCACTCCGGTACCTGATGTGTCACTGCCACACAGTGCGGCCGACAATCCTCCTCCGGCCCCTGATGTGTCAGTGGCACACAGTGCCGCAGCCGGTACTGCAACACCCACAGGTGGGGCAGAGCACACATCCGAGGACAAGGACGTGGATGGGCTTGAGTTCAGAAGGAGGCACTAGCATTCCTTTCCGCCACCTTGCCTGTTTCTGCTTGGTGCCGCACATGGCCTCAAGACCTACCACTGACCCCCGATACACTCCGATGCACTCTCCTTGGACAGCGACATGGACTGCCACATCCTGTTTGTCGACTAATGACACGGCGGACAGACTGCGGACTGTACCCTTCCTTTTCCGCAGTACAGGTCATCCCCAGATGGACACTGGCTGGCCCTCCACGGGCCCATATTGTGTAGTGTGCTCGGCATTGCCCTGTACCGCTCCAGCTGCATGACTGCACTGGATGTGCAAATAAACATCCAGTGACGCACTGCTGTGTAATGTCTTACGTCATTCATGTATGGATGTATGGATGAATGTGGGGACAGTGCCTTCCCTTGCATCAATGATGTTCATCCTGTGGAATGCCAGTCAGAGGGTGCGACATTGCATTTTGTGTACCGGGTCCCGTGAACACTACAACAGGGACACACGCATCAGTCACTTCCTTGTCCGGGCATGGACTGAACCACGCCCAGAGCCCACGAGTCATTGTTGCAAGCCCTGCACTGGTCCGGCGTACGGCAGGCCAGACCACTCCGCTAACGCCCCGAGGGGGGGCCCTCATTGCTACCCGTCGCAGCCGTACTCGCTGGTGGTGTGCAGGTCACTGGTCTAGTTGTCAGCATGTCACAGCCACTCCCTGAGGGCAGGTATTCACACACACCACACCCATCCGGCACAGGCGTCACAGGCCATGTGACTCCGCCAACATAAGGGCCCGACGACATCACATTCCCCTCTTCCGGTGGTGACTGGATGACGGACGCTCCACGGTTTTCACTCATATAGGGCCCATGAGTTGTTGCGCACAGGGTTAGTGGCATCCGAGGCCTTGAGTACGGCATGGGCCTACCACCACGTGGCGCAGACTGGGGTTGCACAGGGTTAGTGGCATCTGATGCCTTGCGGACGGCACAGGCACCCCGCCACGGGACGGTGACTTTGGATGCACTGTGTCAGTGGCACCTTGAGCTGCTGAGCGGGTGTGCAGCCTGCGATGATGCCCCGTCCCGGCGGTCCGGACAGCTCAGGTTTTGTGTGCCCTGCCGGACTGCAGTGTAGGCCAGAGCCAACGGGCAGCGCGGGCCTACCGCCACGTGGCTTCGCTTCCGGGATCCCAGAGTTGGTGGCACCCATTGGGCTGAGCGGGTGTGCAGCCTGCGATGGTGCCGGGTGCACTGGTATGTCCTATGCCATGGAGTAATCAAGACCCAGCACCAAACGTGAGACCTGGTGGCCTGCGGAGCGGGGCTGTATGATGTGGAGGGTGCCATGTCCGTGGGCCCGGGCTTGAGGCTTGCAGGGGCACGTGGTGGGACCTCCTGTCTACCCGCCGGTGGCGGAAGGTGAGCATTGAGGCCTGGGTGTGCATGGGCGGGCATGCTCCGATGGGCGGCGGGAGGGGTTGGGGTGCCTCTGCCTGGGTGTGCATGGGCGGGCAGGCGATGTTGTCTTGTGCAAGTGTGTGTACTGTGCCAGTCATGTATCTGGGCTCTGTTTCAGCTGACGGCTCTGTGTGACCTAGTGTCCTGCTATACATACCGGCACGTGGTTGGAGACACACCGGTGGCAGCAGGTGAGCAGTGTGGCCTAGGTGCGCAGGGGCGGCACTCTCTCTCTCACCCTCTCTTCCTCTCTCTCTCCTCTTCTCTCTCTCTCTTTCTCTCCCTCTCTTCCTCTCTCTCTTCCTCTCTCTCTCTTTCTCTCCCTCTCTTCCTCTCTCTCTCCCTCCCTCTCTTCCTCTCTCTCTCCTTTGCTCTCTCTCTGTCCTCTGATGTGCGAAGGACACACCTTCTCATCATGTTTTTTGTCTTACAGGCTGTGACCTACGTATTGTCCCGAGGGGAGCGGCCATGTGTCTTCATTTCATTTCGGTGTTCATTTTAATAAAGTTTCATTTGTTGCTTCGAAAGTGAATGTGTGCTGCTCATTTCTGTGACGACACATGCATGTCACCAGTTGTGATTGTGCGACATCAAGCGGAATATTTTGTACATGTTTATGTGTGGTTGATGTGGCATGTCTTTGGTCGGGGGGTGCCAGGGAGGGGTGGTCCTGGGGGTGGTGGCGGTGGGTGTTGTGGCCCTATTGGGTGTCCGGGCCGCATGATGGGTGGCTCCATGGCATCTGTTGCCCTTCCGTGGTAGCCCTGGGCTGTGCTCCCTTTTGGTTTGCAGGCTGCCGTCCGACTTTACACCAGGTCAGAGCAGGTGTAGATTCCCTGGTGCTAACGCGCCTTATCGCCTGTTTTGTGTTTTTATCGCCGATGTGGCTGGTCGTTGAGAATGTTGAGGTGTGATGTTGTCGCGCCTTTTGGCATGGGAATGCCCACTCTGCATCTCATTAGCGATAGTTGCGGGGGTCCTCTGTGGCGATGTTTTTTGCGGCTGCTATCGCGGGTAAACTGGTGCTGTGGGCCGTTAACACCAGCTTGTGAATGGGGAGGTAAATTTATCACGACTTTGTCTGCGATAAAGTGCCGTTAATTCAGCGATAGCTCCTTGTGAATATGCCCCTTTGTTTTTAAATGGAGTCAGATCCATCGCAGAATCAGCTTTATTTTATGGTTGTCGTATCCAGTGTCTCTATTGGTGATATAGAAACATCTCTCACTCACATATGACAAAGGTTTGTTTGGAGTCCTGAAAGAATTGCAACTCTGCATTCTGGACCAGGTCTACCATACTTTGGCTGTCACCCTCCTAAAAGCATTGACATTGACTGCACTGATCGCGAATAGGGGATATCAGGATAGAAAGATTGTTAATGTATTAAAAAGTGCTAGGCAATCACAAACATACAGGACAGCACTTGTGATCAGGCTGCAATACAAGTTTTGTGGTCTTGATCTCTTAGGAAGCCAAAGCATTTCCTAAAACAATCTACTGACCACATATTGGTTCATACATATACTGTATTCCCTCCTAGACTATTCACTCAGAGCACATAATTGAATAGTCCTATCATAATCCCTAATGTCTGATAGGTTCAGACCTCTATCTTACGGTGCTAAAACAGCACCCTGGAAAGTGTAGGGTTTTTATCCTGCCACAAAACATATTCACATGGTCTCTAAAATGATCCCCAAGAATTCTCAGCAAGGCATGGAAAGCATAATGAGGTCTCAGCAGTGCTTAATTTGTATTAGAACATTGGGATGTGGAGCACTCCATTGAATACAATGGAGTGCTCCGAGCTTCTACGGGCCCGAAAGGCCTGCAGCGCAACATTCCAATGTTTGAACAAAGGCCTCTCGGAGCCCTAGGGGATTTCAGTCCCTTTGGGCTCCGAGAGGCCTTTATTTAATTTGTTAGAACATTCTGCCCTCTAGTGGCAGAATGTTCTAATAGCCTTATAGCCCTTCGTAGCTGGGCTATACCGGCTATTAAAGTCCCGCTCCCTTGTTAAAGTCCCTCGCCTTCGGCTCGGGCCTTTAACGCTGGAGCGGGCCTTTAACAGCCGGTATAGCCCGCTATGGCGGGCTATAAGGCTATAATAAGATCATTGCAGGGGTCTAAGGATTTCTGAGGAGCCCACTGCTGGTGCAGCCGAATGTTGAGCATTGCTGAATACCAAGGCTGCCTAGACTTCATTTCAACTCATACTCTTTGCTCACCCCCTATGCTCACTTGTACAATGTTTATTTTTATTTCTGTTTTATTTTTCCTTGTGCTCCTTCTGACACTGTTTTCTGTCTTTCTCTTCCTCATTGGTTCTCCTTTTCCTGCCTTTCTCTCTCTAGTGCTTGGTCAAAGTCTGGTGATGAGAAATATGTCCTAGTCCCCAAAACACAGGGGCCAAATCACAAAGGGCTTCCTCACTCATGGCGGAGGCCCCTCATCCGTATGGGGGAGGCCCGCAGTCATGGCAAGACCTTCGCACTGTAGTTACTCATTATAGAGGTCCCACCATGGAGGCCGGCCCCCCCATGACTGCAGGGCCTCCGCCACGAGTGCGGAGGCCCTTTGTGAATCACCCTTAAGTGTCGGTGTCCACTACATGACAAACATAAAGTGCTGGAAGTGTCGCCTTTTGCTGTCCAAGGGCTCACAGTAAGGACTGTGGAAAGGAAAGGTATGGCTCACCTTAATGAAGGTGACAAGCAAGAAACTGGAGCGTCCAATTTAAAAGATGATGTTAAGCCACATAATCTTCGCAGGCTAAGGTTTGTCTGATGCTCTTCATTATGTAAATGCATTTTCATTTTAGAGGCGAAAGTTCACAAAATTATTTGCAATTCTGGGAGTGTACTTTTTCAATCCCTTATTACTAATTGAATCCCTGAGGAGTAGTAAGATATTTTTTATATTGACCGAATTCAACGCCTTTAACAAGCTTTGGAGCCCACGACAGTGGGCTATAACTCTATACTATGACTGCAACTAGCAGATACATCTCCTGATTTTTACCTGTTAGAAATGGGGGTCTCTAGTTGGCAATGGCTGGCCACTGTCCAAGTAGGGACCCTTCTTCCTAAGTCAGGGTAAGAGAGCCACACCCTTTGATAGCCCCTGCTCAACCCTGTGGTAACGTAGCACGAGCAGCTAGGCCTATCTCAGAGGCAGAGTGTGAAGCATTTATGACCATACACAGTAACACAGTGAGGAACACTACAAAGGGACACCACACAAGTAGGTATATAAAAATAAGTATCTTTATATATAGACTTAACACAAGACCAATAACGATCAAACAGCCACAATACTGTAAAATAGGATTATTCTTGAAATGCTGTAAAAATAGTTCACAGTGTGCAAAGAGGAGTTCAGTTCAAAGCAGTGGTCTCTGCGACCCTTTTACTCACAAACTACCTGAATTTCGTAGCAAAACCAACAAAATGTCGCAAAGAAGTGATAGCGATGATTTTCCTCACGCGAGGCCGGCGATGCGTTAAATCCTTGCCGCAAGGGAGGATGATGCGCCGATCTGCTGATGCGTGCGGAGACGATGCGACCAACTTCTGCACGCTAGGCCGCCGATGCGATGACTCCTTGCCGCGAGGGAGGAGGCGATGCGACGATCCTGTTGCGTGTGCGATCAGATTGCGATGCGAGTGGCGCTCCGCGAGGGAGCGACGATCCGGATGCGATGCGATGAAAATGGCGGACGCCCGGCGTCCACAATGCGATGTCGTGAAGCGATGATCTCTTTGGTTGCGAGCGCTCGGCGGCAGCAGCGCGATGATTTTTTTCGGGCGCTCTCAGCTGCGGCGGCTCGCAAACATGCGGTTGCGATGATCTTTGGTT
Organism: Calotriton arnoldi; assembly: GCA_963921515.1. Lineage (NCBI taxonomy): Eukaryota > Metazoa > Chordata > Amphibia > Caudata > Salamandridae > Calotriton > Calotriton arnoldi. The sequence goes on from CAWUFW010001341.1 coordinate 1,758,924, forward strand.
GCGAGTACTCAGCGGCAGCAGCGCGATGATTTTTCGGGCGCTCTCGGCTGCGGCGGCTCGCAAACGTGCGTTAGCGACGATTTCAGCACTCTCTTCTCTGTACTAGAATCAGAGGCCCTGGAACTCACAGGAGCCTCACCTGCAGATAGAAATCCTCGCTGGGAGGAATCAGGAGGCTGGTGGTGAAGTCTGATGTGCCTGAGACTTCAGCAGGAGGCTAGCTCTTCTCCTAGCCCTTGGGTGATTGCTTTAGCAAGATTAATAAAAGTTCTCTCAAAAGTCCTTTTCCCTCTTCTTCCAAGTCCAATGGTAACTACTGCAGGCCAATCCAAGAAACAGCACACAAGGACAGTCACCTCCTGCAGAGTCCTTCAGTTACACGGACAGAGGTTCATCTTGACATCCAGGAGCAATACACTTTGTAGGGGTTTCAGCACAGATATTTATACCCCAAAAGTCTTTGTTCTCAAAAGCTACAAGTCACTGAGCCTAGCCAGAACCAGTTCTGTTCAGTCCTGGAGCACTTTGTTTACCAGGCTGCATCCTTCCTTTCAGGAAGAGGGGGTCTGCTATCAGACGCACAGTGGGAGGTGGAGCCATCATTCACCTTGCCAGGCACAGCCCTATTCAAGTCAAGGAGCTACCCCTCCCCAAACTCCAAACACAGATCTCTCTATTCAACCCAGGTCTGGCTCAGCCTGCCCTGTCCCTCCAAAACCAGACAGCCAATACACATAACAGCAGAGCACACTGGAAGGCTTAGGCAAGAAAATACCTACTTTCTAAAAGTGGTATTTTCAAACACAGAATATAAAAATAAACTTCACTAAAAGATGTATTTTAATATTCTGAGCTCAGGCATACTAAATTCGTTTTTCTACCATGTTCCTGGGGTCAGTTAGGACTATAGAGTGTAATAGTCAAACTGCCCATTCTAGCCTATGGGGAACAGGTAGCCTTACAGTAGTGAAAAACGAAATTGGGTGTAATTCACTACCAGGACATGCTACACACACCAAGGCATGTCCTACCTTACACATACAATGCACCCTACCATAGGGGTGACTTACATGATGCCAAGGGAAGGTTCAGGGGCTGGGAAGTGGGTGCACTTCACAGCCAAGATGGCAGTTCTGGACTGCACACAGACTCTGCAGTGGCAGGTCTGAGACACACTTTACAAGCTGCTTCTGTGGGTGGCGCAAACCAGCGCTGCAGGCCCACCAGCAGCATTTGGTTTACCAGCCCTGGGCATACACAGGCCACTCTACTAGGGACTAACAGATAAACCAAATAAGCCAATCATGGATGTACCAATTCACATAGTCATATTTACAAAGGGAGAGCATATGCACTTTAGCACTGATCAGCAGTGATAAAGTGCCCAGAGTCATAAAACCAACAAAAGCAGGTCAGAAAAAATACAGGAGGAAGGCAAAAAGTTTAGGGATGACCCTGCAAAAAGGGCCATTTCCAACACGACCCCCTTCCACCCAAAACGCAGGGTAGACCAATCACTACCTTGATAGGATTCCCTGCTTTGGGCGATAGAACACGGAACTGGCCCGCAACTGCAGGGGCATATTCCAGTTCTACGCCAATCTGAACCCTGGTGGATCCCTCTGTCCACACTCTCAGGGCCCACTAAGACAACCCATGGGGAACTCTTCCCCTCACCTGTGGACACCACCCGGGCAGCACCTAACCTTAACTGGCCCCCAGGTGTGTCCCAACAGATAGACAACAAGCCACAGTAGCCACTGACAATAGTCAGTGATGAGACCCAGGCCTTATACCTCTCAGGCTTCTCAAACCTTTGTGGCATCAGAGAGTGGGGGCAGTAACCCCAGGTGCTTGGCACCTTTTGTCCACTCTCCCTCCTGTCAGGTCAGGCAAGGCACCCTGACACTGACCCACCAGCCCTGGGCTTGTACCCAGCGGCTGGGCCAGAGACTGGGGTGGGCTCTCCCACACCCGGTCCTCCTCTTTGTGGCTCGGTACCCTCCCACCTGGAGCGGTACCCTCTTCCAGAATTGTCAGGGCACCTGTGGCAGGTGTCCTGCACAGCTCGCCAACCAGTTCAGGGGTTCTATCCTGCAACTGGTATCCCAGCATAGGGTCTGTACCCAGTGGCTGGGCCAGAGACTGGGGTGGGCTCTCCCACACCCGGTCCTCCTCTTTGGGGCTCGGTACCCTCCCACCTGGAGCGGTACCCCCTTCCAGAATTGTCAGGGCACTTGTGGCAGGTGTCCTGCACAACTTGCCCACCAGTTCAGGGGTTCTATCCTGCAATTGGTATCCCAGCATAGGGTCTGTACCCTTAGACTGGGCGGAGGTCAGGGGTGAGGCTGCCCTCTCCCCGCTCCCTTTACTGGGGCCCTGCACTATCCCACCAGGAGAGGTGCCCCCATAACACAAACCGGTAGGGGCACTGTTAGCAGTTGCCCCTTCCTCCAGGTCAGGGGGACACCCTGAACCTGGCCCCCTAACCCAGGGTCTGTACCCTTAGGCTGGACCTGTGCCTGGCAACCCAGGACTTCTGGGGGAGTACACCAATTCCCCCAAGGAAAGAACATTCCTCTAGAGTTGTTTGACAGTCTGCCTGGCACACTAGGACTTCCTGGGAAGCACACAGGCCCCCTCAAGGGAAACACACCCCTCCACCAGTTCAGGGCCTGGACCCTGCAACTGATCTACCAACCTGAAAAAACCCTCAGGTTGCACCGGGGTCAGAGGCGAGGACTCCCTCCCTCTGCACCCCCTACCAGCATACTGCACCCTCCCACCTGGAGTGGTGCTCTTAGAAAAAAAAATGGTCGGGACACTGCTTACAGTTGTCCCTCCCTCCAGGTCAGACAACTCTTGGACCTGACTTACCAACCCAGGGACCAACCCCTGCGGCTGAACAACTGCCTGGCCAACCAGGACTTCCTGGGGAGTACAACTACCCTCCCGAGGGTAACGTAGAACCCCTGTGTTGCATGACAGTCTGCCTGGTGCAGATCTCCCGACCCCTGTCCACCTGACAGTGCGCAAAGATCCCCCAGGACAGAAGTGGTGTCCCCATGGTCACTCCTATGGGGCTCAGCCCTTCTGACTGGTTCTCCCACTGGGGACTCCTTGCCCCTTTCACCCCTCAGGCTGGACTTCTGTACCCTCCCCCTAGGAGTGGCACTGCCAGACACAAGAACTGATGGAGGCCTGACTACAGGCACTCCCAGCTCACCTAACACGGGGAGATCCCCCACAACGGACGGTCCATCCGGACAGACTAGGCTCCCAACCTGGTGTTCCCTCATGGAACCATCCAGTCCTGGAGGCTGAGGTTGGGGCACTTCGGGACCTATCCCAGTCTCACTCCTGCTCCCACGAGACAGGATGTGAGGCCCTACAACCTCCTCACAACATGGGGACTGAGCTGTATCACTCCGAACCTCTCCCACCACTCTGGGTTGGAAGACATCTGAACCACTCCTCTTAGGGTCATTCCCCACTGCCTCTACAGAGCCTCTGGTACTCACCCAGATGTCTGCCTCCTGTGCAAGTTCCCTAGGATCAGAGAACTCGCACTCTAACAGGAGTTGGTTTAGTTCTGGAAAATTGGAACTCACAATATGCTCTCCCACAATTGGATTACACAGGTCCACGCAGGTGCTAACCTTCACCTCACAATCCAGTGCCTCACACACGTACCCCACACCACTCTCCTGAAATGGGCGAGACATTAACTGACTGTCTCTATCACTCAACCCACACTCTTCTGGGCGGTCCTCACACTCATACACCAGGACTTCAACCACAGGGGAACCCCTCTCCCTGCACCTCTCATCCAGAGTCGGTAGAGTATCCCTCCCTTCACTAGGACTATGGGCCCCCGCGCTAGTTCCCCAATCCACCTCAGGGACACTGCACATCAATGGAGCTACCTCATATCCTTGAATCCCCTGGTGTAGATCAACCCCATCCTTCAAGTCAGGTACCACATCTCTGGGTGGGTGTACTACACTGTCATCACTATATACCTCAATTTTGCTGCCACCACTGGACCCCACCCTCACTGGTGAAGTCAGACAATTAAAACTGCGCTCAGGGGATAATCTACCCTCCCGAGCTAACTTCTCCTTTCCTGCTGTCTGCGCTAGGTGTGCCTCCAGCTGGGCAATCTCTATTTGGAGCCTCGCTAATTCCAGCTGGTGCTCCCTCTCCCTCTGTCTGTCCAACTCCTCTGGGGACCATGAGGGGAATCGGGCACTACCATAGGCACTAGACTCAGCAAGGAACTCCCTACCTATGGGACCCTCCCGCCTGTCCACCAACTCCTCTGGGGACCATGAGGGGAATCGGGCACTACCATAGGCACTAGACTCAGCAAGGAACTCCGTACCTATGGGATATTCCATAACACTTTCTTCCTCCTTTTCAGACTCTCCAGAGCCACCCTCAGACCAACTACCCTCTTGGTAGGTGTACTGGGACTCCAAGAATCTCCATCTGTCTTGTTGCCAAAGTCTCAGGGATGTCTGCAGGGATAGCTGAGTCTCCTTCCTACTCACTGCTAAGCCCCTCTCCTCACAGAACCCCCTTAGCTCCTCTAGACTGTAGGTCAACAGATCATCTATAAAAAAGGTAGGTCTCATTTCAGCAAGACCCATTGTAGCAATAACTGACAATATCAATCAAAAATAAAATTAAAAAACCTCAAAACGTATGTGGTTGCGTTATGGTCTGCACTCACTAGTAGTGTACACTATAATTACTGTATGCGATCATAAATGCAAGTCCAGATCCTCACCACTGACCACCAATGTTAGAAATGGGGGTCTCTAGTTGGCAATGGCTGGCCACTGTCCAAGTAGGGACCCTTCTTCCTAAGTCAGGGTAAGAGAGCCACACCCTTTGATAGCCCCTGCTCAACCCTGTGGTAACGTAGCACGAGCAGCTAGGCCTATCTCAGAGGTAGTGTGTGAAGCATTTATGACCATACACAGTAACACAGTGAGGAACACTACAAAGGGACACCACACAAGTAGTTATATCAAAAATAAGTATCTTTATATATAGACTTAACACAAGACCAATAACGATCAAAAAGCCACAATACTGTAAAATAGGATTATTCTTGAAATGCTGTAAAAATAGTTCACAGTGTGCAAAGAGGAGTTCAGTTCAAAGCAGTGGTCTCTGCGACCCTTTTACTCACAAAGTACCTGAATTTCGTAGCAAAAGCAACAAAATGTCGCAAAGAAGCTGGTAGCGATGATTTTCCTGCACGCGAGGCCGGCGATGCGTTAAATCCTTGCCGCAAGGGAGGATGATGCGCCGATCTGCTGATGCGTGCGGAGACGATGCGACCAACTTCTGCACGCTAGGCCGCCGATGCGATGACTCCTTGCCGCGAGGGAGGAGGCGATGCGACGATCCTGTTGCATGTGCGATCAGATTACGATGCGAGATGGCGCTCCGCGAGGGAGCGACGATCCGGATGCGATGCGATGAAAATGGCGGACGCCCGGCGTCCGCAATGCGATGTCGTGAAGCGATGATCTCTTTGGTTGCGAGCGCTCGGCGGCAGCAGCACGATGATTTTTCGGGCGCTCTCAGCTGCGGCGGCTCGCAAACGTGCAGTTGCGATGATCTTTGGTTGCGAGTACTCAGCGGCAGCAGCGCGATGATTTTTCGGGCGCTCTCGGCTGCGGCGGCTCGCAAACGTGCGTAATGCGACGATTTCAGCACTCTCTTCTCTGTACTAGAACTAGAGGCCCTGGAACTCACAGGAGCCTCACCTGCAGATAGAAATCCTCGCTGGGAGGAATCAGGAGGCTGGTGGTGAAGTCTGATGTGCCTGAGACTTCAGCAGGAGGCTAGCTCTTCTCCTAGCCCTTGGGTGATTGCTTTAGCAAGATTAATAAAAGTTCTCTCAAAAGTCCTTTTCCCTCTTCTTCCAAGTCCAATGGTAACTACTGCAGGCCAATCCAAGAAACAGCACACAAGGACAGTCACCTCCTGCAGAGTCCTTCAGTTACACGGACAGAGGTTCGTCTTGACATCCAGGAGCAATACACTTTGTAGGGGTTTCAGCACAGATATTTATACCCCAAAAGTCTTTGTTCTCAAAAGCTACAAGTCACTGAGCCTAGCCAGAACCAGTTCTGTTCAGTCCTGGAGCACTTTGTTTACCAGGCTGCATCCTTCCTTTCAGGAAGAGGGGGTCTGCTATCAGACGCACAGTGGGAGGTGGAGCCATCATTCACCTTGCCAGGCACAGCCCTATTCAAGTCAAGGAGCTACCCCTCCCCAAACTCCAAACACAGATCTCTCTATTCAATCCAGGTCTGGCTCAGCCTGCCCTGCCCCTCCAAAACCAGACAGCCAATACACATAACAGCAGAGCACACTGGAAGGCTTAGGCAAGAAAATACCTATTTCTAAAAGTGGTATTTTCAAACACAGAATATAAAAATAAACTTCACTAAAAGATGTATTTTAATATTCTGAGCTCAGGCATACTAAATTCGTTTTTCTACCATGTTCCTGGGGTCAGTTAGGACTATAGAATGTAATAGTCAAACTGCCCATTCTAGCCTATGAGGAACAGGTAGCCTTACAGTAGTGAAAAACGAAATTGGGTGTAATTCACTACCAGGACATGCTACACACACCAAGGCATGTCCTACCTTACACATACAATGCACCCTACCATAGGGGTGACTTACATGATGCCAAGGGAAGGTTCAGGGGCTGGGAAGTGGGTGCACTTCACAGCCAAGATGGCAGTTTTGGACTGCACACAGACTCTGCAGTGGCAGGTCTGAGACACACTTTACAAGCTGCTTCTGTGGGTGGCGCAAACCAGCGCTGCAGGCCCACCAGCAGCATTTGGTTTACCAGCCCTGGGTATACACAGGCCACTCTACTAGGGACTAACAGATAAACCAAATAAGCCAATCATGGATGTACCAATTCACATAGTCATATTTACAAAGGGAGAGCATATGCACTTTAGCACTGATCAGCAGTGATAAAGTGCCCAGAGTCATAAAACCAACAAAAGCAGGTCAGAAAAAATACAGGAGGAAGGCAAAAAGTTTAGGGATGACCCTGCAAAAAGGGCCATTTCCAACATTACCGATTTCTTTAGGTAATGTTAAGCAATAACAAAAAAGGGTACCCCTATAAATTCAGATTTTTTTTCTAACTGGGAGATGAAAACTTCAGCAAAAAGTAGTGTTGATGGTGTGAAGCAATTTTAATGGCAGAATTCTCTCACAAAACGTTTATGCGAGTACATTCTCTCTCAGTAACTTTTTTCAGAGGCAAAAAAGTATGGAAACTCGTCAACCTTCCCAGGTTGTGAAAGTAAAATGTTTGCCAACTTAGGGCCTGATTACGAGTACGGCAGTCTGTAGTACCGCCAAACTTGCGGTGGCGGTCCAACCACCGCCACACTGCCGCATCAAGCGCTGCATTCTGAGTGTGGCAGTTGGACTGCCACAGGACCGCTGCATCTGCTGGGATCCAGGATCGCACAGCGTGGTGGTGGGGGTCTGAGGCAAAAATATGCTGGCGATGCCGCAGCGGTAAACCACCGAGCATATTCGGAGTTGTTAAACTACCTCCCTTTCCATGGCGGTGAGCCTGCCATAAAAAGGTTGGTGGTAAGGCAACTAAAGGGGCCATAATAGGGCTCCCTGCGGCATCTAGGCCCACATGTAGTGGCCCCCTGGATTTGCACCCCCAGTTCCTGCACTGTGAAGGAAGGTGCAGTTGGCGCTCTGACAGCGGCGGTCTGCATGTTAGGCTCTTCATGTTAGGCATGTTAGCCTGTCAGGCTCATGCCTGACAGGCCGCAGCAGGACCGCCCACCAGACCAGGATTTAACTCTTAATCTGGTGGGTAGGCGCACCACGGCTTTGGCGGTCCTACAGCAGACGGTGCATTGCACCCTTCGCTGTAGGACCGCCTAAGTCGTAATAAGGCCCTAAGTTGAACTTTGCAGTCAAAGTTTGAAACGTAATTATTTTTGTGTAGGCACGAGTGTTACAGAGTTAGACAGAATACAGTTTCGTAGATACTTCAAATCTAGAACCCTTTTGAAGAATTATCATTATGAATTTTTTTACTGTATAATACAAGCCTCCCAAGTAGTTACAAAAACTAGGTTAAGGTCATAACTTAGAGCTGTTTTAGGATGTTAATATATACCCTCTCTTCTACACACCGCTGTGCTGAGAAAGGAATGCACCTGAATAGATGGTGCTCCTACCCCTTCCCATGAACTGGTCACAGAGGGGAAGAGACAATGCACTGCTTCTTACAATTCGCTCAGTAGTATAGTAAGGACACAATGTGCCCTGGTGCAAGCAAGAAAAAAAAAATGAACCATTTGAGCTGGAGTATTAAAATGCAGCAATTGTCAGGGTTTAGTGGGCCCTTCAGGGCTCTAGGCCCCCGTTCCGCGGCACCTGCTGCACCAATGGTAACAACACCCCGAATTCTCTGTGCCCAAGTTAAAGCAGGCGATACAAAAGGGGATGATGGACGGAACGTTTGAGCCAATCAAACACTCACCCCCAGTCAACTGATCTGGGTTTAATCCATCATCATTCTTTAGCTCACTCCACCACCCCAGTTCAGACATGGCCATATGCAAATCAGTCTGACCCTGTGCCTCATGGGAACAGTCCAGCCCGAACTGCCAAGCCATGTCTTCCCTGGACCGGAAACAAGCATCCTAGGACCGGTTTCTGGCATTTCAGCCGTCATCAGCCAGGCTTGCTTGAATCCAGTGGCAAAGTGAGCAAGGGACCCACGTCTGGGCATACCCCCCCCAGTTAAAGCAGGGTCATCTTTATTTTTGTAATCTCCTAACATCTCTTTGTTATTAGCTGCTCCCGCACTACCTTATTGCCAGTAATGTTTTTGAGCAGAAAAATCTACACTGCTCTCGCTCTCTCTCTCTCTCTCTCTCTCTCTCACACACACACACACACAAACACACACACACACACACACACACACACACACACACACACACACACACACACACACACACACACACACACAAACACACACACACACACACACATCTGTATAAGTAGTTTGCAAGGTATGGAAGACTGCATGACTTTGAACTTGCTGCAGAAAAAGTTGTGGTAATATTAGGGGAATCCACAGTAAAAACCGAGCCACCAGACCATAAAGCAGGCCAACAAATAGCCAAAAACTGCCCCGCACACTGACCTGTCAGGCCAGCCCTTCGAGCAGTGCCTGATTGCCCATAGTCCAGTCCGCCTCTGCACGTAGAGCCAGTATTGGAGGAAAGTGACTGCCCAATAAATGTCAGCAAGAAGCGGTTTCAACTTCTACGTGCTCACAACATCTGCAGTTGCATGAAATAGGGTGGAGAGGGTGACAAAAAATTGTCAGTAGTGTTCACGTGAGCCCAATATATAATTCAGAGGGTAAAATAAAGTTGGAGAGGGAGATGAAGACGACAGTGGTGCCCACACATGCGTAAGAACCAGGCTTTGATATACAATGTAGTGGGCGTGGAGTAAAGGAGGAAGGGAGAGGCAGGAGTCTGTAAATATAGGGGCATATTATCTAAAAAGTGTGCTAAACATCGCAAAGCGTGTTTAGCGAGCACTTTTTTATCGCCGGCTATCGTCGGAATAATTTGCCATGCTAACGCTGTATTAGCGACATTTAGCGCTATGGCGATAATTATTCCAGCCATAGCGGTGTTTTCCATGAAACATCGCTGGTTTTCCAGCGATGTTTCATGGAAAACGGCGATAACCTTGCTGATACGACCCTGTGGTCGTATCAGCATAATCCACCCCCCCCATGTTAGATGACCCCGGTTAGCGCGACTTTTCACGTCGCTAACTGGGGCCATGGCCACCTTGCTAGTAGGCGATAGGCCTGTTAGCGGGTGTTTCCCAGGTTTGTTCGTCGGGAACGCCCACTTTGCATGTCATTAGCGATAAATATCGCTGACATGCAAAGCGGTAAAAACACGGGCGCTAATGCCCGAAAACTGTCGCTAACTGCTGTTAGAGACAGTTTGCTGATAGGGCGATAAGAATATCGCCGCTTCAGCGGCAAAAAGTGCCGCTAAAGCGGCGATAGTGCCCTTGCTAATATGCCCCATAGTGCAGAGACATATAAAAGGTGGCAATGGTGCCCATGAAGGTCGAAAAGCCAAGCAGCAATATATAAGGTAGGAGTCTCGGAGCTAGGGTGAACAAAGTTGCACTGGTACTAAGGTAGGCCTGAGAAAATATCAAATGCAGTAGACAGGCAGGGTGCAGAGTGAAGCATGTGTGTTTGGCAAATTAAGGTATTTAGCCAAGGCAGGAAGACCAGTCCATGCATCGATCTCTTTCACATTTACTTTACGGCATTCTCCTATGCAGAGATGGTGGTGACTACATCTACGAAGTATAACTTTGTAAATGAATACTATACAATCTGATTTTCCTCACAAACACAAGTCCAGAAAACTCAAAAATGATATATATTTTTGTCATTCAGTAACTGCATATGTAAGAATCTTTGTATTTTTGAAGTTTGCTTTTTGCCCTTTCCCATGAACACCAACCCTAAACTCCTGACAGATACCACCAGCACACCAAGGCATTGTAACGTTGTCGCCATCAGGCTAAGGCCCAATTCTTGTCTACCTCCAGCCACAGAAATGCAGGCAATAGGCTTCGCTATCTGAAGAAGCTGTCCTCACCCTCCGAATAGTCATGCCAAACCAGAGGCGCCCAAATAGATCCCACCTTGCTTTTGTAATGAATACTGTGAGACAAACTTGAGGATGAACTTCACAAGACATCCACTCCAACATTTTCAACATTTGCATTTGTTATCCACACATTTTCTCACTTTGCTATGATCCAGGCCAGGGTTCTCCAAAGTCGGTCATGGAGGGCAGGATCCATGCAAGATTTTTAGAATCTCCACATTTAGATAAATGTAGCTCTCTTAAAAATCTGGCATGGCACCAGCCCTTAGGACCGACTTGGAGAACCCTGATCTAGAGGTTACTGCATCCTTTGAGTTTAGTCTATACTTCTAAGCTGATCAGCTGATTTTACTGAAGCAGTGGTCTAGTGGTAGGCAGCAGTGAACAGACTGTTTGCCTACTTAAGGTGCCTATCAAAAGTGTCTAATATAGCACAATCTCACATGCATACAAATCTTTGGAAAGAAACAGTTTGGTATCCTCAAAATAAATGCTATCTCAAAAAGCGTCCTCTAAATTCATAAAACCCTACATGAAACACTGACCTTTACTGAAAGCTTCTCATTGTTGCCTCTCCTTTTTTTCTTCGAATAGCCCTCTTCCATTTCCTGCATGCTGCCTCTCTCTGAGCACAACCTACTCTAACTCACATTCATGTTTGCCCTAATCTCTATTCTTGTGTTTCTGCAAATTGACTCGAGCTCCTTTCAAAGCTTCTCCTTCTTGAGAATCCATACCCCTGCAGCCCAAGAATACCTAATCTCCTTTATTGCATCTATTAGCCGTATCAACCATCTGCATGTACTCACATATGCCCCTCCCCCTTATAATTACATTTAACTCCCAATTAATTTGATCTACCGCAAAGTAACTGGAGTAAATGCATGGAATGGTCTGCTTGAGTGCACAATAACACACAATAATCAATAACAATGAACTAACCACTAACCTTGGGTCCCGGAGCAGCGCGACACTCGATATAGAGCACTTCAGTTCCTCGTTAGGGATAGTAAGTGCTATATAAATACAATTATATGTCAATCCAATACAATAAAATATACTGAAAACCGCGGGGTAAAATAACTGCATGGGCGATGTCGAAGGGAAAGCAGGCAATAATGATGAATTTCTCAAAACATTATGTGCATAATTAAATTTCATATACCCACCCTTAAGGTAATCCTAAACTAGGTTGCATCTTTTATCTGATAAACCCAGACCTTCTGCCTGTTCGAGTTTATCAGTGCAGCTGTAGATAACCAGGCTCCTATTTTTGTGGTGCGCAGCAAAACCAGTCTTCTGCTAAGGTTGTGAATTTTAAATATGCCTTCCCTCTTTTTTTAGGTTTGGCTTAATCTAATACCATTTTGATTTTATCTTTATCCACTGGTCTGTTGTTGTGTCATTCACCCATTCCAGCAAACAGCCTGGGACAATGGGTCAACCCTCTTCAGCCATTGGCTGACTTCACTGTTTGTGACGGCATTCTGCCCTTTCACAAGGAGTTCATTGATGCACAGAGTGGTTCCCCTCTGTTCAATAAACTACTATGGAAATGTGCACGTCAGACTGAAAATACTTTTGCTTTTACACAATGTATTTTTTTTTTATCACAAATATGTGTTTTTAAGCTCTTCCAGCAACAATGCTTTACAAACATGACGAAACAAAAAAAGCATTGACAAAGCTGAAAGCCTGGCACCCAATGCCAGACTCATTGGCTTTGCCAAGGTCTGCTATATTATTATTCGTGGTGTGGAGGGGCCATGAAATATTTTAGCAATTATTTTTTTTATTGGTCCCACCAACATAGTGGGACTCCACATTCTTTCCCCATTTTACTGTGCACTGCCCCCAGCCCTATTAAGGGGGAGTGTTAAAAAAGCTGTGGCATAAATAAATGAAACAAAGAGCCAGAATGTGGGGTGCAAGCATTTCACAGTTTCTTTAAATTCCCTATAAAGGCTTTGACATTAATGTGCTGCAGGTGTGTCATTCTTGTGCTGTGTATTGTTCCTGTTTCGCCTTCATGCCTGGCGCGGCAGCTTCTCAGGGGTGGTAATGCTGACTTCCCGTGACTGCTGGTGGTAAGCCCATAACAGATGGAGCATGTGCTGCTGATACTGACGAGGCAGGCCACATTGCTGTGGTGAGGGTAGCGGATGATGCCAAGTCTGATCTGGGCCAGAAATGGGATGGAAGTGCTTCTCTTACAGGGATTCTGGTTTCAATTTACTAAACATATAAAAGAACACAGAGGTGCCAAAATCTACCATTGCAGTCCCAGATGGACGTTTCACGTAACAATCCCTGTCTAGTTTTGCCATAGTTAACATGTATCATGGGCGCAGCATTGACTTCAGGACGGTCACATGACCACAAAAACACAAATATTACACTAATGAACTTGCTAACGATCTAAGTTATGTTAAGTTGCTTTGGAGTGCCTGTCTATTGTACTGAAGAGGTCTTTTGGCGGTATTAACTAAACACCTGCTTTAGAGAAGGGAGGTAATGAAGGAAAACGGGTCTATCTTCCTAACACACATAACACATCACGTATAATAATGAAGCACATTGTCACCCCTTGGGACATCTTGGCACTCTGTTTAATGTTACCCAACTCAACAGTACTCATTTTATTGCCCTCGGAAAGATGACAGACTAAGGGGCTTATTACGACTACGGCAGTCCATTGGACCACTGTAGTCGCGGTGGCAGTCTGTGGACCGCCACACTGGCGATCAACCTGCCGTATTTCGACTTCAGCCGTCAGGCCGCCACAGGACCACTGCAGCCGTTGGGGATCCGTGATCCCGCAGCTGTGGCGCAGCAGTCTGAGGCAGCAATATGCTGCCAGTGCTGCTGCAGCACAGCCAAGCATATTACGAGTTGCCTCACGGCCATCATTTCCATGGCGGTGAGCCCGCCATGGAAAGGATGGCAGTGAGGCAACTCGTGCCCCCTGTTGCCTCAGGGCCTGGGAATACATGCAGGGGGGCATGTGATGTGCCCCTCTGTCTGCATGCACCCCTAGTTCCTGCACAGCATGGACTTCACAGTCCATGCCATGCAGGAACGTGTTTTGGCGGTGCCTTTCTAAGGGTAAGATAGAAGCCATTGAAAGGCACCACCGACCAGGATTCAAGTCGTAATCTGGTGGGCGGTCTGACTATAGGTTTGGCAGTGTAGCAGCTGGTGTGGCGGCCGTAAGTCAATCAGCTGGGATTAGAAACTGTTACCATGAGGTCAAATACAGGTTTCTGAAGTAGATGCATTATTCCTCTGAGTCCAGCCATAACAAACATACGGCCCGCCGTACGCAGATAGCATGTCAGACCTGCCGTCATGGATCATTTTCCCCAAGAATAGACTACTGCCATGTATGTGGGGGGGGTTGCTGGAAATAATCTTCACTAACATTATGCACAAGTTTAAATTAGGCTGAGGCTTGGAGCATAGATTACAATGATGCCCTAAGAGTGGGGATTGTGATTGCAATGTTACTGCGGGAAGAGGACAGTCTTAAGTGCGTGTCTGAATGAAAGATGTTGGGTGGATCTTAATATTAGAAGCAGCTTTTACCGAAAGACTCAGTAGATCAGGCCCTCAGCATCTTTACCATCCAGCTCTTCGTATAGTCACTGTAGGTGTGGCAATCCAGCCTAATCCGTTTCTCCTCCCTGGATAAACCCTGCCTGTCTGGAATCCTGCAGTTTTTTCCTTCTCAATAAGAGGTTGTTGTGTGTTTATAACGCCACATTCTCCTTCCCCCAGTTCTGTCAACTGTTAACTGGGTAAGGCAAGTTGGAAATTCAACAGAAATTTGCTGGGTGTTAGAGATCCCACTTGGGGCCTAATTACGAGTATGGCGGTCCTGGGATCACTGAACCCGTGGATGGCGGTACGAATTCCGCCATTGCTTTGGGCCTCCTGCCCGATTACGATGGTGGGGGTGGGACCGCCACAAGGCAGCCGCCACCACCAGGATCCCACAGTGGCAGCAGTGGGGAAAGGAGACGGTAATCGTGGCGGTGCCTATGCCGGCACCGCCAAGCAGATTACTACCTGCCTTTCCACTAAGTATGCTTGGTGAAAAAGGCATGTTAAGGGACCCCCGGGCAAATCTGCCCATGGGGTTGCATGCGGGGTCCACATGATACGCCCCCTCAAAAGTGCACGGGCGTGCATGAAATGTGTGGCATGCACGACATGGTGCATGCCACACCGTGCACGGACGTGCTGGAGGCGCTGTCACGGTGGTGGTATGCTTTTTGGGCTCTCTTATGAGCCAAACATTCCCACCTCTGTGACACCGCCGCACCGCCCGCCCTGGATTCCTATCATAATCCGTCGGCCGGGTTTAGTGCAGGTTTGGCTGTCTTTCTGGGACCACTGCTGCGGCAGTCCTACAGGAAGACCGCCACACTCATAATAAGGCCCTTGGTTTTATTTAGAGTGTGGTTATTGTTGCATTATTGAACAGAAGCCAATCTAATCAAGAGATTAATGACCATCTGAAGATGTGACGCCATCATGGGGAGCTCGCACCATCTCTAGGGCGATGTCATTGGGTGAGCCAGAGATTTTACTTTTAGCTACTAAATCGATAAACTGTTCAATGAGGATAGGAGAATAATAGCTAAATACAAGTGGATTATCAACCACAGAAGTCTGGTATTGAGCTGTGTTTCTTACTAGGCTGCTTGTGCGTTCACTGTCATTTACAATTGTTCTGTTCATGAGTTCTGTCTCCTGGGTAAAAAAATGTAACAGAACCACAAAGGTGGTTGTGTGGCATTTTTTGCGCTTTTATAGCTTTCTAGCTCATCTAGATTACTGAATAGATTTTACAGTTCTCATTATTTTTTTGTGTCCCTCTTCACTCTAGACCCTTCATCTGTCTTTCGGATTCAGCAATCTTATCAGTAAATCATTTTAGGAATTGTTTCCACTATGATTCCCAAAGCCCTATATGAAATCTAGATTCCCATAAAACTAACACTGGAGAATAGATGTGGTTCACAACATGTTTTTATGTCTCAGATGAGGCGTTGTCTTGGGAATTTCAGATGCCCACCAGCGATCATGTACTGGCTGCACAAAGAGCTGCATGGGAACAAGTCTCAGATTTAGTGGAAATGCCGGGGCCGAGAGCAAGTGATGGAAAAGAAGAGGCAGAGGGAGGACAGTTTATATCGGTGATAGAGAAGTTGTTCTTGCTCCTCTATGGTGTGTTTGGGGCTTCTGTTTGTTACCCCACACCAAAAATCGTGTTCGGACCTCGCAAACTCCCCTGACGTTCCCCCGCACCAGCAGCCCTGGAAGTTTTACACTGATGGCCAGTGCACAAATTCTCTTATTCACTTTCAGAGCTTATGGAGCAGTGGGGCCAAGATACGTAACTTCCGGAGTTACTCACCACATAACTCTATGGACGCTTATGTCTTCACAAGGCAACCTTCTTCAATCTTCTACCTTCAGATTTAAAACGCCAGGAGGAAAATCCTTTACAGTCTTGGGTACAAAGGCTTGGAATCATCTCCCTCGGTATTTGAGATTCATCAAATCGGAAACTATCTTTAGAAGGCAGCTCAAGACATGGCTTTTTGGCACTTCTGATGCGCTGTGTCACTCATCCTCTGAAGCACCCTCCTCTCGGGTCACTTTGGATTATGTAGCCACACTCATGACCGCTCAGTGCCCGGATGCTCCTTTGAGAATGGCAGTGTGCTCTATAAATACACCATTCATTCATTCATGTGCTCTGTTATGTTATGTTATGCCGTTTTATATAGCGCACAGCTGCCCCGGCAAAGGGGCATCCCAGCGCTGATAGCAGAAAACTGCAAAACTATAGACAACAGAAGCAGCCTACAGTGGAGGAAAGAGGTGAGTTTTGATCACCTTACGGAATGCCAAGTAGTCTTTCATGCTGCAAATGGCGTAGGGGAGCACATTCCAAAGTTTGGCTGCCAATACACAGAAGGAACGTAAAATGGCTACTTCTTCACTCCAACAATCTGTTAGTTTACATCATTATTTCATGTTTTCATCAGTAGTTTCATGAATTTGTAAGAGCTGAATGTTACAGGTGCTATTAAGTAACTAATTTGATGATACTCAATTTAGCAAGCTTTGGAAGGGAGGAATTCTGAGTTCACCTTTGCCAGGAGCTAGTGACCTGCAGATCATGACATTTTACAATATTAAGTGTTTAACTTACTGAGCCATCCTGCTAGTATTTTCCTGAGTGCTGGCATTAACAAGAGTCAGGTGGCTTATGACTGGAATGTCCATACTTAGCAATTGTACAGTCTAAGATGGCACATTGCAGACATTTGTTACCTTCTGTCTTCAACATTTGATAGTGTACATTTTGGTACTGCCTCGTAGCCCTTTTGCCAGTCCAAAAGCTTAATAGTGTGTTGGGACAATAAGTGTACCCTTTTCCTCCATACCTATCCCTTATTTCTCGTGTGCAAGTTTTTCAGCACCGACCTCACTGCACCTACTGACTGTGATGCAAAAAGCCTCTAATAAATTATTAAAACTCTATTTTGTTACCTGGTGTGCGGGAGCATGCAAAGACTTTATATGTGGAAGGAAATTGATTCACACCCAAATCTGGAAATAGTAGTGAGAGAGATTTGAGGCACCCACTGGTCCTGTGATGTGCCTGGTATTGGTCAGGAGATGAGGACTCAGAAAACGTTTAAAGAAATCTGAGCTTTCCAGTTACAGGGCCCACCTGCCGCGCCAAGAACATGAGGGCCTCAGGCTGCCAAAAAGTTTTCCAGTGACAGGGCCCACCTGCTGGGCCAAGAACATGAGGGCCTCAGGCTGCCTGTGGCAGCCTCCTCCCCCTCTACTGTGATCCGCCCTGCAGTCTCAGACCCTTCAAACCTGTATGCAGTTCACTCTTAGCACATGTGTAAATTCCACATGCACACAGAAGAACCACTAAAGCTAGGGGTCAGTATGTTTTTTAGGTTTAGCCTACAAACTGTCTGTTGTTAAAAGGCCTCTTGTGGATTATACCAAAACTTACAGTGAGCATAGAGCCAGCCCACTACCTTCCATGGGTTGGCTTTCTTGCCAGTCTCACATGTTTGCCTTTTTCTTCTTGTGTTAGTTTGTTCCTCCACTAGAGTATAGCTACTTTACCATCCATTTGATTAGATGATTTGTATCCTTTGAATGCTCACATTCAGGGAACTATTTCTTTCTTTCTATTGCAGCACTCCATGACAGAGCATGTGTTGCTTGTGCTGGTCCTCCTTAAATGTCTACCAACCCAAACCCTGTATGCTCTCCCTGTCTGTCCCTTATCCCTCACCCCAGCTCGTCAATTGGTTCCCCACCCCTTCCTGGCTTTTTAAAAAATATATTTTTTTCCATCCCCCCTAGCCAAGCCTTAAGCGCTTCCATTGCTCCCTACCCCCTCCTCATTGCCCCCCTGCCCGTCCTCTGGCGGTCTTCTAAAACAAAAGTGTGTGTGACCCAAAAGCTGCCATTTGATGATAGGCCACTTTTTAAATGTATGTTTTCTGCCGTCACTTAATTAAAGTATCTGTGTTTGTCTTCCACCCACATCCACTCCCTGTCGTTCATCTGCTCCTAAAGTTTTTGTATGTTCCGCCGGCTGCCATTTGATGCCAGGCCGTTCATTTTCCCTGATGCGCTTTTGTGCACAGTTAAATCGTTTTTTATTTATTTACTACACCAAGATTGGCTTCCACCGTCTTGAAATAGTAAATAAAATTAAAAAAAATGGTGCCTGCATAATTCCATATGCACGTGCATGCGTAGTGACGTATGCATGTGAGTGCATTATCTCACTAACCACTACAGCATCTTGATACATAAGCGCATATGCGTCGTGAGGCATATATGCCATGCTTGTGTCATGACCCTTTTTTTTATTGTTATTTTTTTGCTGATGCTATACAGCATTGGAAATATACTTCTGTTTTTGCCTATGCTGAACTATTTGTACAAATGTCATTATATTGTGACCTTGGATATGTTATTGGAAATTGTGGAGAGCTTGCAGGATTGATGACAGTTCCCTCTAGTTCAATGATCTGTGACTTCCCAAAAGGATCATCAGGCTTTAAATGTTCAGGTTCCCAGACCAGATCCCCAACCAATGGAACTGGCATCCGTCTCAGAATTAGGGGAGCTCTTGTATGGATTGATGGACTGTTGCACAGAGATTTTGGATCAACCCACCACTGTAGACCTGCTGTGACTTAAATCAGAGCTGGTACCATAGTTTCCAGTGAAGGAACACCTGGAGCCATATTTACAAGCCCCTTTTGTCACCAGAGTTTCACTTTTTTTGACGCTCCGGTGGCGTTGTGCCAATCCCCATATTTACGGCTTACCGCCACCTTGTAAATATGCCCCTTTTGGCCGCAGCCCGCTGAGATGAAGGGGTGTGCAATGGGTGTTGCAGTGGGTGTTCCACCGCAACACCCACTGCTTTTTGACGAGGCCCCAGATTTACAAGGCTGGGGCAGCGCCAAAAACTAAGGCCAGGGAATACCTGGTCTTAGAATGGCGATACCGGAAGAAATTGTTATTATCTCTTTTTTTTACCCTTTCTATGTGTGCTGCATTTCGCAGCACACATAGAAAGAGCAAATCGCCATTATTGATTGTTTATGTGCAGGAAGGTATCCCTTCTTGCACATAGACAATCGCTCCTGCAGCGCAGGCACCCTTGCAACATGGCGACAGGGTGCCTGCGCAGGCCCTAGGCAGGTTTTTTTGCGCCCACGCCTGGGGAAACGCAGGGGTGAGCCGTATACTTGTGAATACTGTGAATCCCTGCGTTTAAAAAATGTTGGAGCGTGGCGTTGCCAAATTTATTTGTAAATATGCCGCCTGGTTTACAGTGGCAACATTTATAGCATTCATGTGAACAAAGTGCCTGTTTATGAAAACATGCGTTCATGCCCTGAGAGTTACGAGATATTAAATTATTACTGGGCGGCCTTTAGCATGCGCAAGCTGGGACTACTCCTGCGGCGCCCACCTTGAAAAGTGCACATTAGTTGCCTGCAGCAGTCTTCCTCTGACCTGAATCCAAAGAAAAGTGTGTCGAGACACTGAATCTGAAGGCTGTGGGCATCCATGTCCAGATTTTGCCCGTTTTTCTTTTCATGGCGCTCCATAATTTCTCCCCCCACCATCCTCCTCATTATCCCAAATATTTTACTCATTGACCAATAAAGAGGATAACTAGGAGTGGGTGCCAAATTTGATTTCGCCCACGATGCTAGCTGAGCAAAGGCCACCTCTGAAAAGATTATACACCCAAGTCTTAAAGAATAAACCCCTGAGAGTTAAAAGTCTTTTGAAACCTCAGATGGCTTGCACGAATGTAATCAGAGGTGCACCCACCTCTAAAACGATTCTAGTATTTTCTTTTGCACTCGTGCACCTAAGTATATTGCTTGTTATACTGATGTTCAACAGAGAGGAACACCTCTGCCTTTGCTGACTCTCAGTGGATTCCAGTCTTTGAGAGGTCCCTTCCTGGATCCCTTATTTTGGACATTACCCGGCTCTTGAAGATCCTTGCTTCAAGAAGCCAACCTGAGAAAGAAAGAAATGGGCAGTATTACAGTGTTGCACAGTAACACCCATGCGAGTGCCGCATTCAGAGAAAGATGTACCTGACAAATATCTTGGAACAAGCAGCAGCAAGCCACGATTGTCAATGAACATTGAGACATTGTCATTTTGTTGAACATTGCATTGAAAATTGAATTCACAAGCTATTTATAGCAAAGAATGTTTGCACAGATTGCAGAGTTATTTTGAGAACAACTGTTATATTTATACATTGACCATTCCACAGGCTACAGCAGAGAGGTTAGTGCTATTTGCTCTCATGGGTTCTGAGCATGTGATAAGAGTGGAGAAGATGAAGACGAGCTCAGTGGACTGCATCACACGACTCCATATGTCCGCGAATCTCCAACCATCTCCTTGCTGAAGCCTTCTGGAGCTCAAAAAGGGATCGCAACAAGACTTGAAGATGCACTGGTCTTTGGACTCAAAGAAATACCATAGCCAAGGGTATTCTGAACCTGGCCCATGTGAAGATGAGGTCTCGACTCGGGTTAGCAGAAAATTCGGAAGATTGAGCATTAAGCCATGAAAAGCTAGACAGTTCTTTAACACTTATATTTCTATCGCCTGCTGTGTCATGGATACCGAAGGAACATAAATTAGCCAGTCACAGAGGTAAGGAAACACTGGAAGACACTGTAGATGTAGGATCATCCCTGCCAGAGCCACCATCTTGGTGAAGGGTCTTGAGGCAAAGTAGAGTGCAAATGGTAGAACTCTGATCTGGTAGTTCTGATTATGAACACAAAACCTGAGGAATCTGTGATAGGAATGAGCAATGGGAATATGAAAAAAATGCATTCATCAAGACTTTTGTTGCTAGGAAGTGGCGTTTAAGAGCACACGAATGACCTTTTGTAATATCTCCATTTTGAATGGACAGTGTTTTACCCATTTTTTGACTTTCCTCGAGTCTTTTACAACCCAAAATCTTCCTGAAAATCAAAGAACAAGGGAGCTAATTGAATAAATTCCTTTCTCTTTCTTAAAGACAAGAACTAGAATTACTGCTTGCTTGTTTACTAGAGCAGAAAGGCCCATCAGCATTGCCTCTTTCTTGATTATAGAGTAGTAATCCCCGAGTCCGGGGGCAGAACGTAAACTCTCTCTTGTGGTCTAGTTTATCTGTCTTTAACACTCAGGCCTCTTTGCATCGCTCTTCCACCATGCAGTGTGGTGCAAGAGCAACGCAAATACAAAATTAAACTTATGAAGCCATGCAAGGCCACCTTGCGTGGCCCTGCATAGCTTCATAAATCTCAAGTAATATAACATAGCGCAAATCACTGCGTTGCATTACTCTGCGCCAGGGAGACATTTCCATGGTGTTTTGTGGGTGTTCCCATGCACATTCCTAGATTTACAAGAACAGGAAACCTGGTAATGTGCCACAAAGATATGCCTCCCCAGGAGAGGCGTAACGAGGAAAAATATCTTTATTTTTCCTCGTTTTTTCCTCTTTCTGCAGCATACATAGAAAGAGGAAAAAGCCTCTCAGGATTGTTTTTGTGCAGGAAGTTGCACCTTCATGCACAAAAACAATCCTGCATGTTACGCAGGCATCCTTGTACCATTGTGCAAGGGTGACTGCATTGTGCGCTACGCAGGGAAAAGGACAGGATGCGCCATATTGCCGTAAATGCAATGCATTCCTCCTCTTTCACACTGACGCAGCGCAGCAAGGTGACTTGCAGCGTTGCGTCACCTTTTCATAAATCTGGCCCTAGATTATATCTCTGTAATTTCTGGAAGTGTTAAATGCTTGTTCAGACTGAAATGTTAGGGTCCTCTTCTCATTGAAGTCTAGCATAGTCAGGAGCAGAGCTTTCTCCATGGAGAACTCTGATTCCAAGACTATTGACGTTTCCAAAAGTGCTCCGGGGATTGCTGCATTCAGGACAGTTGACAAAAAAAGAACCCTTCTTCAGACCCTCCAGCATATTGCGGCATGGATTAGGACATTTTGCGGCACAAATATGGAAATTTTGTGACATTTTTGCAGCACTTTATTTTGCTATTCTGCATTATAAAAATGCCTCCCTGGGCCCGCTGCATGTCCCATGGGCGGAGAGCCTTAAATGTAATTACAAAATATTGGCCCCTGGGCCTGCCGCTTGGCCCATGGGCAGCGGGTGCTAGATGTAATGAAAGGAAATTGCCCCCAGAGCCCGCTGTGTTCCCTGTGGGCATCGAGACGAAAACTGCATTAAAAAAATGCCCCCCTAGGCCCACTGCATGCCCAAGGGTTGGCGGGCCCTAGGTTTAATTAAAGAAAATGGCCCCTAGGCTCGCTGCGTGCCCCGTGGGCGGCGGACCCTAGATTTAATTTAACCAAATTACCCCCTGGGCCTGCAGCCTGCCCCATGGGCGGTGGGCCTGAGACTGCATATTAAAATGACCCCATGAGACGCCGCGTGCCCCATTGGTGGCGTGCCCTAGATTTAAGTAATATTGCCTCCTGGGCCCGCCGCATGCCCCAAAGACAGCAGACCCAAAATGTACTAAAAATGAATGCCCACTGTGTGCCCCGTGGACAGCGGGCCCAGGGGGCATTGATTTTTGTCAAGCTTTGGGCTCGTTGCTGGCCCCGTGGGCGGTGGGTTCTAAACTTGATGAAAATAAATGCCCCCTGGGCCCGCCACGTGCCCGGAGGGCCCAAAACCTGTGAAAAATAAATGCCCCCTGGGCCTGCCGCATGCCCATGGGGGGACGGCCCAAAGCCTAATAAAAATGAACTCTGGACCCGCCGCCCACGGATCACCCAGAGGCAATAATTTGATCAAGTTTTGAGCCTGCCATCCTATGGGGCACGCGGCGGGCTTAGGGGCAATATTCTTTACTTAAATCTAGGGGGTAATCTTTTATGCAGTGTTGGGCTGTGAGACCCTCCTTCTATTGGCCCAGTGGTGAGGAGGGGACTGGACCAATACAAGGAGGGTCGCATTCTTCAAATATCTCAGGCACTTCTATAAAAAGTACAGGCTTTTTATAAAACTGCCAATTTTGCAATTTGTTTTGCAAAACGCAAAATTGCGAAATCCTGGAGGGTCTGCTTCTTCGAGAACTCTTAAGACTTAAACTGATTATGCATAAAGAAAGAGCACTTCTCTTTATATAAAAAGTGCATCTTTTTGTCACGTTTCTGAACAAAGAGCATCGGGTTTTCTTGAAAGGGATTCTTAAGTTGATTTTTAAACTGCATCATTCGTCCAGTCTTTAAGTAGTAAGTTGCAGCAAGCAACAATAGTTTCCCCATTAGCCTTTGTGCAGAATCTCGCCATGTCAAATGAAACATCTGACAAAAATTCAATTTAACGTTCCATTCCTTGAAATAAGGCTTAACATTTTGTTCCCTCTTCAACTACCTCAAAGAGCTTCTTAAAATCTGAGATATGTAATTATGAGAAATATGGCCCATTAATTTTAGCCTCAAAGAAAATTGAGAGCCTGACTAAACCTTCTTAAGCACTAAACCTATTTTCTTACCCGCCGAGTCTTTCATAAAAAGCTCTTCTGCTCTAGATGTTCTTCTCACTAAGACTGCCACAAAGGAATCAAGTGGAACAGAATCAGGAAGGTTGGATCCCATTTCTTCTAATGGATACAGTTGGGTCATAAAGCTGTCAGGATCCTTCCATCCTCTCATGATTCCATCCAGAACCTGTGTATAAATAGGAACTCCTCACATGGTGCCTTCTGCGAATGAAAAAGCAGAGTCTCCTCTCTGGGATACAAGAATTCTCAGAAATTGGAAAACCGGTATTTTCTCTCATATAGGATTCCAGGCAACAGTTCTCCACCAATATATTTTCTCTCCTTATCAGCAGCATCACATCCTCATCAGAATTACTGTGTTAAAAGTGTCAGACACAGAAACATTATCAACTGGTTTTGAGACTATCTTTAGAAGCTAGCCTGGTCTTTTTTTTGTAAGTTAGCAAAAGTTTCCATTACAAGCTTTTTGAATCTTTCCTTCACAATGCCCTGATCTTTTAGGAGAGTGTGTCCTGAAATCAGTGAAGAGGCTGTGCATAAGCCTTTTCCTCTCATGTTTGCCAAACAAGAGGAAGAGATATTATTAATTTAGGATGATAGCAAACCGAAAACAAACAGCAAACAGTGGTAACCACCTTACCTGTCCCCCAGGATGCTGCTTAAATAGCAAATCACTTCTGTGTTTTAGGGCTAAAATAAAGGTCTGCACTTGCGCATACCAGGTAACACCCTCCACACTGATGCGTGTGAATTAATGGAAAACAAAAACTGAGAAACCACATTGGAGGAAACCAAATCGTGGAAAACCAATTTTAAGAAAAGGCAATTTCAAGTAAATGTAAAAAAAATTGAAAATTAAAGGAAACATTTAAAGGAAAGACAATTTTAAGGAAAAATTCAAAATTACATTAAACTTGGTTGGAGTTTAGGACTACTGTGGGGTTTTTGGGTTCAGGGATTGGTAATGTTTAGGGTGATGAGGAGGTTTTAGGGGTTAGGAATAATTGGAGTTCGGGCATGGGAAGGGACTTTTAGGTTTCAGGAATGGGTGGGTAAGGGTGTTGAGGGGTTTTTGGGATCCTGGATGGGTGGAGTTTAGAGCAGGTGAGGGATCGTAAGGTTCAATTATGGGTAGCAGTTGGGGTGGTGAGGAGATTTTAGAGTTTATGATGGGGCTTGGAGTTTAGGGTGATGAGGGATTTTAGGGTTCAAGGATGAGTAGTTTAGGGTGATGAGGAGTTCTTATGGTTCAGGGATTGCTGGTGTTTAAGGGTGGTGAGAGTTTTTTAGGGTTCAAGGATGAGGGGAGTTTGGGGGTGCTAAGGTGTTTTAAGGGGTATGGGAATGGTGGGGTTTAGGATTAGAAAGGGGTTTTTAGGGTTTTGGAATGGGTGGAGTTAGGGGTAATGAGTGATTTCCTGGTTCAGGGATGGTGGATTTTTGAGGTAGAAAGGACTTTTATGCTTCAAGGATGAGTGTAGTTTAGGTGTGCTGGGCAGTTTTAAGGGGCAGGGATTGATGGTATTTAGGCGTTGTGAGGGGTCAGCATTGGATGGTGTTGGTTCAGTGAATTAAAACCATCTAAAATAGTAGTCGCCACTTACAGCTTTTCCTGCCTTTCTGCCGCCGAACTCTCGTGGGGAGCACCGTACCTCTTTGGGGACTCGGAGTCCCAGCAGCACCTGGGCTGCCACCGGTCACGCCGCCGCGCACAAAAGCGCATCTGGAGCCCCTCGGTGCTGTAGTCGCCACATACAGCTTTTCCTGCCATTCTGCCGCCGAACTCCTGTGGGGAGCACCGTACCTCTTTGGGGACTCGGAGTCCCAGCAGCACCTGGGCTGCCACCGGTCACGCCGCCGCGCACAAAAGCGCGTCAGGAGCCCCGCGGCGCTGTAGTCGCCACATACAGCTTTTCCTGCCTTTCTGCCGCCGAACTCCCGTGGGGAGCACCGTACCTCTTTGGGGACTCGGAGTCCCAGCAGCACCTGGGCTGCCAACGGTCACGCCGCCGTGCACAAAACTGCGTCAGGAGCCCCGCAGCGCTGTAGTCGCCACATACAGCTTTTCCTGCCTTTCTGCCGCCGAACTCCCATGGGGAGCACCATACCTCTTTGGGGACACGGAGTCCCAGTAGCACCTGGGCTGCCACCGGTCATGCTGCCGCGCACAAAAGCGCATCAGGAGCCCCGCGGCGCGGGACGCGCCCGGGCCAAGGGCGGGCCCGTCCACGCCCATCGGAGCCCGTTGGAGGCTGGGCTGGGCTAACCCCCTAAAAACTGGATCAAGGTACCCCCATTTCATCTAACTTTAAAGGATTACATTTGTAGTATTTTTTACTAGCTATGACAAGACGGAAGGTAGCTGCAGAGAAAGCAGGGGGTGGGACTGTAACAACTCTCGATGCGTTCCTGACTAGAGCAGCAAGCGTTCTCTCTCATGAAATAGAATTGACAGAGAGACGCTTGTCTATAGAACCACTTCTATTAGTAAATAGGTCATCTTCAGGAAGCACCATTGAGATTGCCCCTCTTACACCTAGGTCACAATCACACCTATCAGACGATCTTCCACCTGGCCAACGGGAACTAATTTTAACTAACAAATTACCATCTACGTCTAACTCAAGGGTAAATGAATCCCCACCTCCTATTAGCGTAGCAAATGACCCCCTTATAAAACAACGTAGGGGTCACGGGACCGTTAAATCTAAACAACAAAAAACTGCAAGAGTGACCAAACCAAGGGCCGCTCATCCCAAGACTGTTACAACGGGCACTGCGACATTGTTGCTTTCACCAACTGTAAGCACCATGACTCGAGAATTAATTTTGGATGACGTTTTTTGGGCTGAAGTTGCTAAATTACTGACTGTCCATCTCGATTCTATTCTTCTCAAATTGTCTAGGAACGAAGAGAGATTAGCTGGTCTTGAGTTCCAAAATGTATCTGTACTATCATCAACACAGAACGTGTCCCTTACTCACCCAGTTATGGACAAACAACAATCCAATGCCTGTGCGGGCAGGGATGCGATCGTTCCATCACCTTTGACGATCCCCCAAAGTATACCCGCACCAGTTCAGGAGCAACCCCATATACAATTAATGACCCAAATGTCATCATCTAAGGATAAAAGAGAGAGGATACCTTACGGTCAGCAGGAGCCTCAAATGGTGGGGGAATTAAGACGGGCAGCTCACCCATCAGTAACAGACCATCCTTCTGCACCAACGGCTGATTATAATTCACATCAATGGCTCCACCTTCCACCAGCGGCCTCCCCTTTAGTGCTGGTTTTGGCCAACGTTCCTCTCCTGCGGGACAATCAGCAGGAATCTACTGCGCAGTTAATGGATAAATGCCTGTACTGGCTTTCAAACCAGCCTATGGACTGGGGAATGGGGAATCATCAGCTAGCAAATAAAATAATTATGGCCAGAAGGGTAAGGTGGGTGGGAAATTCAAGGAAATCTTTTGTCGGGGATTGTGTAGTGATAAATTTTAACAACCCTTTTACTAGCACTTACCTCCTTAGAAATCTTGAAAGATTTTGTTCCAGGAACACGCAGAACATCCCTCTAGCCCTGGAGTATTTTTACAAACAGGGTCCAACTGCAGGTCCTGAACAGAGGGGTAGGCTAAGGCCAGGCCATTTCATGCCACGTCACTTAGAGTGCCCAAATATCGCACCGGGGTAGGTCTTTTTAATAGATTTGCTGCCCTTACTGATATGGAAGCTTGCGACTGACCATTAATACCTACATATCCATCGCCCTTAATATCGGACAATTCGGAGCCCATTATGCAGGCTACTGCCTTGTCTAGTTCATCCCTGGAAATAGGGGACTGGAGTAAGATAGACTTAGTCACATGGAATGTGGCAGGAATTGCTGCAAAAGTTGGAAACTCAGAGTGGCTTAACCATTGGCAAGCAAGGGACATTATATGTCTTCAAGAAACATGGGCTGAGGACCCAGTTTTCTTTCCAGGATTTAGGACTTATCATACACCAGCAGTGCCCTCGGCATCAGGCAGAGCTAAGGGTGGCTTACTAACCTTAGTTTCTAACACACTGTCGGCACAGGTAAAACAGGTGGGTCCCCAGAACAACTATTTCCAGATCCTCCAATTGGAGTTCTCAAAAGAAGGCTATTGGTTATTAATACATTTTTATAATAATCACTTCGGGGTAACATGAAACATGTGGTTGATGATCTAAATAACAAACTCCGATTAATTAATTCACGATTACAGAAGGGCCTTCCAAGCATAATATGGCTGGGGGATTTCAATACACATTTATGTAAACATTAGGAGGTTAGCGTGTGTGGGATGGTCGACCCGCAAGGCAACCCACTATCACACTTCACGCATAGCGATTACGGTGATATGCTTAATAGGCTACTATACACAAGGCATCTGACTGTACTTAATAGCGGAATATCGGGTCAAATAGAGCCTACATTCAGGAGAAGTAATTCATAATCTACGATTGATTTCATTTTAGCTTCTTCCTCAATACAAGACAGAGTTGACCACCTTAGCAATACATTTACCTGTCATAGCGATCACGCAATTTTATTAGTCCAGTTAAGCATCCCGCATAAAGCGAAAAGACATCAATCGCTAGTGAATAATATCACACTATCTAGAAACAATGGCTATCAAATGAAGTGGGCTCAGGAAGTGAAAAAGAACTTGGTACCTGCTATATTATTCCAAGTGAGGGGGACATTTTAGATTGCTTGTCCGAGCATGCCTCTCCCCCCCTTCTAGTTTCCCAGTTTAAAACCTTATTAATAAAATTAAAAACTGCACTCACTAGACAAAAACCAGTAAATGGCCCTCCATTCTGTCGCTGGTTCAATTCAACATGTTCACTAGCTAAAAGAGCCCTTGATAGTGCCTTAAAAATGCAACCTAGAGCGCCGGCATTGATAAGTACACTCAGAAAGGATTATAAGAAGGCGAGAAGTACACATGTGAAGGAATTAAGGGGAAAGGCCTGGGATGATTTGGAACAAGCCGCAAACTCATGCGACAGTAGGGAGTTTTGGAAGGTCATAAATGCCCCTTATTTTAAAGACACAAACGACCCGTCTTTGGATACCCATGTAGAGGAAGCTGCTTGGATAGGCATTTTGAAAGTAGTTTTGCCCTGCAAACTCCCCATGAGCTCCCTCAAACTGATCAATTGCCCCTCGCCCAAGGATTCCTGTCATTTTCACTGCATGAAGTGAAAAAAGGATTGGAAGCGTGTGTTCAAGGGAAAGCCCCGGGACCAGACGGAGTCCCAATAGACCTCTTCCAGACCGATCTTGACCTGTGGGTGCCTCTAATAACAAATGTTTTTAATTGCATAGCAATAGAGGGCCCTCCACCATCTTGGAACCACAGCGTCATAGTCCCAATATTCAAAAGGGAGATAGGGCCAGCCCTAAGAATTACAGGCCCATCTCCCTTTTAGATACAACAGCTAAACTCATGGGTCGGCTGTTGTTCGCCAGATTGGAGGAATGGGCCCAGGATCGTAATATTTTAATACAGGCCCAATACGGCTTTCGCAGAGGCATGGAGACAGTGGATCAATGTCTGAACCTCTCGCTTTGCATAGACAAATACACGACGGCCAAAGATGGCAGGTTATACATGGCCTTCATGGATCTGTCAGCGGCCTTTGATTGTGTGTCTCACTCTAAATTATGGTTCATGATGGAGGGCATGGGGATCGATCCCCTGATCATCCGCTTTATTCGCCAGCTGTATGCCAATGCCACTGCCTCTGTGCGGTATGGCAGAAGCGGGGAATGCACGCAGTCATTTAAGATCGAGAAGGGTGTCAGACAGGGCTGTGTCCTCGCCCCGTTCCTTTTTTCCATCTATACTAACGGGGTGGAGGCGGCCCTGTCTGGCCTCTCTCTAGACGTGCCAAAATTTGATAACATCTCTCTCCCAATATTGGCATACGCAGACGATGCGGTCTTAATCGCCAGAACAGGGGTAGCTCTCCAGAACCTTATATCCTCATACTCTTCATTTATGGCCTCACTAGACCTCAGAGTGAACGAATCTAAATCGTTCATTATCATAGTGGGAGCCCCTAGAGGCGCAAAGGCGCCATATTTCCATCTAGGCTCAAAGAAAATCGAGGTGGTTGACTCCTTCCCATACCTGGGGATCCTGTTTGATAGTAAGCACTCCTGGAACAAACTGGTGGCAGCAAGAGAATTGGGCATGGAGAGAGGTCTTCAAGCCATAAAGGGGTTCGCTAAGAAATTAGGAGCTAGTCCTTTGGAAACAATTAAAAAGATCTATCAAGCCAAAACAAAAGCGGCAGCAACCTATGGGGCCGGAGTTTGGGGAATGGCAAAAATCGATCAAATGCAGAAAGTGGAAGATACTTTTTTAAGTCAAGGGTTTCGCTGCCATCCTCAATATCTAATTATATCCTGCATCTCGAATTGGACCTCCCCTTTTTGGTTGACTCTATTAGAATGGCGCCCATCCTGCTGTGGCTTTCGATTTGGCGAAGGACAACTGTCAAACTAACCCAACGCATAATTGGTGATTGCTTGGGGCTCGAGAGACATAGCAGGATTGGATGGCTTAGATATGTGGAGGTGGAACTAAATGCATTAGGGCAGGGAGAGCTTTTTAGGGACCCCTCATTATGCAGCCAAGTCCCTAAATGGAAAATAATTGATCTTTATGTACAGAAGGCTAATTGCGACCTGAACCTGATTCCCCTGATGTTTGGGTTCCCAGAGAAGAGGTATAAGCATGCAGACTTGGGCCTCTGCCCGTGTGACAACTGTTCTCCCCAGTCTGACCTACACCTAGTATTGTTTTGCAGGCTTTATCACACTGAAAGAGAGAGGTTTCTCCTCCCAATTTTAAGGCGACAAAATCTAAATTGTTTAATGGAGATTTTCAGAATGAATGGCATTTACCTTTTCATAGAAACCAATTCATTGAATGTTGTTTGGTCAAAATTGGCTATTTGAATACTAATTTTTTATAACTGTAAATACAATGGTTGGGGGTGCTAAGGTGTTTTAAGGGGTATGGGAATGGTGGGGTTTAGGATTAGAAAGGGGTTTTTAGGGTTTTGGAATGGGTGGAGTTAGGGGTAATGAGTGATTTCCTGGTTCAGGTATGGTGGATTTTTGGGGTAGAAAGGACTTTTATGCTTCAAGGATGAGTGTAGTTTAGGTGTGCTGGGCAGTTTTAAGGGGCAGGGATTGATGGTATTTAGGTGTTGTGAGGGATCAGCATTGGATGGTATTGGTTCAGTGAATTAAAACCATCTAAAATAATTGTTTGACAATGTAAAAGATATAATGCCGCCTGAAGAAAAGCATTGAAATAAATATCTAAGACAGAACTGTTTCTGAAAAGTAAGACCTGCAACCATTGTATTTACAGTTATAAAAAATTAGTATTCAAATAGCCAATTTTGACCAAAAAAACATTCAATGAATTGGTTTCTATGAAAAGGTAAATGCCATTCATTCTGAATATCTCCATTAAACAGTTTAGATTAAATGGTTTCTCAGTAATGGTAATACATGAAATCGTTTTACTATGAAAGCACATAAACCCCCCTCGCATCTGCTGCTCATGCACCACTACCACAAAGCACTCATAATAAGAAGTAGTTCAGCTGCCACAGCCATAAGCAATGCTGTGCACCTGAAAGGGGGTAAGCGTCCCTTGCAAAACAGCTGCTGCTTAATAGAACCTCTTAAAATCTCTCCTCACTTACTGTTTGACATTGCAATCTGTTTCCCCAGCAGACGGGGAGCATTATGATGCAACAGAGGCCCAGCCCTGCCACGTTTCCCATGTCCATTTGTGATGTGCTGCTCCAGTTCATAGTTTTGTTTTTAAATTCTGGGAATTGTAGTCTATTCCATTATAAAACAGGACAACAACTCCCAGAATTCAAAGTAAAAACCCTGGACTGGAGCACTGGAGCAGCACATCACGCAAGGATATGGGAAACTTGGCAGCTACGCAAGCCATATTTATATCACTTGTGCAGCAATACTCCCCTGTACCAGTCAAGGTGTAGCTAACACACTTCTACCAAATCTGCGTACCCCTGACGAATAATAGGGATTATTTAAAAAAGTAAGGGATCCTCTTGCCTCTCCTCCCCTCTCCCTTATCTGCTGCTCTATTTCTGGATCTCCTCTCCCCACAAGCCAAGAAGTGAGAAAGTTCACAGAGGTATTGGTGTAGGGCCAAGAACAGTAGTTGCCTCTAGTCCCAAATTCCTCACCGAAAAAGATATATATATATATATATATATATATATTCACTGAAAAAACCATAGGTTTTAGGGACAGTTATAGTTAGTTGGACATTTCACTCGTACAAAACCATAGAAATTCCCCCGTTATAGTTAGTTCAGCTAACTATAACTCGCGCCCCCGCAATGCACTGCTGATGACGTCTCAAATGACATCACTGATGACATCACTGATGACATCATCCAGTGACTGTGTGTTTCTGTAAAGTTTAAATATGTTTAATATATATAGGGAAAGGCGTATTGAAGAATGAGTGGGTGTATAAGTGTCTGAATGGATGATTTAGTACGTGAGTGACTGACTCTACAAGTGAGTGATTAAATGTATCTTACTGAATGCATGGGTTAGTGACTAAACTGTGTGAATGTCTGTATCCGTCTGTCTGTTGGTTTGTAAGCGGCTGCATGGCTTTCTGAATAGCTACATGAGTGTCTACATGGGTTATTGATTGATTGTCTGAGTATCTGTATGGGTGCCTGAGTGTTTGTGTGGGTGGGGTGTGTGTGACTCTGTGCATAGATGTGTGAGTTGGTGATTCACTGGGTGCATGGTTTCAAGAGTGCATCTGTGATGGACTGTATGGGTGGGTGAGTGTGTGTATGGGTGTGTTAGTGATTGAATGTATATCTCAGTGGTACATGTGTGAGTAACTACATATGTGAAAGGCAGTATATATGTGTGTTGGAGTATATAAATGGCTATAAGTGAGAGTGTGTGATTGTGAGAGTGGCTGTATGGATGAGTGTGTACTTGTATCAGTGATTGTATAAGAGCGTAAGAATGTGCTAGTATTTGTATGAGTAAGTGAGCTGGTGTGTGTATAACTGTATAGGTGAGTAAATGGGTGTGTGATTAAGTTTTTTGCATGACTGACTAGGTGTGTGAGTACCTCTATGGATGAGTGGCGGTGTGTGAGTGTTTATATAGGTGTATGACTGCATATGATAGTCCTGTACTGAGTGACTAAGTATGAGTGACTGTACGGGTGAGTGAGTGGATGTGTGTGTAGACCTAAGAATCAGTGAGTGGGTATGTAGTTTTTGGTGTTGGAGTGTCTATGGTTTTGAGAATGGCAGTCTGTAATTTAGAGTGGGTGTATCAAAAGTTATATTAGGGTGTGAGAAGATGCATGAAATTATCACATGGATGATGTCATCAGTGATGTCATTTGAGATGTCATCAGTGATGTCACTGACCATGTCATGAGTGATGTAATATGTGACGTCATCAGCAGTGCATTGCGGGCGCGAGTTATAGTTAGCTGAACTAACTATAACGGGGGAATTTCTATGGTTTTGTACGAGTGAAATGTCCAACTAACTATAACTGTCCCTAAAACCTATGGTTTTTTCAGTGAATTTCAAAGGTTTTTTAAATGCTAATTTCTAACTATAACGTGTCTGAAACCTATGGTTTTTTCAGTGAATTTCAAAGGTTTTTTAAATGCTAATTTCTAACTATAACGTGCCTGAAACCTATGATTTTTTAAGTGAATTTCAAAGGTTTTTTTAAATGCTAGTTTCTAACTATGCCTACAGAGGTAGGACATGTGAAGAAAGAAGAAAAAACGCACAGAAAGAAGCAAAAGATGTGCAGAAAGAACCAACAGAGGAGCAGAAAGAGGCCTTGTTGCAAAATCATCCTGTGCCCACAACTTTTTCAGACGGGTACTGGTGGTAACTGACTCTGACTAACCAGAGCCAGTGCTATGCTAAAAGACACTTAGAATACAGTGAAAACACCTACATACACTAGGGAACACTATGCGTTGGGGTACCCATGGGATTAGCATGACCTCCTCTGCAAGTCCCTAGTACATAATAGGGCAGGGGATTAAAACTACCTCTTAAAACGCTACAGGGCGCGTTTGCACAGTGGTGAAGGGAGGGGGCCTGAGGTGACATGTGTGCAAACGCACCCCGTGGCGCGTTTTAAGCTGCGGGATTAAGTCCCCTTGAATTCTGAGGGTCCCTGGGGCCCAACTAGCCCCCAGGTACCTACAGTTAGGACCACAGAGCTGAGTTGCAGAGAGGCGTTCCGAGGCCACGCACCTTTTTTCACCTCTCTGCAACGCAACTCTGTTGTGCTTACTGAAGGTACCTGGTGGGCTAGTTGGCCCCCAGGGTCCCTCAGGATTCAAAGGGAATTAATTCCCCAACTTAAAACGCACCACAGGGCGTGTTTGCGCACATGTCACCTGAGGCCCCGCCCCTCCCTTCACCACTGTGCAAACGCGCCCCGTGGTGCGTTTTAAGTTGGGGGATTAGGTCACCTTGAATCCTGAGGGTCCCTGGGGCCCAACTAGCCCACTAGGTACTTCCAGTAAGCACCACAGGCCTGCGTTGCAACGCCTGTAACAAATTGTGCAGTTGTGTTTAGGTAGTGAAGAGGGTCGTGCTGGGGGTAGTGTTTTAGGGTTTAGGGTAGTGCAGTGGTGTTTGTGTAGTGTAGGGGGTCATGCTGGGGGTAGATTTAGGGTTTAGGGTAGTGCAGTGGTGTTTGGGTAGTGTAGGGAGTCGTGCTGGGGGAGTGTTTTAGGGTTTAGGGTAGTGCAGTGGTGTTTGGGTAGTGTAGGGGGTCGTGCTGGGGGTAGTGTTTTAGGGTTTAGGGTAGTGCAGTGGTGTTTGGGTAGTGTAGGGGGTCATGCTGGGGGTAGTGATTTAGGGTAGTGCAGTGGTGTTTTGGTAGTGTAGGGGTACTGCTGGGGGTAGTGTTTTAGGGTTTAGGTTAGTGCAGTGGTGTTTGGGTAGTGTAGGGGTACTGCTGGGGGTAGTGTTTTAGGGTTTAGGGTAGTGCAGTGGTGTTTGTGTAGTGTAGGGCGTAGTGTTTTAGGGTTTAGGGTAGTGCAGTGGTGTTTGTGTAGTGTAGGAGGTCGTGTTTTAGGGTTTAGGGTAGTGCAGTGGTCTTTGGGTAGTGTAGGGGTCATGCGGGGGTAGTGTTTTAGGGATTAGGGTAGTGCATTGGTGTTTGGGTAGTGTAGGGGGTCATGCGGGGGTAGTGTTTTAGGGTTTAGGGCAGTGCAGTGGTGTTTGGGTAGT
The DNA here is from genome assembly GCA_963921515.1 of Calotriton arnoldi. Lineage (NCBI taxonomy): Eukaryota > Metazoa > Chordata > Amphibia > Caudata > Salamandridae > Calotriton > Calotriton arnoldi. The sequence continues at coordinate 1,794,171 of CAWUFW010001341.1, forward strand.
GTAGGGGGTCGTGCTGGGGGAGTGTTTTAGGGTTTAGGGCAGTGCAGTGGTGTTCGGGTAGTGTAGGGGGTCGTGCTGGGGGAGTGTTTTAGGGTTTAGGGCAGTGCAGTGATGTTCGGGTAGTGTAGGGGGTCGTGCTGGGGGAGTGCTTGAGGGTTTAGGGCAGTGCAGTCGTGTTCGGGTAGTGTAGGGGTTGTGCTGGGGGTAGTATTTTAGGGTTTAGGGTAGTGCAGTGGTGTTCGGGTAGTGTAGGGGTCGTGCTGGGGGTAGTGTTCTAGGGTTTAGGGCAGTGCAGTGCTGTTTGGGCAGTGTAGGGGGTAATGCTGGGGGTGGTGTTTTAGGGTTTAGGGCAGTGCAGTGGTGTTCGGGCAGTCTAGGCGGTCGTGCTGGGTCTGGTGTTTCAGGGTTTAGGGCAGTGCAGTGGTGTTCGGGCAGTGTAGGAGGTGGTGTTTCAGGGTTTAGGGCAGTGCAGTGGTGTTTGGGCAGTGTAGGGGGTCGTGCAGGGGTGGTGTTTCAGGGTTTAGGGCAGTGGTGTTCGGGCAGTGTAGGGGGTCGTGCTGGGGGTGGTGTTTCAGGGTTTGGGGCAGTGCAGTGGTGTTCGAGCAGTAAAGGGGGTCATGCTGGGGGTGGTGTTTCAGGGTTTAGGGCAGTGCAGTGGTGTTCGGGCAGTGTAGGGGGCGGTGCAGGGGATGGTGTTTCAGGGTTTAGGGCAGTGCAGTGGTGTTCGGGCAGTGTAGGGGGTGCTGCAGGGGGTGGTGTTTCAGGGTTTAGGGCAGTGCAGTGGTGTTCGGGCAGTGTAGGGGGTCATGCAGGGGGTGGTGTTTCAGGGTTTAGGGCAGTGCAGTGGTGTTCGGGCAGTGTAGTGGGTCGTGCTGGGGCTGGTGTTTCAGGGTTTAGGGCAGTACAGTGGTGTTCGGGCAGTGTAGGGGGTCGTGCTGGGGCTGGTGTTTCAGGGTTTAGGGCAGTGCAGTGGTGTTCGGGCAGTGTAGGGGGTTGTGCTGGGGCTGGTGTTTCAGGGTTTAGGGCAGTGCAGTGGTGTTTGGGCAGTGTAGGTGGTCGTGCTGGGGCTGGTGTTTCAGGGTTTAGGGCAGTGCAGTGGTGTTCGGGCAGTGTAGGGGGTCATGCTGGGGCTGGTGTTTCAGGGTTTAGGGCAGTGCAGTGGTGTTCGGGCAGTGTAGGGGGTCTTGCTGGGGCTGGTGTTTCAGAGTCTAGGGCAGTGCAGTGGTGTTCGGGCAGTGTAGGGGGTCTTGCTGGGGCTGGTGTTTCAGGGTTTAGGGCAGTGCAGTGGTGTTCATGCAGTGTAGGGGGTGGTGTTTCAGAGTTTAGGGCAGTGGTGTTCAGGCAGTGTAGGGAGTCTTGCTGGGGTTGATGTTTCAGGGTTTAGGGCAGTGCAGTGGTGTTCGGGCAGTGTAGGGGGTCGAGCTGGGGGTGGGGTTTCAGGGTTTAGGTCAGTGCATTGGTGTTCCGGCAGTGTAGGAGGTCGTGCAGGGGGTGGTGTTTCAGGGTTTAGGGCAGTGCAGTGGTGTTCGGGCAGTGTAGGGGGTCGTGCTGGGGGTGGTGTTTCAGGGTTTAGGGCAGTGCAGTGGTGTTCGGGCAGTGTAGGGTGTCTTGCTGAGGGGTGGTGTTTCAGGGTTTAGGGCAGTGCAGTGGTGTTCGGGCAGTGTAGGGGGTCGTGCAGGGGGTGGTGTTTCAGGGTTTAGGGCAGTGCAGTGGTGTTTGGGCAGTGAGGGGGTCGTGCAGGGGGTGGTGTTTCAGGGTTTAGGGCAGTGCAGTGGTGTTTGGCCAGTGTAGGTGGTCTTGCTGGGGGTGGTGTTTCAGGCTTTAGTGCAGTGGTGTTCGGGCAGTGTAGGGGGTCTTGCTGGGGGTGGTGTTTCAGGGTTTAGGGCAGTGCAGTGGTGTTCGGGCAGTGTAGGGGGTCTTGCTGGGGCTGGTGTTTCAGGGTTTAGGGCAGTGCAGTGGTGTTCGGGCAGTGTAGGGGGTCGTGCTGGGGCTGGTGTTTCAGGGTTTAGGGCAGTGCAGTGGTTTTCGGGCAGTGTAGGCGGTCGTGCTGGGGCTGGTGTTTCAGGGTTTAGGGCAGTGCAGTGGTGTTCGGGCAGTGTAGGGGGTCGTGCTGGGGGTGGTGTTTCAGGGTTTAGGGCAGTGCAGTGGTGTTCGGTCAGTGTAGGGGGTCGTGCTGGGGGTGGTGTTTCAGGGTTTAGGGCAGTGCAGTGGTGTTCGGGCAGTGTAGGGGGTCGTGCTGGGGCTGGTGTTTCATAGTTTAGGGCAGTGCAGTGGTGTTCGGGCAGTGTAGGGGGTCGTGCTGGGGGTGGTGTTTCAGGGTTTAGGGCAGTGCAGTGGTGTTCGGGCAGTGTAGGGGTCGTGCTGGGGCTGGTGTTTCAGGGTTTAGGGCAGTGCAGTGGTGTTCGGGCAGTGTAGGGGGTCTTGCTGGGGGTGGTGTTTCAGGGTTTAGGGCAGTGGTGTTCGGGCAGTGTAGTGGGTCTTGCTGGGGGTGGTGTTTCAGGGTTTAGGGCAGTGCAGTGGTGTTCGGGCAGTGTAGGGGGTCTTGCTGGGGGTAGTGTTTCAGGGTTTAGGGCAGTGCAGTGGTGTTCGTGCAGTGTAGGGGGTCGTGCTGGGGTTGGTGTTTCAGGGTTTAGGGCAGTGCAGTGGTGTTCGGGCAGTGTAGGGGTCGTGCAGGGGGTAGTGTTTCAGGGTTTAGGGCAGTGCAGTGGTGTTCGGGCAGTGTAGGGGGTCGTGCTGGGGGTGGTGTTTCAGGGTTTAGGGCAGTGCAGTGGTGTTCGGGCAGTGTAGGGGGTCGTGCTGGGGGTGGTGTTTCAGGGTTTAGGGCAGTGGTGTTCGGGCAGTGTAGGGGGTCTTGCTGGGTGTGATGTTTCAGGGTTTAGGGCAGTGCAGTGGTGTTCGGGCAGTGTAGGAGGTCTTGCTGGGGGTATTGTTTCAGGGTTTAGGGCAGTGCAGTGGTGTTCGGGCAGTGTAGGGGTCATGCTGGGGGTGGTGTTTCAGGGTTTAGGGCAGTGCAGTGGTGTTCGGGCAGTGTAGGGGGTCATGCTGGGGGTGGTGTTTCAGGGTTTAGGGCAGTGCAGTGGTGTTCGGGCAGTGTAGGGGGTCGTGCTAGGGTATGTGTTTCAGGGTTTAGGGCAGTGCAGTGGTGTTCGTGCAGTGTAGGGGGTCGTGCAGGGGCTGGTGTTTCAGGGTTTAGGGCAATGCAGTGGTGTTCGGGCAGTGTAGGGGGTCGTGCTGGGGATAGTGTTTTAGGGTTTAGGGTAGTGCAGTGGTGTTCGGGCAGTGTAGGGGGTCGTGCTAGGGTATGTGTTTCAGGGTTTAGGGCAGTGCAGTGGTGTTCGGGCAGTGTAGGGGGTCGTGCAGGGGCTGGTGTTTCAGGGTTTAGGGCAGTGCAGTGGTGTTCGGGCAGTGTAGGGGGTCGTGCTGGGGATAGTGTTTTAGGGTTTAGGGTAGTGCAGTTGTGTTTGGGTAGTGTAGGGGGTCGTGCTGGGGGTAGTGTTTTAGGATTTAGGTTAGTGCAGTGGTGTTTGGGTAGTGTAGGGGGTCGTGCTGGGGGTAGTGTTTTAGGGTTTAAGGTAGTGCAGTGGTGTTTGTGTAGTGTAGAGGGTCGTGCTGGGGGTAGTGTTTTAGGGTTTAGGGTAGTGCAGTGGTGCTTGTGTAGTGTAGGGGGTCGTGCTGCGTGTAGTGTTTTAGGGTTTAGGGTAGTGCAGTGGTGTTTGTGTAGTGTAGGGGTCATGTTTTAGGGTAGTGCAGTGGTGTTTGGGTAGTGTAGGGGGTCGTGCTGGGGGTAGTGTTTTAGGATTTATGTTAGTGCAGTGGTGTTGGGGTAGTGTTTTAGGGTTTAGGGTAGTGCAGTGGTGTTTGTGTAGTGTAGGGGGTCATGCTGGGGGTAGTGTTTTAGGGTTTAGGATAGTGCAGTGGTGCTTGTGTAGTGTAGGGGGTCGTGCTGGGGTAGTGTTTTAGGGTTTAGGGTAGTGCAGTGGTGTTTTTGTAGTGTAGGGGGTCATATTTTAAGATGCAACGCTCCAATACCTGACCAGTCTGCACTACATAAAACTGCAAAAAACTAAAAATAAAAAGTGTTTTGCACACTTTTGTCATTGGGCTATATGTGGGCTACATCTGGGTAATATTTGTGCTACATTTGGGTTCTTTTTTCACTGGTGGCCATCTTGGAAGACTTCTTTGTTATGAAGTTTCCTAATTTCCTCATTTACTGCAGTCTCCTCAGTAGGAAATGCTTTCAGTTTTTTACTTTGATTCCATCAAGAAGGCATTCAGATGTGTCACACATTTGCCATAAATTCAGAATGTTATTACTCTAGTTGTTCATTAGATCACTGTAGTAAAGCTACTGCTCACCAAGGAGTTAACTGGAAGTCTACTGCTGGTATTGAAAGTGATTGTTTCAGTATGCATGTCAGAATTTTCTAATGAAATAGAAGAGGATTTGAGATCTCACTTAAAACATGCACAAAATTTTCTTTTTGCAGCACTAACCATAATTTCTATGGCAAAATGAACCCCCTCATTTTGTTCCTTTTTAAATTAAATGTTTTAAGTGTTACCAGTTTATTCCAATCAAGATGGCTTCAGGTGTGCCATACTTTTGTCATAAGTAAGGCTGTTAGCACTCTAGTTGTTCTTTAGAACACTCTGGGAAGCTGCAGTAGAACACAAAGGCATCAACTGACAGGCTGCTCCTGTTGAAATATAACAGGAAGATATTTGAGATCTCACTTAAAACATGTCCTAATTTTTCTTTCTACAGCACTAACCATAATTTCTATGGCAAAATGAACCCCCTCATGTTCCTTTTTAAATTAAATGTTTTAAGTGTTACCAGTTTATTCCAATCAAGATGGCTTCAGGTGTGCCATACTTTTGTCATAAGTAAGACTATTAGCGCTCTAGTTGTTCTTTAGAACACTCTGGGAAGCTGCAGTAGAACACAAAGGCATCAACTAACAGGCTGCTCCTGTTGAAATATAACAGGAAGATATTTGAGATCACACTTGAAACATGTCCTAATTTTTCTTTCTACAGCACTAACCATAATTTCTATGACAAAATGAACCCCATCATTTTGTTCCTTTTTAAATTAAATGTTTTAAGTGTTACCAGTTTATTCCAATCAGGATGGCTTCAGGTGTGCCATACTTTTGTCATAAGTAAGACTGTTAGCGCTCTAGTTGTTCTTTAGAACACTCTGGGAAGCTGCAGTAGAACACAAAGGCATCAACTGACAGGCTGCTCCTGTTGAAATATAACAGGAAGATATTTGAGATCACACTTGAAACATGTCCTAATTTTTCTTTCCAGAGCACTAACCATAATTTCTATGACAAGATGAACCCCATCATTTTGTTCCTTTTTAAATTAAATGTTTTAAGTGTTACCAGTTTATTCCAATCAAGATGGCTTCAGGTGTGCCATACTTTTGTCATAAGTAAGGCTGTTAGCACTCTAGTTGTTCTTTAGAACACTCTGGGAAGCTGCAGTAGAACACAAAGGAATCAACTGACAGTCTCTGCCCTTGTTGGATGTACATGTTTTACTGAGAATGTCAGACTTCATTCTCACATGACTGAGAAAGATAATGTGAATTTACAGAAAATATGCTCTCATTTTAGCTTCTGGGGCACCTTCCAAAACTGTATGGGACAAGCATGTGAAAATAGTTTTCTCTCAAACATGATTCATGATATCCCAGCAGAAGGTTTTTCACAGGGTAAAATCACCTTAGAACACACCACAATTCCTGAAATTAGTATGGTACCATCAACAAATGAATTCTAATGTAACTAAAGTCTGTTATCACCCTTTATAGTTCTCCTTTTGGTAACCCTCAAAATCTTCGATTCACTACAATGCATTTCAATGGGGTACTATCATTTATATTGGTCCCAAGATGGCTGCCAGCAATTCCAGGATGAAGTGCTGACAGCCAATCAGATCTCACGATGACATGTGTGGTTAGGCTCCGCCCAGATATATATGTGTTTTTACTTTTGATTTTCTCAGCAACTACTGAACGGATTTACACCATTTAACAAAAAGGGTTCTTTTTGAACCAAGAACTACCTCTTTGCCAAATTTGGTGTAATTCCGTTCAGCAGTTCGGGCTGTAGCCTTGCATAAAGTTTCCTATGGGAAATTGATTTTTTGACTCTTATTTTTTTAATTTCTCCGCAACTACTGAACGGATTTACACCATTTAACAAAAGGGTTCTTTCTGAACCAAGAACTACCTCTTTGCCAAATTTGGTGTAATTCCGTTCAGCAGTTCGGGCTGTAGCCGTGTCTAAAGTTTCCTATGGGAAAATGAATGGGGAAAACATGTTTTGGGACCCCCTTTTTCTCGGCCCCCGCTTGACGAATCACCCTGAGACTTTCAGGGTAGGAGCGGACCGGAGCGGGCCATAAAGTTTGAAAATTTCGCGAAGATTCGTCAACCGACGTAAGAGTTATTTCAAATAGAATGTCGCGGATTTCCTATGGAAAATAGGTCCTAACTATAACTATCTACTGGCGACCGCCAGTAGATAATATATATATATATATATATATATATATAGCACAGGAGGATGCTGGAAAAGTTTTCCTGTCTCATAAAGTGATGAATGGGACACGAGCGTACTGCAGGACTGGCTTTAGCGCTGGTGGTGCCCGGTGTGACAAAACTCTGAAATACATCTCTCTCTTTCTCTCTTCCCCTCTCTCCCTCTCCCGCTCTCCTTCTCTCTCTCTCTCTCATCACAAGAATTATCACGAATTTCTATTGCTACCTGAAAGCTGGACTCACAAGGAACTCTGCAGCAGGTGCTATCAAATCGTATGTTACTGCTAAACACAGCACCCCCCTGAGGTAAGTGCCCCCCCTCCAAGTCAGCGCCCACTGAGGCCACAACGCCCTAAAGTCGTTAATGGGCCATAGAACGTATAAGTAATGTATTTTTTACATTTAAAACAGAAATTTTCTGTTAGAGGCAATGGATCATACTACGTTTGTCAAACAAATTAGGAATTGATGTAACAAAAAGTGTTACTTTTCTATGTCTGATCTGATAATTGAGGGGTCGGGGAAGTGGCTGTTGCTAATTAATTCTCTTGAAAAAGAGGAACCAGGAGCTTGATAAGGTCCAGCACACTTGCTCCTTGTATCAATAATCTATTCGTAGACAGGAGTGTGCAGTTCCTCTAGAAAAACGGGAGGGGGGAAACTAATCGTGTTCCAGATTAAAGGAGTAGGCTCCAATAAGAGCAAGTGCCCTCACACACTACGAAAGTTGTCATGCTTCATCATTTGGGCAAGCTCCTCATCCGGCCGGCGCTACAATGACCGACGGGCACCCGCTAGGGGGCTCTCTGATGGAGATCTTTTATTAGCCGTATGGTGAGGTGTGGGTGTATGGGTTGTGTTGCGTGCGTAGTGTGGTGATCAAATATTGGATTAAAATAGGTATAGTGATGCTCAGTTTTAGAGTATTTTAATATTAGAGCATACTACCCTAATTAAAAGATACGGTGCTCGGGGGGCGTGGCTTGCGCCCAAGGAAGATGGCGGCGTCTTCCGGACCGGGCGAGTGACGGCGTTATGACGACGGGATTTACCTAGGCTAATACACGGCGTACGCTCCCTATCTTCTCCGAGCAGATGTCGGAGCTGTTGCTGCACCCGCGGAGGTGAATTGCGGAGTTTCTCGACGGAGAATTGAAGCTGTGGCGCTCTTCTCTCCTGAAGCCGGACAGAGGCGTCGGCCGCCATTTTGTGAACACTCGCGACCTGAGGTACGCGCGCATGTAACGCGCGGCCCTTTTTCCTGATGCCCCAAGTTTCTACACGGAAAGCGGCATTGTGAGACAATTCTGAGGTAACAAAGTCTTTTACAGACGCCTCATTTCGTGCCTTTCATGCCTTTCATGCTTTGTTTTGCTGCATGCTCGAGCCCCATTGTGTTGCACGGGGACAGCTTATGCACCGGCTTCTGAGGTGAGGGACAGTCATTCGTGTCCACGTTACAAAGCAGGTCATGGAGTATGCATTAAAATACACGGAGGCTGAACTGTTCTGAGCTGTGTCCATGGTCAATCTACAGCGTATTAGCATGCTATGCTGAAATCCTCTCAGGGTACGATTTGATGGGCAATATCTAAATCCTTCCAGCTCAATATTCACCTTATGTTTGATTGACTCTCACTTCACAACTTTCTTCATAGATTGTTTTCGTCTCTACTTTTTCTCTGGAATTTAAATGACTTTACATGTAGAACGTGGCTTACCTCAATTTCCTTCAATTAATACTCAGTAACATATGTACTATCTCAATATCTTTATTCAATTGTTCGATGGATGCCACAATTTATATGCTATTCAACTCATATTTTTCTTCTTTCAAATGATATTAATGGCATAATCAGTTGCGCTATTGAATTACAATATCTGTGAGAGCACGGTTTAAAAATTTTCGTCAGTGTTATTTCTAACACACATCTCTGGCCTAAAACATCAAACTGCTTCATTTTCCACAACGGGAATATCTCAAATCTCCTCACCTCAAATGGCGTCTCCACCTCCTACTGCAGCCTCTTCAGTAGTTATTAAAGCAACCTCTAAAAGACTGAAAAAAGATCCCCCTCACCGCCAAAGCAGGCCTCATTGGTCTCCATGGATCTACTTTTGGAGGAGATCCGAGCCTTAAGACCATTTGTTGAAGAAACCAACACCAAAATACAATTCCTCACAGATGGTTGGGAGAAACTAGAGGAAAGAGTTATCAAGGTGGAGCATAATGTTGAGATGCTGAACTCATCATACGCCAAGACAGAAGTTCTTCATTCTCAAGTCACAGCTTTGCAGAAACAGGTTGAAAACCTTGAAAACAGGAACAGGAGGAATAACCTCCGCATCTACGGCATAGTGGAAGGTTCAGAAGGGCCAGACGCAATCTCCTTTTTCCAAAGAGTTTTACCAACAATGCTTAATCTACCTGAAGGCACCACTCTCAACATTCAACGCGCACACCGTCTCGGTCCGACGCACTCAGCTTCTTCCAGCATAAAGAAACCGAGAGGATTTATCCTGTACTTTTTGGAGTTCACAGATCTTCTCAAAGTTCTAAAAGCAGCCAGGCTCATGAAACGGATCTCCCTCTCAGGACACCAACTATTCTTCTCACAAGACTATGCTAAACCCACAGCAGATCGACGCAGAGAGTTCCTCGTAATGAGACCAGCGCTCGTTCCATTGGAGCTCGTTTTGGTCTGTTTCATCCCTGCATCTTCAAAGTTACCTTCAACAATAACACCACAGTATATGAAGACCCAACCAAGTTAAAAAGTTTTCTTAATATTCATTCTTCAAATCGAATGGACACCATGAGTACTCAGTTCAATTGAAAAGTTGTTGGATGGTTGGTCTCTAGGCAGCTTCCTCTACTAATGCTCTCCCTTTATATTCTTTTTGCTTCTCTATTTAAATATGCAACTCAGGTTACATAAAGTTGTTTTGGTTGGCACGTTTTAGTATATACTTTTAAACTTTAGGTTAATAGTCTGCAATTTGCCTTCCTCTATTATAATATCTTACAGTATAATCTGATAATGTTAACTATATCTTCCTTTTACAGGTTCCGCTTCAGTCTGTCCAATCCGTACGTCATATATGTTGTTTCATCCTGAAGTCTTCCCCGCCTCATTTCGTGAAGTCTGGACGTCCCATCGTTCCATGTGGCCTCACCCCCTCCCCACCCCACTCATTGTTTTGAGTTCTATGTAGGTATGTTCTCTTTACTTGTATCTTTTCTCACTGTATTCACATTATTTTTATCTCTTTACCCTTCCTGTTCCCAGTTTTTTATTTGCACATTGCTTCCCTCCTTCCTTATATCCTTCTGTATTTCACGTATATATATACTACCTTTGTACACAATTCTCTTATATCCATCACTCCTTCCTACATTGTGTCCTTTATCTTTATCTCTTTCTCTTCCTCTATTTTATTCTTTCTTTCTTCTCACATTGGTTTTCACATCTATTAACTTCGTACATATTACAAATGTTCTTCAAAGCTTTTATTTTTCGATTACTGTTGATTTTTGGGAAAAGTTATTTTTAACGCACATACTTTTAATGGTCCACTTATGTCCTTAATTCTTCTAATCGATACATGTCTCTAAAATTTATCTCATGGAATGTCAGAGGCTTGAATTCCCCTATAAAAAGACAGAGAGTCCTGTCCCACTTATCAAAGTTAGACGCCAATATCGCATTTTTGCAAGAGACTCACCTTACTGAAAGCGAGTCACTGAAGCTTCAAAGAAATTGGGTTGGTGAGGTTTTTTCTCGCCAGGAGACGGGAAGAGGATTGGGGTTATAACTCTCTGTCACAAGGCATTGAAGGCGCAGCTTGTTTCTCAGGAGGCGGACACTGAAGGTAGATGGATTTTCACAAATTTATTGTTAGGGACGTCCTCACTATCCCTACTCAACATTTATGCTCCTACTAATGGCGATGCAAGCTTTTGGACACGCATCTCTCAATTACTACTCAAATACCCGACAGATAATTTCATCCTCGCAGGCGACTGTAATCAAGTGATGGATCCGTTTCTTGATAGAAACTCTGGTTCTCACTTTCACTCAAATGCGGCACATAAAGCTTTCATACAGACTATTAAACAAAGAAATTTATTAGACTCATGGCGCCTTTGCAACCCATCCACAAGAGAATACTCCTTCTTCTCCCACCCACACCAGACTCAATCCCGAATTGACCACATATTTCTTTCTCGAAACGTTGCCCAATCCTTACGCTCTGCTGATATAGGTCCCATACTTATTTCAGATCATGCACCTGTTTCGATTCAACTAGACCTTTTGAATCATTCCACATCAACGAAAAAATGGCGTTTTAATAACTCTTTACTTCTAGACCATAAGTTTAATTCATCTTTTGTTTCCTTCTCTCAAGAGTTCTTCTCTATTAATCTAACGGAAGATCTATCCTTTCATACTATATGGGATGCCTTTAAAGCCACTGCTAGGGACTTCATTATTAGATTTGTATCAAACAAACGAAAAGATTTCCATAAATCCCATAATACTCTTCTTGATAAAATCAAAAAGTTGGAACACTCTTTTCATACTTCTAAGTCAAAAGATTCTCTTAAAGACCTCATTAATGCGAAGATAGCATTTAATGAAGCGACTACCAAACAAGCTTCCTTATATCTATTAAAATCCTCTGCAAAGTATTATGGAGGCCAGAATAAATCGGGCAAACTCTTAGCTAACTATTTAAAAATTAAACAACAAAAACTTCATATCGGCTCCATTATAGATGATAATCAAATACCAAAACTCAAGGACCCTGACATTCTTCAAGAATTTGTTCATTTCTACAAATCCCTTTATACACCAGAAAAGACACCTTCCGATACAGATATCTCCCGATACTTTTCCACTATTCAAAAACATATCAATCCCCAACTGGATCTATCATCACTGGAATCTGATCTCACACAAACAGAATTATTCAATGCTCTACAGACCCTCAAAAAGACAAAGCCCCTGGCCCTGATGGATTTACAGTGGAATTTTTTCTACACTTTGCTCATTTATTACTCCCACATTTACACACTCTTGTTTCTTCCTTCATAGCCTCAAATAAATCCACTGGTTCTTTCTCTGAAGCTTTGATCTGTCTATTATTGAAAACCGATAAAGACTCACGCTTTTGCAAAAATTATAGACCCATTTCCTTAGTCAATGTGGACTATAAAATATTCTCCAAAGCTTTAGCTTTAAGACTAGAACCACATCTCCCCTAATACTTGGCAAGGAACAATCAGGTTTCGTCAAAGGTCGCAATATCACCGATAACACACGTCTATTCTTCGACATTATCTCCAAATCATCACATTACCCCGATTCACTAGCAGCAATTGCATTAGACGCAGAGAAAGCTTTTGATCGGGTTTATTGGCCATTTATATTCCATGCTCTTAAGTGGTTCGGTTTCGGACCAAGAATGATATCCCTAATTGCCCTACTTTACTCAGAACCTAAGGCTGCGATCTCAGCCAATGGTCTTATCTCTCCCTACTTTAATCTCAAAGGGGAGTTCGTCAAGGCTGTCCCTTATCACCTTTTCTTTTAATTTAGCTCTAGAGCCATTCCTGTCAAAAATTCGCCAAAATCAATCTATCACTGGCTTTGTTTCAGACCCCCGACAAATTAAATTAGCAGCATATGCTGATGATATTTTAGTCTTTCTCTCCCAACCCCAGTCTTCACTCACAGCCTTCATGGGGAAGTGGAAGATTACGGTCTAGTGTCAGGGTATAAATTAAACAAAGGGAAGTGCGAGATACTACCTCTAACTAAATATACCTTCAAAGATGATTTTAAGATCTCTAACTTTACCTGGAATTCTAAACATATAAAATATCTAGGCATCTGGTTCTCGTCCTCTATTAAAACATCCATCTCTCTAAATATAGATAAATGTCTTGACAAACTTAAAGCACTAACTACAAGATGGCATCCTTTACATCTATCTTGGTGGGGTCGTTTAGACACCATTAAGATGATGTTGACACCTTTAATTCTATATATTCTCTCTAACACACCAATTTCCATTCCATCCAATTCCTTTAAAAGAATCAATTCCACTCTCACCTCGTTTTTATGGAATGGTAAAAAACCAAGAATGGCATTACATAAATTAACAAGACCAAAATCCGAAGGTGGAGTTAACTTCCCTCACTTCTCTAATTACCACAAAGCTTTCCAACTCAGACAATTATCACACTGGATCAATACTCAATCCGAAAATAGGCCTCTTTGGGTTGATCTCGAACTTTCCTTTTTAACCCCTTTCTCATTCCAGGAATATCTTTCCTTTACCCGAAAACCACAAAAACTTTCGACTCCCATACTTAAACAATCATGTAAATTATTGTCTATCGCACCCCATTTAATTACACACAACTCAGATTCTTTTCTTAATTCCACAATTTGGCACAATAAACACATCCTTATCAAAGGGAAACCTATACACTGGAAGATTTGGAGGAGCAAAGGTCTACTTTGGGTACACCAATTTTTGATCTGGGCACACCCATTCCATTCACACAAATACAAACTTTATATCAGCTACCCTTCTCCTTTAAATCAAAATTTTTGATCTTGCAGAAGGTATTAATTGAGGCATATGCCAAACTTCAAACCTTGCCCTCTACACAATCTCAACCTCTCTTCCCATGGAATCATCTTCTAATCATAAACCCCAAAGCCTCGAGCATTTATTCTCATCTAATGGAACCTCCTGAGAACAGACAGAAAACCAAACTAGAACTCGCATGGGAATCCGATCTTAAAACAAATTGGCCTGTGACTCTGTGGAACAAAATCTGGTCAAAACTCAGGAAATCTTCTAGAGCTGCTAGCACTACACAAACACTTTTCTTTCTTTACAATCGATTGTTTTTCACTCCAATGTTTCTTAATAAGATACATAGCACAAACCCCAACGCATGCTGGTCATGCTCTCAAAGTGAAGCAGACCTTAAACACATGCTATTTACATGCACACATGTCTTTGGGTTTTGGGAAAAAGTCTGGCACCAAATTAATATCATTTTTCATACCACAGTGCCCTTATCCCTCACTAACATTTTCCTAGGTAGTTTATCACCGGAATGGGACAAAAGTCACTCCCAACTCAAACTCATCGACCTGTTACTGGCTGTAGCGTTTCAACAGATTTCAAAAAATTGGAAAGACTCTTCCAAATTGTCCTATTTAGCGTGGTGGTACGCAGTTTGTCACAATCACCGCCTAGATACAGCTCTAGTCCACCCTATCTCCCTAGCTATGAAAAGGTTACACCTCTGGTCCCCACTTACAGACTTTCTAAACACATCAGCAAAAACGCTACCTCCCCTGAGCCTTCGATGCAAGAAGTCTCCAAGCCTCCCTGACTTCCTAATATTTATTTGTATACAATTCTAAATACTCTATCAATACCTATAGTATCCTCTTTTAATTTTATATATGGACATATGTAGCTATGTGTATTGCTTCTGGACCTATGAATGTATTCAAATTATATTCCACGTTACACTTTAATGTCGTGAAGGTTTTTTATATATCAACAACACTCAAGTATTCCTTCATGCTTTCAGATATTGTTATATTGTTAAATAATTGCTTGTACGAAAAATGGTTTATGTAATAATTTTAATTCTTCAATAAACCTTACTTGAACTTAAAAAAAAAAAAAGATACGGTGCTCGATTTAGGGCACAATGGTCCTACTGAGCAAGGCGAGTGGTTAGTTTATGATGAGGTCAACATGTTTCTTGCCTATGCCTGTCCAAAATAGATCAATTGGCAATTCTTCAGGACCTAATATCAATAACCTACACTACTTAGGGGCATATTATCAAGGCGGCGCAATAAAATTATCGCCGCTTTTGCGTCCGTTTTCGGCCGAAAAGCGGCGATAATTTTATCGCCTTATCAGCAAGGTCATGCTATTGCGTGAATCCTTGCCGTAGCGCCCTTTCCCTTAACACCCAGCTTTGCATCTCTAATGAGATGCAAAGTGGGCGTCAGTGGGCGTACCCCGGATGGACTACCTTGCAAATATCGCTGATGTTCACATCGCGATATTTACAAGGCAGCCCACAGGATTTTAGCATACGTTAGATTTTGGCGAAGCGGCCGTTTTCGCCAAAATCTAACGTATGCTAAAATCCTGACTTACCTATGTTTGACATAGGGGTGGATTATGCTGATACGACCACAGGGTCGTATCAGCAAAGATACTCGCCGTTTTGCAGGAAACATCGCTGGAAAACCAGCGATGTTCCCTGCAAAACGGCGATAACCTCGATATCTCTGGAATTTTTATCGCCCTGGAGAAACGCGTTGTTAATAACGCGCTACCAGAGCGATAAATTCCAGAGATAGCCTGTGATAGGAAATTCGTCGCTAAGCACGGCCAGCGATAATTATCGCTGGCCATTGATAATATGCCCCTAGGTGACTTGATGCAATAGTTTGTGTTAAGTGCTGAAGTAATCAGTCATGCATCAGGTCACAAAGTGCAATTGTACCTTGACCTGGAAAACAACCCTCAATAGGACAAAATTGGACCCCAGGAGGATTGGGCTGAACAAAACGTCTATTAGTGTCTCAGACGCGGTGCGGCGTCTGCCTTGAGACCTACCCCGGCTCCGCTCCTCGAGGGTGAGGTCTCAAGGCAGACGCCTGAACCATGAAATCACTCACTGAGCATCACTATACCTATTTTAATCCACTTTTTGATAACCGCACTTCGTACACAACATAACCCACATTCTCCCGTCTAAGAATAGATTGTTGCTAATTAATACCAACCTAATCTACAAGAAACCAGGCACCCTTCGAGATGGGGTTCTGTTTGGATAAAAAACACAGCATTTGGATTCTGGGCTTTACTGCCCCAAGACCCATGACGAGGGTATAATTGGAAAGGCTTGCCTATAACTGCCTTGCGGTTCTCAATCCCCGCAAAGTGCCGGAGTTGTAGTTGGAAACAGCCTCCAGTACTCTCCTCGTTTCCCTCGTTTCTGCTTTGGAAGGTTTGTGCCAAATAAAATGTCTGAATGCAGGGGGAGAAAGAAGTGACTGCAGCAAACTATGTTCCTTTTTTTCCATTGCACAGTCCCTGGGGGCCAACCTGTGTGCTGTTTTTCTAACTTTCAGTTTCTTCGCAATCAATGGAGCCCATGTTTATTTTAGTTACCATTGTAAACTTCAGAGACCAGAGTGATGTCTGTGTTGGGATTCCTGCCTCAGACATGGCTCGCTGTTGAGAAAGGGTCACTCAGAGTTAAGGAATGAAAACACATGTGTGGAAGCGCCATGCGCCCTAAACACCCCCACCTGCGGCCCTCTTCTTTCTCCTGTTACACGGGGAATTAGCCCCTGCAACAGACACGTCAGAGGTGCAGGCCTGTAATTGGCTCTGACACCCTCTGACATTTCCTTACACAATGTGGGGTAGCGACCACTTTAGATGAAAACCACAGCGAGGACTGCGCGAATCCCACTGAAGGCCTAAGCAGGCTGTACGTGGCAGACGTTTTTAAGGCAAATAAATAAAAAAGAGCCTGTTTTCTAGTGCTGCTCAAATTGTGTGTGGCTGGTCTGCCCCAGGCTTTCCATATGATTGAGATGGGAGAAAGGAGGTAATGAGACCGTGATTCCTGCCCCAGTACCCCTAATATTTGCAATACAGATATCTGCTTAAGTGTAGTTGACACAATTGTTAAGTTACTAGAATACTCCATGTAATCTGGGACTCCAGGTCCCAGTCTTGAACATTAATCTACTCAGTCAGTGCATTGTGGGAAATGTATTTCTGGTTCACCTCAATCGAACCAATAAGACTAAAGTTCTGTATCAAATTAGAACCTGGACAGGGGAATGAGATCCCCTATGACACGTAGTCATCCGCCAAATGTAGTAAAAATGTATCAGCACCCCTCTTCTGTAATCTATAGAACGCTCTTTTGGATGCAAGCTGCCTCTATGCAGAACATATTGTTAATGGGTTCAATGGTATAGTTTCACCTATATAAATATAATCTTTGTCAGAGCATCCACGTTTTCCAGGTCCAGTCGTGAGTAGCTCATTGATGACAGGTTTTTAGGTTCAGCCTACCAGACAGCGCAAGCGATCTGGTTGTGAAAGTCACTGAAAGTCCTGTTGTGAATGTATATTGGGCTCACACAGGGCTTTAAGTGGGATTAAAAAACTGGGGGGTCTCATAAAGGGGCGTGGCCAATGTAATTAAGGGCGTGGCTTGAAACACGTAACCTAAAAATCTGTGTTTAGCATAGTGTGCCGCCTGACTTGTATTTTACTGTTTCGGTCATTGCATCTAGATATGATACAAGTAACATCATACCTACAACAAGTCAGGACTATTGGCTTTGTCAATGGTTGTTATCTGCATAAGATAAATAAGCAGCAACTATGGTTTGTATATAATATTGAAAAAGCTTCCACTTACAGCCCTGGTGACACCATGACAATGTTGCTGCTCCTGAGTTTCTAAAAGAGAAGGGAAATCCAGAGAGAAAATGACTCTCTTTAAAGGATTTCCCTTCCCCTACAAGCTCACCTGGCATGACGTCATGCCGTAACTTCTATACTAGTGAGAAGTGAGCAGTGTGACCCAGAAAAAATGGACCGCCTGAGCCAGGGCATAAAACAGAGCCCGATAGAGACCCGTTTCGAGCCCCCATTTAAATAACTGCCGGTGCTCAGCACCGGAGAGACCCGGCCCACTTAAATCCCTGGGCTCACAGCCTAACCATTGTTTTCCATTGGTTGGCTTTAAAGTGACTTTCATTTGCTCGCTTCTTATTTGATGGCTTGCCTGCCACTTCTTTTGTGTATCCCTCTCCTGTAGCATAGCCTCTTTAGAATTCTTTTGGTTGGCTGACTTGTATCCTTCCATTATTCAGATGTAGGGAACTACTTTTTCTTTAATTTAGCACTCCATGAGAGTGCTTGTTTTTTATAGCTCTCTCCCTCATGTTCTGCTTCCCTCTTCAAATAACTTCGAATGCACTGTGTTGCTGCCCCCCTCCCCCTCCCAGCTTGTCTATAAAAGCACAGAAACAGGGATATTTTTACTGGGTTATGGCTGAAGTGCAGCCTTATAGGGTTATTTTTGTTTTATCTCCTGCATACCATTTTTGCATGAAAGCACAAGGTTTGGCACAAAAATACTTTTATGGCATTGAAAGAAAAACCATCTGCAGCACTCATTATGCTGGCATCTGAGGCAGAAAGTGCACTTAGCACAACACTTCCCTAGGAAGCCTATAAAGCTGCTCCCTGGACTAGTATAGAGGAGATAAATGTCAGAATTCTTTGGAAAGTTAATTAGGCCTTGGCAAGCATTTCCTTTTACACTCTGAAAATTCTGTCACTCCCTCATTCTCTTTAAATTCTGTTTAGAGTTTTGCTAGCTAAAAGTAAATGAAAAATAAACCGTGCCATTTATTAGGATTGAAAACATTGAAATCAATATACAGTTTGGAGAAACCATAAGATATTTGTTTGCTTTTCATCCAGTAATTTTGAAATGTTTTTCTCTTTGACGTTTTTAAACAATACTTTATAGACAAACATTAGCATCCCAATAGCTCAGCACTCACATTAACCATTAACCACTCGAATCAAGAGTATCATGGTACTTGCCATAAAGTGCTTTAGTGCCTCGTTAGAGGTAGTAGGCACTGTATAAATCCAATACAATATAGACAAGACCTACTGAGTTTGCCAATGCTTGTTTAGTTTGCATTCTGGTACTTGTAATCCAGTATTTGTAATTAATAAACTGAACTACAAGTACCAGAATGCAAAAGAAAAAGCTGGACTGGACACGTGACTTACGCAAGAACTGGTAAACTTCAAAGCTCTGCCTTTGGACAAGTTAAACCACAGATAAGTCATTATCCCATTTACTTGGAGAAAGATGAGATACGAACGACTTGGTGGGTCTGTGTGAGTTTCTGTACAGTGAACTACAAACATTACCAAAGGCTTTATTTACTTGATAACTCCATGTCATCAAGGGTGCGTGCTCCAGTTTTTTACATTTTGTAGCAAAACATTGTTTTCAGGTGTGCTATTTTATCTGAAGTGAGAAAGGACTGCAACTACCAGAAGGTGTTAGATTTGTAAATGCAAACCCCGGAAGGGAGCAGCACGTTGATGACATGGAGCAGGGGTCTGCAACCTTTCCTACAGTGAGAGCTACTTCTGATCATTGAAATACATTGTGAGCTACTGCGTAATATAGAGATGTTATAAATGCACTCAGAGGTCAAATGACTTAAATAGAAAGAGCACAAAGCATTATTGGCACAGGAGCTTTATCGCAAAAGATTTCCTTTAGTGGTCTCTAAGGATCAGTTTTGGCCCTTGAGACAGTGAAAGTGAGAAGGTAAGACACAGAATGTAAGAGGAAGAGAGAAGTGAATGAGAGAAAGACACAGAAAGCAAAGAATGACATCATGAGAGAAAAAAGACAGGAGAGAAACAAAGGAAAATAAGAAGGAAGGGCGCAAAGAAGGACAGGCTAAAGAAAGAGAACAAAGGAAAGCAGAAGAAGAATGAGGAACAAAACAAAAAGGGGCAAGAGAAAGAAAGGAGATGAAGGAAGAAAGAAAATGAATGGAAGAAAAAGGAAACAGTGAAAGGAATGAATGCAAGTAGAGGAAGAAAGAAAGAATGACAAATAAATTAGTAGAAAAAAGTAGGAAGAGCATGATGGAGAAGGAGAAGATAGTGAAAGCAGGAGAAAGAAAAAAGAATGACAAAAGGATTGAAAGTAGGGAAAGGAAAAAATGAGAAGAAAGAAAGGGCAGAAAAAAGAAATCAAGAAAGATGCAAAGAAGAGACATGGAGAAAAGAACAATAGTTGAGGAAGAAAGGAGAAAAACAATGGAAAAATCACAATAAGTAAATTCAACAAGAAAAAGAGAAAAGCAGAAAAAATAACAGAGAAGAAAACATGAAGACAGAGAAAGCACATAAGACTAAAAGAAAGGAGGGGAAAAAGGGAAGACGAGAAAAACTGAGAAAGTAAGAAGCGAAAAAAAGATAAGACAAAAGAAAGGAAGGAGAGAAGGAGAGAAATCAGGAAATAGGGGGGGAAGGAAAAATAATTTGAGAAAAGAGAAGACAGAAAGAGGCGGAAAATAAGAATGAACAACAAAATAAAGGAAAGAATTATTGAGAGAAAGAAGGTGAAGAATAAAGAATTAGAGCGAAAGAGAAAGAAGCAGAGAATAAGAAATAAAGAGAATGGAAGAGGTGAAGAATGAATAAAGGATTAAGCAAGAGAAGAGGAACATGGAGGAAAAGGAGACAAGTGGAGGTAGAAATGAGAAACAATGAAAAAGGTTGAGAAAAATAGCAAGTGTGAAATAAAGAGAAGAACAAAAAGAAAGAGAAAATGAAATAGAGTGGACAACTAAGGAGGGAAAGATAAAGAACGTGGGAAAGAAAGTAGTAGTGTAAAAAGAAAGAGAGGAAAGGAAGAGGGGCTAAAAGAAATTGAGAAAGGTTAGAAAGACATGAAAGCATCTGGACTACAGATAGTGTAATCTAGCCACAGAAACTGTGGCACATAGTTATCATTGGACCCCTATCATGGGGTTAACTTTCATACAGTCCTGATCAACAGTGTTAAGCATGCTGGAACTTGTAGTATCACAGATCCAAAGCAGAATGACTGAAATATACCCACATGATTTAGGGCCAGTTGACATTTATGGTGTTAAGGTGTGACAGTTTAACTTTATCTGCCATTCCCCAATTAATTTTGATATACTGGTTGAAGCTTCATTGAATTCTTGCAGCTCATACAACACAGACCTGGCTTTATTTAAACACATTTACGTATTCTTTTAAAAATGCACTATTGCACTATTGATGGGGTTTTAAGGTAACCTATAAAATATCTCAGACGACATGCATATTCAAGGTACTACTACCTTGAGTGTAACTGCCACCTTGACCCAGCACTATATTGCCTGTATTACAGACCATGCTCGAGAACACAAAGGGTTTGTGAACCCATTTTCTGTGCACCTGGGGCACTATAGTGTTACAGGAAGGGCTGCAGACAATTGTGCGGCCACTTCAGTAATCCAGATAGTAAGTAAGTAAGTAACGTATTTGTAGAGCGCACGAATGCCGAGGCGTCTTGGTGCTGAGAGTGACGTGTCGTATGTTGTCCAGCGCACATACACCTTGAGGGGGAGTTCCCTTATTAGTATGGGGGCGTGACCCCATGCAAATGAGGGGAAAACGTTGTGCTTTATTATGGTCACGGGTGCAGAGGGAAAGAGGCTTCAGGAGGTGCACTGACATTGCGCCACAAAGAGAAGGTGCATTGAGAGTGCCCCTCCCCCCGAGGCAGGCCAGCCCTTTAGAGGGTGAAACGGGGTCCCATGGACCCCTCAGCCATCCTCATGCAGTCACTTACCCACAGATATACGCTAAATACAGATTGCTCACCTCTGCTGGTAGTTTACTACACAATTGCACAAAAAGTGCTGTAACACATATAGCCTATCAGATTTACGTCAGTCGCATTGTATGACAAATATAGAGCTCACTAACACACTGTGGGGCATGAGGTGCCAACGATGCTTTTATGCTCTCTGGAAAACTCATTTTCAACTCTAAAGCTATTGCAAACAATTTTTGTACGTCCCTACGATATTCCACCAAAATATGTATCCTTTTTTGTCACTGTTTTTTCCTTAACGTTGCTGGCTATTTTCTACCCCCAGGGTAGCCACAAACTCACCCTACCGTGGGGGTAGCGCATTCAAGTGAAATACAGAGCGCCTCTGAAGCAATCGCTCCGTGTTTACACTGTGCAGGCTGCCGCTTTCACTTTTAAGAGGGGTGAGACATCCCCTTGCAGGCGGGTGCAGTGAGTGATTGCACCCACCTGCAACCCCCTCCAGAGGGCTGCCATCAGGGGGCGCTCCTGATGCCTTCTTTGCTTTTGCTCCCACATCTATAATATGGTGTTGGAGCAGAAGTAAAGAGATTCTCTCATTTGCATGGGCCACGCCCATTCAAATGAGGGTACACCCTCTGATAATAGCGCTGGCGCTATTTGTGCACCAGAGCTATCTGTATTAAAGAAGGGGCCGCAGAAGCATCTGCGGCCCCTTCCGTAATACCAAAGTGCCCTGGGGGCACGGAAAAGTGGGCATGAACGCCCATTGCACCCGTGGGGCACTTTTTGTAATACGGCCCTTGTAGTATTACTTTTCATACTCATAAATGGCTTTGTGAATCAGCCCCTTTGTTACTAGGGAAAATGTTTGGTGCATATATCTCATTGAGAGTACATAAATATACATCCAGGGCAAAATCAAGCAGCCAGTTATAGACTCTGCCACAACGGAGTCATATGACAGTACTTTTTGCCAAATTGTTTTTGTTTTCATTCCGTTCATGAAGATTTGAGGTTTCAGCTTCCTACAAACCCAGGAAATGAAAGACTACTTTCAAAGACCTCAATTACTAACTATAAGCTCCTTCTCCCTTTCATTTTGTGGTTTAGAGGCTTGGGCAGTAATAGGTTGTTTCCTATCTTTATTAATTTCTCTCATTAGTAAATCTGTCCTTTCCTTAGCTAGGCTCTTTGAACTGTAAGCACGCCATATTGAACGTGTGTGTTCTTCTAATGAACACAGGCATTGATTGCACAATCATTGATGGTAGTTGCACTGGAAAAACCCATAGCGGGGAAGAAGTAGGGGGAAAAGAAGTGGCAAAACAAGTTGTTATTAAACAACAGCTTTGCATAGTAACTTCTCACACCACGTGGATTGCAGATGTATTTAATTCCTGGAAAAAAAAGTTTGGACACCCACATTGAAATTTGTCGAGCCAGACTTACCTGCGCCAGCTTATTACTTGGACTCATTTTATGTGTATAATACTTTGGCCATGATACATGTGTCTTGGAATATAGATAAAGATTATTATCCCATCGGTGCAGTATTCACTGGGTGCAGTATATACCTTCCATCCCAAGTGCCCTCATTAAAAAGGGGAAATTACATTCGGAACTGGAGCTTTTGGCAGTGCAATAGCGGAATATACTGGCCATTTCCCTCTGGTAACATTGGGTACATTGGTACTGTCCCTTTCTCAAGCCGTGTTCCATTGGCACTCATCAGCACCAGAGCATAGATAATCCTATTAGGATGTATGACATTACAAAGCATGCCTTTACCTTGCATGCCTTTACCAAGCAATATCTTTACCACACATTGCCTTTACCACGCAAGTCTTTACCACCCATATGCCTTTACCACGCATGCCTTTACAGCAAAATGTAAGTATATATCAGGTAAGTGAAACTCCTTTTTAGGTCTCGCGCCTAGCGTTGCAGTGTGCAGCCCTGCTCGCGCAGCGCGAGACTTATTGTAAGGGCTTCCAGACGCTCGTGCGTCATGGCCTTTTCTGTGCGGTTACCCGCACGGCCGGCATCTGTTTCCAATTATCGTGCCCAGACACGGGCGTGATAATTGAAACCACATGTCTCCCTGTGGCGCGCGCGCTCACCACTCGCGGGCTTGTTTGTTTTCCAATAGCGATCGCTTTCACTTTCGCGATCGCTTTCACTGCCGCTTGTTGACTAGGAGTTAGGGCTGCGGTCTCTGGAGCTGTCCAGGGGTTGCAACGCGGCTATCATGGCTTCCACCTTTACTGCTGTGCTGCTGGTTGACAGCTCTCCCGCGAGCCCAGAGCACCGCTTGCGCCTCAGGCTGGTCGCTTTGCGGCTTTTAAACTATCTGGGCTGCCGCCTGGGTCCGGCCAGGTTCGCTGGGGCTCCCGGTGCTTCGACTTCGTGGGCTCCATGGCCGGCCATCTCGTCTCTGCCGTTTTCGGGAGCTCGGGGCCCGCAGCTTTGAGGATCTGGAAGAGGAGTTGGAGATTCGAGGGGATCGGGAGCCCTCTCGTACTACCCGCACCCGAGTCCCGCCGCCGGTCTCCTTGACGCACACTGCACTGAAGGAGACGCTATTGGATTACCAGTGGGATCGGCCGGACATCACTTCGCCAGCCAAGCCGGGTCTGTTGCGGTCTAGGGGGATCAGGCGAGGTCCCTCCGAGGAGCCACATTTCTACTTGCCCCCTGCCCACATTCAGAGGGAGAGTTGCTGTGCTTTCTGGTGGGAGCCGAGGCTGAACTTTCCAAAGGAGGGGGCATCAGCCAGGAGCTGAGAGACAGGCTATTTCCCAGGCCCCTTCAGGACTTGATCAACAGCATAAGTGTCGCCCTCTATTGGGTGGACACCTCCGAGCAGAACAAGGTAAAACATTCTAAAGTTTGGGCATGTCTAATGTGTCCGCAGATGCAATGTCAGTCTCTCTCCACACCCTACTCTTAAGGGTGAGGTCAGGATCCCCAGTTAATTGGGTGACTGTTGGGATCACTCTCACTAGTTTTTCTTTCACTGGCCTGCCCGCTCTGAGCTCCGTTATCTCCGCACCTCACACTCTCCCTAGTTTTTACTTTCACTGGTATGCTCCACTCCAAGCTCCGTTATATTATTCTTGCCCCAACGTGGCACCCTGTCCACTACAGCTGCTCAGGGCTTCAGTTGTATTCGTAATGTTCTTAAGGATTACACAGGCAGCATCTGTGCCGTCTCAATCACCACAGCACCAATAAATATTAATAGCAGGTCCTCTCACCAATTCATCCTGATGGAAGCAAAAGGTGATCAAGCTCTTACACGTATTTGCTCGACAGGTTATGCTTAAACTAAAAAGCAGATGTTACATCCAAACCGGAAAAAAAAGAAAGGTTTGCAGTAAACAACCACTGAAAGATCTCTTGTGAATAAATGCTTTCCTAATCCATGCATCTTCATCACGCTGGCAGATTTCAAAGTTTGCAAACTATCTTTTTTTAGTTACCAATGACATTTGACAAAACATCTGTGATGAACCCGTTGTCTTTTCTGCTGAAAACAAGTAACTGCATTTTGTATCCGCAAAATGTTCCTCCCGCACCACTTCCCTTTCCGTTCTGTCCTGGCCTCGCCTGAGCACCCCTCAAGGAGTTCCAATATGGTGTTTCCTAACCACCACCAATCCTGCAGCCCCAGAAGATAAATAGGGGTTGGAGCACGCCGACAGTGCAGTCGTTGTAAAGGGTTGGGTTCAGGAGCCCGCAGCGAAGCAGTGACCCTCATTCCTCAGCACCCTAGGCTTCCAGTGAGTAGGGGACACACAATTTTGTTATCTGGAATGACAGTGTGGGCGCTACAGACAAATGCAATCTAGAGCTGAGAAACAACAGGCAGCTCGAGTGCACAGTATTTTATCAGCATGTGCCTGTTATTGTGTTGCGTTTGCCTTGTCTTATGTGCTAGCTGTGCGTTTGGTTGTCAGCAGGAAGGTTGCCCTGCTAATGGAAGTGACCATGGCTGCTGTCGGTGAGGGTTCGGATGTGGTTGCAGTTCCAGTGTGTGTTTACTCTGGCTACTATACAAACACTGTGTCTGCAATACTGTGCTGTGGTGTCCTGTAGTGCTATGTGTGCACAATAACTGCAGCACTAGTTATGTTTGAGCTATAGTGTTTTGTAGCACACGCACATGAACAGAAGGCAGAGCACACCTTTTATAACAAACAGAGCATTTATTTAACATCTCTTCATAACAACTCTGAAAACAAGCATTGGCATAGCCAATTGGTCTCGCCTTTGGGACCTTATAAGTGTTTAGTTATCCAGCACAATAACCTTGGTGCAACAACATCAAGTGTTGCATGGCTAAACACTTATAAGGTCCCAAAGGCGAGACCTATTGGCTATGCCAATGCTTGATTATATATGTAAATGTACATATCTATCTATCTATTTATCTATCTATCTATGTATCTATCTATCTATCTATCTATCTATCTATCTATCTATCTATCTATCAATCAATGTGTCTATATATATATTCACTGAAAAAAACAAAGGTAACAGGGACATTATAGTTAGGAAATAGAATTTAATAAACCTTAGAAATTCACTGAAAAACCCATAAACAGTTCACTGGGCCCTGAGGGATGGGGTCCCTGGGCCGAAATCAGTCCTTGGAGGGGGGCCACATGCCCACCTCCCCATTAAAATTACAACTGGCCCTGGGGATGCGTTCTCCGGAGCTGAAATCCGCCCGGGGAGGATGGCCACGTGCCCCCCTCCCCATAAAAATTGCACTGGCCCCCCGGGGGATGGGGTCTCCAGAGAATGAGGTCTCTAGGGCTGAAATCGGTCCGGGGAGGGGTTTCCCTCTCCCCGTTAATACAAAAACAATCCTGGGGGATGGAGTCCTCACCGTTAGGCCCTATGGCCTACCCCCAACTGTGCACAGTTGGCTGTATGGGGGGTTGTTGGCTGCAGTGCATCAGGGGTTTGCATTTACGTATGGTAATTAAATATTACTTTACGTTAAAAAATAAACCTCGAAATTCACTGAAAAAAAACAAAGGTTAAAGTAACATCATAGTTAGGTTAATTCGTCAGTGACAAAATGAACATTTTGAACTTAAAAAACACAGAAATTCACCAGTTATAGTTAGAAGCGCTTACTATAACTTGGGCCCCTGACGTGCACTGCTTATGACCTCACATATGACATCACTCATGACATGTTCTATTACATCACTGAAGACATCTCAAATGACATTATTGATGACATCACTGTTGACATGATCAAATGAGTGTGTTAGTTTGTTTTATAGTTTACATATTGGCAGGTAACTACCATAGTACATCTCAACCTAATTTTGTACAGCCTGTGTCTAGCTAATGGGTGTTAGTGTTTACAAAACGCATGTGCTTGTAATGCACAATAGCTATGTAGAGGTATTGAACATATTATAAATGTTTGCATTCAAGAGTAATTGTGTGCAGGTGACAGTTGATTTGTATTCATTCTGCTCAACACAACATTTTCGTCCTGCAAAAAAGGTTTTCAACAGGAGAAAGATTCTATGTAGTAGATACTAACTTTTGTAAGCAGCCTTGAGTTATGAGGGAGAATCGTGACAGCATGATAATTTGTGCTTAACAAAGATGAGCGTGTATACCAGGTACTAACCTATGCTAGCGAGCTTGTTTTGCTTCAGAGGATGGGCTATCTGTAAAGTTTTCACCACAGTATGAAGGGTGTAGGTAGTATGATCTTTAGCACCTTCAGGTCTTGGTTATTTTTAGCAAATAGTGTTTTTTTATAACTATTGCATAGAATTTACATTGTTCTTAGTAGATTCTTTTGAATACTCTGTGGTGTATTTCTCTTGAGAGTTTCAGTGTTTGCAAACAGTGTGGTATAGAATGAACTCCCTCCATAGAGTAAACACTGTTTACAGTTCTCAGTTCTCTACTAATATCAACTTTATTTCTTAAAGTAGGTTCAGTGTGTGTCAAGGGTTTGATACAGATAAAAGCTGCCTGTGGTAGGCCATTTGTTTTGGAATTGGCATTCACTATTTTGAATTTCTTTGAACAGTTGTATACAGATTGGTCATCGTACTCAATAAGGGTTTCCCATAAATCTGTGGTTGACTGTTAATGTGAACTATACTACCTGTAAAGTGTATGCTATAGGGTTCATGTTGCACACAATGCTTTTTTTCAACACCATAGTGAGTTCTTTCTGCACCTTCGCCATGCACTGCTATTTACCCCACATAGTTTAGCACTCATAATATCTTCTATGACGTCATTGATAATATCGCTGCAGCATATGCTGCTTAATTATTGGTGAGAAAACTGTGCATGGCAGGGACACGAGTTACAATTACCTTAGGGCATGAGTTATAGTTACTTGAGATAACTCTAACTAATTGTAACTGCTTAATTTATTAGGTTTTTTGTGTGTAAAATCTGAACCTAACTATAACATCCCTGTAATCTTTATTTATTAGTGAATATATATATATATTAAAATATATATAGAGGTTTCACTGACCTGATATATACTTACATTTTCGTTGTAAAAGCATGTGTGGTAAAGGCATATGAATAGTAAAGACCTTTGTGGTAAAGGCAATGCATGGTAAAGGCATTGTGTGGTAAAGGATGCGTGGTAAAGGTATTGCGTAGTAATACATGCGTTGTAAATGCTGTTTCTCATCCTAATATATTATTATCATTGTCCCTCCATAAACACATTATCACCAAGCAAGGGCATTAAGTGATATCCCTCCCAAGGGTAGCAGGCAGTTCAGATTCCATTGTACTCTAGAAGAGATGCTCCTTGCCACAACTCCAAATGTTATGGAAGAATAATCCTTCCTCGTTCCCACATCTGATGCAAGCATGTTTGAACATTCATCACATGAGGTACCTTCTACAACTATAGTAATACTCCTTATCCAACATATTACGTAACTGGTGCTCATGTAAAGCGCTCTGATACCTTCGGGTCTAGTTCACGCTATATAAAAATCCACACAAAAAAAAATTATTACCTTGTAAAACTTGCAAGCCGAACAGCATGACCACTACCCTGGGTTGCACCATAGCTTCTTCCTAGTCCTCCTCCTCTAACGTATCACAATCTTCCCCCTACTTATGTGTGAGTTTACACCAATTGTCTGAGAAATTATTCATAAATATTGCCCACCTCCAAGAGGCATTTGACCAAAAGCATGTCAATCAATAATACACCTTCAACAGAGCATATTCAGCTGATCCCAAAGCTTAATCTCTCATACTCTTAAATGCATACCTGATAAGTAGCAGTGGTATTCCCTTTTTTTCATAGGACAAACCCGGACTTTAGATAACTGAACAATTTCATTTTGTTCTTACCGGCCAGGCCCTCAAGCTTTGAGATCCCTATGGTGTTCCACTATCACCTGCCTCATCTTCCCAACCCACATGGGAGGTACCTTTGTTAATGTATTCTTCGGTCCCACCATAAGCAAAGATGCCTCTCTGTCATGGGGAGACAATCAGTATGAACAGAGGTTTCCTTCATGGGGATGAAGTACCAATCATTAGGTACAACAAAGTAAGCGGGCCAGTAATAGTGACTAGCATAGAGCAATGAAATGCCATTTCCCAAGATGGACATACACAAGATCAGCAGAGTAATTCTGGACGCCTCCTAAGCCCAAGGAGAATCCTCAGCTTACCATCATTGGCTTTAAAGACCCAGGGGCAGATTTACAATAACTGGCGCATCCCTGCATATCAGCAGGGATGCGCCAGTTATTTTGCGTCACGGCAGAAACCCCTTGCGCCACCATGGATGCGCCGCATTTACAATGCAGCGCACCATGGGCGCAAGAATAGACAGATGCGTGACGCATCTGATGCCGTAAAGGTGACGCAGTGCTGGAGTTGTGTCGCAAGCGCGACGCAACTCCAGCACTGCTCGGGGGCGCCCTATAGTTGCTGTGCTGAGTCACTCCTTACGCCTGCTACAAGCAGGCGTAAGGTTTTGACGCAGCGGGGACGTAAAAGTGACTCAGTGAAATCTTGTAGATTTCACTGCGTCACTTTTACGGGGCCTCCTTGCGACGGAATGCCCACCCTGCATACATTATACCTGATGCAGGTATAATGTAGCGCAGGGCTTTACAACGTGACGCATCTCACTAGATGCGTCACGTTGTAAATATGTCGCATAGTGACGCATTGTTGACGCCGCCGCTGCGTCACAAAAGTGACGCAACGGCGGCGTAAAAGTGTCGCAAGGGGCTTGTAAATCTGCCCCCCAGTATGGAGTGTTGCTGAAAATCTACAAAAGCCTAGACATGGATATCATTCTGGAAATGGCATTCCTTTCTAAAAGTGTCAAAGGAATCCTTCCTTAATTCTGGACATCTGCCTGAAACCCAAAAAGTAGTACCACCAAGTTCAGGTCTCGGGATTTGTCTGGTCAAAGGTATCAATATCCAGATTCTCAAATCCGTTCTCATGTATATAGAGATGCTACTTCACCACTGACAATGAAATAAAGAGAATTTCCGACATTTAATTCAGAATCTAGAACGTAATTCAAAATTGTGAAATACATGGAGTAATCTGTGGATCGCGTACCAAGGATCCTCAACATATAGTAAAGCATTCTACGCCTACAGTGAATACAGTTCATGTCCTCATCTTTCTGGCAAAATCAAGTGACCAGCCAGACTCATCATCAACCTACCACAAAGAACTCACATACACCACACCTCAGGAAGCTCCACTGCCTCCTGATAAACAAACATGCTTCTTTCAAACTCCTCACACACACATTCAAGGCACTACACAACTAAGGCCCCACCCACCTGAACAGCTGCATCTCCTTCCACTAACAGACACCTCCACTTCGCAAGACTCCTCTCTTTTTGAATTCAGCAAGAAGCTGAATATCTGGATTTTTAATTAACCAACCTACTATAGGTAGGGCCAGGCACACACCTACTCAGCGCCAGGATACCCACGTACTTTACAAATACACATAACATACACACATATTATATGGCATTACATTGTATAGTATAGTATGATATAATATAGCAGATAGTATGGTATTGTACTGTATGGTATGGTATGGTGTGGCCTGTCATTGTATAGCATGGGTGATGGTTTGGTATGATATGGTATGTCCTGTCATTGTATGGTATGTTATGACCTGTCATTGTATGGGATGGCGTAGCCTATCATCATATTGAATGGTATGGTATGGTTTGGCCTGTAATTATATACTATGGTATGACATGTTCCGGCCTGTCATTGTATAGCATGGTATGATATGGCATCTCATTGTATAGTATAGTATGATGGTATGGGTTGGTATGATATGATATAGTATGTTATGTCCTGTCATTGTATACTATGGTATGTCCTGTCATTGTATACTATGGTATGGCCTGTCGTTGTGTAGTATGGAATGGTATATGGTATTGAATGGTAAGGTAATGGAGAAAGGGGTCAAAAGCCACAGAGTTGAAGGGTGAAATGGAGGGGGTAAAGGCCCACGGACAGATGGAAGTATGGCAAAGGCACGAGTACAGAGGGAAGTAGGGTGGGACTTAGGCAACGGCACACAGACAGACAAAAGAAGGGTGGGGAGGGGGAACAAAGACACATGGACAGAGAGTGGGGGAAATAATGCAGGTAAAGACAACACAGATAGATGGAGGGAGAAAGGGAAACATGAAGGAATATCATGTCTGCAATACAACTAAAACAACAAAATTCTGAAAAATGTAAGTGACGTGCACTCTGAAAACTATAGTGTAGCGTGTTTAAAGCAGCACCAAAGACGGATATATGGTGAGCGGGGTCAAAAACCACAGAGACGAGTGGGAGAGAGGTGGGCAAAGGCCACATGGGCGGAGAGAAAGAGAGGGAAGGACACAAAGGAACACGGACGGGGCGTGGGGGGTAGCAGGTAAAGGCAATACGAACAGAGGGTAAAATTTAAATAACAAAAGTCGAAAAATGTAAGTGACGTACTCCGAAAATAAACTTTCTCAACTATGGTGTAGCATCTGTGAAACAGTAACAAAGACGGAGATACAGTTAGAGGGGTCAAAAGCCACAGGGACAGAGGGTGGGAAGGAAGGAGGGAAGGCAACACATACCCCTCCCTCCCCAGGAAGCAGGGTGGGAGGGAGGGAGGGTGAGTGCAAAGGCAATATGGAGGACATGTCTATCATACAATAAAAACAATACATTTTTAGAAAAATATATTAAACATGCGCAGTCTGAAAATAGACTTTCTGTGTCACTGTGAAGCATGTTTGGAGCAAGAGAGGAAGCAGGATGGAAATAGACGGCCTGCAACCAGATGTCATATTATGGAGTGCTTCGTCATAGCCGCAGTATTATGGAGTGCTTGCTTCACAAGAAATACAATTCTCCACAGGAGGACACACACACAAAGAGGAAATAAACTAGTACGCGCTAACCAAACAAAAGCACAGTACAAAGAGTGACGATGAAACCAACCAATGGTAAGCAATGGGCAGGCTCTAAGCCCCTCTTTAAGCTAGCAAAATGTCTCACAAGAGATGGCAAATTTGCTGTCTCAGGTGAGATGTAAAAAGGAGTGACAGCGTTGTCTTTGTGGCATTAACACTGTTCTCTTTGTTTTGGACATTTACATTTTATTTATTTATTATTTGTTGTTTTTGTAGAGTGCTTGCACTAAGTGATGCCAGCTTCTCAGTGCTTAGAGAAAAAGGAAGAAAGTGTTAGCAACGCACATTAAACAGCAATCCCAATTGTGGTCATAATGGTTGCTGGAAACTGAGGACCTTTAGGTTTTTGTAAACTTATTTCCTGCTGTTTCTATGTGGAGAGGCAGTAGGAAGGAGCAACAGAAGAAGGTGAGTACAGGAAATTCCACCAAACCATTTATATCTTATGAGGAGGAGTAAAAAGGAAGCCAGTCTTTCATGCACGACAGTCTTCTGTGAAATGCCTCTCATCCCACCCCCATCAATGTACTTAAACCCTCACCCCACAAGACCGGCGGCCATATAGGGCGCAGTCTACTGTATAAGCTGTGCTCAGTCTGTGTTTCTGCACTTGCTATTCAGGACCCTGAAGTGAAAGGACCTTCATTGTTGGTGCTCCGCACAAGTCCTTCTTCACCATTTCTGGTGAGGGATCTTCTCTTTGGGTGCTCCCTGGAGACTGTTCATGTACATCCGCCATTTCAGTGCATCTTTGGACACATATAAAGAAAGAAAGAAGAAGGGTTTGGATCCACTCAGGTTGGGCACGGACACTAAGCTAGGACTGTGTACTAACCTGTTTGAGCGGAACTCTTTTTTAGTGAAAGATAATGTGATGAGATAACAGGATAATGTCTGGTCAGTAAGCTTGGTGAAAGATGCCACTACTCCAGGACTTTTTGGACTTTTCTATAAACCACCTTAAACAAAGAGGATTCTGAGGTGTGGAAAATATGAGCTCTGATAATGAATTTTCAGAACATACATCCATATTGTAGAAGGCAAACAAAACATTTCAAAAGATCAACAGCTGTTGGCAACCCATTTTATTTAACTAATTGATCTTCAAGCCGCTCACAGTCCGGAGATGAAGATGATTCACAAATTAAGGAATATATACTATATATTCTGGCATCTGAGAAAATGTATATAGCGCCGTAAATCGAATGGGAGCACCCTGAGCTTAACAACACAAATAAAAATGGAAGGTATGATTCTTTATCAGGGTAACCTTAATGTTATTGTTCTTGTTGTCCTGCTCAATATATTGGAAGCAAAAATACATAAGATGGCAATAAGACCACATGCAATCCAGAACTGTGTGCAGGTTCCCTGCCTCAGGTATTTAAGTGATTTCAAAAGCGTTCAGAAAGCTCCAGGTTTTAAATGTTTTGGTTCTGCAACCAGGATTGTAGAGCACCCTATGGAATCATATTCAGGTTAGAGTCACCTGGGTTGGAGAAGTGAATGAAGACAGGATCTGACCTAGAGACAGTGTGGTACTCACTGATAAATTTAAAATTTAGGAAAAGAGAAACTCAAGGTGATGGTTATCAGTTACCAGATGTTCACATGCTCCATCACATCACTCTGAAAACGCATGCGGAGGGGCACCCATGTGGCAAAATGTAGAATATCTAGCCTGATCGTGGACACAGTCCATCCCTTAACCATTCACACAAGCTTGGAGGGTAAAGCCAAGCTCCTTGCCCCCAGACCTTGATGATGTCACAGAGAGTGATATCACACAGTCTTTGGCCTTGATGACACACCATAAAATTACCTTCAATTGTCGTTATAAAATCACAGCATGTAACATGCTTTAAGCATATAACACAATGAACACAATTAACAACATTACAGTGTCTCGGTACAGAATCAGCTGGAAGAGATAAGTACATCTCTTAAAAGCTGTGGATCAATAACTTCTTTCAACCTACCCTTAGGGTATTGGCACTCTGGTTTATATAGCTTAGGGGTGTGTGAAGTTATAATTAGGGTATGTGAAGTTACTCCTATGAGACATTTTTTCACCTTGCCTCATGTCAGCGCTCCGTCTGGCCCAGGGGTTGAAACCACTGACCCTGGGCTTCATTCTCCAGCCCGCTGTATTCCAAAGTGCTTAAGGCTAGGTCTTGCAGGCCGGGGAGGCCTTCTGTGCTGTGCCGGGTTAAGAAGCTCTGACTAGACCCCAGGTCTGACCTCCAGCTGACCCGGGAGTAGAAGCCTCCAGGCCTAGGCTCCATTCTCTGGCCCACCATGTGACTTAGATCCCAGGAAGGGGTCCTGCTGGCCCAGGGATGTCTCCCCTGCTTGGCTGGATTAAGAAGCTCTGACATGACCCCGGGTCAGAGCTCCAGCTCACCTGAAAGTGGAAGCCCAGGCCCTAGGTTCCATTATTGGGCCTCCTGTGTCTCATAGTGTGCCGGATGGGGTCCAGCAGACCCAGGAAGGTCTCCCCTGCTTCAGTGGGTTTGAAAGTTCGACCGTGCCTGGGTCAAGCTGGCCCAGGGGTGGAAGCCCCCAGCCCTGGGCTACATTCTCTGGTATACTGTGTCGCCAAGTGCCCAGGATGGGATCCCACATACACAAGAAGGTCTCCCTTGCCTGGCTGGGTTAAGAAGCCCTGGCCAGTCCCCGGGTAAGAGGCCCAGCTGGTCCTTGATGTCTAGTGGGCTTTCTGCCCCTTCTAGACAGTTTTACACTTTTTGGAGTGGAGCTATGGCCCATTGCCAGGATGGACTGCAACACCCTTTTGAGAAAAATATATCTATGCGGTATTTAAAGCTCTGAAAGAAGGTGACTAGAGGTAACTCTCCAAATCAACCCACAGTGGGGCTAAAGACTGTTGCTTTTTTTGAGGGGGGCCCTTGTCTGTGCCCTGGGAGACCAACTCAAATAATCCTTGGTGTCTAGTGGATGGATCCCCGCTTTGGGGGTCGAAATCCTGGGGTGAACTCCAAGGGATCCACTAGGGAGGGACACTGTTGGAAAGGGAACCCATAGCACCATGCAGGTGAAAGCAGAAGGTGCCTACTGCTGAGTCTGCTTTCACTTTTGTTACTGTGCATGTGTTGTGCTTCACAGTAGCAAACAAATAAATTCAGGATGCGAGGAAAGCTCTTCCCTCATGTTCTGAATTTACTTTTTCAAAAGAAAATTGATCTGGCACTTGCAACGAAAGTTTTTTTTTGCCAATGTGGGGGACGAACCGTTCACGTCCACCCTACTACAAAGGTAATGCAGTGGAAGTGAAGGTTCGCATACTCCATTTAAGTGGTTAAATAGTTAATTACTGCAATCAACAGCTGAACTTGTCTGGCTCAGCACTGCTTCTCGTGTGCAGAAAGCATTTAATAACTTTTAATACTCTTGAGCGAAAAGCAATTTTTTTGCAAATTTGTACTGAAGCTGAAAATCCAACTGCCGCACAATAGTACATTCCCAGCGGCCCTGACTAAGGGCCACATTTAAAAAAAACATTACGCAGTGCGGCGCCGCAAGCCATTTAGCTGCGCCATTTTCAAAGCACAGGGATGCATCGTATTAACAAAATACGACACATCTCTGCGCTTCCCCCTGTGCTGGTGCACAATTGGCTGCCATGCGCTAGCGCAGGCACCCTATCATCATCATTAATGGCATGTTCCTCTGTCTATGCGTGCTGCAGAGTGTAGTACGCATAGAAAGAGGAGACAACTAGGAGAAATAAGCATATCTCTCTTCGGTGCGCCATTCCTACGACTCCCCTGTGGAGACGTAGGATTCTCACTCATTCCCAATTTTTCAAAATGTTGTAAATCTGGGAATGCTTCAAGTTCCATGGATGTTGCGTGGGAACACCCACAGCAACACCCATGGAACGCCCCTTTCACGCAGAGCAATGCGTTAAAGGGGCCCATATCGACAAGGCCATGAAAAGTAATGGAATGAACATCAAAACTCTTTTCTCCAAATTAATGGAGGTTGTGGGATACTTTCCATGAGTCTTAGGGCAGATGGGTTACTCACCTCAGATTATAACAATGAGAGTTGGTAGCCTGTGACTCTACCCTTCATTTGAGCCTAAAACTGAGCACCTAGTTCACCCCTTTAGCACATGTCTCTCTGGATATTATTATTATTATTATTTTTAAATTTATATCAGGCGCAACAGCTACCCAAAAAGGGTTTCCCGGCGCCAGCCAGAGAAGGAGCAGGAAAAGAAACTACTGATTGAACAACCAGGTTTTGAGTGTTTTACGAAAGCGCGTGTAAATGGTTTCACTCCGGAGTGATAGAGGAAGAGCATTCCACAAAGAGGGGCCTAGATAGGCAAAGGAACGACCACCCATACGTGGACAGTCTAATCCTCGGCACCATAAATTTTACCTGAGTGGTGGAGCGAAGAGTGCGTGCGGGCAGATAGGGTTTGACTAGTTTTTGCAGATACTGAGGAGCCGTGCCCTGCTTGACCCTGAACATGTAGCTCAGCGCTTTAAACTTGATCCGGCTCTCAACTCTAAGCCAGTGGAGGTCACTCAAAGAACCCGAGATGGAGGCCGCTCTAGGAACTTGACAAGATAGTAGAGTCGAGCAGTCCAAGGCCTACTGCGAGGTAGAAGCTCAGAACGCAGTGAATCATATATTAACAGTCTATAACTCGATGTCCAGTCAATGCATTTACTAATAGAAAAAGTGCTTTCTTCTAGCACACATGAAAATACCGAAAGTATAAATTCAGAAGCGAAATTACTAATGTATAGAGACTTGATTATTAATCACTGTGCAGGAGAAAACTAGCCATTGTGGACTCAGCTACTTCCCTTTTATGGGACTGGATTACAGCAATTGAAGTTAGTGCAACGTGCGCTTATAGCACTTGGGAAAGTAGTCTCTTATGACCTGGTTCTTGGGGTGCCTCTCCAGGTTCCTAACTGTCTCTTCCCCTTCAGAGTCACTTTTGGGACATGATTGGGAATCATGTAACCCAGGTTATCCAAATACATAATTTTCACAACTTTGCCATGCTTAAGCACAGCACCTTTTGTGTTCAGTCTGTTGTGGGTCAGTCCGTGGTCCGTCACCAGCAAAGAGAGGAGGCAGCAGAGTCCACGCTCCAGCAGCAGGGGACTTGATGTTGGATGGTACACTCTAAATTAGTCTTTCTTGAGTCCAACACAAAACCCACCACTTTTCGCAGAGATGAACCACTGTAGGTCAGGGAGACCCACTAATATGGAATGGACTCTACAAAGACTTCTTGTCTCCTAAGGGCACTTTGGGTTTCTCAGGTTATTGTAGTGTGGCCATGGACATGTTGTCATGATTATTTAGGGAGCCATAATCATCAATGCCAAACATTGGTGTGGGACAATAGACCATTGGCATGCTTTCTCCAAGATTGCTAATCCATCACAGGTGCTTCAACTACAGGGTGCTTTGCAAGGGTCACTGGATACCCAGGCCTCACCACCTGGCAGTTCAGTCTTCCCTTCCATTGTTTGCAGCAGCCGTGTTTCCCATCTCGTGTCTCCGCTCCTATCAGTCCTACTTTTCAAGGCAACATCTTTGTCATGGAAGGGCATCTCCAATACTCTTCCTCAGCAGTCAGTCAACTACTTCCATCATGGGATGCAGAGGTGGCTCTTTTCTTGACAAGTTCCAGAACTTTGCAGATTGGTGGTTTCAAACATGGATAAGGGAAGTTGGCATTTAGCAACCCCCAACCCTGACATGCAAAAGAGCTTCTTGATCTCCACTGGTGTGGGACCCTGTATTCTGGTAGAGAAATCTTGGCACACTGACTGGTAGTTCCTGTCCATTTTTTATGTGAAGGTTGAAGTCTTCCATCTCTGGGATGGGTTCTGGCGAGGTCTGGCCCTTTGCTTATTCTTCCCAGACATATCAAGCCACAGTCTTTGTCTACAAGTGTTAGCAAGAATGTGGGGTGGATTTAGGAATCTCCTTTCAGCAGATCCTAAAAAAAGGAAACATAAGCGAGAGAGGCTGACCCACTTACCTACCTGTTAACCTGTGGATGGTAGCCCTTCCATGGAACAGTTGATAAGAAAAGAGCAGGTGAATGTTCCTACACTTCCAGATGAACTCTGTGTCCTATCCTAGGGTCTGGCCACTATAAAGGGCCTTGGGAATGCTCTGGAGAAGGCCTGCAATACACATTGCTGTCTGGGGCTCTCCCCATCCTCCATCTTATGTACCACTTTGGTTCAGGACATCAAAATGGATTCCTCTGGAACCATAAATTACAGACACCCCAGCAAGATCTCACACACAGGAGCTCCACATACTCATATGACACCTATGTCCCACATTGATGAGAAAGAGCCAGCGGTAAGGGGCTGGTAACATTTTTAAAATACACTAGGCAACTCTCCCTGGCAGTTGATAGGCAAAAAGGATAATCTTGCCACAATAATGTGCGGCTGTCATCCTCAGTAGCCCAGTGAGCTGACAGTAGTCATGTTCGGTGAAAGAGAATAAACTTGGTGTGCCCTGCTCAGGGTCGTATTCCACGTCTGAAGAATACAACAGCACACATGCATGATTGTTGTGTGTGCTGAGGTTAAAAGTCAAAAATCTACTGAGGAAGTCCCACTCTTTGGAAAAATGTGTTTATTTGGCATTAATAGTTTCAGTTTTCTTCAGAAAAATAGTAATATGCATGGGCAAATTTGTGGCAAGGACAGTGAAAATATATATTAAAAATGTTCAGTTGTATAACAAAAATATTTAAATTAAATGAGACAGCAGTCCTGGATTTATTATTCTCAGCATTCCAGAATGCTGTGAATGTAAATTGAAATACAGAAGGGCCCCATCTCCTCCCACACATATTTCTAGCCGTGTATTCTGCTACCTCACACACATTGATATGATTGCGCCCAAGAGCACACCCGTGATTGACACGTTCACTCAGGAATAAGAGAGAGGATCCCATGAGAGGCTGTGTAGATAGATCTGGGTGGATTTACTGAAAGGACTCACTGTGCAGGTACCCACTAGCCAACCTAGCTTGCAGCTCAGCGGTAAACCGGTACCTCAGCCAGTATCAAAAGTGTTGCTAGACTATATTTATTTTTGGCACAGCTACCCCATTGCCCTGGGCACACTAGTTTACCCACAGATGCTGGGGCAGATTGTGATTAAAATGGTAAAATGGTCTTATTTTTGTAGAGACAGAGTGAGACAGCAGAAGGAGGGGGAAGAGACAGTAACACATAAAGGGACAGAAGGAGGCCCACGGGCAAGAAGGGGGCAGAGAGAAACCATGATAAATAGGTGGATGGATGGAGTTAAGAGCACTTCTGTATCTCCCTTTCTTTCTTCCTCTCTCTTCCTATCTTTTTGTGTGTCTCTATCACCCTGTCTCTAACTCTCTTCTTGTATTCCTCTCTCTTTTCCTGTCCTTCCCTGCCTCCCTTATTTCTGTCTCTCTCTGTCATTATCTCTTCTTCTCTCTGTCTCTCCCTGTCTCCATCTCCCCATCTTTCCCTGTCTTTCTGTTTCTGTCTCCCTCTTTCCCATGTTTTTTTTTGTATCTCTTCCTCACTTCTTCGCTGTCTTTCTGTCTGTATCACTTTTCCCTCTCGCTTTCTCTTGCTCTCTGTCCCCCGTCTCTCTCTCTCTCTCCCCCCTACCTATGTTTCTATGCCGCTCCCAGACTTTCTCTGCTTCTCCCTCTCTCTCTTTGTCTGTCTTCCTACCACTGTCTTTTTCATGTCTTTCTTTCTCCCTGTCTCTGTCTTTCTGACCATGTCTTTGACTTTGCTGTTTATCCCTGTCTGTGTGTTTGTATATCCCTGTCTCCTCTTTCTCCCATTGTCTCTCCCTACTTCTCTGTCTTTCCCTGTATTTACTTCTCTTTACATGTTGCTCTTCCTTTCTCTGCCTGTTTTGCTAACTTCTTTGTCTCTTCGTCTTTGTAGGTCTTTCCTTGTCATTCCCACTCTCTTTCCACGTCTCTTTCCCAATATCTTTCTCTATTTCGCCCAACCCCTCTATCTGTGCCTCTTTCTCCCCATCTCTCCATGTTTTTCTCTGACTTTGTCTCTCCCTATCTTTCTCTTGCTATTTTTGTCTCTTACTGTTATTCTATGTCTCTCTTCCCATCTCTCCCTGTTTCCCTGACCTCGGATGCTCTAAGGGGCTTATTTACAAGCCTCTTGCGCCGCCAGTGCGTCACTTTTTTTGACGCACCGGCAGCGCAGTGTGCTGGCCCATATTTACAAGGCCACGCAACGCCACCTTGCGTGGCTTTTCATGGCCTTGTAAATATGGCCCCTTTTTATGCCTCACTTTGCATGAAAGGGGCGTGCCATGGGTGTTGCTATGGGTGTTCCTGTGAACATTCCCAGATTTACAACATTTCCCAAGGGAGGCGTAAAGGTGCAACGAGGAGAAATACTTTTATTTCTCCTCGTTATTTTCCTGTTTCTATGTGTGATGCAAGGGTGCC
Source organism: Calotriton arnoldi (assembly GCA_963921515.1). Classification (NCBI taxonomy): domain Eukaryota; kingdom Metazoa; phylum Chordata; class Amphibia; order Caudata; family Salamandridae; genus Calotriton; species Calotriton arnoldi. Next base: position 1,834,202 of record CAWUFW010001341.1, read on the forward strand.
TGCATTGGCACATGGCAGCCATTTGTGCGCCAGCGCAGGGGAAAGCACAGAGGTGCGTTATATTGTTGTAAATATGACTCATCCCTATGCTTTTAAAATGACGCAGTTCGGCACAGCAAAATGGCTTGCGGCACAGTGCTGCGTCATTTTGTTGTAAATGAGGCCCTTAGTATTTCGGGCAAAGTTGCACTTGGATTGAAAAGCTACATCTATGAAATGCTTTGAATGGCCTGGGCCTTCTGTCTGCAAAGTTTTAAAGGCTCAGTGCAGTATTTTCGTGTTCCACATAAACTGAAAAGCCTCAGCTGTGACAAACTGTGAATAACCTGGTCCGTTCTTAATGATGCCAGCCAGGTCAAGTGATCTGTAGGGATAGGAGTGTTTTTTGTGTGCTTTCTTTTCCTGCATCTCTGGGGACTTAGACACTTTGGGGCAGATTTTCCTACAATTTGTGCTGGAACCAAGTGTTGTTTGGGATTCAAGATCCAGTGCAGAATTTGTTTTTTACTTGAAAGTATCTAAAATAACGCATAGTAGCGCTAATCATTACAATTCACGACTTTACATTAAGGGAGATGCACCTCGGGTGTTACTTATGCAGCCACCCATGGATTAAGATGCAAAGCCTATCTCTTAATAAAAAGGGAGACAGGGATTTGGATCAAAAAATGATGCCTACTCGAGGCATGTGTAACGTGTGAGAAAAGTTGTCTTTTCTCAAAACTTTTCTAAGTTCATATGTGTGCTGTAATGAATGAATGGATAAAGGGCACCGTTACAGTACAAAATATATGCTAAACATCACTTAGAGTGTGTGCATGGTTCAAGACGTCAAAATAAACAAGTTGACTTGCAAATAGAACCCTACTCCTTTGGTTGATAAGGGGTCCCTCTCATTGCTTTCTGAACATGGTTCAAGACAGCCAAAAGTGCACCAGCACAGGGGGGAAAGAAACAACTCCATATCTAAGTAGATAGTTTAATAGAGCTTTTCTGTTCTTTGTCTTTGTAGCAATGCAGCATATCCACACTGTGCTATGTTTTGACACTTTTTAGTAAGTTTGACTCTTTGAATATTAAAGTACTTACGCTCTCATTGCTCTTGACCAGTTTAGGCTAACTCGGGCGCTAATGGGACTTTGGACTCTAATCGACATTACAAGAGGTGCACAAAATTCACACTAACCTGGTGTTAAACACATTTCTCCAGTTTTATATCTAATGATATTTCATCAGGGAAAAATGCAGGCTTCTTAGTTTTTCAGCTGAGAGCTTGGGAAATCATGCAGTACTGTAATTGTAATTGCATTTATATAGCGCTTACTACCCCTGACGAGGCATCGAAGCGCTTTTTCAGTAAGTAGCACGCTACTCCAGAACCCAAAAAGGATTAGTGATGAATTTGTGTAGGGAGATATGAAATTAATGTGAGCGGTGGTCATGTGAGTTTGCTATCTGGATTGAAAAAGGATAGTGGGGGGATAGGAGAGGCAAGGGTTTGCATTTACATAGCACTTGCTACCCCTGATGAGGTGTCGAAGCGCTTTTCGGCAGGAAGCACACTCCTCTGGAACCCAAACAGTATTAGTGGGGAATTAGTATAGGGAAATATGACCTGCAGAACATGTGATGGAAAGATAATGGTGCACTGGATAGGATAGTTATTACCTTAGGCAGGACCACCTCCCATAACTAGCCCACGCTATAGGATGCTGACATGAGTGTTTAAGTACCAAAATAATGCAAGCTGTTGAGAGTCGATTACACAGTCTGTAGTAAGGTGAATTGATTTTATTAAAAATGGAGAGATAGGAAATGAAATAATGTATACGCTGTCCACATCAGTGTATGATCTGTGCATTGATAACCTGCAGAGTGCATCATATGTGATTAGTAAAGTGAACACGTTCACACCACAAGTACTGAGACTTTACACGCGATTTTGTGCAACAAACATTGTAAAGCCTAAACTTGACAAGTGAGACATTCTTTCACCTGGGTCGAGAGGCGATGCCGTGAGCTGCAGGCCTCGAAGCTGCAGCCATCACTCAATCATGCTCAGGCGATCTGTCTTCATTAGGAATGCTGAAATGTTGCAGTTGCCCTTTCCGGATGAAAAGCCACAGAAACAACAATTCTTGGGGTGGGGGGGAGGCAGGAGAAAGAAAGGCCCATTGGGTAAAATGGGGGATCTTTTTTCCCATCTCGGTGGCAGGCACCAGCCACGTTTCTCCGCATAATTGCCAATGAAAGCCTTCCTCTGGGGAAAGGGGCTCAGGAGGCACAAAAGATGAAGGGGCCCGAGGACAGACATAACAAGAATGGGAGATGAGGCGGCGGGGGAGGGGGCAGAGTGGGTGGCTTATCAAATTCCTGGCATACCAGACTCACGGAAGGTGCTCATTCAGTGCCTGGAAACTTGGCGTGTTTACACGGCCTAATTACCTGCTCGGCGGTGTGCGTCTTCGATCAGCCAGGCACAATGGGCTGGTTTGTATGGGTTTTACTCAAAAAGAATTCAACACACTTGGAACTGACTAAATGAGGCCTTGAGTTATCATGAACAGCTATAATGGCAGGGTCGGGGAGATGGAAAACAATAAATTCTGCAATTGATGTGAGCATTCCCCTTTTCTCATAAGATTTTGTCTCTTTGTAGTAGAGTGAGCAATTGGGAAATGAGTGACCTTGGAGTGGCACAGATATTAGAGGGCTGGGCACATAGATAATGACTCAGATCACAATAGGCAGGTTCATCAATGTAGCGCCTAGGTGGATGGCACTACAGTTCACTAGGCGTAACGCAAAATGGTGCCCCCCCCCTGCAGAATGTGGGTCTCTGAGTCTCCCATATCTCAAGTTATTCATTGGTCTTGGGCTAAATGCCCCCCGACTCTTAAGAGTTGCCCCCCCCTGCACTTCAGGGGCTTCAGGGCCTGTGTTACGCCCATAGTAGTGCTTGCACAGGAGTACCTGTTCACAGCAGGAGTAAGATTGTTACACAATACTGTTTCAGTGTCATTTAGAGGGTCTTTTAGACTGTGGTGGGCGGTCTGCTGTTCTGCTAGCCGGGTAGAGGACAGTCCACCCTAGTGATAGACCCCCACTCGCGTGGCGTGGATCTCTTGTGATGTAAATGCGGCCTCCGCTCCTTCCCTCATAGCACTGAAGTTTTGCTAGGCGGACACCATGTTGAGCATGGTCGCTCAACAAACTTTTTTCTATTGAGAAAATAAACTACCAAAGCAGAAGTTTGATTACTCAATACAAAAAAAGTGAGCATGAAGTGCAGGGAGTTTGCTCACTGCACTAGAGGGCCATTATGCATTTTTCCTGCCTATGTCCATGGTGAACACTGGTATGGAAAATGAGTGATAGTTGTACCTCACTTAGAAAGTTGGAATGTTATATTTTGGGTTCTTTGTAACCCTGGTCGAAAATTTAAATTACACCAGCATCATTTGTTTAATTTTCGGAATTTTATATTACGCATGTTACGCAAAATTCCCAAAATGATGCCATTATGCCACTTTACGTAATTACACACCATTCAGTGTAGCAATAGAACACGAGTGGCTGTTTTTCACACTGCTCTTATTTAAATGCATTGTCGTGCCAAAAATTGAGGCGAGGATGCACCACATGCTAAATAATAGCACAAAATGACAGATTTATGTTTTATGTAATTACACGTAATTTTGCATAACTACGCAATGGCAAATTATGCCAATTTCACACACCTATAGCGCTCTTAAAGTCAGGTTTCTTGGTGCTGATTCTTTGGATGGCTGTCACTCTGACAGGGTGTCTCTTAGTGGATGGACTGTCAGGTCAGAGCTTTACACCACAGAGCCAGTTTTAACCACAAGTGTGATATGGCAGGGCGGTGGTACTACTGTAAGGCCCTTAGTTTTCTCTTGCCAACCACCAAGACTACATTCAAGCGGGAGCCTCGAGATCCCACAGCTCCTCATCGCCTGCAGAGAGCAGAAGGGTTCCATCTTTTCCTCATTACATATACCTTCTACAGCATCGTCCAGAACCAACCATCTTCCAACGACACTCATCTCTCCCTTCCCTCAAAATCCTCACTGTCCATGGCATCGAGCTACTTAAATCACGCCTTGATATGATACAGCGCTGTATGTCCAGTGCCTACTGAAAACTCAACCACAATGTGACTTCCTAAAATGAATCTGGCTAATGCCACTGCGGACACTCATGCAAAATCACTTGGTCTCATCTTGAAGCCTACTTTTCTTTCAAGGAATACTTCACCAAGAAAACCAAAACGCAATCTACTAGCTCTACCTCCTAAAGAAAGTGAGATTTTACCTACCAGAAATATACTTCAGTATAACAGACCAAGCCATAGTCCTTTTGCACCTGGATGAAGGCTAATAGCCTACTCCATGGTCTCCACAATTTCACACTGCCTTCGGAAAGCATCCTACATGCTGCAGCATGTTTCGTGAAAGTCATGAATAAGTCTTACCGTATCACCCCCAACAATAAAGGAACTACAACCTGTATTCCTGGAATCAAAAAGAACCACTTCTGGTGGACAGCATCAGATGAGAAGCAGGAAATAATCATACTTGAAATAAAACACTGCAAAAAAAAAAATACAGAAAACAGGCCTTCTCTATCTGAAGCCCTGGGATCTGAAACAATATCCCTGTCAATATGAGAACTGCCACAAATGTCCTGCATTCAGAATGGAGCTGCAGACTAACCACATCAGAGAACACCACAGCCAGAGGTTTGCAAACATTTTGTACTGGGTTCGCAACATAGACTCAGGCAGAACCTTTGCACTGCTGTGCAACCTGAATGTCCACACCGCAATATATATGGCACACAATATCGAGGACAAAATATCCAAACTAAGATGCTGATAGGTAAGTAAGTCTAGATTTTCAATACCTAATTCCACATATATGTACCTGGCATTATATATCTTCAAGGCACGTAGATGTGGAGGTCAGAATAGTAAATCTATACTTCCCTAAATGCACATACCTTGAGATAGTTTGTACCATAATATTTTGTGCTAGATATCTTTGTATCACAATGTTCTGGGGTCACTATTCAGTAGTAGAAACTGTACACTATGGATTATAAGTGTGTGTGTGTGGTGCTAGGCATCCAGATTGTGTGCAGCGCTTGGGTAAGAGCAGGACAATGCCATATCTTTGTAAATTTGGTGCTTTCCTTCTCTTTTCCTCTCAAACAACACAGTGCTTCAACTTTGGGTGAAGCACTACATTTCTTGGCATCTTTGTAAATCTGTTCCTAAGTCACTAAAGGATAGAGAGCACCACCCACAAATATTTATCAATATTGTAAATAACCCTGAATTGCAGCTCTGTGCTATCAACTATGCTCAACACTCCAGCTCTCCAGTTAATGACCATATGTATACATACATTCATACTAACATCAACTAAAGGTTGCCTCTGATGGTTGGCCTTCTTTTTTGAATACTTAAGACTGCATTTTGTAAATAAAGATGGCCTCTGTGAGGAGAGCACAAGGAAGGTAAGACAATGTGATGCCACTTCTCTAATGTCATAATTGTGTAATATGATTTCTACCAACAATGGATCCAAAATGTTAGTAGCAAGCTCCTCCCTTCTTGAGCTACATATCCTACGGCTGACTTTACTAAACCAGGATGTCAGCATTGGACGAATGTACACATAGTACATCTAGATGGAGATCATTTACATAGCTGTTATCCTGAAAGTTTGGTATGAATCTGGCTCTTTTGCCCAGCATTGATTACCCCTGAACTAGACCCAATACCTTAAATAATGGCATTCATTGTCCCGAAACAGACACAGATTCGGCCACCCCAAACAGGATGACCCATGTTTTGCAACGTAACAGTGGCACTAGTTTGGTATGTTTAAAGTGCACCACCGTATAAAATTTGCCCAACACTTCAATGGGATTGCCACCATACGCTACAGGTCTCACAGACGATTCTCGCAATTTAATATCAGTACATTTTTCTCAATCTCCAACACCTATTATAGTAAAAGGAGATGCAAAATAAGCCATCATGTTCACCATATACTCACCCACACCAATCATGCAACCCCATTTACGTCATGTACAGAGCGTATCAGAGCACTGAGTACAGCAGTAAGTACATCATGGAGCTGCATGGAGAAATGGTATCTTCCAATGCCTCCGCTTGATCTCAGATAATATCTTGGATGCATTTCTTTAGACATAGTTTTGTTTTGCTGATCCCTCTAAAGGCCCATGGTCACCATTGACTAGGATTCTGCTACGGCGATCCACATGCCTTGAGTGATGTGAGGGTCATTCCATCTCTTTGTCTTTCTAAGAGAGTAAATGTAACTTGACAATTGCATATATCTGTGCACAGCTCACATCAAAGCCAAAAGAAAGCCCTCTGTGTAAACCTAATACAACGAAGATATCATTTGCACCAATAATTTTATTTGTCAGTCACCCATAATTTCTGTGTCTCCAAAAGCAGCACTCGCCGAACTTCGACGATCGCCTTTCTTTCAATAAATGCAGATCAGAGATGCGCTGTCTCATTGGTTACGGCAAGGCATGCCTTCCCCTGAGAGGCAGAGAACGAATCACTCATGTGCATCCCTCAGCTCCAGCTCCCATGCTGTCACACTGTTTTACAGACACATTGAGACACATAATAGTGCCTCCCTGTCCTACTACACACAATAAGATCTCATCCTAAGGACCAATGGCATATTACCAAGCTGCTCTAACAAAACCTGTGCCTAAAGTTGGGGTTCTTTGGAAAGTAGCGCTATGTCAGACCTCTTATGTATACTGACAGAATTGTTTTTTAATGCATGGTAATTATGTGTTAAGAACTTCTACATAACCTTCTTAGGTTTGGAACTAGCAAAACCTTTCGATTTTACTATAGTTATATGCATAATATACTGTTGGGTTCTTTCTCCTAACCCTCTTCATCCATTGGTCTGTTTTTTTTGTTTGATCTGTTTTATTAGGTTTTTATGATAGATTATGCATATTACAAGCTTACATGTTACGTACGAAAGCAGAAGTTACCTCCATAAACATATTATGCATGGTGATACACTTGTATGTTGGCAGATAACATATGTGCCAATTTATGTCTGTACAGCATTAAGTCTTGCAACAAATAGAACTCTCACATAAATGATAGCATGTAATGGTAACAGATCAATTTATATACATACAAGAGGTGCCCACCTGCATGTGCGCGTGTTTGACATGGGCGCTGCTATTGACTCCTTGCAACTATGCTGTATACCAAGGTTATTGATCAAACAGCTATATATATAATCCCAGAACTCGTAACAGCAAATAGTGGGGGTAGGAACTGGGATGGGCCAAGGTGGGGAAAGGAGGCGCATGGCTGCGACCATCGTGCCACTTCGGCAAGTTAAATTGGTGAGGCCTGTTGACATGGTCCAGCACTTGAGTCTATTGTGCGTAATATGTACGGCGCATTCCAGTCCACACTGTATGATGGCTCTGATGTCAGCCTGCATATGATTCAAGACAGTCGGCGTTCATCCATTGGTCTGTTATTGTGTCTATAGCTTCCAGCATGGGGCAGTGAGTCAGCCCACTTCAGCCATTGGTAAACTTTACTGTGAGTGACAGCATTCTGCCCTTATGCAAAGAGCACATAAACATACAAAGTAGTTCCATAGAGTACTATGGCAGCATATGCTTTTTGAGACCAAATAACATTTATTGCTTTTAGTCACTGTTAATAATTTTTAGATTTAGATAGGCCCAGCAGCGTCACCAACAATAAAGATTTACTAGCCATGAAAGAACAAAAGCCAGACCTATTGCCTTTGCTAAAGCTTGTTTGAAATATGGCTGTGTTTTTACAGGAAAATGTGCAGTTTTCATTGAGCTATTTCCACAAAAACTACATTTTTTTGGTGTTTTTTATGTTCCTATTTATGCACAGTTTTTTTTTTACTGCATTAGAGAACAGCTGATGGCAATAATTCACAGTGGATATTCACACTTTCATTTTTTTGGTCGTACACTTAGGAGCTTGGGGAAATGGGCCTAAACGCATAGGTTGTTGTTACCCAGAAATATGTCAGATGCTGTAGGAGGAAGTGTCCTCCACCTGTACAAGTCAAAGGCGCATATTCTCAAGGTACCATCGCCGAGTTAACGGCACTTTATCTCATCCAAAGTCGCGATAAAATCATCGCCCCATTCACAAGCTGGTGCAAACAGCCGATATCACCACTTTACCTGCGATAGCACCCGCAAAAAACATCGCCACAGATGAGCCCGGCAACTAACGCTAATGATATGCAGAGTAGGCGTTCCCGTGCAAAAAGCAGCGAAAACACCACTCCACAACATTCTCAACGACCAGCCAGATCGGCGATAAGATCACAAAACATGCGCTAAGGCGCGTTAGCAGCAGGAAACTAACACCTGCTCCTACCTGGTGTAAAGTCGGCCGACAACCGGCACCAGACAAGGGAGCACAGCCCATAGCCACACATGAAGAACAACAGATGCCCTGGAGCAACTGAACATGCAGCCCGGAGCCCCAATAGGTCAACAACACCCACCGCCACCACCCCAGGACCCCCCCCACGGGGCCCTATCCCAGGCACCTCCCACAACCCCCCCCCCTTCGGACAAAGATATTGCACATCAACTCCACGAAATCATGAACCAAACAAATCTCCTGAAGTCGCACAATCACAACACCCAACATACATGTGTAGTCAGAAAAAGGGAAAGTAGACATCCATATCATAATATCCAAACAATACGTTTATTACAGGATAAACAAATAAAAACAATTCCGAAGAGGCATGGCGGGTCGTCTCAGGCCATTCTGTAAGTCACAGCTTGCAAAACAGAAACCTGGATCAGAAGGTGTGCCATGCGCCCATCAAAGTACAGAGAGAGAGAGCGAAGAAGAAAAAGAGAGAGGGAGCGAGGGAGAGAGAAAGAGAGGGTGAGAGGGAGAGAGAAAGAGAGGGAGAGATTAAGAGAGGGAGAGAGAGTGAGAGAGAAAGAGAGGGTGAGAAGGAGAGAGGGAGAGATAGGGAGAGAGGGAGAGAGAAAGAGAGGGTGAGAGGGAGAGAGAAAGAGGGGGTGAGAGGGAGAGAGAGGGAGAGAGGAAAGAGAGGGAGAGAGAAAGAGAGGGAGAGAGAAAGAAAGGGTGAGAGGGAGGGAGAGAGAAAGAGAGGGTGAGAGGGAGAGAGGGAGAGAGAAAGAGAGGGTAAAAGAAGTGCCGACACTGCGGACCTAGGCCTCACTGCTCACCTGCTGCCACCGGTGTGTCTCCAACGACGTGCCGGTATTCACAGCAGTCCCCCAGGTCCCCCATCTGAAACAGTGTCCAGAGACATGAATGGCAGAGTCCATACAGTTGCACACGCCACCATCGCTTGCCCACCCCTGCGCACCCCAGCCCCTCCCGCCGCCCAGCGGTGAATGCATGCCCCTGCGCAACCAGGCCTCACTTCCATCGGCGTGTCTCCAAGAGGGCCCACCACGTTCCGGAGGAATCTCCAAGCCCGGGGCCCGCGGCCATGGCACCCTCCACATCATGCAGCCCTGCACCGCGGGCCACCAGGTCACACACATGATTCTGGGTCTTGATTTCGCAATGGCAGAGACCACATCAGTGCACACGGCATCATCGCAGGCTGCACACCCGCTCAGCGCTTGAGGTGCCACTAACTCTGTGAACCGCAACGCAACGCAATGCGGCGGGAGGGCCGCCCTGCCCTTGCCCAGGCCTACACTGCGGTCCAGCAGGTCTCACACAAATCCTTGCCAGTCCGGACCACCAGGACGGCGCATCATCGCAGGCTGCACACCCGCTCAGCACTTGAGGTGCCCCTATCTCACTGCACCGCAAGACACCGTCCAGTGGCGGGGTGCCTGTGCCTGCCGCAGTGTATCCGGTGCCACCAAGTCTGTGCCCCGCTAGACATGGACCCTTAATGATTGAGTCCCATGGTGCGGACGCCATCATGTCACCCCCGGCACTGGGCAATGTGAGGTGGCAGGGCCCTAGGCCCTCATGCATACATGAGGACTACACGGAGACACCCAGTTAGAGAGTGGAAATGGCATCCAGCACGTGCGCCAGGACCTTTTATTGGCAGGGTCACATGTCCTGTGACGCCTGTGCTGGATGGGGGTGGTGTGGGTGTACACCAGCCGTGAGGGAGTGGCTGTGGCATGCTGACAACTAGACCTGTGAGCTGCAGATCCCTGCAGTGAAGATCTGGGACATGTAGCGTTGTCGGCACCCCCTGTGTGCGTAAGCGGAGTGGGCTGTCCTGGCGTATGCCAGTCCAGCATAAGGGTGTGGACAATGACTCCGGGGCTCTGGGCGTGGTTCTGTCCTGGGCTGGACAAGGAAGTGACTAATGGATGTGTCTCTGTTGTAGTGTCGGCGCCACCCGGACCACAATCGGCAATGTGTCACCCTGTGAAATGAGTCCCACAACATGGACAACATGGACGTAAGGGGGAATCACTGACCCTACATTCATCAATACTTCCACACTAGAAAGATCATAGACATGACACATCTGTGTGAATATGAATGTTTATTGCACATTCAAGGGAGTGTTGCAGCTGGAGCAGTACAGGGCCATGCCAACCCCACTTCACATTGTCGGCCCGTGGAGGTCCAGCCAGAGTCCTTCAGGGAATGACCGGTACATTAGGAGAGGAGGACTGCAGTCCGCAGTCGGATAGCTGTGTCATTGGTGAGCAAACAGAATATGGCAGTCCATGTCGAGGTCCAAGGTGAGTGTCGCAAAGTGCAACGGGGGACAGTGGAAGGTGATACAGAGGGCAGAAGCAAGCAGAAACAGGCCACATGGCGGAGATGAATGCTACTGCGTCCTCCTGACCATGATGGCAGATTCATCCGCATCTTCATCCTCTGCTGTTGCATGTGCCTCACATGTGGGTGGTGGTGTTCTTTCTCCAGCACTGTGTGGCACTGACACATCAGGGGCCGGAGATGTAGATGGGGTGGCAGCAGCAGCATGCATCAGCGCCAGGCCTTGTGGCAGCAATGCCATGAGGAGGGTCTTCAGGGCATTGAGGGACCCAGCTACCTCTCACTGGTGTGCAGCCGTGGCAGCCGCTCTCTCCGCCTGCGTCCGCTCCATGTTCTCCATGATCCTCCGCATGTGTCCCAACTCCCGGGCCAGATCGCTGGAGGCACTCTGACTAGACAGTCGTTCTTGTCGCAGAGTCAGGATTCTAGCGATGTCAGCCATGGTCCGTTGGAGAGCATGGAGCGGACTGTGGGTGTCCGTTAGGGACTGTGAGTGGTCCCTGATGGGACTTAGACACCCACATATGGCGTCTAGTTTGTCTGCCATGCGGTCGAACCCCACCTGCACCTGTTCAGCCAGCTTCTCCTGGCACCCCAACACACGGCGTTGGAAGGCCATGTGTTCGTAGTGGGGGTCCTGGGAGGCGGCCGTGGTGGTGGGTGCTGCCTGCTGTGTGTACTGTGCAGGGGGTGGGTTCTCCTCGTGGCATCTGGGCTGCCCTGCTCCTGGAAGTGGGCTGCGGAGGCTGTCCACGAGCTGTTGGAGGGCGTCGGAGTCGAAGGTGTGGTGGTCCTCTTCGTCATCAGCGAAGAGAGTTTCGGACTGCTCTGCAGGAGGTGTTGGATTTCCCCCTGCAATGTGGAGGGGAGATGCAGTTTAACATCGTGTTCACATGTATGTTGACGCATTGTACAGGTTCACATTCAGACTGCATGACAGTGTACATTGTGACTGTTTGGGGGGCTGCCTATTTGATGCGGGACAGTGGACATTCCGACTACATCACGGATGTGTGTTTGTACAGGTACATTGTCAACTCACATTTCCATGCGGTGCCAAATGTGATTGGCCAGTTTCTACGCACATGCGGCACCAGTTGTGTCCTCTGTTCTGTTGTGGACGTGTTGCGGTTTGTAGCACATCGTTGTCAATGTTGATGTGCTCTGCATGTAATGTGTGTGTGCCGCATTTTGGGGGAGTCGCCACTTCAGCTCTGATTTGGCTGCCCTTATCCCTTACATGCGGTGTGCCTCTGGGTTCTGTGCTTATGCAGTGCTGAGATGTTGCATACCTGTGTGCATTGGTCTCTTGGTGGGAGTTGTGGGTCGGGGGCATGGTTTTTCCGCAGATGTGCTATGCTTAATTGTGCATGTGTGCCATTGTGCCCATCTCCCCCGTCCCCCCAGTCCCCCCAGTCCCTGGTGGTTACTCACCCTGTTGCTGTTGTGTCCGGTCATGTTGAGCAGTGTCCGGTCCCCCAACTTCTGCCACCGTCTCTCCACTGATGACTGTGGAGACCATTTCCTCCATCTCGTCCAGCTCCTCCTGTGGCGCTGGACTTCCACCTCCAGTCTGCATTGCTGCCTTCAGGTTGTTTGCGAGTTTCAGCTTGGTTTTGCGCTTCACATCATTCCAGCCCCTCTTGACCTCGCCCATTGTCCTCTTCAACACTCCGACATGCATTCACCTTGTCCACGATGGTCTGCCATATTCCATTTTTAGTTGCCAGTGACACAGTGGAGGTGACGAACAGTGATTGTTGGTGTTCTATCACCTCCGTTATCAGGATCCTGTTTTCCTGCGGACTGAACCGCTTCTTCCTACTATTCTTGTCCTTGCCCTTCCCTGACCCTGAGGTCCCTGGCTGGTCCTCCGTGGGGCTTGTGGGGTTCTGGTTGTCCTCTGTACTTGCTCCGGATGCCTCCATTGTGCTTCGCTGTTGTGTGGCTTTTGTTGGTGTGTTTTTTTTCTACTCTTATAGTGCATTTTCCCGCATGACGCGTGGGAATTGCAGGCCTGTGGCTGGTTTTCGCCGATTTTTGTATCGCGATTGGCGTCATCGCTACTATTTTCGCATTGGGGTTTCGCGTTTTTGCGCCATCGCATTGATCTTAACGCGCTCATTTGACACGTTATCGTGTGACTATCGCATGGTACTACCGTGTTGTGAATTCCACGTTGACACGGAGTTGTTTTCCTGCGATGGACTGCGATGTGAAGGGTTGCGTTAAGCAACTTTTGCAGTAGTTATCACACGTTCTTGAGAATATGCCCCAAAGTATTAAAGTCAGTCATAAGTAATCATTGGTGTAGTGGTCCTGTTACGTATATTATGTGTACTTGTGAAAGAGTACCTAGCTGTACAGAAGGGGAAAAGGTGGTACTTGTTAGTTTTTTTCTATTGTTATTTATCTGGGCGGCTTGCTCGATTCCTGCAATGCATTTAAGATAACCTCAAGCTCAAAAGACAAACTTGAATATGTAAAGATGCAAGATACCAAGGTAATGTTGAATGTGTTTATTCAGCACCTATGTACGGAACTAGCAGCTGTAGTCAGAATCAATAACTGCCTCCCAGTGTTTTAACACATTATATTCCAAATGCTCAGATTAAGAACACATTACATCACAACACTCTGCAATTTAACATAGAACCCAACACATCTCCCCCTTTAATGCTAAAAACAAATCTCCTCCTTTAATGTCAACAAAATAAGATGCAACTAAAATACAATAATCAATAAAACTAATCACATACATGTAACTACTAAAGCCTACTGTCACTACAACATACATATACCTGAATTCAAGACATCACATAATCCTGATACTTGATTGGCTGTACATTCTTTCTAGCAGATCTTCTTTACATCATTCCAATGAACCCTCTTGTACTCTTGCATCATTAGACACACTGGTTCTCTGCACAGATATTTTTCCTTGTTCCAGCACGTACCATTCTCCAATCTCAAAGTATTTTCATCACCTGAACAACCCTCTAAGGAGTAGAAAAACGAGATCTATCCTTGACATGAGGCAATTTGACTATAACCAAATCACCCACTACAGCATTACATTTTTGCTTAAACTTGCTTTCGTACCATTTTTGAGTACATTGACGTTTCACACCCACATCGCAAATTAGTTCTAGAGACGCACCCTTATTCATCATCCAAGGTCTATTCAACTTACTACCAGGAGATCTCTCCTTCAACTACAGTTTTTGAATTGGTAGTGGTATGAATGGCCCACAACAACTTCCTCAGTTCAAACATCTAATCAATAATGATGTTTTGACACGTTTGATGCCCACATTTTCCAAAAACATCGCAAATTCTTTTGACACAAATTGTGGACCATCAACTGTAGGAGAGTAGGATCTGCCTCTTATGTTGCCCCCACTTTTTTTTCTGATGTTTACACTGGTTTCTGGCTATAGTCTGGCTGGGACCCTGCCAATCAGGGCCCCAGCCTCTCTGTTCTCTCTAAACGACTTGGAGTTGATTGGATACTGTGGTACCTTATGAGTCCCTAGTATATGGTACCTTAGGTACCAAGGGCATAGGTACTTCACAGGCCTACCAGGGGCTGTAGCATGTATTATGCCACCCCTGGGAAGCAGACTAAATCTGACACCACAGGCCTGCTACTGCAGCCTGGGTGAGGAGGTGCTAGCACTCCTCACTGAGATATAGGTTCCCTATATCTCCCCTGCACACACATTTAAACCTATCAGTCACACCTAAGGCAGGCCCTATCAATCCTGAGGGCAGGGTGCTTAGTTTCTATGTGAGAGGATGCCTCTGCCTGAGCAGGGCCCCTCTGCAGCTCTCAGAGTCCATTCTCTGGGGCTGTTTGTGAATGCGGTCAAACCATATACTCTTAAGTGCATTATAACCTCGCGGTTAATGCTAACTTTGGAATGGCTGCATCAAAACATGTCGTGTTTGGTGTCAAACACTTTGGAATCATACCCCCACACCAGTAACTGGTGTGGGAGTATGATCCCACCCTTCTAGAGGGATAGACATGTACCTACTGTGGAAACGCGGTAGAATCCTGAAGAGCCCTGGCATCACAAAATGGATGCCACCAGTCACAGACACTGGGCTGCCCTCCTGCTGATGACCGAAACTCGCAGTGGAGGAGGCCCAACAATAGGTATCCTGTCCCAAGGGGGTGTGACCACCTCCCAGACAGGGTTTAGTGTATTGGGGCTGGGTGGGTGCACTCCTAGAGTGCTTTGAAGTCCTGCACTGGGGGAGCAGGAGGCTCCTCTGTGCATACACCAGTTCAAACCGGCTCAGGGGCTACCTGCCCCTGCTCTGGCACGAAACTGGACAAAGGGAAGTGGGTGTAGCCACCCACTCCCCTGACCCTCCCATAGGTGGGGTCATAGAGCTAGTCCTTCCCTTCTTTTCAGTATAAGATAGGGAACCCTTAACATTGCAAACTAGATATCCCTGGACGACGCTCTGAAGAAGAATCCCGGACCTTCGACGTTCCACTAACTCTGGAAGACTGAAGAATCTCCCTTGGAGTCAAGGAGTGACTCCCCTGCTTGGCAGGCACCAAAAACGGCAACGACGGTCGCAAACTACGCCGCTCCCGCCGGAGCCCGAAGTCCCTGCAGCCCAGGAAGAGGATTTCCTGACTTCTCGAAGGCCATCGCGAAGCTGAGGCAAGTGGACCCCACGAGTGATGAGGAACCGCAGTCCCTGGGTACCGTGCACTATTTTCGAGTGCAACCCCTTCACCACATTCTACAAACCTGTGCTTTGGACCACGTATGGTCCCAGCCTCTAGCAGAGATCCCTCCCAAGATCAGAGGCCTACCCCGTCCCGAATGACCGTGGGCCCCAGTTGAAGGAATCCTCCCGAGGCGTCTTTGCGATCCCTTGCCAGCCGGCTTGTGGGTCCCCTGAAGACCTTTCGGCAAATCCAAAGGGCTCCCCTGGTTGCTCCAGGCCTGCCCTGACTTACCCTTGCTGGGTGAGTCCCCCAGACCTTGCTGGTCTGCACCATTGACTTTTTGTTCTTTCCATGAGACTTGCTGCTACCAAGGCTTGTTGGCTCCAATCGGGTCGCCGACACCGCAGTCAGCTGCAGACTTTGTGGGACACGCCGAATCCAGCTCCTGGTTGTCCTCGACGCCTCCTGGACCTCGTGGCCGAAGAGTCAAGACACCCGTGAACGACCTGAATCTGTCGACGACGGTGGGCATTCATCTTCCTTGCCCCGGGTCACTGCCAAGTGACTTTGAACACTGTCCCCTCTGCTTTCAGGTCTTCCTTCTTCCGAATCCAGGCTTGGATTCCACCGGACACTTCATCTGTCTTCACAAGCAGCAAGTCTTCATTGGCTCCCATTGAAAACGACGCCGCGACCCGACACCAAAGGACACCTATGCACCCGGCTTCCCTGGGTGAGGTAACTCCAGCACTACGGCGCTCCTGTGGGTGTTGGCCCTAGAACTACTTACCCTGTAAGTGACTTGCTTGTAGCTACTCCCGAAGTGCCCTTAAACTCTTAATTTCCAACCGCGACTTGCCCCATTGAAGTCTACGGCGATCCGCGCCTGTGTTCCCTCACTGCACGCGTCCCCCGTGGGTCCTTTACTTACCTGCCTTGGGTGGTTTCGTGAGGCCACAGCACTTCTGAAGGCCCTAGGCCTTGTCCCTTTGCAAGTCGTTGTTCTTAAGTCTCTTTTAGTATATGGTCTGGTACGCCCCTAGGGCCCCAGCCATATTTGTGCTCAATTTGTTGTGAAACGTTGATTTGTGCATATGTTCCTGACTTCTAATCTCACAAGAGATTAGTAGAGAGTTGTTTAGTAATAAATACATATATATTTGATATATATACCTGTGTGGTGTCTTTTCATTTGGTGATTCAAGAGATTGTGTGGTAAAACAAGCTGCTTTACATTCCTCCAAGACTTAGCCTGAAGGCTGCTCTCCACAGCCACCACTAGGATAGCTTTCTGTAAAGGTTGTCTTAAACCTATCTACCATAAGAGTCGAATTGTACTGGTGCAAGGTGTCCACTTTAACTAGTGGACAGCATATACCAGGCCAACTTCTCACTTTGGTGGGCAGCGTGTGGGATTCCAGCTTGCTATTGTTTTACCAGAAAATCTCTATTTGAATTACTAACTGAAAACCACTATAGGTACTCAAGGTACATATAAAGTCAAGCTTAGTATCAATAAGTTCTACTGAACTTAGAGCTGTGTGCAAAGGGATAGCACACCCTTTCTACAGCTCAAGCTAGTATCAGTAGGCCACAAACTAGTGTAGGTAGTACAACACTGCACAACACTAGAATGTCCTTAAGGGGTGGACCCTGTGGATCCACTCAGCCTCAGTATAAGGACATGACTTTCTTTGACTTGAAAGCCATGTGTGCTGCAAGGCACCTGAAGCTAGGACAGAGTCCCTCCACACTACATCTGATAGATCTGCTGACAGCAGATGATCTTAGATTAGCTCTAGGAGCTAATGGGTCTGAATCAGTGAGTGGGTCAATTACAGTGTCTGGGTCAGATGATGGACATCAGGATGACCAAGACTCTGTGGTTGTAGGGCCAGGCCCCAAGGGGTCTGAACAGGACAGAGGAATTCTCCCTAAGAGAACTGACATAGTGGGGGAGAGGCCTAGGTCCCTTTCTAGGGAATCTGACCACTCCTATCACTCTGGCAGAGAATCTGTCTACCAGAGGAACTCCTACTTCCCAAGAAGAGAGACCTCCTCTGACAGAATGTACAAACTGCTGCAGTATGAGGAAGCAAGATTTGCCCTCAAAACCAAGCAGTTGGCATTAGATAGAGAAGCCCTGGAGCTCCAGAGAGCTTCTAGAAAAGAGGGGTTAGAACACCCTGGTGGCAGCAGCAGTGTCCCTAGAGGCAGAGAATATATTCCAGACCATAGGAACCTGAGCAAGGTTGTTCCTCCCTACCAGAGTGGGGATGATATCCATAAGTGGATATCTGCTATGGAAAGGGCCTGTAGAGTACAACAGGTCCCCCAAAAGCAGTGGGCAGCGATCTTGTGGCTCTCCTTTTCAGATAAAGGTAGAGACAAGCTCCTCACTGTTAGAGAAGAGGATGCTGATGACTATGAAGTCCTGAAGAGTGCACTGATAGATGGGTTTGGCTTAACCACTGAGCAGTACAGGTTGAAGTTCAGAGACACCCAGAAGGCACAGACTCAGGACTGGACTGACTTTGTAGATTGTGCAACCAAGGCTCTGGAGGGTTGGCTGGTTGGCAGTAGGGTTACTGATTTCAAGGGATTGTATAATCTAATGATGAGAGAACAGATCCTTAATAATTGCCAGAACCAGTTGTTGCATCAATACCTGGTGGACTCAGATCTGACCTCTCCCCAAGAATTGGGAAAGAAGGCAGACAAGTGGGTCAGAACCAGGGTGAGGCAGAAAACCCAGAACCAAGGGGGTGACACAAAGAAGCAGGATTCTAAGGGCTCTGAGAAAAGTGGGGATAAGTCAAAAGACCAGCAGTCTTCACAAGGGCCCCAAAAATCTGCATCTGGTGGGGAGTCACAATCCAACAAGGGAAAAGGCCAAAAGAAGCCCTGGTGCAAATTCTGTAAACAGAAAGGGCACTGGACTTCTGATTGTAACAAGTCCAAAGACCAAACCACCACCACTCCTGCCCCTAAGGCAACTGTTCCCCCTAGTTCAGCTACTGGTGGAGG
This sequence comes from Calotriton arnoldi, assembly GCA_963921515.1. NCBI lineage: Eukaryota > Metazoa > Chordata > Amphibia > Caudata > Salamandridae > Calotriton > Calotriton arnoldi. The sequence continues at coordinate 1,852,780 of CAWUFW010001341.1, forward strand.
TGGTACTCAGAATAAGGGTGTAGTAGGGTTGACCCTGGGTTCTGAAGTGGACTCTGGCCTAGTCAGAGTACCCACTCAGGCAATGCTGATTTGTGATGGAGACACTGACATGTCCTTCCTGGTGAGCCCCAGTAATCTGGGCAAATACAAACAGCAGCCTGTAATAAATGGCAAACAGGCTTTGGCATTTAGGGACACAGGTGCTAGTGTCACCATGGTGGCAGAGGATCTTGTGGACCCTGGACAGATCATCCTGGGCGAAATGTTCCAGGTGACCAATGCAAGCAATGTCAGGACCAACCATAGTCTGGCAGTTGTGAATTTCTCCTGGGGAGGGGTAACTGGCCTCAAGAAGGTTGTAGTCAGTGCAGACCTCCCTGTAGAATGTCTATTGGGCAATCATCTAGAAACTTCAGCCTGGTCTGAAGTAGAGTTATGGACTTATGCTGAGATGTTGGGCATCCCTGCAGAGGTATTTGCTGTGACCAGGTCACAGGCCAAAATGCATGACACTGAACCAGCTCTGGATCCTGAAACCATGGACCAGATGCTTCCCAAGAAGAGGAGCAGGGGGGGTAAGGCAGTGCCTTCCCCTCTGTCTCAGATCACTGATTCTCCTCTTGAGGGAGGAGGAGCAGATCCTGAAGAAGGAACTGCCCCAGAGGGACTTGAGCCTGATCAGGTTGAGTTCTTGGGGGCAGGGGGCCCTTCTAGGGAAGATCTGAGTAAGGAGCAACAGTGCTGCCCCTCTCTTGAACCCCTCAGACAGCAGGCTGCTGCTGAGGCTGCTAGGAGTGCTAGTGGGTCCCATAAAGTTTATTGGGATGAGGGACTCCTATATTCTGAGGGTAGAGATCCAGCCCCTGGAGCCACCAGGAGGTTGGTAATACCTCAGAAGTTTAGGGGGTTTCTCTTGACCCTAGCACATGATATCCCTTTAGCAGGTCACTTGGGCCAAATCAAGACCTGGGACAGGCTTGTTCCACATTTTCACTGGCCACATATGTCAGAGGACACAAAGGAGTTTTGTCACTCCTGTGTCACATGCCAAGCCAGTGGCAAGGCAGGTGGCACCACAAAGGCCCCCTGATACCACTACCTGTGGTGGGGGTACCCTTTGAAAGGGTAGGGATTGACATTGTTGGTCCCCTTGACCCTCAAACTGCATCTGGGCACAGATTTATCCTGGTGGTAGTGGATCATGCCACTAGGTACCCAGAGGCAATTCCCCCAATTCACCACAGCCCCTGTGGGGGCAAGAGCCCTCATTGGAGTTTTCTCCAGAGTGGGTTTCCCAAAGGAGGTCATCTCTGACAGAGGTACCAACTTCATGTCAGGATATTTGAAAGCAATGTGGAAGGAGTGTGGTGTAACTTATAAGTTCACCACCCCTATCACCCACAATGCAATGGGTTGGTTGAACGCTTCAACAAAACCCTTAAGGGAATGATTAAAGGACTCCCAGAGAAGCTTAGGCGGAAATGGGACCTTCTTCTTCCCTGCCTGTTGTTTGCCTACAGAGAGGTTCCACAGAAGGGGGTTGGTTACAGCCCATTTGAGCTTCTGTTTGGGCATCCTGTAAGAGGTCCATTATGTTTGGTAAAAGAGGGCTGGGAGTTACCTCTCAAACCCCCAAACAGGATGTGATGGACTATGTACTTGGTCTCCGCTCCAGGATGGCCGAATACATGAAGAAGGCAACCAAAAACCTGGAGGCCAGCCAAGAATTACAAAAAGCTTGGCATGACCAAAGGCTGTGCTGACTGTGTACCAGCCAGGACAGAAAGTGTGGGTGTTGGAGCCTGTGGCCCCAGCAGCCCTCCAAGACAAATGGAGTGGCCCCCATACAATAGTTGAGCAAAAGGGAGAAGTCACCTATCTGGTGAATCTTGGAACTCCCAGGAGCCCCCTGAGGGTGCTCCATGTCAACAGATTGAAACCATATGTTGACAGGGCTCACATGGGCTTGCTCATGGCAACTGATGAGGAACAGGAGGAGGAGAGTGACCCTCTCCCTTACCTGCTCTCACAGAACCCTGATGATGGGTCAGTCGATGGTGTTGCTTTGGCAAGCAGCCTCACTGACCATCAGCAAACTGAGTGCAGACAAGTTCTGCAGCAGTACAGACATATGTTTAGCCTGACCCCTAGTCAGACTACCTGGTGCACCCATGAGGTGGACACTGGGGACAGTCTGCCTGTCAAGAGTAAAATCTACAGGCAACCTGACCATGTCAGGGACTGTATCAGGACTGAAGTCCAGAAGATGTTGGAGTTAGGTGTGATTGAGCCTTCAGATAGCCCCTGGGCTAGCCCAGTAGTCCTAGTACCCAAGCCTCATACCCAGGGTGGTAAGAATGAAATGAGGTTTTGTGTAGACTACAGAGGCCTCAATGCAGTCACCAGGACTGATGCCTATCCCATACCAAGGGCAGATGAGCTGATTGATACTTTGGCCTCAGCCAAATATCTGAGTACATTTGACCTAACAGCTGGCTACTGGCAGATCAGGTTAGCTGATGGTGCAAAAGCCAAAACAGCATTTTCGACCCCTAGTGGGCACTACCACTTTGTAGTGATGCCCTTTGGATTGAAAAATGCACCTGCCACTTTTCAGAGGTTGGTGAACAAAGTTCTGGCAGGGATGGAAACTTATTGCTCAGCTTATCTAGATGATATTGCTGTCTTTAGTTCCTCCTGGCAGGATCACCTGGTCCACCTCAGAAATGTTTTGGAGGCTCTGCAGAAAGCATGCCTCACTATCAAGGCCACTAAGTGCCAGATAGGGCAGAGTCAAGTTGTGTACCTGGGCCACCTTGTCGGTGGAGGCCAGGTTCAGCCTTTACAGAGCAAAATCCAAACCATAATGGAATGGGGGGCTCCAACCACCCAGACACAGGTGAGAGCCTTCTTAGGCCTGACTGGGTACTATAGGAGGTTTGTGAAGGGATATGGATCTATAGTGACCCCCTTGAATGATCTGACCTCAAAGAAAATGCCAAAAAAGGTTCAGTGGACAGCTAGCTGTCAGAAGGCATTTGAAGACCTAAAGCAGGCCATGTGCACTGCCCCCATCTTACAGAGTCCAGACTACACCAAAAAGTTCATTGTCCAAACAGATGCTTCTGAGCTGGGTGTGGGAGCTGTACTGTCTCAACTGAATGATGAAGGTCAAGACCAGCCAGTAGCTTTTATTAGCAGGAGGCTGACCCCTAGAGAGAAACGTTGGTCAGCTATAGAGAGGAGGCCTTTGCTGTGGTGTGGGCCCTGAAGAAGCTGAGGCCATACTTGTTTGGCACTCACTTCATAGTTCAGACTGACCACAAGCCCCTCCTATGGCTTAAACAGATGAAAGGTGAAAACCCAAAACTTTTAAGGTGGTCCATTTCCCTACAGGGGATGGTCTATACAGTGGAACATAGGCCTGGGACCCAACATGCCAATGCAGATGGACTCTCAAGGTATTTCCACTTAGAGCACGAAGACTCAACTGGTCAAGGTTAGTTTAGTGTCCCTGCGTTTGGGGGGGGGGGGTTTGTGTAGGAGAGTAGGATCTGCCTCTTATGTTGCCCCCACTTTTTTTCCTGATGTTTACACTGGTTTCTGGCTATAGTCTGGCTGGGACCCTGCCAATCAGGGCCCCAGCCTCTCTGTTCTCTCTAAACGACTTGGAGTGCACTCTAGGTGCACTAGTGATTGGATACTGTAGTACCTTATGAGTCCCTAGTATATGGTACCTTAGGTACCAAGGGCATAGGTACTTCACAGGCCTACCAGGGGCTGAAGCATGTATTATGCCACCCCTGGGAAGCAGACTAAATCTGACACCACAGGCCTGCTACTGCAGCCTGGGTTAGGAGGTGCTAGCACTCCTCACTGAGATATAGGTTCCCTATATCTCCCCTGCACACACATTTAAACCTATCAGTCACCCCTAAGGCAGGCCCTATCAATCCTGAGGGCAGGGTGCTTAGTTTCTATGTGAGAGGGTGCCTCTGCCTGAGCAGGGCCCCTCTGCAGCTCTCAGAGTCTATTCTCTGGGGCTGTTTGTGAACGCGGTCAAACCATATACTCTTAAGTGCATTATAACCTCGCGGTTAATGCTAACTTTGGAATGGCTGCATCAAAACATGTCGTGTTTGGTGTCAAACACTTTGGAATCATACCCCCACACCAGTAATTGGTGTGGGAGTATGATCCCACCCTTCTAGAGGGATAGACATGTACCTACTGTGGAAACGCGCTAGAATCCTGAAGAGCCCTGGCATCACAAAATGGATGCCACCAGTCACAGACACTGGGCTGCCCTCCTGCTGATGACCGAAACTCGCAGTGGAGGAGGCCCAACAATAGGTATCCTGTCCCAAGGGGGTGTGACCACCTCCCAGACAGGGTTTAGTGTATTGGGGCTGGGTGGGTGCACTTCTAGAGTGCTTTGAAGTCCTGCACTGGGGGAGCAGGAGGCTCCTCTGTGCATACACCAGTTCAAACCGGCTCAGGGGCTACCTGCCCCTGCTCTGGCACGAAACTGGACAAAGGGAAGTGGGTGTAGCCACCCACTCCCCTGACCCTCCCATAGGTGGGGTCATAGAGCTAGTCCCTCCCTTCTTTTCAGTATAAGATAGGGAACCCTTAACATTGCAAACTAGATATCCCTGGACGACGCTCTGAAGAAGAATCCCAGACCTTCGACGTTCCACTACCTCTGGAAGACTGAAGAATCTCCCTTGGAGTCAAGGAGTGACTCCCCTGCTTGGCAGGCACCAAAAACTGCAACGACAGTCGCAAACTACGCCGCTCCCGCCGGAGCCCGAAGTCCCTACAGCCCAGGAAGAGGATTTCCTGACTTCTCGAGGGCCATCGTGAGTCCCCAGCGAAGCTGAGGCAAGTGGACCCCACGAGTGACGAGGAACCGCAGTCCCTGGGTACCGTGCACTATTTTCAAGTGCAACCCCTTCACGACGTTCTACGAACCTGTGCTTTGGACCACGTGTGGTCCCAGCCTCTAGCAAAGATCCCTCCCAAGATCAGAGGCCTACCCCATCCCTAGTGACCGTGGGCCCCTGTTGAAGGAATGCTCCCGAGGCGTCTTCGCGATCCCTTGCCAGCCGGCTTGTGGGTCCCCTGAAGAATTTTCTGCAAATCCAAAGGGCTCCTCTGGTTGCTCCAGGCCTGCCCTGACTTACCCTCGCTGGGTGAGTCCCCCAGACCTTGCTGGTCTGCACCATTGACTTTTTGTTCTTTCCACGAGACTTGCTGCTACCAAGGCTTGTTGGCTCCAATCGGGTCGCCGACACCGCAGTCAGCTGCAGACTTCGTGGGATACGCCGAATCCAGCTCCTGGTCGTCCTCGACGCCTCCTGGACCTCGTGGCCGAAGAGTCAAGACACCCGTGAACGACCTAAATCTGTCGACGGCGGTGGGCATTCATCTTCCTTGCCCCGGGTCACTGCCAAGTGACTTTGAACACTGTCCCCTCTGCTTTCAGGTCTTCCTTCTTCCGAATCCAGGCTTGGATTCCACCGGACACTTCATCTGTCCTCACAAGCAGCAAGTCTTCATTGGCTCCCATTGAAAACGACGCCGCGACCCGACACCAAAGGACACCTATGCACCCGGCTTTCCTGGGTGAGGTAACTCCAGCACTACGGTGCTCCTGTGGGTGTTGGCCCTAGAACTACTTACCCTGTAAGTGACTTGCTTGTAGCTACTCCCGAAGTGCCCTTAAACTCTTAATTTCCAACCGCGACTTGCCCCATTGAAGTCTACGGCGATCCGCGCCTGTGTTCCCTCACTGCACGCGTCCCCCGTGGGTCCTTTACTTACCTGCCTTGGGTGGTGTCGTGAGGCCCCAGCACTTCTGAAGGCCCTAGGCCTTGTCCCTTTGCAAGTCGTTGTGCTTAAGTCTCTTTTTTAGTATATGGTCTGGTACGCCCCTAGGGCCCCAGCCATATTTGTGCTCAATTTGTTGTGAAACGTTGATTTGTGCATATGTTCCTGACTTCTAATCTCACAAGAGATTAGTAGAGAGTTGTTTAGTAATAAATACATATATATTTGATATATATACCTGTGTGGTGTCTTTTCATTTGGTGATTCAAGAGATTGTGTGGTAAAACAAGCTGCTTTACATTCCTCCAAGACTTAGCCTGAAGGCTGCTCTCCACAGCTACCACTAGGATAGCTTTCTGTAAAGGTTATCTTAAACCTATCTACCATAAGAGTCGAATTGTACTGGTGCAAGGTGTCCACTTTAACTAGTGGACAGCATATACCAGGCCAACTTCTCACATCAACACTATTTAATTGAGAATTACCTCCCTCAAAAATAATGTCTCTAAAAACTGTATAACCTCAGATGTAGTAATAGTGTCCAGAAAACACACCTCAAGCCACGGCAAATAGTAGTCCATCACTACAATACAACATTGCTGTTTTCCACAGAAGCACACATAGGTCCAATAATATCGATGGCCGACTATGACCAAGCCTTATCTGGTACCAGTACAGAGTCCACCTCACTGGGCACTGAGACTTGAGATATATCACTCACAGCTTAACTCACACACTGTCTCACAAAATGTTCCACTGATCTTTCCAGACCAGGCCACCAAAATAAATCTGGGATCCTCCATTTCATAGCTCGTGGCGGCGGTCTGAGCAGCGGGTACCCGTAGGTCAACGGGTGGTGCCAGTACCTTGACACAAGTGTGACTACAAGATGTCGCCAGGTGTCAGACATGCATAATGCCTAAACAACCCATAATTAGGGTAGGATCCACAGATGGATTATAAATCCAGGTGAGAGCTATAGCCCTGTTACACACACAGAGAATGAATGTGCAGTTGTTTTGTGCAGGGATACGACTTTAGCCCTGAAGAAGGCCCCAGATCCGTTTTGGACGGGTTGTGAGGGCAGAAACATGTTGGCATTCGTTTAAATCAAGGTTAATTGAGGAATAATTCTCAACTATAACCTTGTTTCTCTTATATTTTTAACCATACCCCCAGTATCCTATTAATAAAAACAATTCTTTGGGATATACTGTGAGGTATTTTTTAACTCACTACCTATCACTTTTTTCTGGATCCCTGCATTATCCAGTTTCACTTTTATCTAAGAACTCTCAAAGACCTTCCTCTGGTTGAATCCGACCAAGTGGTACTATTCTACCAGGGTGTGGATAGACGCCTATTATGAAGAATGATACACTTAGGGGGATATTCACAAGAAAGTGCGCCAAACATCACCAAAAAATGTTAACGCAACTTTACACATCGCAGTCGATCGTGGGAAAATAACCCTGTGTTAACGTGGGATTCACAACACGGCGGTACCATGTGATAATTTGCCGAAAACGCGGCCAATCTCCGCGATACAACCACCGCGACGGAGATAAAAACACAAACCCCAACACAAAAAACATGCGATGAGCCCATTCGCGATGAGGAAAGCAACGATAAGCAGCGCCAGGACCGCGACACACACACGGCAGGCGGGAATAAGCACAACAAAAGCAGGAAAAAGGAAGACAAAGCAAACAGAAAACAACAGCGAAGCACAATGGAGGCAGCCGGAGCAAGTACACAACCCCACAAGCACCATTGGCAACAAAACATTGTACATGGCAGTCCATCGTGGACAAGGTGAATGCAGCCGGAGAGCGGAGGAGGACAATGGAAGAAAACCAGAACAGCTGGAATGATCCGAAACGCAAAAACAAGCAGAAACACGCCAACAACCAGAAGGCAGCAATGCACACCGGAGGTGGGAGTCCAGTGCCACACCAGGAGCTGGATGACATGGAGGAAATGGTGTCCACCACATCAGTCTGAAGATGGTGGCAGGAGTCGGGGACCGGAAACTGCTCAAAACCAACAGACACAACAGCAACAGGGAGAGGAACGACCAGGGACTGGGGGGACGGGGGGGAGGTGGGCACACATGCACAATTAAGCACAGCACAACTGCAGACAAACCATGCCCAAGAGTAACAACACCAACCAAGAGCACAAGTCACACAAGTCGGCAATATCACACCACTGAACAAGCACAGAAGTGAAAACCACACTGCCTGAAAGGGAGAAGGGTGAGCCAAATCAGAGCTGAAGGGCCATCTCACACACAATGCAGCACACACACATAGGAAGCAGAGCACCCCAACATCGAACACAATGTGGAACAAACAGCAACATTTGCACAACTGAACACAGGACACAAGTGCCCCCGCTTGTGGCCGCTAAATGGCCATACGCACCTAGCAAAGCACGAAACAGGGACATGATAATGCACAAGTACCAACCCACAGCCCTGATGGGGTAGCAATGCATGTATGGCAGGGACCGAGGTAGGCCGTGACACACACATTTGCATACATATCAACACTCATCACAGTTGGAGACAAGTGGGGGGACTAACCTAGTTAATCAGTAAGCAAGTGGCATCACAGCGCGTGACATCATGCCGCGTGACATCGCGGCGCGTGACACGCGTGACATCGTGGCGCGTGACACGCGTGACATCGCGGCGCGTGACGTGCATTACATCACAGGAAGTGGCATCACAAGAAGTGACATCAGATCTTAAGCCCTCACATACATGTTTAGCAGGTGTATCATGAGTACATTTGAGCACATTTCGAGTATACTTGCAAACTCTCCTGATTCAGGCAGAAGATTCACACTTTTGTACGCTACACATAAAACAATATTGCCTTTTGTCAGCGTAAAGCTTCCTCAAGCCATAGTGCTTTAAAAGAAAAAATAGTGATATTTAAATTATTACAACGCCTCCTCAGGGCTAGTAAGCGCTTTATAAATGCTATTTATTTTGTGCAAATACTGGGAAAGATCAACTCATCTGACGTTCTTACAGTGCATGCATATCTCCTAAACAGAGCCTGAACAAAGTGAAAAGCTGCCTCTCTTAAGTATGTGTGAAGTGCCAACAAGGTGTGAGCCTTTGTTTCCCCTCTGCTGCATTTGCTTCTAGGTGTGAGGCTCCTGACTGCTGCCAGCCAGGAGACTCCAACAAAAGGAGGCCTGATGACCCCTCAGACTCGGCCTTTGTTAAGGGCCAGCATGAGTCAGAAATAAGAGAGCCCCATCCCGCCCCCCGCCTGCACGTTGTTCCCGATCGAAAGCAGACAACAACGTGCAGGCGCTGCTGAAAGTGTCCCGGTGTTCGGAAATTACACCGGGACGAATTCAGCATCTTTATCAGTGGGGCCCAACTTCTTGGCAGGGTGGACGGTGTCCACCCTGCGAAAAAAGTGGGTGGACGCCGTCCACCCGCGTGTACCCCCGACTCGTGCCCTGGAGACAAGTGAATGTGCGGAAACCTCACCAACAATTGCGTGTCAGTACGGCCAAGAGAAGTGCCACAACATGCAGACCAATGCAGTAGCATGTCCGAATGAGGAACGTTGGTAAGCACCCATGTCGACCCCGGGGGAGTCCATCACCCACACAAGTCAGTGCCAACGCGCGTTGGTTGTCTGCGCAGGTATCTGGAGTCCAGGACAATGCAGCCATGTCCACTGTCGTCTTGGGACATGTGACCAGATCCCCAACATGCAACCAGGCACCGGGACACTTGCAATGGGTCACATTCAGTTGTGGCTGCAGGTACGTTGTCACTCGTCCATGAACGCGAGTGCAGCAGCGTAGGCCAACATTTCCAACATGGGCTCATTGTCCACTACATCTGACATGTCGGCAACGTAACCCATCAGCTGTCCCGGACAGATGTGCTGACTCCAACCCCTGGCCCCAATTGGCACTAAAGCCCAATAGGGGAGCAGCTCAATGTGGTCACTGCACACGGCGACACGTGCAATCTCCCAGCTCCAGTTGCCAGCATGCATGCCAATCATCCAGCTATGCCATAAACGTGCATCACGGTGACCCTCCTGGTCGTGGGCCAACAGGGGGCGCACACACACGTTGAAATCCAGCTCAGCTACCATTACGTTGGAGAGGCAGACATCCATGGTCCACTCGAATATGCACGAGCGACAATGCAACACAGGCTGAACGCAGGTGACGTTGGCAAGGCGGAAGCTTAGCCGGTAACTGATCCGCAGCACTGCCAATGGCAGTGTCCCTAGTACATGCAGCAGATGTGCACGGTACTGGTCCACGTGACTGGAGTTGTGCATGTGTCCGGGATGGTCTGCCATTGCGTCAGTGGCTCTGCTTGAAGCGGCACTGTGCTGACATGCGCCAGTCCTGTGGATGAAATGGCACAGCTCGGATCAATGAGCAGTGTCTGTGTGCAACGGGTGCAGACCTTGGGTGGGGTGGGAGTACGTGTGAAGGCCATTTCACGCACGCTAACTACGATCAAGGACTCCGATGTGTACACGTTGGTCTCACATCGGGCAGTGCGTAGTGTGGGAGTCGCAAGCAAATGCTATCTTATCTGTAAGGGGGTGCTGGGCACATGCAAGTCCCAGCTCGGAGCTGCAGATGTGCTCCCGCCTGATAGTTCATACAAAGCACCTTTCATCCCTACAGTAACTTTACCATCTGCTTGCATACAGGAGACGTGCAGAGGCCTGTCGTGGGTGTGGTGGGATGTCTGCGACCCAGGGAATCATGAATGTTATGCCGAGCACGTGGCACATGAGCGGCCTCACTGTGTGTTTACGTTGCCTCACAGCTGCTCCTCCCTCCCACGAGCCCCAACACTTGTGTGCGCTGCGCGGTTGTATCACGTGCACTCCTACGGCACACCATTGTCATGCCTGTCTGCGCATGTCCAGCGGCATGCCAACAACACCGTGAAGCGGGCCGTTGAGGGTGTGCGGCCACGTGAGTGTAGGCCAATGGTCCGGACAGGCCGGACACAGGTGTACAGTCCATGGCTGGCTGTGATCGCGCTGCGATTGAGGCTAGGCATCTGACTCATGCAGCCACAGGACTGATACTCATAACACTTGGCATGCATGAGCCAAGACCCAAAGCTGTCTTGCGCTCCTACATTTCCCCGTACGTGCGAGCCCGCCCTCCGGGTACATGCTACATGGCAACATCGACTACTGTGGCCCTGGTGGCGACAACACTCCAACACAGAGGCACGCTTACCGCACTTCCTGCTCAAAGCCAGACCAGAGCCACGCCCTGCTCCCCATGCAGAATCAGCACACCCCTGCGCTGACCTGACGTATGCCGGACCAGCACACACCACCTGTGCATGCAGGGGAGGGGCGGGCGAAGCTACATGTCCAAGGTCTTGGCCACTGCTGAAGTGACATGGTATCGTCCGATGAAGACAGCACACTGTGATGTTGCAGGGTTCGGGCCCATCATGCTGACATAATGACCACACGGACACACTTGCTTAGATGGTGTGAATGGCTACGGGCACGTGCGCCCGGCCACGTTTATTTGCAGGCTCACATGTCGACACCTGTGTTGGATGTGTGTGGGGTGGGTGTACACCAGCCGTCATGGAGTGCCTGGTGCAGTCAAAAACGACAACAGTGCACATCGTTAAGGATTCAACCATTCAACCATAAAGGCTCCATGACTTGAGCTGCACAGAGTTAGTGGCCCCGGATGCACAGCGTCCTGCACGGGCCTACCACCACGGGCCTCTGACTTGCGGTGCACTGGGGCAGGGTCACGAGGGCAGGGCATGTTCTTGTAGATGACAAAGGGGGTTGTCGCGGAGTGTCTCGGTGGACAGTGGAAGGTGTGCCCCCAGGGCAAATTGCAGAGGGCAGAACCACGCAGAAACAGTCACCATGGTGGAGATGAATGGAACAGACACATGTCGAACACCAAGTCCGTCCCAGACAGATGATGATGCAGACAACCCCCAGGCCATGGACTCAGACGTCACCAAAGTCCAACCAGAAAGTGCCCATGACTCATTGCGCACAGAGCTAGTGGCACCAGGTCAGTTGTTGCTACTGTTCGCTCACCTCCTTGACGTGGATCCGGCTTTTATCCGGACTGAACCGCATCTTCCTCTTACTCCTCTCCGTGCGTTCACCGTTATAGACTCTGCCATTCATGAATCACGACTAAGTGCTGGATGTGGGACCTACTGGACTGCAGTGTAGGCCGGGGGCAGCGGTCAGCACGGGCCCACATACACATGTCGTGTGCTTGCGATGCAGAGTTTGGGACACTGATCGAAGGGAGTTCAGTGATATATACTCTGCAATTAACATTTGGTCACTGCCATTCAGGACTCAGGACACAGTTCCACATGTGGGACCTACTGGACCGCAGTGTAGGCCTGAGCCCTCATCCAAGTGTCGCCGGCTTGCGTTGAACAGGGTTAGTGGCACCACGTGTCGCCGGCTTGCGTTGAACAGGGTTAGTGGCACCACGTGTCGCCGGCTTGCGATGCAGACTTTGGCTTCACTGATCGGAGGGAGTATAGTGATGTGGACGCTGCCACAGACTTGGCCTCACTGCCATTCAAAACTCACGACTCAGTACAACATGTGCCAACAACTGTGCCAAAAAGTACGCCGGTGGAGTATGTAAATGAAAAAGGAGTACTGTGGGCCTGCGTCGTGGTGGCCAGCGATGGTCTGCGGAGGCTGCAGAGGTCGCGGGATTGGGGCTTGGAGCTTGCACCGGCACGTGGTGGTCCCTCTTTCACACATGCCGGTGTCGGCAGGTAAGCGGAGCCTCCTTGGTGCGCTGGGGCAGGCATGACGGGTCTGGGGACCGGTGGCCCGTGGTGCAGCAGGCGCACAGGGACGCAGGCCCCGCTGCGCACGGCGCCGGCCTCGTGGCGGGCTGAGGGGCGCCGCACTGGCAGACACGTTGGCCATTCAGAATGAGAACCACGCCCAGTGCGACGGGCTTTTCATTCACACCCCTACGCAGGCCTGGCATACGCCGGGCCAGCCCACTCCGCCCGCGCATACTGGGGGGGACGTAACGAGCGACATTTCTGCGTTCTGCACCACAGCCTGTGGGGACATGGTAGCGTCCACTGGCCACTACACTCCATGCACCAGCAGTTGATGTCCACGTGGCCATTTCCGTGGTTTGCACACTGAAGTCTGTCCGGCACATCCACTCCACACCTGGCATTGGGTAGGTTCTCATTCATTGGTCACTTGCCGCTCTCGCACATGCCTGCTCCAAGCCTCTCCTCACATTCTGCTATTGTGTGGCTGTGGTGCCATGCCATGGCTGGGTCGTGTGCATGGCAAGCCCAGGTTCCCAATGGAGTTGTGTTGTCGTGTCTGGTCGGTTGGCATGTTGTGTGGCATGTTGCATGTAGTTTTGCTGCGTGCCCATTGCCAGTGTCGTGAGTTGCATGACTGTGGAGTGGTAGTGTGTGGTGTGTTTATTTTGTACTTACCAAAGAGCAATGCATTTCCATAGGTGCCATCCTGGGCGCGCTGGTTAATGATGGACTGTCGGGAGATGTATGAATCATGCACACTGCCTGGGGAGTTGGCCACAACATTGTTGAGGAGTCCCCGGTGGTCCACTATTGCATGCACATTGATGGTATGCGTATGCTTTCTGTTGCGGTAGTTGTGTGCAGTGTCGGCAGGGGGCACGAGGGGTACATGTGTGCAGTTGATTGCCCCCAACACGTTAGGGAATCCAGCTATTGCGTAGCAGCCTTGCTTGGTCTCCAGCTGCTCCTGCGCAGTGTGGGTGAAGTGGAGGTGCTGGTGTACCAGGCTGATGATGGCATCCAGGACAGGTGTGATGGACTTGGATAGGGCTGGGTGTTAGACTCCTCCGACTCTGGCAGTTGTGGGTTGGAAGGTACCAGAGGCCGACATGTGCAGCACAGGCGGCAGCTTTGTCTGCGGAGGGATGTTGGTTGTCCGCTGTGTTGGTGCCGTCAGCAGGTGGGCGCTGTGGGTCAGGATGCGGGGGATGGTTGTCCTTTGGGCCTGTAGTGGGCAATGTCCTCCTCTGGCGTTAGGTCTCTGCGGCTGGTGCGTTTACGGTGGGTCCGCTGTCATTGTGTACGCTGCCTCTGTGGTGGTCCGGGTGGGGGGTGGCGGGGCGGGTCCTGGGGGTGGTGGTGGGCCTGGGGGTGGTGGCGGTGGGTGTTGTGGCCCTCATGGGTCTCCGAACTGCATGATCATTGTCTCCATGGCATCTGTGGGTCTTCAGATGCGGCTCTTGGCTGGGCTCCCTTTCATGCTGCAGGTAGTCGTCCTGCTTAACACCAGCAGAAGGCAGGTGTTAATTCCCTGCTGCTACTGCGGCTTATCGCCTGTTTTTGGTTCGCATTGCAGATTTGGCAGTTCGTTGTGAAAGTGGTGTTGTGGTGTTTTCGTGAGTTTTTGCACGGGAACGCCTACTCTGCATCTCATTAGGGTTAGTTGGTGGTCTGACCCGTGGGGGTAAAATTTGCGGATGTTATCGCGGGAATACTGGCGATGTCTGCAGTTTGCACCCGCTTGTGAATGGGGCGTTAAATCTATCTCCACTTTTGGTGCGTTAAGGTGGAGATAACTCGGAGATAAGTCCTTGTGAATATGCCCCTAAGTGAGTGAGGTGTCTATTCCAATATGTTTGGATACTCTAGGAAGACAATTGAACTTTGGCCGGTACTTTTCTCTTTTTTTTCTTTTCTTTCTTCTGCATAGTCCAGTTGCCATTTTGTGAGTAACAAATGTCTATTGCCGAGTCAAAAAACGTACAAAAAGAAAGCATCATTAATGTGTTATAGGTGTGGTAAAAATTGTGCTGATTGTAAGAAAAAAGGGAATTTTGCTAAAGTATGCAGGTCAAATGATAAAAGCAAAATGAAAACTGTAGGTGTGGTGAATCAAAATGATGACGATAATTATAGTTCATCAGATACAAGAGAGGAGAGTTGTGTATTACACTTCGAGGAATGTTCAGAAACCAAAGCAGATAGTTCTGCAGGTAATGTTTTCGTATTGAACATGTCAGGTCTTAAAAGACCATATTGTCAAGTAAGTGTGTGTGACGTGTTGGTGAGCATGATGGTGGATTCAGAGTCACCTTTCACATTGATTGGTATAAATGACCGGTCCAAATTTTCCGAGAAAAAGTTTTTCTTAAAGAAATCTGGAATTAAGCCCATAGAATATGTATAGAGGTACTTGGAGAATTTGAGACCATATTAGTCTTCAAAGGAAACACAGCTCCTGCTACGGTGTATGTAGCTAAGTACGGGTCTTCCTTATGGAACAAAGGAATTTAGAATTAATTCTGGATCCTAACAACGCTGATCAAGTTTTGTTGAAAAAAGAGTGTTTGAGTGTTTGGGCAATGCAAGTATCAAAGTAGGAAATGAAGTTTCCAAAAGTTTTCTCTGATAAGGTTGGCATGTTGAAAGGGTTCAAGCATAGAATACAACTTAAGCAAGTGGTGGAGCCTGTAGTGCATAAGGTAAGGAAGGTTCCATTAATGATAAGAGATGAGTTAAACAAGCATTGGCATAGCCAATAGGTCTCGCCTTTGGGGCCTTATAAGTGTTTAGCCAGAGCTATTGACTTTGCCAATGTCTTCAAGCTGTGCTGTAGAGAAGTGTGGCTGCTGTGCGGCATGCTGAAAAGTTCTAATAAAAAAGTGTCAGAAGCATTTTTGTTACTTTACATATGACCAAGAAGGCATTATGTAAAACTGAACGACCATATTAAAAAAAGTATTTACAATAAAACATTTCCTCAGTTTTCTTTTGTTCTTGCAATGCTGGCAACTTGTTTCTGCCTATTGCAATGGTTGTTTGTTAAAGCTTTTTTTTTGAGGGGGCATAAACAATCGGAGGGTGAAGTTTGGGAACTAGTACCTGTATTATAACACTAGCAGTGGCCAGACGCTAGGGGAGAATCAACAGATGCCAGATTCCGAGAGCAGGCTGAGGTGGTGCTGAGTGATGCTGAGGTGGTAGTGGTGGTAGTGGTGACTGTTGCGGAGACGATGCTGAGGTGATGCTGAATGATACTCAGGTGTTGCTGAGTGATACTGCTGTTGTGCTGAGTGATGCTGTGGTGGTGCTGAGTGATATTGTCTTGGCGCAGAGTGATATTGTGGTGGTGCTGAGTGATATTGTGTTGGCGCTGAGTGATGCTGTGGCGGCGCTGAGTGATGCTGTGGCGCCGCTGAGTGATGCTGTGGTGGCGCTGAGTGATGCTGTGGCGGCGCTGAGTGATGCTGTGGCGGCCCTGAGTGATGCTGTGGTGGTGGTGAGCGATGCTGTTGCGGTGCTGAGCGATGCTGTGGTGGCGCTGAGCGATGCTGTGGTGGCGCTGAGCGATGCTGTGGTGGAGCTGAGCGATGCTGTGGTGGCGCTGAGTGATGCTGTGGTGGTGCTGAGTGATGCTGTGGTGGCGCTGAGTGATGCTGTGGTGGCGCTGAGTGATGCTGTGGTGGCGCTGAGCGATGCTGTGGTGGCGCTGAGCGATGCTGTGGTGGTGCTGAGCGATGCTGTGGTGGCGCTGAGCGATGCTGTGGTGGCGCTGAGCAATATTGTCTTGGCGCAGAGTGATGCTGTGGTGGTGCTGAGTGATATTGTGTTGGCGCTGAGTGATGCTGTGGCGGTGCTGAGTGATGCTGTGGCGACGCTGAGTGATGCTGTGGCGGCGCTGAGTGATGCTGTGGCGGCGCTGAGTGATGCTGTGGCGGCCCTGAGTGATGCTGTGGTGGTGGTGAGCGATGCTGTGGCAGTGCTGAGCGATGCAGTGGCGGTGCTGAGCGATGCTGTGGTGGCGCTGAGCGATGCTGTGGTGGCGCTGAGCGATGCTGTGGTGGCGCTGAGCGATGCTGTGGTGGCGCTGAGTGATGCTGTGGTGGTGCTGAGTGATGCTGTGGTAGCGCTGAGTGATGCTGTGGTGGCGCTGAGTGATGCTGTGGTGGCGCTGAGTGATGCTGTGGTGGCGCTGAGTGATGCTGTGGTGGCGCTGAGCGATGCTGTGGTGGCGCTGAGCGATGCTGTGGTGGCGCTGAGCGATGCTGTGGTGGTGCTGAGTCATCCTGTGGTGGTGCTGAGTCATCCTGTGGTGGTGCTGAGTCATCATGTGGTGGTGCTGAGTGATGCAGTGTTGGCCCTGAGTGATGATGTGGTGTCGCTGAGTAAAGCTATGGTGGTGCTGAGTGATGCTGTGGTGGCGCGGAGTGATGTTGTGGTGGCGCTGAGTGATGCTGTTGTGGCGCTAAGTGATGCTGTGGTTGTGCTGAGTAATGCTGTGGTTGTGCTGAGTGATGCAGTGTTGGCCCTGAGTGATGATGTGGTGTCGCTGAGTAAAGCTATGGTGGTGCTGAGTGATGCTGCGGTGGCGCGGAGTGATGTTGTGGTGGCGCTGAGTGATGCTGTTGTGGCGCTAAGTGATGCTGTGGTTGTGCTGAGTAATGCTGTGGTTGTGCTGAGTGATGCTGTGGTTGCACTGAGTGATGCTGTGGTTGCACTGAGTGATGCTGTGGTTGCACTGAGTGATGCTGTGATGGCGTTGAGTGATGCTGTGATGGCGTTGAGAGATGTTGTGTTGGTGCTGAGTGATGCTGTGCTGGCTCTGATTGATGCTGTGCTGGCTCTGATTGATGCTGTGGTTGCGCTGAGTGATGCTGTGGTGTTGCCGAGTGAGAGATAGAGTGAAGATATAATGCCCAATTAGAGAGGGTGGTGCGAGAGAAAGAGAGAGAAAGGGTGTACATAGAATAAAGAGTGGAGCTGGATAGAGAGAGAGAAAGAAGGGGAGAGAGAGTGAATGAAGGAGTTTGAAAGAGAAACAGATAAAGGGGTGAGAGAGAATGAAAGGCTAAAAAAGATAGAGGGGAGAGTTAATTAAGTAGAGAGAGAATTAGAGAGGGAGAGAGAGAGAAGGAGAGAGACAATAAGAGTGGGGGTGTGGAGTTTAAATAGAGTGAAGAAGTGACGCGGAAAAAGTAACCTTAAATATAGCTTTGTGCTTTGCGCGAATAAATATTAAAAAAAAACTGTGAGAATCAAAAATACTGGTAATTAGGCTGTGACTCCCAATATAAAACAAATAGCGATATAAGGTGAAATCAACCCACCGAAGCAATATTTCTAACTAGACAAAAAAAGCTTGCATTTCAATGCTAATCGCTGTTGTTTTTCATGTGACTGTAGTCCAGGGCCCTCAGTTGGTAATGTGAGCTGCTGCTGCGATTGAAACATCAGAGTCCAGAGAGTTAATGAGCCATGACGAGGAAATGAGGAAGAGATAGGAAACCCAGATGCCAGCTGCGCGTGCACGCCATCCTGAACTCAAGCTGGTCGCCAGCCGAAAGCCAGTGTTTGCACTTCCAAAACCAGCTTACTAAAACTCTCGGCCAGACCAGCGCAAGCGCTGGTGCAGGCCGAGACCTAAAAATCATGTCTGAATGATGACATGCAACGACCCTCGCGTGGAAGCGCTCGGGTGCTTATGCCAAGTCCCCGGTTATATCTTACTGAGTTTCACTTAGAGTGCCGCCGGAACTGGCACGAGGGAAGAGAGTGACCCCCTGTAGTCACACACTAGGTGGGAGAATGTGATTATATGCACAGGATTAGAGACTAGACTAAAGACTCCACACTTCTGGCATCGTTTTCACTTTTGCCTCTATAAACAAAGCTTTTTAGTTTAATGACAAAATTGCAGTCAGACCTGCTTTTATACTATGACCAAACAACAAATGGTCCATAAAGTTCTCGTTGTTTCAAACGCAATTTAGAACAAGCATTGGCCGCGCGGCCGTGAAAGTAATCGCGAGGAAGAGGGTTTTCGAAGTGCAAACAGTGGCTTTTGCTGGCGACCAGCTTGCGTTCACGCGAGCGTCCAGATGGCGAGGGAAGCCATATGGCGCCTGATCGCGCGTGCACGCTCGCGTGAACGCAGGCTAGTCCGCAGCAAAAGCCACTGTTTGCACTTCCAAAACCCGCTTACTAAAAGTCTCGCCAGAGCAACGCATGCGCGCTGGCTCAGGCGAGACCTAAAAAGGAATTGAACAAGTTACAGGAAAAAGATATAATCAAACCTATTTCAGGGTCGAAATGCTTGTTACCAGTGGTACTTCCGCGTAAGCCTAATGGGTCGGATACGCATGTGTGTGGATTTGAGAGATTTAAACAACAAAATTTGGGTGACAGCCACCCTTTGCCCAATATCACTAAAATGCTCTCTATAATACAAGGGGCGAAGGACTTTACCACTTTAGATACGGCATCCGCATATCATCAGGTAGTTTTGGATCAAAAGTCATGGCATCTAACCTTGTTTATCACTCCAGAGGGCGCATTCCGCTTCAAGAGGATGCCATTTGGTCTAGCTACAGTCGTTTTCCAAAGCCTCATGTTCAAGGAGGTGGAAGAAGTCATATGTTTGCAAGACGATTTATTGATGTATGCTGGTAATAAGTCAGAACATGACAAGAAGCTACTGGGTGTTTTGTCTGTTTTAGAAGAGAAAGGAATAACACTGACGGCCGATAAATGTAAATTTGCTGTGGAGAGTGTGGTCTATCTAGGGCACAAGTTATCAATGTGTGGTATAGAGCCTAAGAAATATTTGGAGAAGGCTATAGCAGAGGCTACTGTACCAGAAGGGAAGGACCAATTACGTTCCATTATAGGTTTACTGCAATATTATTCTAGATTTGTTCCCAAATGTGCTGAAAGAACACACAATTTAAGATTATTGCTAAAAATAGGAGAGAAGTTTATGTGAAGTGATGCATGTAGCATTGAGTTTTATGAAATAAAATTGTGTGTTTCCAATGCCATTCCTCTTTAGCCATTTGACACCAAGGATACCAGCACTGTTTTCACCAATGCTAGTCTATACGGGTTAGGTGCTGTGCTACTACAGAGAAGGAATGGGAGGGAAGAAGTGGTGGCGTTTGCCAGTCGCGGGTAAAGAGGTACAGAAGCTTTTTATTCTGTGGTGGAATGCAAAGCATTGGCATGTTGGTGGGGAGTGGATAATTTCTGCCACTATTTGTGGGGTTCGCAGTTTGTGGTGCATGTTGACCATAAGCCATTAATTGACATGTTTACCACTATATGAAGGCAAGATCTACTCCTAGGATAGCGAAATGGCAGTACAGACTTCAAGGTTATCGATACAGTTAGAATATATACCAGGTATAAAGAATATTATGGCAGATTGTCTATCTAGGTTGCCATTAAATGAAAAGGATGATATTGATGATTAAGGAAGTAGCAATAAATGAATTATCTAATGTGACCAGGAATGCCATTTCTGAACAAGAGCGGAATGAAGCACTTGAAAAAGATGCAATTCTAAAAGAGGTGGTAGATTATGTAAAAAAGGGTTTTCCCAAAAACAAATTGTCGGATGCCATGGTGGATGCATATAGGCATGTGGGTCCCGAGCTTTCTGTTTTGATTGGTGTCTTCGTAGAGAAGAACCATTGGTAGTACCTGAAACGTTGAAGTTGAAAGTAATTGAGTTGGCACATGAGGGCCACATTGGTCTGCGTGCTATGAAAAGGCATGTAAAGGATACTTATAGGTGGCCAGGCGTGGACAGGGAGATGGAATGGTATGTACGATTGTGTATGCATTGTGTTGCTAGTGACAAAACACAGGTCACTGTGGCAAGCTCCGTGAATGCTGTACCTGCTTGTGAAAAAGCTTGGTCCAAATTAGCTGTGGACACTATAGGTCCTGTGAGGGTGTTGTAGGGATTCTGCACATACACAGAGCTATGCACAGGATAATAGGACCTCGGAATATAGTGGTGAGCCAACCATATACCTTAGTACCTAACACCCCAATCCGACTAGCTTTAGCGTCTCCTTAGCAACAATGCTGCCAAGTATTAGACAACCCAGAACACGGTATCTTTCTCTCTGGACTCGCAGAAGCAAGAACACCCTTTCATAACTCACTCATACTTGTCCACAACGTGCGTAGTAAGAGACACTGTATAGTTTAAAATATTTATTTTAACTAACGTGCTCTAAGGTACAGTACACGTGCCAGTACTATCAGCATAATGCACAAGAATAAAACAATAAGCATAGTTACAATTCCATAGAATATGAACGGGGAAAGCATTTCATAAAGCAGTGGATATAGGGCTAAATGACTACACCACCCTCCCCGTGCTAGTAGCTAGTTTATTATAAAAACAGAAGACCTCTGGGCTTTGGCTGGCAGACCCCCATACCTCAATTTCTAGATGCAATGGTTTACATCATCAGACAAGCACAGCTCTTCTCTCTGGAAAGGTTTTTCTCCAAGTGTCTCTAACAGTGAAAATCATAATATTAAAAGTACTCGAATTCCTCCAGTGCAGTGGCATTCAGTGTTATGTCTAAGTGCGAGGGGATGACCAGATCAGCAAGAACAAGGGATATTGTTTTTCGACCTTGTACATGATGTGCAGACGCAACCCAAAGGGAATAGGAAAGAAGGTGAAAGGCAGATAGTCCCAAAATAGCAGAGGCTGGAGGGCACAAAGTAACGTGCGTAAAGAGGCATCATGGCAGCCAGGCCTAAGCTAACTTAGCACTGCAGATCACGAGTCCACAAACCACACGACACCCTCCCCTGGTCAGTCCATCGGTGAAGACATAGGACAAAGACAGAGTTCAAATAGATGGAGCAGAATTGCAACGTCCGTGAACGTGCCCAATCGAAAGTCAATGAATGAGAGAGAGAAAAAAAATACATAGAACCAAAAAAGCCTAGGGAGGGAGGACGCCGAAAGCGGAGACCCCCTAATCCAAAAAAGTGTAGGTGCAGAAAAACGCCACACCTTCCAATAGGACATCGTTGGAATCATCAGAAAAAAGAGATGCCATCCAGTCCAGTAAATCAAAACTGCATTCACGTTCCTCGTAAGAGGGAGCAGCGAATAGCAATGCGGGACAACTTGCGTGATACTCAATATAACTTTGTTGTAGGAGAGTCTGAGCAGCCGCCCAGACATCCCATTGTGCCAAAATTCCAAGTGCAGCCGCACGCGCCATGAAGCCAGGACCGGAACAGTCTCGTTCATGGGCCTCTAAGGGACCCACCAACTGGACAAAATCCGGGCGAGACAGAGACGTGTTGGAGAGGCAGTAATCCAAGGTCCATGAGAAAGGACAGCGGATGCAAGACATCACAGGTTGCACGCAAGTGAAATACGCAAAGCGAAAAGAAAGTCTATAGGACACACCAAGTGTCGCCAATGGCAGGACGCCGAAGGCTTCAAGGATGCGCTCACGGAGCGTCCGGAGTCGACCGTGGTCGAGAAGGGCCCTAGGAAGTGCAGCCATTGCGTAGCACACAGACCAAAAGTAAAACACCAGCCGCTAAGGCGATGATCAATGGAAAGCCACCAAATACGCCGGAAAAAATGGAATGAATAAAAGCTGGTATTACACCAAAGACAGTTTGAAAAGAGGTAACAAGGCCAGAGCCCACAACTTTAAAAAAGTGCACAAGGCCTTCGGTGCGTGAAGCATTAAAAACACGGTGAATCAGTTCCCCGAAATGTTGTGGGAGGTTTGTGTTCAAAAGTGCCTGAATTTCACTGTGGGTACTCGCCACCTGGAGCATGAACGTCTCCCGGGCGGATGTGAGCATACCCTCCTGATTTAATAATAGTGCCTTTATTCTGCTCAATTTATTGAAATCCGCTTTCAAAGTCGGAATGGAAGGCCAAATAGAACTATCTACGATGCCGTGCGGGGGAGGAAAAAGCACATTTTTGCAGCAGACAACCCTGTGAGAAACTGTTACAATATAGGGTATGCCGGCAAGCATGCCACAACAGTCCTGATTATTCAGGAGGAGATAGCTACCATTTGCAAGCACAGTGAAAGTAGGAGAAATACCAGGAGCAGGAATACCTTTTAAAACACAAGCAAGATTCGGAGCCGAAACATTGCAAGCTCTGTGCAATGTAATGTGTTTACAAACAAGAGAATGACCCACGGTAGAATCACACAACTCCCCCGTGAGAAAAACTTCCCTCCCGTCCCTAAGGCATTTATACATGAAAGGCAGGGACCAAAGTTCATGCAGGAAAGCACTGCCTAAAGGCTGAAAACGGCCAACAGGATAATGTTTCATGCATGAACTGAATTCAAATAAAGAAAAAGGCAAAGCGATAACCCTGTGTACTAGCCACACAGCAGAATCTAGTTCCGCCACAGAGAATGGTAAAGGCTCTATCGTTTCGATATGTAATAGAGTGTATGCTGCATCTTTCATAGACATGAACTGCTGTTTTTCAGTCAAATTAAAAGGCAAGAATAAGGCAGTCGTGTTCAAAAAATGCCAAGGCACTTTCCCCATTTTAAGTATTTGCAAAGTCCATGCAAACTGCATTACTGAACGCAATTGATTTTGACCATGATATAACACAGAAACATCATCTTGTACAATATCAACAACAGAGGAAATAATATTCTCTAATGTGTAAATGCGGGAAGACAGGGTATTAATACTATTGTCAACAACAGCAAGCACCTTTTCTAAATTTGCTTGGTCAATTTCCCGAAGACGGGAAGCAGCTTCAATCTGCGAAAGCTTCCAGAGTTCATTATAAGTCTCATAAATGAATCTCTTAGGTCGAGGGCCACGAGGCCCCAGAACAAAATCGGACAGATCAATGTTGCCTGATAGGAGGGATAAATGTTGTTTAACAGAATCCAAGGAAGAGTGCTGCAACCATTGTTTACACAATTTACCAACAGAATATGTTGTAACAGTACGAGAATCAGAAAACCTGGGGTCCGGCCTATCCTGTTTGTAGCCAGGATCCGTGTTATGAAAGCGCAGTTGGCAGGCATTAGAGGCTATGGGCCAGGCCAACCAGGGTGATTGAACAAACTCAGAAACATTAAACGAATTGTTCTGAAACAACACCTGCAAATCTGTAAGGGACATATTGAAGCACAAGCTTTCGTTGGGAGTGGAAGACAATACAGGAATGGACGGGGCATTCAATTGTTTGGAGGTAGCCAAACCCCAACAGGTTGTTTGAAATATGGAGCGATTTAAAAACAAAATTTGGGCCGGGATGAGGCAAGCACGGTGCAAGGCTTCTGTGCCCTGCACCTGCCATGCTTTGGAACCCCAAATAGATTTTAAGTCAATGGTGTCCCGCCAATATTCATATCCACCCACGGCTAAGGCGTTCAAAAAGGATCCCGAATACAGCAATTTGGTGTGGGTCAACATGATTTTCTGAGTAGACGAAGAATTCAATTAAAAATAATATGACCCAGGATTAGATCGATTATAGTCTGTAAAATAAGTAAACTTATTTCTAAGAGTTTGGGAGCTACCTGGCAAAGGGGTAGGACAATGTTCCCACTGGGTGTAATTAAAAGGACCCCGAAGGGTACCTGGTTTATGGAGAAAGTGGTTGCCCCAATGCTGGTAATAATATAACTCGGCATAATTTGCAGAATTCATGTACAAATCTTCGGCATTAAAAGCAGCATAATATTTCAAATCAGCAAATAACGATTCAACTGCATGCAAATCCAATCGTCAGAATGAATATTACTTTTTATGACATCACCCATTGAAACACGAAGGACATTTGGTACATTAATAATTTCGGTCGGTCCATGAATTTGGAAGTTCACTGCATCCCATAAGATGCCATCAGCAACTGGGAAAGCTGAAATGTTCACAAATGTGTGGTCACGCTTCATGATGTGAGATGAAGAATGCGGGGCCAAAGTTCCAGCTACACAGTTTACAGCAGAGCGTTCTGGCAAATAGTGACCATTGATGAGCAGAAAAAACACGGTGACAAAGCCAATGGACATGAACAAAAAAATCAGGAAAAGTACCAACCAGATGTATGTCCATGGGGGGACCAAAAAATTGTCTCTGAACCAGGATACAAGAATACTAAATTTGGATGGGACAAGTGATGAAGAGGAATCCGAGGCAAAGGAATAACGTGTTGGGTTCAGTGGCGTTGTTGGTAAATGAGCCACGGACTCGGTTGCGGGGTAGGTATACTCGGTATCCTCATTGCAGGGGGAATCCGAGCAGTCTTGCAAGTGATCAGGCAAATCGACCATCTCGAGAGCAACATCAGTGACCATTCGTGCAGGAGGGTCACGAACATTTGTCCGGCAAATGACAGGACAAGAGACCGCTGGTGTAACACTATTCAGGATCGGCCAGATGTTGTAACTTGACATTTTCCACTGAGATGTATCTGTTCTCTTTGCGACCAGGAAGCGGTGGTAAGATGACTGTACGAGTTCCCTTCAAGCCAAGGACCGGAACTGGTGCACGATAAGACGGTCCGAATTCTTTTTTGTTCTCCACCTTCTCTCGAACCAGCTCTCCAATCTTCGGAAGCCAGCCGGCAACCGGAATCTGCAGCGCAGCGTCTGTGGCTGAAGGTAAATGTGCGATTGCAAGTTTGTCTCGGGCTTCTTGTAAGTCCTGTAACATAGTAGAATGATTATCTACATCAAAGATGGCGGATTGCGCCGCCATGTCTAGACCATCAAGGTCAGGCACAAACATTCTTATGCCAAAGAGCATTTCATATGGTGTCCGCCAGCCAGAGATCTTCTAGGGAGATTATTAAGTGCACGTTGTACGGTATACAAGTGGGCCAGCCAGTTCCTGCCAGTACCTAAGACTCTAGCTGTCAAGGATTGCTTTAAATCACGGTTCATTCGCTCCACAATGAAATTACCCTCAGGTCTATATGGAGACGAAAATTTCACCCGCACCCCCAGTGAATCCATTGCGTCCTTGTAAGCCTTAGAGGCGAACGCTGGACCTTGGTCCGAATGGAAGGTGCCACAGGCGAAAATTCCCACAAAGACACGCAAATCCCTGATGACATTTCGAGCGTCAGCACTCCGTTGTGGCCAGACCCAGATGAAACGTGTGCACGAATCCACTGCAACCAAGATGTACTTATATGCAGTGTCAGAAGAAAAAGGGACCGCAGTGATCCAGGTAAACACACCCAAAAGGTCTGTTAGAAATGCAAAGCGGTGTCTGTGGTGGTCGTGTGACCGTGGAAGGCTTAATCTGCTGACAAACGTCACAAGAAAGCACATAAGTACGAGTCTGTTTATATAAACCACGCCACCAATAACGCTGCTGCAAGATGGAAACCGTCGCAGACACTCCAGCATGAGCCAACGCCATGCCTTCGTGTGCGGCAGTTATCAAGGAAAGTCTGCGGTCCGCGTTGGGAATCAGCCGATCATCAACGTCTGGTATTTTTACATAAGGAGCCTGTTCAGGACCTAACTGATAAGAGTATTTGGAAGGGAAACCCCGTGGGTAATTAGCACCTTCCTTTGTCGCAGCAATAGCCGCCAAAATATCATTATCTATTTTAGTCATGGATCTTGTAACTGCTGCTACTGTGCACGTGGCTACTGCGGATTTGGCAGCTTCATCTGCCAAACCGTTACCTACAGCATGTGCGCCCACACGCTGATGGCCAAGAGTGTGTACAACCTGTGTGAGAGGCAGACGTTGTTGTAGATCTGCCACCCGAACCCAAAGCATTTTATGCTTGACTGTGCTGCCTTTTGCATCTCTACAGTCATTTTGTGACCAAAAGAATAGGTTGTCATTATAGGACTGAACACAGTAGTAAGAATCACATACAATAAGAGTGGTCACATCCGGATTAGCGAACTCAAGGGCTAGCACCAATGCGCGCAGCTCGGCCAATTGTGCAGTACTGTCTTCCAGT
Organism: Calotriton arnoldi; assembly: GCA_963921515.1. NCBI lineage: Eukaryota > Metazoa > Chordata > Amphibia > Caudata > Salamandridae > Calotriton > Calotriton arnoldi. Next base: position 1,879,413 of record CAWUFW010001341.1, read on the forward strand.
GCCTGAGTGTGCACCACAGTTGATTTGAACTTACCGTTCACAAAGGAACCTGCAACAATAGCATATGCTGCTGAATAAGCATGCTTGGAACCCGTGGCCGGTTGTGCCGAACCATCGGTATAGATTATACATTCGTAATCCTCAAGCGGTAACAAAGACAGAGGAGGAGGATGAACAAATTCATACTGCAAAAACTCCTGAGTCTGAAGAGAAGAATCAAAGATAAAAGTGACATCCGGAGATGTCAAAGATGTTGCCCATTGTATCCAACGAGGGTGCAAAGCTTTAGAGTTCGGAACACTTGCTTTCGTCACTGCCTCTAGGGCAGGATAGGGTGTTACCACCAAAATGCGTTTTCCCTGTGCCAGTTTGCGTTCCTTCAGAATCGCCATTTGCACTGCAGTCAAAACTTTTTCCACAGAGGAAAACCGCATTTCAGCAGAGGTGTAAAGATGTGACTTGTATGCAATCGGTACTGTGTCACCTTCGTTAAAGGTCAAGTACGTGAAACCCACTGCCCCTGGAATGATTCTAATCACCAGGTTTGTGTGGTTGTCACGAGTCAACAAGAATTTAGATTCAAGTAGATCAGACTGCAAAGACTGCAGTATAGAGTTATGCTCAGGAAGCCAGCATGACTTCGAAAAGTTAGGTTGTATCAAAGCATAAAGAGGATTGATACGCTGGGCATATTCGGGAATGTAAGTACGCCCGAAGTTCAGAAAACCCAGCAAAGACTGAAGCTTCTTCAGATTGGTGGGAGGGCACAAAAGTGTGCATTTCTCCAGAAAATGGGGAGCTAATCCCTTACCTTCATTGTTGAGCTCATAGCCCAAAAACAAAACGGTAAATTCAGCAATATGAGATTTGGCAAAGTTAAACTTGTAACCTAAGACCGCAAACTCGAGAATAATGCGGTCCACTCGTGTAAGATGCTGGAATAATTCGTCGTCTGTCAGATAGATATCATCGATGTACGAACATGCATCTGGGTCTATGCCGTCCAACAAAGAGACGACACGGGCAGCGAATACACCTGGACTATTTTTGTAGCCCATAGGTAAACGCCGGAATTTGAATAATTTGCCTCCGGATGTAAAAGCGCTCCATTGGCTACTCTCCGGGGCCAAGTTGTGCGTGTAGAATCCATTGGATAGGTCAAGTGTAGTTTTATATTTTTTACGAACAAGACTGTCTACTAGCGCAGAACTATGTGTGTTTTGCACCGCAAAGTTCCGACAATGAGAGTTTAAATGTCGGTAATCCAAAACTAAGCGGTACGATCCATCGGGTTTAGAAACCGCGAAAAGGGGATTATTCATTGGTGATATGCATGTTTCAATGACTCCCTGATATTCTAACTGAGTCAGAATTTCGGAAACGGGGCCTTTTGCATCCCGTTTGATGGGATATTGGGGTTGAGGCTGTGGCAGCGACCGCAAAGGTATTTCATGGGGTGGTGAGTCTTCATCCCAGCCCACATGGTTACGGTATAACGCTGGAGCCAGGGACACAGCCCATTCAGCTGCTAGAGCCTCCGTTTTGTCCTCAGGGACATGGCGAGAAAAGCTCGGAAGGATTACCTCCTCCCCTTTATGCGCAGCAAGTACGAATGGGGGCAGCCAATCCGCCTCCGCCAACAAAATGTCATAAGAAGAGGTCAGATTCTCCCAAAAAATCCCTTTAATAACACGCTGTATGTCACCTTCAATTTGAATGACAATATTATATAGTCTGTCAGGGGGTGCCACTCTGGTATCTGCTGTCTCGACAGTAACGAATGTTTCAGTTGCTGTCGCCTCCACATGACGACGTAGTGCCTCTCGCACTATGGTAACTTCCGCGGCGCTGTCTAGGAGCGTCACTGCCCACGTCCAATTCAGGAGTCTCGTTCTCACCGTCTGTGGCATATTTTGCTGTTACAGCGGCAACTTTCTTCTTCTGAAACTGTGGGCGAGAACGTGGAAATTCTTCCCGTTTCCCTCTGACCTGTTATCGATGTTGGTCTCGCCCCTGTGGAGCCTCTCGGCCCCTTCCTCTATCCTGGCGATCTCCTCCACCAGCCTGCGAAGGCGTCGGTTCCTGTAAAGAACGAGGAGAACGCGAATCAGGGACGTGAAATCTCTCTGGAGACTTAATTCTCGCCCTATCACGCAAATCATATGTGCGTTCAGAAGAGACAGAAACCGGGGATGCGCCTCCCGACCCCGTCTTCGTCTGTTGCTTACCTTGTTTTTTCAACCTCCAGCTCTTTTTAGTAAAAACTGGTTTCTCATCTTTCTCAGACTGAGTTTTTGGTTGTTGTTGCGATTGTGTTTGCGTTTTAGAAAAAGGCTTAACTCCCAGGCTATTTCGGCCAATTGTTTTGTAAGCCTGGGCAATAATTTTTGTAATTTGCATGGCTTGTCCAAATCTGGGACCAAAGCCAAAGCATTAGCTACTTGAAAGTTAACTGCATCGCCCTTGACATTCGCAAGGATCAACTCAGCTACTACGTCGAACACTCCCACCAGTCTCATCCCTAATTCCACTGCCGCTTCAGGGCCATGTTCGTCCTGTACTCGTTTAATTACAGAGGGGAGAACTGTCATGGAAGGAGTGCCGAAACACTTCGCATATACTGCGGCGAATACCCTACCCCAGTTGTTGCATTCAGCCAACTCGGGTACTAAGTCTTTTGGCAAACTAATCGTCAAAATCCTATGTTTTTCCACAGGAGATGTATTTGGAAAAACTGCCTCCAGCTGGTCAAATTTTTCTGCAAGCCAATAAGGAAAATCATCCTTATTTTGTGGGTGCTTGCCCATCACCGAATTAACCATGACAGCACTTATGGTTACACCGCCTGCTCCAGCTGGATGGGCTGCAACTCCAGGCGGGACTCCCTGGATGTTGCCTGTAACATACTGTACTAAAGCTCTGTGCACTCGTATTAAAGATGAATGCATATTACGCAGTTCACCGACTGCCACCGTCATATAACGCGGATGCGGGGTATACCCGGCCAAGACAGGCCAAGTGGCCCCTTCAATTGATAAGGGGCCTAAACGAACTGCGGTAACCGGTTGGGGGAGGACGCCATCAAACCAAACACGGTGTTGCCACGCCGTGAGCGGTACTTCAAGATTCCTATACGGTCTATAGTGAGGAGGAACATCAGTGGCCTCATATTCATGGAACAAATTATCAGTCCCATCCACCGCAGGAAAAGTGATCCATGAGTAAAACACCTCAAAGTGGTAAGCTGGATCTGCTTGTACCACAAAGATCAGATCGACACCCGCGTCAGGCACTCCATACACTGTCAAGTGAGCGCGGAGCGCTGCGCGGCTATGTGCCGCAATTTGTACAGCCATTATAAGGCTAAAAGTTTTCGACAACCTAATATGTGGCAGCACAATAGAGGGTATTATTTAATAAACCTTTTACTAACTTCAAGCTTGAAAGAACCTATAAAAACAACAATATAGGAGGTATCACCGTCACACACGCTTCCGGAAGCGTCTGTGAAGGAGTTGTGGACAAGCACAAATACTACTCAAGCGTCTCGCATGAATAAGCAGCCCACTCGTTGGTTGCGCCATGTTGTAGGGATTCTGCACATACACAGAGCTATGCACAGGATAATAGGACCTCGGAATATAGTGGTGAGCCAACCATATACCTTAGTACCTAACACCCCAATCCGACTAGCTTTAGCGTCTCCTTAGCAACAATGCTGCCAAGTATTAGACAACCCAGAACACGGTATCTTTCTCTCAGGACTCGCAGAAGCAAGAACACCCTTTCATAACTCACTCATACTTGTCCACAACGTACGTAGTAAGAGACACTGTATAGTTTAAAATATTTATTTTAACTAACGTGCTCTAAGGTACAGTACACGTGCCAGTACTATCAGCATAATGCACAAGAATAAAACAATAATCATAGTTACAATTCCATAGAATATGAACGGGGAAAGCATTTCATAAAGCAGTGGATATAGGGCTAAATGACTACACCACCCTCCCCGTGCTAGTAGCTAGTTTATTATAAAAACAGAAGACCTCTGGGCTTTGGCTGGCAGACCCCCATACCTCAATTTCTAGATGCAATGGTTTACATCATCAGACAAGCACAGCTCTTCTCTCTGGAATGGTTTTTCTCCAAGTGTCTCTAACAGTGAAAATCACAATATTAAAAGCACTCGAATTCCTCCAGTGCAGTGGCATTCAGTGTTATGTCTAAGTGCGAGGGGATGACCAGATCAGCAAGAACAAGGGACATTGTTTTTCGACCTTGTACATGATGTGCAGACGCAACCCAATGGGAATAGGAAAGAAGGTGAAAGGCAGATAGTCCCAAAATAGCAGAGGCTGGAGGGCACAAAGTAACGTGCGCAAAGAGGCATCATGGCAGCCAGGCCTAAGCTAACTTAGCACTGCAGATCACGAGTCCACAAACCACACGACAAGGGTGAATAATGGTCAGGAAAAATATGGAATAGTTGTGGTCGATTATTATTCACGATGGCCAGAAGAGGAGTTTATGAATAGAATTACTCCATCATCTGTCAGGAAAGTAATAGAAGACATTTTATGGAGAGAAGGGGTCCCTGATGAAGTAGTCTCTGATAATGGCCGCAGTTTGTACCACGAGAATTTGAGGATTTTATGATGGAATTTGGTATCAAACACATAACCACCTCATTATATCATCCCAGAAGCAATGGCCTTGTAGAGAGGCTTAACTGTGCGTTAAAAGAAAATATTCAGTTGTTCATGATCAATGGACTTTCTTGGTTGCAGGGAATCAAGAATCTTTTGTGGGAAGTCTGTGCCACACCTAATGCTGATACCAAGGACTCTCCTTTTATACTGCTAAAAGGTAGAGTGCCGAGATCAAAATTTAACAGAGTATGGATGAGAAAGACTATTCCATCTGAAGACATTTTAAGGGCAGTTGGAGAGAGAAGACAAAGTGCACAAAACAAATATATCAAAGTGAGATCTCGGTAATTGATGGTGAAAGAGGGTGATGTGGTGAGAAGCGGAAGACTTATTGGTGGAAAGGGAAAGGATAGATTCTCTAGTCCTGTGAGAGTACACAACGTGGGAAAGGATGTTGTTATATTAGTGGATAGTAAATGTTGGAATAAAGATAGGGTGTCTATTGTACATGGAGGTGAAAAAGTGACTGAACTAGAATGTGAAAAGGAATGTAAAAAAAAGGGCAAACAGTTCAAGAGAAATCGTACAGGACCAAGGGTTTATCTTGCAAATTCAAGGATTACGTGTTGTGATCATAATAAACCATCTTATTGTTATTAAACCATTGTAATATTGCATAGTTTTGTATTAAATTTCTTTTCTTATCATATTATCTTTTATTTTCCTAAGACGCTATATTTAATTTTTGTAATGATTGGTACATGTTACTTACAAGTCATGATTATTTTTGTGTATTTTCAGTTTATATTATTGTTGTATGCTGTGTTGGAATCTTTCATTCCAGTTTAGAATTTGGAATGTGGGATTGCGAAGGAATGTTAGGATGTGCATCTTTCAAAGTGGGAAAGGAGCTGATGTGAGCATTATCCATGCCAGTTGATGTACTTTGGTGCTCTCATAATAAATACTTAGAATAAATATTGCCTGCATTTCCGGCATCTTTTACACTGGCCCCAATTAATATCAGAAAGACCAGTACTTGGCAGAAAAGATGGTGGTGAAATTATATTTTGCATGTTGACACACAGCAGTTGCTGATTCCACAATGGCGGAATAAATGTACTTCTAACAGTGTGACAAGTGTAATGCTCCAATACCCCTTAACACAAAGCAGCAAACTATTATATGCATAACCCAAACATGGTGTGTGTATCACCATGACAGAAATGCATAAATAGAGTTGGCCTTATAATCCGAACAGTGAACGCACTAATGCACACCAAGGTATTTAAGGTGTGCATATCAACGTGAAGGATGTATATTATAAACAGCATTTATACAACATACAACAGTACCTTCGTAGATTATGTCACTGCCTCAGCCTTAGTAGAGAAATGGTGTAAACATCATCGACATACTCAGGTATTTCACAAAGCAACTGACTTCAATGCAGGCTAAAGACTGTGGTCAGTGTTGCCAGGTTTTGAAACCCGTCCAAAGACGCTCAAGTATAAGCCCAGATTCAACACCACGCAGACCAGTGTCAGCCCAAAAACCAGCCCAAAGACGAAACTCTCAGATTTTGCAAAAGTAGTCTTCAGAAAACATTTTAAGGATGAATTTAAATTCTATTAAATATACAGAAAGAAGGTAGAGGAGGAGGAGGTTAACTGGGCACCTGTGTTAATAACTACTCATTTTCAAGACCAGTCCCCACTTTGACTTTTCATTTTGTAGTTCTGTCACCACAGAACCAACCCCGAACCTGGCATTCATGAATTACCGCTACAAAAGCAGATTATAAACCACTTTAGGTCTATGAATAGGAATTTCAATGCTATTTCAACAATATGGCTCCCAAAAAGAATACTGGAAAGGTTATACAGAATTAACACCACACAATGATCTACATATCATTAAACATCCCCTTGTATTAAACTAATTGCAACACAAATTTTTTGGCATGGCTTAACATTCCACGTACTTGTCTGACGATATTCAACAAAAATATCTCCGTTACAATGACAGTATGGGACAACAGCAAAAATAAACATCGCAGCAGACAAATCTGCAACAGAGTTTTCGTGCAAAACAAGTGTATGTAAATGTGAAGCAACAGTGTGAAAATTGAGGGTAGGTACAGTAAGATGAGAGTTCCACACTTTCCCAGTTAAAATGTAAGAAGAGGCCAGCAAAGAGACAATCACCTACTCTGACCGATTCCCTGCCCTCCGTTCCAAAGTCCTTCACCGTGACCACTTACTCTGGCACTAAAAAGAATAGAGGACATGGTTGTTTCCATTGTGTTGCAGCAAGCGATCGACTAAAGCTCCTAATCTTGGCAAGCTTCAGATGGATTTGTTTGGGGTACAGATGAACACAAGGCTGTTGGAGCAGAAAGGAAAATGATCCAATATCCTAGAACTTTTGGCAACACCCTCAACACTGGCACTTCCTCAACTATACTGATACTGTCATTCTGTTCGTGTTCCATCCCACTCCATTCCCCTTCATCATTAGCACTGTCCCACTCCCATACCACCATTGGCCTGGACCCTCTAATGAGGCTCCTTTACTCCTATCGCCCAGCCAGGGCTTTAATTATTCAAGCTCTTAACTTTAAATTCTCAGTAATGACTGTAAACACCCTAAGGTAATCCATGCCAGCAAAGCAGTCCATGTTTACATTTGATGTGTTTTACTTCATGCAGTGTTCCCTAAGAGTATTTCCTTTATCCATATGATGTGTTTCTCTAGTTTAATTTTCACAAAACATACATTTATACAACAAATTGTGAAATGAGTCGCCTTCAGGTCTGGGTGAGTTCAGATTGCAAGTAGACATTTATGATGGGCATGATTGAGAGTCCCGAGGCTGAAGGCAGTACTGCTTTCTCACAGTGCCTGCCGCTGGATCACTGACAGAATATCGACGACAGGAATATCGACCTACACAAATATCATGTTCAAAATATCGATGTCAAGAATATCAACATCCTATCTTTACACTAGTAAGTAGAAAAATATCAAAACAACAATATCGTTGTTAAAAATATCGTTGTTAAAAATATCGTTTTTAAAAAATCTCTAATAAATAATTTTAAATAAATTAAATAATACATATAATTAATACAAACATAGTTAGAATTATTAATTTTTGTTTAAATTATAAATAATAAATGTAATGTAAAAATAAATTAAACATACATATATAAAAATTATTATATATATTTATTTACTTAATATGAATAAATAATTATAATAAATTATAAAAATGTTAGAAACATTATACAAATTATAAATACATATATATATACATACACCTGTAACATAAACAAAAATCAAATATATATATAATAAATTAAAATATTAAAATAATTTTTAATTTTAAAACAACTTTTTACACTACATTAACTGAAACAGTAGGGAAAATGCTGGATAGCGTAGGGGATAAAATTACTATTCCCACTCCAGGAAGTGCAAGAGTAGGGAAAGTGTTGGATAGCAGAGAAAATAAAATTACTATTCCACTCCAGCGAGTGCAACAGTAGGGAAAGTGTTGGATAGCGGAGGGGATAAAATTACTATTTCCACTGCAGCAAGTGCAACAGTACGTTAGTGTTGGATAGCGTAGGGGAATAATTTACTATTCCCACTCCAGAGAGTGCAACAGTAGGGAAAGTGTTGGATAGCATAGGGGATAAAATTACTATTCCCACTCCAACGAGTGCAACAGTAGGGAAAGTGTTAGATAGCGGTGGTGATAAAATTACTATTCCCACTCCACATAGTGCAACACTAGGGAAAGTATTGGATAGCGGAGGGAATAAAATTACTATTCCGACTCCAGCGAGTGCAACAATAGAGAAAGTGTTGGATAGCGGAGGGGTTAAAATGTTCTATTCCCACTCCAGAGAGTGCAACAGTAGAGATAGTGTTGGTTAGCGGAGTGGATAAAATTACTATTCTCACTCCAGATAGTGCAACAGTAGGGAAATTGTTGGTTAGCGGAGGAGATAAAATTACTATTCCCACTCCAGCGAGTGCAACAGTAGGAAAAGTGTTGGATAGCGGAGGGGTAAAAATTACTATTCCCACTCCAACAAGTGCAACAGTATGAAAGTGTTGGATAGCGTGAGGGGAATAATTTACTATTCCCACTCCAGGAGTACAACAGCAGGGAAAGTGTTGGATAGCGGAGGGAATAAAATTACTATTCCCACTCCAGCGAGTGCAACAGTAGGGAAAGTGTTGGATAGCGGAGGGGATAAAATTACTATTCCCACTCCAGCGAGTGCAACAGTAGGGAAAGTGTTGGATAGCGGAGGGGTTAAAATTACTATTCCCACTCCAGCAAGTGCAACAGTAGGAAAGTGTTGGATAGCGGAGGGGAATAATTTACTATTCCCACTCCAGCAAGTGCAACAGTAGGGAAAGTGTTGGATAGCTGAGGGGAATGATTTACTATTCCCACTCCAGGGAGTGCAACAGTAGGGAAAGTGTTTGATAGCGGAGGGGATAAAATTACTATTCCCACTCCAGCGAGTACAACAGTAGGGTAAGTGTTGAATAGCGGAGGGGATAAAATTACTATTCCCACTCCAGCGAGTGCAACAGTAGGGAAAGCGTTGGATAGCGGAGGGGATAAAATTACTATTCCCACTCCAGCAACTGCAACAGTAGGGAAAGTGTTGGATAGCGGATACCGGGCTGCCCTCCTCCTCTTCGTCGCCGTTTCTTCTAATCCAAGCGAAAACTGCGCTTGCGCGCTTCTCACAAGAAATGCGCATGCGCGGACGTGCGCGCATGCACAGTTTTTGCAAGGATTAGAAGAAACGGCAACAAAGAGGAGGAGGGCAGCCCGGGGACGCCGCAGTACAGGTAAGTGGGTTTTAATTTACTTTTAAGTACTAGAATTCATTGTTAATATAGGGGGGTAGAGGCAGGGGCTGGCGAACTCCGCTACGCTGCAGAGTGTGCAGAGATTTGCCTTCTCCGCGGAACGCGGAGAAGGCAAATCTCCGCACACTCCGCGGGCGGAGCGGAGGTCTCCGCCCGGGGCTAGTTAAGACTATAGGGCCCGGATGGGTCCCGTTTCAATGTCCATTATGTATATCCTTACAAAACGTGAGCAGTATGGTTTAAAAAGACCACATCCCTGAACACAGAGCCGCGGTACATATTTTATAAATAAGGCTTCCTGTTTTCCGTTTTTACTGATTTTTACAGATAAATACAGACAGAAAACAATGTGTTTCCTGTCAGCATTTATTTTTAAAAGTGAATATATACAGAAAATAGTGCTTCTTTTAAGTGACTCTTCATGCTGTCTTTCATGAATTATAGCCCAACAGCTGAGCAGATGGACAGCATGGGAAATTAAAAAACAGGATGAAATTTCTTTAAATAAATGCATGTGTCAACATACATTTGTGGTATATTACCAGTGGATGTACTGCTATGTAATATTTAGCATATTAACATAAAACATAAAACACGACAAACATCAAATTAAGAGTGCGCATCTATCGGTTAAATACATTTGGAAATGTACAGTTTTACAGCTTCATTTATATGCAAAACACAAAATAAATATGGATAAATACAGATAAAATGACCAAAAAATCAATATAGATAAATACAGACGGAAAGTTGAAAAAATAAATACCATAAAACCGGGAGCCCTATTTATAAACTAAAATAAGGAAAACAGCTGATAAGGATCACATTAAGGGGTCGATTCCGATTCGGGCCGGAAATTTCTCCGACCGAGCCGGACCCGGAGAGATTTCCGACCGAATCGGACCCGTGCAGTCCGACCGAACGAGTACGATGCGTCCGTATGTTATCGGACTCGAGTCGGTCGGACTCCCATTGAAGTCAATGGGAGCCGGTCGTACAACGCGTACGCGGGCTCCCATTGACTCAATGGGTGCGGAGTCGGACAAGGGCGCCCCTACAGCGGGTACGCGGCGAGCGATTCGCGCCATACACGCACAGGTAGGGGGGACCCATGGGTCCCCCTGTGTGCGACTCGCGCGGCTACGCGTACAGGGGGTCCGACACGGACCCCCAAAGTGCACGGCTCCGACAGCTCTTACGAGCCGGAGTGCACGGCTCGGTCGGACTGCTCGCGGCGCGCATCGTACTTACCCGGCCGGGAAACTTCTCCATTGCGCGGTGCGAGTCGAGTCCGAGCGAGTCGGTCGGTGCGGTTAGACCCGGGAACGAGTCGGTCGGAGCGGTCGGGACGCCCGGACGAGTCGGTCGGAGATTTCGCATCGTACTCGCTCGGCCGGACCCGCGTACGGTTCGGTCGGGAAACAGGGCTCCGAATCGGATCCGGTAAAGCCGAATCCGATTCGGAGCCCTACCGGCCGAGATCGGAATCGGCCCCTAAATGTTTTCCGCTCCAGACATCAATCAGGTATTGCAGTACCTCCAGGAATGGTGCACTTCCCCACCCGGGGAAAACAATGCTGTTCAAAGAAAGACGAGAAAACAAAAGTAGCGCTTCACTGGCAAACTTTGTAAAGTGGCGCTAATGTGTTTGGGGGTGCATAAAACCAATTTGGCCCCTTTGCGACTGCTCTGTCATGCTTTATTTAGTAATTTATTTATTTTTCATATTTTGAACCTTTTTTTTCTCTTTGTCCAGAGGCTGCACTTTGGAACAGAAAATTGTCAGAAAAACACATTTCCAGCAAAAGTGTTTCTTTCTTTTTGGATCAAATGAAGGAAAGCAGAGGAAACAGAGGGTAAGAGACGTTTATTGAAGTCATGGTTTTCAGCAAGTGAGAGAGAGACAGAAAGAGAGTGAAAAAGAGTAAGAGAAAAAAAAGGGGGGGGCAGCTGACAGTGGCAGAGCAGGAGAAGTGGACACTACGACCACTAATCTCACCTTAAACCTGCTGGGCACCTAGGGATCTCACGTCTAACAGAAGCAGGCTGCAGGATAGGCCAACCAGCCCTTGCCATGACACTCCTGACTCCTCCTGCACTCTCGAACTCCACTCCACAGCACTCCGACTCAGCCCGGGCTCAGGACAATAATATTTGCAGGGCCGTCATTAGTAGCACTTTTGCGAATTACCAGATTGACGGCCCTGGGACCCAAACAAGCTAGTTTGCATCCTCAGGTGCTGTTAGTATTGCATCCTCAGGTGGTGCGTACAGTGCAATTGCACTTACACACACTGGCCAATCAGGCCCAGTCATGCTGCACGCTTCGTTATCCATTCGTTCAGGGCTGGCTGCCAATGATGATAGTGTTGTGGGGATGCTGACACTGCTGAGGCGCCTACCTAGCTTTAAAAATGCGCACAACGGGCTAATAAACACTCACAAAAGTAGCCGCCTGCAATTTGGGTTTTTTCTCGCACAAATAGGTAAAATGTCACGCATTTGTGGGGGAAATAGCTCAATCTGGCAACACTGACTGTGGCATCGCAGATGGTTGATGCCCAATCTCCTTTAGGAAATGTACCAATCGCCTATAACAATGGACACAGCATGTGCCCAACCTCCATTAGAAAATGCATCAATCGCTTATAATGATATTAACAGCATGTGCCCAATTTCCTGTACAAAATGCACCAATTGCCGAAATGATGTGAACAGCACACCAAGCCTGAACACACATCATAATGCTAAGCCTCTGAAATGCACGAATTACACAGTTTTGATTTCCAGTTTCTTTTTTTGGATGACAGTGTCCTGGAAAAAATGTCTCCACAGCTGGCAACAGCAGCCGAGGACAACTGTAGGAATAGATCCCCAGCAGTGCATAACTACCAACTGTCCCGTTTTTGCAGGGACAATCCCGGCAAGTTGGAGACTGTCCCGGGTAATTCACTATCCCAGGACAGTCCCGGCAATTTAATTGCAATGGGAATTTTAAACTCTAGGCCAAAGTAGCCGTGTTGGAAAAATTCTCCAATGCAGCTGAATGGGAGAAATTTTCCCAACTCAACTACTTTGGCCTTAAGTTTGAAATCCCCGTCTCAAGTCTCTCTTTATTGAGTAGAACCCACAATCTGCACTATGATAAGTAGGAGGAGTTAAATTATGCTAATTATGTGGGTTGGGTGGAGTGGGCGGAGCTTTGGGGCAGTGGGTGTGGAAAAGTTTCAAGTAAGTAATTGATAGCTGTGCTGCAAAGTGTCCCTGGAATTTTTTTTCAAATGGTCGCAACTATGGCAGTGGTCTGTTAATCAGTATCCAGCACCATCACGCACCATCAGTGGCCTTGAACTGCATGCTGGTCGTACAAGCTCGTCGCCTATGTGAAAATGTGAGATACCAAGGTAATGCTGAATGTGTTTGTTCACCATCTATTTACACAACCAGTGGCTGTAGTCAGAATCAGCAACTGCCTCCCAATGTTTTAAAACATTACATTCCAAATGCTTACACTAAGAACACATTACATCACAACACTCTGCAATCTAACATAGAACCCAACACAATGCACCCTAGTTTTTGAGTATGGGGCTTTTCTCGAGAAAGGTAAGGGTAAGGAGAGAAGCGGAAGGATGGTTGGGAAAGTCAAGAGATCTGGCAAGATTGGCTGTTAAATTAAGAAACAAACCACCAATCAGGTGCTGGGTGTAGATCATGGGGTACCAAGGAAGAGAGGGCAGCAAAGGGCTCCAGCCTCTTAGTACATTTCTTGAAATTCTGAAGTGAATCTGTAAGTATAAAAGTGGGAAAAGCTATGTCAGGGTGGGCTTCTGAAACCTCACATGCATATTTCTGTCCATGAATCCTTCACCAGTTCTGTCCTTTATACCTCAACAACTCATTTATTTATTTATTTATTTTGAAGCTTGTAGAATGCACAGCTACCTCTGACGGAGGTGTCCCGGTGCTAATTGCGGAAAACAGGAGGAGGAAGCAGACTACCAAGAGTTACAGGTGCTAGGGAAGGCCAAAAAACCAGGTTTTTAGGAGTTTGCGGAAAGCAGATTCAGAATTGGCCTTCCTGATGAACTCAGGTAAGGAGTTCCATAGATGGGCAGTTCTTACCGTAAAAGACCGGCCACCTAATCTGGCTTTTGTGAAACGGGGAGTAACATGGAGTTCTTGGTGATTAGATCTCAGACTTCTCGTCTGATGGTATTTACGGAGTCTTTTCCTCAGGTAGTGAGGGCCCGTTTCTCTGATTGCCCTGTAAGCGAGAGTTAGAGCCTTGAATTCTACCCTCCTTTTTACTGGCAGCCAATACAGGCTCCGTAGATGAGGTGATATGTGGTGTTGTGTCAGGATATTTCTAATGAGCCTGGCGGCAGCATTTTGTATAGTCTGTAGCTTCCTGATCAGGTAGTCTGGCAGACCGAAGTACAAACTATTGGTGTTTTTCTACAATCCATAGGTAGGAGATGGAGGAATCTCTGCAGTGACTTCATTTTCCAAAAACAAGAAGAGGAGACATGGCTAATCTGAGTCTTGCATGAGAGGGCAGAGTCAAACTTGAACCCCAAGTTTCTGGCCGAGGACACAGGTTGAGGGGGGGGATTGAGCTCGGGTGGCCACCATAAGTCCGAGTGAGGCAGAGATGGCTCATTAAAGAATAGAACCTCCGTTTTTTGTCGGTATTCAACCTCAGACAGTTGTCAGTCATCCAGGCTGAAATATCGATCAGACAATGTCTAAAGTTTGAGAATGCTGCCTCGGATATATCCCTGTAGGAGAACACAAGCTGTGTATCATCAGCATATGAGATGACACTTACCCCATGCTGTTCAATAAGCGGGGTGAGGTAGACATTAAAAAGGGTGGGGCTCAAGGCCGAACCCTCGGGTACTCCACACACTATGGGGCGCGAGGATGAGATGTGAGGATGCACCAGTATTTTCTGGGACCGGTCTTCCAGAAAGGAGCCAAACCACGATAGAGTGGTCCCTGTCACTCCCAGTTGTCTTAGTCTATCAAGAAGGATCATGTGTGACACCATATCGAACACTGCCGACAGATCCAACAGCACGATCATTGCACAGTGACCATTATCCAAGGTCTCCCGGACAGTCTCCGCTATTTCCAGTAGCGCTGTCTCGGTGCTGTATCCTGACCTAAAGCCAGACTGGGAGTCGTGGAGAAGTTTGTTAGATTCTAGGTATTCGGATAATTGGTTTTGTACTTCCAGCTCCAGAATTTTAGCCGGTGCTGGCAGGAGGGAGATGGGCCTGACAAGTTAGGCATTCTTCCATTGTGTCTGTATTTTCACAGTTTTTAGGACAAACATGTCCCTTATATTGGATTTTTTAATGCCCCTGCACCTATCCATTCCCCTTGTCTAACCCTCTCTGTCCAGTGTCAATCAATCCATTTTTTGTGCGATGTCTAAAATATAGAGAGATTTGTGAGTTCTTGTCAAGTACGCTTCACTATTTATACCTATGACGCCATGTGTGGGACTAAACCTTCCAAGAACTGCTGGATTGCCTTTTTTGGCCCATGGCCATAGATGATTTGCATAGTGTTGGTCTCTATTTGTAGTAGCATAGAGAGAAAAAATGGTGAACTGGAATGCAGCCCAATGTAATCACCAGCGGCTGAGAATAATTTGAGCATTTCAATAATTCAAGCATTCCATTCGTTTGTAGTCATAAAAGGGATTCATGTCAATGCTCAACAAAAGATGGAGAAGGCTCAGGAATATTCATGTAGGCCAGTGGCGGCTCCTCTGCTAAGGTAGAGGCACGTAGCCCACCGCTTTCAGCAATGGAAATAAAGGAAAAATAAAATGATAATAACTCATTGTTATTATCATTTTATTTGTTCCTGCTGCTCTGACTTTGCGGGGCGGGGTGGGGCTGCTCTGCTCTCAGAGCTGGGGGGAGGAGTGGCGGTCACACTGTAAGTGCGCAATGACTGACTGCCGGGCAAACAGTGATGAGTACTTTGTAAATTCTCAACCCAGGCTGCATTTCAGCCTGGGCGGAGAACATGCCCAGGCTCCCATTCCCTGGCTGAGGTCTCCGAACAATGACGCTCATACCAATCACAGCGCTGCATTGCAGCGTTATGTTTGGTCAGGGGAGCCTGGATGTGCTTCCTGTTCCTGGTTGAGGGAGACGCGACAAGAAGACGGAGGAAAGACGTGGCGACGATGGAGGAGAGACGCGGGAAGAGGTATGGTTTTTTTTCCATAATTTTTTCAATGGACTTCACTTACATAAATATCAACCTGACCTTCCGGGTAAATGCCATCATATCTGAACTCATGTCCTAATGTAAGAACAATCTCACAATGCACAAAATGGAAATCCAACCTTAAAGAAAGAGAGAATGAACATCAATGAGAAACATGAATTCTGTCTCCAAGAAGGGGATTGAATAACAAAGAGTTCAAATCCAGCACACTAAAAGCCCTCAACATTCCCATTATTACAAGCACAAGAAAAAGACTAACACTAGTCAGTAAGAAAGGGATCCAACTAGATAAACTTGTTAAAATTAAAGTACTATACTCTCCTTCCAGCACCACCACTTAATTCACCCTAAAATGGACCAATCGAAACGCACACCCTACTTCAGCAATACCCTGATGGGCTCAGCTACACTTGCAAATCCCATGATAAATTTGGAGTAGAACTCCACAAGCCCCAGAAACGACCTGACCTGCTCTTTACCTTTATGTGTTGGTGCTTGCAGTATGCTCTCCGCAAGCTCCAGTTTAGGCTGTATACCCTCTCCAGATATGACGTGGCCAAGATAAGTAACAGACGTCACACCAATGCGACAGTTCTGTCTTTTCACTGTGAGACCTTTCTCATTCAGCCTCTCTAACACACGCCTCAGTACAGCACCATGCTCCACATCGTTCCTTCCATAGACCAGAATATCATCCTGAAAGAACAGGACATTTGCCAAATCACCTAGCACCATCTTCATAATTCTTTGAAAAAAGGCCGCAGCCGAGGCCAGTCCAAATGGTATTCTCAAAAAACTGTATGCCCCTAAAGGAGTCACAAAGGAAGTCAGGTGTCTGGAATCACAGTGCAGTACTACTTGGTGGTACGCAGATCAAAGATCTAAAACACTGAAAACCTTAGCACCCTTCAACATACTAATGGACTCAGAGATGTTCGGAAGAGGCTGACGGTCCACCCAAATCCACTCATTCAACCCTCGCAAGACACACACATCCTAACACTGGTACCACAATGCCTGGGTGCCAAAACCACTGGGGCCAACCGCTCTGATGCTTCAATTTCCTCAATAACACCCAAATCCAACAGTCTTTTGAGCTCCATCTTCAAGGGTTCTATCATCATATTCGGCACCCTGCGCACCTTATGTACACAAAGCTTGGCTCCCTTCTTTAAGATAATATGATGTTCAAAGCCCTTAAGACGTCCCAAACCATCTCTAAACACCTCAGTACTGCTCACCCCCTCCCATATGATCAATCAGTATAAGCTGGTCTTTTGGATTGCTGGCGCCAGGGTTCAGGATAATACCCACATCACGCTGATGCCTCCACCCCAACAGGTTGTCACCTCATTCTGCTACATATACTTTTCCAACAGTACGTCTGCTTTTGAACTCAATTTTAGCAACCACGTATCCCAGAACATTTATGCGTGACCCTCCATAACTGACAGGGTTAATATCAGGAGGAAGCAGTTCTATATTACCCATGCCAGTACTCTCATCCCAGTGTTTGTTACCAATCATGGTGAAAGGTGAACCCGAATCAGCCAACACTACAAATTTCCTTCCATCCACCTCAATATCAAGCTCAGGCATCACCACTTTCCCTGAATCAACCTCTCCATCCTTGTCATTCACATTCAAAATGATGGTACGTACTGCCTCAGGTGCGTTCTCTGCCGCCCGGTTCCTCCCAGAAGATCTACACACACGGGCATAATGCACCTTTATACCACATTTCTTACACACCGACCCCTTGGCATAACAGTTCGGACTGTTAGATAAATGTGAAAAACTACCACATCTATAGCATCTAACTTTTTGAGAATCATTAGTGCTCCTCTCATGAAAGTCACGTTGAGAACCTCGTGACTGCACATCACGTTCAGGACCACGCAATTGTGCATCACGGTCAGGACCACGCGATTGTATGTCCCGTTCAGTACCTCTTCCCTTGATGTTAGAGGAAACTTTAGCAATATTGTCAGTGTAAGGTTGATGTGTATCAATATCTGTCAAAGCATGAATATCACCCTTTCCCTCCTTCTTATCCTCAAGATTCTCCTCATCTCCTTTACCCAAGTCGATGTATTCTTGATCCCCTCAACGATGGCTATAGCTTCTGCTAACGATGGGTTCTTTGACATTAGTTTTTCTTGCACCCTGGTACTATTGGTGCACCTCACCACATGATCTCTGACCAAAGAATCCGATAATTCTCCAAATTCACACGTGCGTGCAAGTGTCTTTAACGATGCTACATAACTGCCCACTCTTTCTGCAGGCCCCTGCACTCTTGTCAAAAATCTGTGGCGTTCCAACACCACATTAATGTGGGGTCCAAAGTATCGTTCCAACATAGTCATTGACATCTCATACACATCCAATGGTTCCCCATCACCGCCACCAACTGGTTTCACATCCATACTATCATAGATGTTCCTGCCTTCGACACCTAGATTGTGTAATAGAATGGCTTGCTTCCTGAAAGCAGAGAATTTTTCTCCACCAATTGCCACTATATATGAGTTAAAAAGGTTCCTCTGTCTTATCCAAGGAAGTACTGGCTCACCCTTTTCTGAGAGGAAAGCAGGAGGTTGCGACATGCTAGTGGTGGTAGCCATGGTTACAAGGGGAAATGTACAAAGTAAATGCTAAGCATGCCACGGTATGCTGAGAGTAACAATAATGTACATGAAGCAGTTTCTGTCTTTAAAATATAATGAATCTCATCATATATCCAGATTTGCCGTAATAAGAGTTGCAGCTTTATATTTGCTGTAGTCACGGCTCGATGTTATCCCGTAGTTGCCAGAAATAAATCTTATTCCAAGATGGCGGCACGTTGTGTGACGTCATGACGCGTGCGTGATGCGTTGAACATAAGAGCAACGTGATGACAGGAGACAAGAGACAGGGCAACCGCTGTGATGTTAGTCGAACGCGGCGTAATTCCAGCAAGCGCGAGGTAAAGCACGTGCGGTATTTGTACTGACCGTTGACTGCCACTACAAATTTTGACAGTAAATTCACAAAAGTAAGGCACACAATTTCCGGAATATTAGTGTACCTTGTCTCGCCGTCGATGAGGTGTAGATCATCATTAGATCCCTAGAAAGAAAGATCTCGTAAAATATGGTCATACACATGACTCCGTGGGTGCAGATCGTTCGTTGGTAGGGGAATCGGTGGTTCGCGATGCCTGTCCCCAATCAGGCGCTCGTCGCCAGTATTAAATTGCAGATCCGCATTAGTTTTCAGATACTTTATTCAGTGACAGAACCACCGACTACTCAGCTCGCCAGCCAATTATGGAGACCACGACATTCCAGGCTCGAGCTGGCATACTTAAAGACAAAGCAAATTACATAATGGAACTTAGCAATAATTCATAAGAACATTAGATTAGAGAGTCCACAGAAAGCTGACCAGTTCTCTAGGTTTCTATGCCTCACAATCATAATAAAAGCTATTGACGCTTAATCAATGAAACTCCATATCATATACCATCAACCTAGAGACAATAAAATCTTTGTTTAAGAATTGATTGAACTATCACTGAACCCTCCATGAAGTCAAATAGCAACATCATGATTGGAGACTTCAACCTTCACTGGTGTGATGACAAAGAAGCTTTTATATCCCTCCTATCTTCATTTTAGCAACAATTGTCTTCGTCAGCTTGGTTGTACTCTACCCACATAAAAGATGCATCTCTAGACCGATTAATTTCGAAAGAATGCAGAATCGAGATGGACACCCCAATCCAGGTTGATTGGTCAGACCATTTCCTCATACCTTTCTCTCTCCTCAAAAGTGATTATGACTGGGCAGCCCAGAAGACCTAGACAATAGCCCAGAAGACCTAGACAATGGGTGAGAGATGTGGGTACTTCCTCTGTCCCTCGCAATTGGACCAACCTGATAAACACTTCTCTATTATAAGAAAAGGTGTTTGTATGATTAGTATGAGGGAGAATGAATGTGAGTGAGAGTGAATGACACTGAGTGTGACTGTGAGTGAGAATGAGGGAACCAGAGTGAGCGAGAATGAGTGAGACAAAGTGAGGAAAAATAAATTAGACTAAGTGCAATAGTGAGTTCAAGTGAGTGTCAGTGAGTGAATGTGAATGAGCATGATTGAGTGTGAATGTGGTGTTGTACTTGCATGTCTGAAGTTGTCCCTGGCATACTGAAGTTAATTATTGACTTACAGAGACATTTTTTGTAAAATGATGGTGCTGTTATAATGGAGGTAATTCTTAACATAACAGCACCTGTGAAAACATACTGATATACTAGAGATAATACTCAGCAGTGGCATAATAAAGGCAATACCTGGCACTGGCATACTAGAGGTAATACTTGGCCACCCAGGGCAAAATGCTGGTGCTGGCACACAGGACATATTTCATGGCATACCAGGCAGCTGTGGTAAAATACTGACACTGGCATAATAAGGAAAACTCTGGGCATATGGGGCACTGATGGAAAAATGCTGGCACTGACATACTGAGGACTTCCAGCAACAGGCTGACGGAACATTGGGGGGATGCGAGGTGAAAGTACGCCACTGATTACCATATCTTGAGCGTGATCTAGCATGTGTATTATACGCTACACATAGTGCAGAGCGGCGATTACATATCTTCTCCCCGCTTCTCTGTCCACCCACCCCATATCTTTTCAATTTTTATGGGGCATCCCCTGCCTCTATAGATCCGTTTTTTTATTATCATGCAGCTATCCATGTCTCTTCTCGAGTCTCGAATGTGCAGTGTCTCTGTGGTACCACCCCCCTTCTGGGCTATATCTCTCTTGTCTAATGCAAAGACTAAATTAATCAATGTCCAATTATAGTTTGTCACATCTGTGGATCCGCACATACTAAAGAGCAACAGGGAGGATTCCATCTCCAGATGTATATCGGCAACATGAGTCAATTGTCACATCACTGCTCTCCGGTAATCCTAGATTTAGGGGAAGCTCCATAGTATAATATAGAAAATATTCATAGTGATTCCTTTCCAGTCTTAATGGGATTGGATATCCCTGTCAGGGATCCATCCACCCAATGGATAGATTGAGATTTATCCCCATTAATATTCCTTATTACGCCCCTGCAGTTCAGTCATCATCGGACTACAAGAAGAGGTCTCACAGCTCTTGGTTTTCATCACTGCCAGCCAACTCAGCCAGGCTGGGGGGCAAGCACTATTTGAAGAACCATTTACACTGCATAAAATACCCCCATCTGTACATTAAATATTGCAAGTCCACTAGGAGTACTGTGACCTGATGTAGACACTAGGGGCAGCTGGTGACCTTTGCAAGTGGCGGCACATAATACTTGGCTCGAATTCTAGCGACTGAGCCTGACCTCTTCTCGGAGGGTATGGTGAGGGTTCCTAATTAGGTAAATAAACAGAGAAAAATAAGCATCAAATAACTTATATGAAAACTATGCAGCGACCTATATACATGGTAAGCATAGAATAATATAACCATAAATAATATGTACATTTATTAAGCAGACCTAAAGAACATCTATCTGTCTCTCTATTTAGCGATATGTATATATATATATATATGTGTATATGTTGGGCACAAAGCACCTTCTGGGTCTGTGGCCGCATCTGTTTTCCAAGTCTGTGGGACCAATACACAGTGTGCAGGGGCTACAGAAACATAGTGGCTCTACCGTGCATATTTTTTTTTTAATATATATATATATAAAACATCACCGGAGGCCCGTGAGCAAGGAGCAGGTGCTCCGAAACGCGTAGGGCGGTGAATTTGTAACGAGCGCTGAGATGTCCGGCTTCAGAAATAAATGAACACTGTCTCAAGGTGCCGTGTTCGCCTGTTTCCTTCAAGTTCGTCCTCGCTGGTGGGTTACCTTTGTTGAGCATATATATATATATATATATATATATATATATATAAACATAATTATTAGACATATTTATAAAAAGAAATACACATTTCTAGATACATACGTAAAACCAGGTGAAATGCTTCTATACACAGGGATATGCTGTACATTTGTGTTTGAGCATGGTGGGTATGTATGGAAGAGCTAACTCTTGAGTAGTCTCCTGAAGATAAGATATTTATCCATGGATCAGAGGTTTGGGGGTAAGGAGTTCCATAGTTTGGCTACTTGAACAGAGAAAGATGTGCCACCTATATTTTTTTTCTTGTATGGTGGAATTTTGAGGTGAGTTGCCAATCCGGAACCGAGGTTCCTTCCTGCACAAAATGAATCCTGCATGCAACAGAGGCACCCTTGCACCATGGTGTAAGGGTGCCTACGTTGGCGCTAGGCTGCCGAAATGGCTCCAGCGCAGGAAATAAGGACAGGAATGCACTGTATTGCTTAAATACGGTGCATTCCTGCCCATTAACTTTGGCGTAGGGCAGCACACCAAGGCGGCTAGCTGCGCTGCCCTATGCCAAAAATCCCATAAACGAGGCCCAAGGTGTATTTTCCTGAAGGCTGCTAGCGCCCTTGTCTGCCTTTTGTGAGTTCTTTTCACAGAGCTTCTTAGTCCTGCCGCCTCACCTTCTGTCTACTCCTCCCAAAGTTTCATCAACACATGGACCATGAAAGAGGACGAGTGGGAGGAGGTGCCAAATTTGGTTTCGCCCAGGGCGCTCTCCGAGCAAAGGCCATCTCTGTGGAGAGGTGAGGAGGACGGGGCAGCAGGCACACTGAAGACCAAGAGGGGCTTTCTCTTACTCCCTGTGATGTCACAACGCAGTTAAAGCGTCAGAACGCGCCAGAAATAAGAATTAAAAGTAGAAACATTTATTGGGAGACAAGTAATACTGCTGGAAGGAAAAGTTCGTTTTTAAATAGCGCTGCATAGTATTCTCTCTAAGCGCTGTAAATAACGAGTACCACTATTACTCAACGTAATAGCTTCGGATGACTACAAAGCACACACTCGGTTCTTCGTCACACACCGAGTGACCTAGTGTAAAAAGACAGCTGCAGAGTCAATATCACACCTTGCCCCTGTGTGGTGCAGGGCTGGAGCACCGCTGTGCACTGAATACAAGCCCTCTCATCTCCATCGCACCGAAAGCCGATCTCTCGTCTGTAGCCCGGCACAAAGGAAGGTACCAGCATCTTACAGTGTCGAGGACAATGGAGACGACTCCTAGAGCAGCATGTCATACTCAAGTGACAGCGCGCCCCTGTCATGTCTAGAGAGAACGCGAGAGACAGTCACTGACAATGATCGCGCTTTGTACTGTATGAACCCTGCTCTCCCGAGACAAAGAACCTTTGCCCCTTTCATACCATACATCAAATGAAGATGAGACATTTTAAAACAATGCCCATGGTGGGGAGGCGGGGTGGGGGGAGGGGGCGGGACGACGACGAAAGGATCCATCTAAAAATATCTCTGACTTTCCCAGGAGCTGGTAGAGTCGTCTTCATGATGGACGAGATCAAAGTCGCCCTAGAGACATGCAAATGTGCGTGACCCAGCCTCAGCTGGGACAGATCTGCTGGAGACAAACAGGTGATACATGTGAGAAACACGGGGGCGAGATATTGAGAGATGCGTTGCTGTCTTTTGATCTGTCCATGAGGGAATGTCGCCTACCGAAACTTTGCTGCTACTGAAAACTTCAGTGGGAGGAGCTTCTAAAGGTAAGCAAAATGTTGTTATGGTGTTTGATGTAATGTTATATTACTTGTTTTATATAAAGTGCAGTAGTCACCTATTACTCTCATGTGTGGCCTTCCAGACACAGAGACATTGATTACAATCACTAACAACCTAGTAAAACTGTCACCTACGCACTAGTTACTAGCAAGTTGGACTATGGAATCACACCTCAGGGAACTACGATACACAAATGTGCTCAATTCAAACTCCTCATACACACATTCAAAGCACTACACAACTCAGGCCCCACCTACCTGAATAGTCTCATCTCCTACCCCCAACCATCCAGACATCTCTGCTCTGCAGGACTTCTACTCGCTACTTCCCATGCATATACAGAATCAGAACAGGAGGCCTAGCGTTCTCTTACACTATTCTCAAAGTGTGGAATGACCTCCCACTCCACATCAGAGCCTCCTGACTTCTCTTCTTGAATTCTGCGAGAAGCTGAAGGCATGGCTTTTCAATAAACCAACCTACCATCAGCACCAGGAAAGTACGCTTTAGAAATAAATATCACATAACATCACATTCATGTACTTGGCACATGTCAAAGCTTTTCAAGAGTTATCAAAATAGTCATTTTTGAGCAGCTACGGAGCTCATTTGGAAAACTTTAGTAGTGATCAAATGGTTGTGCTGATTTGCAGTGTGCCCGCAGGACAAGATGGTTGCTGGATGAGCCACAACGAGGCAGCCATCTTTGGTGACTGGAATCTGCTAGGTCTAAGGCTCAGTACACACAAAAGAAGAGGTGAGGGTACGGACTCACCTACCCTGAACCCCCTGTCAATACTTAGTACACCAGAAGGAGTAGGGAGTGATAAAATATATTTATATTGCGTGATGGCACGTGCTGTATGTGCTAATACTGCCCTCACTCACACAAATGTGGGACATGCTTCATCATTGGGCTGCTTACAAAACACCCCGGCGTAGCCACGCACGGGGTGGAGCAATAGGGTGGGGGAAGACAATACAACACAAAAAGAAACAAAATGATTTTACAGTGACTGGGAACGACGGTAGTGAAAGTGCAGTGTAGTGTGAGTTAAAACTAGCTCGGAAGTGTCGCTGTGCCTAAGACTTTATTCCTGGACCTTCCAGCCAGGATTAAAAACGTGAAGGATGGAGGTGGTTGGGAGATACTATGTGCTCCTAGAGACCGTTGGTCCAGAAGCTGAAATGGTGTGACTTCTGATATCGTGTTTCTTTCCTCCGTGTCCTCAAAGAATACTCTGAGGCGGACGCTTCTGAAAAAGGTAGCCAGCTCTTGACGTAGTTGGAAGTGGTCCAAGTGGTTTTTAGGGACAAAACCCAGGCCCTTGTTGAGGAGATCTTCCTGAGTCTTGGTGAGGTTCGTTGAAGAGAGGTTCACCACTAAAGATGTTGCCTGCTCGTTCCCGGTTTCATGCTATACTTAGCGTGAAAGGGGTTGGCAATGGGTGTTGTGGTGTGCATTTCGCCGCAACACCCATTGATTTTGATGCTGCCCCCTATTTACAAGGGTGGCGTAAATAGGAGGCAGCGACAAAATTAAGACCAGCGAAAACCTGGTCTTAACATGGCAAAACATGGAGAAATGCTTTATTTCTCCTAGTTTTCGCTGTTTCTATGTGTGCTGCAATGTGCAGCACACATAGAAACAGCAAAACGCCATGAATGATTGTTTATGTGTAGGAAGGTGACCCTTCCTGCTCATAAACAATCATTACAAAAATGACGATTTGCAACTTCTATGTGTGCTGCACAATGCAGCACACATAGGTGTTACAAATCCCCATTTGTGCAGGAAGGGACACCTTTCTGGACATAAACAATCATTCATGGCGTTTTGCTGTTTCAATGTGTGGATACCTTCCTGCACATAAACAATCATTCTCTCAACGCAGGCACCCTTGCACTATGGTGCAAGGGTGCCTGCGTTAGTGCTATGCAGCTTACTTTATCACCAGCGCTAGGGAAAACGCTGGGATGTGCTGTTTCTTTGTAAATACGGCTCAACCCTGTTTTTTCAGCATGGCAGAGCGTGGCATTAGCATTTTGTGCTTAACGCCACGCCCTGCCATTCTCTTGTACATATACCCCACAGTCTGTTGCCATCTCTGAAATGGAGGCAAGAATGGCCATTCTCAAATATAACTACCCCATTACACCTTGTTTGTTTTGTAGAGATGTAGCTCTCATTCTCCTCCTTCAACCTGTCCCTTATGAGCAGCAACAGAAGAAGAGGAATGAAAAATTACTTATTAGTTGACGTGAAATCAATTCATTGTGAGATTGCCTGTTTGGTTTTAGTGACTCTTATCATCCACTAATAGATTTAAAAGTTAAATTGATCTGTTTTAGTAATTTTCTTAAAACTGATTATTGATTGGCCAACTACAAGAAAATTGTTGGATCATGCTTATAAAATAATAATTCCTCTACCAACTCCCCATTCATGATCCCGAGAGTGTGTTGGCTATCCTTGGAGACTAACAACATCTGAGGGAGAAAGAATGGGTAAGGTAAACCAACACTGCAGGACAGTGAGGATGGGTATTTTGGTCTATGACAAGGAGAAGCAAAGATGGACTGAGATGTTTTGAGCGGGCTGGGCAAGATGTGCAAAGAGCAGTGTGGACTCCCGGACTGAACATCCTACGAGCAGCCCTTAGTGGAACCAATCACAATGCTGCATTGGAGCGTTGTCATTGGCTTAGGGAGCCTGGGTGCCTGGGTGTTTCCTGCGAGGAGGAGAGGTGGCGGAGAGGCTGAGGCTGAGACGCGACTTTCAGGTAAGTTGCTTTATTCTTTCTTTTTTTTCTCGGCCACCCCACCTCCCTTGTAAATCCCCCATCCCCCTTCCCCCGCCACCGTTCCTTACCAGTAGCCACTGGTGTAAGGTGAATTGGAGGCAACTGATAGGTCAGGGCATCTTAAAGGGGAAAATTAGTTCTGGCAAATCTAACTGGCTGTTTAGGAGTGAAGATAATATATCATTTAACTTTGAGTTGTAATAAGAAGGGATAACAGGCTATAGTGCTGAGCTGAACTTGAAGCCACAAGATAAGAGATTGTAAATTGAATATATACATGGAAATTATTGACCTTTGGTTTGTGGGTGAAGATAAACCTGAATGAGATTATTCTTCTACCCAAAAGGGCTTACATTTGTGACAATGTATGGATAAATTAATATGTTATTGCGCACCCCGTTGTCACTGTCTCCATACCACACAAACACATGCAGATGAAATCCTGGAAACCTCATCCAAATCCCTGTTCACGAAACACAAACGCCAGAACCCGATGTCCATCCAAACATTGGTCCCCATGCTCATGGATGCTCAATCATCAATCAAAGCCGCCACTGATATTGTGGCTTTACACCCTTACTCACTTGCTGATGACCTCACATATTACATCACTGTTAATTGACATCATTGATTACATAATTGATGACATTTCAAATGACAGTGCATGGAGGGGGCACAGGTTAAAATTAGCTCACTGAACTATGACTGGTGAATTTCAATGTTTTTTTAATGTTTTTAAACGTTAGTTTTAACTCATTCAACACCTACCTACAATGTTACCTTAACCTTTGTTTTTCAGTGAATTTCCTGGGTTTTTAATGTAAGCTAAGATTTTATTTCCATACCTTATTAGAATTTCACTTCAACCTTTGATTTTTCCAGTGAATGTCTAGGTTTTTTTTTAATGCAAGGGAAGATTCTAATTCCATTCCTAACTAAAATCTCTCTTTAACCTTCGTTTTTTTCAGTGATTATCTATCTATCAATCTATCTATAGATATCAATCTATCTATCTATCTATCCATCTATCTAGAGCGAGAGAGCGAGAGAGAGTATACATAATAGGTAACTGTTGCCATAGAGCTGTTCTGGTGACATCATAAACCATGAGGCCGAACTACGAGTGGCTCGTAAATGTCACCAGAACCCTGGGTAGGCAATATAGGATGAGATTACATGTTACCAGTGCTTAATTTGTCATTGTAAAAAAAAAATTAATGCCGGGACCTTTGTCAGGATGCCACTTCAGCTGACACCACACATTGCCCATACCAGCGCTGCCAGTGACAGTACAAACACAACTACTAACCATCACACTCATACAAGTGTGTGAATTCAGACTACTGCAGACGCCCAAAGCTAGAAGAACGGCTTGGGCGGCAGGTATTAATCATGTATGAATGTACATTATTTAATTAATAAACACCTGTTGTTGTGCACATAGCTAAATAAGGCAAACAGCGCCACCATGCAGCAGACTGTCTAGGTGCCATTGTCGACAAGCACCGGAAAACACCTGCTCAAATTAAGCAATCCATGCTACCCATTATGTATTTTTTATAGTACATCATTTTTTGTTCTCTTCAAATTGCAGCCAACAATGGGCACTCCTTGCAATCATAATATTTAGGTTTAGCTTTCATGAAGAAATTGTTGATAACAAATGGATATTGGTGTGGACCAGAGGATGTATGTGCTTCTGTAGTGCAGTGTTTACCACATAATTATGGATTCACTGTATTTAACACATAATTTGCCACATAGTTTGCAAAATTTTCAAATTTCCCAAAAATAGGTCTAGCTAGAATGGATAACGTCTCCCTGTCTTACAGTACTCTCCTTTGGTGTGGAGAAAGTGGGCTTTATATTTGTGATTTAGGGTTGGTCTGACCAGCCACGCTACACCAAGTCACAATTCTTGTGGGAATTAGTAACACTAAAGACAGACTAGTGCCAAGGAATTCAGCCAGGACACCTGTGACATGCCAGGATGTGCAGGGGCTCAGCAGTGAGTCTTTTAGAGCTCAGTCTGTGAAATATCCACCCCACTGAACTATGCGGAGGTCAAAGGTGTGTAATCCAGCCTGCCGGGTGGGGGCATCAAAGGGAAGCAGTGATTTGTAAGTAGGCCAAGCTCCCTACTCTTGCGGGCCGTTCTCGGCGTGGAAGAACTGACATTTTAGTTGACTTAATTGTTTCTCATTTCCTTTCACCTGTGCTTCTTTTGGTTTACTCTTTATTTGCTGATGTATGCTACTTCTATTAAAACACAATATTTTTTACCATACATTGTAGCCTAGTGCCCCATTCCACTGGGGTTGTTATTGTCACCGTTCGAGTGTCACTGTTTTTAATGAATGTAAATACCATGCATAGGCAAACCCCCATCAGAGCAAAATACAACTTTGATTGTTGAACAACGTTGAGAGATAGCATTATTTGTGTACTTTTTTCATTTGAAAACATAGTGGCCTCGCCTTATTTACAAGGCAGCGTTAAGCCACTTAACGTGGCTTAACGCTGCCTTGTAAACAAGGCAACCTTTCACGCTATGCTTAGCGTGAAAGGGGAGGGCAATGGGTGTTGCTGTGGGCGTTCCACCGAACACCCATTGATTCTGACGCTGCCTCTTATTAACAAGGGAGGCGTAACTAGGAGGCAGCGCCAGAATTAAGACCAGGGAAAACCTGGTCATACCCTGGCGCAACGAGGTGAAATGTTTAATTTCTCTTCGTTCTTGCTGTTTTCATGTGTGCTGCGTTGTGCATGAAAATAGCAAAGGCCAATGATTGTTTATGTACAGGAAGGTCCCCTTCCAGCACATAAACAATCATTTTTAAAAATGCCGTTTTGCAATTCTCTGTGTGTGCTGCATTAAGCAGCACACATAGAAGTTACAATAGGCCATTTAAAGATTGTTTATGTGCAGGTAGGGGAACCTTCATGCACATAAACAATTTCCCCCTGCACAGAGACGCCCTTGCACTATGGTGCAATGGTTCCTGCATTAGCGCTAGGCTGTAAAGTATAGCGCAAGCGTAGGGGGAAATGCAGGGCTGCACCACAATCTTGTAAATATGGTGCAGCCCTGCGTTTCTGAAGTGGCGGAGTGAGGCTTTAAGCCAGGAAGGCTAACGCTTCACTGTGCCACTTCCATTGTACATATGCCCCATAGTGTCACATCTTTAACAGAACTGCCTTTTAGAACGTGGCTATATGATAAAAAAAACATGGTTTGGATTGCTATAGAGAATGAATAATGTCACTCTGAAGTGGGCTTACGGAGGCGGGGCTTGCCCTATATAAAACGCCTAAATAAAAAGATATAGATTAAGATAATATGCATATCACATGAGGGAGAAGGGTTACACATGCAAGTTATATGTTAAGTATATCGCATGGGAGGGCAAGGTTACATGTACCAAGGTATATAGTATGTATATCACATAGGAGAGAAGTCTATACACTGCAAGGTATATAGTATGTATATTACATGGGTAAGCAGGGCTACACGCTGCAAGGTATATAGTATGTATATTAAATGGGAGAGCAGGATTACACTCTTCAAGGTATATAGGGGCATATTTACAAGCCCCTATCGCCACTGGAGCATCACTTTTTTTGACACTCCGGTGGAGTAGTGCCGTTTCCTTTATTTACAAGGTGGCGCTACAGCCACTTAATTTGGCTTAACATCACCTTGTAAATATGCCACTTTCCGCTGCAGTCCTCTGTGGCAAAGGGGCGTGCACTGGGTGTTGCAGTCGGTACTCTACCATAACACCCATTGCGTTTTGATGCTGCCCCAGATTTACAAGGCTGAGGCAGCGCCAAAAACTAACACCCTTCCTGCACATAAACAGTCGTCCCTGCAGCACAGGCACCCTTGCAACATGGCGGCAAGGTGCCTGCGCTGGCGCTAGGTAGTTTTTTTCACCAGCGCTAGGGAAAACATAGGTGTGTGCTGTATTCTTGTGAATAGGGTGCACCCCAATGTCCATTAAAAAAATGTCAGAGCACGTTGTTGCTAAATTTGGCGTAGCACCGAGCTCCCACATGCTTTTGTAAATATGCCCCATAGTATGTATATCACATGGGAGGGCAGGGTTACACACTTTAAGGTATATAAAATGTATATCACATGGGAGAGCAGGGTTACACACTCCAAGTTATATAGTATAAATGTCACATGAGAATGCAGGTTTATATACTAAAGGTTATACCCCACAGAAATACCATTACCACACAAGAACCTGGGATGGAAGTTCTACCCCATGGTCTATT
Organism: Calotriton arnoldi; assembly: GCA_963921515.1. Taxonomy (NCBI): domain Eukaryota; kingdom Metazoa; phylum Chordata; class Amphibia; order Caudata; family Salamandridae; genus Calotriton; species Calotriton arnoldi. Next base: position 1,909,992 of record CAWUFW010001341.1, read on the forward strand.
ATATTAACAGATAACCAGAGTATTCTGAGTGTTTGCTTGGAATCCCCTCCCCTGGTTAGTGAGACGTCCTCTGTGAAAATTGAAATACTAATATTTTCAGCCTGCACTTTGAGCACTGGTTGCATGGCTTGATAAACCCATGCAGATTTTAAGAGGGAATGTACATTTTCTAACGTACATTGCAAATATTATTTTACTTTTTCTCAAAATGTTCGGATTTTTTTTGTTCAAACATAGAAATCCTTCACAGGAGGCTGTGTGCCACAGATCCTTAAAGATGCCTCCATCTTCCAAATAATAGACTGTTTGTAAACATTAGACTCAACCCGGGCCTTCCTTGTGTGTCTAGGGCCCCCCAAAGCAGAGAATCAATAAATGACTACCTATGACTGACAATAATTTAACCTTGTTTATGACCTCACTCACAATCCAGCAAGGCTTGGGGTGTTCGCTGCCCATGTTTCTCCCCACATGGAACACTGAGGTCACCTTTGCAACATCCAGTTAATCTTCACTCCCCCATCGCATAATGAAAGCCACTCACCTGACCACTGGAGAGGAATGATTACAACCAGGTTCTAAGCCCATGATTGAGCACTGATCCTGCTAGACCTCTTTGCTGCCTTCAATTTTGTTGGTCACAAGGTATCCCTCATCACCTGAAATGAGATACAGTATTCCAGATGCTCTGTGCTTCAGATCTTTCCTCGCAGTTGCATCAAACTCTACTTTTTATCTGAAGACGCAAACATGCGTCGTTGGCATCACAATGATCGACTGTGATCCTTTCTAATGCACGTGTGCTTGTATTGATCCAAAATAGATAGAGTTTTGGATTCCATCCTCCTAAAACTCTAAAAGGGCAATGGAGGCACCAGGCAAAGAGATGATTGTGCAGTGCTAGCTCAGAGTTGGGTCCACCATAACTGACTCTAACTAAATATTGCAAAGAGCAAAATGATGGCCATTAGCCCAGGAAAGCTTTGTCTGGCACTAAATCATGGGACTACATCTTCACACAAGCATTGCAATAGGACACAAGCTCCCATCCTTCCTCCTCCAACTCAACATAGTGACAGAAGACATTTTCTCCCACCTATGTTTGTTGTGAGGGTTCCATCTGTGGCGTCTGCCGCATTGGATTGAATGAGGCCTCAAAGGGGTTGTGTGGGCATTCAAACTTCCAGGCTCTCCCCATAATCTACACCACTGTGTATGTTCATTACACTGCGTACTTAAGCCAAATGCCCCACTCACCTAAGGTGGGCATCCAAAATCAGATTGTGCCTTCCATCTGTCATATACCAACATTTTAACAGAGGATCCCTGCATACTCAAGGCTTAATCCTCTGAAACCCCGTCCCTTACACCTCTGCACAGCAAAGACCTCACAACGTTAAAGGGATTACTAAAGGTTTCCCCTTTCCCACTTTTGGACAGTGTGCATCTGCATCCAAAGGAGCCAAAGCCCATCCAAACACAAGGTCTGCCAAGGGCACCTTGTATCTTTCTCAGAGGCTTCAATCAATGTCTTGCACTTTGACACCCATGAAACACACTTTGCTTCCCTTGGCATCTGAGGTCATTAAAGCAGTAACAAAAAGTAAATGGGTCTTCCAGAGCCATGTATATTTTCTGTACTTTCTACTTAGTGGCCTTACTGTAGCTGAGAGTCTCACGCATGACACATAAATCTTTCTCTTATAAGCCACCCTGTAAATCCACTCTGTCCACCACGCACACAACTAGAAAAGCCTGTCGTGAGGTCCCTTAGTGCACACACTATGGTTATCCCTCATTTTCAGCACTGTAGAAATTAGGATGTCTCTGCTTTGCACTGTCGTACATTGCATATTTTCTTTCGAACCATTATTTTGAAAACACACTGCAATGTTGATAGCTATTCTTTGCTTCCTGGGATTCTGTCTGTACATCCTCCAAGGCCGAATACCCAACACCAACGTCACGTATTATCTTTGTTCGGTCAGCAGTAGCTCCCAGGCTTTCGTAGACACAACACGTTAGCACAACTTTGTAGCGTTCCACTTTACAACTTTATTTTATAGCCCAGAGCCCGTAGTGTTCAACTCAGAGAGGGGAATTCGAGCAGAGCTTACCGGTCCTGGAACAGGAGCCTGTGGCACATGCAGCCTGTGTAAACTGAATTTACGCCCCCAGATGCAAACCACTGGACTACGCACAACAGGTATGAAGTTCGTTCCTCCCAGAGATCACTAATAATAATAGCAATAATAGTCTCCCCCAGAATACACTGTAAGGACAGGCTTAGCTGGTGGCATTATTTGTATTGTACACTTTCATAATAATTATAATTCTGTTGCTTTCTATAATCAGTATAATAATCGCAGCAGGCTGGCTTCATGCAAGACTACTTTGGTTGCAATAAATATATTGTGATCTTTCTTCGTGTCTTGTTTACTGTTTTGCTATGGACATGTGAGAGTGAGTCAGCGAATTAAAGGTGATGATCTGTTTTTCCAGGGTTCCCTGAGGGGACTAGAGACTAGTGCTGTTGGGTTGCCACAATTACCTGTTGCTCTGTGAGTCTAGGGGCACATGTTAAGTGCTGTGAGCTAGCCAGGAATTTGGTGCACACGATACTGACTTGGCAGAGTGACTCATTCCCTTCCTTCTGACGTTCTGGTGTCCTAAGGCACAAAAGCAGAATCCCTGTGACATGGCACTGTCAACAATGTGTCTGTCTTTTTAATGGGTTACCTGGGTAGTTCTCCTATGTGTCCATAGTACCGTCACACCTGCACTAGAGACGTCTGTGGTGTGTGGGATTTATCCTCCAGGGTATTTAGTTATACTACTGGTTGTGTGAGCTCAGACTTTTAAAAGGATTACCCATTTTTGGTGTTACCACTTTGTTACCGTTTTTGTTTTTTAATGGCAGCTCAACCGGTTCAGATTGCAGTACACTGCAGGCCGGCTGTACATAAACATGTCACTATTCGCGGCCTCACTAATGCGGGTGGTGATTTTATTTTTGTGGTTAAGGCATGTAATGGTTACGGAATGGAAGTTTTCTATTCTTGGGTCAATTTTCCGGCTGTGGATGCTAACACAAATCATTTTAATGAATACACTAATGTTACACCACCTAACACTTACATACCATATGCACTCTTAGAAATACCACTTACTCATTGGGAACATACTCTTTGGTTCCACAGCGCCCTAGAACATGTACTGGCCCCAGTACGCATGGGCCCCCTTAGTATTGCAGGGGCCTCTTGGCCAGCCTTAGCAGCTTATACACCTTTTCCTGATTTGTCTAACTTAAATGTTTCTGATCTTACACAGCTATATACTGACCTTGTTAGACTCTACCGAGGCCTAGTTTAGTTTGCTATGTACACCATGAGTGTTGCTCCTGTGCAATTGGCAGCAGCAGGTGTAACACAGTTACCTGGTGTTCCACCAATTTGTCCTGTAGTTATTAACTCTATCATGGGTGAAGTACCCACTGTTCGTAAGGAAATTCCCTTTTGGATTGCAGAAAAAATAAACCAAATTGAAACTGTGTTTCCCTTTACTAGCCCACAAGACAAGCGTAGGATATTAACTATGTGTTTACCATATGCACTAGTGCCCCAAATAATGGACTGTAACACATGGGGGACAGTTTTTGCAGCTCTCTATACCCTCACCCACGGCACATCATGTAAGATAGTGTTACCGGCCATCCTGAAGAAATTGCAGAATGAATTTGGGGCTGGCGTGGCACTATATTTGGGTATGCAAATAATTGGAGATTTTCCCATTGTTTCTGAGTTGATTTTATCAAACGTCAAAGGCGATGTTGCAGTTCTGGCTATACATGAGAGGCTGACCGCAGTCGCAGCTGCCGACCGGGAACGTGAGTTACCGTCTATTATAGCTAAAGTTTATACTTCACTTGGTCGCAATTATTTGGGGATCAGACTACCTAAACCACAGCTTGGCAAATCTAGTGCAAGCAAGGACACTGCCAAGAAGAACCCGGAGTTTGTTAAAAAACAATGGGTTGATAAACAATCAAAAGAACAGGCTAAATCTCGAGGAGGTTCTCCCCCACTGGAGACCTCAGAGAGAAAATATAATTTTCATGATCGCACACAAATTAAGACACCTGCCAGGTACCAGGACAATGATACACGTCCTTCTCGTTCCTTCCAGGACTCGCCTGACAGAAAGTATGACCGTGGAGGAAGATCTGACCTCAGACAGGAAGAGTACGTGAAGCCGAAAAAGGACTCACAACGCTCGTCTGACAAAAAGATCAAACAGGAGAAAACTCAGTAGAAACCCCAGTTTCAAAACAAAAAGGTTGCAGTCATAACCACAAAATATGCCTCAAACCCTGAGAACCCTTCTCCTGAACAGGACCTGAGTGGTGAGTCTCCTCAACAGCGCAGCAGAGGTCACCAAAGTCCGCCGGACTCTGCAGGAGTTTTTGGCACTGACAGCAACTGATCAGTATGTGACAGTTGAAACCGCAGCTAGACGCTTTGTCCCTCCCAATCAGCTCTATGATTTAGATATCCAAATTGAGGGTGACATACCATGCACTATACGTGTAATATTTTAGGACAATTTAACATTATCTTATGACGTTCTCTTAGCAGAGGTCGACTGGCACCCGGAGTTTCTCCGCTGTTCCCTGCAAGGTGAAGTAGTAATCCTTCCTGATCTCCACCCCCACGGACATCGCAGGTCGCACAAAGGACCCTATCTTCTTCTCTAGTAACAGAATCAAGTTCTCCCACACAACCAAACTGACCTGGAACGACCACAGCATCATCCACTTCACCCTCACTGGCTCTCCCAAGACAGCTGACTAGACCACGCACCCGACCATGCCAGAAATGGAACTAAGTCACAGAACTAGAACCCCTCTGTACCTCCACCCTCAAACCATCAACACTCAACCACTCTGACAACCTCGAATGCAAAGTCCAGAATTTCTCAAAGGGGATCTCTACCACCACAGACACCATCGCCCCCTTGAAAGACTTCCTCGCAGAGAGACCCGCAAAATGCACCAGCTGGTTCACCCCTGAACTTCAGACCCCCAAACGTGACTGCAAGAAACTAGATAGATGCAGGAGTTTCTCCGCTGTTCCCTGCAAGGTGAAGTAGTAATCCTTCCTGATCTCCACCCCCACGCACATCGCAGGTCGCACAACGGACCCTATCTTCTTCTCTAGTAGCAGAATCAAGTTCTCCCACACAACCAAACTGACCTAGAACGACCACAGCATCATCCACTTCACCCTTCACTGGCCCTCCCAAGACAGCTGACTAGACCACGCACCCGACCATGCCGGAAATGGAATTAAGTCACAGAACTAGAACCCCTCTGGACCTCCACCCTCATCCCATCAACACTCAACCCCTCTGACAACCTCGAACGCAAAGTCCAGAATTTCTCAAAGGGGATCTCTACCACCACAGACACCATCGCCGCCTTGAAAGACTCCCTCGGAGACAGACCTGCATAATGCACCAGCTGGTTCACCCCTGAACTTCAGACCCCCAAACGCGACTGCAAGAAACTAGATAGATGCAGGAGCTCCAGCAAGAACCCCTCCGACCTCAGCACCTTCAGATCAGCCCTCTACAACTACCACCACCAGCACAGGGAATCCGGGAAGGTCACCCTGAACAACCACATCAAGGCCAGCACCAATCACGCCAAAGAGCTCTTAACTATTGTCAGAGAGTTATCCTGCCCTGCAGCCACCGAAAATGCTATCCATCCCTCCCAGGCTCTCGGCGATACCCTAGCGGACTAATTTCATCAAAAGATCACAGACATCTAAAGTAACTTCTACCCTCAGCCCACTGACCTGAACCATCTCCACTCCCACACGTAAGCTACTGACAACCACTAACTCTCCAACTGGAAACAGCTCTCGATCCAAGACACCACCACCATCTGGCTCTTCCTCGGACCCCTGCCCTCACCACATCTACAACCTAGGGAAAAAAGAAATCAGCAGCTACCTCACAGAGATCCTCAACTCATTCATCACTACAGCCACCGTCCCGCCGCATGGAAGCATGTAGAGTTCTTGCCTCTTCTAAAGAAGCCCCCTGCCAACCTCAGCGAACTCAAGAACTACCGTCCTATCGTCAGTGCTTTAAATGGGAAAAAATAAGTGCAGGTACTCATTAAAATGAGCTAGAGGTGTAGTGAGGGGGCGGGGCTAGGGGCGGGGCTAAGGGCAAGACACGATGATACTTAACTTCTATATTAGTTGCAGCACATACCAAAACACATGAGAAATGTGTTTATATAAACAAAGCAGGTTAACTCATTACACAAAAATGAAAGAGAAATGCGATAATATGTTAACATTTCCTTTTTTGCAATAGTTGCACCTTCTTAATGTCATACTGTTAATTGCTGTTTGGCACAATACTATATATTTTTGAGCACGCGAGTAGGAAGAAACTGAAAATACCCCCACGTCGCACCAAAGCTCTTATGGCACCAAGCAAATGAAGCAACTCATCATGACCCTCCCCAGAAGATATCTCTGGTCTCTTCCATCAATCTATCCATTCATCCTTTCATCCTACCATTTACCTGCTGATGTCCACCATTTAACCTTTACATTCTATCGTCTATTCAGTCTTTCATCAATCATTCAGTTTTTCACCATTCCGTCTATCCTCCCTTCATATTCAAACCTATCCATCCATCTCCAAACCTATCCATTCATCCTTTCACTCATCCATCTCTTTATCCACCCTTTCCCTCATCCATCAATCCTTTCGCTCATCCATCCATTGACCCTTTCACTCCTTTATTCTATCCACCCTTTCACTCAATCCCTCCTTTCACTCATCCATCATCCACCCTTTCATCCATCCTCCCTACCTTTCATTCATCCATCCAAACTTTCACTTATCCACCCATCATCCGCCCTTTTATCCAATAATCCACCCTCTTTCACCCATGCATGCTTTCACTCATCCATCCATCTAAACATCCACCCTTGCTCACTCATCCATCCACTAACTCATCCACTCACCCACCCACCCACCAACCCTCCCTTTTACGTTATTTATTAATCTTTGTCGCAGAGCAGACATGTACAAACAAAGTGCCACACATTTTCTTTAAAATACCTCCTGAGAGTGTCTTGATTCTCTCTCTCTTTCTTTCACTTTTTCTTACAAAAACAGGCATACACACAAACATAGCAGACACACAAAAGACTAAAGGTAGATGAAAGCCATCTTTTCTCGTCACCTACCCTGGCTTTTTTAATTGCCACCAGGGCCGGACTGGCCGTAGCCTGATTGCCACTGCCAGGGGACTGACATGATTCCTGTGCTTGCACAAACGCACAGGATAGTGTGAGTGTGATTGACAGCACAGGGCCTGAATGGACCCTGCTCTGTCAAGCACAGCGTGATGGTGAGCACCCGGACATTATTCAAATGAGCCCTGCTGAATAGCTCAGCTGGGGCTCAGATCGGGGCTGCAGAAGCGGCGCCTTGGCTGCCAGAGACACGTTCCACTCCTGCACACCAGCACAGCCCATGAGCCTACCTTTTCATGAGTACCGGTACTCTCCAGGGCAGTAGAGAAGTGCCGGTACTCAGAGCGATAAATCTAAGAAGTGCCGGTACTCAGTACCGGTGAGTACCGGCCCATTTAAAGCACTGCCTATCGTGCAACTCCCCTTCCCAGTCAAGGTCTTTGAAAAATCCATCAACCACCAAATTACAGAGAACCTCGAACAAAACAACCTTCTTTACGCCTCCCAATTAGGATTCTGGGCCAACCACAGCACCGAGACCGCCCTGATCGCAGCTACGGATGACATCAGATGCCTCCTCAACCAGGGGGAAAAGGCGGCCCTCATCCTCCTTGACCTCGCTGCAGCCTTGGACACCGTCTCCCATCTCACCCTGATCACCAGACTCTGCCACCTAGACATGCAACACAATGCTCTCAACTGTATAGTCTCCTTCCTCTCTGGCCAAACTCAGAGGATCCATCTACCTCCTTTCTCCTCCGAACACAAGAGCATCATCTGAGGCGACCCCTAGGGCTCCTCCTTCAGACCCACCATCTTCAACATGTACATGACGCCTCTTGCAGACAATGCCTGCACCCATGGACTCAACATCATCTCTTATGCTGACGACACACAACTCATCCTCTCCCTTACAGACAACACTGACGCCACCAGAGCCAACTTCCAGAACACCATGTCCAATGTGGCCAACTGGATGAGGAACAACTGCCTAAAACTCAGCTCGGATAAGATGGGGGTACTCATCTTCACTAGCAACCCCTCCCCCTGGAATGACTTCTGGTGGCCCACCACTCTCGGTCCTGCACCCTCTCCCTCCAACCACGCACACAACCTCGGAATCGTCCTGGACTGCCAACTAAGCATGAAGAACCACGTCAATGCCGTCTCCTCCTCCTGCTTTCACACCTTCTTCATACTCTGCAAAATCTTCCGATGGTTCCCCAACCCCACCAGGAAAACAATGGCCCATGCCCTCAACTATGGCAACGCACTCTACACCGGTACCACCAAGCAACTACTCAACTGCCTCCAGACTACCCAGGACACCGCAGCTAGACTCATCCTCAACCTCCCTAGAAGAACCAGAACCTCACCCCACCTCAGAACCCTCCACTGGCTCGCTGAACAGAAAAGATGCCTCTTCAAGCTCCTCACTCACGCTTACAAGGCCATCCACAACATCGGACCCGCCTACTTCAACCACCGCCTGACGTACCATCGTCTCACCAGGGAGCACCACTCCTCCTCCTTCGCCCTGGCCCACCCCCCCCTGCATCAGTTGAAACCGTTGCGGAGGTCATGCCTTCTCCTACAATGCCGCCAAGTCCTGGAAGGACTTCCCCTCCACCTGCGCACCTGCCCGTCGCTTATGGAATTCAGAAAAAGACTCAAGACATGGCCTTCGATCAAGGACGTCAGTATCTGGTGCCTGTAGTCACCCCCACCCCTCCCCCGGGGTGAAAAGCTGTGCTTTAAAAAAAAAAAATGATTTATTGATTGAAGGTGTTGCTTCTGCACATGCAGCTGTGGAGGCTACAATTTTATTGCTACAGCTGCTTTTGGTGGCAAGGCTTATACACGCAGGGCAAGAAATATGTTCTTTGCTGTGACATTTGTCAACAAATGTAAAGTTCCACAGTGGTGTGCCCACCGCAGACACACCTGTTGATTTCCAACAAACCTTTTAGCTGTAATTATTTGGACCATACCGGTCCTCCTAATTCGGATGGTGAGTTCAAATTTATCCTTATAGCAAATGATCCATGCTCCATATTCCTCTGGGTATGGCCACAACATTTGGCTGACGCTTGTACTGTTATTAACGGTTTGCAAGTCTTGATCGGTACCTAAGCATGTAGTATATTCCACTCGGACCAGGGCTCTCCTTTCACCTTTACAGCGTGCAGGGACACCATGGCTTCGTTAGGGTCACAAGTGCATTATTCATCTACATACAGGCCTGAGGGCAACACAGAAGTGGAAAGAATGAACTGTGACTTAAAGCAGTCCTTAACAGCTAGAGTATTAGGCACAGCACTTAGTTGGATCCACCACCTCTATGGGGTCCAGCGTGCACTTAATAATCTCCCAAAATGATCTCTGGGGGGGGCGGACTTCATACCAGGCCATTTTTGGCATTAATATGTATGTTCCAGACCTTGACAGTACAGACAACGTGGTGGCGGCCACGCACTTTGACGTAAATGATCGTTGTGCTGTCTTACAGGATTTTCAACACTTCTGTGACTCGAACGCTAGCATCCAGTTGAAGACGTCTGCCTCTTCTGGAATCAAGGAGAAACCAGAGCCTTCTGGCTGGATCCCACAAATCGGTGACCTCGTCATAGAGAAGGTGGCAGTGAAGAAGGAGTTCGACCCAGTATGTTCTCCGGAGCCAGTCCTAGGCATACTATGTACAAGAACTGTAATTTTGCTGGTTCCAAAGACAATCGTTTTGTCTCCATTAAACACATCAAGTTACATCATGTGGCAAATACTAAACAGTACGCCATGGGGAGTCCTTGCTAGTTCCTAACTCATTTTGGTACCATACAGGAAATTCCTCTACAGTTTGTGAGCACCATTGAAGCTGTTTCTCCCCAGCTAAGAGGGGGGGCAAAGAATCCACTCCAGTTACTTCCTGTTTCCTCTACAAATACCAGCCATAGCACAGTCGTGAGTACTGTACTTCCTGCAACGTCTGCGATTGAGAAATTCATTTATACTGATCCATCCCTTGGGGACTGTACCAGTTCTCTAATACCACCTGTGGTCCCTCTTTTTTACGACAGACTGGTTATGGTTATTTTGTGGGTACGGATCATTTTTCATTGGACACTTTTGACCCATCCATCGTCTTAGAGACTTCACCTATGAAAGTTTGTGTTTTCTTTTCATGGCTGAAAAGCACTTATCTAGTCCCACCTTGGATATATTTGTGGATTACTCTTTTTTTTAGTTTTAGTTTTCTTTGGATTGGATTTGTGACTGTTTTCTTCTCACTAATCAACGGCCATTACCTTCCAGAATGCTTAGACACAGAACTGGTCGAGGGGGTGCTGATGCCTCATTCTTCTTTCGATAGACTGACAAGAGACTTGTCCCTTGTGAACATTTCAACTGTTCCAGCATTTGATTGAATTGTTTGGGACAAAGAGCCCTCCGACCTCTATGGTTCCAACAAAAATTCTGCAGATTCCTTATATATTCAAGATGTCAATGGGTGATGTTATTGTACTTGGGTTACATTCTGATGATTGGGATGTTGATACTGTTAATTCAATGTTGTCTGCATTATAATATTATACTGTCTTTGAAGATGAGGACCTTTATTTAAATTCTGCTATTGTTGGAGACATGTTTTGTTACCAGCATTATGGACATCATTATTTACATCGAGCTGTTGTTCCTTGCACAAACAACGGAAACATTGCCCAACTCTTCCAAAAGAGAGTTCTAAGAAAGACAGGGATAAATGTACATATTTTTATGGCCATAATATAACTGACCCGACATCCTTTTATTTTAGATAAGTCCCTCCATCAGCAAAGAAATGCATGCTGACACAAACCAAGCTCATGACAGATTTGTTTGTCAACACATTAGCTGCTATGACTATTGGAAGTAAACAATAGACACAATATCTATTTGGGCCACCAAGCCTTGGCAGATTCAGGGAACAGACCCTCTTTTCAGAGCCTGTTTAATTCCCACACAAGTGATTTTTCTCAATAACACAGTCCAACAGACCACATGTCTAGGATTGGTGAAAATTAAACACATGAATGGCCCAAATATTCCTTCTATTGCCCTATTTGACAATTGACAGAATATATTAATTACACTGAAGACCAGCTCAATGAAATGGTGCAAAATGGTACATTTAACTCTACGCTTGCAGGGCGAAATGGTGCAGGTGGTTATTGTGGCCACAGGACACAAATGGTTGTCATGCTCATTTTTTGAATTTCTCACAGGGGTTTAAGGCAAGCAGACCAGACCCTCGCTATTCCCAATCTCAACACTCATAGTCACCACCTATTCAGTGGGGAAATTATGTCAACAATGGTTGGAACATTCTACACTGTCTGCAGTAAAACAACATCTTTCTCTCCTATACAAGGACATCGACATCTCTAATTTCTTGTTGGGTCCTAGGTCTCTATGTTTAAAAAGATTTATTTATGCATCCTATAATGAAATTTGGAAACTGTCCCAAATGGAAGCCGCTGCACGTTTAAGAAAATTGATCAAGATAATGTGGATAAAGTACTTGCTGTCATTGATAATAGTATTTACATCTTGTCTTCTCACATTTACAGTTTGAATAATGTTGTATCATCTATCATTGATATTATGCAAAAAGATTTGTCTTTATTGTACCATGGATAAAGTCAGCCTAGATCTATTATGCACTTTAGCTGGACACTACAGGTCCTCAAGAATGGCCACATGCCCTGGCTTTTCATCAACTCAATGCACCTATTCATGCCTTTTAACCTGACATGCAAACAAAGGCGCATGGCCGAGAAAGACGCAACATATACAATGTTACATATCGTGAAGCTAAAACAGCTACCTTTTACTATTGCAGAAACACCATTCCGAGTTAGGCTAATACATGGAGTAATATCCCTTCCTATCACAACATTCCAGTTCAACTCTTGCATGAAGCATTTCCCTGTGGGTAGATATGAGGCCCTGGGAGGGAGATTTATTAATGAGATATGGTCACCCCCCTTCCAATAACGCTGTAAAAGACTTGATCGGGAAGTATTCCTTATAGGAAAGAATGTGACTCATCCATGGGCCACTTGCTTGTGTGAAATTTTTTTACCATCCATGGCTCTTGTAATGCTTCTATTGAAAATGTGGCTTGTTTTTTAAAAGGAATACCAGTTCCCGCAATTTTGCCCGTTCTTATTGTTCTTTCCAACTATCGTTATTTAATATTAAATGATCAGGACTGTTGCGGCATGAAAGCCGGGATCCCCTATGTTCTTTCGGTTTCCCGGATGGTGACCTGCTGTAATAATGTGCTTTTCCAGCCCACACATGTGGTTTTTGCTAGTTCGCCATGGCCTTTCATTCCAACTTTGAAGGCAGATTTTAACAGGCCAAGCAGACTCAAAGCCTTAGTGTTTCAAAAAGAAGTGGCCTTAACTTCTACTAGAGAAACCTTGGAACTATTAGTTGCAAGGGCATCTAATGAAATACAGTCACGTTTAACCACCAATCTCCCATTGCATTTCGATGAGCTTGTAAAACGCATCTTCAATACGTCCAATACTGCCGGCATAGCACACTTTTTTAAGACATTAGGAACTGGCTTCGTCAGTGCCTTCCAGTATATTTTTGGAGTTATACCGGCATTTATTCATTCATTATTTTCTAATATTTTCGGAGGCCTTCCCTTGGTGTTATTCCTCATTTGCTGCATTTTGATCCTATTTTTGTTACTTTGCAATGGATTTTCCATCACAAAGCACTCTAATGCTGGAACTGCCAACAATCCAGTAGGCGCATGATCCAACCAGTTGGAGCCCCATTGCTCCAGGAACTAGACTCTGACTGGTCACTGGCATTCAGACCGGCCTGGTTTACCTGCATTTAACCCGTGTTCCTCTGACTATGGTGTCCCTTTGAATAGGCACCAGATAACTACCTTGCAGCAACCTCCTGTTCCCATGGACATGAACCTGTGGATGAGTCCTATAAAGACCCATTTCCGGAGTTGTCCAATGAACTTGCGCTTGCTTCAGATTGCTTGGCATGAGTTTCTCCCTTTTGGGGAGATGGGTGCATCGGCACCAGGATTATTGAACACAGGCTCTAATAACATGGACGCAGAGCAACCGGCTACTTCCTCAGCATCGGCTGATAATAAGGATCATATCTGTTCTCTTGAGCTACTCAATAGGGCTGTCCAAGAATCACCATCCATGGAAATGGAATCCGTTCGGGATTCATTAACTATTGACTTTGTCAAAGACATTTTGGTTGCCTCCGACTCCAACTATTTGGCCCATTTTTTCAATTGTCACCAAATCTTTCTATATTTTTTTTAATAATTTTTGTATTTTATGCTTATTAGCATTGAATTTGCTTGGCTTGTGATTTCTTATTATTCTATTTGTTCACTATATTGCTAGACCATCCAAGGAGGGGGTGTGGTGAGGTCCCTTAGTGTACCCACAAAGGTTATCCCTCTTTTTCAGCACTGTAGAAATTAGGATGTCTCTGCTTAGCACTGTCATACATTGCACATTTTCTTTCGTGCCATTATTTTTGAGACACACTGCAATGTTGATTGTCATTCTTTGCTTCCTGTGATTCTGTCTCTACATTCTCCACGGCCGAATACCCAACAACATCACATATTATTTCTGTTTGGTCACCAATAGCTCCTAGGCTATTTTAGACACAGCACGTTAGCACATCTTTGTAGCTTTCCACTGTACAACGTTTATTTTGTAATCCAGAGCCCCTAGTGGTTAGCTCAGAGAGGGGAATTACATCAGAGCTCACTGGACCGGGAACAGATGCCCTCTGGGGCATGCAGTCTGTGTAAACTGAGTTTAAACCCCCAGATGCAGACCACTTGCACACCAGGAATGGGTTTGTTGCTCCCAAAGATCACTAAAAATAATAATAATAGTCTCCCCCCGAATACAGTGTACAGATAGGCTTAGCCCACTAGATTTACATCATGGTGGCATTATTTGTATTGTACACTTTCAGAATAATTATAATTGTGTTGCTTTCTATAATCAGTATAATAATCGCAGCAGGCTGGCTTCATGCAAGACTACGCTAGTTGCAATAAATATATTATGAACTTTCTCTGTGTCTTGTTTACTGTTTTGCTATGGACATGTGAGAGTGAGTCAGCGAACGAAAGGTGATGATCTGTTTTCCAGGGTTCCCTGAGGGGACTAGAGTGTTGTGCTTTGGGTTGCCACAAATACCTGTTGCTCTGTGAGTCTAGGAGCACATGTATGGTGAAGTGAGCTAGCCAGGAATTTGGTGCACAAGACACTGACTCATTCCCTGCATTCTGATGTTCTGGTGTCCCAAGGCACAGTTCTGTAAAGGCAGAATCCCTGAGACAAGCCTCTTCCTCAACCACCCGCAGTTTAGTGTCTCATCTGGGGTATGAGGTTCTATAAAAATAATACAATACAATTTGTACCAGTCTTTTATCACTTAGTGAAACAAGAATTGTCAAAGTCAACTAGCCTTGCCTTGGATATCTGGTGCAATGGTTAGGTTTTTATTTTTTCTATTGCAAGCATATGCAACATAAATAAAAATGAAGAAATAAAATATGTTGTACATAAACGTGGCCAAAGTATGCTAACAATACAAATGTTACATTTAAAAACATTCACCAATACAGCTGTTTCATTAATAAAGATATTTTAAGCAAAAAGCCTTTCAGTTGCACCATGTGTTTTATTATTATTTGTGAATGAGTGAGGAATAAATCACAACCAAACCAAGCACTGATATAGCAGGCAGCTACAATGTTGCAATGCGAAAATACCACTCAAAAACTTTGTAAGATAAACTTGAAAAGCAAAATAAATGTCTGGTACTTATAGTTAATATAAAAATTTTAAATGATTTTTTTAAAAGCACACTGAAATTTGCAACTGAAGAGAACTATTTTAGGCAGATGTGAACAATGTGCTTAGGCAAAAGTGAAGGGAGCAAGTGGAGAAAATGAGCTAACCCATTGCCACATTCTATATGCCATGGCAGGCTGAAACAAAATGTGAGTGACAGTTTAATAGGCCAATGAATGAGGCCTGCTGACCAAAAGCACCTCTATGTTTGTATACTAAAGACCTGCCTGATCGCAGGGTACCACCGTCTGCCACATGGTATGCGCTCCGACCACACGGTCATCCGCAGCAGATATCACACGGTGGCTGGGAAGACACACTGGAAACCCCTGTGCTGAGCGTGTTTCCAGCTCGTCTTATGAGGCTTTTAACCACCTAGCACATAGGTAGCAGCGTCAGTAAACTTTTTTTCCCGTTTATTGTGGGGCTTTAGGTGGGAAGAGGGGGCAGATCAAGTGCCTTTGTAGGCATGAGGCTAGGCCACCTCCAGAGCCTCACCCCCTCCTCAGACTTATGAAGTTATTTATTTTTAGTTGGCAGGTCTGATATTATCTATGATTTTTGTGAAATCAATAGTCTTGAAAGCCAGCTAAAGGGGTGGCAAAGGCCAAACCTGAAATGGTGCCCTGCCTGTGTGTGGCACAGAGTGCCCTGGCCTCACCATGGAAAATGTAAGGGCTTGGCTGTTACTGTCATGCCACTCTAAGAGTGGAGAGGTACGGGCGCCTGACATGCCACTCTAGGAGTGGAGGGGGAGGGGCGCCTGACATGCCACTCTAGAAGTGAAGGGGGAGGGGCGCCTGACATACCACTCTAGGAGTGGATGGGTAGCGGCACCTGACATGCCACTCTAGGAGTGGAGGGGGAGGGGCGCCTGACGTGCCACTCTAGAAGTGGAGGGGGAGGGGAGCCTGACATACTACTCTAGGAGTGGAAGGGTAGGGGCCCCTGACATGCCACTCTAGGAGTGGAGGGGGAGGGGAGCCTGACATACTACTCTAGGAGTGGAGGGGTAGGGGCACCTGACATGCCACTCTAGGAGTAGAGGGGGAGGGGAGCCTGACATACTACTTTAGGAGTGGAGGGGTAGGGGCGCCTGACATGCCACTCTAGGAGTGGAGGGGGAGGGGCGCCTGACATGCCACTCTAGGAGTGGTGGGGGAGGGGCGTCTGACATTCCACTCTAGGCGTGGAGGGGGAGGGGAGCCTGACATACTACTCTAGAAGTGGAGGGGTAGGGGCGCCTGACATGCCCCTCTAGGAGTAGAGGGGGAGGGGAGCCTGAAATATTACTTTAGGAGTGGAGGGGTAGGGGCGCCTGACATGCCACTCTAGGAGTGGAGGGGAGCCTGACATACTACTCTAGGAGTGGAGGGGTAGGGGTGCCTGACATGCCACTCTAGGAGTGGAGGGGAGGGGAGCGTGACATACTACTCTAGGAGTGGAGGGGTAGGGGCGCCTGACATGTCACTCTAGGAGTGGAGGAGTAGGGGTGCTTGACATACCACTCTAGGAGTGGAGGGGGAGGGGCGCCTGACACGCCACTCTAGGAGTGGAGGGGAGGGGAGCCCGACATACTACTCTAGGAGTGGAGGGGTAGGGGCGCCAGACATGTCACTCTAGGAGTGGAGGAGTAGGGGTGCTTGACATACCACTCTAGGAGTGGAGGGGTAGGGGCGCCAGACATGCCACTCTAGGAGTGGAGGGGGGCCACTGGGGTGCCTGACATGCCACTCCAGGAGTGGAGGGGGAGGGGCACTTGACAGGCCACTCAAGAAGTGGAGGGGGAGGGGTGCCTGACATGACACTCTAAGAGTGGAGGGGGATGGGCACGGGGAGGGGTACCTGACATGCCACTCTAGGAGTGGAGGGGAGGGGCACCTGACATGCCACTCTAGGAGTGGAGGGGGAGGGGAACCTGGCATACTACTCTAGGAGTGGAGGGGTAGGGGCGCCTGACAAACCACTCTAGGAGGGGAGCCTGACATACTACTCTAGGAGTGGAGGGGTAGGGGCGCCTGACATGCCACTCTAGGAGTGGGAGGGGCACCTGACATGCCACTCTAGGAGTGGAGGGGGAGGGGAGCCTGACATACTACTCTAGGAGTGGAGGGGCTCCTGACATGCCACTCTAGGAGGGGAGCCTGACATTCTACTCTAGGCGTGGAGGGGGCGGGGCGCCTGACATGCCACTCTAGGAGTGGAGGGGGAGGGGCGCCTGACATGCCACTCTAGGAGTGATGGGGAAGGGGCGCCTGACATACTACTTTAGGAGTGATGGGGTAGGGGTGCCTGACAAGCCACTCTAGGAGTGGAGGGGGAGGGGAGCCTGACATACTACTTTATCCCTCCACTCCTATACTACTTTAGGAGTGGAGGGAGAGGGGCACCTGACATGTCACTCTAGGAGTGGAGGGGGAGGGGAGCCTGACTACTACTCTAGGAGTGGAGGGATTCCTGACATGCCACTCTAGGAGTGGAGGGGAGGGGTGCCTGACATACCACTCTAGAAGTGGAGGAGGGGCGCCTGACATACTACTCTAGGAGTAGAGGGTAGGGGCGCCTGACATACTACTCTAGGAGTGGAGGGGTAGGGGCACCTGACATGCCACTCTAGGAGTGGAGGGGGAGGGGTGCCTGACATGCCACTCTAGAAGTGGAGGGGAGGGGCGCCTGACATACTACTCTAGGAGTGGAGGGGTAGGGGCACCTGACATGCCACTCTAGGAGTGGAGGGGAGGGGAGCCTAACATACTACTCTAGGAGTGGAGGGGTAGGGGCACCTGACATGCCACCCTAGGAGTGGAGGGGAGGGGAGCCTGACATACTACTCTAAGAGTGGAGGGATAGGGGTGCCTGACATGCCACTCTAGGAGTGGAGGGGGAGGGGCACCTGACATGCCACTCTAGGAGTGGAGGGGGAGGGGCACCTGACATGCCACTCTAGGAGTGGAGGGGGAGGGGCGTCTGACATTCAACTCTAGGCGTGGAGGGGGAGGGTAGCCTGACATACTACTCTAGGAGTGGAGGGGTAGCGGCGCCTGACATGCCCCTCTAGGAGTGGAGGGGAGCCTGAAATACTACTCTAGGAGTGGAGGGGGAGGGGCGCCTGACATGCCACTCTAGGAGTGGAGGGGAGGGGAGCCTGACATACTACTCTAGGAGTGGAGGGGTAGAGGTGCCTGACATGCCACTCTAGGAGTGGAGGGGTAGGAGCGCCTGACATACCACTCTAGGAGTGGAGGGGAGGGGCGCCTGACGTGCTACTCTAGGAGTGGTGGGGAGGGGAGCCTGACATACTACTCTAGGCGTGGAGGGGGCGGGGCGCCTGACATGCCACTCTAGGAGTGGAGGGGGAGGGGCGCCTGACATGCCACTCTAGGAGTGATGGGGAAGGGGCGCCTGACATACTACTTTAGGAGTGATGGGGTAGGGGTGCCTGACAAGCCACTCTAGGAGTGGAGGGGGAGGGGAGCCTGACATACTACTCTAGGAGTGGAGGGAGAGGGGCACCTGACATGTCACTCTAGGAGTGGAGGGGGAGGGGAGCCTGACTACTACTCTAGGAGTGGAGGGATTCCTGACATGCCACTCTAGGAGTGGAGGGGGAGGGGTGCCTGACATACCACTCTAGAAGTGGAGTGGGAGGGGCGCCTGACATACTACTCTAGGAGTGGAGGGGTAGGGGCGCCTGACATACTACTCTAGGAGTGGAGGGGTTGGGGCACCTGACATGCCACTCTAGGAGTGAAGGGGAGGGGTGCCTGACATGCCACTCTAGAAGTGGAGGGGAGGGGCGCCTGACATACTACTCTAGGAGTGGAGGGGTAGGGGCAGCTGACATGCCACTCTAGGAGTGGAGGGGGAGGGGAGCCTAACATACTACTCTAGGAGTGGAGGGGTAGGGGCACCTGACATGCCACCCTAGGAGTGGAGGGGGAGGGGAGCCTGACATACTACTCTAGGAGTGGATGGATAGGGGTGCCTGACATGCCACTCTACGAGTGGAGGGGGAGGGGCACCTGACATGCCACTCTAGGAGTGGAGGGGGAGGGGCACCTGACATGCCACTCTAGGAGTGGAGGGGGAGGGGCACCTGACATGCCACTCTAGGAGTGGAGGGGGAGAGGCGTCTGACATTCAACTCTAGGCGTGGAGGGGGAGGGTAGCCTGACATACTACTCTAGGAGTGGAGGGGTAGCGGCGCCTGACATGCCCCTCTAGGAGTGGAGGGGAGCCTGAAATACTACTCTAGGAGTGGAGGGGGAGGGGCGCCTGACATGCCACTCTAGGAGTGGAGGGGAGGGGAGCCTGACATACTACTCTAGGAGTGGAGGGGTAGAGGTGCCTGACATGCCACTCTAGGAGTGGAGGGGTAGGAGCGCCTGACATACCTCTCTAGGAGTGGAGGGGAGGGGCGCCTGACATGCTACTCTAGGAGTGGTGGGGAGGGGAGCCTGACATACTACTCTAGGCGTGGAGGGGGCGGGGCGCCTGACATGCCACTCTAGGAGTGATGGGGAAGGGGCGCCTGACATACTACTTTAGGAGTGATGGGGTAGGGGTGCCTGACAAGCCACTCTAGGAGTGGAGGGGGAGGGGAGCCTGACATACTACTCTAGGAGTGGAGGGAGAGGGGCACCTGAAATGTCACTCTAGGAGTGGAGGGGGAGGGGAGCCTGACTACTACTCTAGGAGTGGAGGGATTCCTGACATGCCACTCTAGGAGTGGAGGGGGAGGGGTGCCTGACATACCACTATAGAAGTGGAGTGGGAGGGGCGCCTGACATACTACTCTAGGAGTGGAGGGGTAGGGGCGCCTGACATACTACTCTAGGAGTGGAGGGGTAGGGGCACCTGACATGCCACTCTAGGAGTGGAGGGGGAGGGGTGCCTGACATGCCACTCTAGAAGTGGAGGGGGAGGGGCGCCTGACATACTACTCTAGGAGTGGAGGGGTAGGGGCACCTGACATGCCACTCTAGGAGTGGAGGGGGAGGGGAGCCTAACATACTACTCTAGGAGTGGAGGGGTAGGGGCACCTGACATGCCACCCTAGGAGTGGAGGGGGAGGGGAGCCTGACATACTACTCTAGGAGTGGAGGGATAGGGGTGCCTGACATGCCACTCTACGAGTGGAGGGGGAGGGGCACCTGACATGCCACTCTAGGAGTGGAGGGGGAGGGGCGTCTGACATTCAACTCTAGGCGTGGAGGGGGAGGGTAGCCTGACATACTACTCTAGGAGTGGAGGGGTAGCGGCGCCTGACATGCCCCTCTAGGAGTGGAGGGGAGCCTGAAATACTACTCTAGGAGTGGAGGGGGAGGGGCGCCTGACATGCCACTCTAGGAGTGGAGGGGAGGGGAGCCTGACATACTACTCTAGGAGTGGAGGGGTAGAGGTGCCTGACATGCCACTCTAGGAGTGGAGGGGTAGGGGCGCCTGACATACCACTCTAGGAGTGGAGGGGAGGGGCGCCTGACGTGCTACTCTAGGAGTGGTGGGGAGGGGAGCCTGACATACTACTCTAGGAGTGGAGGGGTAGGGGCGCCTGACATGCCACTCTAGGAGTGTAGGGGGGGCATGGGGGATGCCTGACATGCCACTCCAGGAGTGGAGGGGGAGAGGCACCTGAAATGCCACTCTAGGAGTATAGGGCCGGGGCACGGGGAGGGGTACCTGACATGCCACTCTAGGAGTGGAGGGGGAGGGGCACCTGACATGCCACTCTAGGAGTGGAGGGGGAGGGGAACCTTACATACTACTCTAGGAGTGGAGGGGTAGGGGCGCCTGACATGCCACTCTAGGAGTGGAGGGGGAGGGGAGCCTGACATACTACTCTAGGAGTGGAGGGGTAGGGGCACCTGATATGCCACTCTAGAAGTGGAGGGGGAGGGGCACCTGACATGCCACTCTAGGAGTGGAGGGGAGGGGAGTCTGACATGCCACTCTAGGAGTGATGGGGAAGGGGCGCCTGACATACTACTTTAGGAGTGATGGGGTAGGGGTGCCTAACATGCCACTCTAGGAGTGGAGGGGGAGGGGAGCCTGACATACTACTCTAGGAGTGCAGGGAGAGGGGCACCTGACATGCCACTCTAGGAGTGGAGGGGGAGGGGCGACTGACATGCCACTCTAGATGTGGAGGGGGAGGGGTGCCTGACATACTACTCTAGGAGTAGTGGGGTAGGGGCACCTGACATGCCACTCTAAGAGTGGAGGGGGAGGGGAGCCTGACATGCTACTCTAGGAGTGGAGGGGCTCCTGGTATGCCACTCTAGGAGGGGAGCCTGACATTCTACTTTAGGAGTGGAGGGGGAGGTGTGCCTGACATTCCACTCTAGGAGTGGAGGGGGAGGGGCGCCTGACATGCCACTCTAGGAGCCCAGGTGCCTGGTTACAGAAATGTTTTTGCACCTGGGTACAAACAGAGAAACATAAGTGCAGTATGTGAGGATAAACGTATATGATGAATGTATATGATGAAGATTCTCACAAAGAACTCCATGCCCAGGATTTTTATTTTCTTAAAAAAGATCATACTCATTAGCATAATTACTACACTTACATTTTATGTTTTCCAATTCTTATATAATAAAAAAAACAAAATAGTGTAAAATCTGCTTGATACATGTTTTGTCGATTGTGCAAATACTTTGTCCAGTCCGTACTACACAAGCTCCAATAAAGGTGCAATTGGCTTTGCTTTGTATTTATTTTGGATCAGTGCAGACATCTTTGCCCCTCCAGCAAAGCATCTCAGTGCCCGTGCATTTACCTGCCTCGTCTTTCATTATCACAACACAATCTAATGATTTCAGTATCTGTCTCTCAAGGCTTCATCTGCTGACCAGAGTTTTCTAAAGACCTCAGCAGGCTGTTCCCAAGTGTGACCTCTGTTACTATGAACTCTGAGTATTGTTGGCTAATATAGGTGCGAAATATCCGGTTGCCTGATCAACTTTAAAATCAACAGATTGACCATCCAGCATTTTGATTTTCGATCTGAAATGCTAGAAAATTGTATGAATGTGATAGGGTGGGGGCCTCCAGTGACAGCCTTCATCACAGGAAGTGGGAAAGCACATGGACATGTGCTGGGAAGGTTGGTGTATGTAGATGAGATGAGAGTTTCACCTGAAAGTGTCTAACAACTGACAGAAGGGAGAATTGTGGGAAATTCTGCAATTTTGCTTTGCAAAGGATAGGGGACTGGATGACAGAGAACTGGATCAGTTCAATCGTTCCACGATTGGATGGCGATGGTGGTAAATGCATGAGTGATGTTTACTTCAGCCTCGTAGGTGTAGCATTCAGTTTGTTCCAATTCAACAAGCTTGGTCCTACCCTAGGTAAAGCATCTGAAGTAATGCTAGGTGTCCCTACCACTTGTGCAATTGAAGCAATGCTCTAGAGCTTACTAGACATTTACCTCTTGCGTTCCTTTACTCAACTGTATGCACTGTTTAATGAATGTGATCTTAAGTGCACCATTGCAATGCACATTTCTAGAGTGCATCCCTCATGTTCTATGAGATTCACTAAAATACAAAACTCACCCAACCACCACCATCTGCACCCAAACTACCGTGCAATGTACATTCCTGCAGCACTGCATCTGTACAAGCTCCTGCTCTCAGAGTGAACACATGACAGTGACCTGCTAATGTTCCATAGAAACACTCCACCAGCCACACATGCAGACTTCTATGTGGCTTTTCTCTTCTCTCACCATCTTACAGCAAAGCATCCTTGTTTAACAGCATCATTTACAATATGAAACCAAAGTTCTCTGACTCACTGCCCACGAATAGGGTCCATCTGCAACATCACTACTTCCTGCCGCTGTGAGTAAACCAAAATATCACGCACCACATTCATACCATGTTGCGGAGTTTGAAAAATACGAGGTTACTGTGGGACAAGCCTTGCACCAACCGTGCGCCGCCCTATAAGGACATCCACTTCAGCATTTCATATTGAGCAAAATTGACACAAATTCGAAAGTTTTGTGCACTATGTTTTCATTTACAAGAGTTTGGAATCTGTGCCACTCTATTGCAAGGGTTTGTGGATATCAAAGGAACAGGGGGAAAACAATATGGAAAACAGGTAACGCTAGAGAGCGATCAAGCGGCGACAACCAAAGAGTCAATGCCGTTAGGGCTGGTGCAGTAGCATTGTACGCACGTGCTCAGAATGGTACTAGCACATGAAACAGGGCTGTCACAGAGCTTTATGAACTGGAAATATTTCCTCACAGGAGCAAAAAACAAGCATTTGCAATGCAATAGGTCTCGCATTTGCAGGAGTTAGAGTTATTGGCGTTGTAAATATTTCTTACTTTTGTGTTTTGGAGTGGAGTGGATGTATGTGGTGTGTAGGGGAATGGCATGCAGTGGAAATCTTTGGATAATAATTATGTGGTATTTAGTGTATATGAATTATGTGGAGTTGGATTGTGTGTTATGGAGAGTAATTATGTGGTATTGTATTTTGATTTGTGGATTGTTATGTAGTGGAGTTTAATTATGTGGTGTGCTGTTGAATTGTGTTATGTAATGTGGAATTATGTGGTGTGGATTGTATGTATGTGGTGTTATGTAATTGTGTTTATGATTTGTATTATGTGGTTTCTTGTTTAATTATGTGGTGTGTAATGGAAACGTGTTGAGTTGATTTGTGTGACGTGAAACTGTGTGGTGTTCAGTGAAATTATGCTGATTGGAATTATGTGGCATGGTGTGGAGTGTATTTATGTGGATTGTTTCTATGTGGTATAGATTAGTTTTATGTTGGGTGTATTTATGTGGTAGTGAGAAAATATATGCACTCTAGTGGAGTGCTTCAGACAAGAAAAAAGCATTTCCCTAAAAGTAAGCAATGTAATGACACAGATACATTTGGAATGCTCCAGGGGAGGAACAGACACAAAATGGACAAGGCAAGCCATCAAATACGAAGCATTAAAATGAGAGTGACTATGAAGCCAAGCAATAGTAAGCAGTGGGCCGGCTGCGGGCCCCCTTATGCTCTTGGTAAAACCACAATCAGACAGATGTATAAGCATGTATGTATGAGTAAATAAAGTGCAAAACCACGTATTATTAATTAAATGACCTTACAGTTGTAAAAACTTTATGAGAGAGTAGTGTACTTAATAACATTTAATAAAGTAGCTTTTAATAATATACAACGTTCTAGGGTGAGGTGAAATAGTATGTGAGGAGAAGGATGGAGACATTGAAAACATTAAAGCAAAAGAATGAACATTATGCATAATACTCCAGGTCTGGTGACTTAGTGGAATTATGCAGCCACTTCAAAAATATGTGCTTGGCCTCTCTCAGAGGTTTGAATCCTACAGGATCCTCTTAGCCTTTCATCCTTCGTAGGTCAGTTTAATAAGTACCATTAAGGTATGTACGTAACAATAAGCACCTGTTTTTGTGTTCGTCGATGCCTCTAGCGCTGAGCATGTGCTATACAATTACAGGGTATGTGGTATTAATGAAATGCACTAGTTTATTACATAAAAATAAACTGATCTCTATTTGATTTTAACAGAACCAAAGTACATAGTAATACGCTTTTGAACTTTGCGAGATGTATTTGTCTATAGACACAAGGAAACACAAAAGCTGCTGTGAACATTTCACCCACAGGATCACAGACTTTACAAGTCTTAAAGGTAAGCATACGATTTGCATATTGCTAGAGAAAATCACCGAACAGGCAGCTTGCAACGTCATCAGAACTACACAAACCCCGATGTAAAAAAATGACCATACTGATGAACACACAACTACTTTGACTAGGGTTTTAGATCATGCCAATAGAGCAGTAATGCTTTATAAAGCATTTATGAATCATGGAGCCAATATCAGAACTGTAAAATAAAGAGTTGGCGACTCTGCTTACTACTCACACATTTAAATGACATATTTGGTGGTCAGGCTAGGACACGGAATTGAGAGTCAAAAACTACACAAAACTAGACAATGTGCACCAAACTGCGACGGCCGATTGAGGATTTTAAAAAACCTTTTAAGATATGGAGGGTTTTTTAACTATGACCGAATAGGAAATGTAGAAGCCCCTTCAACACAGACTGGCAGCTCATAGGAAGAGGGGCTTTAAACAGGAGCCTTGGCATCCAGAGTGAACCTTTTGGCTTTTCAAGGCTCCAATTACAAAATTTCAAATGGTCTCCTTCGAATTTGCTGTAGAGCATGCAGCAGGGCTTGGCTCTGAAGGAGGCTTTTCTTCCAACGCTGCACCAACAGTTCAGTCACTCAGGGAGCTCAATTTATAGAGCCCTATGGCTGCATGTCATCTGTAGGAGCAGATGACGACACCGGCTTTGACACGTGTTCAAACAAGGTAGAACAGAAAAATACAACTCGTTGTGTCCAAAACGGCAGAGCCTTTGCATCTACTTTACAGTAATGTAAATCTTAATGAGATAAGATAGAAACAAAGACCCTGTAAATAAAAACGTTCCATTACTAACTTCTACAGATAAAATGTAATTCTATATTTTCTGTAAAATAAGTGTTTTAAAAATACCAAGAGAGAGCTCTGTGTCAGACAGCTAGTAGACAAAAAGTGCCATGGTAAGCAAGCTAATATCAATAGCTGCAATGAGAAAGCATGATGAGAGTATATACATCAATTACAATCACATCCCAAGCCTCCTCCAGCTCGTGTGAAAGCTATTTCCCAACCAAGCCTTGTCCGCCTTCACTGCTCACATTTTTTTTTTTTTTTACGGAGTTTTATATAGCGCAAACTTGACCCGAATCGGGTATCAGAGCGCTTTACATAGCACCAGTTGCGATTACTTCCAAATAATCATAGAATCAACAATCACATGAACAGTATTGAAATTCAAACCCGAACGTTGTGCACATTACCTTACAAGAGGCAGCCCTCAGATAGATATCACGTCGAGTGACTACTACAACTCCCATGAGGCCTGCGCAGACTGGACTACAACTCCCATGCCGTGGTGCTCATATTTACCCATTCTAGTGCATCCCAAAACACGGTGAGTTCAACATAGAATGCGGTGTCTATAGTACCGGCTGGAATCTCCAAGGATCTGAAGCGGTACTCGTGTTAGTGATGTTCTGCTTGTTGAATTGTATGTATCTATGAAACTTGTAAGTAGTAATGTGTGCAGGGACTGAGCCACACGGAGTTAAGGTGTACTAACTTATAAGGTTTAATAATCCTTTCACACAGTGTCATGGTCTTAAAGCATTGCCGTCTGATTAAGGGAAATGCTGCGTTTGTGCTCAGAGGGCGGGGGGAGGGCTCATAACACAAAGCGGAAGGGGGAAACAAAAATAACAAGCAGCGATGGGTGGAAAGCAACAATTTAAACAAGCTGCGAGACGTGCTCTGTGGTGGGGGAGGGGCATTGAAGCGAGGCGCGTGACGGCAAAAGGAAACCAGGAGTTGTATGCGCGCGCGCCGCGAAAGTGAAAGTGCATCGCGATCCACTTAATGACACGTGACAGGAGGAAAGACAGATGGCGGCTGCGCGCGTGCACGCTTGCGTGCTCGCAAGCTTGAGGCCACCAAAATGCCTGTGGTAGCACTTTGACATCCCGCTTTCTAAATGTCTCGCAGAGCAGCGCATGCGCTGGCTCAGGCGAGACCTAAAAACGGTATTGGAGAGGTCAGGCAGTGGTATTATTTCAGCAAAGTCACGTGGATAGAGGAAGTGACAACACAAACCTTTTAATACTTCTTACTTTATGTTGGGTTGCCACGTGTAGTCGGCAGTAAGCCTGTAGTGAACTCCCACACAGACAATGTGGTACTTCCATTACCCACGAGGCGTACACCCCAGGGCTTCTTTATTCTTTTTTCCTGATGTTCTGCAACCATCAAACCCCACAATGACGGGGACCATTTTCTAAAACCCCCTCCTTAAATATACATAATGTGATGACCCATCCCAACATAACACTTTACAGGAATCACATGAATTAAATGATGCCCCTTACGTCGGGTAACTGAATCCTGCTTACACTTAGCTGATATTAATGCTGTTCTTTCATCTCCCGGATAGAAAAAGTGTCCTAAATTCAGTAAAGAAGACATTGCAATAAAGGCAGGGGCACATCTATCAATTAGGCAGTGGCCCGGATATAGAGTTGGAGAGGCTCTCACTGTACTCCAATTATGGCTGTCTTTTTACTATCCATAAGGAGACAGCGGGTCAACGTCCCGTTCCATGCATTAATTAATGCCCATTGAAAATTTGCTTCGTCAGTAAGAAAGGAATTCATAGGGCTGAGGAGATTCCGGAATATCGCTGTCAGAATATCATCTTACATAAATATTGTTTCCTAAATATCTATAAAAATATCGCCAAATTGCAGTTAATAATAGAAAATCTACATCCAATGCGACAATATTTTTAAACAGCATTTAGTGAACGATTATGTCAATTGATATTCTGATAACAATACTTTGACAATCAAATGTATGGTTACTTATCCCTTTATGTCAATATGATACAGCTTTCCCAATCCTACATGGGCTGTAAGTTTACAAATATTTATTTTCAAGTTTGTACTTGAGCTAAATCAAAATGATGGGCCCAATTCACAAAGCCGTTTAGGTATGTATGTTGAGCTTACAGCCTCAAGTTACTTTTTTTAAGAATGTAAAGCCACGTTTGCGTTCCACACAATGTGTTTTGTGAGAGTAAATGGTCACCCAAGAGCTCGGAGGAGGGGTTCCAGGGCTGAAATGCTCTGGAAAGTTTGGGAAATCCCCCAAAGGTGTCGATATTCACAAACTTTCAATGGACGATTTCCACTCTTTAAAAAGTCCTAGATTTACTCCTGGATTAAACCTGTTTCCAGCATAGAATTGGGATGAGTCACCCTCAAAAGTGATGGAAGTGTAGGCAAAGGAGTTAAAACCTTGCTCTGAGTAAGATATTTCCACATGTATAAATGTACACTATGAATAGCTACCTAATTGTAATGCCTCTACGAGGCAGGGCGGATGCTGGAAGGTGAAGGTGACCTCAGACACATCCATTCTGCTGGACATGGTGTCTGCCCTGTGGGGGCGCTCCTCAGATGGATGCAATGGGCAGTACCATCTGAACCAGGTGTTGAATGAGTCACAAACATGGACTGAATATACTAATGATCGCTGCAATGTGTTTATCTATTGCCTTGTTATATTTGCAAGTTAGTGGGTGTTTACATAACATATGTTTCATAATACATGTATAGTTTATGTATGGTCATGTGATTTGCATAAATAGTAACGATTCTTTACAGCATTAGTCTGCTGTAGTAGGTATATAAAAGGGTCTCTCTGGGGTGTTCTTGTTGTAATTACAGGTAACAGAATGTGCTTATTTGTCGCACTAGTGGACAGTAAAGTGGTTTCAACAAGCACTGTGCTTCCTTTTCACTGTTGGAAGTATCGGTGGCACCTCTTTAGTGCCTCTAGAAAGATTTTGTAAGCCTTAGGAGGAGAATTTAAAAGTGTTTCTTCACTAGGTTTACATCCACAAATTGATAGGCAACTACAAAGTTACAAATAACAAAGTTAGATGGCTCAGCACTACAGTTTTTTAAATGATTATGACAGCATAAAATTCAGTATAGTTTAACACAATTATTTAACATAATGTACAGACTCCATTGTGTAGGCCATATTTGAATTTAAGAAGATGTTTTTAAAAAAATAAAAGAAAGAAGAAAGCGAATGTGAATAAAGCAATCTCTTCTTTTGAACAAACACAATTGAGTCTGTGCATGATGTTGAATAATTGTGGTAAACTATATTGAACTGAATTTTATACTGTCATAATCATATAAAAACTGTAGTGCTGATCCATCTAACATTGTAGGTGCCTATGAATTTTCTCCTGTGAGGAAGATGAAGGGGGATGGTCTTCCGGACTCGCTCACTACCTTGAATTATTGTTAACCACACTCACTAAAGTGTTAGATAAGATGCTTTATTGCCTCAGCCTCTTTGTATAAAGTTATTTGTTATATCCAAGAAATGCATGCAAAAATTCTCCACCTGCTATATTGCTTAAAATGTTGCATGAAAAATGTACATTCTACAAATGTTTACATACTTCCATACCCTATTTTTAAGTGCACAACTGTTTCTGTTCTTCCTATATACAAGTTACTCTAAATACTTATCAGTCTGGTTTGGAAACCATAACTATCTTATTAATTCCAGCAAGCAATTGCTTCTCACATAGCCCCTCTAATGATCACATCTGTGTCAATAATGTATTACAAAGAAACGGGCGTGAATGCATGGAATGAGCATGCAGAACTGACCGCAATATTTAATGGACTGATCACTAACTTTGGGCTCCCAGGTAGCATGCTACTTGCTGTAAAGCACTACAACTCCTCGTCAGGGGTAGTAAATGCTATATAAATACAATTTAATTTAATACATTGTCATTAATTGTCATTCATAAAAGTATTCCAGGAGAACTCTGTGGAACCTCTCAATGTTGCAGCTGCAAGGTGGACTCATGAAAGCCTTTGTGAACTCTGTGGAACCTCTCAATGTTGCCGCTGCAAGATGTACTCATGAAAGCCTTTGTTAAATCCAAAAACAAATGGTAATTTAAAGGTAAGGATAAATCCACAGGAGTAAATTTGTGTGTTTTTTAATTGCCCCCTACAAGTTTTAGAATAACTTATGTGATAAATGAAATCCTAAGGCTGGAAAAGTCATGTCAGATCACATGGAGTCATGCTTTTAACTTACACTTTTAAAATTGTGTCCTAGCATTTGCCTTTTGTAGTCCTCACCAAAAGGGAAACGTGTTTCTGATAGTGAGTACAATAGTGAAAGGTTTCATGAACCTTTGTCTAACAGAGCATTATACAACACAAAGGGCCTGCTGCAAGATCCCTCTTGGTATTAAAAGTCATAAGAACAGGACTATGAAGAAAGCAAATATATTTAACTCATTTTCGACGGATGCAAGGTCAGTTGCCTGAATCATTCATAGCCTTGCATGTCAGATAATTCAGTCAGGCCAAATGGAGTGCGAGTTTCTGTTCCCGTTGCTCTAGGCCACGCCCATTATGTTTAAAAGAGCGAACAAACCAATTAGGTCACTACTTGTCAATCAGCCAACCCCAAATTTGACATTATACCTGCTTTGAATATTCCTGTACTAAACATACAAACTACTTAACGTTATTACTGTCTTGTCTATAAATATTAATAGTACTCTTCAAAGCAATTTTAGATCTCTGTGTAAAGTGCAGCTTAGGTCAGACTTGTTTAAAGAACTTTAAATATTCAAAGTCCCTCTTATTCTATTGGTTAATAATGTTGTGCTCGTGCTGAAGGTCAGGTGTGATCAATAAGACGAAATGGGCCCAAAATTCATTCTTCAAACCCATTGCTCGGCTCTGCTAACAATAACTGGCCACACGCCAGCTGAGCCGGCTGGAGGAAAATGGGACTAAAACTGGTACCCAGTTCGAGACAGATGTTCAGGTCTTATAAAAACACTTCTACAAAGTCTGACTCAAACTTTTGAAGCAAGTAAATTGGCTTGGCTGCATCCATTAACATCTAGAGACTGGACTACAAAAGTAATGCTGATTCCCAAAAGGAGATCTCCGGTTGCTGACCGCCTGGAGGGGTCATTCACTGCCTCCTCCTTCTATTCACATCCCATTCTCACACTGACAGTTCCCTGTAAGTCTCTTTATATGGCTACTTGATCTCCTTTAAAGAGGTCAGAGTTTGTCCAGGATGGGGCTCAAAAGCTAACATTGTCACGTGGGAGCTGGGAGGCTGGGGTGGGATGGGTTGTCTAACCAAGTAAGTGAGAATGTGGCATGTTTTGGTCTTTATGCATTTTAAATATGTAGCTCTCCGTTGAACCTTTGCTCAAAGAAATCTGAGATAGTTGTATCTAGTATTAAATATGATATGTTTATGTTGTGTGATGTATTCTGTTCAAATAATGTGCCATGTTATGAAGTTATTTCATACTATGAAATGTTGTTACTACTGTTATATTATGCTGCTTTGTGCTATGTTTCACTGATATATTATGTTATTCCATGCTTATTGTATATTGTGCCTAATTATCTTATGCTGTTTTATTGTTGTTTGTATTGTTGCTTGATATAATGTAATGTTTTCCTATCGCATACCATACATATGTTGTTGCTGTATATTGGTGTAGAATACTGTCTTATGTTATGTTGTCTTATTGTATTCCATGGTACCCTGCTATGCTATACTATGGTGCGTTATGTTATAAGTTGGCTGAAGTCTGTTTCAAAAGTCATTACAGGGATAGGGGAGAGAGAGTTAAATGGTAAAGATAAAGGAAAGGTCCAAGCTGAGTATAAAGGGCTGTGTGATACAGCTACAGCTAGCATAAGTGGTATCCCACATAACTCTATAGAAAATAGAGTCTGGTAGCTCAGTTGTGTGCTGCAGAGCTAGCAGATTCGAGTTATAGTACCAGCTTCCCAGACTTGGCCAAACTGTGTGATCTTATGCACATGGCAATAAACACCTGTACTAAGAGGTGCATAAAATGCAGGGGTAACACTTGAAGACTATTTTCACCTCCACGATGCTAGGACTGTGGGCAGGGCATACGCACCATGTGGCTTGCATAAATGCTGTCCACACAAGAAAACTTGCAGCGCATACAAAGTACTTTATTAAGGCATTTTTGGATGTTTTAAATGTAGAAAATGCCACAAAACGACCGAGAATCGGTGCCAGGAATTCAAAGACATTGATAGATTGCTTTATTTGGTTTAATATATAACTTCCAGCTTTAGAATATGGGTGGTTTTGCTACCGGATGGAGGCCCAGTTTTATCTGATGTCTTCTTGAGTCCCCCCACCACTTCTTTCTGCTTAAACTAGGGTGCATATTTACTAGAAACTGGTGGAGCGCGGTGTTACGCCAAAATTGGTATTGCTGAACTCCGTCAGTTTCAAAATGCAAGAATGCGCCGTATTTACAAGACTGCGGCACACCCCTGCGTTTCTCTTAGTGCTGGCACCAAAATAGCTGCCTAGCGCCAGCACAGGCACCCATGCGCTATGTTGCAAGGGTGCATGCACTGCTGCGGTGATTGTTTATGTGCAGGAAGGGGCACCTTCCTGCACATAAACATTCTTTACAGGCGATTTGCTGATTCTATGTTTGCTGCAGAATGCAGCACACATGGACAGACCAAAATACGAGAAGAAATGAAAGATTTCGCCTTGTATCGCCAGTCTAAGACCAGATATTCCCTGGCGATATTTTTGGCGCTGCCCCATACCTTGCAAATATGGGTCAGCGTCAAAAGGCAATGTGTGTTGCAGCGGAAAGCCCACTGCAACACCCCCAGAAAGCACAGCACAAAAGCAGTACTACTAAATTGTGTCATAGTAACTGCGATTGCACACAGCACTTAGAAAAGACAGTAGTGTAAAGGCGGGGAAGAGGCAGGATTAGAAGGTCAAATTTGGTTTTGGCAATCGCGCTATTTAAGCAAAGGCCGGCCCTGCTCCCAGTACAACTCATTCAGTGTCGAATACAGGGGCACATTACCTAGGATTTGCGATAATTATCGCAAAGCGCGCTTAGCGCTGTTTTTTTTATCGCCGGCTATCGCTGGATTTCATCGCGGAGATAACACGTTATTATCAACGCTTATCTCCAAGGCGATAAAAAATCCAGCGATAGCGACGAAACCCAGCAATAGAAGGAGTAATCCAGCGATAAAATCACTGCGCTAATGAAAAGTTTGCTAATAGGCAGGTGAGGACTTAACCTTACAATCCACCTCCCATTGACAAGAATGGTTAAGTCAAGTTTTTAGCAGGTGTTAAATTCCAGCGATAATCGTGGTTAGCGCGACTTTTTTTATCGCTTCGCGGGCATTGCTAATAGGGGGAAGTTGTGTTTGCGACTGTTTTCAGTTGCTTTTAGTTGGGAACACCTACTTTGCATGTCATTAGCGATATATATCGCTGACATGCAAAGCGGCACCAAAACGGTCGCTTTCGCCATAAAGCTGTCGCTAACAGCTGTTAGCGACAGCTTGCTAATAGGGCGATAGAAATATTGCCGCTTTAGCGGCAAAAAGTGCCGGTAAAGCGGCGATAACACCCTTGCTAATATGCCCCACAGTGCTTCATTTGAGCCTGAGCCGGTGGTTTCCAGTCCTCAGCACCCACGCTTAATCACCAACACCAGCGTTTTTCACGAGCACCAGTTAAGGACACATTCAAATTAAATTATGGTAGGTACGGGAAGATTAAGCGATTTGCCCAGAATCACAGGATGTTGAGTCGCCACCCAGACTCAAACCTGGTTCCCCAGCGTCAAAGTCAGCAACTCCGGCCATTACGCCACATCCTCTCCCCACTATCATGGTTAGTAGTTGGTTCTATTTTAGGTGGCTCTAACAGGAGAAATGGGCTGGTGCAAGCTGCCTCCTGACGAAAGCCCCGCACTTATTTTTTCACAAATTAACCATTGACCGAATATACTTCCGGTGGTCATTCAGTCCTCACAGGCCTGACAGATACAGCACTAGAGTCGTGATTATTGAGTTCACTTTTACCTGTGCACACCATTTAACCACTGGGAGGAGTCAGCCTCGTGTCGGGAGGCTCTATAGTGACTTGCAGGTGACACACAGTGGTGAAATATCCGGTTACCAAAATTAATGACAGCAAGAGAAGGAAAGACAAGGGTGTATTCAGTCCTTACTGTTCTGTAAGCAGATGGGGGAATCATGTAGTGTGCACTTGACTCAGTGAAGAGGATATACGGTATGGTACATACATGTTCATGCTATGTTTCAGATAAATAATCCACCCAAAAAGGTTAGAACATTTGATTTTACTCATTTTATCGGTTTGGGAAGGATAAAATACTGAGGATGCCCCCACACTACTCCACGTGTCCACATGCCCTATGTCATGAGGGTGGCTTTCAGCCGTTTCAGGTTTCCAGCCAGTGTCACTGGGACTAGTAGTTTCCAACTCCCTATAGTAAGACATAACAAGCACCAGCCGCATAAACCCACCGAGGTATCTTTCATGCGTTATAAAATTCTACCTAAAAAACATCCCTTTGCACATAGCGCTATATTGATACATTCATTGAAGGATTTGGCTAAATCTATGTATTAACCTCTATCAAAAATAACCATGGAATTCATTATATTGAACGGTAAACATATTTTCCCCATAGCACTCTGTATTTATTTATGCATTTGTTTTACAGCGCGTACTTTATCCGAAGGTTGTAAGAGCGCATTACAACAGAACCAGTTACATTACATAAAGAACTTCAGAGTACATGAGTATACGTTCGGTTTCGCATATTGGATTGCAACATTTTATCGGAAATGTACAAATATCCCTTATGTCTAATTGAAGCTAACTGAATCTAAACGATTGTGGTGAATATGTGTGCACCTTTGTGTATTTTTCGGCTGCTTGAATCTAGACTCCGCCCACTTCACCCTCATAGCGCTACGAGTCCATTCTAATGCCAGAATGCGTCCTAGCACAATGCAGGCGAGGGGGTCCTTTAGGATTTAAACGGCATGAACTGACCCGACCCTTTAATCACCCCCCACGACCGATAAGGTCGGTCCTACATTAGCTCTGCTGTGCACACATGTGCACACAGCTGTATATTCCAATGCAGCTACAGTTGTGAAGCAGGGGCTGAGACGACAGCAGGCAGTAGTGACAGGCGTCACGGGATCTCGGGGGACTGCTCCCAGGGCACCTCATTATCCCCCTGCCCTGTGTTTACTCTGTCTTTAGAGGAAGAAAAATGAAGCCGGGCTCATCTCTGACTGGCCTGGCACTGCAGATAACCCCGGCGCATCCATCTTGGATTGTCCGCCCCATCAGCTGGACCCCCTCAGCAGGGCGCTTCTTTCTCGCTGATTACCTATCTCTCCAATCACATCACAGCTGGAAGCTCAGGGGGGGGGCTTTGTTTGTTAGATTTCACCAGGATTACGTGAAATAAAATGAAGGGGGGAGAGGAATGTGTGAAGCTTCCAGAGTTCACCCCCTCCCTCCGACACAATGGTGGCCCATTCCATTTGCATGCATCTAGGGTAGATAAGTGTCTAGCTTAGGCTGCCGTTTAACGGACACATTCCAAGGACCCCAAAAGGCATGGAAGAATGTAAACAACCAATAACACGGGGGGAGGATCCCAAACAGAGGGAGGCTTCAATCCCTCAGATTAGCAATGGACGAATAGAGGCAAAGTGTTTAAAAAACCCACTTAACACGTATTGTAGTGTAGATTTGTTTTATAGCGCTTACTGCCGCTGAGGAGGCCTGGAGGCGCATGTAATAATAGCAGGCTTACTCAGACTAACTCATTCTTACCTCTCATGTAGGGACCTTGGGAGGTAAATTTAAGCAGAACTACGAATAATAACGATAAGGTAGATCAATGTAGTGGACATAATAGTATTGCCATTAGGGCTGCGTAAAATGTAATAATAATAATAATAATAATAGGGCATTTGTAAAGCGCACAGCTACCTCCAACGGAGGTGTACCGGCGCTAGGCAGACTAGGCAGAGGAGGAAGGGCGGAGAGCGGACTACGGAAGGCTAAACAGCCAGGTTTTCAGCGCTTTACTTAAAAAACTAGCTCTGACTCCAACTTGCGAAGATGGAGAGGCATGTAGTTCCAAAGAGAGGCAGTTCTCACTGAGAAGGCACGACCGCCTAACCTAGCCTTAGAGAAGCGAGGAATCCTGAGCAGATTCTGATGATTAGATCTAAGCGCCCTGTCAAGGTGATAGTGCTGGAGTCTCTGTTCCAAGTAGCCAGGGCCACGATTTCTGGTGGCTCGGAAGGCAATAGTTAGAGCCTTAAACTCAATTCTCCTTCTGACCGGCAGCCAGTGGAGGCTCCACAGGTGGGGGGAGATGTGGTGACGGAACGGCACATTCCTAATAAGTCTGGCCGCCGCATTCTGGATAATTTGCAGTCTATGGATCAAGTATGCAGGTAGACCAATATAAAGACTGTTAGCGTAGTCCAGCTGGGACGTAACCAGGGTGTGGACCACCTTCTTCCTGCAATCCATAGGCAGGAGAGGAAGAAATTTCCACAGGGCTCTCAACTTCCAGAAACATGCAGAGGAAACATGACAAATCTGGGCTTTGAAAGAGAGGGTCGTATCAAATTTGAAACCCAAGTTCCTAGCTGAATCTACTGGAATAGGCGGGGGATTGAGCTCTGGTGGCCACCATAGATCAGCAGGCAGAGGAGCAGATTGATTGAAAAACAATACCTCAGTTTTGTTGGCATTTAATTTCAAGCAGCTTTCTGACATCCAAGCCGAGATATTGGTCAGGCAGAGCTTAAATTTAGCAAATGCTGCCTCCGATTGTTCTCTAAAAGAGAACACCAATTGGGTATCATCAGCATAGGATACCACTTTTACTCCCCATTGCTCAACTAACGTCGCAAGTGGGGCAAGATAGACATTTAATAACGTAGGGCTCCGAGCCAACCCCTGGGGAACTCCACATGCGAGGGGTTTCACTGAGGAGACATAAGGACGAAGAAGAATCTGCTGAGACCTGCCCTCCGGGAAAGAGTGAAACCAGGCAAGAGTGGTTCCCCTAACTCCCAAGTGATTAAGTCTCTCCAACAGAATCCAATGAGACACTGTATCGAAAGCTGCGGATAAGTCTAACAGCACAAGCATTGCAGAGCTGCCCTGATCTAATGCTATCCGTACAGTATCCGCAACTTCCAACAGAGCTGTCTCCGTGCTTTAACCGGATCTAAAGCCAGATTGGGAGTCATGGAGGCAGTTATTGGATTTCAAGAAGTTGGAGAGTTGTTTCTGGACTTTTTTCTCCAGAATTTTGGCAGGGGCTGGTAAGAGAGAGATAGGCCTAAAGTTCTTGAGTTCAGCTGGATCGGCATCGGGTTTCTTCAAAATGGGCAGTATATGAGCCGAATTCCAGGCAGCGGGATAGATACCCGTTGTCAGGGAGGAGTTCCAGATTAGATTTAGTTGGGGGTTAATCCAGAGGGCAATCGCTTTTAGGAACTTAGCCGGACAGGGATCACCTGGAGAACCTAATTTACAATTGTATAATTCTGTCCGAGAGGCCTGTGGGCAAAACTGACGAAATTCGGACCAGATGCTACATGGATCCGAGGGAGGGTTTTGCGAGACTGAAGGTTCAGCCAAAGGGAAGGAGGAATAAATGAGTTGTATTTTCTCCTGAAGAAAGTTGATAAATCTTCACAGAAAGTAGCTGAAGGGTCTATGGTGCTATCCAGAGCCTTAGGTCTGAGAAAACCTTGCACGATCTTAAAGACCTCTTTGGCTGAGTTATCAGATGAATTGATTTGATCCGTAAAAAAATCCTTAATGGTTTTACGTTTCAGCCCATGATTTTCTTTTAATGACGCTCTGTAGGCGCACTTGGCCGCAGGATTGTAAGATTAGCGACAAGCACGTTCGAGCTTCTTGCATAAGCTTTTGTCCTCTTGAAGTGCCATGGTAAACCAGGGGGCAGAGGGTTTTATCCTGGTTGATTTTGCAGTCCTAAGGGGTTAAAGGTAACTACGTCACTGCTGGGGTCTCCAGTCAAAAGAGGAGGACTGTTTAGTAGCTCAGAACCCACAGATTCAGGGGAAACCTTCTTCCATTTTCTGCTTGCCCCGAGTGTCGAACTAGCTCTAGTGCTGGAAGGTCTGTCTATCAAGCTGAAATGGAATAACAGGTGGGCTGACCAGGTTGGGGGTAGTGGAGCCTCTACTTTCAAATTGGGGTATTAGTAAAAATAAGATCTAGCATATGGCCCGCTACATGGGTAGGGGCACACACCATTTGTATCAAATTTAGACCCTTCAGTGTGTCTGCCAATTGAGAAGCCCTGGGACATTTGGCATCGTCCATATGGACATTGAAATCTCCAAGGACGAGGAAATTGGCATGCTTCAAGGAGAGATCTAACGTAACATCACAAAGTGCAGGCAGGTGACAAACAGGGGTGTCAGGGGGTCTATAAACCAGATTGCAACAGCCACTGATAGTGCCGGGGAGGTTTTAATGCAGAAGAAGAGTTCCTCGATCGGCCCCAAGCCATCCAGTCTCCTGCACAAAATCTCCCAGCCTACCCTCATGATGATAGCAAGCCCGCCCCCACACTTGTGGCCAGTCCGATTGGCAACAGAAATCCGAAAACCGTCTGGAACGGCCAGCCGTATGTCAGGGTTGGAACTTTCCTTTAACCAGGTTTCAGTTAAAAACATGAGGTCCCAGGAGTCAGACTACAGAGAAAGCCAGATATCATCGCAGTATTTGGGGCGAGAGCTGCAATTTATCAAACAAGCCTTTAGATTAGAGCTAGAGGCCCTGTTATGGATTATCCGTGACTTCGCGTCTGTCTTATCCACTGTGTTACCAATGAGAGTCCACTCAGCCCTCTCCCCCAGAGCAAAGGAGCAGTGGCTGCAGCACAGCTTCTGACCCACCAGGGACAGATCCATGCTGGTCGTCCCAGGACAGGCCAGTGTGTTCATATCAAGTAACAGCTACCTGGACCAGGAGATCTTAGCTGCTGATACAGAACAGCATGGCTGGCGCTGGCCGCACTCCGGACGCGGATGGGCACAGACGGGCTTGCCTTTGGCGCGCCTTCGCCTTCGGCCTCCCTCACAGCTCCTCCCCCTCCCGAGACTACTTATGGAGGCCGCTGTGCGGCGCGCTTCTGGTGCACCGAAGGAGCGCCAAAGACAAGCCTGTCTGCCCCGTCAACGCCTGGACCGTGCCCAGCGCCAGAATACCTGGCCCTCCCACCATCCACCACTACACCGCCGATGAGCTCCTAGCCTGGACCTCGAACACCAGAACAACAGCTGCTTCAGCCCCCAAAATCAACCCAAGAACCCTTCATCTGCTGCCACTGCCACTTCGCTTGTCACACAGGACCCTTCGCCAGCACTAACCTCCACACAACTCCGGCTCAGAAGACCAAGAACAATTTTGCACCACTCCAATACATCCTGCTCAATGCCAGCTCCCTCTGCAAGCACACCACAGAAATCCAAGACACCATCACCACTCTTTCCCCGGACATTACCTTCATTACCGAAAATTGGCTCAAATTCTCCTTGAAACCGGACATAGCCACCGCCACTCCCGACGGCTATAAGATGGTACACTGAGACAGCACTGTCAAACACGGTGGGGGCATTACCATCATCTACAAGGAAATCATCTGATGCACCATCAACAGCAACCACCCAACGCCTCTCATGGAACACCTCAACTTCCGACTACAAATCGACGCCAAGACCATGATAAGAGGCACCCTCACCTACAGACCCCCGGGACACTGCCCACCCTTCTGCAATGCCATCTCCAACCTCATTGCCCCTGTTGCCATCGACTCCCTCCACTACTTCCTGCTCGGCAACCTCAATTTCCGCGTTGACGACCCTATCAATGCCAACTCTGACGCCCTCCTCGAGAACCTCTACAACATCGGCCTCAACCAACTGGTCACCGAACCCACACACAAAGGCGGACACACACTCAGCGCCATCTTTACCGCTGCAACAGAATTAAATTCACCCACAACACACAACTCACCTGGACCGGCCACGCCATAGTGCACTTTACCATCTCCCACGTCCAGCACCCCACCACCACAGCACCTCCCACTGCAGCTGGGGCAAGGTAACCTAGGATCGATGGACAGAAGCCCT
Source organism: Calotriton arnoldi (assembly GCA_963921515.1). Taxonomy (NCBI): domain Eukaryota; kingdom Metazoa; phylum Chordata; class Amphibia; order Caudata; family Salamandridae; genus Calotriton; species Calotriton arnoldi. The sequence goes on from CAWUFW010001341.1 coordinate 1,949,970, forward strand.
CAGTACCACACAACTCGAAATGGCAGCAGACCTTGACAAGGTCATCCAGAACTTCTCATCCTGGAACCACAAATGCGCCGACAGAGTCTCCCAGCTGAAACCAGCTACGACCAACTACACCTCGAAATGAGCTAACTGGTACACCTCAGAGATGAGGTCCACCAAGCGCAACTGCTACCAACTCGAGAAGGGATGGTGCACCATCAAAGACCCCGCAGACAGAGCCGCCCACAAAGCAGCCCTCAGCAACTACCACCTGCGCATCAAAGAAGCCAAAAGAGTAGCCATCATCTCCCACATCAACACCGCAGCCAACTGCATAAGGGAACTCTTCAAAATTTTCAAGGAATATGCCAACCCGCCAACTACAGAGAACATCATCCACCCATCCCAAGAACTCTGTGACACTCTCTCAGATTACTTCCACAGCAAGATTTCTACCATCTACAACAACTTCGACACCCAACCTCCCTCGCTCAGCCTCAACAACCTCGACCAACTATCGAACACCAGCGGAACGATAACCCCCTGTTCCCAGCTCACCTCCCAGATTACCACAGCCATCATGTAATCCATCCCCTCTGGGGCTCCCAGCAACCCATGCCCCAACCGTCGCTTCAACCATGGAGCCAACCCTAGCAGCCCGGAACTAACCAGCATCCTCAACTCCTCCATATCCACAGTGATCCTACCAAACACATGGAAAAATGCAGAAACTCTCTGCTGATGCCAGCGACCTCAAAAACTACATGCCGATCTCCCTGCTCCCCTACTCTGCCAAAGTACTCAAGAAAGCCATCAACCAACAGCTCACCGAATACCTGGACAAAACCCCCTACTCGATGCCTTACAATCACGATTCCTTGTTAACCAAAGTACTGAGACCACACTGATCGTTGCCACAGATGACATCAAAACTCTCCTCGACTACAGAGAAACTGTGGCCTTGATCCTCCTTGACCTTTCTGCTGTATTCAACACCGAATCCCACCACACACTCATCGACAGACTCCACAACATCGCCATACAGCAGAACGCCCTCAAGTGAATTGCTTCTTTCCTCTCGAGACGCACATAGAACACCTGACTACCTCCCTTCACCCCCGCACCCAAGAACAGCATTTGCAGCGTACCCCAACGATCATCCCTCAGCCCCACCTTATTCAACATCTACATGACCCCCCTCACAGATGTCGTCAGATGCCACGGACTCAACACAATCTCTTACGCTGATGACACTCTATTAATCTTCTCGCTCACTGAGGACCCCTCCCACACCAGAAGCAACTTCTGCAACACCATAACCAATGTAGCAAAATGGATGAGAAACAGCTGCCTCAAACTTAACTCTGACAAAACAGAAGTACTGATCATGGAAGAAACAACTCTGTATGGGACCAGAGATGGTGGCCAGCAGGACTCGTACCAACACCCACACCGACAGACCACACACGCTACCTCTGTATCATCCTCGACAGTCAACTAACCATGAAACAATTCAACACAGTCGCTTTTGCCTGCTTCCACAACATCTGCATGCTTTGCCGGCTTTTCAGATGGATCCCCATCAACACCAGGAAGACCGTCACACATGTCCTTGTCACCAGCAGACTTGACTATGGCAACGCTCTCTACGCCGGAATCTCCACTCGGCTTCTCAAAAGACTTCCGACCATACAAAACACTGTAGCCAGACTCACCCTAGACCTCCCCAAATGGACCCGCATCACCCCTCACCTCAGAAACCTCCACTGGCTCCCCATCCAAAAGAGATGCCAGTTCAAGAGCCACACGCTCACATACAGAGCCCTCCATGACCAAGGACCATCAAACATCAACTATCGATTGAACTTCCACCTGCCAACAAGACACGTGATCCGCATCTCTCACCCTCAGATACACCTCCCGCATCCGTCACAGCTACAGCGGTGGCTGCTCATTCTCCTTCATCACGTCCAAGACCTGGAACTACCTGCCCCTCCACCTCCGAACAGCTCCCTCCCTGGTGGACTTCAGAAAGAACTCAAGACCTGGCTTTTTGACAGAGACACGGCACACTCAGCGCCAAGATACTCTTAGGGGTGTCAGTGCTGCGCTATACAAATACGATTAATTGGTTGATTCGGTCTTGAGAATAAAAAATCCCTGGTGCCATTTTTGCCCACAAAAAGCTATCTTGGCAGTATTGTCTTAGTGGGTCTGATTTTAATATTGTTGGCTCCTGTTTGCAGTGCCACAGAAAATGAAAAACAATATGGCAAGAGTACAGAGTAATTACCAGTGGTTCAAATTGACTCAAGAAGTGTCATGAATCATGTTTGGGTGGGTAGGAGGGCAGAGTTCAGGGTGGAATACATTTCTCTCTTTCAATGTCTAAATAGAGTTAGGATAAATTGTTATTCCATGATTTGGCAAATCTCTTGAGCAGTGCCAGAACCTTGAGCTCTAAATTTTCCTAAGAGAGATCTTGGATTCCAGTGGAAGGAAGATCAAAATAAAGATCTGGTGTCACTTATTTTAAGGTCTGATGTTAGCCAAGACCTTTTGATTTTCACTAAATTATATGCATAACATCCATACTTATATGGGTTGTTATCCAGCCCCCTTCATCCACTGGATATGTGTTTTACATCTTCGCTATCCAACACTTTCCCTACTGTTGCACTCACTGGAGCTGGAATAGTAAATTTAATTATTTTGCTATCCAATACTTTCTCTACTGTTGCACTTATTGTATTGGGCAATTTAAGTTTAAATATTTTTTTATAGTTTAATGTTTTAATTTATTCTAGAATTTTGTTTTTATATTTTAAATTATTTATATATATATATATTATTTTTATATAATTAAAATATTTTAAAATAAATGAAAGATAGTTTATTAATTATTTTAAAGTAAATATATATCTATAAATTATTATGTTTGTGTGTTTATTTTTTCAATTAAGTTTATTTGTTATATTTTGCAAAAATGTATATTAAATGTAATTTATTTTGTTAAAATTAATATTAATATTGAATATATTTAATATATATTGTTTTATTTTATATATATATTTAAATCGATATTTTTTGCATCTATATTTTTTACGTCAATATTTATGATTCAATATTTTAGTACTTACCTGTTTAGGTATAGGAGTCAATGGGGCATATTAGCAAGACCGGCGATAACATTATCGCCGTTTTAGCGGCAGGAAACTGCCGCTAAAACGGCGATAATGGGCTTGCTAATATGCGTTATAGAATTCCAATAGAAGCCCAGGTTAGATGTCCTGCACATCTAACCTGGGCTTCTATTGGAATTCTATAACGCATATTAGCAAGCCCATTATCGCCGTTTTAGCAGCAGTTTCCTGCCGCTAAAACGGCGATAATGTTATCGCCGGTCTTGCTAATATGCCCCAATATTTTTGTATTCTATATATTTTTTTCGATATTTAGAACATCGATATTTTTGACATCGATATTCTATCAGTGAACCAGCCACAAGGCCTCTCCAATGTAATTTTACTTTACTGCACTAATTTAACCCCTTGCATCCTGGTTTTCATTAAATGTTTCCTTTAAAACAAATACATATGAAAAAGTGGCATAGCATAAACTATAAATAGCATAACATAATAGTATAAAGTGCACATTCACCCCTTGGGGCATCTTGGCACTGAATAACATGGGCTGTATTATATATAGTGCCTCGGTGGGGCAATGGGCATGTGCGTCTGCTTTTTGCACCCCCATGGCACTGTGGTATTGCAGAAGGGGCCGCAGAGGCTTGTGCAGCCCCTTCTGTGACACTGATAGCGCTGGCACAGATGTAGTGCCACCACTGTCTTCAGAGGATGCTCCCTCATTTGCATGAGAGCGTGGCCCCATGCAAATGAGGGAATCACTTTGACTCTGCACCATCGCGTAGGAAAAAACGCTCTTTGGAGGCACACTGAAAGCCACAGAAAGGTGGCACACTGTCAGTGTGCCTCACGAGGACAGCCCTCTGGAAGGGGCATTACGGGTCCCATGGATCCCCCAGACATTCCTCTGCAGGCGAGTGCAGTCACTCACTGCATCCTCCTGCCACAGGATCTCTAATCCCTCTTTAAGGTGCAGGTGGGTTGACGCCTGTACTGTGAAACATGGAGAGGCTTTGAAGCGGCTGCCCTGTATTTCACTTAATGCGCTGCTCCCAGGTAAATGCAAGTTTTTGGCTGCCCTGAGGGCAGTGCATTCATCATACAGGGCGCACTGTCCCTGTTTGCATCCAGCGCACCTATTAAAAGATGTCCCATGGCCTAAACAAGGACAGTGTGCCCTATCAGTATTATGGGTCTAGATGTATATTTTGTTACCCAACAGTACTCATTTTATGGACCTCGGAAGTATGAAGGGTGAGTGGACCTACCAGGATTTGAAACCATGGTGATGAGGTCAAACACAGGTTTCTGGAGGGGATGCATTAGTCCACTGAGCCACCAGACTGGGCTGCAAATGAGCAAAACATAACATGCTATTAATGACCATTTATGAGGCAGGTGAGGGGCACCAAGACCCACTCACGTCTTTACCACTCATGATCATAGCCACTCTCCAATGCTCAATAATACTGTATATATTTTTGTGTGGGTGTGAATATATATGTTGCCATGATAAGTGAAAATAAATGTGGCACAATAACGCACATTATTTAGAGCAACTGTACTAATCAAAATCACATTTATACATACTGCTACTATAGTGCAAAGGTCAAATTTTTGTTTATTACCACTGTTCAGCCAAATTGACACAAGCAAAGCACTTTTTAGATCAGCAAGGATTGCATGCTATCATTATTTTACACATTAAAACAATAATTAAGCAAATGACGTCATAAATGATGCCATAGAACATGTCATGAGTGATGTAATATGTGAGGTCATAAGCAGTGCACAGCAGGGGCACATGTTATAGTTAGCTATACTAACTATAACTAGCTCTGCCTACTATAACTGGTGAATTTCTGTGTGTTTTTTAGTTCAAAACATTAATGTTGTCACTGACATATTCACCTAACTATAATCTCACTTTAACTTTTGTTTTTTTGAGTGAATTTCTAATGTTCTTATTTCTGATCTTTTTATCACACCTAACTATAATGTTACTTTAACCTTTGGTTTGTTTTCAGTATATTTCTAGGTTTTTTTAAAACCAAAAGTAATATTTTATTACCATATGTAAAGCTAATCCCCCGCTGCGCACAGCATATGGCCATGTGAAGCAGGGGGTTGGCTGCCTGTGGCTGTACAGCAGGGGTTTCGCGGCTAGGCTCTGTGGCTAACCCACTCGAAGGCAGCCAACCACCCTGTCCCCGCAGGCAGCCAACCCCACGCTGCACACAGCCTTTCACCATGTGCGGCGTGGTGTTTACTGCAGCCCAGGCAGCCACGCGGAGGCAGCCTATCCCAGGCCATGCACAGCCTTTGGTCGTGTGTGGTGTGGGGTAGGCCGCAGGGCCTGGCTTGCAGGCTAAGCCCTGCGGCCAACTCCCCGGAGACAGCAACCCCACACTGTGCATCCCCTTTGGTCGGCGTGTGGCGTGGGGTTAGCAACAGGGCCTGGCTTGCTGGCCAGGCTCTGCATACAACTCCCCGCAGGCAGCCAACCCCATGCAGTGTACGCAGTGTACAGCCTTTGGTGTGCACGCCATGGTGATGGCCTTCGGGCCCCGGGAACCCCACCCCCGGGGTCAAACATATATAGAGGAGGGGGCATACAGCCCCCTGCCTGAGCCTTAATTGCCTAAAAATCGGGGGCCAAATTCAAATAAAAAGAAGGGGCCCACTTGACCGCCCCCCTCAAGCCTTCTTGACCTCTTGGACCCAATCCCTAGGCGTCAAATATAATAAACAAACATTGGCATAGCCAATAGATCTCGCCTTTGGGACCTTATAAGTGTTAAGAACGTGATAAGCAGTAGCTCCTGCAATTCGGCACAAATTACTGCTTACAATTTCCCAGGGCACCACACGACTCCGACACGTATTTTTAGAAAGCGGTCAATCAACCCCAAATATATGATCCAGTCTAAATATGGATTAGTCATCCTGTAACAGACTTCACCCCTGCAGTGTTCAGCATGCCATACATACTACTGCTGAAACAAACATAAGGCTAGCTGACGAACTGCGTTTATTATGTAAACGTTAACACAGCCGCGCCAGTTATTCCAGGGCAACAAGTGCGCAATGAAAATAAAGAATAATTCGTAGCAACGGGTTAGGTACAACCTGGATTTTAGATGCACGTGTTTTCTACCCCCTCCCCCTTTCACTCCAAGCTCCTCAGTTTTTAAAGGTTCTTAGCAAATACGGTTACTTGATTCACAACCGTGACAGACAACCAGTGCTGAAGGAAGTCGCCAGCAGTGTATGATCCATACATGAGGCCGATGTGGTACCTCAAGACACCAGAAGTCAGATTAGTCTAAACACCATTTTACGAACAAGAACCGCTTTCATAAAAAACGCAAACGTTCCAATGACCAGGAAATTGGGAAAATGATAGCTGGGGCATACCATTAGAGCATTAAAACATCACTGTGCAAGAGTTTGTTTTCTAAGTAAACAAAATGAATCGATCGTTCAACAAAATATGGCAAAAAAAACACGTTACTGATATCCAAAGTGGCCGCTTATTGCTTATTTTCTTTTTCTGCTGAAAACAGTGCTTACGGATGGGCCCAAATGTCATCTCGCGTACAGAAGCAATACAAAACAAGACACAAACGGAATGCGGAGAACGGGAGGGGGGTGGGAGCATTGTGAACATGGACAGCGGGTGGGGGGCGGGAGCAGAGCAACCAAAAAAACATTAAACAAGTGCGGCCGCGAAAGTGAAAGCGACTGCGCTGTAACATGAGCCACGATAAGGGAGGAAAGCATTAAAACATCACCGTGCAAGAGTTTGTTTTCTAAATGAACAAAATGAATCGATCGTTTTCAAAACATGGCAAAAAAAACACGTTACTGATATCCAAAGTGGCCACTTATTGCTTATTTTCTTTTTCTGCTAAAAACAGTGCTTACGGATGGGCCCAAATGTCATCTCACGTACAGAAGCAATACAAAACAAGACACAAACGGAATGCGGAGAACGGGAGGGGGTGGGAGCATTGTGAACATGGACAGGGGGAGGGGGCGGGAGCAGAGCAACCAAAAAAATATTAAACAAGCGCGGCCGCGAAAGTGAAAGCGACCGCGCTGTAACATGAGCCACGATAAGGGAGGAATGCAGCTGGCACAATGCGCGCCGCTGCTCGCTCCCGAGACCCCAAGGACATGGGAGGGAACCTTTAGAGAAAAGGTTGGACATGCACCCGCGTTTGGCCATTTGCGTGCTTTCATTATTGAAAGCCACACGCAAAGGCCAATAGAATGTGTGGGAGTTACAAAACTCACACAGAGAAGTTTAGGGGAAGTTTGGAGTGCTCACAAGAAGCCTCCCATAGAGCAGAGCATGCGCGCTGCGCTAAGCTCGACCTAAAAAGGGGAGGATGGTCACACGGCCTACCTCCCAGAACCGTATTAAGTCCAGGGGATCCCCATCCCTCGAGCCTGCATTATTTATAGGTGGGTGTCTCGTTGCCCACCCAGGGCACGCACAAACCACCATGTTGAAGACCACGGGGGAGCCCCATTGGCCCCAGCTGGCCCCCCGCATAGTGCACGACCTGGCATTGCTCCTGCCCCGAGGGGGCAGCTGGTTCAATCAATCAATGAATCAAATGGCATTTTTATAGCGCTGCTTTCCACCTACGAGTGTATCCAGACACTGGGGTTTATCTTCTGTTGGGTGGAACAGTCAGGTTTTCAGACCCTTTCTGAATTCCTGCAGGGAGGGGGAGGTCTGGAGGTGGAGGGGAGGCCGTTCCAGGTCTTGGTGGCCAGGTAGGAGAAGAAGCCACCGCTGCTCTTGCGTCAGTGGTTCCGGGGGGTCTGGGCGAGGGAGACGGAGTGCAGTAGTCTGGGGGGCTGGTGGAAGTTCACCCGGTGCTTGATGTAAACTGGTCCTGATTGTGAAGGGGCCTTCTAGGCATGGGTTAGCATTTTGAACTGGCACCTCTGTTTTCTGCTTGCTCCCTCTGGGCAGGAGCAATATGCGTTCTCTTTCCCTGCTTGCAGAACACAAGTCTGCTCCCAGCTGGCAGGAGCGTTCTTAAATCTCCTGCCAGTGGGGAGCAGACTTCCATGTTTGCTACGTTTTGGCGGAAGATTTAAAAACGTTCCCACAAGACAGGAACAAACACATTCACGTGTGCTTGTGCAGGCAGGGAAACTACTGTGTCCCGGGGTTGGCTCCCCAGGACACAGTAAGTGAGCCGGCCCAGGGAAAGGGGTCCCTGGGATCTATAAAAACTCAGGGAGAGGGGCAGCATGGCCCCCGCCTTTAAACTTTATTTCGGCCCTGGGGCTAGAGTCCAGGGGATCTACAATGACTCGAGGAGGGGGGCCTCCTCCCCTTTATTTTAAGCAATAAGCCCTGGCAGATGGGGTCCCCAGGGCCTTTCAAGGCTCGGGAGGGGAGGGGCGCGTATCCCCACTCCCATTTTTTACAATTTTGGCTCTGGGGATGGGGTCCCTTGGGCCTAACAAAATAAATATACCTGGCCCGGGAGGATGGGATCGCTGGAGCACAAAATGTGGTTGGGGAGGGGGGCCCTAGTCACACCCTTTCAACATATATTTAATTTTTAAAAAATGGCGGCCATTTTTTTTTTCTGAAATCCCGCGTCTCCCAAGTAAAAAAACGCAGATTTATTTTTAATTTTGCAAGGGCCCTTATATTATTTTTCTTTTTAAACTTCAGGACAGGGGACTAAGTCCCTGAGTCCTGCAATGTCTGCCAGCAAAATTTTTCTCATGTTGCTAGCAGCCAATCAGAGCTCTGCTTGGCCCAACAGAAAAAAAGCTGCCTGGGCCAATCGAAACCAACGGTCCAGATATACAAATATTTTTGTTTTAATTTCTCAGAAACTACTGAACGAATTTACACCAAATCACACAAAGCATAATCAGCGTACCAAGATCTAACTTCGTGCCAAATTTGGTGTAATTCCGTTCAGCAGTTTTTGTGGTATCACTGATTAAAGAAGTCTATGGCTAATGCATATGCTTTTGGGACCCCCCTTTTTCTTGGCACCTGCTTGATGGATCACCCCGAAACTTCTCTCTATCTATCTATCTATCTATCTATCTATCTATCTATCTATCTATCTATCTATCTATCTATCTATCTATCTATCTATCTATCTAGCTATCTAGCTATCCATCTATCTATAAAACTTCAAAATATCTACAGGTGGAGTTAAGAATAATAAAACTATACTTTCCTATATATGCCTATATGAAACAAATGAATTGTGTACATATAAGATAATATGGGCACTGGCCCTAGATTGCTGTCAAAACTTCGATCCTCCCATATCTCAGCATCATACACAATGAATTATGTGGAAATATACACACATACATATAAAAAAGTTGTTTTATGAAAATGAGCAAAATGTTTTTTAAAAAGCCAAAAATATATATTATGTAATTTGACTCTGAGGAATTTATGTAGCTTACACACATCATGGACAAATGCTGTTTCCAAAGAGGAAGAAAGATAAACTAATGCGCCAGTATGTTGTCTATATCCATGATGGGGGTTTAATGCTTGCTCTGGCCATGGTTTTGTGTATCTTTGAGAAAGGCTGGGATCAGCCGAAACGCGTCAGTACGAGCTTGCTGCAATAAACAAATATAATTGCTTGTCTTGTCTGGAGTGCCCACTTCTTCATTCATTTTGTGTGGTAGTTATAGTTAGGACATAGTTTCCATAGGAAAAGCATTTTTTGACTTGTCTATAATTTTGGTGTAGTTTGACCAATCTGCATGAAAATTTCCCCCCAAAAGTGTCAAAGTAGGTTCTGTGTGTCATTGAAAGTTTGGGGGTGATTCATGTAGTGAGGACTGAGAAATAGGGGCGCGAAATACGGGTGCGTTTGTAATGTTAATTCCCATAGGAATACGTTGTCGAACCTACAGCCTGAACCCCTGGACAGACTGACACCAAATTTGGCAGAAGGGTAGATGTTGTTACGCAGATTGTGTTTTTTGTTATTTTGTGAAAATCCGTTCAGTAGTTCTGATGTGGCCCACACAATGGACAAGATGCAGATCAGATATTCCAATTGCCACAGGGTAAAACCTGTCCTGGATAGCGGCGTTTAGATGAAGAGTCTAAGCAGGGACTCAGTGAGTGTTCAAAGCTAACACTCGCACTTTGCACAATTTAAACCGGTAAAACTGTATTGCCAGGTGCACACTTGTTTACTTTTAGAAAGTACCACACCGGTTTGTGTTCACATACCTGCCACCATTCTCTGACCACAGTGAATTGGTTAATGATCCACACTTAGTATAACCCCAGCATTATTTTAATCTTGTGGGCTCCACTGTAGACAACATTGTGACCCAGGTCTAATGATGACTCCTACTTTGAAAGTGTGGCAAAAACTATGGATTTTAATGTATAATTGTTACACAGATTTGCTAAATATCCAGTGGCTTTAGGCCAGGGGTTCTACTACAAATGTCTCAATACTTTAATTGTGTGGGTGTGTCTCTGGCCAGGGGTGCCAGTGGTTCAGTCTTATCTTCGTGACAAATGGTGCATTTTCAGTAAAATGTCACTAGAAATTTGCTAAATAGCTATTGGTATTACAGGAAGTTCAGATGTTCGGGGCATGCAATTATACATGGGCTTTTCACAATGTCTGTGGCATCTTTATTCTCTTCTTTATTCCCCTTCATTTAATTTTACATCCTGACCCTCCCAAGTAGACACTCAGTTGTAGGATAAAATTCACAGATTAAACCACTCTCACAGCCTTACGTTGTAGATATCACAGACATGATCATTAAGCAGTGCTACCTACCGAGTTCCAGAGACCATATTAGTTCAAACAGCGGGTTACACAAATCATGCAGTCTCAGACCTCAGACACAAACACTAATAACAGAGTACAAAACATTATCAATTTATATGATTAATTACCTCCAAGTGATGAAATAAGAACCTTAGCGATTAGTGGCACAAGAAAACCAACATCAGTAATAAATCTTCCTAATTTAGCACGAGTTATCTTTAAAATATCACCTTATAATTCATTGTGGAAAAGCAGTCATTTTGTCCCCAAACATCAGATTACCAGTTTATGAAAATAAGCGAGCACCTTTGCTAACTTTTCAATTTGGATAAGGAAGCCAATTTACCGGAGTGAAAACCCATCATTTGTTAGTACAAATATATATATTAGGCTGAAATATCATAATTTTATATGTAGTGAATACTTATTTTCTCCGAAACATTAGATTTTCACTTTTATGAGGTATTCAGATGAATTGCCCCTTACATGCCCATGCATGCAGCGCGGACTTCCATCATTTACCTCACATTTCCACCACTGTTACGTCAACACAGTACATCAAGAATGGGCACCGTTATGCCAGGCCCGCCAGTACACAAGTGGTGGGCCACTATGCAAAGGATGACCAAATTACGTCAAGGGTAGGACCCAGCATGCCATGGTTGCACAGATTATCCTAAAAATGGTGACCATTATTTCAGGGGAGCGGGCTGTCCTGCCTTACATGTTCAACTGTGCAAAGAATGACCACCATTGTACCACGTCTAGGCTCAATCATGACAGAGATGGCTATTAAAATCCAAGAAATGTCATCATTATGCTAGAGCCGGTATCCCATACCTTGGATTGGCTCCGTTAAGTGAAGAAAGCCCACGATGTGTCAAGAATGGGCAGCATTATGCCACACCCACCCTTACGAGAGTAGTAGGACAGATGTCCCTGAATGGCATTTATTTTAAGAGTGGGTCCCACCATGCCACGATAGCCCACAATATGCCAACCATGGGCATCATTATGCCCAGGATTAGCCCTTTAATACCATGAATGCAAACCTTTCTTCCCTTTTATCCCTCCGCTACCCTTCTCACTCCAAATAACTAATACCCACCACTCAAATTACTTTCATATTTCACCATAATAATTCAGCACTAATCCTTTATGGGTTTCCGGAGTAGCGTGCTTCAACACCCCATCAGGGGTAACAAGCGCTATATAAATACAAAGCTTTTTTTCCCTCTTCTATCCTTCTGCTATCCTTCCAAATCCAAATAACTGACTAACCTATCCACCACTTAAAATTTACTTGCATGTTGCACTATACTAATTCAACACTAATCCTCTATGGGTCCCGGAGTAACGTGCTACTCGCCGAAAAAGCGCTTCGACGCCTCGTCAGGGGTAGTAAGCGCTATATAAATGCAATTACAATACAATACAATACAATATATTCCACCAATGTTTATCATTATTTGAAGACTAGCATTATTCCAGATTATGTATGAAGACAGAGCTCCTCCTTATGTAATCCCTAAACTGCCCCCCCTCAGCTGCATAGCTCCTGGATTCACTGCAGGAAACAATGGTTCATGTGGAAACATTGAATAAACACTTTGAATTCTTGAAAGACACAGAGGAAGTGGAAAAGACCAATGCCCTCCTATGTTGGGTTTACTATTTAGAAGTTAACAAATGAGACAGACCGATGCTTTAAAACAAATAAAATCCAAATATACCTATGAAAAGCATGCATTTAATCAAAATGGTTACATCATTTCTGGAAACGAATGATAGCTTCAGAAAAGTAGGTGCTTGTGAAAATAGTGTTTTTGAAAAGGGTGTGGTGCTAATAGTGCGTGAGACAAAGAATAGCAGAAAAATAATTTTTAGGATCTACTCTGAAGGACATGGCTGCTGTTAGTTTTTATAGGGGGACATTAATTATATATTTTTCCATCTATAATAAAAACAAATTTCAAAGCAGTCCAATTTTAAAGTATAGTCAAAGTTTCAGTTTCTAAGAGTGAGGTAAGCTTGTGGGGTCTTCCTCAGGACAAAGGTAAATATGCACCTCAGTTAAAGAATGGAAAAGTCTGTCCAATAGGTCCAGTAACTCCATAAAGTGCCAACCCATGCAGCTATTAAAAGCAACCCGTTAGAGGAATGGACCGTGGTTTGCCAGACCCAGCTGGAGTGAGATGAACGGAATCTGATCCACCTTGAAATCAAAAGAACAGTGTTTGCAGCTCAAAAAAGCATAGTAGTGAGTGCTTACCAAGTTCCTCATGTAATCCATGTAATCACATTCTGGAAAGCTATGTGCTCAAAATGGAAGCACCCATTAACAATTGAACAATTGGGTGGCCAGGAAGGACACTGATATTTTTTAACGGTTTTGCATCCCCAACTATCATGCTGCAAAACTGATCATCTTAGGTGGCTCAGAATACAAGAAAGCCAAGACTCTACTGGGATGGAGTTGACCTATAGTCTGGAACACTCTAATGCTCTACATTAGAACAAACCCTTCCGACAACTGGGGAATAGACTCAAAGTCCTTCTCTTCCAGCACCACTTCCGTGCCACAATGTGCACAAAGACTCATGCATATCCCCTTTACAAGTTTACGGATCACTGACAGAATATCGGAAACAAAAATATTGTGTGGACAGAACATCATGTCAAAAATGTCGAGAACCAAAATATCGAGAAGGTCAGTGCAAATAGGTAAGTATAGATTTACTATTCTTAACTCCACATTTATGTACCTTGAAGATATATATATTGTCAAGGTACATATATGTGGAGTTATATATAGTAAAACTTTGCTTACCTATAGAAACTTACCTTCACAATATTTTTGTCCTCGATATTCTTGACACGATATTTTGTCACACAATATTTTTGTTTCCGATATACTGTCTAAATACCCAAGTTTACATTACAGTGGCTCTGTCAAGCACTGTATGTCCTGTGTAGACTGCGGTTATACATCTTTTTGTGTAACCCACTTCAAGTTGTGTTAATCCTATGAAACAATATCATGGTCCTCTTAACAGGTGGACTTCTGAACGCTCTCAACTCCCACCTCCCACCTCCCAGACACATCCAACCCAGAACAGACATCAGAGAACTTCTCCCAGTGGATCACAGAATGTGGCAACACAATCGCCCTTGCCAAGCCAGCCAAAACCATAAGACCTATAAGAAGAGTCAACTGGTTCACCACAGTGCTGAAATCCACCAAACACAACTGCCGGCATCTAAAAAAGGAAGTGGTGCGCCAGCAAAGAGACAGGAAACCACACCATCTCCAAGATAGTACTCAACCAGTACCAGCTCCTCCTGAAAGAAACAAAGAAGAACATCCTAGCAGACCGCAGAGAAGCCAGCATTAACCACAGCAAGGAACTCTTCGCCATTGTGAAGGAGTTCTCCAACCCCACAGCCGCCGGGAACGACATCACCCCATCCCAAGAACTGTGTGATACCCTGGTGGATGTCTTCAACAACAAGATCTCAGCTATCTACGAAAACTTCAAACCCGCCACCAATAGTATAAGCCTGCTCACACCCACAAACACAATCCCCGAATGCCTGCTCACCCATTAGGACACGCTCACAACTCAAGCCACAATTTCCATCATGACCTATGTGTACTCTGGAGCACCCACGGACCCCTGTCCTCACCCTTCAACCTTGGGAGCAAGACGATTGGCAACGAGCTCAAGAAACGCCTGAAGACCTCCATCACCTTGGCCTACTTCCTTGAGGACTGGAAACACGCTGAAGTGAGACCCTTCTTAAAAAACTATCCGCTGATCCAGCAGAACCGAAAAACTACTGGCCCATCTCCCTGTTCCCCTTTCCAGTAAATGTTCTGAAGATGGGAATCACCAAGCAACTCATCGAACACCTGGAATACAACAACCCCCTGAACCCCTGTCATTCCGGATTCTGAGCCAACCACAGCACCAAAACAGCCCTGATCGCAGCCACCGATTACCTCAGGGCCCTCCTAGACCATGCAAAATGGCAGGCCTCATCCTCCTGGACCTGTCAGGTGTCTTCTACACTGTCTCCCATCACATCTTGATCAACAGACTCCACCACATCAGAATCCAGGGAGACGCCCTCAAATGGATCGCTTCATACCTCACCAGAAGAACCAAGAGAATCTGTCTCCCACCGTTCATCTCAGAACCCAAGAAGATCATCTGTGGCGTTTTCAAGGATTTTACCCTGAGTCCCACCCTCTTCAACACGTACATGACCCACTTGGCCAACACCGTCAGATCACATGGACTCAACATCATTTCCTACGTTGACGACACCCAGCTCATCCTCTCGCTATAAGATGACCCCGCCACCATCAGAGCCAACTTCCACAGATGTATGATGAACGTCGCCCACCAGATGAAGGACAACTGTCTCAAGCTCAACTCTGACAAAACGAAAGTCCTCATTTTGAGAACAACACCTCGCCATGGAACGACGCATGGTGGCCAGCTGAACTCGGCTCATCCCCCACCCTGACAGATTATGCCCACAACTACAGCATCATCTTAGACAGCAAGCTATTTATGAATAAATTGGTAAACGCTGTCTCATCCACCTGCTTCCATACCCTACATATGCGCCGCAGGATCTTCAGGTAGCTCACAGGCAACACCAGAAGGACCGTCACGCAGGCCTGCGTCACCAGCAGGATGGACTGCGGGAACACATTCTACGTAGGAATCACTGCAAATCTCCTGCAGAGACTACAGACAATACAAAACTCAGCTGCCAGACTCATCCTCGACCTCTCCAGACGAACCCACATCACCAGTGGCAGCTGGTATCAGGGCAGAGTGGCGGGGTCGGGTAAGGGAGGGGAACGTGTGGGGGATGACGGATGACAATGAGAAAAAAAAAGAAAAGAAAACCACTTTCTTTGAGCTCGCCGCATCATCGACTCGGTGCTCTTCAGCTGCAAGGCACTGCCTCCCAGACTCCTCTGTGGCCAATCCCGACGCTTCTCTTATGCATGAGCGCAGCATCAGGATTGGCCTGAGTGCCCTCGATTTGTGCTCGCAGAGGTACTTGAAGCCCGTGCCTGCATGTCTCCAACCCGCCAATTCAGCTCGGGTTTGAGATATTCAGTGCGCGTATCGGTTTGGAAGTCCTGATTCGGCGGGCCAAACCAATATACGCACTGATAGCAGTGCTGACACACCCCCTTTCCAGCCTGTCATCGTCTGGCCCCGCTCCCAAGACTCGTTTAAAAAATAAAACGATAATAAACCTGTATTATTATTATTATCGTGTTTTTGAGTTTTGTGGCTGCTGGCGGGAAGGGGTGGGGTGATGCTAATCCCCCATATCGGAGGAGCCGCCGCTGCACATCACACCCCACCTCAAGAAGCTACACTTCCTCGTGATCCAGAAAAGATGCCAGCTCAAGATGTTGACCCACGTATACAACTCCCTGCATAACGAAGGACCTGCATACATCAACAAATGCATGACCTTACACCTACCGACCACACACCTACGATCTGCCTCCCTCTCTCTTGCAGACAACCCCTGGATCCACCCAAGCAACAGCAGAGGGGCTCCTTCTCACACCTTCCGGCCAAAGCATTGAATGACCTGCCCCTGCACCTCCGGACCGCCTCATTGCTCCAGGTGTATGAACAGACCACCATGAATCAGTTAGCAACTTCAGCACCTTGAGACCCTCACGGGTGATTTGCTGTGCTTTTACAACCCTTGATTGATTGATTGATTGAACTAGTTGATGCTGACTGGTTCTGCTTTTGGCCCTAGTCTCCTCCTTTTGCTATGTATTTATCTTCCTAACTGTGTAGGTTTGTGCTACCCTGGTGGGATCGGTTTGAACAATGCAAAACTACGACTTAATAAATAAGTAATTTTCCAGGCAAACCATGCCTTGGATTGCCCACTCCCTACACATTTAGGGGTATATTTCCAAGGGTATAGCGCCACCAGAATGTCACTTTTAACCTTTCTCCATATTTACAAAGCAGCGCTAAACCAAGTATCACTTTGCGTGAAAGTGGCGTGCAATGGGTGTTGCCGTGGGCGTTCCACCTTAACACCCATTGCATTTTGACGCTGCCCCAGATTTACAAGGAGGTGTAAATCTGAGGCAGCGCCAAAAACTAACGCCGTGCAAGAGCAGGCGTTAGAATGGTGCAACGAGGAGAAATACTTTTATTTCTCTTCGTTTTTGCTGTATCTCTATGTCCTGCATTCTGCAGCACACACAGAAAGAGCAAAATGCCATTAATGATTGTTTATATGGGGAAAGGTGTTACTTCCTGCCCATAAACAATCATTAAATAATGACGATTTGCTACTTCTGTGTGTGCTGCAGAATGCTTGGGCCCATTGAGTCTCCTGCTCCCCCTTTGGCTGCATTCTCCCTGAAATGAAATGAAATAGAGTATTTGATATAGTGCGCAGCTACACAAACTAGAGTGTCCTGGCGCGTGACAGTGGAACTGACTCCAGATACAAGCGTTTCTGAACACCTCAGTCCATTCCCAAGACTTATTCCTCATCCCCTCTCGCCTGTCCCTTCATTTCCCCTCTCGCCTGTCCCTTCATTTCCTCTGTCCTGATCTCTCCAAAGCATCTCTACTGCCTCCACAGCAAAAAAAGTTATGCAAATAATCAGCATAACATAAGAAGTAGGGGGTCAAGTCCCAGCTCTTCCAACGTGCACACACTGTGATCCTAAACTAACACTTTATTGCATATGGATTAAGTAACACATTTCAGAAAAGGTAGCTTTAAATAAAAGAATGAAGATCACCTGACAATTGAAAATTGTGTTTAATATCCGTAACGAGAGCTAGACTAATACATAATACGCCCTTACATTGTCCTATTGTGAAACACTGATTGAAATGTACACGCTTAACAACAAATAGGACAAGTCTAGTAACCTCTGACTGTTGGTGATTGCTTGAAGTGAAGTCATTGTTTTTAAACTACAGATGTTAAAGCAATGAAACAATAATAATTCCTGACAGTGAGATATCACAGCACAGTGGAAATAATGCACGCGATTCTATAAAGTCTAATTCGTCCAGTTGACCAAATTCTGTGAATGTTCTTTGCACTGCACGACGTGCCCGGTCTCCAGCTTCCACCTGATTCAGGCAGGCTGTTGTGATTGTTTTTACAGCGTCTTTTATTTGATTTTATGTTTTTCTCTGCAGTGCAGTCAAGACCCCTAGCACTTAAGCATCTAATGCTACTCACAATCACCATGGTAACCCTCCAGTCTCAGGAGTGAGTGGATGTGGACCACTGGCTACATTGTCATCTGTGGAACTAAGGTTTCTGGGTATCTAATCCTGACTTCCTCTCTTGACCCAATCATGTTATTTTAGGAAAGTGACTTTATTCCTATTGGCATCCTTTTGCTTTTCAGTCAAGGTTGGAAGATCTCAGAAACAGGATAAGCTCCAACTTTATCAGGCGCTATATGAAATAATGAATATCTGTAGTTTAACACATCATTCTTGAATTGGCTGAAACTGTTTTGCTAAGCACCATGTAAACAACCAGTCCTTCTTTTCAATATTTATGAGATAAAGTGCACACAAATGTACATGTTAAGGATGAATCTATGTGTAATTGATGAAAAACACATTTGTGGAAGCCAGTTCTGATGACCCCTTTTTCTGGAACCGGTTTCCACAACTTTTTTCACAATAAATAACAATCATGAGATTGTCGAAACTAACCTGGTGAATATGCTTCTTGGTGCAAATTGTGAAATGCAGTTTGTTTTCATCATTCTGTGTTTTTTTTTGCTGTTCTTTATTCTCTATTTTTTCCAAGGAAGTCCCCTCTACTCCCACTCAAAAAACCCATCTGCCTCTTCCCGCTTCTTCCTAAATTAATCATTTATTCTACGTAAACCCTCTCCATATCATTTTTTTTAATCAAACTAATTTAGCCATGTATATTTTCCTTATTCTCAAAAACAATTTTGGGCAGATTTACAAGGAAGTGCCGCAGCGCGACAACGCAAGCCCTTTGGCTGCGCCACGCTGCCGCACTTCCAAAGCACAGGAATGCGACATATTTACAATAATATGTCGCATTCCTCTGCTCTCCCCTGCGCTGGCGCACAAACAGCTGCCATGCGCCGGCGCAGGCACCCATGCACCATGGTGCAAGTATACCTGCGTCATGGGGAGATTGTTTTTGTGCAGGAAGGGGCACCTCCCTGCACAAAAACAATCACTACAGGCATTTTCCTCTTTCAATGCACGCTGTAGAATGCAGCACGCATTGAAAGAGGAAACAAGCATTGGCATAGCCAATAGGTCTCGCCTTTGGAACCTTAAAAGTATTTAGTAATGCAGTACAATATCCTTGGTGCAACAACATCAACTGTTGCATGTCTAAACACTTATAAGGTCCCAAAGGCGAGACCTATTGGCTATGCCAATGCTTGTTATTCTTCTGATCTGTTTTTCTAAAATAAACAATAAGTAAAAATAGGACATTTATGGCAAGACTATGTTTACTTTCTGCAAGCTATAAGGCACTACAGAAACGAGCGATCTCTCTGCATGTTTCTATATATACTGAGCTACAGCGTTTTTGTTTTTTAACCTGGCTAAAATGATATTGAACACAGAAAAGGTGAAGGGAGGAATGCTTGCATTAAGAGTAACCATTGGCAATCTTGTGTGGTAGCATCACAACCCATCATTCTTTTTGCCCATCATGCCACTTTAGTTCGGCCAAGGAAATGTCCTGACATGGCTCTTGTGCTTACTGTGCCACTGGAACTACCCTACATCAGACTGAAAGATCCCAAATTAGCGTGTAATCGGTCTTGGCTTGTTTGTGTTCTGTTTGAGGGAGGACCTGGCCTAGCAGTTCGGGCTGAACTGTTCATATTGGAGCAGAGTCAAGACTGATTTGTATATGACTGGGTCATATCTGCACCCATACTATCTCTTTGAAATGAAAGAGTGAGACAATAAGAATTTAAGAGGTTTGCGGGAAGGGTGAAGATGTGATTATTCATAATAAGGAATAAAATACCCTCTGCCACACGATAATAAGATACTGCATGTTATCTAGGAGTTCCATTATCTTCCTCATAAATAAACTCGGCCTTTAGTCTCTCTCTATTAAAAGGTCTCTATAACTCCTCTATGACTTGCAAGAGCCTACTAATGTACCGTAGGTGATACTTTATCCCATAGATAACAATGGGGAGGCCGCAATCCCAGTATAAAAGCACATCACTAATTTCCTTATTACAGGCGACTTGAGAGGTCTCTAGTCACTTGTAATAACGAAATTATGTAGCTGCTCAACTGCAAGATGTGATGCCATAATACCTGTTGCCAGAGCCAGCGGCAAAGGTAAAAGGAACGTCACACAGCATCATAACAGCCACAATTCAAACAAAGCAAGCAACGCTGGCTTTTGATTCTTCTGATATGTTTTCATAAAAGAACAGCGATGAACAGGGGAGTGAAACAATACTACATTAAATATGGGGAAAGCACCTTCACCTGCATACTTTAAGGCTATTCCAAGTCACTGACTGGTGCAGGGAACAGTGACGTTACTGGTGACGTAATGCTCTTATTAAAGGTGCAATTACATTCTCCTGTGTATTATAAATGCCCCTGAGTCCCGAGCTAAGGAAAGAGGAGGCATGGGGCTTGACATGGGTTTTTGAGAGTCTGCAGAAGGCAGGTTTGTCCATGGGTTGTGTTCGCTTCTTTTCCAGGTTATGGATATAGCGAAAAAGTACGAAGACATGGGGGGTGGGGGCTGTAAGAGATGAAGGGGAAGCGCGCAAGCAAGAGAGGCAAAGGGAACGCGGAAAGGAC
This sequence comes from Calotriton arnoldi, assembly GCA_963921515.1. Classification (NCBI taxonomy): domain Eukaryota; kingdom Metazoa; phylum Chordata; class Amphibia; order Caudata; family Salamandridae; genus Calotriton; species Calotriton arnoldi. Next base: position 1,970,796 of record CAWUFW010001341.1, read on the forward strand.
AGAGGAAGTTAAAGAATGATTAAGAGGAAAGGGAACGCGTCATTCAGAGGGCGGGGGGGAAGAACGATAACAATCGAAGGTGGTGAGTGAGAGGGGTAAAACAGGGAATTTGAAAATAACGCAGACCAGCAATAAATCAAAATGCCCCGTGGCCACAAACAGACCTGCAGTGTACCAGGGATACGGACGGTCTGACAATCCTGGCTTAAACAACGCTTCTATAGAGCTCAACCCCGTGGACAGCGTGAGTCACACATCACAAGGCATGGGCAACTACAAGCGGGGCGGAGCTCCTCGAGGTTTCCACTCTTCCGCACGAAATTCCCAAGCTAACCTATTTAGCACCAGTTCTCGATGGGCGTTTACTACAAGGAACGCGCTTGCAGGGAGGAAGTGTGTGTAAGACATTCATATAACACGCGCTAAAATGAACAGCTTTATTGGCGCTGCTCAACTTCCAATCACTCAGGAAATTTAACAAGCGCGGCCACGCGGCCGTGAAAGGAATGTGAGGTATGCAGCTGGCACCCGGCCGCGCTGCTGCTCGCTCCCGAGCTCCCTAGGCCAGGGGAGAGAGAAGGCGGGACATGCACCCGCCTTTGGCCAATTGCGTGCTGTCTTTCTTAGAAAGACGCACGCAAAGGCCAATAGCGTGTAAGCAAAAAAAAAAGCATACGCACGAGCGTGTGGTCCGAGTTAAAAGTCCTTACTAGAAGCCTCGCAGAGCAGCGCATGCGCGCTGGCTCAGGCGAGACCTAAAAACGAGGAGAAATGAAAACATTTCTCCTCGTTGCGCCTCGCTACGCCTCCCCTGGGGAGGCATTGCATTTGGGTGGCGTAGCATTCTAACGCATTTCCAGATTTACGCTTCCTTGTAAATCTGGAAATGTGTCTTGTTTCATGGGTGTTGCATGGGAACACCCACAGCAACACCCATGGAATGCCCCTTTCACGCACAGTGCTGCGTGTAAAGGGGCCATATTTACAAGGACAGGAAAAGTCACGCCGGGTGGCTTTTCCTGTCCTTGTAAATATGGGGCAGAGAAATACGCCACCAGTTCGTAACAAAAAGTGACGTACTGGTGGCGCAGGGCGCTTGTAAATCTGCCCCTTTGTTATGTCTCGCCTAGCGCAGCGCGCATGCGCTGCTCTAGGAGAGGGCTCTTGGAATCACTTAAGACTTCCAAGAGCCTTCTCCGTGTGGGTCGGCCTCCTCCCACACATTCCATTGGCCTTTGCGTGTGGCTTTCAAAAATTGAAAGCCCGCAATTGACCAAAGGTGGGATCATGTCCCGCCTTCTCTCTAAATGTTGACTCCCAGGGCCTAGGGTTCTCGGGAGCGAGCAGCAGCGCGGCCAGGTGCCAGCTGCATACTTAACATTCCTTTCAGTGCACGCGCACCACACGCGGTCTTGTTTTTAACATTTGCATTTCCGCCTCCCAGTTCTCACAGGCCCAGCACTGCGTCACACTGAGGTCACCTCCACATGTCTGTTCACGCACCTTCTGCCCTGTTGTGTCTACATCACAGCCACACGTACCCTCAGACGCGCACTCTCCCTACACTGTGCAGCTGTTTCACGTGCACCCCCCACACAGGGCAGTGCTTAGCCACGCACCCTCCGAGCTTTGTAACACTCACTTGCAGCCTCCGACTCTGTACACCTCCAGAGCCACACACCTACTCCCTATGTGTACCTCTCCTCCTTCAAAGAGGGGCCCGTACCCGGCCACACGCTTTCTCAGCGTAGTGAAACTCCCCTGGATGTCTAGCTCCTCTTTACTCCTCTTGGTGCTATATCGTATGCTACGGGAGCAGGCACAGTGCTGTGAGGTGAACAAGGGAGGGACCCTCATTTCCTCACAGCTGTGATCGGCAGCAATCTGAGTTTGTCAGGCATGTGCGTCACACTGAGGTCACCCCCACATGTCTGTTCACGCACCTTCTGCCCTGTTGTGTCTACATCACAGCCACACTTACCCTCAGACACGCACTCTCCCTACACTGTGCAGCTGTTTCACGTGCACCCCCCACACAGGGCAGTGCTTCGACGCGCACCCTCCGAGCTTTGTAACACTCACTTGCAGCCTCCGACTCTGTACACCTCCAGAGCCACACACCTACTCCCTATGTGTACCTCTCCTCCTTCATAGAGGGGCCCGTCCCCGGCCACACGCTTTCTCAGCGTAGTGAAACTCCCCTGGATGTCTAGCTCCTCTTTACTCCTCTTGGCGCTATATCGTATGCTACGGGAGCAGGCGCAGTGCTGTGAGGTGAACAAGGGAGGGCACCTCATTTCCTCACAGCTGTGATCGGCAGCAATCTGAGTTTGTCAGGCATGTGCGTCACACTGAGGTCACCCCCACATGTCTGTTCACGCACCTTCTGCCCTGTTGTGTCTACATCACAACCACACTTACCCTCAGACGCGCACTCTCCCTACACTGTGCAGCTGTTTCACGTGCACCCCCCACACAGGGCAGTGCTTCGACGCGCACCCTCCGAGCTTTGTAACACTCACTTGCAGCCTCCGACTCTGTACACCTCCAGAGCCACACACCTACTCCCTATGTGTACCTCTCCTCCTTCAAAGAGGGGCCCGTCCCCGGCCACACGCTTTCTCAGCGTAGTGAAACTCCCCTGGATGTCGAGCTCCTCTTTACTCCTCTTGGCGCTATATCGTATGCTACGGGAGCAGGCGCAGTGCTGTGAGGTGAACAAGGGAGGGCGCCTCATTTCCTCACAGCTGTGATCGGCAGCAATCTGAGTTTGTCAGGCATGTGAGGAGGGACACTGACCACCAAAAAATACAATAATTCTGTTTTAAATGCAAGCCTGCAGCTGTACCACAACTACAACGTGTCAACAACATCGGTAGTCATAGGCGCCCTGTTGACACGTTCTGTAGTGTACACACCACGCACACACTTGACACATACTGTAGTGTACACACCACGCACACACTTGACACGTACTGTAATGTACACACTACGCACAATCCATCATGCTCAGTCTTCTGAATGAAAGGCAGCTACCGTTGAATAAATAAACACTGATCGTGTCTCCGAAGTCTGCGCTCGGTATTACTCACAGTGAGTTCTCTAGAACCTTCCTTTCAGAAACTGTTGCTAAGCTCGAAACTGCATTAAAGTTTTGCAAGGTTTGGCTCCCCCTAACCCACGGCTCTTACCTTCATTAGGTACGCCTTCTGTGTTGTGTACCGTTCCCATTGTACCCTTCACACTTTGTAGCACACAGTGTAGACAAGGGTATTCATAGACAAGTGTAGACACTTTCTAAACAAAAGGGGTCATACATGGTTCGGCGAAGTGGCAAACTCTCTGCAAGGGTTAACTGGTCACCTTTCAGTTGACGATTGCTGCATTCGGGTGTTAAACTGGTACTAATGAGATGCAGCTTTGCTCATACACTATTAGTAGTTGTTAAACTGACAAAAAACTGAAATATTACTGCTACAAATTGTGCCACATTATGTTACATATTCGACTTTTCTTGCCGCATAATTATGTCAAACCTATTCTTTTCTGCCACTTAATTCTAGTGGCCGTGCTATAGTGCTTTATAATGTTTAATTAGCTGATGTAAGAAATACCTCATGGGCAGATATTTCTATTGTTCTGGCGTCAATCTGGCACTAACCAGATGTGGCAACAACACCTTGTCACAGCCTGGAGTGCTGGTCCATTGGCAGAACCCCCAATCTGAAGCGAGAATAAACAGTATACATGGGTGGCGGGTCATTATATCCAAATAAGTTTTTCTGCCTCTATAGATTTTGTTTCCAACTATCGCTATCATGTACTGCTAGTAACTGCGGCCTCCGTGGTGGTTCTTTCTGGCTTATCTGTACGTCATAGAAATTTTCTACATTCAGAAATAAATCAAACTAAAGGGAAAGTTGAAAGAAGTGAAGGGAGACAGCAGCTCAAGTATTTAGGATTAACAAGTCAGGATTCACGGTGTTACAATGCGCATGAAGCACACAACAGGAAGTAGCTACGAATAGGTCACATTATAGTACTTGGTGTCATGTGACACAGAGCGCCACCCTCTGACACAAATGTCACCTGATAAGTAATGTAAACCCTTCTCCCCACCATAATAACAAAAAGATACAACCAGGCCTGGACTGGCCCAAAAGCAGCAGCAAATGCTGCTCAGTGTGCACATTCACCCTCCTGCCAATAAGAAGGATTACTGCCTTCACTATTGAAAAACATAGCCAATAGGTCTCGCTTTTGGGACCTTATAAGTATTTAGTTATGCAGCACAATATCCTTGGTTCAACAACATCAACCGTTGCATGGCTAAACACTTATAAGGTCCCGAAGGCAAGACCTATTAGCTATGCCAATGCTTGTTTTTTAATTCCTTCCCCATCCCTGTGATACAAGTGAGTTCCTTGCTTCTGTTTTCACCTGCCAGACCCCAGTGCATTGTCGCTCCAGCCTCTTTTTTATATACTTACTGTGTCTTTGTTTTCCTCTCCCTCTTCCGTGGCCATCTTCTTCTGTTTTTCCATTACCCTATAAGGACTTGTGCACCTTTCTCAGCAATGAGTCGTTAGTTTCATTGGCGCTACGCTTACGCTTAGTTCGCACCCACACTTCGTTCCCTCCCCTTTGTTGTTTTCCTCCTGTTTGGGACCCTTGGTGATCCCAGTCTTGTGCCTCCGATTAGTATGTTGTACTGTGTTGCTGTGCCTTGTTTCTCCTAATTTACTCTTCACAGTTGGACCGGTGTGTTGTCAGCAGCCTCATGGGTGGTCAGCTGGTTTCCAGGTTGGCTCATGCTTGCTAGAGCTATACCCACTATAGAGACCGGTAAGCCTGCTAACTAAGAAAAACAGAAAGCTTCAACTTCCATCAAATAGGAATCGTTTTTAAATTTATATAGAGTGTTTAATTTTATTAGAGTATTGCTCGTTTTTACCAAGGAATTTATAATAGCAGGTTGTGCGCTGTCACCCTAAAATACTCTTTGTGCTCCGGAAGAGATACAGGATTGCTTTCTGTCCTCGCTTCTGATGCACAGATAGGGCCTAATTACGGTTTTTGGCGTAGCAGTGGCGCGGCTGTGCAAACCGCTGTGCAACCGCTCCGCAAAAGCTCGCGCCGGCCGCCAGATTACGACTGGCAGGCAGGCGGCGTGGCAGTCCCATGGCAGTGCCTCTTTTAAAGGCGGCGGTGTCATTAAAAAAGGCACCGTAATGGGACCACACTGCAAGGTTCCTGCACGGCATGGACTCAAAAGTACATGCAGTGCAGGAACCTATGTGCATGCACACAGGAGGGCACATGTTATGACCCTCTGTGTGCATCCACATATGTTTGAGGCCCTGTAGGGCCCCCTTTGTTTCCTCTCTGCCAGGGTTTTCATGGCGGTGGAACTCGTTATATGCTTGGCGGGACCGTGGCGGTCCCGCCAAGCATATTGCGGTCTCTGACTGCCACTCCTATGCCAGGACAAGCGGTTCCCTGGCGGGGCCGGCAGTCCCAGGGAGGTCCAACTGCCCGAGTCTTAATCGGGCAGTCGGACCGCTGGTGCAGCGATGGCTGTATTCACCACCACCGCGCCACCATGAATCTGGCGGTTCTCGGACCGTCAGACTCATAATAGGGCCCATAGTGTTTTTGGATGGATGCCTGTTTTCTGCCTTCTAATAGTAAGAGCTCTTATTTTGATATCATTACTCACTTGTGATAGGTTGTTACAACCTGGTAATGACATGTTTTGTCTACTACCAGAATGTTTTAATGCTTGAATGTGCCTGTAATAAAACAATGATACTTCATAAAATGATAATCTATTCCATTGTATAATAATTCAAAATAGGAGTAGTGGTAGCAGTACCAGTACCAGTCATAATCATAATAATGTTCCTATCAATATTATGATCACTGGTTGTAGAAACCTTAATCCACTAAAAATAATTTAGAAATTAGAATGCCTCGATGGCATCTTCCATTTCATATGTTCTGCATTTCTTTGCAACCACTGCACCATGTGTAGGATTTACAACCTCAAAGACATTGATTATAGATGAAATTTAAGTGAAGGTTTCATACTGTATTTCAATTTCCAACTATGTGGTTATTGGTTAATCGTGTTTTGCATGGAGTAGTCTCTTAATTCGTCCTATTAGAATTTCTGTATATAGTACATAGAGTTTTGATTGCATCCAAGGGATTTGCACTGAAGCAAAAAACGTAGGGGCAGATTTACAAGCCCCTTGCGCCACTTTTGCGTCACTTTTCCCATGTTAAAAGTGACGCAAAAGTGGCGCAAAGGGCTTGTAAATCTGCCCCGTAATTTTTCCACAAAAATGGAGCAAGCAAATTTTACCTGTCAATATTGCAGAAATCTTTTTGCATTAAGGCAAATTAGATTGAGGGACTATTGCTAAGCATTTACTTATTCATCTATTAAAGGGTTTTGTAAAGTGCTACATATATCGCTTTATCATTAGCATATAATTCATATTTTGTAAAAAGAATTCCTAGTCCAAGAACAGCCCTATGGGGCGAATGGTGAAGCAAACTGATTTTGCACCTCTTCCCTATTCACGTAATTTAAAAAAATAGAGAAAACTAATTTTTACGAAAGCAAAATTACATCATTCCCCTTTGAAGAGTGGAAAAATATATTGCTAATTTCTTATATTATTCTAACAGCATTTGCATAGCACACTTCTAACAAGTTTAAGTCGCCATGGCACTTTTATAATGTGGATTTTATTTTATAAAAGATTTGGATTATGTAAGGTAAATCGTGTATCAGTGTTCACTGCAAGCTTTAAAAAAATGTTGCAAATGGATTTGCCCTGTTTTTTTTCACTAGTGCAAAGTATCTGTAATAGGGCCCCGGTTCTCCATATCAGGTGACCCGCTGGTGTAATGGAGCTCAGGGAGTGAACAGTAAACAGATGCTCTGGTATATAGTAATGCAGCACTTCACAGAGGAAACCGTCCACATTCCTTTGCAGAAAGGCAGGCAGTAATCAATAACACATCTGATGGCTTTCCCACTGCTTTTCCCTACCTCGAAGTCTGGGATATCAGGGCAGAGAGGCGCGCATGCGCTGCTCGTATACTTAATAGCACATTATCGGCAGGACAGCCTTTATACAGTGGGGGGCAACCTTGTAAACTTGACAGACCACTTCCTGCCTGCTTTGTCCTCGGGGGATGAAGATGCTTCAGGGTGGTATGGGAGGGCCTTGGAGAGCCCACTGGAATGCCACCTTTGTTCCACGGCCAAAAATGGCCTTGGTATGTTTTCCCGACCTCTCCAAAGACTCAAAAATAAAACATAAAATTCCTGTTAGTAAAACTAGAATTGGAATTCCCTCTTTCCTTCAATATGCTTGCTCAGAAATGGTGAAAAAAATTCCATTTTTATTTTCAAAATATAAAACGTAAACCCTACTTAATACACTTAGGGGCATATTTACAAGCCCCTTGCGCCACTTTTGCGCCGCCGTTGCGTCACGCATGTGACACAGCGGCGACGCAAACCATGCGCCGCATTGCGCTATATTTACAACGTGACGCATCTAGGGAGATGCGTCACGTAGTAAACCCCTGCGCCACATGAAACCTGCGTCAAGTTTCATGTGGGCGTACCGGCGCAGGGGGGGGCGTTCCGGCGCAGGAACGCCTCGGAAAAATGACGCAGTGAAATCTACAAGATTTCACGCAGTCACTTTTCGAGCAGCTGGTGCGTCAAATCCTTACGCCTGCTTTAAGCAGGCGTAAGGATTGACGCACCATGTTAGGGATAGGAAGGTTGGAACAGTGCTGGAGTTGCGTCGCGCTTGCGACACAGCTTCAGCACTGCGCCAACCTCCCGCCTAGCAGATGCGTCACGCATCTGCTTATCCTAGCGCCACGATGCGCCGCATTGTAAATGCGGCGCATCGGATGTGGCGCAAGGGTAAACTTGCGTGACGCATTTTCCCTGGCGCATCCCTGCTGATATGCAGGGATGCGCCAGGGAACGTAAATATTCCCCTAAGTTAGATCAATGTTATAATGTGTAGCTTGCTGAAGTCCGGTAATTTACCGCAGAAGACAGTTTCACACTACTTAAGTGTATTATACTATTTCAGTGTAATGATTTTTGTTAGCCCAGTAAAAGGTAACAAGAGCTAAAGTTTTTGGATATCGTGAGACATTTGCCAACAGACCTAAAAACCTTCCTTTTGACAAGCAAACAAAACAAAACATCCAAGAGTGTTATTGATGCGAAAAGCTACAACCTAAGAAATGCCTGCATTTTGTTTCTTTGCGAAAGGAAAGACCAGGCATTCACAACAAACTAAACATTTATTTGATATGAAAGTAATTGTAAGATGTATTTAAAACATTGTAACACATTTTTCATCATTTAAAAAAATAAAACTGTTTTTAATATTTGTGACGAAAGCAGGAGTTTGATTTTATAAGCTCTGACATCTTTCTACAGTAAATTGGACATGTCTAGCAACTTGCAAATGATGGTGATTGTTTCAAATGAGGGCCTTGTTAAAGATTTGAGGAAATGTGACAGTAATAATGTCGGACAGTAAAATGGATGCCACAATTTTGTTAAGTTTCAATTGAAGAATTACTGCTGCATTCCTTTCTCTTCTACCTAGATAGTATGCACAGAGGCCTCATTGTTTGAATCTGATGCACTAAACCCAATCCGAATGTCAATTGGTAATGCCATCACTCTGGGACAGTAATCCTATATTATCTGTGAATGACTCAGAAATCTCAAGTGGTCCCATGTCCTGTTTGAGAAGTACATTTAGTTATATTGATTATTTTCAATGATTTTACTTGTAGATCTGCATTCATAATTAAAAAAGTAAAACCGAAAGTATCAGAATGCAGGGACAGAAAACAAACAATATGTAAAAAGTGAAATAACTCAAAAGTGTCCCCATAATATCACTAAATATAATATCGGTTGAAAGTTTACTTGGACAATGAGTTGCACTTCGAAAATGGTGAAAAATTATCCTCTCGTTTTGAGAAGAAATGTTTAAATGTGGTCTTCATTTAGTTCTTTATTTGGAGATTGTGTTTCACACAGGCGTACCTACATTTGGTCATGTTCAAACCCCCTGAAGTGGATAGTGTGGGGGGTGGGGGTAGTTGGATAATGCCCATACTAGATTTTGAGGGCATGTAAAGAATATAAACAACGTTTTGTAACAAATATCAACTAGCTATTCCCATGTTTTTGTGGAGGGTAGTTTGTGGTGAGGTTAGTATTGGTGGTGGGACAACAGCAGGTGTTAAGGGAATTGAGTTCACTCTTGCCCTTATACGGGTGGAGCCCATCCGCGCTCAGTTATTGGATTGCTGTATCTAACACGAATGTCTGCACCGTTCAGTCTCCGGTAGTTTCCTGAAGAACAGCAAATAGTAAGGTTGTGTCCTCAAACAGAGAAAAGGGTGCTACTATGCATTTGGCCTTGTACTTCTAGGGATTGGTCCCTCCCATTTGAAGTTTGAACTTCGGTTGGGTGATGGTTTGTTTATGATTTGGATAACAGGAGCTCTCTATTTGGAAAGTAATGAGTGGCCAGGTTCTGACCTTATCTTAGTCAGTTGTTATAGAGCACCGTAAGCATGTTACTCAGTACTCTAAATCTGAGTCTAGTTTCCATGGGTTGTTAGTGAAAAGAGTAAACGCAGGTTTCATCAGACTACCGTAGTTCCACCTAAGGCCAATCAGGCTATCAGGTTTTGCGCCAATTGCAGGGGCGGCTCCTCCGTTTGAGTGGAGGAGCATCGCCTCACAGGCCAGAGCTGAAAAATAAAATGGTAATAAAGTTCATTCATTACCATTTTATTTTTTAGCAACCAACCCGTCCTGAACTGAGTGACAGGACGGGGTGGGGGCCAGTGCTGCCAAGTGACAGCAGGGAACTGTGTGCATTAAAATGCGCATGCCCCTTTGGCCCGCCATCTTGCGACAGCTAGACATACATGTGCATTTTAAACTACTCTAACCCAGCTGTCTTAGACAGCTGGGTTAGACAAAGCGCAGGCCTCCAGTGCTCTTGAGAGCACTGAGTGAGGCTGCCCCAAACAATCCTGGTCCTGCTCTCATGCTGTGAGAGTAGCACCAGGATTGGTTATGGGAGCTGGCTGGGTCCCGCGGAAGAGAGACGACCAGTGGAGGAGGATGTTGCGTCGTGCCCTAAGGTAGGTGTTTTATTTTTTTAAAAGATTTTTGCATCCCCCTACACCCTCCCGCCCTCGGTACATGCCAGCCACCACTGGCCAATTGCATTGAACAGAGAGTAGCTGGGGCAGGCTTGTGTAAGCTGTATTGCAGTAGTTGTCTGTCTCTTTAAACACAGCATTTATTTGGGAGTGAATGGTAGCTCTAATTCAAAGACTACACATTGGGGTATAATTTACCGAAAAGAAGGCTTTCCCTCCTCCAGTATTAGATGTAGTTTGAGACACCTTGAATATTGTTACATTTTCCAAGTGGTTGAGAATCTAGATGTTACCTGGAATTTCAAGTGGTTGCGTTCTATTACGGTCGTCAGACTCGCAGACAAATGAGAAGTTGTGGAAATGATAAGCCCTTGCGAACTCCACATAATATCCTTCTCCTTGATGCTCTTATCCTAATTAGTGGACTGTGATAGGAGAGGTACGAACACATGTATGCCAAAGGTGTATCTATGGTCACCATTTCGTCAGTTAGCATTTTTCGTAGGAACCTATGTTCTGCAGTGCTCTGTGCAATGGATAAGTCTAGGAGTAATAAGAAGGTCCGCTACATTGGCTATAGAAAATCCTGTCTCTCGATGATCTTGAGTTGAGTTTGGTGGTCATGAAACATGCTAGGTTCTTCCAAGTATCCTTGCAATTGTCTGTTGGTTTCCTTCCACCAAGATCTTTTGGCTCCAAGTAGCCTCAACCTCAAGCATCTCCAGTGACCAGAATCTTCATCCACACTGCATCGTTTGCACCATGGCCTGCATCTTTTGGTGAGCTGCTTGAGGTCCTCTAGCGACTCCAGTGCGTGCGGCCTGTGGGTCCTGCTGAGGGTCACCTTTGTTTCTTTTAGGTTCCCCTGATTGCTCGGGGCCTGCCCTGACTCCCGTGCTTGTGGTGAGTCAGCTGGACCTTGCTGGTCCTGATATTGCACTTTCTTCGACTTCTACATTGTTTGCAGTTGCCAAGGCTTGTTGGTGCTCCCGATGGACACTGACCCCTCAACTCCCGACATCCGATGTGGGACAGCTCGTGCACAGCTCCTGGTCTTCCTCAGCGTCTCCTGGTCCTCACAGCTGCAGAGTCAAGGTCACCATCAGCTATCCTGCAACTCCCGACATCGGTGGGCATTCATCTTCCAGGTCTCCGGGTCATTCCTTAGTGACATAGACTCTGTCCCCTCTGCTTGCAGGTACTTCTCATCCTGAATCCACCTTCGGATTCCACCGGACACTTTCTCCTTCTCCAGCAGCGGCATCTTCCCGCAGTCCTCCATTGGGTTCACCAGCGGTTTCCGACACTACTTCACACCTATGCACCCGGCTTCCCTGGTGTAGGTAACGTGGGTCCTAGGGTATCCACGGGTGGCGTAGCTCTCCAACCTTCTGTCTTCCATGGGGTTTCTACAGGGTCCACTAGGAATGGTCCTTAATCTTTAAAATTGCAACCGCGACTTATATGTTGATTTGTACGGAGAACGCGGTCGTGTTCCCACACTGCACACGGTCTCCGTGGGGCTCCCAGTCACTCACCTTGGTGGTTCCTTGGGTCCTCAGCACTTCTACATCCTTTGGACATTGTCTTGACACGAGTCGTGGTTCTTATACCACTTTCTTACTATATGGTTTGGTCCACCCCTGGGGTCCACTGTGTATTCTGTGCTATTTACTTGGTTTCAATGCAAAGTATTGTGTGCATTGTGTATATCTCCTGGTAGGAGATATTTGTACGTATTAGTGAGTGTTATATAATAAATACATATTTTTATAAATACATTGTGTGGTTCTTTTTCACTTAATCTATACATATAAGATTGCATTCTGGTAAAACAAGCTGCTTTACACTCCTTCTGGACTAAGCCTGAAGGCTGCTCTCCACAGCTACCACTTAGAGAGCTTTATAAGGTTGTCTAAGACCTCTTAAATCACCATAGGGGTTGTCTGGACTGGTGCAGGGTGCCCACTTACATTAGTGGACATCATATACCAGGCCAGCCTCTCACATTGGTGTGCAGCGATTGGGATTCAAGCCTGCATTGTTTTACCAGATAAATCTTTGTGTTGATTAATTGGAAAACCATCACTAATACTAGGCACATATAATACAAGCTTAGAATAGTAAGTTCTACTGAACTTAGGGTTGGGTAAGCCAAGGGTCTAGCATGCCCTTTCTCCAACCTCAGAGAGTTTAGTTCCCACTAGGTTAGGTAGGTGCAACACCACACCACACTTAGTATTTCTAAAAAAGGAGAAGCCAGTGGCTCTCTGCCCTCAAGATACAGTGAGCTTTCGTTCCAAGAACTGAAAGCACTGTGTGCCTCTAGAAAGCTGAAGATAGGGAAAGGAGCCAACACTCAATGCCCCCTAGAGGTGTTACTGTTAGATGACCTTCAGAAAACAAGTGGGTCAGATGAACAGGAAAGAGTGAGTGGGCAGGGGACTGAAGATAGGCTAGGAGGGGAACCCCTTTATGACCTTGAATCTAACCCTGATCAGGAGGAGCCTAATGGCTCCCACCTGGAAAACTCAGATCTCCCAGAGGATACTACAGGCGGCCCAGTGGGTGCCCCCTTTGTTCCTCCTGGGAGGGTTCAGAGTAGACCAAGGAGGGCAAGATCCTCCTCTAGAGAATCCAATGCTTCAGGACAGTCAATAGTGACCTCCATATCTAGTAAGAGAGAATATCAAATGCTTGAACTTGAGAAAGCAAGGCTTTGGCTCAGGCAAGAGCAGTTGGCCCTTGACAAAGAGTCCATAGAAGTCCAGAGAGCAAGGAAGAAATTGGGACTAGAGTCCCATGGTGGCAGCAACAGTGTCCCTCGAGTTAGAGAAATGTCTTTTGACCACAGGAACCTGAACAAGATAGTCCCTCCCTACCATGTTGGGGATGACATCCACAAATGGATAACTGCCTTGGAAAGGGCCTGTAAAGTTCAGAGGGATCCCCAGGAGCAGTGGGCAGCTATCTTGTGGCTCTCCTTTGCTGACAAAGGTAGAGATAAGCTCCTCGCTGTTAGAGAAGAGGATGCTGATAATTACTCAGTACTGAAGAGTGATCTCATAGATGGGTTTGGCTTAACCACTAAACAGTATAGTATTAAGTTCAGACACACCCAGAAAGCACAAACCCAGGATTGGGTAGATTTTGTGGATAGTGCCATTAAGGCTCTGGAAGGCTGGCTACATGGTAGCAAAGTGTATGACTACCAAGATTGTACAATTTGATTATTAGGGAGCAGATCCTTAATAATTGTCAGAACCAGCTTTTGCACCAGTACCTGGTGGACTCTGATCTGACCTCTCCCCAAGAATTGGGAAAGAAGGCAGACAAATGGGTTCGCACCAGGGTGAAGCAGAAAAACCAGGGCAATGGTGGTGACCAGAAGAAGCAAGATTCTTCTAAAACTCAAGATAAGGGTGGGGACAAGGGTAAAGATAAAAAAGAGTCTTCCCAAGGGCCCCAAAAACCTGCATCTCGGGGGTAGTCACAAACATCCAAGAAAGGCAAGAAGAAACCTTGGTGCTATGTCTGTAAGGTAAAGACCCATTGGAAAAAGGATGCTGATTGTCCGAAGGCCAACAAAACTTCTACTACCACTACCCCTAAGGCAATTGCCCCCCCTCGCTCCAGTACAAGTGGTAGTACAACAACCAAGGGATTAGTAGGGTTAACCTTGGGTTCTGAGATGGGTTCTGGCTTAGTCAGGACTCCAGCTCAGGCTGTTTTGGTCTGTAATGGTGGCATAGATCTTAGTCACTCTCACTAACTTGGGCAAGTACAGACAACAGCCTTTAATAAATGGATGAGGCAATGGCCTACAGGGACACAGGGGCCAGTGTCACTATGGTGACAGATAAACTTGTATCTCCTGAGTTGGGCAAGTGTACCAAGTGACCAATGCTAGCAATGTCAGGACTGACCATTCCTTGGCAGTTGTGAATCTCAGCTGGGGAGGGGTAAATGGACCTAAGAAGGTTGTGGTATCTTCAGACCTACCTGTAGATTGTTTGTTGGGCAATGATTTGGAAACTTCAGCCTGGGCTGGAGTAGAGTTCAGGACTCATGCGGAAATGTTGGGCATCTCTACAAGTGTATTTGCTGTCACAAGGGTTCAGGCCAAACAGCTAACCACTGAACAGGCCCTGGATCCTGGAACAATGGACCAGGTGCCTTCCAAGAGAAGGAGCAGGAAGGGCAAGGCTTTGCCCTCCTCACAGATTCAGAGTGAAGATCAGTCTCTTGAGGGAGATGATCTTAGCCCCTGTGAAGGTACTGCCCCAGATGAACTTGGGCCTGATCAGGCTGAGTTCTTGGGGGCAAGGGGCCCTTCCAGGGCAGATTTGAGTTTGGAGCAGCAGACTTGCCCCTCTCTTGAACCCCTCAGACAGCAATCTGCTGCTGAGGCAACAGGGAAGATCAGTGGGTCCCATAGGATCTACTGGGATGAAGGACTTTTTTACTCAGAGGGTAGAGACCTCAAGCCTGGTGCCTTCAGGAGGGTGGTAATACCCCAGAAGTTTAGAGGTTTCCTACTCACCTTAGCACATGATATTCCTCTGGCAGGACACTAAGGGCAAAGCAAGACTTGGGAAAGGCTTGTCCCTCACTTTCATTGGCCCTATATGTCTGAGGACACTAAGGAGTTTTGTTGCTCCTGTGCCACTTGCCAAGCCAGTGGTAAGTCAGGTGGCATTACAAAGGCCCCTTAATTCCACTTCCAGTCATTGGGGTTCTCTTTGAAAGGGTAGGGATTGACATTATTGGTCCCATGAACCCTCCAACAGCATCTGGGCACAGTTATATCCTAGTGGTGGTGGACCATGCCAGAGGCTATTCCCCTTAGAACCACTACAGCTCCTGTAGTGGCAAGAGCCCTCTTGGGACTTTTTTTCCAGAGGGGGCTGCCCTAATTAGGTCTTGACTGACAGAGGTACAAACTTCATGTCAAGTTACATAACTGCAATATGGAAAGAGTGTGGAGTGAATTACAAATTCACCACACCCTACCATCCTCAATGCAATGGGCTTGTTGAAAGGTTCAACAAGACCCTGAAGGGTATGATCATGTGTCGCACAGAAAAGCTAGGCGAAAATGGGATGTCCTACTACCCTGCCTTCTCTTTGCCTACAGAGAGGTTCCTCAGAAGGGGGTTGGCTACAGCCCTTTTGAACTTCTGTTTGGACATCTAGTTAGGGGTCCCTTGTGTTTAGTGAAGGAGGGATGGGAGTTACCTCTCAAACCCCCAAACAGGACATAGTGGACTATGCACTTGGCCTGCGTTCTCGCATGGCTGAGTATATGAAGAAGGCCAGCAAAAACCTGGAGGCCAGCCAAGAACTTCAAAAAGCTTGGCATGCCCAAAAGGCTGTCCTGACTGTTTACCAGCCAGGTCAGAAAGTATCGGTGTTGGAGCCTGTGGCCCCAGCAGCTCTCCAAGACGAATGGAGTGGACCCCGCACTATACTTGAGCAAAAGGGTGAGGTCACCTACTTGGTGGACCTAGGTACTCCAAGTAGTCCCCATAGGGTACTTCATGTGAACAGGCAAAAACCTTTTGTTGACAGGGCTGACATGGGCTTGCTCATGGCAACTGATGAGGGACAGGAGGAAGAGAGTGACCCTCTCCCTGAACTCCTCTCTCAGAACCCTGATGATGGATCAGTAGATGGAGTGGTCTTGGCAGGCAACCTCACTGATGAACAGCAGATTGATTGCAGGAAAGTCCTCAATCAGTTCAGGCAAATATTTTCCCTGACACCCAGTCAAACCACCTAGTGTACCCATGAAGTGGACACAGGTGATAGTCTACCTGTTAAGAATAAAATCTACAGGCAGCCTGACCATGTCAGAGATTGCATCAGGGCAGAGGTCCAGAAGATGCTGGAGTTGGGAGTAATTGAACCCTCAGAGAGTCCTAGTACCCAAACCTCACACCAAGGGTGGAAAAAGAGAAATGAGGTTTTGTGTAGACTACAGAGGTCTCAATGCAGTCACTAGGGCTGATGCTCATCCAATTCCCAGGGCAGATGAACTTATAGATACTTTGGCCTCAGCCAAGTTTCTGAGTACATTTGACCTGACTGCTGGCTACTGGCAAACCAGACTAGCTGAGGATGCCAAGCCAAAAACAGCATTCTCAACCCCTAGTGGGCATTATCAATTTATTGTCATGCCTTTTGGTTTGAAAAATTCACCTGCCACATTCCAGAGGTTGGTGAACAAAGTTCTCACAGGCCTGGAAGTCTATAGTGCAGAATATCTAGATGTTATAGCTGTCTTTAGCTCCACCTGTGAGGATCACCTGGTCCACCTCAAGAATGTTTTTGGGGGCTCTGCAGAGAGCAGGCCTCACTATCAAGGCCACTAAGTGCCAGATAGGGCAGAGCAAGGTTGTGTACTTGGGCCACCTGGTAGGTGGAGGCCAGGTTCTACCACTACAGGGCAAAATCCAGACCATAGTCCTGTGTCTGGGTAGTTGCTCCAACTACCCAGACACAGGACAGAGCTTTCTTGGGCCTGACTGGGTACTACAGAAGATTTGTGAAGGGATATGGGTCCATAGTGACTCCCCTGAATGATCTGACATCCAATAAAATGCCCAAGAAAGTTCAGTAGACAGTAAGCTGTCAAGAGGCATTTGATGACCTCAAGTAGGCCATGTGCACAGCTCCCATTCTGCAAAGTCCTGATTACTCTAAAACTTTCATTGTTCAGACAGATATATCTAAGTTAGGGGTAGGGGCTGTGTTACCACAACTGAATGCAGAGGGCCAGGATCAAACAGTAGCTTTTATAAGCAGAAGGTAGACCTCGAGAGAGAACTGTTGGTCAGCTATTGGGAGGGAGGCCTTTGCTGTGGTTTCGGCCCTGAAGAAGTTGAGACCATTCTTGTTTGACACTCACTTCATTGTTCTGATAGACCATTAGCCCCTCTTGTGGCTTAAACAGATGAAGGGTGAAAACCTCAAACTTCTGAGGTGGTCCATTTCCCTACAGGGGATGGACTATACAGTGGAACATAGACCTGGGAGTAACCATGCCAATGCAGATGGACTAACTCAACGTCCGATGTAGGACAGCTCGTGTACGGCTCCTGGTTTTCCTCAGCGTCGCCTGGTCCTCAGAGCAGCAGAGTCCAGGTCACCATCAACTCTCTTGCAACTCCCGACATCGGTGGGCATTCGTCTTCTAGGTCTCCTGGTCACTCCTGAGTGACATAGACTCTGTATCCTCAGCTTGCAGGTACTTCTCATCCTGAATCCACCTTCGGATTCCACCAGACACTTTCTCCTTCTCCAGCAGTGGTATATTCCTGAAGTCCTCCATTGGGTTTGATGGCGGTTTCCGACACTACTTCACACCTATGCACCCGGCTGCCCTGGTGTAGGTAACGTGGGTCCTAAGGTATCCACGGGTGAGGTAGCTCTCCAACCTTCTGTCTTCCACGGGGTTTCTTCAGGGTCCACTGGGAAGGGGCCCTAATCTTTAAAATTACAACCGTGACTTGCACCTTGATTTGTACGGAGTACGCGGTCATGTTCCCACACTGCACACGGTCTCCGTGGGGCTCCTAGTCACTCACCTTGGGTGGTTCCTTAGGTCCCCAGCACTTCTACGTCCTCTGGACATTGTCTTGACACGAGTCGTGGTTCTTTTCTCTGTGAGAATTTTCTCAGTGGCCGCCAAATGCATTTCAGCGTTTGTGTACAAATGTGATTTGTATGCAATGGGTACTGTATCACCTTCATTGAAAGTGATGTAGGTGTACCCGGTGGGTCCAGCGACTACGCGGATCACCAGGTTAGTTGTGTTTACACATGTGTGCAAATGTTTGGAAGCTATCATAGCTTGTACGGAACGTAAAATATTTGTATGTTCCTGTGTCCAATGGTTGATTGAAAAATCAGGTTTGATTAAATCGTAGAACGAGTATACTCGTTCTGTGTAATACAAAATATATGTTCTGCCAAAATTCAGAAATCCTAAAATGGATTGTAGTCTTTTCAGAGTTGTTGGGGGTTGGAGCAGTGCTCATTTTTCTGAAAAATGTGCTGCCAGGCTTTTGCCTTCGCTTGACAATTCGTATCCCAAAAATACGACGTTAAGATGGGCAATTCTTGATTTCTTGAAATTAAATTTGTAACCCAGGTGAGCAAACCGAATAATGATGTGGTTTACTCTAGCCAAGGGTTCCATTAATTCATCGTCCGTCAGATAAATATCATCTATATAGGACAATGCCTCCTCATCAAAATTTTCAAGTAACTCTGTTACCCTGGCTGAGAACAGACCAGCACTGTTCTTATGCTCTTCAGGTGAACGGCAAAATTGACGCTGTGAACCTAGCGGTAAAAATGCGGTCAAACATCTGCTTTCAGGCGCTATATTCTGGCAGAAAAATCCATTTGAGATATCAAATGTTGTTTTGTATTTCTTCCGCACAACGTTATTCATAAGTGCGGCACTATGTGCATTTTGTACTGCAAATGTGCGTGTGGAAGTGTTCAAATATCTGTAGTCTAAAACTAGATGGTATGAATTGTCCGGATTCATTATGGGAAACAAGGGATTATTCATGGATGAAGTGCAATTTTCCATTACACCCTGGTATTCAAGTTGTTCTAGGATTTCCCTAACTTCTTTTTTAGCTTCATGCTTTATTGGGTTCTGTCTCTGGGGTTGTAGGAGTTGATTTAAATTGGATTTCGTGATGAGGAGACTCATCATCCCACCCAACATGATTGCGGTATAGTGCAGGAGCTAGTGCTAATGCCCACTCCTGCTAGTATGAATGTTTAACTGATTCTGGAACGAGGTCAGAGAAAGCTGGTAAAATTATAGTTTCTTCCATAGGGCACTCCATTACGAACTCAGGTGGCCGATCCTGTTCAGCCAAAAGAATGTCATAATCATAGGTTAAGTTCTCCCAAAAGAGAGCCTTGATGTTTCTGGGTATGTCCCCTTCCAATTGGAGTGTAATTTCGTATAGACGATGGGGGACACTTACCCTTGTATCAGGTGTTTCCACCGTGATATGCTCACTCAGCGCTACTACCGCCAGATAATCCATCAGGTTACTGCGAGCTTGTCCAGCATCGTCACTGCCCATTGCCCATTCAGAAGCAGAGTGCTCAGTAGTCTGGGCATGTCTTATATTAATTCCAGCTACCTTCTTTTTAAATTGAGTTTTAGGAGTTTTTTGTTTGTCCTATTTAAGGATGTAGTCTGAAGTGCAATGGGTTTCCCTATTCAACTTCATGCGCTCTTCTGATCTGAGCTCTGACCGTCCACCTCTCTACGAACGTATATCAGATGAATCCTGAAAGGTACGACAGGAACGTATATCAGTATCCTGAAACCTGTTAGGCTTTCTAATATTATCACGATTTCTGAAATTATATTTTTTCTCAGTGGTTTCCTGTTGAGGAGACCCACCCCGTGATTGGGTTTTGTTTATTTTTTTGTTTGTTATCCCGTTCCTTCTTGGAAGAATCGGGTGGTTGCTTAGAGTTATCCTTTTCAGAATTACTCTTAACCTGTGGTTTCCCAGGTCTGGCTCCCAAATTATCTCTACCTAGCTTAGTATAGGTTTATTCGATAATTTTAGGCAATTCCCTCTCCTGCTGCGCAGGAGTGAATTACCAAAGGTGTTGGTGTATAGCCAATGCTGCGGCTTCCCCTTTTATGTTACTAAACATAATTGTTGATACCGCAGAAAATTTGCCCATCAGTTTCATCCCCAAGTCCAGGGCAGGACTTGCCCTGTACTCATTCTGTACTTGTTTCAGTACTTCAGCTAAAACTGCTATTGAAGGGGTACAATTAGTTCTGGTATAAACTGCAGCGTAGACCGTACCCCAAGTGGCACAATCTTCTTCTGTGAGAGTTATCCCCATCGGCAAGCAAATTGTTAATATTCTGTATTTTTCCTGTGGGACCATATGGGGAAAAACAGCTTCAAGCCGATATGCTTTCTGTGCTATCCAGAACGGTATTTGCTCCCAACTGGTGGGAACCTTTCCCATTACGGCATTCAACGTTTGAGGGTTGATACCCATGGTAGCCAATTGTGGTTGTGTTGCCTGAGCAGTCCGCGCAGGGTTAACTGTGAGTGTTCGTATAATGAACTGTGTGAGATTTCTGTCAATCTTTACTAAATCTTTGTATAGTATTGTTATGTATGCTGTATCTAAATCATCAAGATTTGGATGCAGTGTATCAGCAGGTAGGACCGGCCAAGTCGCTCCTTCTTTACTAAGCGGACTGAGCATCACATTTTCTACGGTATGGGGAGGGCGCCTTTAAACCACTTTATGTGTTCTTGGTAAGTTAACAGAATTTCTATGTTCACATATGAAAAGTATTCCTCTGGTGTTTCATCTTCAATGTAAGTTTCGCAGCTGGATATTTAACCCAAGAAAAGAATACATCTGTTGTGAATGCTTTGTGTGCCTCAACCACGAAGGTTACGTCCCCACACGTTGTTGGGAGGCAGTAATGTAATAATTTCCTAGTAACTGCATGTCTGCAATTTTCTGTAATATTTAGAGCAACTACGGCTTCTCCACCACCTTCTCCGTTTACAAACACTGTGTGAAGAGGGTAGAAATTTAGTAAGTGAATTTATCGAGAAAGGGTTAGCACAATATGGGAAAATATTATCCTACAAGCTTGAATAATCTACAGCCCACATATAGGGTATACCTACTCAGCTGAGGCGGATTTCCCTTCCCACCACAGACGTCTCTGGTAGAGGTGATCAGAGGTCTTTTGAAAAAGCATGACTAAAGCACTCAGATAGACCGTTAAATAATAACCCAACCAACGTTGGCTGTGCCATGTTGTGTAGCTCCTACTAATCCATAGGATCTGCATGTTTGTTGGACAACATAAACTTTGGGGGAGGTGCCTAGACTAATTCCGGGCGCCCACGCAGGATATGTTGACCTGGAGACCAGCTAGCTCACAGTGCCCCTGTTGGAAATGGCCCTTTTTGCAGGGTTATCCCCAAACTTTTTGCTTCTTCCTCTTATTTTTCCCTGACCTGTTTGTGTTGGTTTTAGGACTCTGGGCACTTTACCACTGCTAATCAGTGCTAAAGTGCATATGCTCTCTGTGTAAATTGTGTTATGGATTGGTGTTTCCATGATTGGATATTTGATTTACTTGTTACTCCCTAGTAAAGTGCACTGAGTGTGCCAGGGCCTGTAAATCAAATGCTACTAGTGGGCCTGCAGCACTGATTGTGCCACCCACGTGAGTAGCCCTGAAAAGGTAACTCAGACCTGCCATTGCAGAGTCTGCGCGCAGTTTGTAACTGCCATGTCGACTTGGCCAGTGCACACACTTGCCAGTCCCTAACCTTCCCTTTTCTTACATGTCAGGCACCCCTAAGGTAGGCCCAAGGTACCCCTGTGGGCAGGGTGCAGTGTAGGTGAAAGGTAGGACATGCCCTGGTGTGTGTGGCATGTCCTGATAGTGAATTACAGCCAATTTCGTTTTTCACTATTGCAAGGTTACCTTTGGGAATGGGAAGTTTGTTTATAACATCTTATAGACAAAACTGGCCCGGGGAATTAGGTAAGAAAATAAAGTTTAGTATGCCTGAACTCAGAATCTAAAGATGCATCTTTTAGTGAAGGTGATTTTTACATTCTGTGTTTGAAAATACCACTTTTAGAAAGTAGGGATTTTCTTGCTCAGTCATCCCGTGTGCCTCTGCTGGAATGTAGATTGCCTGTCTGGGTTTTGGATGACAGAAGGCTGGGGAGCAGGAGGGCTCCAGATAGTCTAGGTGGGTCAGGAAAGGGCTGAATAGACCTGGGCTGCAATAGGGGAAGGGGGAGGAGATTTCCTTGCACCTCAAAGGGCCTGGTCTGCCTCTGACAATGCCGTCTCCACCTCCTGCCAGAAAATCACACCAGAGAAGGCAGAACTGGTTCTGGCTGGGCACAGACACTCTCTGCCTAAGAGATCAAAGGATTTTGGGATATAAATATTGGGGCCCAGACCCCTGAACTTTAGAACTCATCTGGATCAAGAAGACTGCCAAGAAGAAGAGCCGGAGAAGCTGCAAGAAGGAACGACTGCTTTGCTGCGTGCTTTGCTGGGCCGACCTGCAGTGGCTGCTTCTGTCTTGGGCAGTGAAAGGCCTGGACTGGACTTTCTGCAACCGCATTGGTGAGACTCTCCAAGGGCTTGAAGTAGAGCTTGCCCCCTGTTCACGGAGTCTCAGGAACATCAAAGACTCCCGGTTCTTCGACCCGCAGCACTGGGGACTGTGTGTTTCATACTGCAACCCGAAGAACACCCCCTCGACGGCGCATACGACGACCCAGCCGACCCGTGTCCTGAAGGCACCGCAGAGGGCACCGCCAGAACGCCGCGACCCTGGTCTCACCGACGACGACGCTGATGCCATCACCGAGCCGCTGCTCGCACCGCGACCTGTGGGCACCGCACTCCGCACCGCCTTGCTTCACGCCGAAGCTTTGGCACCGCAGAGGGCACCACCGCAACACCGCACCGCGACCCTGGTCTCACCAACGACGTCTGCTTAAGCCATCACCGAGCCGCTGCTCGCACCGCGACCTGTGGGCACCGCACTCTGCACCGCCTCGCTACAAGGCGATGCCGTGGCCTTCCTGATGCCGCCACTTCCCGCCGAGATCGACGCCGCTGCTTGCACCGTGGTTCGGGAGCACCGCTCGTAAGTTACACGACGCACCGCCCTCACCCCACACCGCAGCCTTGGCCCACTGACGCCGGCGCCATCGACTCCCGCTCGTCAACCGACGACAGCGCTTCAGCAACGACGACGCCGCTGCTTGCACCGTGACCTGCTAGCACCGTGACGAGCACCGCCTCCATCTCGCACCGCGACCCTGGTCTCACCGACGACGCCATATGACGCCGCCACTGAGCCGCTGCTTGCACCGCGACCTGGGGGCACCCCACGCCGCACCGCTGCCCTTTGCCCCGCAGCACCCGACGCCTGTTGGCGCCAGCGCTCCGGATCCCATCAGAAAGGAGGTCGACCTGCAACACGAGTGACTTCAAGGGCCCCATCGCCCTGCATCTCTGAAAGGTACTGTTTGCGGGTCTTCCCGACACCGTAGCTGGCCTGCGACCCCGTGGTCAGCCAGAACTGTTTTGGATTTGTGTGTTCACAACGCCGTGGTAGCCCGGACGGCGCTATCCACACAAGGAACTCTTTTTAATCAGCGTATTTTTGAACTGTGAACTTTTAAGTATAGTATTGTGGTTCTTTATCGTTTCTGGTCTTGTTTTAATTATATAAAAATATTGGATATTTTTCTAAACTGGTGTGGTGTTCTTTTGTAGTGCGTACACTGTATTACTGTTGGTTATGTGCAACTGCTTTACACACTGCCTCTAAGATAAGCCTGGCTGCTCGTGCCAAGCTACCAAGGGGGTGAGCAGGGGTTATTTTAGACGTGTAACTCCCTTATCCTGACTAGAGTGGTGGTTTTTCCCTGACTTGGGCCCACGCCCTAGCCTACTAAAAATCCCATTTCTAACAGCCCCCATAAACCCCCCAAATCTTACCAGGAAGCGAATGGTTTCTGACCCACTCAGAGATTGTGGAAACAGAGCAGAACCTTTCGCTCAGTCACTCGTGCTTGCTTGTGCTCAGAGAAAGATACCGAATACACAGTGGGACGTTTTCAATATATTTATTAAACCAACGTTATTCTTGTATAGAATACATGTGCTGTGATAATCAGTAGACAGAAACAGATGAAAGTGATTACAAGCACCAAAGCATAAATAGTAGATATAGTTCTACCATGGTGCTAAAACAGTGTATAAATGCAGACATATAGACAAGGCAGTAATCAGGCGTACTCCTACTATGCGAACCCTACTCTGTGTGTACCTAGAGTGTGTGTAGGTGTTAAGCCAAGAATCCCCCAAAGGGACGATCCAACCCCATTACCTGGCAGGAGAGAATGTAGGAGCCCATCTTGGTCACGAACTGGACACCTCCTCATGGAGATGTCAGACCGCTTTGTGGTGAATGCTCAGCATGCAGGGACCATCGGTGTTAGCTGAAGTGCTTCCTCTGCTAATATTTAGGGATGCTCTTTATTTATAATAGAAAGCAGCCTTGCGATGTGAGTATAGACTAGCAATGTTTTGGATATGTAGATTGCCCTGTCGCCCCATGGATGAAGATAGAACGACATTTGTGCATAGTGCGTCGAAGGGCCTTGTACATGATGTTCGAGGCATCGTGATAATATTGTGCAAAGCTAGATGTGTAAACAAAGTAGTTTAGAAGAAACTAATCCAACATTGTCGTGCACGCAAATATATGCAAAAAGTCACAGCAGAAATGTTATTGTGAAAATAGGACACTGTAAGAAATGAGCTGCTAGGCTACATGGACGGTACACTGAGCTGGTATCTTCCATATCATTTGTACTGGAGGGCATACATCACTTACAGTTTTTACGCAGATGACCACTCAAGCGTCCCATGTGAAATCTTGACATAGGATTGGCTCTGTGGAGTATTGTATACAAAGCCGTCTCCCGACAAACAACTGGAGCTGTCTGTAGTGAGACCGCAAAAATGTAACACAAAAAAGAAAACATTGGGCCAACGTAACAGAGACTCTCTAACCACTCAAAAAAATGTTTAAAATTCATTGTCACCCCAGCCTGCCCTGTTACTAGATTGTATTGAGATAAGCACGTAAAAGCACCAATGTAGTAGCCCCCTGAAAGATACCAACCATGAAAGACAAAGACATCTTCTCAATAAGTGCTGCATTCTGAAGAACGTTTAGAGATGCACTGAGATTGGAAGTAAGTTTATTGCATTTTCTCAAAAGTAGCACATGGATGCCTTCAAAGTTTGGAGTGATTCATATATTTTATAGCGTTACACACAAATTAATTAAATATTTTCCATAGTCCATGAAATGTTATCTTAATTACAGCCTCTGTAGGGCTTCACTATTGCCCATTTTCAATTAGGAATTCTTCATGAAAAAAAAGCAAAGCCGGAACATTCAAATTACAAACAGGGCCCATAGTTAGCAGAACACTGTAGGAGAAGCTTCAAAGATCCCATAGCTCAGACATTGATGGTAGTTTAATTAGCTTCTTGTGAGAGAAAAGCGAAAGCAGAAAATTTAAAATGCAGTTTGCACGGTTTGTTTGCTAAACATTGCAGGATTAGCTTAAAAACACCTCCAAATATGGCCACTGTGTATTCTTTATTCAACAGTCTATTCAGGAAAGCTGGACATTTTAATTACAATCATGGCCCGCTGTTATTTCACCGTTGCTGGCAATACTCTTTGAATTCTATAGCCAGAATATGTCTTTTTCAGAAAGCGAAGCTTGTTTTATTTAATACATAATTAAATACTTTTCATTTATCTTGTTTGAAAAGAAGCATTGCTTTCAAGTTAATTGGATCCAATAAACATATAATATAAAAACATAAATGATGGGTAACTTGGGTAAAGTTACTCTATTTCAAACTCAAGTTTCTGGTGAAATTTATAAACCACTTGGCCATTGGCGTCATGTTTTATGATATCACCAGTACCAAGAGCCTCTCAATGGCATAATTCTAGTGGCCATGAATAAGGATTCATGGCCACTAGAATTATGCGATTGTGTGTCTGCTGCGTTTTTCGCATAATCATAGATTTGCCACATTTGCCACATTATTTATCATCTACTGCATAATCTGCAGATTTTAAAGAAAAAAAAAATGTTCTAGCTCAAACGGTTCAAAAGTTACTAAAAATGTAGCAACACATGTTGCAGCGCAGTGGAAGGCCCTTTGCAAATGCTCTCCTTTCTGTTGCTTTTTGCTATATTTTGTGTGTTAAATTGGTACGAAAGAGGTGCAAACAATGGCCAGACAGTGTTAACGAGTGTAAAAATGGTAAAATAATAAAGTAATACTATCACAAAATGTGCCGCATTATGCTACATAATTTTCATTTTCTAGCCGCTTAATTTACTCAACTCTGTTGCATAATTTGGCCGTCTGCGGCAGCATATTACATAAAAACATATCAAAAAAAGATATGTTTTTCAGTCTACAACAAAGCCTGCTGAACGGATTTGCACCATACTTGGCATGAAAGTAGAACGTTACTCAAAAAGTGTATTTGTATTGGTTGGCTGTAAATCCATGAATTGGTTTTTAACCTATTAGCGTTTTAAAAAGGTGCAGGGTGGGCTTGAAAGGATTAACAGTTGTCTCTGACGTTTAAAATCATTATTTCGAACATTGTGATTTATATTAGTCACATTTCAGTTTTTTGATGGCGGGAATTTGTTTTATTCGCTGAACCATTACTAACTTTTAAACCAGTGTTCTTTCAATTAATACACAAACACACTCACCTGTACTGCTAAAATTAGTAGCACATGACATACACAAAAAAGCTTTCTGATTTGCTCTAAAAATAAGCACTCGTAAAAGTCTGCCGTCCAGAAAGAATCTATTTCAATTCAGAGACATGAAAATGACCCTTGTCCAGTTTCTGGCCGTCTTGATTGCCCCGGAAACGTTTGCCGGTGTCCAGGTAATGCTCACCACATTGCTGCTGGTTGTCAAGACAAGCAAACGGGGGTTAAAAGGACAACAGCTTAATCCTTTCCAGTACAAGTTTATGTCTCATTAAAGCATTCTCCTGCAGCGGTGTAATGCTACATCAAACAGCCTCCGGTTTCAAGGTAAACTGAGCGCCGCTGTCTGAGGCCGAGCGCGCGGCTTCTGGGGCCCGGCCTGGGCCGCGGCGCGGGGACAGGCCCAGCACCGGCGCAGATTAAGTATCAGCCCGGGTCACGTTCTCATGGCCCGTGCACAAGTGCCAACATTCTCGAAATTATTCAAGGCCAGGGAGAGAGCAACCTGCTTGACGGAGCTGTGACACGGCGTGATTAGATTTAGCTTAGAAGCCTGCCGAAAGGAATACTCTGGTATGTGGCTGGGGGGTGGGGGTGGGGGCATTCTCGGACAGAAAAGGCCTGCGAAGTAAGACCCCGGGTAGGTTTGTGTTGGGTCTCTGTCGGTGGGTGTTCGAGTATAAAAATATAAAAAGGCTTCCTAAATGGGAGTATTGTATATTGGATGCGGCGGCGCAGAGTCGCCGGCTGGTGCATGCCGAAGTAACCTCACATTTTTTTCAAAGAGAAAATCTAGATTTTGTTTTGTACAGCTGTATGAAAATTTATCTCCTAGAAGTAGGGGAAATTTTAATTTGTAACATGCAGCATAAGAAACCGTGTAGGGCCAGGTTTATTAGAATATGTGCGTGCACAGTATCATTTCTGGGTGCTGCGTGGTCCATGTTGGGGTAAAATAACAGGGAAGACACAGGGCCTTATTTTAGGGTGACCAGATTTTGATAATCAAAAACCGGGACAGGCCAGACATAAAAGTAGGATTAAAGCCTTCAGTCTTCTATATCTGGCCTGTCCCTTTTTTGCATAGCCACATATATACATACACACACAAAATAGGCTGGTAAATGCATGTCTGTCTGTATATATGTGTGTGTTTATATATATATATATTCACTGAAAAAACCATAGGTTTCAGGGACGTTATAGTTAGTTGGACATTTCACTAGTATAAAACCAGAGAAATTCGGCTGTTATAGTTACAAGAGCTAACTATAACTCGCGCACCCGCAATGCACTGCTGATGACGTCACATATTACATCACTCATGACATGCTCAGTGACATCACTGATGATATCACTGATGACATCTCAAATGACAATTTCTAAGGTTTTTTAAATGCTAATTTCTAACTATAACGTCCCTAAAACCTATGGTTTTTTTCAGTGAATTTCTAAGGTTTTTTAAATGCTAATTTCTAACTATAACATAGCAGTCGCGTTTGCAAAGTGGTGGAGAAAGGTGAGCGTGGCCACCGAACACCTCTTAGCAATCCCACTGTGTGGGATTTACTGGAGGTAACAGGAGGGGTAGTTAGCCCCCAACGTCAACCTTGGGGGCCAACTACCCCTCCTATTACCTCCATTAAGTCCCACACAGTAGGATTGCTAACTTCTCATACCAGGCCACGCCCCCTTTCTCCACCACTCTGAAAACACACCCCCTGGCGCGTTGTTAGTTGGGGAATTAATTACCCTTGAATACTGAGGGTCCCTGGGGGCCAACTAGCCCACCAGGGACAGTAAGCGCCACAGAGCTGAATTGCAGAGAGGTGGTCCGAGGCCAGGCCCCTGTTTACACCACTCTGCAAACGCAGCTCCTGGCACACTGCTGCTCAGGGAATGAAGTCCACTTGTGTCCTGAGGTCCTCAGGACACAAGAGGACCTCATCGCCCCACCAGCAGTGCGCCAAGAGGCGTGTTTGCAGAGTGGTGTAAAAAGGAGCGTGGCCTCGGACCACGTCTCTGCAATTCAGCTGTGTGGCGCCGGCCGGCCTTTCCGTTTTTTTATTTTTTATTATTTTATTGCAGGGGAGGGGGGCCGCGTGGCCACCCTCCCAGGCCACTTCTGCCTCACCGTTGGGGACCGTGGGGGGAGCCCCAATGCCCCCATGGTCCCGCCGGCTCCCCACCTCCTGCGGGAGCCAGCATTGCTTTTGCACAAGGGGAGCTGCTGACATGCAGCTCCCCTTGTGCAAAAGCAATTCTGCTTTGGTTTTTGGAAGCGAGCAGGTTTCCTGCTCTCGCTTCCAAAAACCAAAGCAGTGTTTGCTATGACAGGGCGGGAGCCCCACCCTGCCATAGCAAACAGCAATGTCCCGGGGGTGGGCACCCCGGGACATTGCAGGAGCCGGCCCTGGGAGGTGGCGGTCCCCAGGGCCATCAAGGGCTCCAGGAGGAGGACCACGCGGCCCCCCTCCCAAGTGTTGAAAGCCCCGGGGAGGTGGTGGTCCCCGGGGCCCGGGGGTCCGTAACGGACCCCCACATTTAAATAAACAGTGCCCCGGTGAGGTGGTGGTCCCCGGGGCAGTGTGGGGGGGCTTGAGCCCCCCCACACTCATTATTTATTTTAGCCCCGGGGAGGTGGCGGTCCCCGGGGCTTGGGGGAGCCCGTGAGGCCCCCCTCACCCTTATTTAATAAAGCCCTGGGGAGGTGGCGGTCCCCGGGGCTGCGGGGGGGCCATGTGCCCCCGCAAATAAATTATAAAGCCCCGGGGAGGTGGCGGTCCCCGGAGTTGCAGGGGGCACCGTGGGCCCCGACTACAGAACTAAGGATTGCCCCCGGGACCTGGCCCACACGGGGGCTTTAAAAAACGAAGCGCGGGAGGCCGCGCTTCGTTTTGTTTTCCATTTTCGACGTAGTTCGCGCACCCAGCGCGACCCGGCCGAAAATGTAAAAAATATATATGCTTTTTTTAGGCCTGGGGGTCCCTGTGGGACCCCCTGAGCAGGTCTGGGGGGGTCAGGGTGTTCCTACCCTGCCCCCTTTTTTTGTTTTTTGATGTTACTGTTACCTTTTTCCCTCTCCCTCGGTCCGAGGCACAAAATGGCTGCCAACACTTCCTGGTTTGAAGTGTTGGCAGCCAATCAGAGGCAAGCTCATGCTCGGGATGGCTTAGCCAATCAGATCTCACAATTCTCAAATATCGATATCTGTAAATCTTTAAATATCTCAAAAACTACTGATTGGAATTACACCAATTAAAAAAAGCGTGTTTTCTGGACCAAGAGCTATCTCTCTGCCAAATTTGGTGTAATTCCGTTCAGCAGTTCAGGCTGTAGCCGTGTCTAAAGTTTCCTATGGAAATTAACATGGAGAAAACACGTTTTGGGACCCCCCTTTTTTCCCGGCCCCCCCTTGATGAATCACCCCGAAATTTCAAGACAGGAGCTGACCTGAGTGAACAATTAATTTTGAAAATTTCGTGAAGATTCGTCAAACGGCGCCAAAGTTATTGGCAAATCAAAAAACGCTTTTCCTATGGAAACTAGGTTCTAACTATAACTACCTATTGGTGACCGCCAGTAGGTAATATATATATATATATATATATATATATATATATACACACACACAAACACACACACATGCGCACTTGGTTTGTAACTGTGTGTGTATATATATATATATATACACACACACACACATACACATGCATGTGCGCTTGGCTTGTAACTGTGTGTATATATAAAGTGGACAGCATCAATAGAACAGTGATGGAGGCATTTGAGAAAGGCAATGAAGCCGAAACCGGTCATGCCGTATTTGCTGTGCTGGATTAAAGAGGAAAATCCCTGTGAACCTGTGTGGGCTTGTTCCTTTCGTGAAGGGAAGGTTTCTGGTCTTGGATATAAATATATATATAAATATATATATCCCAAAGCAAAGCGCAATCGCCTTACCCGAGCCTCTGATGACGGCGTTCCACGGCGGGGTGGCGAATCCCGCAAATACACCAAAAACGCTGTTGTCTTTCTCACAATAACAGCATGCCGTGGACACGAACTTTGCAAACCGGTATTTATTGAAGGCTTGACAAACACCCTACGCGTTTCGGAGCTTGCGCCCCTTGATCACGAGTGGTCAAGGGGCGCAAGCTCCGAAACACGTAGGGTGTTTGTTGAGCCTTCAATAAATACCGCTTTGCAAAGTTCGTGTCCACGGCATGCTGTTATTGTGAGAAAGACAACAGCGTTTTTGCTGTATAAATATATATATATAGATTTTTGGGTTTTTTGCAAAGCTCTTCCGCCATATGTTGCTGCTCTCAGCGCAGCGGGTGCCTCCAGTTCGCGAGGACGGACTCGTGTAAGCACCGTTTACCACCAAGTAGACGCCGGACACTTAGGGCTTTTGCAGATTATTTCATAATTTTATTTAGATCAGCGTGCAACCCAAAGCTGTCAAACACGTTTCGCCCTACTGGCCTTTGTCAATGCCAGCTACCCAACGTGAAATGAAATATTTAGGGACAATTGATTCAATTTGATGGCTTGTTTAACCAATTACGTGGAAAGCAGACTACATTGTTCTCTCCTCATATCTATCCTTATTGCTGAAAAACTGGCGGCCATTTCGGAATGTTTATCAAATCATACTCATTCCTTTGACTATTGCATTCCCTTAAACAATTCATACGGGCTAAATCATCAATACTTTCCATGGCAAAATTTGTAGGGCTGCTAGACCAGGAATAATTTTCACATATGTGCATGTATAAATTCACATGGGTTAAGTTTTTAATATAGAACAGAATGTAAAATACATAGGGACTGCTGTATTGCCTCTTATAATCAATGGCTCACATCACATCTCGTTTTTTATATTCTAATTTATATATCATAATAGATATTATAACTCGTATTCCTGAGATTAATATTCCCCAACATGAAGCCCTGGATGGGCTTACATACCTCGTTCATTAAAAAGCGTTCTGATTTCAAAAATTCATCTTAGCAATATTTCAACCACGCAGCCCAAGACCGGCTCAATATTAACCCCGGGCGGAGACCTCGCTCCGCCCGTGGAGTGTGCGGAGACTTGCCTCCTCCATGTTCCGCTGAGAACGCGGAGAAGGCAAATCGCCGCACACTCCGCAGCAGAGCGGAGTTGGCCAGCCCCCGCCTCCACCTCCCCTATATTATCAAGTAAATCTACATTACCTAATAGTAAATTAAAACCACTTACCTGGCATGCGGCGTCCCCGGGCTGCCCTTCTCCTCTTCCTCGCAATATCGGTGATCCTTGAGAAAAGTGCGCGGGCGCTTGCGCAGTTTTTTCAAGGATTACCGATACTGCGAGGAAGTGAAGGAGGGCAGCACGGGACGCCGCATGCCAGGTAAGTGGTTTTAATTTACTATTAGGTAATGTGGATTTACTTGATAATATAGAGGGTGGAGGCGGGTGGCAAGCGTAGCGGAGTTCCACGGAGTTTGTTTGCAACTCCGTGGACCTCCGCGTGGCCCCGCTACGCCCACTACGCCCGGTGTTACTCTATATCACCCATCGGATTGACCACAAATGTGTCCTTCTAAGGTACATCAACTGCCCGTAGTGATTCAAATCATATTAATGAGGAAAAGATTAATTTGGTTGCAATTAGAGGCTGAACCAAGGAACAAGCATCAGATTGTATACCGCCACTTATCTGTATGGTGTCACAACTATTTCGTTGTGTTATACCTTCCTGATTTCACCACATGTGTAGGTCTAAAACTCGACCAGAGTAAATGAATAGGAAGAGGAAAAAACGAATGGCCAAAAACTAAAAAGATTAAAAATGAAAACAAAAAAAGAAGCCTAATGTCTGGAGCATTTTTTCAAAAGAAATTTCTATTTTTATGTAATTCACTTTCTATCCTACATGGACCCAGAACTCTTCCTCCGTATTCAGACCTATTGGGATCCTGGTTCGAAGTTCTACTATGTACCTGGACTCCATTTGTCTCAGGAGTCTGACCCTGTCCCCACCCCTTTCTCTATGTTGTATTTGATCGATGCAGAAATATTTCAGTTTGTCTCCTCTACTCTGGTGGACTTCTGCATAATGCCTCGCAACCGGATATGAATTATCCTGGTTGTTTATAGCTCTGATATGTTCCAGAACTCGCTTTTTAGCTTGATGGACTGTGCTTCTAATATATTTCTTTTCACAGGGACAGATCAGACAATAGACTACAAAGTCTGAATTACAATTCAACAGCTTGGTAATTTTTCTTTTCTCCTTTCTGCCTGGAACCTCAAATTCCTTCACCTTAGCACTTCCTCTGCAAGCTTTGCATTAAGTGCAAGGATAAAAACCTGACACTTCTGTGCTTCTTGGTGGTTTTTCTTGAAAATAGCTGTGGACCAATACGTCCTTCAGAGAAATACTTTTTCTATATGTTATGTCTGGCTTACTGGACAGATCCTTTCCCAGTGCTTGGTCTGTTTGGAGAATTCTCCAATGTCTCGCAATTGTTCCACGTATCTCTTTCAACTCAGTGGAGAAATTTAGTATCAGTCTCACTTTCTCATTCATTTCGCTCTTGGTTTCTCTAGTTCCTTTTCTCCCTGCTCGTGTTAAGAGTTCCCGTCTGACTTTTTGTTTCACTTTCTCACTTGCATCGCTCAATATTGCCCGGTTATACCCTCTTTCTCTGAATCTTGCTACAGTTTCCTTCTCAGCGTTATCATAATCCGAAGAGAAAGAACAATTTCGTTTGGTTCTTAAAAGTTCACCGTAGGGAATGCTGTTTATAAGGCACCATGTATGCTGACTACATGCATGCAAGACAGTGTTCCCTGTCGTAGGTTTTCTGAATAACTTAGTACATAACTTGTTGCTGACAAAAACAGTGAGATCTAAAAATGGCACCTCTGTCTTACTAATTTCACTGGTGTACCTTAAGTTAAGATCATTAGCATTCAGATTATTAATGTATTCCTCTGCTTCTGATTAGGTACCACACCATACTATAAACAGATCGTCTATATATCTTGCCCATAGGGCAACCTTCTCGACCCATCTTTCATTTGGTTCCGCACAGGCCACGTGCTTCTCCCACCCGCCCACGAACAAGTACGCCTAACTGGGGGCGAAGCACATGCCCATGGCCATCCCCTGTTTTTGCAGATAGAGTTCACCAGAGAACAGAAAGATATTATTATTTAGACAGAATGAAGCTATCTGTAATAACATCAAATTATGCTCCTGAAATTTTATCAGCCTGCTCTTTAGAAAATACTCTAATGCTGCAAGCCCTTTCTTATGTAGAATACACGTATACAGACTGGCAATGTCTAGGGTGATCAATATAAAATCCTCTTCCCATTGAATGTCCTGCGTGAGGCGGATACAATCAGTTGTGTCCTGAATAAAGGAACTTAGATCTTTGACCATAGGGAATAAGAATGAGTCCACATAAATCAAGGCTTTTTCTAAGAGACTCCCCTTTGACGACATTATAGGGCGTCCCGGTGGTCTTTCTTTATTTTTGTGCACCTTTGGTCGGTAGTAAAATGTAAGGAGTACTGGATCTTTCACTTTGATGAACCTGAACTCATCTTCCTCCAGGATTCCTCTGTCTCGCCAGTTGTCCAACAGAATGTGGAAATCTCTTATACTTGCATTATATGTCGCCCGGCTTGTTCGTATGTAACTTTGTGAGTCTCCCAATAAACGTAGCGCTTCCTCCTGATACAATTCTTTGCTTATCAGTACTACGTTTCCCCCTTTATCAGATGGTTTGATTACTAGGGAGGTGTCCATCTGTAAGGAAGAAATGGGTACACATTCCTCTTTGGTTAGATTAAATTTCTTATTTCGTACTGTTTGTGAATTTGTAGATGTTCTCACTTTGTCACGGTCCTGTATGACCGCTTCATGGAAGCAGTCAATGGAATCGAATGGACTTCTGGGAATGAATCTCGATTTTGCCTTGAAATTACTTCTTCCACTTTTTTGTTGAATGCCCAAGTCCTGGAGGAATGAGAGAGTGTTCTCCGTGCTTTGGCTTTGGGATATGTTGGATGCTTCTTCCAGCTGGCATAAAGCTGATAATGCGCTCAGATTTCCCCCCATTAATATGTCAGTAGCAGTCCCCATATCCACAATTGCTGGCGATTTATGTTTTGGCTGTTGTAAGAATAACTTTTTCAACTTCAACTTTCTTACAAAGAGGTAAAGGTCAATGCGTGTTTGAGTGTAATTCCACCATTTTGTGGGCCGAATATTAAACCCTTTTGAAGTACTGATGTTTCCGTAATGGTCAATTCTCGATCAGACAGATTTATGATGGTAAGATTGTTGGTTTTTACTTCCAATAATACATCTTCTTCTTTCTGGTGACTCTCGCTTGTGGTGCTGTATCTCCTTCCCTTGGAGCCTCTCCGGATCTTTCTCCGATGGATTCTGAGGGTCTCGTTCTTTGTGGATATCTTCTCCAGGTTTCCTTGATGAGCTGGTGCTCCTGGGGAAAATGTATTCCTATATTCCATCCTGATGACTCCAAGCTTCTTGCCGGGTCTGATTCCGAGTGGTCAGTATTTGGCTCTTACTCCGAGGTATCTCTCACATCCGCTGCTTTGAGGTTCCTGGTTTCATGCATCACCTTCCAGCAATAAAGATAGATATGAGGAGAGAACAATGTAGTCTGCTTTCTATGTAATTGGTTGAACAAGCCATCCAATCGAATCAATTGTCTTTAAATATGTCGTTTCACGTTGGGTAGCTGCAGTGCTTAATTTGTAAAATATTAAGTGCCAGGGCTCTGACAAGGTGGCCCCTGCAGCTTGCACCACCCATCGCCCTTGTCATCGCTGCCAAAACAACTACTAACCATCTCTCGCACATGTTAATGCGACAGTTCAGATTATTCCAGGTCCCCAAAGCTAAAGAAATGGCTGGGGAGGTAGGTATTAGCAACTTTAATGTATATTGTATTCCTAAACAACCCTTGTTCTGCTCATCTCTAAATTAGAAGAGCAGCGCCACCATGTGGTATACTGTTGTAAGTATGGTTTTGACAATTAGGTGCCGGTGCCGAGCACCGGAAACCAATTAAGTGCCGGTGCTGAGCACCGGAAAGCACCGGCTCAAATTAAGCACTGGGTAGCTGACATTGACAAAGGCCAGGAGGCCGAAACGCATTTGTCAGATTTGGGTTGCACGCTGATCTAAATAAAATTATGAACTAATCTTCAAATGCCCTGAGTGTCCGGCGTCTACTTGATCTAATATATATATATATATATATATTTATATATATACTCCAAATTTGCCCTGCAAATGAGTCCGCACTCACAACCAGGTAAGCTGTCACCAACCTTTATTCAAATCGAAGCAAGCATTTTAGTGCAGAACTTTTCCCTTTCTGCTGTCTGCCTGACGCGTTTCAGAGAGCCTGTCTCCTTTCTCAAAGGCGCTTCTAATTGCAGTGTCCAGAAACCACAGTTGCCGCTTCTCGCTTTGTTTATTTAATTAGCCTCTGGTGTGCTCGCCTCTGATGTGCTTTTTCCAGCAAAGCATTCCGGTACTTGTGGTTCATTTTCATTTTTTCCCTCAATTGGGTTTTCAACATTTTCAACAATTAAAAGGGAAAGAAGTACTGAAAGTCCTGCTTCCGTTACTTTTTCATGTACCTGCGTTGCCAATGACCTTGCATAATTCAAAGCCACGGTTCCTTCTTTTTCGGACGGTGCGTCATCTCCACGACTGGACCTGCCGTGTTTAAACATACTCCAAATTTGCCCTGCAAATGAGTCCGCACTCACAACCAAGTAAGCTGTCACCAACCTTTATTCAAATCGAAGCAAGCATTTTAGTGCAGAACTTTTCCCTTTCTGCTGTCTGCCTGACGCGTTTCAGAGAGCCTGTCTCCTTTCTCAAAGGCGCTTCAAATTACAGTGTCCTGAAACCACAGTTGCCGCTTCTCGCTTTGTGCTCTGGTGTGCTCGCCTCTGATGTGCTTTTTCCAGCAAAGCATTGGAGGATCACTGTGGAGATTTATTTGAACTAAGACTATTGCTGTCGGACTGAAACCCACTGGGGTAATACTTTGCTTGGTAGTTTAAATACTACAGTCACCAGCATGCCTTTCGTATCACGTCACATGAAAGCCTACCAGGTTAAAAGAGTGCATGCGTGAAGGTGCCTGCAAGCAGCTTTCAGCGGATAGCAGTTGTTCCTATGACGAAGGAGCTCCGAAGCTCCGAAACGCGTTAGGACTTTATTGAAATCCAACTGTGATCGCTGGTTTTTCGCAAAATAAATGGTCTTTCGAGCATCCTGCTGTTGGGAGTGTCCTCACTTCAGGGCAAATTTTGGATGGGATTAAATGCGGCAGTCTGGCCGCAGAGGACACGCCACTACGGGATTTTCAGCGTGGGGCCAGAGACTTGAAAACTTCAGGTCGCATAGATAGCACAGCAGGGAAATTTACTTACCGACTTTCCTGATTGGAGGCCCACTGTGGAGATTTATTTGAACTAAGACTATTGCTGTCGGACTGAAACCCACTGGGGTAATACTTTGCTTGGTAGTTTAAACACTACAGTCACCAGCATGCCTTTCGTATCACGTCACTTGAAAGCCTACCAGGTTAAAAGAGTGCATGCGTGAAGGTGCCTGCAAGCAGCTTTCAGCGGATAGCAGTTGTTCCTCTGACGAAGGAGCTCCGAAGCTCCGAAACGCGTTAGGACTTTATTGAAATCCAACTGTGAACGCCGGTTTTTTGCAAAATAAATGGTCTTTCGAGCATCCTGCTGTTGGGGAGTGTCCTTGCTTCAGGGCAAATTTTGGATGGGATATATATATATATATATATATATATATATATATACACTCCAAATTTGCCCTGCAAATGAGTCCGCACTCACAACCAGGTAAGCTGTCACCAACCTTTATTCAAATCGAAGCAAGCATTTTAGTGCAGAACTTTTCCCTTTCTGCTATCTGCCTGACGCGTTTCAGAGAGCCTGTCTCCTTTCTCAAAGGCGCTTCAAATTGCAGTGTACTGAAACCACAGTTGCCGCTTCTCGCTTTGTTTATTTAATTAGCCTCTGGTGTGCTCGCCTCTGATGTGCTTTTTCCAGCAAAGCATTCCGGTACTTGTGGTTCATTTTCATTTTTACCCTCAATTGGGTTTTCAACATTTTCAACAATTAAAAGGGAAAGAAGTACTGAAAGTCCTGCTTCCATTACTTTTCATGTACCTGCGTTGCCAATGACCTTGCATAATTCAAAGCCACGGTTCCTTCTTTTTCGGATGGTGCGTCAACTCCACGACTGGACCTGCCGTGTTTAAACATACTCCAAATTTGCCCTGCAAATGAGTCCGCACTCACAACCAGGTAAGCTGTCACCAACCTTTATTCAAATCGAAGCAAGCATTTTAGTGCAGAACTTTTCCCTTTCTGCTGTCTGCCTGACGCGTTTCAGAGAGCGTGTCTCCTTTCTCAAAGGCGCTTCAAATTGCAGTGTCCTGAAACCACAGTTGCCGCTTCTCGCTTTGTTTATTTACCGACGTAAGTAAATTTCCCTGCTGTGCCATCCATGCGACCTGAAGTTTCCAAGTCTCTGGCCCCACGCTGAAAATACCGTAGTGGCGTGTCCTCTGCGGCCGGACTGCCGCATGTAATCCCATCCAAAATTTGCCCTGAAGCGAGGACACTCCCCAACAGCAGGATGCTCGAAAGACCATTTATTTTGCGAAAAACCGGCGTTCACAGTTGGATTTTAATAAGGTCCTAACGCGTTTCGGAGCTTCGGAGCTCCTTCGTCAGAAGAACAACTGCTATCTGCTGAAAGCTGGTTGCAGGCACCTTCACGCATGCACTCTTTTAACCTGGTAGGCTTTCATGTGACGTGATACGAAAGGCATGCTGGTGACTGTAGTATTTAAACTACCAAGCAAAGTATTACCCCAGTGGGTTTCAGTCCGACAGCAATAGTCTTAGTTCAAATAAATCTCCACAGTGGGCCTCCAATCAGGAAAGTCAGTAAATAAATTTCCCTGCTGTGCCATCCATGCGACCTGAAGTTTTCAAGTCTCTGGCTCCATGCTGAAAATACAGTAGTGGCGTGTCCTCTGCGGCCGGACTGCCGCATGTAATCCCATCCAAATTTGCCCTGAAGCGAGGACACTCCCCAACAGCAGGATGCTCGAAAGACCATTTATTTTGCGAAAAACCGGCCTTCCAGTTGGATTTCAATAAAGTCCTAACGCGTTTCGGAGCTTCGGAGCTCCTTCGTCAGAGGAGCAACTGCTATCCGCTGAAAGCTGCTTGCAGGCACCTTCACGCATGCACTCTTTTAGCCTGGTAGGCTTTCAAGTGACGTGATACGAAAGGCATGCTGGTGACTGTAGTGTTTAAACTACCAAGCAAAGTATTACCCCAGTGGGTTTCAGTCCGACAGCAATAGTCTTAGTTCAAATAAATCTCCACAGTGGGCCTCCAATCAGGAAAGTCGGTAAGTAAATTTCCCTGCTGTGCCATCCATGCGACCTGACGTTTTCAAGTCTCTGGCCCCACGCTGAAAATTCCTCGCTTCAGGGCAAATTTTGGATGGGATTACATGCGGCAGTCCGGCACTACGGTATTCTCAGCTTTGGGCAATTGTTTAACTATATATATATATATATATATATATACTATATATATATATATATATATATATATATATATATATATATATATATATATATATATATATATATATATTATAGTAGCAGGATCCCTCCATCCTGTACTCCCTCTGCCGTCCGCCCCACTCTGTCCCTGCTGGGAGCAGGCAGCCGTAAACAGATAAATTAAATTTCAGTCTTCAGAGGCGCCTGCGAATGGTGGTATAACTTTCACTTCTGCTTTCCAGAATGACCTGACCCCAAAATCCGGGACATTTACCCAAAATTAATAAAAGTTTTGGTCACCAGGACAGTCCTCTAAAAACCGGGAATGTCGGGGGAAATTCGGTACGTCTGGTCACCCTAGCTTATTTACAAGCCCCGTGCGCTGCAGAATCGTCACTTTTATTGACGTTCCGGCGGCGCACTGGACTTACCTATATCTACGAGGAAACGGAAAGCAACCCTGAGTGGCTTTTCATGGCCTCGTAGATATTGTGTAAGGCAATGCAGCGCAAGTCGCTGCGTTGCCTTACACTGCCCCGAGGAGGCATCCCATAGGCGTTGAGGTGGGTGTACTCAACACACATGGGGGCATATTATCAAGAACGGCGTTAAAATTATCGCCGCTTTAGCGGGAGAAAAGTGCCGCTAAAGCGGCGATAATGGGCTTGATAATATGCCCTGGAGAATTCAAATAGAAGCCCATGTTGACACCAGAACATGGGCTTCTAATGGAATTCTCAAGGGCATATTATCAAGCCCATTATCGCCACTTTAGCGGCAGTTTTCTGCCGCTAAAGCGGCGATAATTTTAACGCCGTTTCTTGATAATATGCCCCATGGTTTTTAACACATTCCCAGATTTACAACAGAGCATAAATCTGGGAATGCGTCAAAACCCTGCACCTCCTTAGGAGTGGCGTAACGGCTGTTCCTCCACAAAAACAACCTGATTTCAACGCAGACACCCTTGCCCATGGTGCAAGGTTGCCTGCATTGGGACCAGGCAGCCAGTTGTGCACCAGCGCTGTGAAAGAGGACAGGATTGCGTTGTGTCTCACAGATATGGCGCTTTCCTGCCCTTTTCTTGTGGCGCTGCCTAGTGCCAAAATGTAGTAAATGAGGCCCACAGTGACCTAAAATGGCGTAAGCCTATTTTGGGGCTATGTAAATTTAAAACCGGAAACCAACTTAAAGTTGCAGGCTGGCAGCACGTTATGCGTGGATCATGTACTTACTTTGCTGAAAGAGAGCATCCTTGGAAACTAAGGGCTTCATTTATGTAAAGTGTTGCATCGCTGCAGGAAAACAGCGATGCAACACTTTTCATAGTGCCATCCTTGCGACACTATGAATGCGCTGTAATTACTGTACGGTGCTCCATGTCGCAAGGATTTACAGATACATCAGTACCCCTGACGTATCTGTAGTCGCAAAATTGGCGCATTGCTGGTGTGTGTCTGAAAACAGACGCAACTCCAGCAATGGGTCATTTCACATGGTACAAGCCCCATGTGAAAGGCACTGTATCACCCCTTACACCTGTTTCAAGCAGGCATAAGGATTTTACGCACTGACGCCGTAGAAGTGTCGCAGTGAAATCTTGTAAATTTCACTGCGTCACTTCTACGTGGCCTTCCTGCGACAGAACGCCCACCCTGCATACATTGTACCTGGCGCAGGTATAATGTAATGCAGGGGTTTACAAAGTGACGCATCTGCCTAGATGCGTCACTTTGTAAATATGGCGCAGTGTGGAGCATTTATTATGTGGCCGCAGCGTCACAAAAAGTGACGCAACGGCAGCATAAGGACCTCAAAAATAAGGCCCTAAAACTGAAATCCCGGTGCTGAGTGGGGGCTTGGTGGGGACAAAGTCCAATTCTGTCCCGTTTGCTTGGGCTCCATTTCTGATGCCACGCTCTTGTCCATGCACCAAGTTGATGCAGTGGTCAAAGGGGTCAACATGCAGCTTTCTGTCCTATGGAAACTCTTCCTGCTGATCTAAACCAACCACAGGGTGGTGTGCAGGCAAGCTTTCATCAAAGACATGCTTGCAGTGTTATCTATACAGAGCTGCCAATGTAGGTCAGCATAGACTGTGAAGGTTGCATAGCCAGGCAACCAAAATGTGTCTGAACAACAATAAACCAGCTAAGAAAGCCCTGAAAGCTTTACATTGGCTCTCATTGAACAAAGAAAATCAAGGTCATTGCCCACTACATTGCTCACAAAGATTATTGGAGAAAAGGCACAATTTACACCTGCACCATGCTTCTTCCTCCCACCCTTGTGCACCAACAAGAAGCCTTCTCTCTTGGACTGCACATCGTAGTACCCTACATTAAGTAAAACAGCTGAAGCATAAAAAAATGCTGAAGAGTTCAGGTCACTAAAATTAGTACTGTACTTAAACTAAACCTAAGAGATGTACATGCACTTCAGAAAACTACAGAAAACTTGCCTGCAACTAAACTGAACTCCATACAAACATATGAATCCAACTGAAGAACATCAGACAAGGCTCCCTCTCGCCCGTCACATTCTATCACTCACTCAACCGACGGATAGTGACTCTTATGACAATACTCTTAATACTTAAAAGTAATACAAGGAGATAAACAGCACTTTATAAAGCATCAAAGTAAATAAAATTACAAAAAGTGAGAAACCCTTTTGGATTGGAGGAGGAATGTCCTTCCCGATTTTAACCATGAAACTCGCGCCATATTACAGTACCTGCCCCTTGTGGTAAACTGCCATGGGCACAGGTGAATTCAACTGCCGCACAGCTGAAGTTGCTGATGTCATGTGCACCGTCAAAGACCAGCGTTATCAACTGTTGTCGTCCTTTCATGGTGTGCACATGGGAGCCTGGCAATGCTCACTATGGTGGTGTCAGCCCACTGCCTCCCCAACAAGCCAGTGCAGGGATCCCTAAAACAGAGCTAGGACGTGCAGCCTTGACATGCCACCTGCCCCTGCACCATTGCATCCTAACTTTATTTTGGGAGAAGAAAAGGGCTGTTTCCAGCATCTACCTTTCTACCTTTTGGATTGGCAGTCATTTTGCATCTTTCTAAGGTGTACTTTGATGCGTCTTCTATAGTGAGAACACACATTGAAGTGTATACTTAATGAATTTTGGATTAGCCCCTCAAGAATATGCAGGCACTGGTGCAGCCAATAACAGCGCATTCGACGGTGTTACAGAACCTTACTTGTGGTAGAACAGGAGATGCCAGAGAATTGTGGCCCCTTTTGGTAAAATATAATTTCTTTGGGAGTGCAAATGCAATGCATACTATGACGTTTCTGTAATTCATTTCTAAATATTTTAGCCAAAATGAAGGTATTACACCCACTCCTACTCACTCTGCATGTACACAATCCAAAACCCATCTACACAACGCTAGCATAAACTCCCAAATGTCTTCTGTGGTAACCAAAAAGAAAAATAAGCATTGACAGTGGTAATGGGTCTCAGTAACGTTTGCATACAAACGAGACCAAGTGGCTTTGCCAATGCTTGTTTATAACAATCTACAGTGTCTGTCAAGACTGATGTTCTATCTTCCACATTTCATCTATAGATTTTCTAGTGACCACTAAGTAGCACTGGGATGCAGTAAACTGGCGTTGTTTAAATGTGGCTCTGTTTCTTTAGATGCAATACTGCATTTGGAGCAGAACAAATGGCGAATCTACCAACGACAAATCGAAAAAGCCCCAGGAGACGGGTCGAACACGGAAAGGGAGGATAGCCACAAATAACAGCAAGGCAACTGAGACTGATCCAAACCCCATTTACTCTTAAGCGAGGATTGGCTCTGTGGAGTATTGTATACAATGCTGTCTCCTGACAGACAACTGGAGGTATCTTTAGTGAGATTGCAAAAATGTAACAATTAAAAAAAGAGACTATTGCACCAACATTATAGAGACAGCTAATCACTAAGCACCCACATAGGTGCCCCACCCACACTACACGAACATCCATAATGCTTAGCAACAGTGGCAGATGCATGGACACAGCTATACCATAATAGCGTAAATGCAGCAAGTATAGATCACATCATATTACAGCATCTACATTTTATGAAAACACCACAAAATCACATCACAAGAACACAAATCAT
Organism: Calotriton arnoldi; assembly: GCA_963921515.1. Lineage (NCBI taxonomy): Eukaryota > Metazoa > Chordata > Amphibia > Caudata > Salamandridae > Calotriton > Calotriton arnoldi. Next base: position 2,014,256 of record CAWUFW010001341.1, read on the forward strand.
AACAACATAACATAACTCAGATAAAGAAATACAGATGTGACTGAGACATACATATTCCCAAAGTGTAAGAAATGGGATTATTGGTTGAAGGGGAAGTGAACCCACTTCAAATAATAATCCTAATCCCTGTCATGGTGAACCACAAAAGTCACTAAATAAACCTGTGTGTAATCCTCTGGTAGCTAGGCATAAAAGCAACAGGCTTAATTTAGAGGCAGTGTGAATTTATGCAGCAGTTAAAAAGTAATAAAGTTAAAACAAAACACAAGACTAATCCCAAATCTATTTAGAAAAATAGAGTATATTTCAATAAATAAAATTACACTTAATTGACAAAAATTCAATCAGTCTAACTGTTTTTATGAACTTTTATAGTTAAAAGTTTAAGGTTTAAAGTAGCGCCAAAGAGTGCAAACTGCCAACTGCAGGTATCTGGTCGTACCGGGTCAAAGTCACAAGTTCAGGCCGACCATGGTGGCGCGTGGGCCGGATACACGAGCAGGTTCTTCATGCTGGAAGTTTTACCTTCCGTCTTCAGGGTGAGGACTTTGCGGCGCTACTCTGTGGGGCTATGCGTCACTCTGCGTCGCAGGTGAGTCTTTTAGTCAGGAGCTACTTAGCTACTTGGTGAAGCCTTTAGTGATGAGCTGCGTGGTGCAGCTCTGACCCTTGGAGTCTCTTTTGGTGTCCTGTGTTCAAGACAAGCAAGTCTAGACTTCCTTCTGGTTCAGACATGTTTAAAAGGGAGAGTAAAAGCATTTCACCACTGATTAGCCAGAGAAAAGTGCACTGAGTTTTATGGCCAACACAAAATGGATTCAGCAAGAATAGGGAGGTGAAGTCAGCTAATCTGGTGTAATATCACGCAGAAGACGGTAATTTCCAATGCAAAGGGACTGTTCAGAGGGCAGAGCAGTCCTTCTCAAGTGGAAATGTAGCAACATAACTACTGGACACGATATTCAAAGTTCTTAACATTTCTGAGCAGGTATGAGGATAAGAGAAGGGCCTGGCTAAATCTCCTAGCAGAAGCGCAACATGGTGCTATGTGGGGCTATCTTATATCTGTTGCACATAGACAATGTGTAGGAAAGTGCCCTTTTCAACATGGTCACCCCCACTTTTTGCCTGGTATTTGATGTGATTTCGACTGAAAGTGCACTGGGTCTCTGCTACCCAAGTCGCCAGTGCCAGATCTCTTTCCCATAACTGTGTGATTGTTCCCCCAATTGACAATACCTTTAGTACCCTCTGAAAGTCCCTAGCAAACGGTACTGCTGGTACCTAGTGTGAGAAGTTGGCCTGGCATATGCTGTCCACTAATTATAGTGGGCACCTTGCACCAGTCCAAACAACCCCTTATTGGAGGTAGGTTAAAGACAACCTTATTGAAAGCTATCCTAGTGGTAGCTATGGAGAGCAACCTTCAGGCTAAGTCTTGAAGGAATGTAAAGCAGCTTGTTTTACCAGTCTATAATCTCTTGAGTGACCAAATGAAAGAGCACCACACCAGGTATATATTCAAAATATATGTATTTATTGCTAAACACACCCCTCTAGTCTCTTTATGAGGCTAGAGTTCGAAATACATAAGTTATAAGTTATCAAATCACAGTATTAGCACAAATACACGTTTGGGCCCTAGGGGCGTACCAAACCATATACCAATAAAGTGGTATGCGAACCACGACTGAACTAGACACTAGGCCTAGAGCCTCTAGAAGTGCTTGGACCACAAGGAACCACCCAAGGTAGTGACACAGGGGACCTACGGGAGACGCGTGCAGTGTAAATACACAACCGCGATACGCCGTTGACTTCTATGGAGAAAGTCGGGATCGGGAAATTATAGAAAAGGGACACTTAAAGAGGACTAGGACAAAACCCTTTGAGATCTAGGACTTTGAAGAGTCTCTACCCACGGGAGCACCGGAGTACTCGTGTTACCTCACCCAGGGAAGCCGGGTGCATAGGTGCCTTTCGGGGTCGGGTTTCGTTGTCGATTCGAATGGCGATCTGCTGCAAAGTGCTGCTGGCGGCCAAGAGAAAAGTGTCCGGGTGGATCCAAGAGTGGATCGGAGTTCTGAAGAACCTGAAAGCAGAGGGGACAGAGTCTGGGTCACTAGCCAGTGACCAGGAAGGCGATGGACAGATGCCCACCAATGTCGAGTGCTTCAGGTGCGTTGACGGTCGTCTTGACTCTTCAGCCACGAGGTCCAGGAGGCGTTGTCGGCAAGCAGGAGCAGGATTCGGGCTGGTACACGATGTCTGTCGAGTGCTGAGGTGTCGGCGACCGGATTGGACCCAACAAGCCTTGGCAACGGCAAGTCTCGAGGAAGATGTAGATCGTCGATGGTGCAAACCAGCAAGGTCTGTGGAACTCACCCAGCGAGGGTAAGTGAGGGCAGGCCTGGAGCAATCAGGATGCCAAGTAAGAAAAGGATTGGCCTTCGTTAAGGGCTACTAGCCAACGGGCTAGCGACCGCAAAGGAGCCTCGTGACGCCGCACGTGGAGCTGGCTTACAGGACACTCGTGGAGTGGGGGCCAGTGATCTTCGGTGCAGGTGGTGCTGGAGGCTAGGGCTACTCGGAGCCCAAAGCACGACTTCTTGGGAGACCCAGAAGAGGATGCACTTACAAATGTGCTCGGTGTCCAGGGGTCACAGTCTCAAGTCACCCACGATAGCCACGGGCCTCAGCTTTGCTGGGGACTCAGGGTAGCCTCGGGGAAGTCTGAGAATCCACCTCTGGTGATGCGATGACTTCGGCGTCCGACGGGAGCTTCAGAAATGCGAACCGGACAGATGCTTCTTTGGTGCCTGCCAAGCAGGGGAGTCACTCCTTGACCCCAAGGGAGATTCTTCTGTCCTCTAATCGTGAGTAGAGCGTCGAAGGTCCAGGATTCAGTTTCAGAGTTTCGTCCAGGGATAATCTAAAGTCCCAAGGACTAGGTTCCTACCTTTATTCTAAAAATAGGGGTTGGACTACTCTGTGGCCCCACCTATGGGTGGGTCAGGGCAGAGGGGTGGCTACACCCTTTCCCTTTGTCCAGTTCACGCCAAAGCAGGGGCTGCAAGCCCCAGATCCGGTTTGAACTGGGGTATGCACTAGGGACACCAAATGTGCCCCCAGTGCAGGACTTCAAAGCACCCGAAAGTGCTCCCGCCCAGCCCCAATACACATTATCCTGTCTGGGGAGGTGGTCACACCTCCCTGGGACAGGAAACCTATTGTCCAGGCCTCCCCTGCCGGAGTTTCGTCCAGCAGCAGGAGGCCAGACTCGTGTCTGTGGCAGCAGCATCCATTTTGTGATGCCAGGGCTCTGGAAAGAAGTTACTGGACTCGTCAGAGTTAACATGTCTTTCCCTCTAGAAGGGTGAAATGCTACCCCCGCCGCCAGGATTGGCGGGGGTAGTATTCCAAGATGTTTGACACCAAACACGACATGTTTAGGTGCAGCCATTCCAAAGTTAGCATTTTACCGCGAGGATATAATGCGCTTAAGAGTATATGGTCAGGCTGCACTACAAACAGCATCAGAGATGGTCTCCGAACGCTGCAGAGGGGCCCTGCTCATGCAGGGGCACCCTCTCACATAGGAACCATGCACTCTGCCTTTAGGATTGATAAGGCCTGCCTTAGGAGTGACTTATAGGTTTATATGTGTGTATGTATTTCGTGATATAGGTAACCTATATCACAGTAAAGGGTGCATGCACCACCTTACCCAGGCTGCAGTAGCAGACCTGTGGTGTCAGTTTGGATGGCCTTCCAGGGGTGGCATAATACATGCTGCAGCCCCTGGCAGGCCTCTGAGGTACCTATGCCCTTGGTACATAGTATACCATATACTAGGGACTTATAAGGGCACTCCAGATTCCAATCAGAGATGTGCCTAAGGCACATGGAAATCATTTTAGAGAGGAAGCAGCTAGGCTGGGGTTCTGATTAGCAGGGCCCCAGCCAGACTAATGTCGAAAAACAGTGAAGCATCAGCAAAAAGTGGGGGTACCCATGTGAAGCAGATCCTACTCTCCTACACAACCCCCCAAACGTAGGGACATTAAACTAACCTTGCCCAGTTAAGTCTTCATGTTCTAAGTGGAAATACCTAGAGAGTCCATCTGCATTCGCATGGTTACTCCCAGGCCTATGTTCCACTGTAAAGTCCATCCCCTGTAGGGAAATGGACCACCTAAGCAGTTTGGGGTTTTCACCCTTCATTTGTTTTAGCCATAAGAGGGGCTTATGGTCTGTCTGAACCAGGAAGTGTGTACCAAACAAGTATGGCCTCAACTTCTTCAGAGCCCAGACCACAGCAAAGGCCTCCCTCTCTATGGCTGACCAACGTTTCTCTCTAGGGTTCAGCCTTCTGCTAATAAAAGCTACTGGCTGATCCTGACCTTCTTCATTCAATTGTGACAGTACAGCCCCTACCCCCAATTCAGATGCATCAGTTTGAACAATGAACTTCTTGGAGTAATCAGGACTCTGCAGAATTGGAGCAGTGCACATGGCCTGCTTGAGGTCATCAAATGCCTTTTGACAGCTAACTGTCCACTGAACCTTTTTGGGCATTTTCTTAGAAGTTAAGTCATTCAAGGGTGTCACTATTGATCCATACCCCTTGACAAATCTCCTATAGTACCCAGTCAGGCCTAAGAAGGCTCTCACCTGAGTCTGGGTAGTGGGAGCAGTCCAGTCCATGATGGTCTGGATCTTGCTCTGCAAAGGTTGAACCTGGCCTCCACCCACAAGGTGGCCCAGGTACACAACCTGACTCTGCCCTATCTGGCACTTAGTGGCCTTGATAGTCAGGCCTGCCTTTTGCAGGGCCTGTAAAACATTCCTGAGGTGGACCAGGTGATCCTCCCAGGTGGAGCTAAAGACAGCAATATCATCTAGATAAGCTGCACTATAGGCTTCCAGTCCTGTGAGAACTGTGTTCACCAACCTCTGGAAAGTGGCAGGTGCATTCTTCAGACCAAAGGGCATTACCACAAATTGATAATGCCCACTAGGGGTTGAGAATGCTGTCTTGGGCTTTGCAGTATCAGCTAGTCTGATCTGCCAGTAGCCAGCTGTTAGGTCAAATGTGCTGAGATATTTGGCAGAGGCCAAAGTATCTATGAGCTCATCTGCCCTGGGTATTGGATGGGCATCAGTCCTAGTGACTGCATTGAGACCCCTGTAGTCCACACAAAACCTCATCTCTCTTTTTCCACCACTGGTGTGAGGTTTCGGTACTAGAACTACTGGACTAGCCCAAGGGCTATCTGAGGGCTCAATTACTCCCAATTCCAACATTTTCTGGACTTCAGTCCTGATACAGTCCCTGACATGGTCAGGTTGCCTATAAATCTTGTTTTTAATAGGCAGACTGTCCCCAGTGTCCACTTCATGAGTGCACCAGGTGGTCTGACTGGGTGTCAGTGAAAACATATGTCGAAACTGATTGAGGACTTGCCTGCAATCAGTTTGTTGCTGGGTAGTGAGGCTGCCTGCCAAGGCTGCACCATCAACTGACCCATCGTCAGGGTTCTGTGAGAGCAGGTCAGGGAGTGGGTCACTCTCTTCCTCCTGCCCTTCATCAGTAGCCATGAGCAAGCCCATGTCTGCCCTGTCCACATATGGTTTTAACCTGTTGACATGGAGAACCCTGTGGGGACTCCTGGGTGTTCCTAGGTCTACTAAATAAGTGACCTCACCCTTCTGCTCAACAATAGTGTGGGGTCCACTCCATTTGTCTTGGAGAGCTGCTGGGGCCACTGGCTCCAACACCCACACCTTCTGTCCTGGCTGGTAAACAGTCAGAACAGCCTTTTGGTCATGCCAGGCCTTCTGAAGTTCCTGGCTAGCCTCAAGGTTTTTGGTTGCCTTTTTCAAGTACTCAGCCATCCTGGAGCCGAGACCAAGTACATAGTCCACTATATCTTCCTTTGGGGGCTTGAGAGGTAACTCCCATCCTTCCTTCACCAAGCACAGTGGACCCCTCACAGGGTGGACAAACAGAAGTTCAAAAGGGCTGTAACCAACCCCCTTCTGAGGCACCTCCCTATATGCGAATAAAAGGCAGGGCAAGAGTATGTCCCATCTACGCCTAAGCTTTTCTGGGAGCCCTTTAATCATGCCCTTCAAGGTTTTGTTGAATCTCTCAACTAAACCATTGCATTGTGGGTGATAGGGTGTGGTGAACTTATAAGTCACTCCACACTCCTTCCACATTGCTTTCAAGTACCCAGACATGAAGTTAGCACCCCTGTCTGATACTACCTCCTTAGGAAAGCCCACTCTTGAGAAGATTCCCAGGAGGGCCCTTGCCACCACAGGTGCTGTAGTGGTCCTGAGGGGAATAGCTTCTGGGTACCTGGTGGCATGATCCACTACCACCAGGATAAACCTGTGCCCAGAGGCTGTTTGGGGATCCATGGGACCAACAATGTCAATCCCTACCCTCTCAAAGGGCACCCCCACCACAGGTAGTGGTATCAGGGGGCCTTTGTAGTGCCACCTGCTTTGCCACTGGCTTGGCAGGTTACACAGGAGCGACAAAACTCCTTACTGTCTTCAGACATGTGGGGCCAGTGAAAGTGAGGGACAATTCTGTCCCAAGTCTTGTTCTGGCCCAGGTGTCCTGCTAAGGGAATATCATGGGCTAGGGTCAATAGGAAGCCCCTGAACTTCAAAGGTATTACCAACCTCCTGGTAGCACCAGGTTTGGGGTCTCTACTCTCTGAGTACAGGAGTCCATCATCCCAATACACTGTATGGGGACCACTAGCTTTCCCAGCAGCCTCAGCAGCAGCTTGCTGTCTGAGGGGTTCAAGGGAGGGGCAGCTCTGCTGCTCCTGGCTCAGATCTGCCCTAGAAGGTCCCCCTGTCCCCAAGAACTCAACCTGGTCAGGTTCAAGCTCCTCTGGGACAGTTCCTTCTTCAGGGCTGAGATCATCCCCTCAAGGGACTGATCTTCCTCCTGAGCCAAGGGGGAAGGCACTGCCTTAACCCTACTACTCCTCCTCTTGGAAGGCACTTGGTCCATTCTTCCAGAATCCAAGGCCTGTTCAGTGCTAGACATTTTGGCTTGTGACCTGGTCACAGCAAACACATCTGCAGGGATCCCCAGCATTTCTGCATGGGTCCTGAGCTCCACTTCTGCCCAAGCAGAAGTCTCTAAGTCATTGCCAAGCAAGCATTCGACTGGTAGGTTTGCACTTACCACAACCTTCTTAAGGCCAGTTACCCCTCCCCAGGAGAAGTTAACAACTGCCAGAGTATGGTCTGTTCTGACATTGCTAGCATTGGTCACTTGGTACATCTCACCAAGCATAACTTGCCCAGGCAGCACAAGGTCTTGTGTCACCATTGTGACACTTGCCCCTGTGTCCCTAAATGCCAAAGCCTCACGTCCATTGATTAAAGGCTGTTGTCTGTACTTGCCCAGATTACTGGGACTCACAGTGGAGGTCACATCCATGCCTCCATCACAGACTAACACAGCCTGAGTCAGTTCCCTGACTAAGTCAGAGCCCAACTCAGTTCCCAGGGTGAACCCTACTAAACCCTTTGCTGGAGCACTTCCACCAACTGTACTAGGGGGAACAGGTGCCTTAGGGGCATTGGTGGGTGCTGGACTGGAGTCTTTGGACTTGGTGCAATCACTGGTCCAGTGGGTCTTTTGCTTACAGACCTTGCACCATGGTTTTCTTTGGCCTTTACCCTTGGTAGACTGGGAATCCCCACCAGAAGAAGATTTTTGGGGGCCTGATGAAGACTTTTGATCTTTACCCTTCTCCCCACCCTTGTCAGAGTTCTTAGCATCTTGCTTCTTGGTTTCCCCACCTTGGTTCTGTACCTTCTGCTTCACCCTGGTCCTGACCCATTTGTCTGCCTTCTTTCCCAATTCTTGGGGAGAGGTCAGATCAGAGTCGACCAGGTATTGATGCAACAGCTGATTTTGACAGTTATTAAGAATCTGCTCCCTCATTATCAGATTATACAATCCTGAGAAGTCACACACCTTACTGCCCATCAACCAGCCTTCCAGAGCCTTGGCAGAACAATCCACATAGTCTACCCAGTCTTGAGTCTGTGCTTTTTGGGTGTCTCTGAACTTCAACCTGTACTGTTCAGTGGTTAGGCCAAACCCATCAATAAGAGCACTCTTCAAGACCTTGTAATTGTCAGCATCCTCCTCTCTAACAGTGAGGAGCTTATCTCTACCTTTGTCAGCAAAGGAGAGCCACAAGATTGCTGCCCACTGCTCCTGAGGGACCTTCTGTACTTTACAGGCCCTTTCTAAAGCAGTTATCCATTTGTGGATATCATCCCCACTCTGGTAGGGAGGGACAATCTTGCTCAGGTTCCTATGGTCATAGGACCTTTCCCTATCTCTAGGGACATGGCTGCCACCATGGGACTCTAGTCCCAACTTTCTTCTCTCTCTAAGGAGATCTAGGGATTCTCTATCTAAAGCTAATTGCTTTTTTCTGAGTTCCAGCTGAGTTTCCTCATACTGGACTAGCCTCTTTCTTCTCTCATGAGAGGATTCTCTCCTATGAGATGAGACAGAGCTCCCTATAGAGGTGCCAGAGTGGTTAGACTCCTGAGAAGGAGACCTAGACCTTCTGGGCACACTCTTAATCCTTCCTGGGGGGACAAAGAGAGCATCATTCTGATCCTCCTCTTCCTCTTCCTCAGGAGGGGTTGGATTATCCAGGTCAGGGCCATTGTCGCCCTCCTGGCCAGTTTCAGAGGGGGGGCTGGGGGTATTGGTACCCCTGGCCTCCTCCTCTTCTTCTGCCCCACCCTCAGCTCCTACCCCTTCAGTCCCTACAGGCTTACTAAGGTCATAAGCCACCAACAGCTCCTTGAGGTGTTGGGTGGTGGGGCTTTGGCCTGTCCTTATTTTTCTCAAGTTGCATAAAGCTCTCAATTCCAAGAATGGGAGTGTATCATACTTGGAGGGTGGAAGCTCAATGGCTTCCTGCAAGGATTCTTTGGATCCTGCCCTTAAAGACATTACTAGTGTGGTGTGGTGTATGCACTACCTACTCTAGTGTGGCCTACTAAACTCTCTTGAGTTGTAGAAAGGGTTGTGCTATCCCTTAACACACAACTCTAAGTTCAGTAGAACTTACTGTTATTCTAATCTTAAATTATATGTACCTTAGGTACCTTTAGTGGTTTTCAGTTGATCAATTCAATTGAGATTATCTGGTAAAACAATAGCAAGCTGGAATCCCACACGCTGCACACCAATGTGAGAAGTTGGCCTGGCATATGCTGTCCACTAATTATAGTGGGCACCTTGCACCAGTCCAAACAACCCCTTATTGGAGGTAGGTTAAAGACAACCTTATTGAAAGCTATCCTAGTGGTAGCTATGGAGAGCAGCCTTCAGGCTAAGTCTTGAAGGAATGTAAAGCAGCTTGTTTTACCAGTCTATAATCTCTTGAGTGACCAAATGAAAGAGCACCACACCAGGTATATATTCAAAATATATGTATTTATTGCTAAACACACCCCTCTAGTCTCTTTATGAGGCTGGAGTTCGAAGATACATAAGTTATAAGTTATCAAATCACAGTAATAGCACAAATATACGTTTGGGCCCTAGGGGCGTACCAAACCATATACCAATAAAGTGGTATGCGAACCACGACTGAACTAGACACTAGGCCTAGAGCCTCTAGAAGTGCTTGGACCACAAGGAACCACCCAAGGTAGTGACACAGGGGACCTACGGGAGACGCGTGCAGTGTAAATACACAACCGCGATACGCCATTGACTTCTATGGAGAAAGTCGGGATCGGGAAATTATAGAAAAGGGACACTTAAAAGAGGACTAGGACAAAACCCTTTGAGATCTAGGACTTTGAAGAGTCTCTACCCACGGGAGCACCGGAGTACTCGTGTTACCTCACCCAGGGAAGCTGGGTGCATAGGTGCCTTTCGGGGTCGGGTTTCGTCGTCGATTCGAATGGCGATCTGCTGCAAAGTGCTGCTGGCGGCCAAGAGAAAAGTGTCCGGGTGGATCCAAGAGTAGATCGGAGTTCTGAAGAACCTGAAAGCAGAGGGGACAGAGTCTGGGTCACTAGCCAGTGACCAGGAAGGCGATGGACAGATGCCCACCGATGTCGAGTGCTTCAGGTGCGTTGACGGTCGTCTTGACTCTTCAGCCACGAGGTCCAGGAGGCGTTGTCGGCGACCAGGAGCAGGATTCGGGCTGGTACACAATGTCTGTCGAGTGCTGAGGTGTCGGCGACCGGATTGGACCCAACAAGCCTTGGCAACGGCAAGTCTCGAGGAAGATGTAGATCGTCGATGGTGCAGACCAGCAAGGTCTGTGGAACTCACCCAGCGAGGGTAAGTGAGGGCAGGCCTGGAGCAACTAGGATGCCAAGTAAGAAAAGGATTGGCCTTCGTTAAGGGCTACTAGCCAACGGGCTAGCGACCGCGAAGGAGCCTCGTGACGCCGCACGTGGAGCTGGCTTACAGGACACTCGTGGAGTGGGGCCAGTGATCTTCGGTGCAGGTGGTGCTGGAGGCTAGGGCTACTCGGAGCCCAAAGCACGACTTCTTGGGAGACCCAGAAGAGGATGCACTTACAAATGTGCTCGGTGTCCAGGGGTCACCGTCTCAAGTCACCCACGATAGCCACGGGCCTCAGCTTTGCTGGGGACTCAGGGTAGCCTCGGGGAAGTCTGAGAATCCACCTCTGGTGATGCGATGACTTCGGCATCCGACGGGAGCTTCAGAAATGCGAACCGGACAGATGCTTCTTTGGTGCCTGCCAAGCAGGGGAGTCACTCCTTGACCCCAAGGGAGATTCTTCTGTCCTCTAATCGTGAGTAGAGCGTCGAAGGTCCAGGATTCAGTTTCAGAGTTTCGTCCAGGGATAATCTAAAGTCCCAAGGACTGGGTTCCTACCTTTATTCTAAAAATAGGGGATGGACTACTCTGTGGCCCCACCTATGGGTGGGTCAGGGCAGAGGGGTGGCTACACCCCTTTCCCTTTGTCCAGTTCGCGCCAAAGCAGGGGCTGCAAGCCCCTGATCCGGTTTGAACTGGGGTATGCACAGGGACACCAAATGTGCCCCCAGTGCAGGACTTCAAAGCACCCGAAAGTGCTCCCGCCCAGCCCCAATACACATTATCCTGTCTGGGGAGGTGGTCACACCTCCCTGGGACAGGAAACCTATTGTCCAGGCCTCCCCTGCCGGAGTTTCGTCCAGCAGCAGGAGGCCAGACTCGTGTCTGTGGCAGCAGCATCCATTTTGTGATGCCAGGGCTCTGGAAAGAAGTTACCGGACTCATCAGAGTTAACATGTCTTTCCCTCTAGAAGGGTGGAATGCTACCCCCGCCGCCAGGATTGGCGGGGGGTAGTATTTCAAGATGTTTGACACCAAACACGACATGTTTAGGTGCAGCCATTCCAAAGTTAGCATTTTACCGCGAGGATATAATGCGCTTAAGAGTATATGGTCAGGCTGCACTACAAACAGCATCAGAGATGGTCTCCGAACGCTGCAGAGGGGCCCTGCTCATGCAGGGGCACCCTCTCACATAGGAACCATGCACTCTGCCTTTAGGATTGATAAGGCCTGCCTTAGGAGTGACTTATAGGTTTATATGTGTGTATGTATTTCGTGATATAGGTAACCTATATCACAGTAAGGGGTGCATGCACCACCTTACCCAGGCTGCAGTAGCAGACCTGTGGTGTCAGTTTGGATGGCCTTCCAGGGGTGGCATAATACATGCTGCAGCCCCTGGCAGGCCTCTGAGGTACCTATGCCCTTGGTACATAGTATACCATATACTAGGGACTTATAAGGGCACTCCAGATTCCAATCAGAGATGTGCCTAAGGCACATGGAAACCATTTTAGAGAGGAAGCAGCTAGGCTGGGGTTCTGATTAGCAGGGCCCCAGCCAGACTAATGTCGAAAAACAGTGAAGCATCAGCAAAAAGTGGGGGTACCCATGTGAAGCAGATCCTACTCTCCTACACCTAGGGCCTGAGGTACTAAATAGGGTCCCTAAGGGCTGCAGCCCAACTCTTGCCACCCTAAGGGACCCCTCACCAAGCTCATGCAAACTGCCCTGCAGGCTGCATGTCTTGGTGCATGTCTTGGGGCAACAAAAGTGGAAACACAACATGGCACACGGCCTGTGTGCTATGCCTACTGATACTGCATGCAGTATAGATAAGTCACCCTTACAGCAAGCCTTACAACCCTAAGGCAGGGTACTCTATATTATGTGTGAGGGCATCCCTGCATGAGCCCCGGTGCTGGTCAGTTCCATTGCTGCCAGTACTAGTGAACAGGGAAGACATTTGACAAGCATGTGCTGGACACTGGTGAAAACAAGTTCCCCAAGTACATGATGGCTTCACTGAAAATAGGGATGTTTGGTATCAATACATCTCGTCGTAATAAACCCACACTGATGCCAGTGTTGGATTTATCAATAAATGCACACATAGGGCACTTTAGAGGTGCCCCCTGAAAACATACCAGCTACTGGTGTGCTGACTGACTGGTTTTCGCCAGCCTGCCACCAGAGATGAGTTTCTGAACCCAAGGGTGAGGGCCTTTGCTCTCAGGGGGCCCAAGACCAAGCCTGCTTGGGCAGAGGGTGTTTTCATCCCCTCCCACAGGACGACCTGCAGATTAGCATTCCAAGGCAGGAGAGTTTCAAAGAGCCCACAGCCTTTGATATGCAAATCTAGTTTCTCTCACAGGAGAGGAAGCTGACCCCCTTTGTCCAGAGCCCTTTGGCAGCTGGACAGGCGGGGGAGATAGCTAGTCAGATAGGCCTGTCCACCTTCAGGCTAGTGCCATCTAAGGTGGGCTACCTGAAGTGGAGGCAACATTTCAAAGTTAGTCATCTTGGTGATGGCAAAATCAGGAATTCTGGGACAGGGATATGACCACCGCCCTCAGGAAGTAGTCATATAGTCATATAGGAGGTGTAGTGGCCCCAAGAATGGGTAGCCCACTGGCTACTACCCTACACTCCTCTAAAATCCCTTAAATCAGATCCTGCTGACTAGAAGAGTCGCGAAAGCAAGAACTGCAGAAGAAGCAACTAACTTGGCACCAGCCCTGCCTGTCTGTTCGCCTATTCTTGACAAATGCGCCAAAGTAATCTCACCCTGCAAGCTATAACAGCAAGTCCCGTGCACACGCATATGAGTGAATACAACAATAAAGGTAATCGTTATTTAAGAAGTCTTTGGACCTTTCAACTGGTGATATTTCCGACCCAGCGGGTCCTAACATTCACTTCGATGCGTACGTTCTCTTCTCTTAGTGCTTCTGTAAATCTCTTAAGTAAGGTAATAATATTTAACTTCTGTCGGTGAATCTCATTCCTGGCTGTGTGTGCCACATATATCCCTCAAAGTTATATGACCGGAAACTGGTGAAACACGGTCCCGGAGTCAGGAGATACAGGGCGTACTCGCCAGAGCTATTTTGATCTTGCCTATTGAGGCGTACTGGCATATAACTTTGAGGGATATATGTGGCACACACAGCCAGGAATGAGATTCACCAACAGAAGTTGAATATTATTACCTTACTTAAGAGATTTACAGAAGCACTAAGAGAAGAGAACGTACGCATCGAAGTGAATGTTAGAGCCGCTGGATCGGAATTATCACCAGTTGAAAGGTCCAAAGACTTGTTATACTCCATTTGAGCCCTGAAGAAGTCAAGGGTTATACACCCGATGACGAAACACGTGTTGGCTGGCCTGTGAAGCAACACACCATTAAATCTACACTTCAAGAATGAACATTTTGTCATCATTCTTAAATAACGATTACCTTTATTGTTGTATTCACTCATATGCGTGTGCACGGGACTTGCTGTTATATATAGACGGACCTGTGTCCAGAATTGAGGGTTTAGGGGTTTTCCCTCACCTGTTGCACCGCATCGATAACCTTCTTTTTGCTAAGTCCACGACACTAGGCAAGCGCCACTTCATACCCTGTGATAATTAACACCCCCTTTTCGTCTCCTCACCCTGCAAGCTGCTGATCCTCCAAAGCTTTGGAGGACTGCCAGCACTTCTTCAAAGACACAGGAACTCCTGTGGAACAGCAAAGCTGTTCCCCTGCATCTTGCTGGTACCAAAGACTGAGCTGTGAGGCTCCAAGACCCCGAAAACCCGACACCTGAAAGCACCACTGCATCCGAGCCGCCTATCCTGCGCTGAAGTGGGCCAACAGTACCAACGTGGTCCCTGGACCCTCCAGACCCGAAGCCCACCTGGGGTCTTCCTGCTGTGGACTTCCCGACACAGCCTGCAACCTCTGTTTGCAGGCCTCATCTACCACGACCGCTCCCGGTGATGAAAACCCGAAACCTAAGGACACCTATGCACCCGTGGCCCCTCTCCCATGGAGAAGAGGACCAAAGGTTTCCATCGGTCCCTGAACATCATGAGGTCTGAGCCCTTCTGTTGGTTCAGCCTGACTGGCCTTCCAGTCCGACACTGCAGCATCTGTACATGAAGACCGATCCCCATCGACTTGCACTGGGCATCCGATGCTGTTTTGTACTACTGCACTCGGCCACCCTCGTGCCGCTGAAGGTGACCTGCTGTGCTGCCTTGGACATTGCCCCATACTCACCTCAAGTGCAGTAGGTTGATCTCATAAGTTGCTGCAAAGAACTCGTATGCCATATTTGTTTTTCCTTCCATAGGATAACATTGCAAACTCTGAAAATGCAGTGTCTACTGTATAAATGAAAAAGTATTTCTCTTGAAAAATGTACTTACCTGATCGTATTGATTCTGGTGCCTAAACATGTATAAAGATAAATATTATTTTTATAAATTGGTGTGGATCTCCTTATTGAGCCGTGTGCATCATTTATTGACTATTTTGTGTATTTGCAGATGTCTCACACTTATCAGAGAGGACTCTGATAAGCCTAAGGCTACTCGACCACACTACCCCCTTTGCTAGAGCAAGCCCCTGTCCACTAGTAAGGGAATACCTGGACTCTTTGCACAGTACATCTCATTTTGATATACTATATTAAATAAAGACCCAGCTTCCTACACCATGCCTACCCTGAACTTCAAAATAGCATACTGGTATTTGACATGCTTGAAGATTGTTTTTGATCTGAGCAGTGCTCTATCTGAAAAAAATATGTGCAGGGGCCTAATGTGCTTTTAGATGTCTACTGCTGGATGTGATGAATGCCAAAGCTGTTGAATAACAAAGTGTCCTAGTCTTGATTCCACCTTGTGTCTCTTTCTGCCACTCCTGCTCCTGATTATTTTTTATCTCTGCTTTCTCCCTTTGTCAATGTGTTCCTATCTTTCTCTTACTTCTTCTTTCTCCCTTGTCCGCCTTTTTCACTATCACAATGGGTCACAGCCTGGTAATAAAAACATAAGTTCTGAGACCCAAAGATGAATGCCAGTGCCCACGACCAACAAGCAGAAACTCAAATGAAGTACTGGATGTGAGTGGAGGAGACAAACTCTCCACCACAAAATACAATTTAAAAATAGAGCAGTTAATTAATAGAGAGGAGAAAAATAAAGAAATAGTGTGTGAACTCAGATGGTGATACAACTAAAAGGCATATAGCATGCAACGTGCAGACGATTTGAGCCTTATGCATGACATTATAGATGGAGACACAGAAGCATTATATATAAATATAGATGTTTAACAGTGACTAAAGTATGTTTTACAATGAGGAATTTTGAGTAGCATGAAATAGAGAATGGGAGTGAAGCTTGAATTGCCTATGATGTCCCTTACCCCGCCACCCCTCTGCCCAAATTACAACATGGTGCCCTCCCACCGACCTACACCCCTCTCTCATCAACCCTCCTGCTCATACTGCCCAAATATAACACAAAAACACCTCTGGACACTCCCCCTGAGCACCATCGGTGCCTTCATCCTGCTCCCTTCCCAAAGCTGTACTCTCCGCTCTCACACGAGTGGAGAGCTGTTGCTGCATTACAATGGCTCTGTGAAATCTGCTGGTCAGAGGAGCATATTTGCACCTCTGTCAGTGTGGGTCTACATAGACCAGCACTGAGCAGGTAGTGTGCCAGTTGGTGCAGGCAGTGCGCCACCAGCATTCTTCCAGCTCCCTTGGTTCCGTGGAACCCCAAGAGAGGTGGCAGCAGGTGGGTGAAACCACCAGCCGCCACTCTTGTATTTCAAAACATTAATGTTGTCATTGACATATTCACCTAACTATAACGTTACCTTAACCTTTAGTTTTGTCAGTGACTTTCTAAGGTTTTTTTTTTTAAACAGAAACATCTTTCTATCACCCTAATTATAATTTTATATAGCTTTTGTTTTTTCAGTGAATTTCTAGTTTTTTTTAATGTAAAGTAATATTTTATTAATCGGCACTGGGGGTGGGCTCCCTGGAGCCTTCAATGGTGGAGGAGGGGCACCGCAGGCCCCCCCTCCCAGAAAAATAAATCTATCAGCCCCTGGAGATGGGGTCACCTTGGCCTATAATGGCTCGGGAGGGGGCCACCAGCCGCGCCACTTTCCCCTTAAGTGATGCGGCCCAGGGGGTGGGCTCTCCGGGGCCTATAATGGCGCACTGCCCTTCCCTTAATAAAACAAAGCGGCCCCAGCCACCATTTTTTTTTTTTTTTGATCTCGCATGAGTCTTGTGGGATCGCAGCGACAATTGCATATTGGTTTTTATTTTTGGCCCCAGGGGTGTACCTCTGGGTCACCCCATCGAGAATAGGGGGCATGGTATCCCTACCCTGCCCCCTTTAATATTTTATTTAATTTACTACAGGACAGGGGACTAAGGCACCAAACCATGTAATGGCTGCCAGCAACATTTTTCTGATAATAGTGGCAGCCAATCAGAGCGCTCGGTCACGCAGGCATCTGACTCCCATGGGAGTTAATTGGCCCAAGGGAAAATAAGGTTCCTGGGCCAATCAGAACGCTCCTATTTTTAAAACATTTGGTTTGAGGGACCCTCATGAGAGTCATTGGAACCCAAATTTCCAGATATCTATATTTTTCTGATCCTTAATTTCTGAAAAACTACTGAACGGTGGATTTACACCAAATCACAAACAGCACAATATGCGTACCAAGGTCTAGCTTCATGCCAAAATTTGGTGGAATTACATTGAGCAGTTTTTGCTGTAGCCGTGTCTAAAGAAATCTTTGGAAAATGCACAGGGGTTTTGCGTATGGGACCCCCTTTTTTAGGTCTCGCCTAGGCAGCGCGCATGCGCTGCCCTAGGAGGACCTTTAGCCATCGGTCTTCACTTTTCAAGCACTGCACTCGTGCTTGTGGCGGCATCCACCTTGCGGGAGCGAGCAGCGGCGCGCCACAAGCACGAGTGCAGTGCTCGAAAAGTGAAGACTGCTCTCCCAAGCGCGCGCGCGCACCACTCGCGGGCTCACCTCCTGCTCCCCCTTCGCATCTTTCTTGCAGCAGCTGATGGTGATCTTAGTGGGGAGCGGGGGCTTTTTGATGAAGAAAATGAAGAACTATAGAGAAAACGAACAGGCACTATCGGCCTTAAATGAAAAGAAGAAAAAAACAGCCTGTGTTGTGTTTTGTGTGCGCGCGTTTCATGCGCAAAGTGACGTGCGTCTGATTAAGCATTGAAACCCGTCATCACCCTGGAGCGGAGGCTTGTGCTTTGGACAGCGCTCTGCCAGCAGCCCCCCGTTTCCATCCCGCTGCCTTCGTATAAGAGGAGAAGTGAGTTTACAATGGCGTAAACTGTCTACACGGTTCCAGTGGCGTTTCAAGTGAAGTGTGCTTGATTTCAAGTCTCTGTACGTCTGCAGCAATTTACTCCGTGAGTTGGTGACAATAAAAAGTGCACATTTTAATGTTCTAATCAAGATAACTTGGAGTTTATTTGAAAATGTTTTAAATGTTGTGTTCTAAATTCAAGCATTCCTTTAAGTGAGAAATTGATGCATAATGCTTATTTCATTTACTATGTAAATATCTTGCTCATCTGAGTTGTGTGTGCTTGCGGATACGTGCACGGCTGCCAGGAAGTGGTGGTTGTGCACTGGGCATTTTCGTAAAAGCTCGCAAAAACTCTAAGCCCGCCGCTGCGCTGTATGAAATGGGTGCAGCTGACGCCTACTTTACCCAAAGTTAATGCCTTGAGCCCGACAGATGGCGCTATATTTAGACACGTCTTTAGACCACGTTAACTCACTCCAACCTCAATGAGGGGAAGCAAACGTGCGATATCTGCCGCAAAGTTTACTCCCAGCTTTCAGCAAGAGGCACGTCAACCCCCTGATGACGCTTACCGGGAAGGGCGCAGTGCAGCTGCTGGAAGCCACGGTTGATGTTTGCAGCAATCAGCTTCTCCAGCAATGTCAGGGAAACTGAGACTGGCATGCCATCTCCGCCACCCTGCGACTGTCGTTGAATCTCGTGCAGTTTCTTCTTCACCTCGGCCCGCAAGTCACGGTACTTGTGCTGCAGCTCGTCCTTGGTGCGCACCACCACGCCCTGGCCATTGATGGACTCCACCAGGCGGTGCCAGACTTCCTTGCGCCGCTGGTCGTTCTTCTTCTGACCCTCCCCATACAACACGTTGTAGTTGTGGTGCACCGTATGGATCAGCAGCTGCAACTCCTCGTATGTGTAGTTCGGCTTCCTTGGCCTCTTTCCCCCCGTCTTCCTATTACCTACAGAATCCCCTGGCTCTTGGGAAGAGGACATAGCTAGCACTCCCTTATCCACAACAAACACCCAAGTCCCCAAGGCGCACATGCAGTTCCACGGCAGGGGCACGGCTGAAAATAAAGCTGAAACCTACTTTTGGTTACCGAGATCAGCCCACATAACAGGAAAGTTAATATTCCTCCCCTTAACCAATCACGGTGCTGGGAACGGCCATGGCAACCAACCGCAGGGGAGAACAACTGCATAGCAACCAGTAACAGAGCCAAAATAGCCTCAAAACCAATCAAATAAGAAACAAAAATTAACTGTCGAAACTCAGCTTCCAATCACGAGCTAGGCACAACACTCACGACCTTCCAAAGACCCAAGAAACTTGCTACAGGTTACCAATTTGAACCGTGAAGAAACATTGGCATAGCCAATAGGTCTCGCCTTTGGGACCTTATAAGTATTTAGCCATGCAACAGTTGATGTTGTTGCACCAAGGATATTGTGCTGGATACCTAAACACTTATAAAGTCCCAAAGGTGAGACCTATTGGCTATGCCAATGCTTGTTTCCTCTGGCCCCACTTGACAGATCACCCCGAATCTTTCCACACACAAACTAGTCCAAAAGTAGCAACTTTCTACAAAGTTATCAGCATCACAAAAAATGCTTTTCCTATGGAACAGCAGCCCTAACTATAAAAGGCGAATTTATTCTTGGATTTACTGGCCAGAACAAGAGGCGGGGACCAAAGTAGCATATTCATCCGAAATGACATGAGACAAAACACGGAAGAAACAGTACTGAATAACCAAGAATAAAGATGGAGACGACAGAGGGTCATTGCATTGAGTGTAAACATTACTTGGACAGACTGGGCAGGGCTGCACTGCACCTTCTTCCTTACTGCGAAGCTCTGTGTTTCTATGTAATGATTGTGTCTTCGGGAAGTCGAACAGTGTACAGGCGTACAAAAATTCTTTCTGAGTTGTTCCTTTATTATGCCCTCCTTGCCTGTGCACATTTCTACTTTTCATTGACTTTACCGAAAATAGTTCTGTTTTAATTAGCCGAATGACGACTCTGAGGGGAATGGTATGCATACAATGTGCCAAAAGGCACGGTTTTATTTGACATTTTTTAATTTAAGCCTTTTCCTCTTTGATGCAATTTCTGCTCAGCGATTCCAAAACACCGCTTGCCAGTTTGTACTTGTGGGGAACACGGTGCTCGCGGTGCCCTGGGATAATGTATATGCTTTTTGAGCCGCCCACAAAAAAATACTTGGGTTTCTGATTTCTTCGTTCCCTTTTTTGTTTTTCGATCTTCTGTTTGTTTGCGATTGTTCCTAAAGCTCTTTGCGGCTTATGCGAAAGGGAAGAAAGGGCAGACCCCCTTATATCTGATAAAACACGATCAAAGGCCTCCGCTCATAATACAAGGCCCTGAAACGGTGATCAGAGAGGCTGCAAATCGTCCATTTTAAAACAGAGCCTTGGGAAACGCGCCTTTGTCTGCACTGGGGAGAAGAAAGGTTCATTCTGGGGACCGGGTATCGCTCACTTCTTTTCTAAAGGCCTATTGTGACCTAAGAACCCTGTGGAATCTTGCAAAGTTTAGCAGCCTCCAGGGCCTTTCAAAGTAGCACTTTTTGCCCTTGATGATGGGTTACTTTCCTGGTCGAAAGGTGGTACTTGTCGAATACAAAACTGTACTATATAAAAATCTGTTGGCTTGTATTGTTTTTGCAAATCTTTCACTTGATGGCCCAAAAGATGTGAATCTGATAGCAACATGAAATGATTGCTTTTAATATGAGGAATCCAAGCACGAGCCATTTTTTAAGCTCATAAAATTTGCCTTCAGACCTCATTTCTATCTTTAAAATGTAAAATTGGGCTGAGCTTGTGAGATGCTCAGCATTAAGCGGTCTAATCTTCTGGTCTTGTTTTTATGTACCATCTATATATGAATGTAGGATTCATACTAAAAAACTCTCTTTCCCAATTGTAGAGTGCACACAGCAGGAGAAACAATGGAAAGTACTTATGCTACCCCATTCTCCAAAAATCACACTGCCTCAAAGTCTAGTCAAAGATCATTTTCAAAGCCCCTGACCAAATAAAAGACTTCATGGACGCATTCCACTGCTGATGATTTTCGACTTTCTAGGCAAACTAGCATTTTGCTAGTAGAGCCCTCCCTGTATGCTAATAAAGAGGCAATTATTGTACCTTTTGTCATAATTTGGCATAGTTTAATGGTTGCTTGTGTATGGACACTGAGAAGCAGGGCTCGACTGCCCATCATCCTGCCACTGTGGCATCTGTTTTTTTGGGCTACAATCTATGAGGCTGCTTTCAGAGCAGGATGGTTACCCTGAGCCATCCATGAAAGACCTGCAGTGAAAGTGTGCTTCATTTGCTCATGCATGTGCTTATTGTGAACCTTACTGTATCCCATATGTTAGCTGATCTTCTTGCCTAAGCTTGGCTAATGTCAGCCATCTTGGATTTCTATGGGCCAGTGGATAATTAGGAAGACTGCTCTTACTTTATTCCTGTAAAATGCTGACCAGACCTGTACTGGAAACAAAAAGTTGAACTTGACGCTATTCTAATACTAGCAATGGAAGCCATAATACCAGTCTTGTAAGATATGTTTTCATACATTACAAGATGTGCTTGATCACAGGTCCAAGGACTTAAATCAAGGGAATATCCTAAACAAAGAAATATTCTACCAACTTAACAATGGCATGAAACCTAAGTATATACTGGCATATAGTACTGAAAACCACGGTCATTGATGGGATCTATGCAAGCTTGCTCTTTCCAGAATCAAATCCCTTTTCTACTAGGTTGTCTAAGAGGCGACCCTGGAATATACGTCTGATCCGTAGCCTGAGAGAAAGCTAGCAAAATGACACCCATTATGATCGGCTGCCACTGGGAATATAAGCTTCTGGTACTCCAGAACTTTGTTGGACCTCGCCATAATGAATACCGTGCGGACCTGCCCTGGTGCATCCCTGGACGTCTGGGGGTGAGGGCTACTTATCATCTCTAGAGTGGAACCAAAGTTCCAGGTTTGTGAAGTACTACGTCTTGCACTGTTTCTAGTAAATCTGAATATAAGGCCTGGCTACCTGAAAGAGTGTAGTAGATTTGACAACAGCACACCCAGAGCCTGCTAGTCCTTTTACCATAGGCCCTCTACCAGCCATCTGCCTGGGCACTCGAAGACATTTCTCAAAGCCTCACTTGGGGGTCATCTCAACCTTGTTGGCTTATGCCTTGGTCCAGTACCCTCTTGGCCCCTGGGACCAGCAGAATCTGAGCCCATAACTGACTGACTGCCAATAGTGTGTGCCCCATTTAATAACTTTGGCCTAACCTGCTGTTTGATTTTGGAGTCAAGCCAGTCCTGACCCTCCTTCAGTGATAAAAGCCAATGCTCTTGTGACGAGAACCAATGAACCTGTGACGCTAAAGTGAAACAGGCTCAAGGATGCACAGGTTCTAACTTCCAGGGAACCATATAACCCAACAACAGCCCTTGTCATCAGTGCATCGCATCGATGGAAGTTTTTGACATCGACAAGCAGTTTCAAAGATATAGGTGTTCGCCGTTTGTGGTTCTACTAAACTTGGTTGGTTGAGTGGCTGATTTACCACAACACACCTTTGAAGTCTGACTCTTGTCTAGAGCCTCTAACATATGGAGGATTGTAATGATAAGGATGGATATTGATTTTATGAAACCCTTGGTATTAAAAGGATGCAAGGCCCTCACGCACCAAAAGATTTTGTGAGAAGAATAGGGCCAGTATTGTGTACATGAATGATATCTTCTCTTCAAGGCCATTCTATGCTTCCTTGAGAGGAAGATCCTGACACCTGCACATTAGATTAGTTTTCATTGACAGTAACAGGTTTCTGTCACGTGATCATGATATATTGACTTATATTGAGAGAAATTGTATACGTACTAGGTTGATTTTTCATAAATTTTAGCTCATATCTCCAGCTGACCATTTTCTAGCGACAGCCCTGGTCAGATGAAATTACATTTGTTTTTGATCTTTTGTTTAGCTGCCTGCTATTTTGCATTAAGCACTAGCTGGACTTTATTGTGTTTTATTTTTAAACATGGCATACTTCATCATAAGAGTTTTGCTCCTCACTCCAGGTGTTCTCATGGTGCCTGTGATAGACCTCAACACGGATGGAGCTCTTTGCAGTAGGTTGAAAGTAGGCTGTCAAATCTCCACGCTGTGTGAAAAAGAATTAGGGCATGTGTTAAAATTGCCTGTGTTTGAGCAACTCTATAATCCTTATTGGTATCTTCCTATGGCAGTTTAAAAACAAGAGGGTTGATAAGCGTATTTCTTGCCTTTCCTGTGCCCCCCCAACAAGTCAATGGCAATTCATCAGGACTCACCCTTAGTCTCTATCTACCCCTTGACTGTCAACATTACTTAGGGCCTGATTACGAGTCTGGCGGTCCAAGGACCGCCAGACTTTTGGTGGTGTTGCGGTGGCAATCCAGCCACCGCTGCACTGGTGGTCCGACTGCCCTGTTACAAGTTGAGCAATCGGACCGCCCTGGGACCGCCGCCGCCCCCAGGGACACTCTGTTCCCTGGCAGTAGTGCTGCGGGGTAGAGGCAAGAGTATGCTTGATGGGACTGCTTCGGTCCCGCCAAGCATATTACGAGTTTCCTCTCCACCGGCGGTGTCATTGAGGTTCCTACTCCATGAACACCGTGGCGGAGAGGAAACAAATGGGGCCCCACAGGACCTTCTGTGCCTCCTCCGCCTGGGGATGCATGCATGGGGGCAATAGTGCACCCCTATGTGCATGCACCACAGTTCCTGCACAGCATGGACTTTCGAGTCCATGCCGGTCAGGAATCTTGTTGTGCGGTGCCATTGTGGTCCCAAGGCACCGCAACTGGACCACCACGCTGCCCACCCGCCAGACCATTTCAAACGTGTAATCAGACAGGCAGGTGACAGTGACCTTCAGCAGTGCGGAGCGCGGCGGTGACGTACCGCCCGGTCCTGCACCACCGAAAGTCGTAATCAAATTGATAAAAGACTTTTAACAAAGATGGTACTTATCACAACCATATCACTCTGCCACTGGTAATTTTTCAAGCGCTAGAAAGCTACTTGTCCTCTCAGCAGTTGAGTCCGGTTCAATATGCTTATGCATTTAACATCGCTTGCATTTAGAGCACTGCTACAGATGTGTCCTCTACCACTGAGGCAGCAAGTGATGTACTCATTGCCACCTATATTTCTTTCTGCATTGTCTCATTAAATAAAATGCCTACTGAAATGCCAGTTTCTGAACTGCCCGGTCTGTACGGAACCCATTAACATACTAACTTCTACATTTTCCAGCATGTAATGCACTTATGACATTGGCATGTTGGCTTTCACACAGCTTAGTATGTAATGAAGACATTGCATTGGCATGCCAGTTTCCAAATTGCCTCTGCCATGCATTATCATTGTAGAAATAGCATGGCCTTTTCACTTGTAGACTATTATTCTAGTGATCTGAAATAACAAGCTACTTATGAAGCAGTGCTATCTGCAGAAACAGCTTTGGGCCTGTAGTTCATTTATCTTCCCTCGGCCTGAAGTGACCAGGCATCATTCTTTGCAAATGCCATGGGCTGATGGAGATTTGAATTGTCATATGTGCTAAATAGGGATGGGCAAAATTTACAAACGTTAGACTTTGCAGTGGTAGAAAAGGACTATAACTCATGCCCTAAAGTAACTATAACTTTCACCCTCTCCATGCACTGCAAATTATCCCACATATTACGTCACCCGTGACATGATCTATGATATCATTGATAACATGACTGCATGATCTGAAATTACACCATTGATGACAAGACTGTGCATGGCGGTTGCACAAAGTATAGTTATAATTTAGGGCACGAGTAATAGTTACTTGAGATGACCATAACTGGTGAATTTTTGTGGTTTTGTTAGTTTAAAACAGTTTGTTTAACTTACATTTTCACCTAAGAATAATGTCCCTTTAACCACTGTTTACTTCAGTAAATAAATAAATATATATATATATATATATATTCCAAATTCTCGATTCCTCGATTTGCTCCTTCCTGCCCCCTGCAACCCGTAGATAGGTGGTGCGAATCGCCAGCGGAGCCAACTGGACACATTAATGAAATTTCTTCCATACCAAGTAGTCGCACACTCAGGGTTTTTGCAATACCATAGGTTTATTGCCAGTTACGCGTTTCGACTGTCAAGGCAGTCTTGATCACACACTGGCGTGCAGGAACAGCGCCTGTTTTGCATATAGAATCATGGAAATCGACATAGGACAGTGTATTACATGTTGATACAAACCACGACAGTGTGGCATCCATTTTGTAATGGTCAATTGTAGTACAGTATATACAATGAAATTTACATATCAATTCATTCTCTCCTCTATATATAATGTCACTTAGCTCATGATAACTTCTCATGATTATGACATAAGAGGTCTCAAAAGGGGCTGATGATAACCTATGGTAATTTTTGCCCCTTATCGTCCATAAGTACCATCCTTGGTGCCTATACTTTATCTAAAGTAACTACTAAAATAGTGACCAGCAGTCACACTGAGACCCTATCAACTGAAGGAACAACAAGCCCCAAGAGGAGGGGCAACCAAGGGTCCAACCACTTTTTTAGACGAATATCGCCTCCTAAGAACGGGGTGACAAACACCGAGGATGACACCGGTACCAAAGACACGGGACAGAGGACGAGGACAGAGTGGGAGGGGCCGAGGAAGAGGCCAAGACGAGCGGAGAAGAAAACGAGACTTACAGAGATACCAGAAGAGGCAGAGGACGTGGAAGAGGAGCAGTGGGAAACAGGTCGATGGCAAGGAAACACCAATAATGGATGACGAAACGGTACAAAGAACCATCGTTAATTTATCCAAGAGACCACTCACACTACTAGAGAAAAGAACACTCTGTCTAGGGCTCTCCTTCTGTCCTTCAGGCCACTTCAGTTACCCAGAAACCAGGATAGATGTCTTTAAATTTATTAGAAAACTTAAATTAAAGAAATGGCACTATCTCAAAAACTCCAGAACCCTTAATGATAATGGGAGAAGAGATAATTAAGGAAAAGAATCCGACAATACTGAACTTAGGGTTAAAGATCTCCCCACATTATTAGCTCTACAAGAACTACTAGTAGAAACTGGAATGGAGGAGAGTGCCTCACTTGACACCATGGATGTTAACCTTGATTACTCAGCTGCCACCAATTTTAAACCTAAATCTATTTTCATGCGTATTATCGACCACGATAATATTGACACTTTTCATGATACAGTTACACAGGACCTGATCCAAGCTAGACAACAAAAACACAGAACTAGCACACAAAACAACTTATCCTTTGCTCAGAGACAGATCATAAAATCATTGTCAGAGGATGAAACATTGGTCATACGTCCAGCAGATAAGGGCGGGAATATTGTTCTGTGGGATAAAGAGAAGTATAGGAAAGAAGCTTTACGACAACTTGAAGACGAAAGATTCGACACTAAGATAGACACTCAAGAATACAACGATAGTATTCTCAGTTTATGGAACAGCCTTGAACAATGGAAAGACAAAGGTATCTTACTTTGGGAAGAATACTGCTACATGAAGCAAGACTATCCAAAACTGCCCATTTTCTACCTTTTACCCAAGGTCCACAAAAACGCACTTACACCGCCAGGGAGACCTATTGTGTCTTCTATTGGAAGTGTGTCGGAGAAGATCTCCAAATATGTTGATCACTTCCTGAGACAGTATGTTGGGACACTCCCGTTATACATCAAGGACACAAAAGACGTTTTATGTAAATTGAATAATATTGTGTGGGAAGAGGACTTCCTATTGATCACGATGGATGTTAATTCATTGTACACTATCATCAACCATAATTCAGGCATCAGTGCCTGCCTACACTTCTTGGAAAACAGACCCATGAAATACCTCGAACATACTAATGTTATCGTGGAGATGTTGAGATTCTGTCTCCACAATAATATTTTTATGTTTGATGGTACACTGTACAAACAAACACTAGAGCCAGCGATGGGTACGTGTTTTGCTCCCAGTTTTGCTAATCTGTTTCTGGGAGCATGGGAAGAGGAAATCAGAAAAGATGAGACACACCCATGTTCGAAAAAGTGGCAGTTTGGGTCAGATATATTGATGACCTTTTTGTCATATGGAAAGGAAGTGAGGACAGTGCTGGGGACTTTGTGAAGAAACTGAACGACAACAGGTGCAACCTCACCCTCACACACACCATGAATAGAAAATCCATCGAATTCCTAGACGTGATGGTAGTGGTGGATGAGGGAACTAAGAAGTTACAGACTAGATTACACCGGAAAATCACAGCTGGCAACAGTTTACTCCATGCCCTCAGCAGTCACCCTGATACTCTCAAGTGGAGTATCCCCTTTTGGGAATTGCTGAGGGCAAGGAGAAACTGTAGCACTGATAGTCTGTATGAGGACGAACAAAGATGTATGATCGAAAGATTTAAGGAAAGAGGCTATCCGATGTGGGTTCTCAATAAAGCAATCAGGAGAGTTAAAACCATTCAGAGGGAGGAAACACTACAAGAGAAAGTCACGAATAGTGCAAAAACAGAAGAACAAAACACCATGAGAGTTATCCTCACATACAACTCAGAATCGAGCAAAATCCACTGAATACTTGCAAAAAACTGGCATATTTTGGAATGTGATCCCATCATAGGACATGACTTACCCTCACGCACTATGATCACGTACAAGAGAGGGAGAAATTTGAAAGACCTCCTAGTGAAAGGTGACATAACTAAGAAACCACAGGGTCCACAACATACTTTGCAGGGATTTTTCCCGTGCGGACACTGCAAAGCTTGCAGCAATAGTCACATGAAACGAACATACCAAACTCCTAGCGGTGAGAGAAACATAAAGCAATTTCTCCTATGTCATAATCATGAGAAGTTATTATGAGCTAAGTGACATTATATATAGAGGAGAGAATGAATTGATATGTAAATTTCACTGTATATACTGTACTACAATTGACCATTACAAAATGGATGCCACACTGTCGTGGTTTGAATCAACATGTAATACACTGTCCTATGTCGATTTCCATGATTCTGTATGCAAACCAGGCGCTGTTCCTGCACGCCAGTGTGTGATCAAGACTGCCTTGACAGTCGAAACGCGTAACTGGCAATAAACCTATAGTATTGCAAAAACCCTGAGTGTGCGACTACTTGGTATGGAAGAAATGTAATATATATATATATATATCCTTTTCCAATGCCAGTCACATTTTTCATTTGCATAAACCACAATTTAAACAGTCCTGTCCTCCTTCCTATTGGACAGTAACTGTCAGGTGAGTGAGAATGGACTAAAGCCTCCTTTGCTCTCTTGATGTAATGTCCGCCATTGCTTAGTGCTTCTTTTTCTCTTAGTGAGGGTGGCTGCACCCTCGTGAAGATATTTAAGTGAAGGCTGTATTTAATTTAATATTAAAGTTAATGTTTTTCTTTTTTGGGAGCGAAATAACCCCAGCACCCTTCTTTATTTCATACCTCTAAAACCTAAAAGCACCCTTGCCATCCTTTTCCACTACCCACCCCTAAGTCCTAAAATTACCCTTCCTACCCCTACTTACTATGCGTGGTAAGGCGTGCATGGTACAGGAACAAAAACATACCTGTGTAGTAAAGGCATGCATGGTAAAGACAGCGTTATAAAGGCAGTTTCCTGTGCAGGTAAGACCTGCATGCTTGTTTTTTAACATGTACACACAAAAAGTAGTATTTACATTGTAGTATTGGAGAATACAGTTGCATTTGATGCAATTAGAATATACATGTAACTGCTTTACTCTGTACATGGGAACTAGTTCACTGAAGGAACACACAGGTCCTGAAGAGGTTAAAATGGAGGCACTATTTTAGCTTTTGCCCAAGGCAATTTAGAATGGGTGACAGGTTTATTGGACCTATGTACATTTGATATAACCCCTTCTCTTACTCATTATCCCCAGACTCTTTTATAAAGCATTTAAAAATAGCCAAGCACACTTTAAGTGAATCCTTGAATGTCCCTCAAAGCAACTGAATGAGCCAAGAACTTTTAAGCCATGAGCTGTCCACCCTGATAAGCTGACAATCATATCACGTAATCACACCCTTTCTGAATTCCGTACTACAACCTCACAACCCACTTACCCTTCGAACACTTTTCAACCTAGTTCAGCATGGCACCTGTAGTGTCTTGCGAGTTAGAAATGATGGAACCCTTTTGGCTCCTGAGGGACTCCGTAGATCTGTAACGTAAATGTTAGAGTGGAATGCATTGAAGGCTGGTTTAGAATGTTGAGTTCGCAGTTACAGACAGACGAATAAAGACATGTGTAACTAAGCTCCGTGTGTGGCGTAGTTATTGGCGGGTACCCTGGCTTGGGAAGGCGCTAGAACTGGTGATGAGTTAGGGGATAAGTAACCTGAAGATCGACAGTTCTCTCCCAGAGAGTTTGCCGTGGCCAAAGCAAACTGCTTGTGCATGCCACATGGGTTGCATTTGAAGTACGGAATTGTCGCCTAAAGCATGAGGAATAAAAGCACAACTCCAGTCGTTATAACGAAGTTGAAAACAACGAAAGCATTGCAAATAAATCTACATATTGGCAACCGAGAAACTGCTGGTCAGACCGTACATCAAGGTACAATTCTGCTACGCAATATACAGTAATACGTAATCCGAAGCGTTAACTCTAGAGGCAGATACAACCAGGTCTTCATAGAGCAGCTATTAATAATAACAAGTTGCAAGATAATGTTACAATTTGAAAGTGTTGAAGATAAAGTGCATACAAAGAGCCATCAAAGAATAAAAGTTATTTGCTCACCAGAACCTGAGGAAAGTGAGCCAGTACATCCTCAGCGCCGGGTGCCGCAACCTAGACAAAGCACAGGGGTCATGCTTACGACACTGGTGGGCCCTGCCAAGCCAACTGAAGGGCCGTGAGGACAGTCGGACCAGGAATATAGCAGTGGGCAACAATCAGAATGGTCGCAGATGTCTTTGGATTAGTGAAACACCGCTTTTCCAATGGAGGCAACGACCAAGGCTGTCATTGCAAAAGTCATCAAGGATGATCCAGAGGCCAGCACATCTTAAGGTCTTAGAGATGGCTCACATGAACCGATTCAAGATGAACTGCAGAGGGAGCGGGGGAGAGCACCACCCTCAATATCAACCACTCCCAGAAATGGTTACAACGCTGCCGCTTTCCTGAAACAACCACTGCCGCTCGATACCTCCAAAAAGTAAATTATTGGCGATAGATGGACTGCTTGGATAGAGACATTTGATGATTTCATTGATGCACTTGAAGAGGCTGATGATAAAGGTGATGGTGTAAAAGAAGTCATAAAGAAAATTCTGTGAACTGATGAAGAAGGCACTTATCATCAGGGTAAAGGTGTTGAATCTCAATTTTAATCCAGTGCCAAATGTTGATTACATACATCTTCCAGCAAGAATGCCAAAAAGTTGGAGGAGTCATTGATGACTTTCTGGAGAGACTCACTGCACTCATCATACATTGCAAGTACAATTAATTTAATGATGAAGAAGCTATGCGTCTGAGAGTTATTGACGGATGCTTATCAGGTTCATTCAGACGACGAATGCTGAGAGAAACTCAGTCTGGAGCGAGTGTTAATGGCTGCCAGAGCTGAAGAGTGTGCGGACAGACAAGCTGCTGACATGGAGTCCGGAGGTGCCTGGAACAAATCTGTCATGAGTGAGAAGAGTAAGCCAAAATGAACTTGTAGTGTTACATAAGCATGACATCATTGAGCCTTGAACTGGTCCAACGCCATGGGTTTCTCCCATAGTGGTAGTGCCTAAAAAGGACAGTGAAGGAGATGTATGCATATGCGTTGGCAAGCGTCAAGCAAACAAGGCAATTAATCGAGACCGACATCCTGGTCCACATTTTGCTGACATGATAACGCAATTAAATGGTGCAAAGGTTTTCTCTCGCCTTGATTTAAATAAAGCTTACCATCACTTTGAATTCGAAAAAAATTACAGGCACATTACAACCTTTTCTACACATGTTGGTCTGTTTCAATACAAAAGACTATGTTTTGTTGTGTCATCTGGTGCTGAACTGCTTCAAGACTTCATTCGACATATCATTTAGCCTGTCATGAATGAGGTCAATTACAGCAATGACATATTGGTTTTCGGAGCTACACATAAAGAACATGATAAAGCAAGAATGTTGTCTACTTGCTGAAGCAGGTTTGACTGTGAATGCAGAAAAAGTGTGAGTTCCATAAGACAAAACTAAAATTCTTTTGCCATATCTTTTCTGATGGGTGTATGAAGATGGTATCTTTTCAGATCCTGCTAAAGTACAAGCGCTGTCAAATGAAGATCCCCCACAAGAAGTTTCTATGGTGCGTTCATTTCTTGGCATGGCCAGTTACTGTTCCAGATACATACAAGACTTTGCCACGGTAAGTGCTCCGTTGATGGACTTGACAAAAAAGAATGCTACACGTCATTGGTCACTTGCATCTGAGAAAAGCTTTAAAAAATTAAACAAGCCATTGAGAATGCTATGGAAATAGAGTACTTCAATCCTAATCTTCATAAAGTGGTTGTTGTTGACACTAATCCAGTCGGGGTAGGTGCTCTCCTTGCACAGCACAGCGGATACTTGACTGCTCGTAAGGCATAATGTGGCATATGCAAGTAGAAGTTTGTCTCAAACACAACGTGCTTACTCACAACCTGGAAGAGAAAGCTTAGCTGTCGTATGGGCTTGTTAACATTTCCATGTATTCCTGTGCAGAAAGCCGTTTACATTAGTAACAGATCATCAAGCTTTACTGACTATATTTGGCAGCCTAAAGGCCAAAATGTCTCTTCGCATTGAACAATGGGGACTACGGTTAGGGACAGGATGTGGCCCAATAGCTAGAGCAGTCGCCCTTGAAGCTGGGGAACCGGGTTCGAGTCTTGGCAGAGACGCTCAACATCCTGTGATTCTTGGCAAATCACGTAATCTCCCTGTGCCTAACAAAAATTAACGTGTCTGTCTGCAACGCAACTGGTGCTCATGTGAAGCGCTCTGGTACCTTCGGGTCGAGTTCACTCTATATAAAAATCCCCCTAAAAAAGAGTATAATTACACCATTGTGCATCGTCCAGGGAAAGATCAGAACCCTGCTAACTACTTTTCCAGAGTACCTATACAAGGTCATGGTACTCCCTCCAAGAAGGCTGAGGACTATATCAATTTAAATGCAAAGTCAAACAAACCAGCTGCCATTTCATTAGCCCAGATCATCACTGCCATGAGCCATGATAGTGACGTGTTAAAGATGAAGAATATAATTACACATAAGTCGTGGAACCAACACACTCAACCACTCACCGGTGATGGTGAATATCAGAAATACAAAATGTCCAGGATGAAATTTCTAAAACTCAGGAAGGGGTTATCCTACGAAGGTAGAGAATTTTGATTCTGGAGAGTCTACGACAGAAAATAATTGAAGTAGCCCATGAAGGACATCTTGGAATCATTGCCACAAAATAAGCTCTCTGAGACCGTGTCTGGTTTCCTTATCTTGATGACAGGGTTTAAAAGTAATTAAAGGCCTGTCGTCTATGCACCTGCCTTTCTACAAAAACTACTCACCACACCTTGAGCATGTCAGAGCTCCCAAAGAATGCATAGGAGAGAATAGCCATTCACTTTTTCAGTCCTCTCGACAATGGACATCACTTGCTGGTGATTATGGATGAGTATTCACGATTTCCAATAATTAAAGATCTTTAATCTATTACACAAGAAAGAGACATTGAAAGACTAGATAGCATCTTTGTGACATGGGGTGTTCCAGCCATAGTAAAGTATGAAAATGGCCTGCCTTTCAATAGCTGAGAGTTTAAAGATTTCTTGGAGCATTTGAATATAAAGCATCAAAAGAGTACACCTTTGTGGCCAACGGACTTGTTCAGCGTTTATGAGTACACTAAAAAAAGTAGTGCAGCATGCTAATCTTGAGTAGCTTGATTTGAAACCTGTGTTGAATTCTACTTTGTGAGCTTATCGTTCAACACCACACTTGATCACAGGTGAAAGTCCTGTGACATTGATGTTCAGGAGAACAATGCAAACCAATTTGACTCAATGGACCAATTAGAGAATGAGAAATGAGAAAGCAACTCATGAGAAAGACTTGAGAAAAGATGAAAACATATGCTGACCAAAGGAGACGTGCGAAGAACACTATCTTTGGGAAAGGAGATTGAGTGCTTGCATGGCATGTGGTGAAGAAAATCTAATGCTCCATTCAATGCAGAACCTTTTCAAATGGTGTCTACCAAGGGACACATGGTGACTGACCAGTGCCCTCGGAAGTCTATTTCCAGAGGCCCCTCTCACTTTAGGCCTTTACCTAATCGTTCATCAGATCTAGCTGTTGAAGGAGAGACTGGATCCGAACCATCAATGACTGCTGAACCACTACACTGTATGACACTGATCCTGGGCATTGCTGATAACAGTTCCCATTTTCCGAGAACAAGATGAGGCTGAACAAATAAAGCACCAAAAAAGATTGATTGAGGAGATTTAATTGTATATGTCTATCTTTCTATATACTTTGTAAAAAATTGTAATTTTTTATTTAACAGAGAGGGAGAAGTAGCGTCTTGCAAGTTAGAAATGATGGAACCCTTTTGGCTTCTGAGGGACTCTGTACAACTGCGACGTAAGTGTTAGAGCGGAACGCATTGAAGGCTGGTGTAGAATGTTGAGTTCGCAGTTACACGCGTACGAATAAAGACGTGCAAAATTAAGCTCTGTGTGTGGCGTAGTCATTGGCGGGTACCCTGTTGGGGAAGACGCTACAGTACCTCTCTCTGAGGATCACCCATACACTATGGAAATGTATGTTGGCATACTGTCCCTGTATGCATTGACCCTACAGGTGGGTGCCCGTAGACCAACGAAGGTCGGATGTTGTTCGACGGCAGGGAAAGGCGGAGAGATTTACACTATCCTTTTATTTGTTGCCATTTAAGACTAGGTTGGACAGGAAAGCGTTTTGTGTTTTGTTGTAAGATTGGATCTGTCTGTGATAAACGCATCCTTTTACAAAACTCCAGCACCTGTCCCTAGTGGTGACGCAATGTCCTTCCCAATGCTGCTTTCCAGCTAAATAGCATTCACGGGCTTAGAGCTCCAGCTAAATTCTGTCAGTCTAGTGAGGTGGGAGAAACATTCAAAGTGAAGTTCCTGTGCTGATGTTGGCCTTGAAAGCGCAGGAAGCAAGACGACACTGAGGGCCATGTTTAGTTTCCTGTGACCTCCAACTCACCCTCCAGAACTTCTGTATGCAATAGAAAGTCTCTTAATTTTGTGATGTGAATGCTTTCTTTGGATGTAACCCAGCATAAAACCATTAAAATAGTAAAGCTTTATAGCTCTCAGTGGCATTAAAATGTATCAGCAACAGATCTGAAAAATTATTTGAAATTCAAAAAAATTATCTTTCTATTGAAAGGGCTTATGTACAATGAATAGGCTGTTCACCAAACGTTTAAAGGTGTACCACCCTAAAAACAGACGCAAATATGGAAGAATTCTGAGAAATACCCTTCGCAAATGAAATGTATGATTTTAACAATGAATCTAAGTGTGTCTGTGTATGTATTAATGCAAACAGGCACACGCACACACACATAAATAAAAGATTCACTCAGTTTACTGTCAAACTCATGACGTTAGTGCATTAGTAGTAACAATTTCTAAGGTATTTGTTGCCCATATTTTCCATCTTTTAAAAATATTATTGAAGTAGCAAATTTTATCAAGTGCAAAGCGCAGCCGGAAGCTCTCAGAACACTGTATGGTAATTTAAACCAATATTACAATTTATCAAACTAAAATTGCAGTTCAACTGCTGATCGATCTCTGCCTCAAAGGCCCCTCGGTTTTGTATGGCTGGTCCCTAGATGTCAATCTGAAGGAAGCAAATGTTCCTGGGAGCTTCTTGCAGGTTAAGATTGACTGGAGGGGCACCTCTTGCGCCTGGAACAAATTCAGTACAAATCTTATTGTTGGTGATGGAGCCGCTTCTTCAATGATGCGCAGAATCCTGAACACAAGACCACCTGTAGTAAGGTTGACACCTACGGCTTCACATTGATGCTGATTCTCACTCCTGAAATACCCCCAGGACCCAATCCTTTTTGCATCTCTTGTTTGGTACCACATCCCAAGTGCTAATTTAGGGATGATAAAAGTCCTGTACTCACTTGCTGCTGTGGGGACCTTTCAGTCCTTCCAGAGCCACCGGTCCTTTCGATGGTCCTGACCTGCTACAGTAAGCCTGAATCATTTTACTCTTCTATCTAATGTAAGCAATGTATAACACCAGGTTAAAGTACTCCAGGCAGAATAGGATTTCTGTGGAGACTGATTCCCTACGAGTTTAGGAGCTGAACATTAAGCAATCTAAAGGCTTAGACACACGCAAATCCATAGGCAGAGCTCTAGATGTGGGCTGCCATATTGCTAGGCATCAATGTCTACAGAGATATAAGACAACCAACAAAGGAGGTTGGAAATGGAGATAGCAATGGAGCAAGCCTAGGACAGGTGGATCCATCTCCTCTAGAAAGAAGGCACACAAACTATTCCATTTCCCACCTCACTCTGCCCGGTCATATTCATTATCATTCAAAGAGTTAAAGAGCCATACATATGGTACAGCATTATAGTAATGCACATATTATAGCATACATGCACACACATACACAGCAATTCTACTCCAGGTGAAAGAGAACCCTAGGTAGCCCTTGTCGGTGTGGGACTTAACCCCAGTGAAGCACATGGTTATTGGTATTGTATTGTATTGTATTGTAATTGCATTTATATAGCGCTTACTACCCCTGATGAGGCGTCGAAGCGCTTTTTCGGCGAGTAGCACGCTACTCCGGGACCCATAGAGGATTAGTGTTGAATTAGTATAGTGAAACATGCAAGTACATTTTAAGTGGTGGATAGGTTAGTCAGTTATTTGGATTTGGAATGATAGCAGAAGGATAGAGGAGGAGAAAAGGTTTGTATTTATATAGCGCTTGTTACCCCTGATGGGGTGTTGAAGCACGCTACTCCGGAAGCCCATAAAGGATTAGTGGTGAATTAATATGGTGAAATATGAAAGTAATTTCAGTGGTGGATATTAGTCAGTTATTTGGAGTGAGAAGGATAGCGGAGGGATAAAAGGGAAGAAAGGTTTGCATTCAGATAGCACTTGTTACCCCTGATGGGTGTTGAAGCGCTTTTCTGGCGAGTAGCACGCCACTCCGGAACCCATTAAGGATTAGTGTTGAAAATTAGTATAGTAAAATATGAAGTAATTTGAGTAGTTGATATGTTATTCAGTTATTTGGGTAGAGAAGGGTAGGTGGCGGGATAGAAGAGGGAAAGAGGTTTGTATTTATATAGCGCTTGCTACCCCTGATGGGGTTTTGAAGCGCAAGTAGCACGCTACTCTGGAACCCATAAGTATTAGGTATGGCTTTGACACGCATTTCCCATAAGCAATGGGACACAATGTACATTCTGCCAGAATCCCAGATGGAAGGCATCAATGCATGTTAGTTTAAGATCCCAGCACTGGCATGATTATAGCTCCTCCTGAAAATTTTCTGTCCTTGTGGTCAAAAAGCCTCTAAAATATGAAGAAATCCCTCCTGAGCCTTGTTGACAGGGCTAAAGATTTCTTACATCTCTTTACTGCTTCAGACTGGGTCGTGCAGCATCCCTGTATATGTTGCATCATGAGTTGTTCAATGTGTAGGTCCTCTCTTGAAGCAGAAGAAAGCTTATTTACACTCTACTGTTTTTTTAATTGCTTATCAGTTGCAAACTAAGCGGTCCTTAATTAATAATATTAGTAACATAAAAAACATTTATTTTTAATTCACGCTTTTTTTATGCAGTACTATCAGACATGATGGATGGGGTGGGCAGTGACATTAAAAGCAGACTGAACAGGGCCTGTAAGCCTTCTGGATGCTGAACAATGTGAAGAGTTCAACTCAGTACAGCACCAACACCAAGCTGAGGCTTTACCAGACTCTTGTATGGATCAGAATGCTGGCAGATGATGAAAAGCGCCATCACCAAATTGTCAGCCTTCCACACCAGTAACCTGAGAAGAATCTTGCTTATTTCATGGCCCCAGTCCATGTCGAACCAGGAACTGCTCACCGGATGCACATAAGAGAGCATGGACACCATTGTTATAAGAAAAACAAAGAGATGGATAGCACTCACCATAAGAAGAGTGCCAAGGACATATGTAGCAGCTAAGATAAATGTGCAGCCATTTTTAAAGCTAACATCAATATTATATAAGAGGTAGTGAACTGCATGGTGAATTCTGCTTGCTAGCCATTCAATTCCTTCATGATAAATTTAAACACCAACATGGCTGCCATCCTGAGAGGAGCTCCATAGCAAATTATCAGTGTAGCCATTAAGATTCAGTGCTCATAACATGACCGTTTCCATGCACTTGTGCTCTAAATCAGATTTAAAGGCCCTCTCTCCTCTGGTGTCTCCACATTTTTGTTGTTGTTGCAGATTTATATAGCGCAAACTCGACCCAAAGGTATTGGAGTGCTTTACATGAGCACCAGTTACGTTACACAAGGACACATTAATTTTTTTGGTAGGCACGGGGAGATTAAGTGATTTGCCCAGAATCACAGAATGTGGGGTCGACCCCGAGGCTCGAACCTTGGTTTCCCAGCTACAAGGTCAGCAATCTAGCCATGAGACCACATCCTCTCCCCACATCCTCTCCACATTGCCTCTGCTTGCCTTGTGAAGCATCCTCATCGGCAGGCACAGACCAACAAAAGCTGGCCATCTCCCCAGAGGAAGCACATGCGTCCAGCAGGCGAGAGGCGCACGACCATCCCTCAATTTGCAGCCAACTGCATCTAATGAGGGGTCCTTGAGGAAGACTCTGAGTCAGGAGTCTCACGAGTTGGTCCACCAGCTTTCATCATGAGCTGTTCCAAAGAGAAAACCCTAGTGCGCTGGAGAATTCACAGGGCTGCATAACATCTCAAGATAGTCTCAAGACACACTTATATTAAAAGAACAAGGAAAAAGAAGTGCCTTTGTAAAAAAAACAGAATGATGCATTTTGGGACAAACTAATTAATACTGATTATTACTCCCACAAACACCAAGCAAGAGATATTTATCTTGTCATAAACAGAACTCCTCATCCTCAGAAAGGGGATCATTTA
Source organism: Calotriton arnoldi (assembly GCA_963921515.1). Classification (NCBI taxonomy): domain Eukaryota; kingdom Metazoa; phylum Chordata; class Amphibia; order Caudata; family Salamandridae; genus Calotriton; species Calotriton arnoldi. Next base: position 2,052,388 of record CAWUFW010001341.1, read on the forward strand.
TTTATTAAAAATAGCTGATGTCTTTGGTTCATAAAGAACATCTTAAGGAAGAGATATGAGGAGTTTGTGATTATGTTGTCAAACACTCTTTATGATCGGACCAACAACAGCAGCGTATTAACGTTGGACAAGAGTACTTTATCACACTAATTGTAGCATAAATTGTTAATGTTCAACGCTGTAAATATCTCTGAAACTTACGTATATTTGTCAGCTAAGGGTGGGTGGAGATCGTGGCGCTTAAAGGCTTAACAAGCTATAAATCCAATAAGTGTTCCCTTTAGTGGTAGATGGGAATTGTAGGCTGATAGGTGATCTCGTCGGCTTGTACGATAAGATTGGTGGGAATAGAGGGGAGGAGTCTGCCGTGTACTCATTTAACAGCTGCAATAAAACGAGTGCACTTAATATCGGCGTGCGAGAGAAGCAGAAACGCCATGAAGGATTAAAAGAGGCAGTTCTATGAAGGTACGGAGGATTTTAGTATTGGAAAGATAGATGCAGCAAAGTTACCTTTGAACAAAGTAATATGGGATTGTTGGGTAAACTGCAATAAAGGAAGGTAAATGGTTTGTAAGGTCTTTAAATGCACGATGTGTTTTGCGCATACAGCGCGTTTAGAGGGAAAACGTCAGGTTTTAGTAAAAATATGGCATGGATTGTTTAGCTGCAATGCGCGAGTATGATGTAGTGATTTGTAAATTGAGTGATTTGTCACATATACTAAAGTCAATATTTTACTGTTTTAGTGAACCCCCGAAGAAGGGCTAATGACAGCCTGAAATGCATTGGGTCTATGGCATCCACTATCTAGGACGATTTTTGTATATAGCATGTTTCGGAAAAGGCCCGGATGGGCATATCTGACTCAGAAGAAGTTTTAGTATACATATAGTGCCTCACATGTGGCTGGAGAAAAAAGTGGTGAAGACTGTTGATGATTTGAAACCAATGGATTAAACATAACAAAATATGGACAAATTGATGAGTGCAATGTGTAATTCATTTACGTAATTTGCTGTGCGTCCGGATGGAGTGGAATGTTGCTCCTGTTCTTGAGGTAAACATAATGACATATGAACTAGAGATTGACAAACGTTATGGTATGGTATTCTATAAAAGGAAACGTCTGTATGCACCAGGTAATGTTTCCTTCCTGCCGCTCTCTGTCTCTCTCTCTGGCTATATCTCTCACTTACACACGCACGCACATACGCACGCACATACGCACGCACGCACATACACACACACACACATCATAATTACCCTGTAGGAAGCCAGCTCTTTATATGATATATCAAAGTGAGATATATCCTCCAAAGAGTCCAGGTATTCCAATTTATGAGTGGACAGGGGCATGCTCTAACAATCTGTAGGTGCTCTTCTAGGGGGTAGTGCGATCGAGGGGCAGGCTTTTCAAAGAGGAGTATCAGACATCTGCAAATACACACAATAGCCAATAAATGACGCACACGACTAAATAAGGAGATCCACACCAATTTATAAAAATGACTTGTATCTTTTTATATATTTAGGCACCAGAATCAATACAATCAGGTAAGTAGGTTTTTCAATAGAAATACTTTTGCATTCAAAAAGTCGACACTGCATTTTTCAGAAGCTGCAATGTTATCCTATGGGAGGAAGAACAAGTACGGTATTCAGGTACAGTACAGTGATTTATAGGGCCAATCTTCTGGACTTAAGTTAAGTGGTGGGCAAGGTCCAAGGCAGCACCAGCAGAACACCACCAGGTGTACTAGGGCGGCGGGGTGCAAAACAGCGTTGGATCCCAATGCTAGTCTACAGGAATCGATCTTCACGTAAAGGGGCTGCAGGCTTTGACTGGGAGACTAGTCGGGCGAACCAACAAGGGAGGTCAGTCCTCACGATGCTCGGGTATGAGGGGACACCTTTGGTCCTCTTCTCCATGGGCCATGGGCAACAGGTGCAGAGGTGTCCTTAAGCGTCAAGTTTTCCTTACCGGGAGCATTTGCAGTAGAGGGGGCCGGCAAACAGAGGCTGCAGGTGTCGTCGGAGAGTTCACAAGGGGTGAAACCCACAGTGGACTTGGTCTCTGGAGGGATGAGGGGACCACGTTGGCCCAATTGGCCCACTCCAACTTAGGCTTGGAGCGACGGGTGCAGTGGCGTCCTTAGGTGTCGTGTTTTCGCACACTTGCAGTCCTCTCAGTTCTCTTTGGGTGCTTGCAGGATGCAGGGAAGCAGGTCCTTTGCTACACAGGAGTTGTTGGTTTCTGGGTGAAGTGCTGGCAGGTCTCCTGGGCTTTGGGAACTCAGCAGCTGCAGGACAAGTTGTCTTTTGATGCAATTGTCATAGTCAGCAGGTAGGCCGGCAAGGTTGGCACCAAGTCAGTTGCTGGAACTTCTGTTCTTGCTCTGTGCGACTCTTCACCTCCATCTTCTTCTTTCAGGTCAGCAAGATCAGCTTTTCTGGTGACAGGGGCTCCCCCAAATACTGCATTTAAGGCTTTTAGGGGAGTGTATGGTAGTAGCCAATGGGCTACCTACCCTTGGGGTCACTACGCCCCCTAGATGACCACTTCCTGTGGGAAATGGGCATAACCCTGTCCAGAGTTTTTAAGTTTGCCATCACAGAGATGGCCAACTCTGAAAAGTCGGGTCCACTTCAGGTTAGGCCACCTTAGGGGTGGAGCCTTCGGGGTGGGCACGCCTAACTGACTAGCTAATTTTCCCATCTGTCCAGGTGCAAGAGGGCTCTGGACAAAAGGGGGTCAGCTTCCTCTCCTGTGAGGGCAGCCAGACTCGCATTCCAAAGGCAGTAGCTCCCTTGCCTTGGGAGGCTAATCAGCATGTCATCCTGTGGGAGGGGGTGTGAACACCCTCTTTCCGAGCAGACTTTGTTTTCTGACCTCCCAATAGCAAAGGCTCTCAGCCGTGGGGCTAAGATACTCATCTCTGGTGGCAGGCTGGCGAATAGCAGTCAGCCAACACACCAGGGGCTGGTCGGTTTTCCGGGGGCACCTCTAAGGGGCCCTCTGGGTGCATGTATCAATGAATTCAACACTGGAATCAGTGTGGGTTTATTAATACGAGATGTTTGATACCAAACATCCCTATTTTCAGTGAAGCCATCAGGTAGCTGGGGAACTCATTTTCACCAGTGTCCAGTACATGTTTTAAAATGGCTTCCCTACTCACTTGCACAGGCATTAATGGAACTGACCAGCACCAGGGCATATCGGCTCTGGCAGATATGTCCTCATATATAATATAAGGCACTTACGGCCATAAGGCCTGCTGTGGGGATCACTTACAAATATTACATTTAGGGGCCGATTCCGATCTCGGCCGGTAGGGCACCGAATCGGATTCGGCTTTACCGGATCCGAGTCGGAGGCCTTGTTTCCGACCGATTCGTACAGTCGTCCGAGCGAGCAAGTACGATGCGAGTGTACGCGAAATCGCCGACCGACTCGTTCCCGGATCCGAACCGCTCCAACCGACTCGTATGGACACGTTTCGCACCACGCAATGGAGACGTTTTCCAACCGAGCGAGTACGATGGACGCGTCGGACAGCCGGATCGAGTCGGAGCGTCCGGCTCGCAAAAGCACCCGGAGCCGGACTTGGGGGGGTCCGTGTCGGACCCCCTGCACGCGTAGCCGCACGAGTCAAACACAGGGGGGACCCAAGGGTCCCCCCTAAACATGCATGTATGGTGCGAGTCGCACAAACGCGTACCCACTGTATGCGTCGTACGGCCAGCTCCCATTGACTTCAATGGGAGTCCGACCGAATCGAGTCCGGCAGCATACGGCCGCATCGTACTCGCTCGGTCGGACTGCGGGAGTCCGGCTCGGTCGGAGAGTTTTCCGGCCCAGATCGGAATCGGCACCTTAGTGTTAGGGGACACGGCAGACAGGGGTGAGTGCCAGGTTGTGTTTTCACTTTGTTCTGCCCCACAACAAGCAGCCTGCAGTGGCAGTCTTGCACGCATTTGGTGAAGGGTCTCTTAGGGTGGCCAAATTCGTGCTGCAGTACTTAGATACCCTCTTTAGTACCTCAGGCCCTAGGTACAAGTGTTATCTTTTACTAGGGACTTGCAGAGAGTGCTAAAGGCATTGCCAATCGGGGGAAACACTTGTACAGTTTTTGGGAAAGAGATCTGGCACTGGGGACCTGGTTAGCAGGGACTTCCAGTCGAAATCTCATCAAATACAAGGCAAAAAGTGGGGTTGACCATGTCAAAGAGGGTCACTTTCCTACATAACCCCCCACCAAATGAAGGAGAGTTGGACTAACCTGACCCAAGAGAGTCTTTATACTTAGTGGAAAAACCTGTAAAGCCCATCTGCATTGGCAAGGTCAGTCCCAGGTCTGTGTTGCGCTGTAAAGTCCATAGCCTGTAGTGAAATGGACCACCTCAACAGTTTGGGGTTTTCACCTTTCATTTGCATTAGCCATCTGAGAGGCCTTTCCTGTGGTTTGGTCCATGAAGAAGTTGAGGCCATACTTGTTTGGCTCTCTTTTTCTTGTTCAAACTGACCACAGGCCTCTCAGATGGCTAATGCAAATGAATGGTAAGTATGTTGTTGCTATGCCAACAGTATTTTAATACTGTTAACTTCTAGTGCTTAAGATGCTTGAGCAGAGAACTAAGTTGCATTAAGGAAGCTGAGAGACAGTTACTCCTTTAGGAAGCCACATTCTTCAATGATAATATGGGTATGGGTTTTCTTGCCAGAATTCAACAATCCAAATCTTCTCCATCACAGCCCTTGAGCTTAAAGTTATTGCCCTGAATCCACATATTACGCTAACAAGTAGAATTGTACTCTCAGTGCTTAATTAGGGCCTGTGGTTATTTGTGGGAGCCACCAACACTCATTTTTGGGGACAGCACTTATTTTTCCTCACAAGACTTTTCCCGTGAGCAAAACAGGGAAAAACACACAAACGGAAAGAAGGAGGAAGAGAGAGACCGAAAGACTGTCACAAGGAGAGAAACAGGAACCTGCGAGTGAGATAAAGGGGGTAGGCAGTGTCTGATAGTGTACTAAAGAGGCCTGAGATACCTTTAAGGACTAAGCAGCCATGATTCAGTATGCTGACATTTGATACCACTGGCCACAGGCTTTTGAGCAGACATTTGGGTTAAAAACTTTCATTCTTGTACAAATTAAATAAACTACATGCCAGTCAACCCGTAAAACAACTAGACTGTGAAGGAACCAGATATCATCTGTGTACATAGAGAGCACCAACACAAAAACATCTATTGAAGGTGAGACATTGACAGTGGTGAGTGGGGGGTGAGAGAGTGCCCACAGGGAGCTTTTTGATGAAGGACTAGGTAAGACATAATATTCATATGAAGTGGCTTTGAGGGAGTTAGTATGTCAACAACTGCCTTTAAGCCCACTGAACTGGGTAACTGTTATATAAAACAAAGTGGTACCCTCTGAATTTGAAATAGGTGCCCTCAGAGTGACTAGATGTCCAAAAGCTTTATTGCCCGGGTAGGTTTAGAATGCCCACCCCAGGAGCACACCTATAAAAAAAGTAAATTATTATTTTGTATCTTCATTTGGAAAAATCACAGCAACATGAATCCCATCTATTTTCCCCTTAGTTTTCTGATGTAATTGTGAAAAAAGACTATTTTGTTCTGCCTGAGCTAAAGCAGGTTTCCAACCAGTTTTGCTACTCATCGCATCTGCAGCGGCTCAATACGCATTCCTTGGAATTAATGACTCTGCCCTCCAGGGGACTCAATCTGCAAGTGCATGCAAAAGCCCTCAGCACCTGTGTATTTTCAGAAATTTGCTGGCAATAAACAATCCATCTGCGGACAACACACAGGCACCTCACCACATCAGACAAAGCAAAGTACAATCCGAACTACAGTTAAAGAAAAAAATGGTTAAACCTATTTTAACTGTACTATTTAAGAGCCAGAGCGTCAACACTGTGGCACTAAATAGTAGAGTGACAGTGTACAGAGTCCTAATATTAGCACAAATAGGGTACAGGGAGAGGCGATAAATTAGCAGGGTGATGCAGAAAAGGTGGATTTACTCCACATTGTTAAAGACAGCAACATCTGAAATTGTCTGTAAGCTGACCAGTGGTGAAGGTATAGTAATCTATAAGGCTTCCTCATGTATAGGGCAAAATAGATGAGGTTTCAAAAGTGCTAAATAATGTGTGTGAAGATAATCATGGTTGTTCAGGTCCTAAAATCTTGCCTAAATTACATTTGGATGTAACATGTTTAACAGTGTCAGTTTTCAATAAATCATAAAGAAACGTGTACTGTGAGCTATTAGCATTTTATAGTCGCTTTCCTGGACTCTGTTCCACTTTTCCACCACAAGATATCTCCATTGCTAATTGTAATAACTAGCTTTGTTGGCAGCCTGTGGTCCTTGTAGATATGACACTGTTCAAAATAGCATATAATTTTCTGTGCAGCCTTTACTGGGCTTGAAGAGGAATGACTCATAAGGAATAATTCTAACCTAGCACCTGATTCTTTTGCATGTTCATTTTTTTGATTTATATATTTATTTATGTATTTTAATTTTTTATTTAACAGATTTTAGTAAGCCCTACATCTCATAGAGGTATTGGTATGTTTTACATGGGAGCGATAAAACACAACAAAAACATACATGAGAGAGGAATTATTATTTACATTTAAATATGATAGGTGATGTATTAGAGCAATTATGAAACAAGCAACCTTCAACAAGTCATAGATTCTATGTAACATTTTTCCAGTAAAACTTATTTGATACTCAAACTATGTCTCAATATGTCATAAATGGTATTCTTTTCAGTTTACTTGTTATGTCACAGTAGCCTTCAGTATATCCCTTATTTAACAAAAATATTAAATTGTGCATTCAGATTTACCAAACAAAAATATTTCACTCATTCTGCCACTGGGGTCTTGTGATCTTACAGTGAGAAATCTATGTTAAAACATTGTATAAAAATACACAAGTACATTGCATGATAATTATTCCATCTTATTGTGTAGATCTATAGCAGAGTACCTTTTAACTGTCAAGGATTTTGTTATACACAAAATAGTTTCTTTCATCCCTTCTGAGAGTGGTGAAACCCTGTTACTTTTGTCCAAAATTCACTAATTTTGTCAAGGCTTTTTATGTCCCTAAAACCCATTTATACATCAGTCTTATATTGTCTCTTTTTGGTTGGACCTCGGTAGGGAGAGAGTTTGTGTCCAAAGATCTTCATCAGACTAAGAAACCTTACTGTTTATAATAACCCTTTTATGTGTAAATTGAAAATACAGATTAGACACCATTTGTTACAAAAGTTGATTTTTCAAACCCAAATCTGGGTAGTTGTCTAATATAACAAGAAGTGGCTTCAAATTCTTCCTTCAATTCTCCCCTATATAAAAGATGAAGATATACAACTTGGCTGTACACAAGTGTGGAATACTATATATTATATCACATTGTACATATACATTAGATTTATGTGATGAAACAGTAATAACCACATGTTGGTATTCATCTGATACTCCATGTTATTGATTCTTTACTTCTCTCAGATTAAGGGCCATATGTATCAAAGTTAGGTTTTGCGATTCTCAACTAGCGAATTTTTGAGAATTTCTATTTGAGAATTGTAAAACGAGATGTATGTAGAATTTGCAAAAAATTTGCGAATCCTACATATTCCTTAATTGCGAATCGCAAATTGCGATTCGCTATTAAGGAAACCCTCCCCATTCATTCCTATGGGCCTAGAGGCCCATAGGAATGAATGGGAAGACATTCTCAATTTGCGATTAGCAATTAGAGAATCGCAAATTGAGAATGCAATTTCAAGGTTGCAAGGGTGTCAAAAGGAAACCCTGTTGCACCCCTGAAATAAGCAAGGGTGCACATGTGGCGCACATACATGCCCTAAGGGCATGTATGTGCGCCACATTGCACTTTGAAAAATGCAAAAAAGTGCATTTTTCTAAGAAATCGCATATTACCACCAACTTGAAGTTAGTGGTAATTTGCGATTCCTTAAGGCCAAATTGCACTTTTTGGGTGCTTCTTACATTGCATTTAAGGAATCGCAATTTGCAATTCCTTAAATGCATTCGCAAAATAGGGAATCGCAAATTTTGCTATTCCTTATTTTGCGAGGCAGTTTTTCCTTCATACATACCACTAAGCCAAATTGCGATCGGAAACGCTGAAATTCCGCGAATTTCATCGTTTGCGATCGCAATTGTGTTTGATACATATGGCCCTAAATTCTTAATCTAGGACTAACTATAATACATGAGAGCAGGCAATCCTTCTATAAAAAACCTGTCTATAATTTCCTTATTACAGGTGGCTTGTGACATATATAGTTGCCTGTAATAAAGAAGTGATGTAGAAGCTCAACTGTAATAACTCACTATTTGAGGTCTGATGTCACACTGCCTTTTTCCAGAGCAACCAGCAGAAGGGAAAGGCAGGTCACAAGCCTAGTTAAAGCTGCATTGTATAAAACAAAAACAAAATGTCCTTTACCTTCTTGTGCTCTAGTTTTTCTAGTTGTACAGTGATAAGCAGAATGGGGATATTTATGGCAACAAGTTTTTTTCTGTGCTTTGGGTAATTGTGGGATAGACAGAATCTCTCTGCATGTTTCAACACATTCTGAACCACTGCATTGTTTAAAACCTGACTTGTTTTACATTGATTCTAATCTTTTTGCAACAAGTATCTTACAGCTTTTTGGTGTGTTTAATTTTGCACTAGAGATTCAATGTTTAGTCTCCATGTTTACAAACATCCAATCTATTTTATGAGAAAGAACACCGCACCAAAGATGTAAGTAGAATATAGGATGAATCTCAGTAGTGTGCTGTAAAAGAAGACTCCTTTACTTTCCACTGGGGCAACCTGCTTCTTTATTAATTATATCTACTTGTCTGCCACAAAACATAGGGTGTTAGAGTTTGCAAACACAATGTGGTCAAGGCCCAAGTTGTTTCCAGTAGTTAGAAGATGTCTAATCATTATAATCCTTACCAGTTATGTGTTACTACTTGGAGGTCCACTGACTTGTTCTACCACTATTTGGACATCACCTTATTGATGCTACATTTTTATCAACCATAACAGTAAACCTACCTCTGATTATACTCATTAAACTCAAATTAATCCAATAATCAACCCAGTGGGTTAGGTTAATCATAACCATTATTTAAAAGAAATGTAATTAAATTAAATTATAGTATATTGGCCTGATTCGCAAAGGTAAACATACACCTTTGTGTAAGTTTACAATTGTTTTCTATTCACAAACTGATTCAAGAGTAGTACCTTTACAAGATCAGAGTCTCCATACAAAAAAGATCAATTTGTTTATGTGCAGAAACTCCGCACTCGTAAAGATACTATTCGTAAATCTCTTTGTAAATAGCAAACAATTGAAAACTTTCACAGTGTAAGTTTACCATTGTGAATCAGTATTTAAATGATATTAAATGGCAGTAAATGAAATTTTAGCCTAACCCTAAATCCTAATCTAACGATCCTGAAAATCCAAGTACTAAGCTCATTAAAGTGAATTCAAATATTTTGAAATCACATTCCCTGCTACTATTTGTCTTTAACTAGCCTTAGAGATAACTCTAACAAACCTTTAATTAAATTAAATTCTACTATTAATACTAGGTTAGTAAAATTATATCAAATTTAATGAGTAATCTTGGTTTTATACTAATTTTGACCTCGCTGTCTAGGCCACTCCAGCGCACATCATCTATTAATTCTTCCTGTAAATAGGTTAATGTATGCATCCAACGACCATACCACAATGGGGTTATGGAGGACAAGCAACAGTAGATCGCTGTACAATGTGTATAATGAGACCATAGGCATACACAGTACTACTGTACTAGCTGGTCTGTTGTCATGTGGGCTAAATAAAGGCACTGGCACTTCCCAGTTACTTGTTTGAATTTCTTCAATATAAAATATCAATAAAAACACTTTGAATCAAATATTTCATGAGTCATTCTTTTATACAATATATCAACAAGAACTGGCCTACACACGTATGAGGCGTTTGTGTCTATAGAAAACCATTTGGTTTTTTAAAAGAACCCTCACCCACCAACCTAGTTGGTGGCATGCTTCATCATTGGGTTCCCACCCAAGGTACCGAGTGCACCTTGGGTGTGCTACGACGCCTGAATTACAGCGGAGCGGGTTGTTTTTTGGTGGTGATAAGTGGTTTAAAACTGTCTATAGGGTCCCCCTCCAGGAAGGAGTAATTTTAATAGTGGGGCCCTATGGCAGGGTTAAAAATTAGGTTGAGACGGATACTGTGCGAGTTTGTGATTAACTCTGGCATCCAATGGAAAAAGGTCTACATGTTTCAGCTAGTTAGTTCCATTGTCTAGCTTTCATCAGGACCAAAAATGGTGTATAGACTGGGGAAGGATCCTCAGTCTAAAAAGTGAAAAAAGTGCGCACGCGCTAAGGTGCATTAGAAAGAAAATCTATTAGTTTTCTGGCATGGTTTACCTGAAAGAGAAAAGACACAAACACATATCATGACACACATGAAACATAGAGACAAACAGATAGTTGATCCATGCTTGCACTCATGTGTGCACATTGTTACGTTTGAATTGATCAAAATCGATCATGGTGGTGAGGACTATTCATACACCCATGCGTGCATGGCATTAGTATTTTTTATTTCTTTATTCGCGTTTACATTCTTTTATGGGCTGTGGTCCCTTTAAAATAAACTCTATCCCGTGTTGTAAAAGGGAGAGGGCAGTATGGCTGATAATTTATTACTCATTCAGGCAAGGTGAAGAATAGGAAAAATAATGACGTGATTGCGGTCTTACTTAAGTCGCTTCAAATTAGTGCGACTTGGATCCCAGGGAGGGGGCAGTGCCTGTAGTCAAACACTGAAAACAGAAGAGAGAGTAATGAAAACTCCCACAACAAACAATCGAGTTGGTTCCGTGGCCCGGTAGAGGAGACCGGGTGCTCTTTACTTACATCATCAAGGTCTTCTGCCCAACATCGTTACCTATTGCGGCCTGCTTACCGGGGATCCTGAAGATATTGTTTCTCCCTCTTTGCTCGTATTTATGTGCCTGCAAAGCAGGAAACGTCCTCGCGCTCCGTGTCTTTGTGAACTCTGACCCGGGGACGTGGTTTAGCGTGTGAGTACACGTTTGACAGAAAAGAAAGACTTGGTAGCTCTGGTTTGTAAAAAAGTGATTATTGCGAACTACTGTGTGTGATTGTAAAAAAACATTTATTTAAAACAAAAGGGATTATTTTACCAGGCGAACCACCTTGTTATTTAGTAACATTCCCAAAGGAACGTGTGATTTGTACATGTTGCTTCATTTTGAGAAGGCTATTCCTTTATCGTTTTTCAGCATGTGAATACACGCTTGATTGTAAAGAAAGGTTTAATAGTTCTAGTATGAAGAGGAACCACTACTAACACATGGATGGAGATCTACGTAATTGTGACAGAGTGGGTCTATTTTCAGCAATTGTAGTATTTATTGATAACAAGGAGTTATTATGCAACTAGAAGAAGTTTCATAGTACATATTTTAGTAGCGATAAATGTTTTGGGTATATCGCTCCTATGTGCACTAGCTGCTTCTATCTCGTGTATGCCAGTTGCTAAAAGGTATATTTCTTTCACTGTGATTCCATATGGGAGGTACACCTTTTCAGACGTGTGTGTTCCCAATTCAGTGGAAATGTCGGGGTGGATTGGTTACATATTAATTTAATCCAATGTAGGCTCATAGATATTTTTTGGCCAGTATTCCTTGAGGTTGTTGTTTTAAGATCAGAATATCTGGAAGAGCAAGATGACTGTTCAATGACTCTTCTGATTCGTTATATCCAGGTTAGAGAATTCCATGGAATGTTGTCATTTAATTCATGTTTATGGGTTGAAAGGCGGTAAATCCAGCGCAGCTCATTATTTAACAGTACTCTTTTTGAAGCTACTCCTGTGTTGTCGATTTCTTCAATCACCACCCATTTGATGTCGTTAGGTGTGTGTCCTGTTTTCAGAAAATGGTCTGTCATCCTTGTTGTATTGCGTTTGCAACGGATGTTGCTTCTGTGTTCTTCGATCCTTATCTTGATCTTCCTGCTGGTCATGCCAATATATCTGAGATTGCATGGGCAATTAATCATGTAAACTACATGGGTTGAATTGCAGTTTGTGTGCCTTCGTAGTGACCAGGTTTTACCTGGTTCCAGATCAAGAGTTTTAGTGGCTGTTGTGAGGTGTCATATACTGCAATTTCTGCACGGATAGTGACCCACCACATTAGGAAGGCCCCATGCGTTTAGTACTGAGGGCTCCTTAGATGTTGGTTTATTTATTGGACCTGTTGAGTTCAGTTTGTTTCTAAGGCTACTGGCTTTTCTGAATGAAAAAGTGGTTTTTTCCATTTTAGTTTGCCAGTGTTGAGAATGTTCCAATTTTTATTAATGATTTTAGTCATTTTATTGGAAATGGTATTGTATGTTGTTACACACGTCGGAGGTATTGCTGTTTGTGTTCTTTGATTGTCCTCCAGTAATGACTCTCTGTTTTGATTTCGGGCTCTTTTTCTGGACGTGTTGATTATTTTTTGTGGGTAGCCTCTGCATTTCAATTTTTCAAAGAGATCTCTGGATTAGTTACCAAAGTCTTCAATATCACTACAATTTTTCCTAATCCGTAGAAATTGGCCATAAGGTAAATTCTCTCTTAAGTATCGCGGGTGAAAACTCTCGAATTGTAAGAGTGTATTCCTTGATGTGGGTTTATAGAAGGTGGAAGTTTTTAATGAACCTTCTTTTACCTCTATCTTTAGATCCAGGAATGTAATCGTCTCCTTGCTTGCTGTGCTTCTAAACTTTAAATATGGGTCCCGGGTGTTAAGCCATATTAAGAAGGAGGATAGAGTTTCTCCTTGATTTTTCCAGATCATGAGGATATCATCGATGAATCTCTTCCAGAATTTAATCTGGTTTCGGAAAGGACTGGTGGCATTAAGGATGTGGTTTTGTTCAAAGTCGTAGACATAGAGGCCGGCCACACTAGGGGCAAAAAGTAAGTACTGCCCATCGATGTTCCGTTGGTTTGTAGAAAAAATTCCCCTTCAATCTCAAAATAGTTTTCTTCTAACGCTAGTGTGGCGCAGTGATCCCAAACTCTCTTGGGGTAATGAAATCCCACGTGGTTCCGTCCAGGACCTTTTTGATGACTTTTAGGGTCTCATCTTGAGGTAAGCTTGTATATAGACTCTCTATATGTAAGCTTACAAGAGTGTTGTTACTCTGATCGAATGGTAATTCTTTAAGCAGGCCAAGCAGGTGTTTGGTGTCCCTTAGGTAAGTCGTTGACTTCTGTACAAGTGGATTAAGGTAAAAATCACAGAAGCGTGATAGAGGTTCCAAAAGTGAACCAATTCCTGATACGATGGTGCGCCCAGGAGGTGGAGTAATATTTTTATGTATTTTTGGTATTGTATAAAAATACGGGACTTTTGCTTCTTTAGTACACAGGAATTCTGCCTCATGTTTAGAAATGTTATTGTTTAACTCCGCTTCTTCCACTAGAGAGTGGATTTTTTTCTTCACTTCTTCTGAAGGGTCATCCTTGATTTTCTTGTAGTTTATTTAATCACTTAGAAGACGTCTGCAATCTGCGATATAGTCGATTTTGTTCTGAATTACTATACTGCCTCCTTTGTCTGCTGGTTCTATTGTGATTGTTTCATCATTTTGTAGTCTGATCAGTGCTTTCCACTCCTCACCACTCAAATTGTTGAAGGTTTCTCTTTCTTGTGTTTTTTCGATTTCATTGAAAACCGCCTGCTCGAAAGCCACTAATTCCACCGGTATTAAAGTGAGTGGTGGGCAAAATGTGGAGTTTAGTCTCAAGCCTGTGTCGCTTTGATTTTCTAGGGTCTGATCTGAGGTCTCACTCTGCCAATTCACAGTGGAGTTTGAATTTGTCTAGGCGTGTAGTTGGCACAAAGCCCAGACCCTTGTTGAGAACTCTTTCTTCTGTTGGAGTTAGTGTTGTGGAGGAAAGGTTAAAGACCAGTCCTTGTGTCTCTTCAGTCTCAGTTACATCCTCTGTCCGCTCGAGCCTGGTTGGGGTTCTTTCGTCTTGCTTCGGGTATGTGATCCCACTGGGTCTTCCTCCTCTGCCCAGTGTACTTGCTGTCTGCCTCTTCTTCTGCCCCTTCCTCTTCGGCCCCTCCCTAAAAAAGGGGGTCTCTGATTTTGGGGAAAGGATTGTGGCGGGGCAGGTTGAAAGTGAGGATTCCAACCAAAGAAGGGGGGCCGAGGTTGGTTGAATTGTGCCGGAAAGTATCTTTGTCCTTGAGGGAGATAAGTCTCCCATTGTTGTTGCCATTGTCGGGGTTTTGCCTTTGTTCTTTGATGGCGATTACTACCCGTGCTGGATCCGCTGCTGATTGAGGTGTCATCTCCTGAAGTGTCTGAGCCATTATCCTGTCTGTAGCCTGGGGTGTAATCCGGGTCCGCATGGGGATAAACCTTGTTATAGGAGAATCTTTTCAGATCTTTCTGAAATTTAGATATTTTTGATTGAATCAGATATTCTTTGTACTCATTCATCTCCTTATTTGTTTCTTCCAGTTTTTCTTGAATGAAGTGATGGTTGTTTTTAAATGGGTTTCTGTGGCTTGAATTTCTATTAACATGGCATCGGATAAGCGATTTGCTGTCTTGATGATAAGGACTATCCAGTCCCTTGTACAATGGCAGGCTATTTGTGCCCAGTCTTTTCTAAAGGCTGGGTCTTCCAGAAAAATCCTCGGGGCATTGGTAACCAATAGTCCCTTTGGTGCTGTGTTAGTTCGTAAATACTCTGTGAGTATTACTCCATGTAGGATCGTCCGGATCCTGTTCCGTTTTTGTTGTGTTAGTTTCTCCCAATCTGTTGTATGGGAGATGGTTTGGGAAATGTTAAAATCTGTTAGTAGAGGTGGTCCAGAGAGGATTTCATTGATTTCTTCTTCTGAGAAGGTTAATCCCGGGTTTTCAACCATAACGCTGCCACTGGTGTCTCAATTTTTTGTTATGTAGGAGTAAACGTGACTCTCACAGCTGTACACTGTCTAGATATGTAAATATCAACAAGAGTGAGGAATTTTTTTGAGGCTAGTTCACTTCCCCTACAAAATTAATATATCAACATGAACTGGCCTACACACGTATGAGGCGTTTGTGTCTATAGAAAGCCATTTTTTTTTTTTTTAAAGAACCCTCACCCACCAACCTAGTTGGTGGCATGCTTCATCATTGGGTTCCCACCCAAGGTACCGAGTGCACCTTGGGTGTGCTACGACGCCTGAATTACAGCCGATCGGGTTGTTTTTTGGTGGTGAGGAGTGAATTGTGATAAGTGGTTTAAAACTGTCTATAGGGTCCCCCTCCAGGAAGGAGTAATTTTAATAGTGGGGCCCTATGGCAGGGTTAAAAATTAGGTTGAGACGGATACTCTGCGAGATTGTGATTAACTCTGGCATCCAATGGAAAAAGGTCTACATGTTTCAGCAAGTTAGTTCCATTGTCTAGCTTTCATCAGGACCAAAAATGGTGTATAGACTGGGGAAGGAGCCTCAGTCTAAAAAGTGAAAAAAGTGCGCACGCGCTAAGGTGCGTTAGAAAGAAAATCTATTAGTTTTCCCATGCGTGCATGGCATTAGTATTTTTTATTTCTTTATTCGCGTTTAAATTCTTTCATGGGCTGTGGTCCCTTTAAAATAAACTCTATCCCGTGTTGTAAAATCACACGTTCCTTTGGGAACGTTACTAAACAACAAGGTGGTCCGCCTGGGTAAATAATCCCTTTTGTTTCAAATAAATGTTTTTTTACAATCACACACAGTAGTTAGCAATAGTCACTTTTTTACAAACCAGAACTACCAAGTCTTTCTTTTCTGTCAAACGTGTACTCACACGCTAAACCACGTCCCCGGGTCAGAGTTCACGAAGACGCGGAGCGCGAGGACGTTTCCCGCTTTGCAGACACATAAATACGAGCAAAGAGGGAGAAACAATATCTTCAGGATCCCCGGTAAGCAGGCCGCAATAGGTAATGATGGTGGGCAGAAGACCTTGATGATGTAGGTAAAGAGCACCCGGTCTCCTCTACCGGGCCATGGAACCAACTCGATTGTTTGTTGTGGAAGTTTTCATTACTCTCTCTTCTGTTTTCAGTGTTTGACTACAGGCACTGCCCCCTCCCTTGGATCCATGTCGCACTAATTTGAAGCGACTTAAGTAAGACCTCAATCACGTCGTTATTTTTCCTATCCTTCACCTTGCCTGAATGAATAATAAATTATCAGCCATACTGCCCTCACCCTTTTACAACACAGGATAGAGTTTATTTTAAAGGGAAAACAGCCCATAAAAGAATTTAAACGCAAATAAAGAAATAAAAAATTCTAATGCCATGCACGCATGGGTGTATGAATAGTCCTCACCACCATGAACGATTTTGATCAATTCGGACGTAACAATGTGCACACATGAGTGCAAGCATGGATCAACTATCTGTTTGTCTCTATGTTTCATGTGTGTTATGATATGTGTTTGTGTCTTTCCTCTTTCAGGTAAACCATGCCAGAAAACTAATAGAAAGAAAATCTAACGCA
This sequence comes from Calotriton arnoldi, assembly GCA_963921515.1. Taxonomy (NCBI): domain Eukaryota; kingdom Metazoa; phylum Chordata; class Amphibia; order Caudata; family Salamandridae; genus Calotriton; species Calotriton arnoldi. The sequence goes on from CAWUFW010001341.1 coordinate 2,069,092, forward strand.
CCTTAGCGCGTGCACACTTTTTTCACTTTTTAGACTGAGGATCCTTCCCCAGTCTATACACCATTTTTTGTCCCACAATGGAACTAACTAGCTGAAACATGTAGACCTTTTTCCATTGGATGCCAGAGTTAATCACAAACTCGCAGAGTATCCGTCTCAACCTAATTTTTAACCCTGCCATAGGGCCCCACTATTAAAATTACGCCTTCCTGGAGGGGGACCCTATAGACAGTTTTAAACCACTTTTCACAATACACTCCTCACCACCAAAAAAAAACCTGCTCCGCTGTAATTCAGGCGTCGTAGCACACCCAAGGTGCACTCGGTACCTTGGGTGGAAACCCAATGATGAAGCATGCCACCAACTAGGTTGGTGGGTGAGGGTTCTTTTAAAAAACCAAATGGTTTTCTATAGACACAAACGCCTCATACGTGTGTAGGCCAGTTCTTGTTGATATATTGATTTTGTAGGGAAAGTGAACTAGCCTCAAAAACATTCCTCACTCTCTTGTTGATATTTTCATTCTTTTATACCCCTAATCCTAATTTTAAGTAATCAAGCAACGGTGACTACACTAATGCCTACTTTTCAACTTTTCTGTAGTGGTAATATTAAAGTAGGCCTCCATTACAGTGGCACATTGATGTAGTAGATTCAGTTGGGAGTTGGAAACCTCGAAATGCTTTGTCTAATGATCTCTTAATACAAAGTTTAAGTCAAGCAGGTGGAGAGGATATCCATGATCTAATAAACAAATGAGTTTGATAAGGCAGGAACCATGAGCTATTTTAAGGGCCAGACTAAAATGGGGAAATGGCTACAGGCCCAATTCTATAGATAAAATTAGTTTGACCCCATAGATTGAAAGCCATGGAGGCAGCAATCTTTGAGTCTGCTAAAGACTATGTCATGGTCAACCATGCTGACGGCTGCTGATCAGTGCAGAACATTGCATGCACTGACTAATTGCTACAAAGGTCTAATATCCGGCCATACTATACTGGGTGTTGTGGATCACTAAGTTCAATAAATGGATGCTGTTGTGCGGTGATAATCTGCTTCAACAGTTTGGCTGGGAGGACAAGTGGATGTACTGTGGTACTGATCGCTCACAGACAATTGCATGATGTGACCTGGTTTAATTAAGATGGACGATGACATGAAGGAAGTCCACGTTGTGAGAGCTAGGCATCTGAGCTATTTCACACACCTCTTCTCTTTTGTCTGGATCCTGAGACATTATTATGTTTATGCCACATAGAGCCTAGACACAAGTCATATGTTGATAATGGACGAAGGGAAGTTGGAGGTGTAAGATTCTCTTTAAAGGGTATTTTGAGGCCTAAAAGCTCATCCCTATTTTCTGTCGAAACCTGATTTTCATCTATGATGTACTGCATTTTTTATCTCACAAACACTAGCCAGAAGAGCATGGTATCAGACTTTCCTATGATGGCTCTTTTATGTTGAAATCTGGGATTTATTTTCATATATACTCCCCGATATCGGATTTCTGACCGAAACCTGGATTAAACCCATCTCTTCCCCTGCAATCGCAGTGGCACTTCCAGAAGGTTATCGTATCCAAAAGCTGGATAGACTAACCAAGGTGGGGGGAGAGGGGGGCATAGCCATTATCCATAAGGACTCCATTAAAGTCTCTATACTTGATCAACTAAGTAACGGCATATTGGAAATCGTAGTTTTCAGAATTGACTTGCTCTCTCAACATAGTTGGAAAGGCGCTCTCGTCTACTGGCCTCCGGGCCCCCTCTCTGACTACTCACTTCAACCTATGGAACTTATTTCTCTGCATGTCATCTCAACCAAAAACTTCTTGCTTCTAGTAGACTTTAATGTCCACAGTGAAAACACCGTAAATCAAGATGCCTCTTCACTTCTGGCAGATCTAACCACAATCGAGTTAACTAAGATCAACGATGGGCCCACTCATTCAGCTGGTCACACATTAGATCTTATTTTCACTAACTCTCCTAATATTCTCTGTGGAGCTACCTACTCATTGACATGGATAGACCATTCATTAATAGAGTTTCAAATCAGGGGTCTTGGGACACACAACGTCCCCCACACAAACCCTCTTAGGTGGCGCAGACAGTGGCACAAACTTACGCCCAACCCCTTCCGGGATATAATCCCAACACCCCAGAATCCTGACTCAGACAATGTAGAGGAGTGCCTGGCCCGGTTTAATTCTATAATTAAAACCACCATCGATCATCTAGCCCCCTGAAAGAGTGCCCCAGCTTAACCAGACGCCCCCAGACAGCATGGTTTTCCCCAAATCTCCGGACAGATAAGAGTCACTGCAAAAAACTGGAACAACACTGGCGCCTCTCACATGATATACAGGATAAAGAAAGATACAAATCGGCCCTAGCTCAATATCATAAAAACATAAAAGCTGCTCGTAAAGCCCACATAGCGCAGCAACTTGAACAGGCAGGGAACTCCCTCAGAACTCTCTACCAGATCTTAAAATCCTTCACCAATCCCAAGGCATGCGACAATGAAGAAGCTCCCTCCCAAGCCTATGTGACAAGCTAGCAATTCATTTTACTCAGAAAATTTAATTGATCTACAATAAAATCATCTTAGCTGGTAACTCTCAGATAGACACTACGGCAGATCACCCAGCGGCCACATCTAATGCACAGATGTTAGACAACTTTCCTGCACTTAAGCCTGAGGATGTAGAGTCGCTACTAAAAATAGTAAAATCAGGCTCCCCGCTGGACATTATTCCAGCTAAGACCACCTCACTGCTCTCCAAACAACTTGCTGCCCCTATCTGTTCAATCCTCAATTGCTCTATGAAAGAGGGCCGTCCCCCCTGAATGGAAAGCGGCGCAAATAATCCCCATCCGTAAAAACCTTAAGGCCCCAATGGAGGATTTATCTAACTATCGCCCCATTTCATTGCTACCTCTCCTGAGCAAGATACTAGAAAAACATATCAATAAACATCTGTCTGACTTTGTCGAAGCTTTGAGCTGCCTCGAGCCATCTCAGTCGGGCTTTCGACCCAGACACAGCACGGAGTCGGCTTTGATTGCTGTCACCGACAGCATTAGAATGTCCCTAGACAACGGACAAACAGTGCTCCTTGTGCTGCTTGATTTATTGGCAGCCTTCGACACGATTTCCCATCAGACTTTGCTCAGGAGACTTAGGGAAATTGGCCTCCAAGGGAACGCTTTACAATAGATGTTGAGTTTTCTGTCTGCTAGAACTCAGACTATCAACCTAGGCCCTTTCCGTTCTAAGACTACAAGACTGACTAAGGGAGTACCTCAGGGCTCCTGTCTTAGTCCCACCTTATTTAACATATATGTCGCTCCCTTAGCAGGATTACGAAGGAATTTAGGATTTGTCCCAATATCTTACACTGATGATACTCAGCTCCTACTTTCCTTTGATAAAAACAATCCCAATTTCCAGTCTACCTTTTCGGAGGGCATGACAGCCATTGCCGGCTGGATGAGAGATAACTTCCTCCAGCTTAACACGGGGGAAACTGAGATCATGTTGTTCGGAGATGCATAGTTGAGGTGGTCCCCAAGATGGTGGCCAGAGGAATTGGGAACCGTGCCGACTCCCAAACTGGTGGTTAAAAATCTGGGAGTCCCCCTGTATCAGAAATTGATAATGAAGGAGCACGCCACAATCACTGTTGGCGCATGCTTCCATGTGCTAAGTCTCTTCCGCAGGGTATTCCCCTTCCTGCCTTTAACCACTTGAAAAACTCTTATCCAGGCACTGGTGTTAAGCCGCCTGGACTATTGCAATGCTCTGCTGATTTCAGCTAATGAAGCCTCCTTAAATAGATTGCAAGTAGTCCAGAACACTGTGGCTCGCTTGGTCTCCAATGCTCCCCCGCGAACGGCCTCCCTCCCTCTTCTGCAACAACTGCATTGGCTGCCGGTGCGGAAGCGGATCAGATTTAAGATCTGCTGCATTGTTCACAAATCTTTGAATGGCAAAGGTCCCAGTTATTTGGCAGATAAACTTACCAAATATCTGCCACTTAGGTCCCTTCGATCAGGGACCAAATCTTTACTTCTTACTCCACGCTATAAAAGATCTCACCTAGTTGGTAAAGCTATCTCCCACCTAGCCCCCTTTTATTGGAACCAACTCCCTATCCACTTGCGACAATTCCCAGATCATTTACAGTTCAGAAGGCTCCTTAAAACCTCATTGTTCTAATCCGTTCCTCTTCTGTGGCTGGCTGTAGCAACTCTATAGCGGGAGATACCCCTTGGGGGGTGATTCAGGCGCTTTATAAATTAATAAATATCAAATAAATATCAAATATGTACCTAATAAACAGACTGAAGGTTACGGTCTTGACAGCATCTTTAATAAGCATTGGAAAGCCAGTAGTCCTCACCTTTCGGACCTATTGATTTGCCAATTGCTTTTAGCCATGTTGTATAGCATACCTGATGCTGTGAAGCGCATGGTTAAAGAAAACAAACAGAAAAGGCGCTTTGATGTGGCCACATCATTAAGTAAGCGTGCACACCACACATGCACACCTCCAAAGCGACATGAGAGTTTTATTTTTCATAAACAGAGTTGGATCGGTAAGTAAAAACAAAATATGTCCCACAAAGATGTTTTTTATGAGCAATTTTTATTGTTTTGCAAGCACACAACACTTTGTCTTCAAGCGACCAAATAAAATATAGTAAACATACATATAAAGATGGCACAGATGATGAAAGGCTTGCTGGCAGACCCTGCACCCGTACCACTATCAGGTATATCCACGAATGGTGTTTCCTCCCTCAGACAGACATGATGACAAAACAAGTATCTAATCTAGGATCAGTAGTTCACCACCTTGTGAAAGTCACAAAAGATGGTGGTCTTTCACAAAAGTCAACATGGGATGTTACTAACATGCTAGGAAAGTTACAGGCAACCCCTCCATTACACATGCCAGGGGTGGCTGTACTAGGTTTACTGACAATGTGCACCCACTTTGGAGGGCATTTGGAGTGAAAACATATACTGGCAAGAATTCCACTATTTTCCACTTGTGTGCTGGAATGTCTTCATCATGGTCTATTATGGGGAGAAAAGGACTTATGGTTTGGCTTTTAATGCTGCAGATTTCCTTTCACACAACCTGCGGAGGTGATACCTCAGCCACCCCGTCGGAAATGAAATATGCCATCAAAAGATTAGATCAAACCCCAAATCCGGCCTTAAATGTTTGATTCACATTTATTTATTATTAGTTTTAGAAACTTATTATGCGCACATCTACCCCTAGGTGTTTCCCGGCAGAGAGTGGGTAAGGAGGGTGCAGAAGAGCCGTGAATTTAAAAAAAATTAAAAGCCAGGTCTTCAGGCCCCTGCGATAAGCAAGGAGCGAAGTGCAGTTCCTCAGAGAATCTGGAAGATAATTCCATAATTTCGGGCCTAGATAAGCAAAAGTATGCTATTTCATGCAAGATAAACGGAACCTAGACACCGTGAACAAGGCCCAATGTGAGGATCTCAGGGAGCGAGAAGGATGATATGGAAGTACCAAATCCGGAATGTAGTGAGGATTAAGTCAGGCCTGCGCCTTAAACATGTAACATAGCACTTTAAATTTGATACGATTAGAGATCATAAGCCAATGCAGCTCATGCAAAATATTCGAAACTGAAGCAAATTTGGGCAGCCGGTAAAGAAGCCTAGCAGCGGCATTCCACACTAACTACAGCCGACGGATGGTGGCTTTGTCGGCTCCCAGGTACATCACATTGCTATATCCTTAATTTAGTGATCATTATGGCCTGAATCACAGTCCTTTGCGCAGGAGCGGGGATCAACCAAAGGATCTTTTTTAGCCACTTGAGCACTGCAGAACAAGTGGCCGTCACCTTAGCCACTTGGGGCTTCATAGATAACTTGTCATCCAGATGGATGCTCAGGTTCTTGACCTTTGAGGAAGTGCCCCAGGGAGCAGGGTTCTTGCCTAAAATCACAACCTACATTTTGTCCCCATTGAGCTTGAGTGAGTTGTTATTTATCCATAGGGAGATATGACTCAAGCCCAAACTTAGATCAGGAGGTCCATGATTATGAGCAGATGACAAGGTAAAGATGACGTGGGTGTCATCAGCGTAAGAAAAAGGGACAAGCCTCAACTCTCTACTTCATCTGCCAAAGGGCGGATATAGATGTTAAACAACATCGGGTCAGCACAGAACCCTGCGGGACTCCAGAGGAAAGGGCTTGTGTTTACTAGTTCGCATATAATGCCTCAGAGGATAGATATGTTTTTCATGAATGTTCATATTCTTGTGCTCAAATATTTAATTTTTATCAATGGCATCTTTTTCTAATTTCTTCAGTTTATGTTGCATTCCATTGAAAAAGTCAGAATGCTTCAGATGACATTGCATCAGGTGAACCATTTACCATTTTATTGCATTCATCTTTGTTCCAGGAATTCCACCCTAGTTCACAAGACTATTTATGTCTTTCTGAAATGTTATCCCTTCCTCCTCTGTACTTCCCGTCCCTTAAATCAGCCTGGCATTGTCTACAGGTAGGACCCAGAGATGTGGATCTGTAATGCTCTTAATTTAATAGGTAAAACCGTATTATGATTCATAATTCCGTTTGCAGACAAGAAACAAGAATTGGCAATTTTAGACTTCTGCAGGACTGAGAAGAAGAATTGATTACAAAATGTTAATAAATAAATGAAGGGCAGATCTGGCAGATAGACTGTGAATAGACCTCTCTCAGGTGTCTCCAACGAGTACCCATCACCATTACACACCACGTAATGCAGACTGAACTGGTTCCTGGTGGCAACTCAATGGCACTTATTTTATGAGACTCACAATGAGTGAGTGCACCCACTACAAAAAGAATATGTGCACAGTTAGTTTAGTTAACAGAAGACATATGATCATGTAATATTGTTGTAAGTATGAACCCACAAAACTATCTTATAGACACCAACTACGCCATAAAAGAGAAAGAAAAGCCAAATTGATCCAAAAAGGCAATACTATATGGGTGAAGGCATCATATTAAGTTGCCAGTCCGCCAGAGATGGATCAGAGAGATGATTAGACCCACGAATGGAACAATGCAATATGATTTGTTTTCACACCTGAGAGGTGAAACATGAAGGCACGGGCCCTGAAGAATAATCTCTATTTCAATAAAAGCAACAGTTCCCACTGAGAACTATGAGATATAGAAGTCCCTTCTTGAGTGGTGGATTTAAGTTTTAGGCACTAAATGTGTATGTTCACAACAGTATTAAGGCATGCCTCCCAAAGGATACCATAATTAAAAAATGTTGGCTTCATGATCTTTAGCTTCTTCCTAAACCCTAATCACACCAGTGTTAGTTTTCTCTGTTCTGCATTCCAGTTCATTTTCTGCATTCCAAGCTATCTGATCAGCGGGTTAAATGATGCATTACAAAGGTAGCTAAATGTTGACCTACAATAATATGGCACCGACTACATTGCTTGCCACTATAACATCATGTTAAGTATATACTTACTGTTCTTACCTCCACATCTAGTTACCCATAATTACCCTATGATGTATTAATTATGTTGATGTAGTCAGTAACATATTATTGTCATGCAATATAATGCACGCAGTATAGAGAGGGTGTACCCGTCCCAGTCAATGATATGCAGAGATGGCAAGTTTTTCCTCCACAAATTATATTATGTTTTATCTGAAACTTTGCATGTTTCATAAAAGTTTCAATAGATGCAGAGTTTTTAGCACTATAACAATATTCTGCAAAAGTAGGTTTTGGTGAAATAAAATCTCAAACAACTCACTTTTAAATTATAAACTATAAGCAAAACATTTTTTAAAGAATTTTCAACCTCAAGCAATGTTTTGCAAAGTTTGCAAAACTTTGAACATTTGTGAAGTGCAATGTTGATAAACGTCACAAAGCTATGTAAACCACATTCAAATATCACCATCTGAATGTATTGCCATTGTAGAATGCTCCCCGTTTTGCTAGTCAGACGCCTAAGTCCAGACACTGAAGTCCAGTATCCTTTATTCTACTTACAACCCTATCAAGACCATAACAGAATCAGCTTTCCTTCTTCTTCTAGGCCTTGCCAACATAAACAAACTTACTTAGGGGGGCATCTTGAGCATGGGACAGCCTTTCCTTGACCAATGCCCTTCAGATTATGTCTAACCTAGCCCCTACTGATGAACTGTCTTGCTCCATTTCCTTCTGTATTATTCTCAGAGAGCTTTGAAGCAGCTGTGTAGCAGCATAGTGCTTAAGAAGAACTGCAAAAAAAATAAAAATAGAAAGTCGAACTCACTAGGTGTTTGAACATTTAAGTGATTATATCTTCATTTAGCTTAACAGAGCCCCATAACTCAGGGGCATTTGCTTTTATAGATATCTGATGAGGTGGAAAGGCTTAAGATGGATCTTGAGCTGCTTATCAGAGAACCCATCCTTTTATGAAATAAGCTATTTCACATATACAACATCTGCAGTGAGCAGCAGTCAGTTTTCAGGTTAGGACTATATAAGTCATTCATTTGTAGGACGACCTGAGCCTTTGAATAGTAAATGTGGAACTGAATCCCAAAGCACCTAGCTTGGAAGTGTGCCATTTGTTCATATCAGCATTTGCCTACAATTGGTGTAAATTTACATGCAGTTCTCGAACCGACCTTGTAAGACCCCGGAAATCTGTGAAAATCACATATTCTCATGAGTATTTCAATGCATAGCCAATCACCCACACAGAAACAGCCTATTGGAAATGTGCCCTTTCTGCAGGGTGGCACCAATTTATTTTGCCCTTTTGCTGAACACTATTTTTGCTAGCTATAGAGCCCTGTGCACTTTACCCTTGCTAACCAATGATAGAGTGCTTGTGTCCCTCCTTTCAATGTGATGAAAATTGGCATACCACTGATTGGCATCTTTAACTTACCTATAAGTCCCTAGTTTAATGAGTACCCTGGGCCTGTACATTAATTGCTACCAGTAGATTGCAGCATTCATTGTACCATTGACTGCAGGAGCCTTCTAAAACCTGTCTCCAGGCCTACCATTATAGCCTGGTTGTGCAGTTCTAAAACTGCAAACTGTGCCTGTCAAAATAACCCCTTTTGACTGGCCTGAACGTTTCTTTGAAATATTAATGTCACCCCTAAGTAGATCTTATTTCCAATAAGGCATGGAGCATGGCATTTAAAAGTAGGACGTGTAAAGGTAAAACACTTGAGGCGCTCTTCAAAGAGGCCTCCCTTGTCGCAGGCAAATTTTACCTGAAACTTGGGCAGGGCCCTTCTTTTGTACCCCAGCCATAAAGGCCACTCAAACAGTAGGCCTCTTTTTCACATTACAGTGTTAAAGCCTGTTTGATAGTTCTTCTGGGTTTACATATAACATTTGGGTGGAACTTCAAAAGAGGAAGGAAAGATGTAAAACCAATTCTTGTTTCTCCCCTGTCTGGTTGCTGACAACTCAGCCTTGTTCAGCAAGCTTTCTGTCTCTGAAGCTGGTGTGGGTACAGGGATAGCCTCAAACTGGATTTTAGTGTTAGATATGGGAGAACACTTCCCACTCACACCCCAGCCCTCAGTTCCCACATTTAGGGCCTCATAATGATGTCGACCGGAAAGGCTCAGAACGGCATTCGGTTTGACCGAATCCGCGTGGGAACCCGTGTTTCTGACCGTCTCGGAAACATTTCCGACCGACCGATTACGATGGTAGGTAACCATTCGGTCCTTCCGACTCGGTTCTGACTGGCATTCGGAGGAACAAGTTGGTCGGAGCCGACTCGTACGGCTTTATGACCGCTTTTCCGACCGACAGATTACTATGTCGGATTCGGACAGCCTTTCCGACTAGGTTTGTCGACACAGATCGGCTGTCGGAATCCTACTTTGGGGGCCCCTTACAGGCCCCCCTTCACCTGGGGTCCTCAAGTTGGGGCCCGTGGGGGTACCCATGGGACCCCTCTTTGCAACCAATGCCCGGTGTGGCAGGCACCATGGGGTGCCCGGCACAGGGTGCACTGTTTTCCGCAAACAGCCCTTTCTTCAATGGGAGCCTGTGTTGTCGGTTGGAACACAGGCTCCCATTGAAGTCAATGGGAGTCTGACCGAACGGTGTTCGGAACCATCGTAATTGGTCGGTCGGACTCCCTGAACCCAAGTCGGTTGGAAACCATTCCGACATCGTAATAGGGCCCTTAGTGTGCCAAAGACTTTGACCATTTTGAAAATGCCCTATGTGGGTAGGATTAGCCCTGGAAACATTTACCCCATTGGTTAGGGCATCCCCAGGGGTCTCCAGTCCACTAGCTCAAGACAGGCATAAACGTGGCATCTCCAGGCACCCACTTCAGACACTTTCTGGACCTGTGGAAGAACAGAGGATGACTAGACCTGCTGTCTGTGACCTGAGAAGAGCCCTGAAGATTGGACCTGCTCTCCCTTTTGTACCTAGGACAAAGAAGTGGACTCCAAGTGTTATAAGGTTGACCTCCTGCTAAAGCTACAGGGACACAACAAGCTACAAGAGGCCTTTTCCTGTCATTTGTATGTATTTAATTACCTTGCAGTAATTACAGAGTGCTTTGGATCATACTCATAGAGTAGGAAGAAATGATCACATCAAAAGTAAACTGGACATCAGTTCTAATGATATAAACTGAAACTATTATGTGACCATGGGGCATATCTACAAGGGCTGGCGATAATTATCGCTCAGCGCTCTTAGCGTGAGGATAATTATCGCCGGCCAACTCTGAATTTTATCGCGGAGATAGCGTGCTATCAGCAACGCTTATCTCCAAAGCGATAAAATTCAGAGCGCAAGCTGCCAACTGTGCGATTATCGCTGGAAATCCAGCGATAATCGCACAACTTTTGGCGATAGCTTGCTGATAGGGCTACACATACTTAGCCATGATATCCACCTTCCATAGGATATCATGGCTAAGTCAGTGTCAAAGCAGGCGTAAGGGAAGTAGCGATAACAGAGGTTATCGCTACTTTTCTTGTCGCCATGCTTCGTAGCGTGAGGCTTGATAATAGAGAGAAATGTCGCTAGCGACATTTCTCCCGTTATTCTGGGAGGAACGCCCACTTTGCATCTCATTAGAGATGCAAAGCTGGGCGATATGTGAAAGGGCGAAGAAGCATGGATTCACGCGTTAGCGTGTCCTTGCTAATAGGACGTTAAAATTATCGCCGCTTTTTGTCTGAAAACGGACGCTAAAGCGGCGATAATTTTATCGCCAGCCCTTGTAGATATGCCTCCATGTACTTTGAAACAAAGGTGATAAAACCATGAAGAAGAACTACCAAAGTCAAAAGTGATCAGAAAAATAGGGTTGAGTGCCGGTTAACCATCAGGCCCCAATCCTGCAGATGAATTGGAACAAGCTCAGGAGCACTCACCATACAGAGATGTGTTATTAGAGAACTTTTGAATATTAGAAAGGTAAATGTAACTCTGATATTTAGTGGCATTGTATTCCCACAGATGAACCTTGTACGTGGAGGGTACTTCTTCCTAATTGTTTTTTACAAGTTGCTAGATAGGCAGTACATTATGATTGGCAGAACATAGTCATCTAGTAAGAAGTTAAATATTTACTACTTAGTTAAGTAGATCTGCACTGAGCATTGTAACACTGAATGGTTTTGACAAGTGGATGGATTTTGTCAGGATTTCCCTGGAATTTAGGCGAGGGTCTCCCGTGCGACCTTCACTCCTTCCTATTTCAGTCAAATAAGACCTGTAAAGAATTCCAGATTCTGAAGGGGGAAAAGGGAATTGCGATAGAAAGAAAAAAACATGCCAAAAGCATCCCAGCCCTCGGACCTCGTGCTCATGACAGGAAGCAAAGCTCAGTATCTATGGAAGGGAGGGTTAACCTCAGCTGTCCTAACCACCTAAAGCAACTGAAGGGAAGCAAAATAAAAACAGGTGTAGGGAATACAAACATTGCAAACTAAGCGACCAGAATAGAGAACCCATGGCAAAGTGAAATAGGATGACTGGTGCTTAAATCTTCCCAGTTTGCTGTCCTGGAAGTGTCTTGAACCTTCTGTCTCCTTCCAGAATGTACCAGCTTTTCTGGAATGTTCCGCTCCTTCCATCTTGCCCTAGAAGTGACTAGTGACTTCACCCTCCTTCACCTTCCCAAGTACCAGTGGGCCATCTGCCACGGTCTCCTAGGCTGGACCACAGCAAGCTTGCATTGTGGAGTATGAAAAATAAGACCTTATCCCGGCAACACTGGATATGATTGGTGAAGAACACAAACTCCAGGATTCCTGACAGATTTGTTTTGATTTGGGAGAAACAGAAGATAAATTGTATGTTTCTGGACTCCTTAAAGTGTGTACATAGATTGTTTTGGGGAGGTCATCGTACAGACTTTAATCGAAGCCCACATCATGGATTAAAGACATTTTTCTGAGAGAGTTGAAGGAGTGGAAGAACACACTTAAGAAGATGCATGTGTTCAAAAGCAGATTTTGAGACCGCATTTATTTGGGATTTGTAGGATATTTCGCCATTAAAATGAATACCCAGGCTGCAGGCTTTGACCAATGCCACATGCCCACATATCACGCTAAAATGCATTTGCCCTTGCTGACATGTAAAACTGTAATTCCTTCCATTACAACTTACCAATTTTGTCCTCACCCTGGCAACACTTTATTCCTGTGCCCCATCTCTGGAAGGACCAAACCCATTACTCTGAGTAGATTTACTCACACTTACAATCCCACACTATTGGTAGAATTGTAAGAAAATCATTGTACAAAGGTAAAATTCCACTCTGCCAGATTCTGTGACTCACAGATCATCCATGTGCACAATGCTATTTACGATCCCAGATTACATTTTGTAATGTAAATAACTTTGTGAATCTGCTCCTTTGTCTTTGATTAGCACTCTGTTGATGCACAAGTAGGTAGGCCTGGCTTTCATACATGTTCACACCCACGCGTGCTCACATTTATTTTTTATCAATGGCATCTTTCTCTAATTCCATCAGTTCACGTTGCATCAGTTCACGTTGCATCAGTTCCATCAGTTCAAGTTGCATCAGTTCCATCAGTTCAAGTTGCATGCCGGTGACAGCGTCGGAATGTTTCAGGTGACACTGCCGTAGGTGAAACATTTACCATTTTATTGCATTCATTTTCATTCCATTAATTCCACCCCAGTTCACAAGACTATTTATGTCTTTCTGAAATGTTATCTCTTCCTCCTCGTATTTCCCATCCTTTAAGCAGCCTGGTATTGTCTATAGGTGAGACCCAGAGGTGTAAGTCTGTAATCCTCCTCGTTTAGTAGTAAAGAATGTATTACGATTCATAGTTCCACTTACAAAGAAAACAAGATATTTAGCAATCTTAGACTTCTGGTAGGCTGAAGAAGAATTGATTATAAAGCGTTGACGAGTAAATGTAGGGCAGAGCTGACAGGTAGAAGGTAACTTTGTCTCCTTCTCAGGAGTCTCCATACACATCCATCTGCATAGTACATACTGGAAACTAAAAAGCCTCCTGGCACCAATAACAAGTAACCCAACTCAAGGGCACTTGTTTTTGCAACCTCAGAAGGATGAGTTAGCCCATCACAATATGAATATTTGCACAGTTAGTTAGACTGAGGACCAGATGCACGACCATTGAATTTTGCGACTCGCAAATTGCGACAAATTGCGAGTCGCAAAATTCAATGTACAACAGTGTCTCAGACGCTGTTTGCGATTCCCAATGGGGTTACAAATTGCATGCCTCATGAATATTAATGAGGCTGTCGCAATTTGCCAAAGAATCAGACTGCCTCCCTTCCTCTCCGAACCCACGGAAATCAACTGCGGAGTACCCCAAGGATCATCGCTCAGCCCCACGCTCTTCAACATCTACATGGCCCCCTCGCCGCCATCGTCAGACCGCATGGACTCAGCATAGTATCCTACGCCGACGACAACCACCTCATCCTCTCCCTCACCAAGGACCCCACCACCACCAGACTCAACTTCCAGGAAGGAATGAAGGACGTTGCATCCTGGATGAGCAGCAGCTGCCTGAAGCTCAACTCGGAGAAGACAGAGGTCCTCGTTCTCGGACCCTCCCCCTCTGCATGGGACAACACCTGGTGGCCCACCGCCCTTGGCAGCCCTCCCATCTCCACCGTCCTTGCCCGGAACCTAGGCATCGTACTCGACTCCTCCCTCTCCATGACCCGACAGGTCAACGCCGTCGCCTCCAGCTGTTTCAACACCCTCCGCATCCTCTGAAAGACCTTCAAATGGATCCCCCCAGAATCAAGAAAGACCGTCACCCACGCACTCATAACCAGCAGACTCGACTACGGAAACGCCCTCTACGCCGGGATCAACAAGTCTCTGCTCTGCAAGTTCCAGACCATACAGAACACCGCAGCCAGACTCGTGCTCGGCATCCCTCGACACGAACACATCACCCAACACCTGCGGAATCTCCACTGGCTCCCCGTTGAGAAGAGAGTTACTTTCAAGATACTCACCCACGCCTACAAATGCCTCCACAACACAGGACCCCAATACCTCAACGAAAGAATCACCTTCCACCTACCCAAAAGAAACCTCCGATCCGCCGACCTCGCCCACGCCGAAACCCCTCGCATCCACAGAGCCAGAACAGGTGGAAGAGCCTTCTCCTACATCGCGGACAAAACCTGGAACGAGCTCCCGGTTGACATCAGACGCACTCCCTCCCTGAACATCTTCAGGAAAACACTCAAGACCTGGCTTTTCGACTGAACGGAGCTGCTCACCCTCCCCCAGCGCCTTGAGACCCTCATGGGTGAGTAGTGCGCTGACAATTCCCCTGATTGATTGATTGATTGATTGCCGGTGGGTGTGTGCTGTTGGCCCCTTGTTACTTTGTGGATGTGGGGGCCATGATGGTGACATCTTGCCAACCACAATCTGCTTAGTGGGATCAGTGGCGGGCACTTGTCACTCGTCTTCACCAACGCTGGCTTCCCAGGCCATGTGTAGACTGGCTCTCAGTCACAGCAGTTGAAGCATTCCAGACTAGGTGCAGACAGGTGCTCGATCACAGCCTTTGCAGTCTTCAGGTGCAAATGGGCCTGTGGTCACAGGGATTGTAACCTTCCAGGCACAGTGCTTCCCCAGGTGGATCTTTAGCTTCCATGCCAGGCAGCGGTAGCACTAGGGTCTTGAACCCACAGCAGAATGGCAAATGACACGTTGATGCTTCGCTAATGAAAGTCTCGGAGCAGTTCATAATGGACTTAAAACCACTTAGGAGTCAAGGGGAATCTTCAAACACACAGGTCATCCTTCAGGGGACCCCTCAAACACACAGGTCATTCTTCAGGGGACCCTTCAAACACACAGGTCATTCTTCAGGGGACCCTTCAAAAACACAGGTCATTCTTGGCCTCGCTTTAACTCTAGGTGCAGTTCACAACAGGAACCACTTTGGGAGTTGTGGCGACCCCTCACAACACGGGCACTTCTGGACTCACTTCTATAAGCTTTCTCACACCAGGAATATGCTGGACTCCTCTTCCTGGTCACTCTCTACTGCCGAGCGAGGCACTCTCCTTTGCAGACAGGCAGACGTGCAGGCTTTGGACAGACCCTTAGCTCCTCCAGCAAGAAGAGTCTACTTCAGGTCTTGTTTCCTTGGTTTTGGGTGACTGGCTGTAATGAAAAGACCAGCCCTGGTCACAGAGCAGTCATTCAAGTGCACAGAGAAGCACTCCCTTCCTTAGTCATGAAGCACTTGCAATTGGGATTTGTGTGGGTTATGGTTTTACACTCAGTTTTTACACAGGTAATGTGGATCCACAGTTTAAGCTTTCGAATCTGTTTGCAAGTTGGTTCTCTTTCAAATGTCATTTTCTGGCTGTTTCTCAGACCAATCCTTGGTGCATGCTGATGGCCCTTGCAGCAGGTTGCGATAATGCTGGCGTCAATCAGGAGAATCCAAAACAAGGGCACAATCAAGTGAGAGATCTCTGAGCCGTGCTGTCACTAGCCTTTCAGAACCAGGGACAGACAATGAGTGAGAACTACCTTACATTGAACAACAAAAACTGCAGTTCCACCCCTCATTTCTACTGTACATCACATGGCAGTGCTCTGGAAGAACTAATTAGCAGCCCTTGCTAATGGAATTTCTTAAGGTGGCCCTGTCTCCTTGCTTAATCACTCTCTCAATTCATTATCTGTGTCTCCACCCGCCAACCACAGGGATACAGTCAATACACTGCCGCTATCTGATGAAGCTGTAGCCACCCTCCATCTTGTGCCAGGCTAAACTACGGGCACTTGATAATGGGTTCCAGTGGTTCCAGTATTCAGACTCAGCACACACACACACACATGCGCGTGATACACATCCACCACACCTATGCAAACTCATCACATACACAGAATGTCAGTACAAGGATCAGGAGTTCACCTACAAATGGAACTTTAAACGAGAGGGTCAGAAGGCCTTACTCCTTTGACACTGGAAAATAGACCTAGTGATACTAATCAGTCACATAACTCGGCAAGCTGCCACCACAGCTGAATTAGACCAACCCAGGTCAGGGAGAGCAGCCCCATGCCTGCAATGAGGGCATGCTTGGTGCACCCCTCCAGGGCACACAACAGGTTATGGACCCAGCGTTACCAGGGACAGACCAAGGTCTCTGTGCACACGGTTAATTACCTTATTCCGAGCCTGTCATGTTCTAAGCTCTGGAATGGCCTCCACGTTTTAGAACTTCCTGCCTCCTGGTATGAAATCAGCTCCAGCCCTCCTTTACTTTCGACATCTTTTGCAGACTCACCTGTTCAAACTGCACATGATCCAATAATCACACATTGTACATTCAGCATTGGACTTGAGCCCCACCTCATTGTCGGAATGGATCAATATACAAATAGCAAAATCACTTTATTTCGGCAACCAGTGCCATAAAAGTGTTGCACAGACAATGCAATAAATACATAGGGGTTTATTTACAAGGCCCTTGCACCACTTTTGCGTCATTTTTAACATGGGAAAAGTGACGCAAAAGTGGCGCAAGGGGCTTGTAAATCTGCCCCATAGTATAAAACAGATACATGCAACATTTGCTAAAAAAACTACGCCTGACATCAATTTATTTTCCAATATTGGACATTTGAGCATAGAGATGGCCACAATGAGATTAAAATAATAGCATAATTTGATCACAGACCCGAAGCTGCTACCATGGATGCTTGTTCACTATGTAGTACAATGCATGCAAAAAGTACTTTAAGAGTGGAGAGGTGTGGTGCAGCGGCCAGGGCAGCTGACTTCGGAGCACAGGGTTCACGGTTCGATCCCTGGCACCGGCGGCAGTTCAGCTCAGCACCATGTGACTCTGGGCAATAGCTCACTTAATTTCCACTACGGCCCCCAGCGCCTTGAGACCCGTAAGGGTGAGTAGCTGCGCTATATAAAAAACGGACTTACATTTTAGCAGACCGAGGCAGTCTCTGGGCGTTGAATAATCCACCATTAGCAAGTCTGTGAATATCAAATATGACTAGTCAAAGGTTCACACAACTCCTTGTATATGAAATATCATTGGGGTATGAGCAGTATACACATTCTCATTGCATATTCGAACCAATCGATTGATGCCTCAATACTATTAGATAAAGTGCTACATTCGACTGCATTTCCTATTGCATAAAGTGCATAGTGCAAACAACATAAGCCCCAATGTTAAGGAGAGGCTCTGCTTTAAAGCTCGATAAGACAATGGAGAGTCTGGGCTAAATTAACTTTCCACCTGGGTCATTATGGCCCTTCTCCTAATGACCCACCTCCTGCCAGGAATTTGGGACAGCACAGAAGTACAAAAGGCTGGGCTCAGTTCTTAATATTCGCAGGACAGTTGCATGATTTCGTGTGATCAATATACTAATCTCTCCTCCCCTCCCTGCATTGCCCCTTCATTCCCAAAAAGGCTACTACCTCTTAATACTACTCCATCCCCAAGTCTCCCCTTCTCCCTGTTCACTTACCTACTCATATGCTACTTCCCTCCTCGCTCTGTTCCTCGTTTACCAATACTAGTTTTATGTAGGACCTTGTGGTGTATGTATTGTTAACATTTAAAGCGCACCTATACCTTTAGTGACCATGTACTATATAAATCTGCGAAATAAATAAATAAAAATCAGAGGGCCAAATCAAAAGACAGGATACCCTTTTACATGTAGTCAGTGAGGAGTTTATGCCCATTTACCCTGCAGGGGGCATTCCCATTCTAACACACAGACTGCACACAAACCTGCAACAGTCACAGATGTCCAGGCATACTCCTGAAAACATTTTCAAATTTTCGATTGTGATTGTATCAAAGAATATCTTCATGCACAATTGCACATGGTGAACAATACTTCAGGGAGAAATATCATTGTTTTCATTCAATTCATTTCTTCTGTTTTTTTACGCCACAGGAAAATAGTCTTTCCATATAAAAACCTCTCCCCTTCCTCTGGTAGGAGTAAAATGTCTGAAATTTTGTATGGTGGGGCAGGGCTGTCTTTAGGGCAGTGTGACCAGTGCAGGCATACCTGACGCATACTTTGGGGGGTGTTGTGTTTAGAAATAAAATGGGTTTAAAAGCAGCTGCTGCAGAGTTCCTTTGTTGTTCAGCAGTTTTCAGTCAGTAATGAAAATGTCTAGATAACGCTGATGATTAATGTTCCTGCCGGAGAGAGATGGAGATTTGTCTAGTGGGAGTTTTGACTGATCATAAAGTAGCGCAGATGGTTAATATACCTGCTGCAAAGATCGTGTACCATGGCGATCACAGAAATGCATTTTATGTGGATAGCTGAGTGGGTTACGTCTTTTGTCACAGAAATATATTTGTTACTTGCAGTTCAAGTTACGGTCCTAAGATAACACTGCAACCTATGAACTGTCATCAAAGAGCTGCCTGCAAACTGTAGGTTAGAACATTATGTTTTTTTCCTCAGTCTTTCATTATCCTAAAGTTGCTAAAAAGGGTTTGTTTTGTTAGAAATACATTCTTATTTGTAAAGTCAACTCCAACCTCTGAGGTGCTTTTTAAATCCTGAGTTTGTGCTTCTGCAGACCGAACACTCTTACAATAGATTGCCTACTAGTATGGATGGCATGTGATCCCTACACTTGTAATCGCCTATAGACTGATTACTACAGGTATGATGTGTGTGTGTTGTAAAGTGCTTTGACACCTTACATTGGTATAAGTAACGCTATAAAACAAATTAAATGTATGTGAGAGGGAGCTATGGAGAGATGAGGGGGGATTTTTGGAGGGTGGTAGTGT
The DNA here is from genome assembly GCA_963921515.1 of Calotriton arnoldi. NCBI lineage: Eukaryota > Metazoa > Chordata > Amphibia > Caudata > Salamandridae > Calotriton > Calotriton arnoldi. The sequence continues at coordinate 2,088,486 of CAWUFW010001341.1, forward strand.
GGGAATCTGTGGATAAGGAGGTGTTTGTGGGGGTGTCAAATAAGATTGTTGTACTGGGCGCCACCAGCATTGATTCCGGCCCTGTGGTGGGAATGGGTGGGTGCGGGTGTGCAGAACTCTTTGTGGTATCTCAGCATTCAAGCACCCATTCTCCACCAGTGGAAGTACATTTAGTTGCACAAAAATGTCAAGTAAATTAAGAGTTGGGGCCTCCTTTTGTGTCCACATAATCTGGCAAAAATGGAAAATGTAAGTCTTTGTGGAGTAGACAGAAATGCTTTGATTTTACATATTAATGGCAGGTGTAGTAAAAAAACACTTTTTTTGCCTCCTTATGACTATCGGGACCCCCTGGAGCTGGAAATGGTGTTAGAGGAGGCTTCACCCTTCTGCAGTCACCTGTTGTTGACTAGCACCTGGAGATGGTGCAATGGCTCATGCAGGGCGCAAGGGGGCAGACCTAGCAGTGGTGGATGTGGGAGACAGTGCTAGAAGTTTACACAGGAGAAGGGCTCTCAGTAGGGGGACAGCCACAACTGGTAATAGTCCCTATTGCCCTGGGTGTCCCCTCGTGAACAGAGGAATAAATCCCGCTGATGCAATGGGCCGCAGGTGCCGTACTTATATTTTTCCTAAACTAAGAGGTCAACGTTGCCATTCTTCTGACTTTGCAATCTCACTCACCCTGGAGTAAATTCTTAAAAGAGTGTGAAGGTAACAGTTTAGCACTTGTAAATAAGGCTATTCGCATCTATAAATAAAACGTGCATGCACAAGAATATTGATGAAGTGCGCCTGCCTGTTCAGAAGATGGAAAGGTGTATGTGCCACATTTTGAGTGATTTTATCATTTCTCCAGCTCCACGCCTGCTGGATTCTATCACAGAGCACTTTCATTCCTCAGATCCCTTGTCCAGACCATTAGTCAGATCAAAGGTGGCACAGGTCATTGGCTCACCAGAGAAGGGGCTGATGGATACACTGAACGTCATGACGCATCACAACTCTATGCCCAATACGTTAGGGAGAGCTGTTCATCCTACTACACAAGACAATTCTCACTTGAAGAGGTGGTAAAATGTGTTTTTAAATAAAGACACATAAGTGGCTCAATAGTTCAGTCAGGTGCTACAAATATGCATGATACCTTTTGTTAACAAAACAATTGAACTGTCCTCCCATATCTCTGCAACAGTTGATATCTCCCTCTCTCAAGCTGCACACTACATAAGTAGTACGCACACAACAAAGACAATGAATAGATAAGATAATATGATAATTTTGTATGAATCAAGCATTATACACATTTCAAAAGGCTGATGCTAGTATTGAAATGTCTACAGCTTAGGACATGCCTTGTTAACCAACAAGCTTTGTTCTTATTGTCCTGCTCGAGATCTGCAGTGATCCAATCTTCACTCTTTTAGCTGTTTCCATACAAAATGTAAACCTCACCTCAGAAGGTGTGGGGGAAAGAAATTGTCACTGTTTGGCCCTAAATTGTAGATTCTCCTGTGACTCAGAGAGGACGATCTTTGATGATCCTTTGGAAAGCACTGAACAGCTGATTTTTGCACTTATCAATTTTATTTGATTAATGTTGAAAGATTACATTTTCTTTCTTGTACCTTGTTATGGTGGCGTATACAAGTAGCCCAATGTAAACAATTAAATCCAAAATTATTTCAGGGCAGGGTGGGCTGCAAGAAAATTACACAATACTCTATATGGGAGTTTGCCCCACCTTCTTCCCAGAATGACAACACTTTATGCTACTTCTAAGGTCACTATGACACTCGCTGCTACTGGCTGCATAGATGTCTGGGTTGTAAGACCTTCTTTTAGAATCTTGCTTAAGATGAATATGAAAAGTGTGTCTGATTCTGTCTTCTATGAAACTTAAAGCTTCCGTTACTCCAAAAACATCTGGACTCATATTAAGGAATTCATTGAATAGCTTTGTTTGGATTTTTTTTAATCCATGAAAATTTGACCATATTGTCAAGACGTTATTTGGAAATTAAGAAATTAAGACTTGCAGAAGACAGGGGAATCAAACGGACAAGATCAACAATCAACAGTCTTGCAAAACAATGTATCAGTATATGATAGATATACGAATATCTGTGCCATATAATATGCATGCCTAAAAGAATGGGGGACGTGTGTCAATTCACCTTGACAAACGTTAAATGATATTTTAATTTAAATGTTTGTGTGTAGGAACTACCGATCCCACAATGCCTCATAATGGGTGGAGTGGGAGACAGGTATATATATGTAAAAGCGAAGAGGGACTACGCTATTTACCGTGATCAAGACCGAGAAGGTTGAAACGCGTAGGAGGAGAGAGATGGAGGATTAAATAAAGGAAAAATATCCCAAGGAGAGTGCTGCGATATCTTTATTTTTGATGACAAATATATATATATATATATATATATATCAGCTTTAGAGTACTTTAGGAAAATGATATGTTACATGGTAGTTGCAAATCTAGTAATTTTGCCCTGGAACACTATCATGTAGCGATCATTGTTCAGATTGCATTGGCATATGAATAGTCCATATCAGATGAATAGTTCAAAACGTCTTTTAACAATATCTTGTCAGATTTTAGATATGCAATAATTTCAGAGATATTTCACATTTGTGTTTATGTAACTTACATTTTGAAACTGTCTTTTATGTATTTGAGTGTTTTTTACCCATTTTAATGATGTAATTCGTCATAGTAGCACCATGAGCATGCATCAAGTGAGACCACTGCCGGAAACATGAATGAGGTAGGGTGAGACGGGGTTACCCTATGTGTGTACTTCTGCAAGGTCTATGGTTAACAATAGTTTCCTTGAGTGCTCTGTGCATCATTGTGCTGGGGGTCAGGGCATGATACCCCTGTGGGACAATATGATGGAAGAACAGCTCCATGGTACCATCATGAATGATCAGTTCCCTGCTGTACAATTCTGTGGTGATCTGCACAGTATGGTGCAGGGTGGTGCCTTTATACACTTGGGGGCATATTTACGTTCCCTGGCGCATCCCTGGCGCATCCCTGCATATCAGCAGGGATGTGCCAGGGAAAATGCGTCACGCAAGTTTACCCTTGCGCCACGTCCGATGCGCCGCATTTACAATGCGCGCATCGTGGCGCAAGGATAAGCAGATGCGTGACGCATCTGCCGGCGTAAGGTTGGCGCAGTGCTGAAGTTGTGTCGCAAGCGTGACGCAACTCCAGCACTGTTCCACCCTTCCCTATCCCTAACATGGTGCGTCAATCCTTACGCCTGCTTGAAGCAGGCGTAAGGATTTGGCGCACCAGCGTCGGAAAAGTGACTGCGTGAAATCTTGTAGATTTCACTATGTCACTTTTCCGAGGCGTACCTGCGCCGGAACGCCCCCCCCTGCGTCGGTACGCCCACATGAAACCTGACGCAGGTTTCATGTGGCGCAGGGGTTTACTACGTGACGCATCTCCCTAGATGCGTCACGTTGTAAATATAGCGCAACGCGGCGCATGGTTTGCGTCGCCGCTGCGTCACTTGCGTGACGCAACGGCGGCGCAAAAGTGGCGCAAGGGGCTTGTAAATATGCCCCTTGGAATTTTGGAGGTCTGGTGAGTGTGCCATTGTGGATGCTGACTGACCAGTAAAGGGTTTGGGAGTGTGCCCTTGTTTTGTGTGGCTGAAGATTGTGTGGGGTACACCCAGGGGCTCTGTACAATGTTGCATAAGACAGGGCTGCTTGTCCCAGATTCCTCTACACCGCATGTTTGAGGGCTGGGTAGGGTGCACAGGGAAGTGAGAGTTTACTGAAATTTGGAAATGTGTTTCACACCATTTGTTGCCAGGATACTCTTTGACAATCTGTTTGCAGTCATAGAAGGCATGAGTACCTATCATAAGTCTTTTAAAATTATTAAACATCTAAAGTCATTCATTTTAGTCAGAATATCTGCCACAACCATAAAAGAAATGGAATAATCACGAAGTGTCTTTTCAGAGCTTGTGGCTTTTTAACAAACTGAAGTGAAAATTCTGCTTTAAAATGCTGTATTTTATCCTCTTTTTTCAACATTTTCTCATGGGGAGAACCCTTGCCGATTTGCCTGGGCAATAGTGTTTTTTCAATATTTGTCTCAGAGAACTTTCCATACATATACATTGCAGGAAGCTGGCTCTCTGTATAGTGCACCAAAAAGAGGTACAATGTGTAGAGAGTCCAGGCAACCCTTAAAGGTTTACAGAAGTACAAGTTACAAACCCAAATGCTCCCTTTTGTGGTAGTGTGGGCGAGCAGTTTAGGCTTATCAGAGGGTAGTGCTAAGCATTTTTTGTACTCACAGAGGCAATAAATGAGACACAATTCAAGAATAAATGTGAGACCAATTTAGAAAAATAACACACATTTTTACATAAATTTCAACACAAAGAACCTCGGTATCAAGTAAGTACTTTTCGAGCTATTGAATTTTACAGGTAAGTAAATGCGTTTTTATGCGGTAATGTTTTCCTATGGGGAAAAAAGGCATATACTGCATACAGTTCCTTGCAATAGTTTTCCGGGGGTCCCCTCCAGGACTTAAGGTGGTAGGGGGCCAAGGACCAAAGAACTACCAGCAGTTAGTCTTTACCTGCCCTAGAGCATCCAGGTGCGTAGGTGCTGGTCAGGTTGGTAGCTTTGCGCGCTACACGAAAGGAGAGGGGGGCCACTTAGAAACAGGCTGCAGAGGGGGACTTCGGGACAAGTCCGGGAGCTCCTAAAGGGGGGGCTCTGTTCGTCAGGGCCCTGGGAGCAAGGAAGTACAGTCAGTTCTCGAGAACCCGGGCTGGGGCACTCAGATACAGAGTGGGTAGGTTGGCTGGGCTTGTACGTCACGGGCACTCACAGTTGTCGGTCTCGCCGGTTCAGTGGACAAAAACAGACAGGTGGGTCACTCTTGAATTGGGTCTCTGTGGTGCTGATGTCCCTCGATGGCTGCTACATTTTGGAGTCATTGAAGTCTGGATTGGACTCAAACAGGCTTCTGGTCCTCCGGGTATTGGTACTGTGCGGCTTTGGTTGCCCCTGGTGTCTTCTCACTTGGTGGGGAGATGGATCTGGCCTCCTGAAATTCCGTGACCTTTTCCTGGGTGGCTGCTGTGTCGATGAGACCAGGGAGTGGCAAAAAGGTGGACTGGACTTTGCTGTTTGGTGCCTGCAAGCTGCAGAGGAGTAATTCCTCTACTCCAAAGGAGATTGCTGGCAAATTGAGAAGTTCTGGCAGTCGTCCGGGGTTCTTGGCAGGTGCACAAAAGCAAGATGAGTTGGTTTGTCGCGATTGCTGGGGCAGGTGCATACAGGCAGGGTTTGGTGCCACAAAGTCTGCAGCTGGTCCTCAGTTCTCACTTCTTCGATCTTCTTTGTTCTCTACTTCTTGTGTCCGTTCAATCTGAGTTCCTGGTGTCATCGGTGCCACTTAAATAATCAATTTAGGAGTATTAAGGGGAGTGTAAGGTAGTAGCCAATGGGCTACTTACATTTGGGGTACCTACACCCCCTGTATGGCCACTTCCTGTAGGTAGTGGGCATAACCCTGACCCAGTGTATCTAATTTCACCAAAAACCAAGATGGTGGAATTCTATTTTTTGTGTTCACTTCAGGAAGCCTGATAGTGAACACGCCTCCTGACTAGCTAATTTTCCTGACTATACAGGGTGCCAAATGAGCCCTGGCAGGCAGTGGCTCTCCCCCTTTCTGGGGGAGGCCAGGGTAGCATAACAAATGTGGCAGAGGCCTTTGAAGCCTCCTGACATGATATGCTAATTACTAGCCATCCTGCTTGGAGGAGGTGACTACATCTCCGGCCAGAGCAGGCATTGATTCTGACCTCAGAGAGTGTGGACTCTCACCTGCAGGAGTTCAGAAACCTGTCTGTGGTGGCAGGCTGGTCTACACCAGTCAGCTAGTACACTAGAGGTTGGTAGGTTTTCAGGGGACACCTTTTATGTGCCCTCTGGGTGCATGTTTTAATAAATCCACTACTGGAATCAGTATGGATTTATTAAGACAAGGTATTTGATACCAAACACCATAGGTTTCAGTGAAGCCATCAGGAAGCTGAGGAACTCGTAATGACCAGTGCCCAGTACATGTACTCAAGATGGCTTCCCTGTTCACTTGTACTATCCAGTACTGTGACTAGAGAGCACAGGGTCATATCTGCTCATGCAGATAGGACCACACATGTAATATAAAGCCCCCTGCTTTAGGGCTGTAAGGCTTGCTGTAGGAGTGACATACATATATTGAATGAAGTGTCTGGGGACATGGTTCACAGGTTGTGTGCCATGTTGTGTTTTCACTTTTGTCTGCACCATTTCATATAGCGTGCAATGGCAGTCTGCATGAGTTTGGTGGTGGGTCCCTTAGGCTTGCACAGTACATGCTGCAGCCCTTAGGCACCCTCTTTAGTACCCATGCCCTAGGTACCAGGGGTACCCTTTACTAGGGACTTACAGGGGTGCTGAAGGTGTTGCCAATTGCCAAACAATTGCACAGTTTACCTTAGTTTTGGGAAAGAACAATGGCACTGGGAACCTGGTTAGCAGGAACCAAGTGTACTTTAGTCAAAGTTGTATTGAATACCAGGCAAAAAATGGGGGCGGCCATGCCAAAAAGGGGCAGTTTCCTACATACATATATAGGAAAGTCTACACTGCAAAAGGAGATGAATCTCCTGTGAACCCATGAAGGGTGAACTAGCACACACCACGAAACAATTTAAGTGACAGATCCAGTGTTTCAAAGCTACATTTAAACTTCCTGTATATCACAAAAAAAGCTGATATTGCTGTCTTACTATGTCATTGTTGTCTGTTTTCCATATTGGTGAGTGCTGCCAATTAAGTCATTTTGATGTAAACTTTGCTGTATAGATGGAAATAATTTGAGATTAGCGATGTCCAAATAGCACTTCTTTACGAATCTCTATTTGGGAATCACTAATTGTAATGTATAAAAGTCATCTTTTAACTAAGAAAATATATTTTTTCTTTGGCAGACCACTTACCTTTCCATCATTTAAATCAGATTTTACTCACACCCATACAACTTCCATTCATACACCTATACACTTTACAATAAACAAATGGAGCATATAAACGTGTATACTCCTTTAAATATAGTGTGCCACTCCCCTATGCACATATATATGTATATAAAGTATTAAAAAGAAATTCTTTTATATATTATTATTCAACACATATAAAAAGACTATCAATTTATGACATTGATTTAAAACCAAATTCATCAATAATTCCACAGTGTTATTGTTAAACATTAGTAAGGTACATAAGGTTACAACAATTATCAAAATAGGAAAAGAAAGAGAAAACGAAGGAAAGAAGAGAGTATCCGCCAGACAATTCACTTTGTCATAACAAGCATTTCTAATGCAATAGGTCTCGCATTTACAAGAGTTTGAGCTATTGGCATTGTAAATGACAAAGCCTTTTATTTATGTGTTGTTTTTAAAACAGATAAATAAAAGGCATTCTCATTTACAATGCCAATAGCTTAAACTGTCGCAAATGCGAGACCTGTTGCATTGCAAATGCGTGCTATAAACATTTTTTTTAAAGCGTTAGGAGAGAGTGTGTACTGCCTGCAACAGCAGGCAGGACAACGTTATTTGAGAAAATATTGCTCGGAGGCTGTATTTTAAAGCCTACCGAGCAACAACACACGTAACAGGGGATGTCGCCATGGGAGGTTACAAAATGAGACAAGGGGGTACTAAGGTGGGACTACTAAGCCTCTTGACCAATGAACAGCCACAGTGTACAGTGGACAATGACACAAGCCAATGAAAAATGTGGGCGGAGAGTGGGCCTCGCAGAGCAGCGCATGCGCTGCCCAGGCTCGACCTAAACAAGCATTTGCAATGCAATAGGTCTCGCATTTGCGAGAGTTTAACCTATTGGCATTGTAAATGACAATGCCTTTTATTTATGTTTTAAAAACCAACACATAAATAAAAGGCAGTGCCATTTACAATGCCAATAGCTCAAACTCTAACAACTGCAAGACCTATTGCATTGCAAATGCTTGTTGGATTGGCTATGAGTAAATATCGTTTTGAATTGCCTGAAGCGGACGTTTCGTTCCGCTACGTGATTGGGGTAGAGCTCTTTGGTTTTTAGTTCCATTGATGAGTAGGACTGTTGTAATGCCCATTGCCACTAAGTTTGATCCAGACATCGTCTTGGTATCAGCTGGATTTGATGCAATTGAAGGACACGAGCCTCCTCTGGGTGGATACCAAGTTACAGCTACATTTTCAATATTAAAATTTAAAATCTTAAGGGAGCATCGGAGGACACGATACGTTGGCCACAGAGAGGAGGAAAGACAGCTTTTCGATCCTTATAGTCATTGGTGGTCATAGGTCACAGGTGATGGCTGGTAAACATATGAATGTGACTGGGTTACTGTGCTTGCTGTTAAGCCAGTTGTATTATTGAGTTTGTATTTTTACTTGTTTGCGGGGAGTTTCCGTGACCAGAGCGGAGCAGGGATGAACCAGTCACTACTCATACAGTCACTTTCTTCAAGGGACAGCCTGTGCCGCTGTGTAACCACCTAGCTCAGTACTGCCAATTGTCCTGGGCTGGCTTGCACCTTCCTGTTGTTTGTTGGATTGTCTTTCCCTTGAGGTCTACAGAGGGTACAGCAGAGCAGTGTAGAGCACAGCGGGGCTTGTCCGTGAACAAGAGGGAGGCACTGAATAAATCGCAGGAATGCTGGAGGAGCACTGGAGGTGATGCATAATGCTGCAAGAGAGGGGGCCGCATAATGCTGCAAGGGGGGAGTTCACCCGACTGTAAGTTGCAAACGGCCGGGCCGCTTCTGTGGAGACAGGGCCTGACTGGCTCAGTGGTTCATAAAGCTGCTGTGCCCCCTCTGGCAGCCAACCGACGAAGCAGCCGATGATCAAACCTGGCTGCCAGGCGCCTTGAGGTTCAGGTGTTTGGGGTGACTGGATAGTGGGGCGAGCTAGGGCAAGTAGAGGCATTATGAGGACCGCCTTCCAGGCACATCGGCCCACCATGCTATCACTCTCGCCTTTCAGTTTCGAGTCCGCGTTTAGTACACATGGGGGATGGACAGCACGGAGCAGACGGAGAGCGCGGGGAGCAGGACCAAGAGCAGGAGCAGTCTGGCAGGTTAGCAGGAGTTGGCCCGAACATGACCCCTTCTGCGCTGGGTACACAACAACACTGCATCCCAGCACAGCTTGGTTTACTGCATGCAGCAGATGGAAACTCTCCGAAGCACAGCGCTTGACCCGGAGCGCTTGCCAAACATCTCCAGTTCCTCCGCTCTAGATACTGCTACTCTCCCGCCGCCTGTAGCTCCACTGAACAGAACAGCTGACTTCGCCTCCTTGCAAGGATTCTTGGAGTTATAGCATCCGCACAGAACATTACCATACGATACTCTGCACTCTATAGGGGGATTTAAGTATTGGGAGGAAAAATCGCAAAAAGAAACAAGACTTGTGCCTGGCGACAGTAGCACCCTACTGCCGAAATAACTTCGATCTGTGTGCGTTTACAGAGGAACTGACAATCTGTCTTCTACAGGGTTTATTCTACAACTGTAGGATAGTAATTGCCACATAATTTAACTACCACCTCCCAGGAGCTGAAAAGCCAGAGCCAAAAACCCTGCTACGGCCGTGCAGGTCCTCATCGCTCAGGGACACGGGGAATTTGAAAAACATCAAATCCATATTAAAATGTCCGTAGCACGTAAACATGAGTCAGAAAGCCAAGTTGTTTTGCTTGGAACGGATGTATTATCAAACAAGCATCGATCTCTTAGCTTTATGGGGCCATGTGTTTCTAATTAGAAACACATGGCCCCATAAAGATAAGAAAGTGCTTTGCGACAGCAGCAAAGCAGGCCACCGAGTCCGGATCGGAGGCGAAAGGGCGTGAACCAAAAACCCTCATTTCCAATGGCAGGCCACCGTTTAGCATAAACGGTGACGCCAGCCAATGGAAATGAGGGGCGGGGCTTCAAGCCCTCTTCTGAAAGTCCTCCTTAACAATAAATCTCGCCGAGCGAGCAGCGCATGCGCTGTCACGCTAGGCGAGACCTAAAAATGACCTGTCCCTGTCAATGTCTAATCCGGGAAAGAACACAATGGATTAACAATATTTCATCTGTTGTGCCGACCTGCATCGCAGATTAGGGATCAAAAGCGTTGACACGTTTCAATGGTATCGTTCTGGTTCACACCATCTTTATCAAGACCAAAACAATAACTCTCACTTTTTGCATGTAATAATAAATATCTTGCACCTTCCGGGCTTTTCCGTCGAGTCTCAATGATAATCCTATTAATGTTTATTTAAGTTCTATTAATTGTTTTACTCCTGGCTTTAAATGATATCTTATCAAATGCCTTCTCGTGAGAAAGGTTTATTTTCTTTATTTCAAACAATACTCATGGTTTTCCAATCCGTGGTTATTGAATTGTACCACAATCCTATTTGGTCTTTGTTCTTACATTTGGCGCTTATCCGCATCTAGTCAATTCCAAAAGTTCTATCATGCCAATCTGTGAATCGGTATGAATCACAATCTCTAATTTGTGATTTCCTAATACCAAATCGCAAAATTGTGAATTGTGATTTCCTAATACCAAATCGCAAAATTGTGAATCTGTATCAGGAAATCGCAAATTGCGAATGTCGCAGCCTGAGAACCTCACATTGAGGAAGTGTTTAAATCCATGCTCTTAGGGTTCCAGAACAGAGAAGAAGTCAGGGATTGCTTGGAGAGCTCAGTTGAAGGCTGGGTTGCATTTTGGATTTTTAAAAGAACAAGGATGTTCACAAAAACTGCAGTGAAGGATGTGGGTGCAAGAAAGCCTAAGTGGCCTCTATGTGTTTGATGTTACCAATGTTAGGCACAAACCCAGACATACATCTAGTAGTGATGTGTGAGGTGCTCCAGAGGCTCATACTGCAGACAAAAGCAGCGTGAGTAGAGGGAGAAGAAATTATTTATGTTTATCAATATAATATAATTTATGTTTATCAACAATGATTTAAGAAGCTTGTGCAAAGTTTACAAAATACAAATATGTTGTTAATTGTATACATTTTTTCTTTATGATCTGGGAAAAAAATCCATTGTAATGTTCTTTATTATATTGTAAGTAAAATGATTTTTTTAGGGTTATGCAATAAAATAAAATTGTTTTGTGTTTTATTTGCATAGTTGTTTTTTTACTTACCTCAAAAACATGGTAACATGGTGTATAACATGGTGTCTATCTACCCTTAGCACACGTCACTCTAACTGTGCCCTCACAGATATCCTCCACACGTGTGCTCCAAACATGAGGGGACTCCATTATGCAACTCTCCCAAAGCAGTACAGGTAATAAACACACGCCTCCTTGCTATAATCGATGCAGCCCACACTGACAGTCTCTCTTATACCAGCTGGCGAAACACTCTCTAAAGTGGGGTACACTGTGTGTGTCTCTTCAGGAACATAACCTGCCTTTGAGGTCTTAAAGTGAACGGAAGAAACCTAAGGGGGCGTGACCAAACAGAATGAAGAAAGGGGGCAGGGCAGAATGGCCCTATAGAGCCGTTGACAGGGATGCTCCATACCAACATGCCAATGATATATGCTATAGAGCAGGAAAAATGGTTCCTTTTGCATAGGTCAGTGACTGGTGAGGTGTCATACTAGCTTTAACGGTGCTGCACAACATATAGAGGGGCTATATCATGGTATGTTCATCTAGCTCAAGAATTAATATGATAAGGGTTGATCTTTTTTTTACTCAATGTTAATTTTGTGAAAAATTGCAGTCTTTTAAGGCAATGACTTGTAACTGCTGCTTTGTGTTTCTGTGATATCTCTCATCTTGTCTTTCTCCACCTTTCTGTCTACACATCCTCTCACAGTGGCATATTCACCTTCAGAGCAAGTCCTCTTTGCAACTTATCACTCGCTGCCTTAACCTTAGGTTTTCCATCATTTGATCTTCGGACACAATGAAGTAATGTTAGTGAATTGACGTGCAAAATTTTCGAGGTTTGCTATGTTATAAAGAAAAATCACTAAAGGCATGCTTTTTGTTTTTGGCTAAAGAACATGTGAAGATAGCTTTATCTAGGGGTGTGCAAATCTGCCAGAGTTGTTTTTTTTTTAAAATATTTGCAATCTTTATCATCTTAAGGAGGGTTGTGAAGATGTAACAATATAAAACATGAGAAATCTTACGTAAAAGGTTTGTCTGAGCAAACCCACAAAAAGAACCCTTTTTGTGCATGCATACTGTACCACGGAGACGTTGGGCAAAATTGGAAGCACAGCAACCTTCATAAAGTAGACAAGGTGTGAGTTTTGCCACCTATGCCCAACTTTGTGGGAAAAGTCTAAACTTTTTACACCCCGAGTCTCATCCTTAGAGAAGCCACTAGACTAGTACCTTGCACGGTGATGCCAACTCGAAGTTTGATTCAGCTGTGAAAAAGGCTTGAACAGATTGGCACCATTTTATAATCGTAAATAAACGCATAAAGTACTCATGCCCAGATTTGCCACCATTGGTGCAGTGGAGTCCAAAAATATTATGTTACATGAAAATCATTGTGTTGTATAGTTTGACATACCTAGAGGTGCCAGGCTGTGATGTTCTTAACCTCACCTAAACCAACAACACGTCACGCAAATTGAAATCCATAACATTAATATTCAAAACTTTGTCAAAATACCCAAATTATTTCTGCCTATTGAGGGTTTGGCAAAAATTAGAGAAATGAGTGAGGGCCAACGTGTCACAATTTGTGAGCCAGGAATGAGAAGGGAGTGACACTAGGAAGAGAAAACTGAGGGACATATTTACAAGGAGATTGCGCCACCAAAACGTCACTTTTTTTTAATGTTCCGGTGGTGCAGTGCCCTGCACCATATTTATAAAGTGCTGTTAAGCCACTTTTGGTGGCTTAACGCCACTTTGTAATATGGCACCCTTTCACGTAGGTATCTGCGTGAAAGGGGCGTGCAATGGGTGTTGCTGTGGGCGTTCCACCGCAACACCCATTGCTTTTTGACGCTGCCCCAGATTTACAAGGATGTGTAAATCTGAGGCAGCGCTATAAACTAACACCATGCAATAGCAGGTGTTAGAATGGTGCAACGAGGAGAAATACCTTTATTTCTCCTCGTTTTTGCTATTTCTGTGTGTGCTGCATTCTGCAGCACACATAGGAAGAGGAAAACGATGTTAATGATTGTTTATGTAAATAATGGCAATTTACTACTTCCATGTATGCTGTACAATGCAGCACACAAAGAAGTAACAAATCGCCATTACTGATTGTTTATGTGCAGGAAGAAACACATTCCTGCACATAAACAAACAATACCCTGAAAAGCAGGCACCCTTGCGCTATGGTGCAAGGTGTCTGCGTTAGCGCTAGGCAGCTATTTTTAGCGCAAGCGCTAGGGAAAACATAGGGATGCACTGTATTGTTGTAAATCCAGCGCATTTCTGTGTTTTAGAAATGGTAGAGCATGACACTGCAAAATTTGCAGCAGCTCCGCGCTCCGTCATTTCCTTGTAAATATGCCTGTGACTTTTACAGATGAGGAGGTTGAAATCCTTAATGCCGAGGTAAAGAAACACAGGAGTATGTTGTTTTTATTATTATATCTGTGCTAGATTGAATGCTGTGGCAACCTCCACAAGAACAGTGGAAGAAACATAAAAATGTAATCGTACAAATCATAGAACTAAAGAACAAAGAGTCTTTGCAAAAAACATGCAGAGGATCAGACACCCATGAAGGAGTCACAGCGACCTGAGGAACAAGTGACAGTAACAGTTCTCCCCAAACTGTCATAGAATCATCGGATGAGACTCTAACATGGAGAAAGAACTTCATCTAGGCAAGAAAAAAAGGCGCCCATACTGAGCTGCCAAACGGCCTGGTTCCATTTGTGGTAGCTTATCCGGTCCATGTTTTGCTTTGAACTCTATTACCTGCAAGATCAAATTCCTAGTGGAATAAAAATAATTGCAAGAATGTACCAGAATGCAAAGAAAGTGGTTGGATCGGTTGGAAGGGACCACAAATACCAGGGGGCAGTGGAGCCTTGTTGAGCTGCTCCAACATCATATGTTATTCACCGTCAGAGACACAAATCTCCCTAAAGACATAAACAGCGCGGTAATGAAGGTATACATCTGCAGGCATTCTGTATTTCCCCATGCAGTTGCAAACTGCATATTATGGAGGCATGAAGTAATAGAAGACCCCTTTACCAGTGTTGATGGATGTAATATTGGAGACATCTTACCCCATCATTGTAAAATGCCACTGATGCGCTAAGGGTTAGCCCTACAATCATTGTCACTTACAGTGCACCATAGGGGTGGCCCCTCCATTTGAGCGGAGGAGCGTCGCCCCTCAAGGCCCAGAGCTGAAAAATAAAGTTTCTTTATTACCATTCTATTTTTAAGCAACCAGTCCCGAACTAAGTGTCAGGATGGGGCGGGGTCAGTGCTGCCGAGTGACAGCAGCAAGGAGCTACGCGCTTGCGACGCCAGCCAGCCAGACAGCTGGGTTAGAGAAAGCACAGGTCTCCAGTGTTCTTGAGAGCGCTTAGTGAGGCCACTTCCTCCAATCCTGGTGCTGCTCTCATGCTGTGAGAGCAGCGCTAGAATTGGGTAGCGAAGTTCCTGATTCTGGAGAAGACACCCGAGGGAGGAGGATGTTGCGCTGCAAGCAAGAAAGGTAAATCGATTTTAGTTGTTATTATTTTTTGTGTGCCCGCGCACCACCTTCGGTACATGCCAGCCGCCACTGGGGCATCATCCATAAACGTCAATGTTTCCTGTTAGTCTACTGGTTGCAATTGATATGGTTATATGAGCAACAAGCCACTGAAATCTTACACCATCACCTTGAGATCATATACCTTAAGAGTGGGCTGCAGCATTAGACTAGCCTGCATTTCCAGAGCTTGCATTTTAAAAGCAGACCTACAATTTTAGACAGCCCTGTATTTCCGAGCAGGCCTATAAATTCAGGAAGTCCTGTGACAGGCCACCCTTTACACAAGCTTCAGGCTTAAGGCACAAGCACGTAAAATGGAATCTCTAAATCCGATGAACACACCTCTGAGATCTACGATGGAAGCTGCATCAATCTACAAGCTCCAACCAATGAAAAACAGCAGAGCTGATATCTTTCAAAATGCCCACGTGATACTCGTTTCCAGGATTACATCATTAAATATATTCTTGCCAAATGAAAGTGTTAAAAACATGCATCCGAAAGTTTAATTTAGCACCGGAATTTCACTGAATGAATGCGTCATGGCCTTTCCTTCCACGAGACATTCGCTTTTCCTCTAATCAAGAATAATTGAGCCTCTGTTTCACTGAGGAAACGGTGATGGGTATTTCATTTTGTTGCGAAAACGTTTTTTTTTTTTTTGTTTTTTTAAAGGAACAACTCAAGGCATCTCTAGTCGTCAGAAGCCAGGAAGGGTGTGTGGAAAAGGCCAAAATTAGCATTTCCCTAATGTCTTTTCAAATTCAGGAGCCTAAATTCTCACAGAATTTCAGCTCTGCTTCCCTTTTGAGATCCCACTGCTCATATTAAAAGACATTTCCATTTTATTGTCTTAAATTTTCCCAAAGTCTGGCACTTGAAAAGTGTTTCATATCAGGCAATTCAAGAGGAAATAACATTATAGCGATCTAGGATTGAAATATCCTCTCTCTCTCTCTCTCTTAATATATCATTATCAACGTTTGATGCCTTGCCCAGGAATGCAGCAGTGGAAGACCAAATTGTGAGGCAATATTTATTAGACTATGTAGCGATGAGGTACAAATTATGCATCTATTTTGCAGCATCTCTTTTCATTAAAAACAGTTCTGCTGTACATTGTGGTATATTAAGGACCCAATTATGAGTGACCCAGATGGGGATGTCGCCAACACAGTGTGGCGAGGTTTCCTCAACGTTCACTGTCTTCTATTCAGGGTTTTCACTCAAAAATGGGGCATAATGCGAAAATCTGTGCCAGCCCGGCTGAAATCCTCATGATTTGGTTATTTTTGTACATTTCCTCACAAGGAAATTTTCGCAGGCTTGAACTACTAAAATTGACATGTGAATTATTGTGTGTATGTGTGTGTGTGTGTGTGGGGGAGGGGGGGTGGGGGTGATAAGTATTGCACCACAGAATTACCCAATGCATAAAACTCCACATTTCTCGGAATTCCAAACTCTGTGCAAACTGGAGTTTCTACAAGGATCTGAATTTTGCCACCTGGCTATAATCGGGACATTAATATTTAACATGCACTTGTTTAGCGATTAATTTACTTTAGGATTCAGCACATGGTACATTAAAAAGAGATGCAACATATTAATGATTTTTCTAACGCCTGAGTGCCCTGTGGAAATAACTGGAATTTTCATAAAAAGTGTGCCTTTGAAGCAAACGTATTTGTGGTAGGGAAATTAAAAATACACATGCTAAAGAAGGAATCATTTTATCCGGCCTGTTTTTATTAAATTTTTTAAGATTAAGTTTCTTATTACAGATAAATGCTGTCCCCCAGTTCATCAATTTAGTTTTTTTTACACTCTCTGACCAACAATGTTAATACAGCAATCAACATCTGAGGTGAGCATTTTACTCTCAGGCAGACCCAGCACCGCAGCATTAAACAGCAGTTTAATAACTTGATCCATATTAGTTCATCATTCTGTGGAAAATACTGCAGGTTTGCAGTGGCTGTGGCCCTAAAGCGCCCGTTTCTATACAGTGTTGTGTACATGCACAGCACTAGTCAGTTGACAACCCCCACTGGCACATCATGATACTTAGTTGCATTTCTGCTGGCATGATTGGTTGATATATTTTACCATACAATACCATAACGTATCAGCAGAAGTTTATTGCTATATAATCGCTGGGATTTTGCAATCCCGGTGTAAAAGCCTGTCCCTATTTTCTTTAATATTGGCAACTTATGACTCACCCAGTAGTCTTTTATGAAGAAATGACATCAGAACTCAACTGTAAAAACTTATTACGGTTGAGTTTTGATGTAAAGAACAAAGCGACACCTTGCTTTTCCAGCCGCGGTCCGTGCAGGTAACAGCGGTGGGGCGGGGTAAGGGGGGATTTCGAGGGATGATGCCGAGGTAAAATTAATTATTTATTTAATTTTCCATCTGCATCGTCCCTTCAAATCCCCCCTTACCCGGCCCCACCGCTGTTACCTGCAGGACCGCGGCTGTGGTTTACTTTCTTCTGCTCTGTTTTTCTAGCTGTTTAGTAACAAGTAGAAAAAACATATTTATGGCAACATTATTTTTTTCACTCATTAATTATAGAAACGTTAGAATCATTCTGCATGTTTTTACACATTCCACCCAACTGTGCCTTATTTTTCCCCCCACTGATTCTAATATCTTTGCGCAACAAATATCTAACAGATTTTTTGATATGCAAAATTTTGCACTAGACTTTTTATTTTTATTCTTCATGTTTGCAAACATGCTCCCTCTTTGGCAAGATGTGTTGGGAGTTTTATATTTTGATGTCTATTCATTGCATTCCCTGTGAAAAAGCAACAACAGAGCTTGAGACTAAGGCATTCCTTACGAGCTGCCCAGTATAAAACCTGTTACTTTGCCCCTGTCTCCCACTGTAGAATTACCAGAACCGGAGATCCGGGTAGTTTAGGTGGGGGGAGGGTGGGGGGCAGATATGATGACATTATGGGGAATGGTATATGGAAATTTGACTAACTGCTCCAAATCATACATGTTTTCCCCCACTATTTTAGACCTCCACACCCGCATCCCACTAAAAGCACTACCTGAGAGAACTCCTTATTTGAGGAAGGATGCTGATGGGTTTTGGTCAGGATTCAGCATAGCCAGAGGCCACAAGACCCTAGGACATATGTCTCATTTTAGAGTGATGTCAGTGCTACTAGGCTTTAGATGCTGTGATTGGTGTGAAGGTCAGGATACTGTGCATGAGCTCAACCTCCTCGTGCTATCAGTCCCCTCTGTTAGTGTGTCCCAAGTCCTTCACTCCGTCCATGTGTGTCACATCGTCAGTACATCACAAGGTCAGGATACTGTGCATGAGTCCAACCTTCTTGTGCTATCAGTCCCCTCAGTGTATCCCTCGCCCTTCTTTCTGTCATTGTGTGTCACACCGTCAGTATATAACAAGGTCAGGACACTGTGCATGAGTCCAACCTCCTTGTGCTATCAGTCCCCTCTGTTAGTGTGTCCCATGCCCTACACTCTATTCATGTGCGTCACACTGTCAGTACATCAAAAGGTCAGGAAACTGTGCATGAGCTCAACCTTCTTGTGCTATCAGTCCCCTCTGTTAGTGTATCCCGCGCCCTTCACTCCGTCATTGTGTGTCAAACCGTCAGTACATCACAATGTCAGGACACTGTGCATGAGTCCAACCTCCTCGTGTTATCAGTCCCCTCTGTTAGTGTGTCCCGCGCCCTTCACTCCGTCATTGTGATACACACCGTCAGTACATAACAAGGTCAGGACACTGTGCATGAGCTCAACCTCCTCGTGCTATCAGTCCCCTCTGTTAGTGTGTCCCAAGTCCTTCACTCCGTCCATGTGTATCACACCGTCAGTACATCACAAGGTCAGGATACTGTGCATGAGTCCAACCTTCTTGTGCTATCAGTCCCCTCTGTTAGTGTATCCCGCGCCCTTCACTCCGTCATTGTGATACATACCGTCAGTACATAACAAGGTCAGCACACTGTGCATGAGTCCAACCTCCTCATGCTATCAGTCCCCTCTGTTAGTGTGTCCCAAGTCCTTCACTCCGTCCATGTGTATCACACCGTCAGTACATCACAAGGTCAGGATACTGTGCATGAGTCCAACCTCCTCGTGCTATCAGTCCCCTCTGTTAGTGTGTCCCAAGTCCTTCACTCCGTCCATGTGTATCACACCGTCAGTACATAACAAGGTCAGGACACTGTGCATGAGTCCAACCTCCTCGTGCTATCAGTCCCCTCTGTTGGTGTGTCCCAAGTCCTTCACTCCGTCCATTTGTATCACACCGTCAGTACATCACAAGGTCAGGATACTGTGCATGAGTCCAACCTTCTTGTGCTATCAGTCCCCTCTGTTAGTGTATCCCGCGCCCTTCACTCCGTCATTGTGATACACACCGTCAGTACATAACAAGGTCAGGACACTGTGCATGAGTCCAACCTCCTCGTGCTATCAGTCCCCTCTGTTAGTGTGTCCCACGCGCTACACTCTATCCATGTGCGTCACACTGTCAGTACATCAAAAGGTCAGGATACTGTGCATGAGTACAACCTCCTCGTGCTATCAGTCCCCTCTATTAGTGTATCCCGCGCCCCTCACTGCGTCATTGTGTGTCATACCATCAGTACATCACATGGTCATGATACTGTGCATAAGTCCAACCTCCTCGTGCTATAAGTCCCCTCTGTTAGTGTGTCCCAAGCCCTACACTCTATCCATGTGTGTCACACTGTCAGTACATCACAAGGTCAGGATACTGTGCATGAGCTCAACCTCCTCGTGCTATCAGTACCCTCTGTTTGTGTCCTACGTACTTCACTCCGTCCATGTGTGTCACACCCTAAGTGCATCACAATGTCAGGATACTGTGCATGAGTCCAACCTCCTCATGCTATCAGTACCCTCTGTTAGTGTGTCCCGCGTCCTTTACTCCGTCCATGTGTGTCACACCGTCAGTGCATCACAATGTCAGAATACTGTGCATGAGCTCAACCTCCTCGTGCTATCAGTCCCCTCTGTTTGTGTCCCGCGTACTTCACTCCGTCCATGTGTGTCACACCGTCAGTACATCAGAATGTCAGGATACTGTTCATGAGTCCAACCTCCTCGTGCTATCAGTCCCCTCTGTTAGTGTGTCCCAGGCAGGGCCGGACTGGCCGAAGCGGGCACTGGGCGTTTCCCCGGTGGGCCGCCAGGGCGGGGGCTGGTTTTGGGCCCCTGGGGGCCGTTTTTGTTACAGGGCCGTTTTTGCAGCGTAGGTGCAATGTCGGCCCCTGTAACAAAATCGGCCGAAACCGGCCTTGGCAAAGTGCTCGGCCGCACCCCCAACCCCCCAGGGGGCAAGCCGAGCACTTTGCCGGGGCCGGTTTTTGTTCCCAGTCCGGCCCTGGTCCCAGGCCCTACACTCTATCCATGTGCGTCACACTGTCAGTACATCACAAGGTCAGGATACTGTGCATGAGTCCAACCTCCTCGTGCTATCAGTCCCCTCTGTTAGTGTGTCCCCAGGCCCTACACTCTATCCATGTGCGTCACACTGTCAGTACATCACAAGGTCAGGATACTGTGCATGAGCCTTCTTGTCATATCTGTCCATGTGCATCGAACACCTTCAACTGTCCATGTTACTCAGGCTCCCCACACACTCTGCTGATGTGCCCCAAACTCCGAGCCTTTCACTGCACACCAGTGTCCTCAATGGTGCCCTCACGTGTCCTACACAGTATCTGTCAATGTGTCATAAATTTCTCGGACTGTCCATGATCCTCAATCCCCTAATACTGTAATTTTCCCCTTGTTGCCTCACATTGCTCAGGTGGGTCAAGAGTCTGATAAGAATCAATGCTCTTGCTAGCGCCACATATAGAGGTGCAATTCACCAAACCGCCAGAGGTGGCAGAAGTGAGATCATTTCACGTTTGTCCTCAATTAAAATGTATTGTTGATCCCTTTTCCCTCCCTTATACTTTTTTATTTTTTTTTAGAGTTTTATATAGCGCGAACTCGACACGAAGATATCAGGTATCAGAGCGCTTTACATTAGCATCTATTTGGTTACAGGCATGGGGAGATTAAGTGATTTGCCCAGAATCACAGGATGTTGAGCCTCATTGCCGAGACTCGAACCCGGTTCCCCAGCTTTGAGGTTGACCGCTCTAGCCGTAAGACCACATTCTCCTTCTATCCTTCTATCAGCCTTAAATTTGCCTTAAAGGAAATGCAAGAAATGGAAACTACGTTAAATTAAGAGAGCGCTTAGAGGCCTGTTTATTTTCTATTCCTTCCACTTCTTCAACAGGCCATGACAGCAGGGGTGTCATTGGCAGCCCCAAGGATACCAAGGAGCAGGCAGGGGAGCAGCGGGTTCTTCACTTGGGTGGGGGAGCGCCTCCCCCCGCCCGCAGTGAGCTGCGCAGAAAAAAATAAAATGGCAGTGAATTTCACTGCCATTTTATTTTTCCGATGTGCGCACTTGCAGCCCAGCGAGGACAGGAGCAGTGGCTGGCTGGATGCTCCAAAGTGCGCATGTCACTTTGGCCGGCTCTCTTGTGCCGGCCACAGTGACAGGCGCACTATGAAGCTCCCCACCTACCTGTCTTACACAGCTGGGTGGAGACCAAGCACAGACCTATAGGGCCTGAAGGAGCATCCAGCCAGCCGTCTCCATCCAATTCTGGTGCTGCTCTCACAGCATGAGAGCAGTGCCAGGATTGGTTAAGGGAGTCAGCTGGGCCCGTGCTGAAGGCCAGCCCGGCGAGGACGTGCAGCCAGGTAAGTGATTTTTTTTTTAATGTACATATTTTGTTTTCTGTCCTGTTATTTCCGCCCCACCACTTCTCATAGCTGGCAGCCGCCGCTGAGGCAGGGGTACCATATGCTGGTTGACTAACTTTCACTTGTACAATACAATGAACCCTCAAATTACGCGTTTTGAGGCACCTCAATTTCTGGCCTACACACCCTGCAACCACTTTGGAGGTGTTGCTACCAATGAACTGCTCAGCTTTGTGACCTGAAACGGCTGCATCTGATTTATCAAACACTACAGTTAGCGCATGGCCAGTGATTCATGGGACCTCATAAAACACAAATTCCGGGCCTGCTTATTGTCTGCGCACACCGCAGATTAGATTCTCTGCCGCCCCCCTCTACCCACTTGCAAATTGCCCCCATTAAAGTCCCAGACAAAATGCCTTTTCAGCCACGAACTGACGTACATATTTTCCCACATGTGAGCGAGCAATTGGAAACTTCCTCTGGATAAGTAAAAGTTTTTGAGCCGGAGTTTATGAGAAGGGTCTCCCGGCCTCCCGGCCTCCCCGCCTGAGGGCGGAAAGCGATCTCAGTGTGCGCCGCCGCCGCGCCTTTGATGCGTGGTGCCGCGCAGGGCGACGCAGGCCAACGTGATCAAACACGAGTCGGCACGCGGGACAATGCGGGCCCTGCACGAGAACCGCCTTTATGCGTTTCAAGTAAAAATGGAGAAAAAAAACACTTGCAATGGGTAACTTTCTTTTTTACAGTGTGCCATTAAAAAATAAAAGAAATAATAAGAGTGATATATGTGTACAGAATTTATTGCCACGTCTGGGTAATTTATAGTGCACTAATGCACAACAGACCATGAAATGGTGCGGATTTACCCGTCTGAGGTGTGTAGGGCTGTGCACAGGAAGTACCTTTATTGCAAAAACGTCTAATTGCCAGCATAGAAAATACGCTTTAAATTAAAATAAACATACTTTCTAATGTGAAATAGACAGCCCGCAAAAAGTTTTTGCCTTACAGGAATCCATACATTGAAATGCTGTTCTGCTTCACTTCCTGTGTTTGTCAACAGCCAAATGTCTAATGGAATTCCCTGAGTAGGGAAATCACTCGAAGCAGCAAATGCTGCCTCCTTTCTACTGCTTGCATCCCAGTATTGCTAGAAGGGGTTCATTCTGGGAACTAATTGCCTATGAATTAGAAAGCTTATGAAATAGTATGACATGAATTGTTTTTTGTTTTTATCATTTTATCTTTGTTTTGCATGCAATTGCTGAACTAGTTTTGTGTTTGGCTGCTTTATTATGACTTATTGTTTAAGCATTCAGTTAGCGCTTTTATCTTTGCGATTTATAAATAATTAAGGTGATGGTACAATAAATTTGAGAAAAGCTGGCAAAGGCTAAATGTCAGGGAAAGTAGGAAAGAAATAAGGAGCTAAAAATAGACTATAATGAAAAGAAAGAAGAGAAAATATGTAGGGGGATAATCACAAAAACACTTATGGGTACAGGAAGCAGTACTGAAGGAGTACTTCTTACATGCCCTTACATACCTTTGTAAAGCAGTCCCAAAATGTCCAATCTCCTATTAGTAAAAGTGCAACAAGGGAACAGTCCTTTCTACTTGTACTAATTGAATATGAATATTCTCATTTTTGATGTTTTGAGGCCAATTCAAAATAAACAAAGAATAGTACCTACGTGTTTACTTCAGGAGTAATATTTAGGTACTACAAAATGCTTTTGTTAATAGGCCTAATAATATTTCTAATCAAAAACATTAACTAGCCAAAAAATGTAAAATACAACAAATCTAGTCCCGTCAAGGGGAAGTAGAGTTTGTTCAATAAAAGAAATAAAAGCAATTATGATTATAACAAACTAATTAGTTTTGTTAAGATACCTGACAGTAATGGATGTTAAGCAGATGTATAAAGCGCATTATCACTGTGGAGAGTATCCTGGCGCTGAGCAGGTGTGAGTCTAGACACACCTAGGGCCTAGTGGGACTACTAATGGATAATCTTAGTAAAGATGTAAGTATGCAACAGGTGGGCACCACAAGGGTGAATTCTGAAATTATTGCTCTACTCACCTTATAAATGTGACACTGCTCGGGATTACGGGAATAAGGTATCCCAGTGGCGTAGCAATGGGGGGGCGATCCTCCTCAGGCGGCACGAGTTTTGGCGGTGGCCCCCCGCTCTTACCTGCAGCTGTCGCAGGCATCACCCCCCTCGCTCTTACATGCGGCCGTCGGGCGGCAAATGTAGGGACCTCCACGGGCGGCACAACATCTGGCTAAGCCATTGAGGTATCCTAGCGCAGAGAGAGGTGTGTGAAGTCTCAAAGGTTTTGTGTGACTTTTGAAAAGTTCTGTAGAAAACTTTGCACCTGTATTTACTTTCCAAGTTTTACACTTTCTTACATTTGATTCAAATTGGCGTTTCTGTGAAAATTAATGTCACGTAAATTAAACTTGCTTCGAAAAATTCTGCACACATTTCCCATTGTGAGTAGAAAAGTTCAGCAAAAGGTAAAAATGCAGAAAAAAAGTCTGCATATATTTTGTCTTTGCTCCATTTGATTAGAGCGAAACCTATATCTCAATGCTATGAAAATTATTTTGCAATGTGCAGAAAAGCTAAGTCCGGCCAAAGTTGTATTTAAACCACCAAATTTTGCAAACTTCATGAAGAGCAACAAACATAAACTTCACAAAAATTTGTGGGCCAAAAAACAGCTTGCCCCCTTTTGATATCAAGTTATGCCCTAATACCATGGATGGTTAATAATGACACAGTGGGTGACCCATAGAATGCTCCAGCAACAAGTGCGAAATCTGTCAACATACACCCAAAATAAGGATATCAGCACTGAAACCCCCATTATCATCACGTTCCTGAACAAAAGGCAAAATATTGTTATGGTAATCTTGTTACCAACGAGAAGATTCACAATGTAGGTGCGGCTTCACTCGTGATTCTCATGGAAATGCTGTCTTCATGTACCATTTTAGAGTCAACTACGCCTTTATCTCCATAAATTGATCACCTTTGGCATTTTAGTGGCTTTCGAGCGTGTTCCAGAATATTAAAAAAAATTGTCGATTGCAGCCTTGGCCGCCTTAGGTAAGAGCGGTGGGGGCGGCTGGGAGGGATTTTGAGAGACAACCACAAGGGAAAATGAATTATTTATTTAATTTTCCCTTGTGGTCGTCTCTCGAAATCCCCCCCCCCAGCCGGCCCCACCGCTCTCACCTGCAGCGGCCGCGGCTGGTCGAATGTAAGTTTACCACTAATGTATATGTTAGCTGAGTTATTCAGCGCCACTAACCAGTGTAATTACCTCTGACATAAGTTTAATTCTTTCCTAGGTCTCAATCGATCCACCTGGACGTGTTTCATTCCTCCAAGATCCACCTCCTACATATATCATCAAGCATGATGGCTCAATGTGTATATCTTGTCCCTGCACAAGTCCCTCACTCTAGTTTCCAAACCCATCAGGGACCACAATCCCTTCCAGTGCAGCGATAATCTCACTTACACCCTCCGCACGCGCTTACATCATAAATTTAATACCGTCATCCAACATATAAAACCCTACAGGACTGAACAAACTTTGGTCCTTTCCCTCAGTACACCACCCACAAGGGAAAGGAAAGCCACAGTAGAGGTGTTTGAAGGAAGTTCACCCTTCATTATCAGAGCAGTGAGTGAAAATCATTTGCCACAAACAACAGCACAGTGGTAGTATAAAGCAGGAGAAAGTTGACAGGTCTAAAATTGTGAGACAGATCTTAAACCTGTGATGACAGCACGATTGAAAACTTCTGGGACTTGCAGGTTTTCTGTGCCTGGTGTCAAAGCTTCAGGAGGAGAAAGCTACTTAAAAGTCTTGTACTGTTTACCTGAGTACTGCACCACCAGCTCTATCCTACTGAGGAAAGGGACAAACAAAATCGTAGTCTGTATGATAGCTACTATCTTTACAATAAACTCCGCCTTTAAGGGTTGATCAATGAAAGCCAGTGACTGAGCTTTTGTACGTACATATATACACAAGAGACTGCAAACCAAAGTAATATGGACTCATGGTTTGGGTGCTTCTGGAGGGGCCGGCATCGTCACTACTTTCTGTGAATGCTATCACCTTTGACAAAACATGGGCCAGCTCTGCAGAAAGGAAAATTAACTATGAAACGGAACTGCTCCAAACTGGTTCCTGGACATTGACTGTGGGATCAACAACAAATATGCATAAAAGTGGGACCCAAACTATCGCACTTGGTTCCAGTTTGAGTCCCCAAAAATGATGGATGGCTTCCAACTTGTTGAAGCGCAGTCCAGTGAAGATGGTGCTCCTCCTTACTCGAAGTACAAATGAGAAATGGGACGCCACTACCTGGCCAGATGCTATAGGCCCTCCTTCGCCTCCATCTAAAGGCGTTTTGATATTGATGCCAACCTTTCTTTGAGGCGTGTCAACTATTATAAGTAGCCAATGCATGGTTCATGCAAATTAAACTGTTGAAAAAAATCTGCCCCATATTGATCAAATTGCCCCATATTGATTCACAATATCATATTGCCATAGTCAATGCCCTAGTACAATCCCAGGAACTATATCTATCTCAGTCTACAAGATAAGCTTCTTAAAAGGTTACAATTGAGGAAGAATGCAGCCGACAGACTTGTCACTAGTACCAGGCATCATGATAACATTACTCCTATCCTAAGATCCCTACATTCCTATCAGGAAAACAATGCTATTTAAGTCCTTGCTAGTGGTATATCATGCAATTCTTGCACCTACTGTTTGTTCATGGCTGCTAAATTTCAGCTCCATGTGCCGCAATGCACTCTGCTATTTGCAAGTCAGTACTTGCTAAAAATCATTACGTCCCACTGTGATACATTCAGTGACAGGGCCTTCTGTTATGTGCAATATTTTAAACACATATTCTCTCTTATCATTACTGTAACCTGCTTCAACAAAGGTTTCTTGCTTATACTGAAACTGCCCAGAATATGTGCCCATCTCTGAGGTCAAGCCATGCTACATCTTGGCACTTGAGACAAGAAGATGGGAAAAACTTGCTTAAGCAATAATTGTTAACAATTTTGTCTCTTTTGAAGGCTATTTTACTAGTTCTCATGAGCTGAGCTAGACATCTTCTACCATTTAGTGTGGGACTCCTATTGTGTGACCAACACTAGAAACCTGTGTAGCGGAATATACATTTGAATCATGCCTATACTATTTTTTTTTTTTAAACTTTATTTGTCATTTTCAAACGGAACAAAAAGTCAGCAGACAGGTCACGTTCGGTCATATCTGAAGTACATGTAGAGAGCAAGTTAGCATGTATACATGATCACATAACCGTGACAAAGCACAGCAAACATGGTGTGACTAGTTATAAGTTACAGTTCAACTTTTAGGCAGTTTCAGTCGGACACAGAAATGCAATAGGGCTACAATAATACCTGCACGTGTGTGTAGTATTATATTGATCGGATATACAGGTATATCAGGGCTGGGCTGTTGGAGCAGTAAGACGATGACTTTCGGAGAGTAAAATGGTACAAGATCATAATGCATTAATGGTTTATACGGATGGGCCTAAGGGGGCGTGTGAGTTGGTGGAGTCAGTACTGGTGTTGTGGTGTGCGCAGCCGCCCATGTAATGAACGGCGCCCAGATGTCTTTGGGGCGAGATGCGGTGGGCATCAGCTCCCAATACGCTGCTAGCATCTCTTGGCAATAGGTCACATCCTTTATCCATGTGGTAATGGTGGGCGCGCGGGGTGATCCCCATTGAATTGCAATGCGTCTCTTGGCCAGGAGAAACATCATGGCTGACAAGCGTCCCACGCCAGGAGGGGCGTCAGCAACGTGGCCAAGAATAGCAGTGAGGGGGGTGCAGGCATGCTGGAAGCCTGTCACTTCATGAACTATGTCAAACACCCTGTCCCAGAACAAGGAAATGGGGCCACAGCGCCATGACAGATGTAGGAAGGTGGCTTGTGTGTCAGCGCAACGCCAGCATATAGCATCAGAGCGCAATCCCATTTTCTGTAGTTGCACTGGCGTACGGTATAATCTGTGTAAGTATTTGAAGTGTATGAGCCGCAATTTATAATTTGGAGAGCGGCGCTTGTGTTGAGCGCAGCAATAGGCCCATTGTTTGTCTGTGGGAGGTGGGTCTAGGTCTGAGGACCACTGCGCCAGCGCGTTGGGTACCATCATCGGGCTGGTCTGCTGTGTAATGTTATAAACGCGGGTCACCAGCTTCTTGGGCGAGGAGTTCGCTAATATGTTTTCCAACGGGAACAGGGATGTAGGTGCAGTGGGAAAGGAGCTGTGCATTTGCCGGAAGTTAGCCCTGAGTTGGTGGTAGAGTAGAAGATCCAAGGGGGGGCACGCACGTCCTCCAAATTTTGTGGCCTGGGCAAAAACTCCTCCGCCGGGTACAGGTCCGCAAAAGTGGATAGTCCCATATGCTGGGCTCATTATATAGAGCCAGCTTCTTGCATTGGGGGGAATCATGCCTATACTTGACATGTTTGCCTTCACCAATTATTTCAGAGGGCCCTCTGGTTCATTGACAGTGATTCACAGACTATTCATTTTTCTTTTGTCAATAAATCCTTTCACACTCTGAACGTGTAATGTAAGGAGATTTCTTTGACAGTTGCAACGGAGTAACCTCTCCCCATAGATTTGTGAGCTATCCTTAATGGAAGACATCTGGAAAAATTGAAAACTTGTCTTTTTTCTGTCTCCCATTCAATCTTGTGTTTTATGTTTCAATAGCATAAAAAGCGTTTGGTGTAGGTGTGCTCTATGAATATCCATAACGTAACATGACATAAAATACCAATTGTCGTATTGCTGATAAATCTTCTATAGTTCACATTTCTCACCTTCTTCACTCAACAACCACCTTAACACGTCTACCTTGTATTCGCATAACCCAGATTCCATTTTCCCAAAAATCCAGTTCAGGTCCAATGCAATGGCCCGACTCTCCATCTTTTTGCGGGTTAGTGATACCCCAAGCTCCTCTACCAAGTGATCAAATATTTCCAACAGCTCTGCCCAATGACCTTCCTTTCTCACCTTTCACACATACAGAAAGTCTTCTAGGTGATGGGGTGTATACTGTGTCCCTGTTTTTTGCGTAGCGGGCACTGTTAGGATGCGGTAAACATTTTCAACATTTCACATAGCACTGAGCAACTCACCGGCATCTCCTTGTCCATGAATGCCAGTTCTGTTAACTGATTACCAAGCAGGTAAAAGTCAGCTAGTTGTATAGGAAAAAGGTGAGAGGCAAGTTCTATATGGCATTTTACCATTTTCACTACAGTCGCGTTTCTTCACTAAGTTAATTGCTTTGTCTATGATCAAATACCACTCAGTAACCATTCTATCACTGGAGATTGTCTGGTGACCTGTCCCTTTGTGCCACAATTTGTTTTTATTTTAATCTTAACACATCTTCGTTCTTTTTTGTCACAATGTCCAAAGGGGAAGTCATCAATTCCTCTAAATGAATATCTGAGGAAGGGCTTGGCATCCTGTGTTGAGAAAGGGCCTACCATCCCATGTGCAGGAAGGCCCTACAGTCCTGTGTTTGCTGATCTCATTTATTAGTTTTGCTTTTAGTATGTCTTTCTTTGCCTCTCACAGATGGCAAGTTATCTGCCAATGTACCCAGTCTCAGTGTAAGGCATCCTCAATCTTTCCATGAAACCCTTTTCTGGCCTATTTGAGCTTGTTGCTTTGTCGGGGAAAAAAACCCTAAAACAGAGAAGGTCATAGAATGATCCTGCTCATCCCCGTAAAACATATGATACATGTGCTGTCCCCCCTTCACTGTTTTACGAACGCACAACTACGTCATCAGATTCCTACCACCTCACCAGCTCCCTCTGTCACCAGCTCCCTCTGCTTAACTTGGGAATACTCTCTTTGCCACCATTCCCTACCAGTGCCTCTCGCCCCAACGTCTACTGCATAGTCTCCCCTCAAGCCCTGACAGCATTACATAAATTGGCGGCATATGTACAAGGAAATGGCGCAGTGCGGTGGCAAATTTTGCAGCGCCACGATGCGTCATTTTCAAAATGAAGGGATGCACTGTATTTACAAGAATACAGTGTACCCCTGTGTTTTCCCTAGTGCTGGCGCTAAAAATAGCTACCTACCGCCAACAGAGACACCCTTGTGCCATAGTGCAAGGGTGCCTGCATTACAGGGATGATGTTTTATATGTAGGAGGGTTTCCTTTCCTGCACATAAACAATCAATAATGGTGATTTGCTACTTCTATGTGTGCTGCATTCTGTATGATTAAATCTGCATGGCAGACTTCTACTCCAACCGGCACTACCGAATGGGACGTGATATGTGTTGGAAGCCCACCCCACTTTTCGCGGGATTCTTGTGGAAGGGATTTGAGAAAGCAAGAAATGCAAGCTCCTCTTCTGTGACATGTAGGCATGGGCCTCGTTGGTGGTGTAGCCGCAGGTCAGTGTCTAGTACTTACCGTGGTATTGATGTTGCCTCCCTAATATGTGATCTAAACGTTTCAAGCTCTCTCTCTCTCTCTCTCTCTCTCCTATCACTTGATCAACTTTTAATTGTCTTTTCCACTCCTCGTTCAGATTTGTCAGATTACATTTCTTCCATTCTGCTCTCCTCCTCCTCGCTAAATGAGCGCTTGGTCCTTCCAAGAGCTTCTACGAGACGCATCATCTCTCTCGAGTACCATCCAAGTGATGTCATAGTTCTAGATTATTTGCAAATTCTTTTGTCCGGTGCATCATCATTTCAATTTATTTATTTGCCATCATATTTTTTGCATTCCAAAAATCTCTTTACAGGAGACACATTTCTGTTTTGAGGGAGCCTAGATTCACGTCAACATACAAGTGTCAAATAAATGTTATATTAAATAGGACCTACGTACAGGTATGGAGATTAGACAAATAAATTTGCACATTATAATATATTACGTAACACTAAGCATACATGGCTAGGAAGTCTTTTCAGATATTTTCAACAGGCCTTTCGATGTCACAAACATAATTTATCCTTATCTGGATAGGTTTACCGAATTTCAAACTATCTTTGAGATAAGGATAATTTACTTGCATTCGTGTTGCCTAGTGCGCCTGAAAGTTTGCTTTTGGAATCTTCCGTCGGGTCACATGGTGTGTACTCTATGCACAGACTGAACGCAAACAATGGTGGGAAAAAGTAGGAAACATACCTCTCAGGTAAAGATACTCAAAAAGTCTACAGAATATGATGTTTGCTGAGAAATCTCTGGACTAGCACCTTGTTTGCAATAGCACTGTTGAAGCAAAACTTGACACATTTGTGTAGCGTGGGAAGATAGTGCAGGTGGTGTAAGCACCTGGAACCGCAATGGCGTGC
Source organism: Calotriton arnoldi (assembly GCA_963921515.1). Classification (NCBI taxonomy): domain Eukaryota; kingdom Metazoa; phylum Chordata; class Amphibia; order Caudata; family Salamandridae; genus Calotriton; species Calotriton arnoldi. Next base: position 2,119,589 of record CAWUFW010001341.1, read on the forward strand.
TTATGCTGCTTGGTGCTTAACTTTAGAAGGCATTATTACACTTGTCAGCTGCAATTCTGTGAGCAGCATAAAGTGTGAGGAAAGTGGCATCCCTGCAGATTGTTATGTAAAGCGGCAATGAAGTCTACACCATCATTATCTGCAGTAAACAAATAAGTGCCAGGGCCCCTGTCAGGAGGCCATTTCAGCTTGCACCACCCATTGCCCCTGCCAGCGACAGTACCAACACAACTACTAACCATCACACTCTTACAAGTGTGAGAATTCAGACTATTTCAGGCACCCAAGGCTATTAGAATAACTTGGTTGCCAGGTATAAGTCGTTTTAATGTATATTAAATTAAAGAACAACTGTTGTCCTGCTTATCTCTAAATTACACAAACAGTGACACCATGTGGCAGACTGTCATAGGTGCTGGTGTTGACAATTAGGTGCTGGTGCCAAGCACTGGAAACCACCGGCTAAAATTAAGCAATGATTATCCGTCTGTCACATTTGGCCAAGGGATCAAACCCAAGTGTTCATGCCTAAAGCTGTAAGTGTGAACTAGCAAGTTTTCTGGTCAAATGTCCACATATATGAGATTTCTGAAAGCTACTAAAGTATCACTCAGTGTCTTTTATTTTTAATGTTATGCTATTCACAATGATTTAGCACTTTTATTAAATATAGAGCATTCTTCAACTACAAAGTAGTCTTGAATATTGTGAGCACATTAGATAAGGGCATGCCTAAGAAACTTGACCAGAAGTTACATCTTATTGTAAACCCGGTCATCTGGGCCTCTAAGGGGATCATATCTTACAGTGGGCAAAAGATTGATCTCAGATGCCACTGTATCTCCTTCAAGCCATCAGTGAGACACGCCCTCCTCTTTCAGAACCTTTTCACTCTGCAGATCACGTTGCCTTCTCCGAACATCTGCGGTGGCCAAACCATGGCAACCGAGGAAACATTTTCTCTTAATTCCTTCTTTAAAGCTTCTGACATGGTTAAATCATGTTCCACCTAAGCATACAACACACACTCACATTATCCACCATATCGTCCTATATTTTCATATCACAAACCTGTGCTGGCTTATGAAGTTCTTCATGTGACTTTCCATGTCATCCCATGTTTTCTTGCAGTCCTCGGCATCCCACTTTACCAGTGACGTGGTACCTGGCAGCAGTGAATTGGGGAAAGCGAGAGGAGGCATTTCCGGCTTTTGGCTGGAAACAGGTCTCTGCAATTCCTGGATTGTAGCAGTGCTTGGAAATTATGAGGAATCTCCTAAGCACCATGTGTTTCACTTCAGTTGGTTACATCTTGCTCTACATCCTCCCTGGTTGCTCCTCTCTGTGTGGGTCAATTTACATGAACGAGCAGTAATTTCATGTATGCATGCTGTATTACTGCACATACCGGAGGCCATATCACATTTTATAATACAGCTAGTACTTCTGTAACTTCTCTTACAATTTGTATTCTTCTTCCTATTTTGGGCAAACTAGTGGAAGAATGTTATCAGTGATTCCCCAGTTATCGTTTATCCATCTTGGATCAATTATGGTGTAGATAAATGTCACTCATCTAGTGGTAGATGTATCTATACCACTGAGAATATGTTCAGGCAGTTCCATATTCAGGAGCATACATTTAAACCTGTACTCTATGCCACGATATGTCACTCCATGCCACTCTACGCCTCTCAATTCTGTCACTCTACTCTACGCCACTCTACTCCACTCTACACAACTCTGTGCCACTCTACCTCACTCTATACAACTCTACACCACTTCATTTCTCTCTATGCCACTCCACAGCCTTTCACACATATTCACTCAACTCTATGCCACTCCTCTCTATGCCACTCAACTCTACTCCACTCCACTCTACATCACACCACTCCACTCTAAGCCACAATACTTTATGCCACTCCGCTCTACTCTAAGCCACTCCACTCTACTCTACACCACTCCACTGTACACTGCGCCAACTTATGCCACTCCACGCTACTCTACGCCACTCCACACCATCCCACTCTACATCTCTCCACTCCTCTCTACACCACTCTACCCCATTCCACTCTATGCCTCACCACGCCACTTTATGGCACTCATCGTCATTCTACTCTATGCCCCTCCACTCCACTCTGTGGCACTCTACACAACTTTATGCCACTCCACGCCATCCTATGCCACCCCACTCCACTCTACACACTCTACTCTATGCCACTCTACTCTAGACCACTCCATTTTATGCCACTCCACTCTATGCCACTCACTGTCACTCCATTATATGCTACTGCAGTCTACTCTACGCTAATCGACTATTTGCCACTGCACTCTACGCTACTCTATGCCACTCCAGCCTACGCCACTCAACACTCCACTGTACGCCATTCTCCTTTACGCCACTCTCCTCTACTCCACTCTCCTCTATGCCACACTATTCCACACCACTTACTTTTAGCCATGCTGAACACATGCTGCTGTGTAACATGACTAAAAGATATTGGTAAACCCAATAACTCTTGCATAGGCGAGACATATTTTCTTTGCCAATGCCTGTTAAAATTGCCATGCATCAGAAGTCTGCTACTATGCTTTGCATTTATTTTCAATTTGCAAGGTGTTTACTAAAATTCCTAGCAATATAGTTTGAAATCTGTGTATATTTCATGCATTCTCCTTTAATGACTTCTGCAGCTAGTGTGCCGTTGTAGAAGGACTATTCTTAGTCCTGGAGATTTTTGTAAATCGTGCAGAGTTCTGTCTTTCGACAAAGAAATTGTGTATCATCCCCTTAATGATGAAATATGTTTTTTATTAACTTGTACGTTCTAGGGTCTTGATTAGGAATTATATGGTGAAAGCCAGGAAAGAGTATGACTACCTTCCTAGTTTCTAAATAAACCAAATATTGGTAGAAATCTTTGATCGATTTTCCAAAATCTGAATACGTTTACTTTGATCGACTCTTTTAGCAAGTATGTTTCTTCCCTTATAAATTTAAAGTGAAAGTTCAACATGTATGATTTTGTCAAAAGGCTTTAACGTCATTATTCACACAGATGAATAAGCAAAATAATGGTGGATGTGAGAAGAATTTGGAGGAGGTAAGTGGGACAAGCCTGGTACAGGTGTTGATGCAACACAGTAGTGTGTGGGAGGAAGTAGGGGGAAGAAAGAGTTGTGCTGTACTGGAAGGGGGGATTCTGCTACAACATTATTCTGCTAAATCCAGAAACGGGGAAATGACATAGTGATGACATGTAATTTGTAGAACAGCCTATGGAGCTCTTTTCTGGAAAAGGATGGTGCTTCCATCACAGCCCTAGTGAAAATCACAGTTGACCAAATATATAGTTTTCTACTGAATCTAGTTGGTAATACGGCAGTCGGACGGAAACCTCTGATGTTGGGCGGAAAGCCTCCGACGAGCTGTTGAATGGCTTCCCGCCCGACATAATAATGAGGCCCATAGTAAAATTTTCCATGCTTTTTCAACTTTAAAAAAAGAAAACACCTGCATTATCATCAAGTTTCAGTGTTCGTTGTTTTTTAAATGAGGTACACAAAATGTATTTATACTTGTATGTATGAATACTTATATGCTCCTCATAGGCAGCTGCAAGTGCTTTACACAACTCCTTTAACTTTTTATCCCTAAAAACCTAAAAGGCAGTAGAAACCTTTGTTAGCTGTATAATGGAATTTCTATTACAAAATAGAGGTATATAAAATTAAAGCCACATATTTTTTTAAAGTACGAAAATTGTAATGTGTTGGTCAGTCTTGGTATCAATCTCAGGTGATCTATTAATGTAGTTTGCTTATATGTTAAAATCATATAAACAAAGGTCACTTGATTTAAGAACAACCCTGGTTAAATGAGCATTGGCAAAGAAAACATGTTGGGCGTTGGCCACAGGTCTTTTGGTAATCATTGTTTTGTTTTGTCATGGTTTTTTAAAAAATGTATTGTTAGACAGGCTGCTGGTCCCTTATCAATATAAAACAGAGAAAGTTGCTATAAGCAAAAATACTGTTTTGGTTTCAAAAAGCACGCAGTAGTTATTGGCACTGAAGGGACCTCCTTTATGTATGGACCTGCTCCTTGTGAAAGTGTGCAGAATGCCATCACTCACAGTGAAGTTAGCCAACGGCTGATGTGGGCTGACCCACTGCCTCATGCTGTGTGCTTTAGTGGATGCAAGGAAAATGTCAGTGATACAACAACAGCCCATTGGATGAAGAGGGCTGGCTGAAAGCCACTATAATTAAGCGTATACAGATAATTTTAGTAAAACTAAAACGTCTTGCCTAATGCCAGACAAAAAAAAGAACATTCCTGCATAATTAGCACGTGCAGCTTCCCCGCATTGGCGAGCCAAGCTGTCCATTTTCCATAACTATCATTTAATGAACCCCCCTTGTCACCCCTTCTGGTCATAGCCCCTAATGTGACGTGTTCCGCACCTCCTATGACTGTGACGGAGAAGAGCAAAGCTCGAAGCGAACTAGCCTCAAAGTGATGAAAATTACTTATAAGTAATGAGGTCATTCATTTTGAAAGATAGGGGTACATAATTATAATAATAAAGCGAATTAATGATAAATCATTGCATGTTAATTATGTTTTTATTCATTATAAAGTGAAGAAGAGTCGGGGCAGTTATTTTAGAAGACACAGGTAAATGCAATGTGGTCTTTGCTAAACTTCCCCAAAACTTTTCCAAACCGGGTAATGAAGGTATCGATGATGAGGCGGGGTTGACAAGTAAAGCGCGTGAGATCTGCTGCAGGCGCGCGTGCCAAGGACACCACGTGACGTGGACCAAAATATGAGCAGGTGAAGAAACGGACTTTCGTCGCTTTCTCTTCGGGCAGGAAGGGCAGGCATGTCGATGGGAAAGTTTCCTGTTAGCGAGAGGAAGCTCGCTGACCTAAAAATGCTCTCAACTTTGCATATTCGTCTAATTATAATGCACCGCCCGGGAGTGGAATGTTCTGGAATAATGAGGCCAGTCGCCCCTCTAGCCCTCCAGGCCGGGGAACGGCGCTAACTGCATTAGTGTCAATGCAGGCGCAGCCGAGGGGCAGTGACCATCCCCCAGGCCGCCTACTGAGGACCTGCCCCGGCCACAATGAGGACTGACAGTTGTGGGACGGAGGGCAGCAGTGGAAGAAAAAACACAGGCCTCACCCTTGACATTGCTGGCCGCCCTCCGATTGGCGACCCCTTCCCACAGTCCAGCTTTGTAAAGGTCTCCCCAGTTCGAGAAAATGCGTATCCGACCTTTGACCCTGCGCCGACCCCTCTTTCATGTTAATTCCCTGCACAAAAAAGTCACTGCATGTAAGTTCTCCCCCCTTCTTTGTCTCCTCTGGCCCTCGTTATTCCTTTTAATGACAGATAAGCACTGATCAGGAAATTCTGTGACCAGGGTGAATATGAGGAAGTAAAAATCCAGGGCTCAGGGGCCCGACTCCATGAACTGTGCTGGGTGGCAGGAGCGTAGCCGGTGCCGCATGGGAAATGAACCCCTGGCTGCTGTTTGAATAACAAAATAGGGGCAGGCGTAGGGATTTTGACGCAGTGAAGGCGTAGAGTGATGCAGTGAAATGTAAATTTCACTGCGTCAGTTCTACATGGCTTTTTTGCGTGGGAACGCCCACCCTGCATACATTATACCTGGCGCGCGTATAATGTGACGCAGGGCAACGTGACGCATCTACCTAGATGCACCACGTTGTAAATTGGCCACATTGTTTGGGCCGCCGTTACGTCAAAAAAAGTGACGCAAATAAGGCGCAAGGGTTTGTAAATCAGCCCCATAGTATTTTGAAAATACAGCAATAATGAGGGTTCAGTGGATCCTCCGGCCCATGGACCCCGGTGCCACTGCACCTGCTGCAAAGGTGGAAGCGATGGCACTGCTGGGTGGTGCAGATTTTAGTACATGCAATTTATATTCGCAGGGCAACAGTTTATCTCTTTTTATAGAGTACTGTAAGAGGAATATTTATTATTATTAACATAGAGACAAGTTTAGTGCACCTAATACTTGTCAGTAGTGGCTGCATGTGCCGGACGCCTTTGTAGATCCAACTTCCTGATAACAGAAGTGCAAAAAGTACACAGACTACTCTATTTGTATTAATAGCATATGTTTATAACCAGAATATTCGTATTTTAGATGTTTTTGAACTAAGAATACGTAAAAGAGTACTTACTTTACATACTCTGAAACGTCTATGTGAGTACGCCTCTAAGTAGACTTCTTGCGTGTGTAGTGCATAAACAGAGTTATTAGGAGAGCAATGTGCAGAAAGAATCACAGCATGCTGCAACTTTCCTTATAAAATAAATTAGAAATAGTTTTAAAGTTCGAAATACAAATGGCATTCTTAACTATTATTTCTTTTGAAAATTACACACACAAAATTACAGGATTCACGTTTGGAAAGCTTTTAGCTGTTCAAAGTATATTGGTGCATATCAGCAAATTATGTAATCCTCCTATTAATACTTCATAAAAGGGGGCAAAACACAAATCCTGCACAATTTAGCACATAAAAAATAAGTGCCACAATTTTGCATTCAGGCGGTGGCCGGACCACATGCACAGTGCCGGTTACATAAGATGCTGGCTGCGGAGGGATCCTGGCTGCAGCATCCTCTCTCTGAGGAACAAACTTCCAGTTATCGTCAGAGGCCGATGATGTGCTTAGTGAAGGCGATAGAGGCACTTCAGCTCACAGTTCGAAAATAAAACCCTGCATCTTAGATACCACCATCTCATGCTGTTTTGCCTTGAAATTAGTGTTTTTTTCAAATCCGTGACAGTTGGGTCCCATAGTTCTCTGCAGCCCCACCTGTGTTGCATCCTGTCTGGAAGAACTGCGCCGCAGAGTCTGAGAAGAGCAGCTCTTAGCTCAACTTGGACCTCCCACCCTGCTGCATGTGTCTGTGACTGCCACTTCATATGGCCCGTAGGAAGGTTTAAGGTGAAAAGGGGAGAAAGGAGGAATGAATGGGATGTCAGAGCCATGTCACTTGTAGAAGGTGTCAATAGGGATTGCCTGTGGCTTCACCTGTAGCGACTGAGCCCATTGTGGGTCTAATGGACTAATAAGGAAGGGGGCATGGCTGGTCAAGTGTCTCACGTGTTGGGTGGTAAGGTGCTCATAGTACAGTATTTCCAGATGTTTTCACTTTATCAGATGAGTTGTAGGAGAAGTGCACATCACAGTTCAAGGAAACATGGCTGCAGCTGCAGAATAGGATCAGAATAGGGAAAATGTAAGGCATTGGGGGAAGCTGACTCTTTATATAGTATACCAAAAAGAGGTATACTTTGCCAAGAGTCCAGTTCACAGCGACTTACGGGACTAATCTTCTGAACTTACGGTGAGTATGGGACAAGGTCCAAGGCAACAACAACAGGTCATCTCGGGCAGCACTGGGGCTGCCGGGGACAGAGGAGCTATACAGTGTTGGGTGCCCTGTGTAAGGCTATGGGGATCGGTCTGATCACAAAGTCGCTGCAGGCTAGGACTGGGGGGGCGGTCTGGCTGAACCAACAAGGGGGTTCAGGTCTCAAAATGCTTGGGGACGTGGGGACACCTTTGGTACTCTTCTCCTTTGGCTGGGACAGCCAGGTGCAGAGGTGTTTAAAGGCATCAGGTTTTCAAAACCTGTCCACTGTGGGCAAACCCAAGTTGGGCTTCGTCTCTGGAGGGTCTGGGGACCATGCTGGCACCGTTGACCCACTTTGACTCGGGCTAGGTGGCACAGGTGCAGTGGTGCTTACCGGCATTTAGTTTTGGCCTGCTGGAGTCCTCACAGGTCTCTTGGGGTGCCTGCAGGGTAGCAGGTTCGCTACTCCACTGAAGTTCCTGGGTCTTGGGTGAAGGTCTGGCAGTCCTCCTAGGCTTCTGGAGGAACAGCAGCTGTGAGACGAGTCATCTTTTGTGTAATTGTCAAGGACAGCAGGCAGGCCGGCAGGGTTGGCGCCAATTCAGTTGCTGCTCCTCTGGTCTTGCTTTTGTGGCTCTTCAGGGTCCGTCTTCTTCTTTCAGGTTGGCAGGATCTGATTTTCTGGTGCCAGGGGCTCCACTAAATACTAGATTTAATTTACGGGTCATCCTGCTGGAGGGGGTGTAAAAAACCCTCTGCTGGGGCAGGCTTTGCTCCTGACCTCCTGAGAGCGTGGACTCTCACCCCTGGGGGTCAGAAACTCGTCTATAGGGGCAGGCTGGTCAGAACCAGTCAGCCAGCACACTAGTAGTTGGTAAGTTTTCAGGGGGCATCTCTAAGGTGCCCTCTGGGTGCATGTATTAATTAATCCATCACTGCAATCCGTGTGTGGTTAGTAATACAAGATGTTTGATACCAAACATCTTTGGTTTCAGTGAAGCCATCATGTAGCTGTGGAACTTATTTTTGTCCAGTGCCCAGCACATGTACTTAAAATGGCTTCCCTGGTCACTTGTACTGGCAGTAATTGAACTAGCCAGGACAGGGGCATATCTGTTCATACAGATATGTACACACATGTAATATTGTGCACCCTGCCATAGGGCAGTAAGGTCTGCTGTAAGCCGGGTCACTGACCTATACTGCATGCAGTGTCTGCAGGCATGGCGCACAGGGCTGTGTGCCATGTTGTGTTTTCACTTTTGTCTGCACAAATACACACAGCCTGCAATGGCAGTCTACATGAGTTTAGTGAGGGATCCCTTAGGGTGGCACAATACATGCTGCAGTGTGTTATACTTGCTGCTCAGCCAGTGTGAGTGTGGTGTGGAATGTTGGTGCGTGGTGATGCTGTGGAATGTTGGATGAGTGAGAGGGTCAGTTGGTGTATGGGCTGAGCAGCAGGAGGGCTGCTCCTGGTGGGGCTCTCTGTACTTCTACTCTTGATCTTACCATCTTAATAAATACTACTTAAGCTACCCTGGAAGTTGGGTCCTCATCCGATTACAACATTTTGGAGACGATTTTTAAAAATAACCTGCGTGTGAGAACTGGATGGAAGCTGAGACTAAGTGAAACATAACCTACTGGAATTTGAAGCCTGAAGTAACTTCTTTACCCCGTCTTAAAACTAAGCACAACGTGTGTAACAGCAAGCTGGCAGCCCTGAGCCCACCATTGACCTTCAGACCGGTCTGCCCCATCCTGAGCGTGCCAGTTCTTTCTGCGTCTTCCTGGACTTGTGGAGTGGAACTGCGGTGAATTAAGCTGGTGTGGCATCGTCCTGTCCCACCTCTGACCATTGGATTGGTCTGCCACAGCCGCGGTGTGGGAGGACTTGCCGCGACATATTAAGCCAGCTGTGTGTCCCCCTGAGTATTTCACCATTTCCAATGATGTTGTGTTGCTAGCCCTATGTGTGGATTTGGGCCACTACGTCGTGACCAGTGTGCTGACTGTGTTCGCTGCACAGGAGAAACTGACCTGCATCCATGGGAGTTGTGTGAACCAAATACGCAGTTGTTTTTGTGATTTCCTCAGAGACCGTGTTGAGAGGAGCGACAAGGAAGGGGAAGTTGACTCCCTTCCATGTGTCATCTTTGTCTGTCTGTGAGACAGAAAGTGGTGCTGTGTGTTCGGCAAAATGCTCAGAGTTCGTGTTTTGGTGAGCGAACTGGAAGAGGAAGTGGGCACCCACCCAGGTGTCATTTTTAATGTGCAATGTAGGCGCTACTAAGGAAATGATAGACCACAGCGCCTGTTTTAAAAAAATTATTTTTTTAATTCGAGCGCTAACCTGTCGTTAACGGCTTCTGCTCGTGTGCTGTGTCTTCTCTTGGTCCAGCGCGAGCCGTGACATCGGGAGGTCGTGAAGTGGTGAGAAGCCTTTACGCTGTGCAGCACGTGCGTGCCTGGAGCCACCTGGGATGCTCCTAGTGTACGTGCTGCCATCTTTATTCCTGGTGATAGTCGACGCACACGCTTTTGAGACAAAGGCTATTTGGTATGCAGCTTTGGCGTTGCCTCGGAAATCTGGTGAGGGCTGCACTTTATTTTGGTCGTCGATGGGCTCCTGTTTCTTTGGTTTTATTTTTCATACATTGATTTGCGATGGTTGTGTGTGGGCGAAGCAACATCCTCCCTCTTGGAAGAATTGCTGCTGCCTTCGTTTCTATGACTTACCACTATACTGCACGGTCAGTGTCGAACCACACCCTGAGAATCTTGGCACCCCCAGACTATGACTCTTTTAGCCAAATTTTGATACAATTATTCTCACTTTGATTTGTTTGGGGCTTTCTGTAAATCAGCAAAAGAAAAATTCTAAACTTCATGGATGGAGTATGTTTCACATTAAAAAGGGATAAACTTCATGGTTGGGGTGCTTTGCTAAAGTTGTTAACTTCATGCAAAGGGTGTTTTGCTTTATGCTTATGCGTTTGTGGTTTATAATGTTGGCTTTCGGGTTCATATCGGGTTTTTCCAGTTGTGTGCAGGGATAAAGTCACTTTTTGGTTTGGCCACTTTTGGGTGGTGTTAAGGAAATTTGCAGTCAGAGGGGGATATTCTCAAGAACGTGCGATAAACATCGCCAAAATAGGCTAACGCAATTTTCCATATCGCCGTCTATCGCGGGAAAATAACTGTGTGTCAACGTCGTATTCACAACACGGCGGTAACATGCAATAGTATCCCGATAACGCCTCAAATGTCCGCGATACAACTACCGCGACGGCGATAAAAAAGGAAACCCGAAGGTGAAAAAAGTTGCGATGGGCCCAACCGCGATAGAAAAATCGGCGACAAGCAGCGCCAGGCTTGCAATTTCCACGTCAAGCGGGAAAAATCACCATAAAAGCTGCAACAAAAAAACAAAACAAACATAACAACTGCGAAGCACAATGGAGGTAGCCGGAGCAAGTACAGAGGACAACCCGAACTCCACAAGCCCCACAGAGGGCCAGCCTGAGACCTCAGGGTCAGGGAAGGGCAAGGAGAAGAAGAAGAGGAAGACGCGGTTCAGTCCGCAGGAAAACAGGATCCTGATAACGGAGGTGGCAGAACACCATCAACAATTGTTCGTCACCTCCACTGTGTCATTGGCAACTAAAAATACAATATGGCAGTCCATCCTGGACAAGGTGAATGCAGTCGGCGTGCTGAGGAGGACAATGGAAGAGCTCAAGAGGCGCTGGAATGATGTGAAGCGCAAAACCAAGCTGAAACTCGCAAACAACCGCAAAGCAGCAATGCAGACTGGGGGTGGGAGTCCTGCGCCACAGGAGGAGCTGGATGAGATGGAGGAAATGGTGTCCATAGTCATCAGTGTGGAGACGGTGGCAGGAGTCGGGGGACCGGACACTGCTCAACATGACCTGACACAACAGCAACAGGGTGAGTAACCACCAGGGATTGGGGGGACGGGGGGAGATGGGCACAATGGCACACATGCACAATGAATTATAGCACACTGCACAACCACAATGACTCTGGATCATGTCCCTGATCTCTTTGCCATACTGCAGCACACATAGAAACAGCAAGTAGTCCCCCGTCCACAATGTGCCCAGAGCGGGCCCTCCCCACACATCACCAATCTCACAACAAACCCATGCACATGTGCTGAACCAAGCAAAGCTGCGGATCCGTGAGCCCCACTGACAATGCAAGTGACACTGCATGACGATGAGCATGTCTGCAGGCCACTCATCATGACATGTTGCACCCCACGACACCGAGGTGGCTGAGTGTGGTCCACATCCGGAAAGGAGCAGGTCACACACTGACATATCCACGTGCACAAACAACCCCTGACGGCAACAAGACATCTGCGGACAAACCATGCCCAAGAGTCCCAACTCCCACCAAGAGCCCAATTTACCCAAGTATGCAACATCTCAGCACTGTATAAGCACAGAAGGCAAAGGCACACTGCCTGAAAGGGAGAAGGGCCAGCCAAATCAGAGCTGAAGGGGCAACTTACCCACAATGCAGCACACACACATAAGAATCAGAGCACCTCAACATTGACAACAATGTAGTACAAACTGTAACACTTTCACAACAGAACAGAGGACACAACTGCTGCCGCTTGTGTGTAGAAAATGGCCATTCGCATTTGGCATAGCAGGAAACTGTGAGATGACAATTAGACAAGTACAACCTCACATCCCTGATGGTGTAGAAATGTCAACTGTCCCGCATCAAATAGGCATCTCTTCACAAACAGTCACAATGTACATTGTCATGCAGTCCGTTAGTAAACTTGTACAATGCGTGAACATACACGTGAACACAGTGTCAATCTGCATCTCCCCTCCACATTGCAGAGGGAGAATCAATACCTCCTGCAGAGCAGACACAACAACTCAGCACTGATGACGAAGAGGACCTCCCCAACATCGACACCGACGCCCTCCAGCAGCTCATGGACAGCTTCGGCACCTCACCTCCAGGAGCAGGGCAGCCCAGTTGCATCAAGGAGACCCCACCCCCTGCACAGACCACACAGCAGGAAGCACCCACCACCACGGCTGTCTCCCAGGACCCCCACGAACAACACATGGCATTCCAACGCCCTGTGTTAGGGTGCCAGGAGAAGATGGCTGATCAGCTGCGGGTGGGGTTTGACCTCATGGCAGCCAAACTAGATGTCATACGTGGGCGTTTAAGTCCCATCAGGGTCCACTTACAGTCCCTAACGGACACCCACTGTCCGCTCCATGCTCTCCAACAATCCATGGCTGACATTGCTGGAGTCATGACTCGGAGACAAGAACAACTGCCTAGTCAGAGTGGCTCCAGCGATGTCAGCCGGGAGTTGGGGTACATGCGGAGGATCATGGAGAACATGGAGCGGATGCATGCGGAACGATTGGCTGCCACGGCTGCACATCAGCGAGATGTAGCTGGGATCTTCCATGCCCTGCAGATCCTCATCATGGCATTGCCGCCACATGGCCTGGCGCGGATGACTGCTGCTGCTACTACTTTATCCACATCTCCGCCCCCTGAAGTGTCAGTGCCACACAGTGCGGCAGACTAAACACCACCACCCACATGTGAGGCACCTGACACATCAGAGGACGAAGATAATGATGAATCTGGCTTGGTGGTAAGATTGAAGTGGTAGAATACATCACCGCCATATGGCCTGTTTCAGCTTGGTTCTGCCCTCTGCATCATGCCCTGGAATAACATCTTCTACTGTCCCCCGTTACACTCAGCGACACTCACCTTGGACCTCGATATGGCCTGCCATATTTGGATTGGTTACCAATGACACAGCAATCACACTGCGGACTGAAGTCTTCCTCTTCCGATGAACCTGTCAATCCCCAAAGGACTCTGGCTGGCCCTCCACAGGGCGACAATGTAAAGTGGGGTTTGCATGGCCCTGTACTGCTCCAGCTTCAACACCCCACTGAATGCGAATAAAACATTCTAATTCACACTGATGTGTCATGGCCCTGATCAATTAAGCATGAAAGTATTGATTGATGTAGGGACAGTGATTCCACATAAATGGTACACCCTGGGTTATGCTATCAATGCGCATTACAACACAGTCCTTAGGAACCCAGATAGGCAGTGAGACACACATCGTCATTCAAAACAACTCACATCACAGTTGAATACAAGTGAATGTGTGTAGACTTTATTAGCATATGCGTGTCAGTACGGGCAAGATAAGTGCCACAACATGCGGACCAAAGCAGCAGTATGTCAGAATGAGGAACGTTGCCACGCGCCGCTGTCCACTCCGGGGGAGTGCCTCACCTTTCACAGGTGTGTGTTACCCCGTGTGGTTGTCCGCTCACGTATTCGGGGTCCAGGCGAATGCAGCCATGTCCACTGTTGTCGTGGGATATGTGAACAGAACCCCAAGATGCAACAAGGTGTCGGGACATGTGCAATGGGTTCCAAACTGTTGTGGCTGCAGGTACATAGTTACACGTCCATGAAAGCGATTGCAGCTTCGTAGGCAATCATTTCCAACATGAGGTCGTTGTCGACTTCATCGTACAGGACGGCGAGGCTATCCATTAGCAGGTCCGGACAGATGTGCTGCGTCCACCCCCTGTCACCAATTTGCACTACAGCCCAATAGGGGAGCGGTTCAATATTGTCATTGCACACGAGGAGTTGTACTATCTCCCAGGTCCAGCTGCCAGCATGTATGCCAAGTATCAAGGCATCCCATAAACGGGTATCACGGTGACACTCCTGGTCGTGGGCCAACAGGGGGCGCACACACATGTCAAAATCCAGTTCAGCCACCGTCCTGTTGGATAGGCAGACATCCATGGACCACTCGAATATGCACGATCGACAATGCAACACAGGCTGAACGCAGGTGACGTTGGCAAGGCGGAAGCTTAGCCGGTAACTGATCCGCAGCACTGCCAATGGCAGTGCCCCCAGTAAACGCAGCATACGTGCAGGGTACAGTTCCACGTGACAGGGGTTGTGCATGTGTCCGGGATGTTCTGCCATTGCGTTAGTGGCTCTGGTTGAAGCGGCACTGTTCTGACCTGCGCCAGTTCTGTGGATGAAATGCCACAGCTCGGATCAATGAGTTGTTTTAGTGTGCAACGGTTGTACGCCGGGGATGGTGTGGGAGTAAGTGTGAAGGCCATTCCATGCAAGATAACTTCGAGCAAGGACTTCTGTGTGTGGGGTGTGTATACGTTGGTCTGTCGTCGGGCTGTGCGTAGTGTGGGAGTTGTCAGCTGCTATGGTATCTGTCAGGGGGTGCCGGGCACATGCAATTCCGAGGTCGGAGGTGCAGATGTGCTTCCGCCTGATAGTTCAGACAAAGGAGCTTTCATCCCTAATGCTGGTTTCTCATCTGCTTGAATTCAGAAAATGTGAAGTGGCTTGTTGGGGGTGGGGTGGGATGTGTGCGACTTTGGGATTCATGTGTGACATGTCTTGCATGTGGCAAATGAGCGGCATCACTGTGTGTTACGTTGCCTCACAGCTGCTCCTCCCTCCCCCCGAGCCTATTTACTTGTGTCCGCTGCGCGGTTGCATCACTTGCACTCCTACAGCACACCATTGTCATGCCTGTCTGCGCATGTCCACAAGCCTGACAACGACACTGTGATGTTGGCCGTTGAAGGTGGGCGGCCACGTGAGTGTAGGCCTGTGGGAAGGGTAGGGCGGACACAGATGTAGAGTTCATGCCTGGCTAAACTCGAGCTGCGATTAAGGCTAGGCATTTGTCTCATGCTGCGGCAATACAGATACGCACAACACTTGGCATGTATGAGCCAAGACCCCCAGCGGTCTTGCGCTCCTTCATTTCTCCGTTCGTGCGAGCCCGCCCTCCGGGTACATGCTACAGCTGAGATGACTGATCTTCTTACAAATCTAAATTTTACCCAACAGATCTCATCCCCTACTCACTTGAAAGGGCATATCCTCGATCAAGTCTGGACTATTGGTCTGACCATTTCTATCCCTACAATTGTCCCTTGCATTTGGTCTGACCACTATTTAATAAAATTTACATATACTCTTCCGGCTATCGAGAAAATTAGTACGGCTGAAGGCAGTTCTGCTAGAAAATGGAATAATGTCAACAAAAAGGACTTTCTTGACACATTATCCAACACAGTCCCATCCTCTGGCATTGACATTAATGCATCGGAAATGAACGTATCCGAGTGGCTACTTAATGCTAGCAATAAGCATGCACCTTTTAAAAAGTTAAACTGGCCCGTCGCGCAGACGCACAGCGATGGTTCTCCACTGAACTTAAAATCCAGAAGTTGGCTTTGCGCCAACTTGAGAGGCAGTGGCGACTGAAGTACTCCCCGATAAAAACTCCTCTATATTGCAGCTCGGAAGGAATTTAAGAGGAACATCCTTACGGCCAAAGCCGCCCATTTTTCTGCGCGTATTTTGAAGTCCAATAATAGTTCTAAGGAAATTTTTTCTATTATTAATGAATTAGCCAATCCTGATAGAATTCTTCTGAAGGCTACACCCTCCCAAACACTGTGTAACTCTTTAAATGATTATTTTATTGAAAAAATTATTACTATTAAAGCCAGTATCCCTAAGCATTTTTCCATCCAGAACCCTTCTGTTTTGCATAGTAACAACTGTAGTATTATCTGTTTCCCCTCTATCAGAATGGAGACTTTCAAAGATCTTCTTGTAAAAGTTAAATCAGGTGCCCCCTCTGACTGCTGCCCACCACATATATTAAAGGACTGCCTTGCAGTCTATCCGGGCCCGGCACTCGCTCTTTTGAACGAGTCACTTTTATCCGGCCAAGTTCCCTTGGCTTTCAAGAAAGCTACAGTGGTACCCCTCCTAAAAAAATCTGGAGCGGATCCCGTGCTCTTGTCTAATTACCGCCCGATCTCTTTGCTTCCATTTTTGGCAAAGATCTTGGAAGCCCATGTAGCTAAATGTTTATCTAACTTTTTGGAGGAATCTAAATACCTGGACCCTTATCAGGCAGGGTTTCGGCCAGCTCACTCTACTGAAACTGTAATCCTCGCTGTCCTGGATACTCTCCGGGACAATGCAGACAGATGTTCCCCTCAGGCACTGGTATTACTGGACCTCTCTGCCGCCTTTGACACGGTCGACCACACTATTCTGCTCGACCGTGTCAAACATGCTGGTATTCAAGGTACGGCGGCTCTCTGGCTTGCTTCCTTTTTGGAAGATCGTTCCCAGGCTGTTTGCCAAGGCCAATTTTCAGCTCTCCCACGTAAAATCACATGTGGCGTTCCACAGGGCTCGGCTCTTTCTCCCCATTTATTTAATCTTTATATTGCCCCCTTGATCCAGTCCCTTAAAGATATGAAGGTAACTGTTTTTAATTATGCAGATGACCTCCAATTACTCTTCAAGATCGATAACTCACAAAACTCGGTCATGGACTTTCAGGCTACAATGCGGCACATTCAACAATGGATGGACCTCAACCATCTTAAACTGAACCCGGGTAAGACAGAGCTTGTTCTTACTGGGGACAGTCATAAGTATTGGGGCCCCCATTACTGGCCTCCAGAGCTAGGACCTCCCCCTTCCCCGTCCCCCTCGGCCAAAACACTTGGAGTTTCTCTCAACAATGACCTTTCATTAAAAACCCAGGTCGGTGCGGTCATTTCTAAGTGTTTCTTCCAAATGCGCAAGATCAGGAAGATTCACCGCCTTCTTACTCGGGAAGCCCTGATTATGGTCATAATAGCCACTGTCCTGTCACATCTTGACTACGCCAAATCTGTGTACTTGGGCATGCCCCTCTATCTGCTTAAACGGCTTCAGATGGTCCAAAACCATGCAGCCCGACTGATTTTCCAACAACCTAAATGGCAATCAGCGACTCCCTTGCTGAAGAAACTGCACTGGCTCCCTATCGCCCAGCGCTGTGCCTTTAAAACAAGTTGCCTTATTTTTAAATCCTTGCATGGCAATAGTCCTGTCTTCATCAACAGCCTGATTTCTAAACATACCCCCTTACGTAACCTACGTTCTGCCCACCTCTCACTCCTTATCACTCCGACATTCAAGTGGGTGCGTCAAGGAGGCCGCAGATTTGCGATTCTTGCCCCCAAACTGTGGAATTCTTTTCCGCTGGAAATACGGTCTTGCACAAACCTCCTGCAGTTTAGGAAGTCCCTCAAAACATGGCTTTTTGAACAGGCCTATGATTGATGTTCTATCGGATATCACTTGGAGCCTCTTATAGCGCCATGAAGCCTCCTGGTGTACGTGCGCTTTATAAATTATTTTTAACATTAACATACATTGCAACATTGTCGATTGCGAGCTGGGTGGTGCCAACACTACAACAGTGACACACTCATTAGTTACTTCCTTGTCCAGGCCAGAACTGAACCACGCCCAGAGCCCCGGGCTAATCCTTCACACCCCTACGCTGGCCTGGCGTACGCCGGCCCAGCCCACTCCGCTTACGCTTACAGGGGGGGACGACACAGATACATGACCGGGGTCTTCCCCACTGCCTGAGGTAACATGGTTGCGTCTGCTGTCCACAACACTACACACACCAGCAGTATATGTAAACATGGACATGTCTGTGCTCTGCATACTGTAGTCTGTCCAGCACATCACCGCCACACTTGGCATTGTGTACATTCTTATTCATGGGTGACTTGCCTCCTTCACACATACTTGGTTCCCACCTCTCCCCACATTCTGCAATTGTGTGGCTGTGGGGCCATGCCGTTTTGGGAAGGTCAGCTGTCTTGTTCTGCGCTGCCTCGGTGGTAGTACGGGGGGGTGGTCCTGGGGGTGGTGGCGGTGGGTGTTGTGGCCCTCTTGGGTCTCCGAGCTGCATGGTCAGTAGCTCCATGACATGTGTTGGTCTTCAGATGTGGCTCTGGGCTGGGCTCCCTTTCATGCTGCAGGTTGTCGTCCTGCTTTACATCAGTAAAAGGCAGGTGTTAAATCCCTGCTGCTAACGCGCCTTATCACCTGTTTTTGGGTCGCATCGCGGATCTGGCTGGTCGTTGAGAATATTGCAAAGTGGTGTTTTCGTGTGTTTTTGCACGGGAACGCCTACTCTGCATGTCATTAGCGTTAGTTGTCGCTCTCATCCGTGGCGATGTTTTTCGCGGAGGATATCGCTGGGAAACTGGCGATATCGGCAGTTTGCACCAGCTTGAGAATAGGGCGATGAGTCTATCGCCACTTTTGCTGCGCTAAAGTGCCGGTAAGTCGGCGATAAGTCCTTGAGAATATGCCCCATAATGTTTGTTCTTGAGAATGACTGTGTGGTTGAGTTGACTTTTAGCTGTTAAGTCACTCAGGGTTACCACAAAGGTGTGGTTGTGGGTGGATATATGTGAATCCCTCACAGTTTGTGGTGTGTGTGTGAGATGGCTTTTAGGTACTAAGCCACTCTGGTCTCCCACTATTTTTGTGGGTATGGGTTGATTTAGGTAATCACCCAGTTGGCGTGGTGTTTGAGTTGACTGGGTAGTAGTCACTCGCATCTACCACCTTTGTGTGGTTGGTGGGTGAATTAGGTATCATCCCTATTATTGGCGTTGTAGTTGGGAACTGTTTGCGTGCTTGTTCACGCATTCCTTCCACTTTTGTTGTGGTCGTGGGATGGTCTCTCACGTTAGTGTAGTTGCTGTGGGGTGATCTCTTCTGCACCGTTCAAGTTTGGTTCTCTGTGTATTCCCTTTCATGTCAGTCTGGCCAACTGGTATGTTTGTGGCATATGGGGTTTGGTTGGTTGTGTGTGGTGTAGTAGAATGCGTGTTTGTTTTGTGTTGAAAAGGGGAAGATGTGGGTAAGTGGAGTCTTTATGCTTTCTTAATAACCGTTTTTATCTTGCCCAGTTCATTGTTTTTATTAATATTAAGTACATGGGTGGGTATTGGCATTTTCCATCACTTCATATCTTATGTTGACATTCTATCAATTGTTATATCCTTCTGTGCGTTCTTTGCATTTTGATGGTAACGTGTATGCCCACTAGACATGTGCTTTTTTAATTTTTTTTATTTTACAGAGTTTCATATAGTGCGAACTTGACCCGAATCGGGTATCGGAGCGATTTACATAGCACCACTTGCATTACATGAGGACACATTCATTTTTTTGTTAGGCACGGGGAGATTAAGTGATTTTCCCAGTATCACAGGATGTTCAGCGTCATTGCCGAGACTCGAACCCAGTTCCCCAGATTCGAGGTCGACCGCCCTAGCTTTCTTTGCTTTTGTTCTTAACTTGTATGCCCTTAAGTCATCTTCAGGTCTTTGCAAATGGTCCTCGTGTTATTTCTATGCATGTACCTTTTACCAATGCATACTTTTCCTTGGACCATTGCATTGTGTTCTTGTTCACTGTTAAGAAGAGAGATGTGTTATACTTGCTGCTCAGCCAGTGTGAGTGTGGTGTGGAATGTTGGTGCGGGGTGATGCTGTGGAATGTTGGATGAGTGAGAAGGTCAGTTGGTGTATGGGCTGAGCAGCAGGAAGGCTGCTCCTGGTGGGGCTCTCTGTACTTCTACTCTTGATCTTACCATCTTAATAAATACTACTCAAGCTACCCTGGAAGTTGGATCCTCATTTGATTACAACACAGTCCTTAGGAACCCTCTTTAGCCTCCTTGCCCTAGGTACCAGGGGTGCCATTTACTAGGGACTTACAGAGGATGCTAAAGGTATTGCCAATTGGGGAAACAATTGTACAGTTTAGGCAAAGAGTTCTGGCACTAGAGGCCGGTTCAGCAGGAACCCAGTGCACTTTCTGTCAAAATTGCCTCGAACACCAGGCAAAAAGTGGGGTTGACCATGTCAAAAAAGGCACATTCCTACACAACCCCCCCACACCCCAAACTAAAGAGAATGAGACTAAACTTTTGGAAGACAGTTTTTATTATCTAAGAGGAAAAATCTGTAAAGGCCATCTGCTTTGGCATGGTGAGTCCCAGGTCTGTGCTCCACTGTAAAGTCAATGCCCTGTAGGGAGATGGACCACCTCAACAGTTTGTGGTTTTCACCTTTCATTTGCACAGCCATCTGAGAGGACTGTGGCCAGTTTGAACAAGAAAGTGAGAACCAAACAAGTATGTTCTAAAGTTCTTCAGGAACCAAACCACAATAAAGGCTTCCCTCCCAATGGCACTCCAACGCTGCTCTCTGGGGCGTAACCTCCTGCTAATGAAAGCAACGGGCTGGTCATGGCCATCATCATTGGTTTGGGATAGGACCGCTCCTATCCCATGTTCAGAGCCATCTGTCTGCACTATGAACTCCTTAGAATAATCTGCAGCTTTCAGAATGGTTGCTGAGCGCATTGCTAACTTCAGAGTGTCAAAGGCCTTTTGACTGCTCACTGTCCAGTTTACCTTCTTTGGCATTTTCTTGGAGTTCAGTTCTGTGAGGGGTGCCACAATAGTACCATCCCCCCTCACAAACCTGTAATACCCAGTCAAGCCGAACAATGCCCTTACTTGAGTTTGGGTGGTCGGAGCTACCCAGTCCACATTTGTCTGAATCTTGGGTTGTAAGAGTTGAACTTGGCCTCCACCTACAAGGTGTCCTAAGTATACAACAGAGCCCTGCCCTATCTGGTACTTGCTTGCCTTAATAGTGAGGCCTGCCCACTACAGAGCCTCAAGGACCTTTCCAAGGTTGATCAGGTGATCCTGCCAAGTGGAGCTATAGACAGCAATATCATCAAGATATGCTGCACCAAATGACTCCAGCCAAGCAAGGACTTTGTTCATCAACCTGTGTAAAGTAGCAGTGGCATTCTTTAGTCCAAATGACATTACTGTAAATTGGTAATGTCCATCTGGGGTCAAGAATGATTTTTCTTTGGCTCCAGGGGTCAGACTAATCTGGCAGTACCCTGATGTTAAATCAAAGGTACTGAGAAATTTGGCTGCCCCTAACCTGTCAATCTGTTCATCAGCCCGAGGAATTGGGTGTGCATCTGTCTTGGTCACTGCATTGAGACCCCTATAGTCTGCACAAAACCTCATCTCTGGTTTTCTACCCTAGGAATGAGGTTTTAGGACTAAAACAACTGGGCTGGCCCAGGGGGGATCAGAGGGTTCTAAGACTCGCAATTCCAGCATCTTGCTGACTTGAGACTTGATGCTCTTTTTGACTAGGTCAGACTGCCTGCATATCTTATTTTTGACAGGCGAACTGTACCCCGTGTTCACATCATGTGTACACCTACTTGTCTGACCATGGGTCAAGTAGAAGAGCTAAGCATGCTGGTGCAGGACTAACCTGCCATTAGCTTGCTGTTGCGCAGAGAGGGTGTCTAAAAAGACAACTCCTTCTACTGAACCATCCTTAGGGTTGTGGGAGAGGTGGTCAAGGAGAGTTTCACTCTCTTCTTCCTGATCCTCATCAGTGACCGTCAGCATGGCCACATTAGCCCTTTCATGGTAGGGTTTAAGGCGGTTCACATGGACGACCCTCCTGAGACTCCTGGAAGTGCAAAGGTCCACAAAGTAGGGGACCTCACCCTTTTCTTTCACAGATAGGTTAGGGTCTCCTCCATTTGTCCATGAGGGTCCTGCGAGCTACAGGCTCTAAAACCCACATCTTCTACCTTGGTTGGAAGTCCACCAGTGCAGCCTTTTGGTCATACCAGAGCTTCAGGAGCTCTTTTCTGGCCTCAAGGTTTTTGGATGCTTTCTCCATGTACTCAGTCATCCTTGAACGTAGGCCAAGTACATAGTCCACTATGTCTTGTTTAGGCTCTTTGAGAGGTGTCTCCCAGCCTTTCTTCACTAGACACAATGGTCCCCTTACAGGATGACCAAAGCAGAAGTACAAAGGGGGGGAAATCCTACTCCCTTCTGTGATACTTCTCTGTAGTCGAAAAGCAGACATGGCAAAAGGACATTCCATCTCCTTCTGAGTTTGTCAGAGAGTCCCATGATCATGCCTTTCATGCCTTTGGTTTGTGGGTGTGTAGGGTTAGACATGGACATTAGTCTTTTGTTTATGTCTATATGCATGACTGTATTCTTATCGTTCTTCGCCTCGCACTCTGTTTACTATTGTAATTGTTTACTTTTGACAGTTCTAAGGCTTCACATTCCTTCTCCATGGCATCCAACTACAACTCTGGCAGGTGCGGACCGGACTCTGTGGAGGCAGGACATGCGAGATTTGGGCTCCTTTCCCTCAATAATACATTTTTATCTGAAACAACTCTAAAGCCTCCGTTGTACCTGTACTTACCCCACAACATATCTGGCGATGAGTGGAGTACAAGGAGGTTTAGGAGTCCACCGTCATCGCTATTTGCCGTGGAGGATCTTTCAAGACGCTGTGAAATTCACATCTATGTTGCATTCGGATGCCCAGCTGTACCCAAGGCTTTCCGCTACCTCCCATTCTGCTCCGCTATTTGCAGGGATCATGCAGGGTCACTCGCATCATTTTGGGAGACCTCATTTGCGCATGTTAGGCAAGTAACTGATACGGTACTGACGCTCACAGCACGTCAACTTCAACAGAGTACGTCACCTGACACCTAGCGTCATTATTAAAAAGCGGCCATCTTGGGTTGGGCCAGTCACCCATTCATTGTAATTGGCAGTACTGCATTTGGTTTTGGATCCTCACGCTGCAGCAGTTATTTACCGTGTCAGTAGACGAATATTATGGAGGGCTGAAATACATTGGTGCATGTTGTTGCACTCGGAATTTTTTTTAAAAAAAGGAAAAAGGTATTTATTTCTTCAACATTTTGAGAAATTAATCGCACTGTTTGAAAGGAAAAAGAAAGAACAAAAAAATCAGCCTGTAGTTTCTTTAAACGACATTCAGTAATGTTGAGTTTACAGCAGTTTGTACAGATTGACCCTTTTCTCCAGAACCCTGGTAAACCTCCAGTTGCATTGGAAAAATGGCTCAATCTTTTGAGAATTTTATTGTGGCCATTGATGCTGTGTAGTTTTTTACAAAAGGAAAAGCAGCTATCCTCTATGATAATTTAGGGGCTGAAGTTAAACATATTTATGATAGTTTACCAGTTGTCTTACCCCTGCTTGAGTCTGAGGGTTGGAATGAGTATATGGAGGCAATTGCAAGGCTGAAAAACAAATTTCCGGAACAAACAAGTGTTTTGCTTGAAAGGTTGAACTTTTTCAAGAGAAAGCAGGCTCTAAAGAAATCTGTTGAGGAATTTGTTTCTGGGCTCAGGATTCATGCAGCGAAATCTAACTTTGGAAATTCATTAGACACTTACATCAGTGATCAATTCATTTACAGTTGCAATTCAAGGAAGATTTAGGAATGGTTACTCAGTTTTTTAAATCCACTGTAATTGAAGTTATGGATATGGTTAAAGCTATAGAACATTCTGTTATCTTGAGCAAATGTATTTCTGCTGATCTCAGTGTGCAAGCGTTGAATACTGTACAAATTCCTGAATCTGTGAATGTCTTGTCTTATAGAGATAAAAACAACAAGATTATACAAAAAAGGAGTGGGACATATTGCTTTAGATGTGGACATCTTGGCAATCATGCCTCATGTCCAGCGGTGGGAAAGATGTGCAGCAAGTGTCCTAAGGTGGGGCATTTCCAAGGAATATGCAGGAGTATCAGGGATGGCTTTTGGGTGGGTTCTGTGTACATTGCTTCTGTTGTGGATCAATGCCTGCAGGATTTATAGAGTGTGGTCGTTTTGCTTGATGGAGATGCTGAGGAAGGCAAACCCATAAAAGGTCTCCTTGGTGATGTATATGTGGGATCAGTCAATCTCAACATGCTGGCAGATTCAGGGGCACCCATTACGATTATTTCAGACACTTTGTACAATCAGACATGGGGTAAAACAACGACTCTAATTTCTCCTGATGTTTCTCCCATAGCTTACGATGATCAGGATATTCACATGATTATTTACTTTATGAATAATGTGCGGTGTTTGGACAGGGAGAATCGTACCAAGATATATGTGGCAGAAAAAGTGAAACTCATTACAGGATGGCGAGACCTGCAAAGTTAGGTTTAATCCTGTTGCCTGGTTCATCGAATCCCATCAGGTCGAATCATATGATTATGGCGCCAGTTATTGACAATAGTGACAATTTACTTGCAGAACTAGGTCAACAGTTTCCGGAAGTTTTTAATAATAAAATTGACATCATTCATAAATTTGAGCATGGTATAAAACACAAGAAGCATGTCATACCTGTTTCTTATAAGGTTAGGCCAGTACCTTTATCGGTATGATCAGAGCTCAAGTCTCTCCTTAATAAACTGATTGTAGAAGGTGTTATCACATACACAGACTATTCTGAGTGGGTAAGTCCCATCCTCGTTGTATGAAAATAGGCAACGGATGAGGACATTAGGCTTTGTGCAGATTTGAACCCCCTAAACAAAAATTTGGTTATGGATTGCCACCATTTACCTAAGATAAATGATTTGTTAGCGAACATAACTGGGGCCAAGTTTTCCTCTTTGTTGGAATACGCCAGCATCACCAGATTCCACTCGCCGCAGATTCACAAGCCCTCACCACTTTGTCACCCCTTTCGGGGCATACAAGTTTCTATGTTTACTTTTTGGTCTTGCATCTGCAGCGAGTGTGTTCTCAGAAATTGATGGATTCCATCTTAGCCGACATACCAGGTACTCAGGCCTATCAAGATGATGTTCTTATGTTTGCCAACACAATTGCAGAACATAATGTCATACTAAACGTCTTGGAACTGTTTAGAGAGGTGGGTATTACACTCAAACCGGAGAAGTGTTGTTTCTTGAAACAAGAGTTGGACTATTTGGGTCACCATATTTCTGACACAGGCATTAAACCTAATTTTTCTTTGATTCAAGCTATACAGGATGTCACCCCACCCAAAGACAAGGACACTTTAAGATCCTTCCTTGGTATGAGTGAGTACTATGCCAGGTTTATTCGAGCATATTCACTGGTTGTTAAACCGCTCTGTAAGTTATTGCAGAAGGGTGTTCAATTTTCTTGGGATGGTATTTCTGAGCAAGCTTTCTCGAAAGTCAAGGGTCTGATAATTGATGCTCTGGCCTTGTCCTCTTTTAGACCTGAAAGTAAATGTTTTCTTACTGTGGATGCAAGTCAAGTTGATATAGGGCTATTCCCTTACAATTTTCTGACAACAAAGAACACACTGTTGCCTTCACCCTCCGCTCATCGACATCCCCAGAGTCATACTACAGTACCATTCAGATGGAGGCGTTGGCCTGCTCATGGGCTATTGAGAAGTTTAAGACTTCTTTGGGGCATGCGGTTTAAGTTTTTCACAGATCACAAACCTCCAATACATTTGCTTAATGGCAATGGATCAGGGAAGGCATCAGCAAGGTTGGTCTGGCTTCTTTCCCGCTTGCAAGGATACAATTTTAGAATTGACTACATCCCTTGAGGCACAAACTCTAGGGCCGATTGTTTATCCAGAATGCTGGTAGAGAGCATTGATCAAACTGAACTTCCTGATGAGGTTGAATCAGTGGTTGCCACATTGGATGATATTTCGAGCTCTTTTGGCTTAGTCTCTCATGATGAATGGTTGATAGCCTTTAAAAATGACAATGTTTTAATTACATTATGGACTTAACGGCTGGCCCAAAGAGAGGTCTTTAGCCACCCCTTTTAAACCTTTTTGGCATGTGGAGAGTGAACTATCCATTGTAGACGGTATTCTATTACGCAATTATGTCACTGTTCCTCCCTCAGTCAACAAAGGAGGGACTATGGGCTTTTTAAACAGGTCCAGTATAAAAGCCCAAGTATAGTGTTTGCAACAAAAGAGTTATACTGTTCCTATGGAGCGAGAGACAATACACAGGGGATTCTTAACCGACTGATCTAGTAGAATCAGAGTAAGGAATCCATTATGTTGGATTATAATGCCCTCACACACCCTGACGGGTGTCATGCTTCATCATTGGGCGGCTCCTCGTCGGGTCGGCGGTGCAATACCCGACGGGCTCCCTATAGTAGGGGCACTTTATCGGAGATCTTTTTCCAACCGCCGTCAGGTGAAGTGCGGGTGGGGGGCCTCATATGTGTAGATGTGTGTGCATGGTGATAGTGAATGTAAAATAGAGTAGGGGTACCTATGAAAACAACTTTAATCAGGGGGTCTCCTACCCTAAATAAAAAACAAAAACTAAGGCGTGAAGCTGAGATTGTATCTCAGTTAATGACGCTCTTATGAGTGATCGGTCAACATGTTTCTCGCCCAAAAATGAGTATTCAACAGGCGATTCGTCAGGACCAGGAGAATAACTATCTACAACTAAAAAATCAATTGAAGTTGTTGCAACATACTCACAACAACCATACGACTAAAGAGGTTGAGTACCTGGTAGTGCAGGAACTTCCCGCAAAAATGAACTGACCAGGCATCACAGTACCCGGTAGGTAGTACACATGAGGGGTTCCTCATGTAATTGGTGCCGTTCGCACGAGGGCTGCAGACCTACCCACTCCTACCAGGTCCGGGTCCGGTCACTATCACCATGCACACACATCTACACATATGAGGCCCCCCACCCGCACTTCACCTGACGGCGCTTGGAAAAAGATCTCCGATAAAGTGCCCCTACTATAGGGAGCCCGTCGGGTATTGCACCGCCGACCCGACGAGGAGCCGCCCAATGATGAAGCATGACACCCGTCAGGGTGTGTGAGGGCATTATAATCCAACATAATGGATTCCTTACTCTGATTCTACTAGATCAGTCGGTTAAGAATCCCTGTGTATTGTCTCTCGCTCCATAGGAACAGTATAACTCTTTTGTTGCAAACACTGTTCCTCCCTCCTCTGTTAGGTCCAAACTTATTGAAGCTGCTCACCAAGGCCATTTAGGGGTGGGAGATACCTGTAAAAACCCTAAACCATTTTTTTGGTGGCCTTTTTAGATTCCCAAATTGCGAGGTGGATTTCAGGATGTAATGCGTGTTTGCTATCAGACAATGCCTGGGTCACACACCAAATGCCTTTACACACAGTTCCGTTTCCTGATGATGAGTGGTCCAAAGTTGCGTTGGACTTTGTGGGGCCATTCGAAGAATTACCTTGAGACAAACAATTTTACTAGTCTTAGTGGACTATTTCTCTAAATGGGTATATTTCGAATTTGTTCCTGCAACCAATTCTGCTATGGTTATAACATTTTTGATGAAGGTGTTTGACACAGAACGTTGGCCAATGGAGTTGGTCACTCAGAACGGTACATATTTTACTTCCTTACAGATGAAGGAATTTGTTCATAATTTTCATATCAGACATTTGAAGGTGGCTTTGTACTCCCCAAAATCGAATGGTCTGGTGGAAAGGTCTGAACTATGTCCTGATTGGGTTAAAGATCTTATGCCAAAAGAGGAAAATTGTCAATGCATAATTAATAGGATGGTCAAAGAGAGAATTGCTAAAGTCCAGTCTGTGCATAAAACTTACTATGACAGAGTATATGATGTAAAAAATGTGGACCTCAAAGTTGATGATTACGTTTTGATGAAACAACCCACCAGGGAAAGAAAAGGAGAGTCAATCTTCTCTGAGCCTGTCGAGATTATCAGAGTTTCTAGGGGCTCAGCTTTGCTTAATGAAAAGGGTTGGTGGAGCAAAAGGGCTCTTGTGAGATTTACACCTGAGCAAGCTGGTAGAATTATCACACACAAAGCTGGGAAAGGCTCTCATGCTTGGTTTTGTTTGGAAGCTACTGAGTGTCACTCAAGTGGGGCTTGTCACTCACCTTGGGCCAGGTCTCCATATCAATACTTTGTCTAACACTTTTGAATTGGGAATGGATTTGGATCCCACTGAGTAGAGTTCAACAGGTAATTCAGATGGATATGGTGATCTTACTCCATCTAAATGTACCAATGCAACAGAACCGGTCGGCACTGTTAGAGCTTCTTCTTGTAATATATCTATGCCTGCAAAGTACAAAGACTTTTATATGCAATGAATTAGTTTCAGTTTTTCAATTGTTTTGTTTAATCAGGGGGAAGATGATGTAGTGTTAGACCTGGACATTAGTCTTTTGTTTATGTCTATTCGCATGACTGTATTCTTATCATTTGTTTCAAAGTAAAATGGGAGGGTAACAGAGGTTCTCTAATGGGTCTGACACCAAACCTCAAAATGAAATAACAGGACTAAACCCTCTTGTCCTGTGTATGATACAAAGAAACTCAGACTGATTTTGAGGTCTTTTGTGTCATCATAAAGAACAGACTTATTGAATTGAATATTGATCTGAGGTGAAGTTTATTTTCCAAACATTAGGTATTTATAAAGTTAAGGCAACACGTGTACCACGACTACATGTCACCTCATCAGGGCCATGTGGTAAGTCCTATATACAGATGTTGATAGGGTTGATTAAGCGCACGGTTAATTGGGCTGTAGTGATAAAGGAAGTATTCTTCTTAAATTTCCACGAATACTAAAAATCCAGTGTGTGTGGATATTATAGATACCTGTTTAAATTCGAAATATAATATACAATGATTAGATCGGTGTGATAGCTGATATCTACTTGAAGTCTGGGGGTCTGTAAACAGACTCACGGGTCGAAATCTCGACAACATTAATAATAAGGATACGTATTCTTGGCCAACAAGCCTGAAGAGTGTACTATCAGTACAATAGGACTGTTTTTTTGAGCTGACTATATTGAAATAATGGACACTTTATAGTACCTTTTTACATTTGCACTATGTTTAAATCTTGTGTATAACTTGGATATATGAACACAAAAATACTGAGTAAGCACAGACTTATGTGTCATGTCAAATCATTGATTGATCTTTTTCATAAGTTTAATTTGACACGTATCTTGATTCACATTCATTGGTCTGTATGAAAGTGTTTGATTCAAGCACCTTAAATCTCGCAAAAAAATTGCATCTCTCAACAGAACTCACTGTAGATTTGTAGGATTGTTGACCCAGGTTCTGAGGGACACAGTAGGGAGTTAAATTATTATGTGAGTGTACACAGAGGAAGTAAGAATCGCTCACAAGGGAAAAGAATTTTAGGCCTGCCAGAGTGAATCTGTGGATGTTGGTTGAACAGGGAAAGAGTTTTGGGATGGATAGCACACCTTTAGTTGAAGCTCATTTTGAACATTTTAACTGGTTGACCCTCAGGGGATTCTTCAGATCTGACAGTTTGAGATGAGCTCGATCTACTGTTACCTGGGAAAGTGGCTGTTCTGTGCCTGATAGATTGTGCAGAGAAGCCATTTGACTGTCAAAGGAGAGAGGAAAGGGGACCTTGTTGGCGCATCAGATATAAATAGATATAAAAAATGTAAATGCCAATACAGTGAATTCTACTAGAGAGATTACCCCTACATCAAATTAGATAAGTACAAGGGTAAGTCTAAGGGGACAGTAAATGCTATTGTCAGTTTTTGGAATAGGGGAAAATGGGTAGTGTTAGGTTTAGGTCAAAGGGTAGGCTTAGGTTTTGCATTACGTTTTGGGTTGTGGGTCAGGGATCATGTTAGTTTCAGGGTTAGTGTTTGGATTATGTATTATGTAAGCAGTAAACTTTGCATTACGATGAGGGTCAGGCTTAGTGATGTATGTAGTGTATGAATTAAGTTAATGCTTTTTTCCGGGCTCAGAAAAGCTTTAGGCTTAGGTTTGGACTTAAGGTTAGATTTATGATTAAGACAAGTTTTATAGCTTGGGGTCAGGTTGAAGATTAGTTAACAGCCAGGGATATCGAGCAAGCGATGGCAAGATCAATAGTTCCAATCAACTGCTTCGTGAGTTCTTGGATTTGCCTCTTTGGCACAAATCCTTTCTGATCTGATGTATCAGCTGGGGGGCTAACTTGGCCAGTCTCCCTGCCAGGATGCTCGTGAAGACTTTATAATCTGCATGCAACAGGGAGATTGGATGATAGGAGTCTGCCTTCCTAGGATCCTTAGTAGGTTTTAAAACCAAAACAATTGTGGCCTCTTTCCACAAATTTGGGATCTGCCCCCACCTCCGATATATTGAGTTAAATAATGGTTCCCATTCTGAAACAATCTCCTCTATTAGAAGCTCATAGAGTTCTGATGGAATTGAATCCATACTGGCAGCTTTCCCGTTCGTTATACGTAAGAGGTGCTCACTAATTTCCCCCTTGGTTATTGGTGCTACCAAACATTATCTACCCTCCATTGAGAGGCCCGGAAGCTCTACACTTTTCAACCAATCTCTAAGCCTCTCCAAGTCCGGGTAAACCTCTTCTGCACATAGTTCAGAGAACAGGGAGACCAAGAGGTCCTACATTTCTTCACTGCTCGTTCGATCAACCTGGCCGTGGTAACAATAGATGCGGCCAAGGCATTCAACCGGGTATGCTGGGCTTACTTGTGGAGGTCTTGGAAATATTGGGATTTAGCCGCTGTTTCATCTCTATGCTTCGGAAACTTTATGAAAACTCATCAGCTAGAATTCTCCTTAATGACTCATTGACTAGGAGTTTTAGTTTTCAAAGGGGCACAAGGCAGGGTTGTCCCCTATTGCCTCTTTTGTTTGACATTTATATTGAGCTATTTGCACAGCAACTCAGAAGAGACAATCAGGTTATCCCTTTTTACTCCCCCTCTCTTAGCAGTAAGATTGCACTATATGCCGACGACCTGATAATTTATACATCTGACCCTTTTCAAACTATACCTAGGGTGGAGAGACTGGCGGCGGAGTTTGGGGCCTTGTCTGGATACTTGGTGAATTTATTCTAAGTTGGAGGTAATGTGTTGGAATATAGAAGGCTGGAGGGAGGAAGTACGTGCAGAGATAAAATATCTAGGTGTTGTTATTGTCAACCCTGTGGAGGAAATACCATTATACAATTTAAAAAAGGGTGGGAAAGGAGGTAGATACTCTATTGTCTAGATGGAAGAACTTGCCATTAACAATCTATGGGCGTGTGAATCTCATCAAGATGTCAATCTTTCCCAAATTTACATACCTTTTCAATTGTATCCCCCTTAAATTTCCAAGTTCATTTATTGATAAGATCCAGGGGAAAATAACTAGCTTTATATGGGCCTCTGCAGGGCAAGCCTGGCATGGAAAAAGTTGAGGCGCAGGCTTGAGAATGGAGGCTTAGCCCTCCCAGACCTGAATCTGCATTGCATAGCTTTTCAGTTTAAAAACTTCCAGATGCTACTGAGTAAGCTGGACAGGTCAACATGGGGAGTGCTTTTAGCAGAAATGATCAGGGAGTTTGGAACTACCGAATGTTTGTATAAGTTTGGTGCCCCAAAATTTTTCAAAAACGTACGGTTGAAGGTTCTAAAGACAGCATTAAACCTTTGGTGCAGCGTGAGAAAGATCCTGAGTATTGGTTATTATTCCGATTTTGCACCTCTATGGGATTCCCCTAGCACCCCAGAATGTGTGAAGGATGGTCTGAGCCTTTCCTTAAGGGAAGGCAGAGATTGCTACCTGGGGGGAATTGATGACAGTGCAGGGGGAATAACCCTGGGAGGTCGTGAGAGCTAAAACTGGAGATTTCCTATCAATGTTTAATTATGGGCAGCTGTCTTTCTGGCTCGCGATTTCGGCCCTGGAGACCGGGAGGGATTTGGAATTTGCGTCCTTACTCCAGAATGTGGGATCCAAAAGTAAGGAGGTAACTATGTAATACTGGAAACGTCTGGAGGCTGAAGACAAGAAGATGATATCACCATATCTGGTGTGGGTAGATACTTTCCAGGGGGTGGATCTACAACCAATATGGCAAAACTCTTTGAAATTATTGTATTCAGTGGCTAAGCCAGCAACTCTTCTTCACTATTAACAGATTATATTGGACCCCCCAAAAGATTGCAAAGTTTGTATCACAGCCCACCCCCAGATGTAGAAGATGTGGTCTCTTCAGAGTTAAAGAAGAACATGTCTTTGTCACTTGTCCTGGGATTAAGGCATTCTGGGCGGACATTGAGAGTATCTTAAAGGACATCATGGGGGTTAGTACAACATTAAACCCTGTATTAGTCCTATTGGGGGTGGATATGACTTCACATAGTCTATTGAGCAGGGAGCAAAGTGATCTCTTGTTCTATCTGATACTCTGAGCCAGGAGTGAGATGTGTAAACGCTGGATTGATCAATCTCCCCCATGCGTTACGGACTGACTTAAAGCAGTAAATTGGACTTGTCATCTAGATATTGAATGCAAGTCTGGAAGATCGACCAAGGTATGGGCTGAGTTCACCAGGTGGAGTGGAATTGAGTGTAAACTGCAGATAGAGCAAGAGGTCCTATGATCACACCAAGGCATCGCTCTAGGCGATGGTCCGGTAGGCTGGGTCAGTGCAGTAGGGCCTAACATGAATGCAACAGACCGTGAGGCGGATAGTAAAGGTAAAATGGCCTGAGACTTGCAGATGCTATGGTGTTATGAGGACAAAAAAAAAAAAAAAGTTAACAGACACTTGTAGTAGTGGCAATTTGTATGTAGTGTTTGCTATGTAGTGGTATCTCGATCTCATTGCATTCCATTATTACAGCATAACTTTGCAAATGAGGTTACTACCTCCTGTTACACCCTTTACAAGGTAGCTAGAGAAAACCACACTGAGACTGCGACACAGCTCTCACTTCACTGCGTAAGAGTTGTGAGGTTTGGAATGAGTTTCTAGGGCATGGAGTATCAATGTGGCATGGTGAGAGAAATAGTAACCAAGAATTGGAACTGTGTACCGATCGAGCAAGAAGCACTGAGTTTATCAAATTTTTTAGGAAGAATTTGCAAACTATGGAGTGGGAGAAGAACAGTATGCTGTGAAACAATGTTTCTGTCTCAGAACTTTTCCCTTTTGTACTAGCCAAGACAATTTAGGGAATTCATTAGACTAATTGAAACATCGCCCTTTTAGCCTACAGTGCAGGTCCCTAACAGGCACAGAGACAACTACACCCACATCCTCATACTAATAAGCCAATAGTAGTGAACAGGTTGAAAGCAAACATAAGTTTTTCCACAAAATGTCTTGAAGGTTGTAGGCATGAAATTGTTGACACATTGTCTTGTTTTAAGTTGGAATCCTCCAGGAGAGTTGTGTCAGCTCGAAAGACCAACATAATGGAATTTAGTGGTTGGAGAGTGATCTAATTTGAGTGTCAATGGATAGATGAGGAGAGAATGGGGTACAGTATCCAAAACTTTAAAACAGATCAGAGAAAAGAGGAGTTGGTAGCACTGAAGGTCAACCTGTGCAATCTCATCACAAGTAAGAGTTGCCATGGTCTGATGTCAGAGGCGAGTGGCAGAAGATGCATCTCCTGTGACACTGAGAGGAAGGAGAAGAGTTTTGGACTTCAAGACATCGGCAATATAGTACTCATTTCTTGTCAAGTTGTTATTTTACTATACCCTTTTTATGTTTTGTTGTTTTTTTCTTGGCGAAGTACCTCCTCCTTGAGTCTCTCTCCTTATTACTGAACTTTCCTCCACCAATGCTCATCTACATCTTTGGCTTTGCTCTTCATCTATGTCCTCTTGCATTACTCATCTTCCTTTTTTTTCGCCTCCCCTTCCAGGCTTTGCTCATCATTGCTGTGCATTTCCGTTGCCTCACTTTCACGCAATGCAGCACAGCAACTTTGCTTGCTGCACTACATTTGGCGAAAAAATGTGTAAATATCCACCAAAGTATTATGCTTTTTACCGATGCTGCACAGCTTTGGCAAAACATTTGCCAAACCATTGAGTCGAAAAGGCAAAACCTTTCGGCTTTCCCCATGATTCTATTTTATTGAGATCATATTGGCTATTAGTCAGTACTGAGATAATTCAAAGAATAACACCAGTTCCTGGTTTCTCTTCTGTTAAGAGGGATCCTTTACCCTAGTCTGGATGCATTTGAGTATAAGTCTTGTGCGAAAAACTAAAATAGAGCAACAATGAAATGTGTTGAATATGTTGAGGTTACCATGGAGGTTCTGGCTACCTTGCAGCAACAGGCCAGGCCTCATTAGAGGGTTCTGGTGACACAACCCACGAATTCTGATTACCTTAGTGCTCTCTGCAGCATCAAGACTGCAGTGCAACCTTGTGTTTCCTGGCAGCACAACATATTTTGATTTCATAATTTATTATATCATAAAACATTTTTGGGGCCGATTATGGTGTCGGTAGGAAAGGCTCCGAATGGGATTCGGATTTTCCTAACCCGTGTCGGAAACCTTTGTTTTGGACCAACTTGGAAACATTTCGGACTGGCCGATTAGAATGGAAAGGTAACCGTTCGGTCTTTTCAACTTGGTTCTGACAGGCATTCGGAGATTCCGAGTTGGTCGGAGCCAAATCGCACATGTCTATGGACCGCGTTTCCAACCGTCGTATTACAATGTCGGATTCTGACAGCCTTTCCGAATCGGTCTGTCCGATACTAAACGGTTGTCGGAACTGACTTTGGGGGCCTGTAGCAGGCCCGCCTTCACTCGGAGGCCTCCGGTTGGGGCTCATTTGGGTACCCATGGGACCCCGCTTTACTACCATGCACAGTGTGGCAGACACCATTGGGTGCCTGCCACAGGGTGCACGGTTATCCGCAACCACCCCTTTTTTTAATGGGAACACAGGCTCCCATTGAAGTCAATGGGAGTCAGACCGAATGGTGTTCGGAAACATCGTTATCGGTCGGTCGGACTACACAAACCCGAGTCGGTCGGAAGCAATTCTGACAATGAGTCAGTCGGAATGCTTTCCGACTGACATCGTAATGAGGTCCTTAATGTGGTTTGGAGTGGAAATAGTAAACTATATATGTTTAGTGTCCAGCACCTTCTCTGAGATAAAGGGGTTTGGACTGGGAATAGTAAATTATATATGTTTAGTGTCCAGCAACATCCCTGACTTACTGTAGTTTGGAGTGGGAATAATAAATTATATATGTTTAGTGTCCAGCACCTTCCCTGACTTAATGTAGTTCGGAGTGGGAATAGTAAATTATATATGTTTAGTGTCCTGCATCTTCCCTGACTTAATGTGGTTTGGAGTGGGAATAGTAAATGATATATGTTTAGTGTCCAGCACCTTCTTTGAGTTACTGTGGTTTGGACTGGGAATAGTAAATTACATATGTTTAGTGCCAAGCTCTTTCCCTGACTTACTATAGTTTAGAGTGGGAATAGTAAATTATATATGTTTAGGGCCCGATTCCGATCTCGGTCGGAAGGGCTCTGAATCGGATTTGGTTTTACCTAAACCGATTCAGAGCCCTTGTTTCCGACCGACTCGTTCCCAATTCCGAACGACTAAGTACGATGCTTGGAAACCCTTAGCGCTGATCGAATCGTTTCCGGAAGGCATACGGAGAGATAGAGCCCTCCGGAGCCGAATCGTACAGCTCTATGGAGTAGGTTTTCCAAGCGAGCAAGTACGATAAACGATTGGGACAGCCTTTACGATTCCCTTTGCCCGGATCGAAAAGGCTGCCGGAATCGGTCTTTGGGGACTCGTAGCAGGCCCCCCTACAGCCGGGGCCCTCCGACTCTTGCCCGTGGGGGTACCCATGGGTCCCTCCTTTCAGACCATGCACAGTGTGGCAGGCACCAAGGGGTGTCCGCCACAGGGTGCACGATGATCCCCAACCACTCCTTTTGTCAATGGGAGCCTGTGTACGCATTCAGTACACAGGCTCCCATTGAAGTCAATGGGAGTCCAACCGAATCGTATCCGGATGCATTCAAATGCATCGTACTTGTTCGGTCGGACTCCCCTGACACAAGTCGTACAGAAAGCATTCCGGACACGAGTCGTTCAATTTGCTTTCCAAACGAGATCAGAATCGGGCCCTTAGTGTCCAGCACCTTCCCTGACTTAATGTAGTTTGGAGTGGGAATAGTAAATTGTATATATTTACTGTCCAGTACTGTAGTTTGGAGTGGGAATAGTAGATTATATATGTTTACTGTCCAGGTTTTGGATTTCAGTAAATGATGTTTATTGCAATTATAATATATGAAAAATGAAAAAGGTAATAAATAAATAAAAAGATTTACATTTAATTTTTTAATTTATCTTTATTGAAAAAATGAAAAAAGCAATTTAATTCATTTTACTTTATGTATATTTTGTATGCATTTTTCAGAAAGCAAGACAAGAATACATTTTTTTATTTTTTGTAATATACCATATTTTGTTATATTTTAAAATAAATATGTTTTAACACAGTAATTAATTTACATTTTTTATAGTATATAATGCAAAAGTTTGGAAACATACATTTTTTTCAACTGTAAAAATATTCAATTGAGTTTTTTGCATACATATATGCATTTCATATTGATTTTGTAAAAGTTATACAATTTGTCATTTTTTATAATATAATAAATAATTGTATACAGTGTATATTATTATTTGATATATATTTTCTAAACATTTTTGTGTAATAATTTCTTTTTGTTTTATATGTAATATTTTTGATATTAAATAATATATTTTTATATAATATTTAATGTATGAGAAAATAAATGTTACATAGGGGCTGATTAGGATGGCGGGAAGACTTTCGTCCACCCGCAACCCTATCGGAAATGATGTCGGGGTCCTGTGCTGGACACTAAATGTCGCAATGCCTATACATTGCATTGCGGCCGGTGCTGCTGGCCGCAGCACCCGCCACAATCCAGAATAGGGACACCTGACATATCCCTGCACTATGTGGCAGGCACCATGCGGTGCCTGCCACATGGTGCAGGGATATGTAAGGGGGATATGTAGGGATATGTATTTGTAGGGGGGCACCATAGGTGCCTCCTAGTGCCCATATCAGAGTGCCAGAGGGAAGGGGGGGCCGCTACAGTCCACCAAAGTCCCTTTCCGCCTGCCTTTTCATGGTGGTGAACCCGCCATGAAAGGTCCGGCGGAAAGGCACATCGTTATGCCTACAGCGGTGCCTGGCAGGCACCGCCACTATTGTAGGCATTACTCTGCCTGCAACGCACCTGCGGGCTCAAGGAGCCCGTCGGATGCGTGGCGGTCAGTCTTGCTGTCCGCCAACAAACCGCCCGCCATCCTAATGTGGGGGGCGGGAAACTTGCTTTGGATAGCGCTGAGACCGCCACTGATGGGCTGTCAGTGGTGGTCTCACTGCCATCCTACCAGGCCCCATAGTTTGGAAAGTACTGTGTAATAATACATTTTTTGAACACATTATAACGTTTTTTATATTTTTATAAACATTAAATAATAATTTGTAATAATAAAAAGATATGACATATTTTTTAATGTATAGTAAAAAATATTATGTATGTTGTAATATTTATTACTATATATTGTACAATTTTTAACATAAGATAAAAAATATTTTTTCAATTTATAACATTGATGTGTATTTCTAATATATTTTAATATTTAAGGTATTCATTTTACATTGAGGTCAATGGGGAATAGTATTTTTGTTTGTTTAATTAGGTGG
The DNA here is from genome assembly GCA_963921515.1 of Calotriton arnoldi. Lineage (NCBI taxonomy): Eukaryota > Metazoa > Chordata > Amphibia > Caudata > Salamandridae > Calotriton > Calotriton arnoldi. Next base: position 2,157,478 of record CAWUFW010001341.1, read on the forward strand.
CCATTTTTGTTTTCACTAACTTGTATTTTTTAGTCTATCTGTGTTCTTTTTTGGTCGTTTCTAACTGGAGACGCTCGCGGTTGGAAGCTGCGTCACATCGGTTAAGGTAAGTTTATTTTAATTAATTTTTAATGTAATTTAAGAGTAGGGGGAAGGTAGTTGGGTACAATTTAGGGTTTCTACGTTGGGTTTTTGGTTGTTGCGTAGTGTACTAGTTAGGTTATTTTATTTGAAGTACGGTTAGTGCGTCATAAACTTAGTGTTATAGTGGAGTGTTAGTTATATGTAGAGTAGTATGTGTTGAGGAATTGTAAGTATGTTTCTGTTAATTTTATAGTATTATTAGTGTATGTTTGTGTGGGAGGGATTTGTGTTTTTGTTTACAGGTACTGTTCGTTGCAGCCTTGGCGTTGGCAGAAGGTTTCGTTTTATTTTATTTTTTAAGGAAATGTGTATTAGTTACGAGTAAACGAATAATTATTTTACATTTCCTTTATTTTTCGCGTATTCATGGAGTGTATCTTTTTTTAAATCTATTTTTCAGGTTTTTTATGGTTCAACAGTATGGAGATTGTGTCGGAGGATTTGGTTTTGGACAGTTGTATTTTTCCATTTTTTTGCGGGGTTTTTTACATTTAACTGTTGGATTTTCCACAACTTTGGATTTTTTACCTGCTGTGTGTATGAAATTCTTCATCTACGAAATAGTAAGTAATTTTATATTATTTATAGTGGGTGGGAAATGTTATATATACATTTGTTATTGCTATTTATTTTAATGATATGTTTATATTTGTTTTCGATTTAGGTAGGATTATTATATATTTCGTTGTTTGTTGTGTTTTTTGATGAAATCCATGTTTTTAATATTTTTTAAGATAAATAATATTTTTATGTCAAATATTTTTTTTTTATATAAATATATTATTTGACATATTTATATTTTATATCTTAAAAATAATTGTAAAGTTTAATTAGGAATTACATTTTCAGATTGGTGCTTTTTATGTAGGTGTGGGAATTATTTAGAGTATGGATTTTGCTATGTTTTTTAAGTATTCTAGTCCTTTAGTGTTTTGGTAGAGCCTTACTTTGAATTGTAAATGCTCATACATTGCTTTAGTTTGTTTTGTTAATTTAGGACATAGGGGCCGATTACGATGCCGTAGTAAACGGCTCCGACCCTCGGTCAGAGCCGTTCCTTTGACATCATAATGAGCTGTTTGCATTCATTTCCGACCGACCCATTTGGATGGAGTCGGTCGGAAAGGAATCCGAACTGGATTTCTGAATGGCTTCTGATGGGCTCGGAGAGCCCGTCTTTCATTCGGAAAGCCTCCAGTAATCCCAAGGGAGGCTCTTTCTGCCTGAGGGATTACAATGTCAGATTCCAACAGCCTTTCTATGCCGGCCTTTCCGACACAGAAAGGCTGTCGGAAGTCGACTTTGGGGGCCCCCAGCAGGGCCCCCATGGGTGCACGGCCTCCCGTTGGAGGCCGAGGGGGAACCTATGGTGCCCCCCTGTTGATCCCTGCACCCCCTGGCAGGCACCTCAGGGATGAACTGCACCTCTTCTCTTTACAATGAGAGCATGCATTCCAGTTGGAATGCATGCTCCCATTGTAAAGAATAGGCGTGCGACCGAACAGTTCGGTCACATCCTAATTGCTGGGTTGGGACCACCGACAGGAGGTCGTCCGGTCCCAGTACCGAATCGATGTCGGATGGACTCAGGTCTGTCCGACATCGAAATCGGGCCCATAGTTGTGTTACAGATTGCTCTAGTCTTAGTTGTTGCTAGTTTTGTTCTTTTTTTGGATCGATTCTAGTAATTTATGTTGGGTAGGTTGTGTTCTTCCCATTGCGGATCAGAAGGCATTATGCCATCCTTCCACTGCGTTATTAGTTTTTGCTTCCTGAGCTAGGGTACTGTTGTACACATACCACCATGTAATGTGGAATTTTGCTTGTCTTCTATGTACAGACTTATGCAGTCTTCCTACACAGGTGTCCTCGAAATAGTCTAGTAGGGGACTTAGTTTATGTTCATTGGTTTGGAAAGAGGGGCTTTCACTTAAAAATTGTAATGTTCAGCAACTTCTGTTATTGGGACGTAGGCTAGTGCAATTAGTTTTTTTATTTCATATGCAAAGTTGCTGTTAGTTGCATATTCTACACTAAAGGCCCGATTACGATGCGGTAAGAAATGGCTCCGACTGTCGGTCGGAGCCATTCTTACCACATCGTAATATCCTATTTGGAATAATTTCCGACCGACCCATTTTGATGGACTCGGTCGGAAATTATTCCAAACAGGATTTCTGAATGGCTTACAACAGGCACAGAGAGCCCGACCGCCATTCAGAAGGCCTTCAGCAATCCCTCGGCCGGCTCTTTCCGGCCGAGGGATTACAATGGCAGTTTCCCACTGCCTTTCTGTGCCGGCCTTTCCGACACAGAAAGGCATTGGGAAACTGTCTTTGGGGGCCCCCAGCAGGGCCCCCATGGGTGCAAGACCACCGAATCGCTGCCTACAGGGCACCTTGGTACCCCCATGTTGATCCATGCACCCGGTGGCAGGCACCTTGAGGTGCCTGCCACGGGGTGCAGGGAGGAACTGCACCTCTGTTCTTTGCTATGAGAGCATGCATTGCGTTTGGAATGCATGCTCCCATAGCAAAGTATAGGATTGCGACCGAGCAGGGTTCGGTCGCATCCTAATAGCTGGGCTGGAACCTACGACAGGAGGATGTTCGGTTCCATTTCCAGAGCGATGTCGGACGGACTCCGGTCCCTCCAACATCACAATCGGGCCCTAAGGGTAGAATTTTGAAGGTGTCTCCATATGCTTTGATTAAAATGGTAATAGCAACCTTATATTGCTGGGTGAGGGTAATTTTTCAGGATGGCTTGTATCATTGACTGTTCAAAGTCAATGATAATTTTTTGGGGGTAGTAGTTATTAGTTTCTTGCATTATTTGTGTTAGCTACATAGGTAGTTGTTTGTTTGTTAGGTAATGCATAAATGAAAGGGTTGTTGCTATTGTGGTAATGTCCATGGATTGTGTATAATTGGAAAAATGGTTTGGGACATATTTTAAATGTACCATCCATCATCCATGTTTCACAAGATTTAAGTTTTAGTAGGTTTGTGGGAGTTGCAAAGATTAAAATTCTCTTTTCATTAGATGTATTATCATAAAGAAGGAACTGTTCTTCGTTATGAGTTAGAGTTAGTTCAAGTGGTATTTGAACTTCACTGAATGTTTTTGGGACTGGTGGGGTGTCAGTAGTAGCTTTTTTAGTTCTAGCAATTAATCTTTTTAAAGTTGAGATTGAGGGTAATTGTCCTGTTACATGTTCAGGAACTCGGGGTCGGATATCCTTTGGTATTTCTGTTGAGAGTTTCTGAGAGCTGGTACTAGCCTCTTTAAGAGTTTCTAAAACATCTCTTGCTCCTATCTCTGCTATGTTAGGGGGTGGTTATGCTCTTTCACATTTATTACAGTAGTTTCCCTTGTTGCTGCCCTCCCATAACATGCATTGGAATAGAATCGAAATTTGCCTAGCATATGTAACGGTAAGTTTCAATTCTATTAAGGACACGGAGGCGAGGATTATGCTTTTCTTTCCACGCTTTAATTAATATACCAAAAACACAGCAGCCAGAAAAGCACTAAAATTCATTTTTTGTTCCAAGTATAAGCAATATAAAGAGAAAAACAACGAAGTCCAACAACGGAACTACAAATCCCATGAGTCCATATGGGGATATGATAGTATAGTCCTTCTATAGTGTCAGTACTGGATAGATAGGACTTCCATCTTGTATAATCCCCCTCTTTCTTCGCGTGAGCACGCCAACCGATCACTGGTCCTGTTTTGAACCGTCATTCCCTAGAAGAGAGGGACAGCACGTAAGATTCCAAGAGACTTAATTTGACTAAGATCACATTGACAATGAACCTTGAACAAACAGTGCACTTCAAGGAAAAACTGAAACTTTATTACTTACTCAAATACGGGTGGGTTCACACCAGGCAGGTGCCTCGGGCGGGATAATCCTCGCCTCCGTGTCCTTAATAGAATTGAAACTTACCGTTACATATGCTAGGCAAATTTCGATTCTATGGCAGGACCGGAGGCTCAGATTATGCTAGTTCAAAGCTTACTTACCACCAAATGAGCAATATCCACCACAGGTTTGAAGTAACACCGTTTAAAGGTGGAATCAGAAGACCAGTCCGCTGCTCGCATTAGGTCTTCTAACCGAGCTCCAAGAGAAAAAGCCTTAGAGGCCATTGCGCCCCTGGCGGAATGAGCTCCAAACAACCTTGTGTCAATGCTAGCCTCCTGCATGACCCATCGCACCCACCTGGCTATAGTGGGGGAGGAGACCGCTTTGTGCGGTTTTCTTAATGCAATGAGAAGTTGTTGCTCGCCCGGAGGGCGAAATTCAAGAGTCATGTCCTCATAAGCTTTCAGACAATTCACCACACAGAGCTTAGGGACATCCGTAAAAGCTGGGTAGGAAATCGATCGGGACGACAACTTAGTACGTCGGCCCACTGTAAAAACAACCCCGTCTGGGGAGAAAACTCTTGCTGTAATATCCAAAGCGCGAACGTCAGATACCCTGCGACAGGAAACTAGACATAAAAGCATGGCTAGCTTGGCTGAAAGCTCTTTCAATGAAAGATACTTATTGGGTTGCCAAGAAAGAAAAAGGTTTAAAACCAAATTGACGTCCCAGAGAGCTGAATACCGTGGCTCCGGGGGCAAAGATAGGCGAATGCCCCGCAAAAGCCGACAGACAAACGGATGTTCCCCCACCGGGGTCCCATCCACCGGGCAAGGTGCTGCCGAAATCGCAGAACGCACGGCATTAATAGACCGGTACGCCAGTCCGTCTGTTGCCAACTCGGCAAGGAAGTTTAGAATGGGAACGACGCCTGCGACCACGGGATCCAAGTCCCGTCGAAGACACCAACGCATCCATTTGGTCCACGCAGATCGATAGCGCTTTGAGGTACTGTCTGCCCAGGCCTTTGATAAGAGCGTCTGAGCCGGTTCCGAAAGGCCTGGGAGCGACCACCGGCTCCTGAAAGCCTCCATGCCATGAGGCGGAGAGAGCCTTGGAGAATGAGGTGATGTTGTTCTCCGTCCGGATTGCGAAGAAGATGAGGGAGCAGGGGGAGTGGGATTGGAGAATCCCAAGAAAGTTCCAGAAGAACTGGAAACCAAACTTGAGACCTCCAATATGGCGTCACCATTACCAGGTCCCCTCCCAGGTTTCGGATCCGGGCTGCTGCTCTGACCACCATCGAGAAAGGAGGGAATGCATAACCCTGCTCCTGACTCTAGTCCTGGAGGAATGCATCCGTGGCCTCCGCTAGGGGGTCCGGCCTCCAGCTGAAGAAACGCGGAAGTTGATGGTCGAGGCGAGACGCAAAAAGGTCTACCGAGAAAGGACCCCAGAGGTTGTTCAACCAGTTAAAAACTTGAACCTCTAGCTTCCAGCGGCTGGAGTCTCTGAGGTACCTGGAGTGCCAATCCGCTAGCTGATTGACTCGACCTGGGAGATACTCCGCTGTCACGGAGACTTGCTGAGCAAGGCAATATTCCCAAAAGTCCTTTGCTAGGTCCGCCAGGGCTCTGGAACGAGGGCCTCCCAGGCGATTGACGTAACGGACCGCCGAGACGTTGTCCATCTTGAGCAGGACACATGAACTGGCCTGATCCTTGGTCCAGCAGCGAACTGCAAACGACCCCGCCAGGAGCTCCAGGCAGTTGATATGCAACTTTTGCTCCTCTGACGACCACGCGCCGCCGGAGGAGAATTGTCCGCAACGGGCGCCCCATCCTGATCTGCTGGCATCCGACTCGATGACTAAGTCCGGAGTTGAACCGAAGATAGCTCGGCCGTTTCAGGCCTCCATGTGGGCGAGCCACCATGACATCTCCTCCTTGACGTCCGTGGCGAGGGGAACTTTTTGATCGTAGGATAGCCCTTTCCTGAGGTGATACGCTTTTAGGCATTGCAAGGCACGGTAATGAAGGGGCCCTGGAAAGATTGCCTGAACTGATGAGGAAAGAAGACCCACAACCCGGGCAATCTGACGGAGAGAGGTGTGAGTCTTGGCAATGGTTTGTCTCAAAATGTGACAGATTTTTGCCATCTTCCGCGATGGCGGACGGAGTCCACGACAAAGCCGAGGAAAACCAGCCTCTGAGACGGGGAAAGGACTGATTTTTCGCCGTTGATGACGAAACCGAGACTCTCGAAGAGGGAAATCGTCATCCGCAATTGAGCCGTTAGCTTTTGAGGGCATTGGGCCATGAGAAGGATGTCGTCTAAGTAAACTATCATCCGCATGCCCTGACTTCTTAAAAATTCTATGACCGGGTGAAGCACCTTTGTGAAACACCAGGGTGCTGATGAAAGCCCGAATGGAAGGGCGGTGAACTCGTAAACCTGACCTCTCCAGCAAAACTGGAGGAACCGTCGATGCGGAGGATGGATTGGGACCACCAAATAGGCATCCTTTAAATCCAGCCTGACCAACCAATCGTTGGGGAGGAGGACATCCCGGAGGAGATGAATCCCCTCCATCTTGAAGTGTCGGTAGACCAACCACCCGTTGAACTCTTTGAGGTTGATCACCGGACGTCTCCCCCCATCGGGTTTGTCCACTAAAAAAATGTTGCTGAGGAAGCCGTTGAGGTGCCGAGCTGATCGACAAACGGCCCCCTTCCTGAGTAGTGCGGCTACTTCTTCGTCGATCAGCTGGGCATCGGCAACGGAAAAAGAAATGGGGTGTGGCAGCGCCTGCTGCTGCGGGAGATCGTAAAATTCTATATGAAAACCTTTGACGGTCTGTAAGACCCAAGCATCCGATGTGATCTCCGCCCAAGCATCCTGGAAAGCCGCAAGGTGACCTCCAATACGCACTTGCTCTGCAGGTATAACACTTACCGCTTGTCTGGCCACCGCCAGAGTTGTTTTTGAAGCCGCCCCGGCCTCTGAAGCGTTGCCCCCTGGTGGGGTAAAAGTTGGTATAATTGGCTGAGGAGTTATACTGCCCTCGCCCGGAGCCTTGTCCCACGTTACTGTTCTGCTGACCGCCACGGCCGGTCGCTCGGCCCCTTCCGCGACCGGCCCCTTGGGAAAAACGAGTGTTAAAGACCCTTTTTATATTGGACTGGGCCTTGTCCAAGGATGTAAAAGTGGCTACAAACTTGCCCAACTCTTTTACGAAAGGATCTCCGAAGAGACCCCCTTGAGCCACCGCGCCTGCCTCAGAAGAGGCCAAATCGCCCAGCTTTGGGTCAAGCTTAATCAAAAGGGAGCACCGGCGTTCGGTTGACAGGGCGCAATTGGCGTTACCCATAAAAATTACTGCCCTCTGCGCCCAGTTTGAGAGAGCATCGGGGGAAATAACAGAGCCCGTCACCTTAGCCTCCTCTGCCATATCTAAAATCTTAGTTAAGGGTCCTATGGTGTCCAAGAGCTTATCCTGACAGGAGCGCCAGGAACGATCAATTCCCTTACGGGGGTCCTTCATATATTTGCCGAGGAAAGTAGCTATTTTTGCATCAAGTTCTGGAGTAAGGGCTACTTTCCCGTCCAGTGTGGGTCGTGGACACTCCGCCCGTAGACAACCCCTTGCCTCCTTTTCAAGCGGCTTGCGGAGACGGCCCTCCACGAACTTAGCCACTTTATCACCAGGTGCCCAGGCTGCTGAACGCGGGTGAACAATGTCGTCCGGGTTAAGCATACCCGAGTCATCCTGAGGCAACGTGGCCGTCGTACTGGCCGGGCGCCAAGAACGCGAAGCCCCATCCTCATCGTCTGTTTCCGCCGGGGAACCACCATAATTAGACGGGGAACCAGGAGCAGTAGAACTCTGAGGCGTTGGGGGTGGCGCAGGGGAAAGTGGAACAGTTTTTGCCAAGAAAGCGCTTCTCAGGCGCTCAAAGGCATCCTTGTCCACTCCCTGCACCCCATCCAAGACCCCCTCATCACATAACCTCTTAGGCGGAGGAGGGCCCCCCTCAAGCAAAGGAGTGGAAGCAGGGTTGACAGGCCCTAGTTGAGCTTGCGCCAATCCTGCGCATTCGGCAATAATGCGGTTGAAAAGCCGCTCTTCCATGGGGGCCACCACCTCAGTGACGCACCTAAAGATAGAGCTGTCCACTGCTTCAAAGAAATCGTCGTCTAACGGAAGGTACTGACTGGACTCTTCCTCCTCGTAGTAAGCACCCTGTTCCATCTCTCTACCGTGTCAGGTAGCAAGACTATAAGGCAAAACAAAGGAACAATACCTTTAACAGGGTAAAGGAGCCCCTGCAAATGATGTGGCAGACTAAGGCTGAACCTTTTGTGGGCAGGCCTGAGGACTGCAAGATTATTGATGCGGAACAAAGCCGGTAGGGGCTGCACCTTCCCCGAGCGCGCTGGCCCTCAAAAGTTGACTAGGCCGATCCGCCACCCGGCGCGCTCGTAACGCTGGCAAAACTGTGCAAACCTGCCCGAAGGCGATTATGCGGTAAAACCGCAAGTACAGACCCAGTGGGCGTGAAATGAGGGAATTGTGACAGTACAGACCCCTAAGGGCGTAACAGTGTGGCGGCAAGGGGACAGGCTCCGGCGACTCGCCTCAACGCAGCGCGGCTCCTCAACTGAGGGAAACCGTGCCGCGAGAGCAGCGAAACGCAAGAGCTCCCCCTAGCGGGCGGGAAACACCGCCGCAGGTGGGCCGGCCGCGTAAGAGCGCCGCAACGCTCCCGCGGCCGTAAGGGGAATCTGAGAAGAAAATAGACAACCACAGAATTGTACACATACGCTCCCCTCAATAACAATAGCCCAGCCCACTCTTTGCTGCATCGAAAAAGCACAGAATCCAAGTGAAAACACACAATATAGGAAGGTGTAAAAATATGGACTTAACTGGCTGCGAAGCAGCGAAGAAAGAGGAGTATTATACAAGATGGAAGCCCTATCTATCCAGTACTGACACTATAGAAGGACTATACTATCATATCCCCATATGGACTCATGGGATTTGTAGTTCCGTTGTTGGACTTCATTGTTTTTCTCTTTATATTGCTTATACTTGGAACAAAAAATGAATTTTAGTGCTTTTCTGGCTGCTGTGTTTTTGGTATATTAATTAAAGCGTGGAAAGAAAAGCATAATCTGAGCCTCCGGTCCTGCCATAGAATTTAGTGCATTTCCAATTAATCTTGTCAGCAGTTTGTTTCTCTTGGGTGTAGACATATACCATGTAGCATAGTAAAAGTTTCCCTTTTTGCGATGTTATGAATTTAGCACCTTCAGTCATTTTGATATTTGAACTGTGAAATTTATTTAGAGAATGTTAAATATATTTTACATGTATTTATTTTATTAAAAACAGTAAAATAAATTTAAAAACTTACCTGTTTGGTATTGCAGATAATGTTGGCTTTTGTGAAGTTTTCTGTTTTGTCTTTGAGGCAGTGCTTGGATTTTTTTCTGTTGAAGAAAAATACATTTTTATTTAATTTGTTTAACAGTATTTTTTTATTTTGGGGAGTGGGTATTTAGTGGGGTTTTCTGATTGGGAGTTTTAGTTATTGGATTAGTATTTTTATAATTTATACTTACTTTCTTTGGAGGAGTCTCTTGGATGTTGTTTGTAGTTAGTTGAGTGTAGTTTGGATATTCTGTAGAGGAGATATAGTTTATAAGAAGATTAGGTTATTTGTTTAGTTTGTTTAAGATTAGTTTAGTTTTATTTTGTTACATTATTAAATAAGGGGCAGACTACGATGGCGGTGAGACCGACACCGACAGCCCGTCGGTGGCGGTCTCACCACCATCGTAAGCAAGATTCCCGCCCGCCATATTGTAATGGCAGGCGGTTTTTTGGCGTTAGGAAAGACCGACCGCCACGCATCCGACGGGCTGCTTGAGCACGCCGGTGCGTCAGAGGGAGTTGTATTCCCTACAATGGTGGCAGTGCCTGCCAAGCTCCGCTGTAGGGATTACAATGTCCTTTTCTGCCCGCATTTTCATGGTGGGTAACCTGCCATGAGAAGGCAGGTGGAAAGGGACTTTGGGGGCCTGTAGCGGGCCCCCCTTCACCCTAGCTATGGATTGTGGGGGCACCTATGGTGCCCCCTACATATTACATATCCCTCTACCATGCCGTGCCTGCCATGCAGGGCCAGACTGGGAACCGAAACCGGCCTTGGCAAACTGCTCTGCTGGCGCTGGGGGGTTTGGTGGCCAAGCTGTTTGCTAGGGCCGGTTTCGGGCAACTTTGTTACAGCAGGCCGATATTGCCGGCCCCCATAACAAAAATGCCCCCCAGGGGCCCAAAACCGGCCCCCACGCTGGCGGCCCACCTGGGAAACGCGCGGTGCCCGCTACGTCCAGTCCAGCCCTGCTGCCACGTAGTGCAGGGATATGTAATGTATCCCATTTTTGCATTGCGGAGTGTGCTGCAGCCAGCAACACCCGCCACAATGCAAAATATAGGCATTGCCACTGCCGTGGTGGCGGCCGCATTGTAATGCCTCTGTCGGGACTGCCGACAGCCTGTCGGGCGGTCCCATTTATGACAGGCTGGCGGGCGGCCAAAAGTCCTCCAGCCATCCTAATCAGCCCCTAAGTATTATATTTTACTTACTTTGTAAAGTTAAATTAGATGTTGTAGATGTGGCAGTGTGATGTTCTTGAAGAAATCCGGCAGAGATTTTGACTCTTCTGGTTTTTGCTTGTATAATACAGATTGAAGTTGATTTTTGGTTTGTTTATATATTGTTTATTTAATTGCAGTTTCATTTTTATTGGTTTATTTAATTTGTAGTTATTTTTCATTGATTTTTGTAGCATGGGTCTAAATTGTTTTGGCAGTTGTTTCATTATTTGACAAACGTGAATTAATGTTAAGTTATGGTTTATTGTGTTACATTATGTGTATATTTAGTAATATGTAAGTATTTATTTATAAGGTAATAATGTAGTAAATTATATAAAATATTTATTTTAATGTAGTTACTTTGTTTATTAAATGTATTTATTTAATGATGAAAGTTAGGTTAAATATTGTGTAGTGGTGTTTTATTTTAGCATTGAAATGATTTTCAGTTAGTTTATTATTTTGTGTGTGTGTAGACTATTGTCTATATTTTTTAATATTATATATTGTGTTATTTTTATTATTTTTAAGGTGTCAATATTTGTGTGTGTGCGATAATTATGTGGTCTATATTTTTGTTTTCGATATTTTTGTATGTTTATTTAATGATTACGATATTTTTGTTTACGATATTTGTGTTTTTGAGATTAGATTTATCGGTGTTTTTCTAGCGATATTTTATTATCGTTATTTGTGTATTTTCTTAAATAATTATAGAATGGCGATATTTTTGTTGTCGATATTAGTGTGTCGATAATTTTGTTGCTCGATATTAGTAGTGTTGATAGTATGTCAGTGATCCCAGTTGGATTGGATTGCCTATATCTGTGTGCTAATTAGAAGTAACTGAAATGAATGTTCATGTGTGTAGTCGAGTCTAGGCTGAGACTAATTTGAGTTTGTCAGAGAGGTAGCACAGCCAAATCGGCTATGCGCCTGCCTCGCCACACTTGTGGAGTTTCTGCTCTATTGAGAGTCAAGAAAGCAATGGGTTTTCATGGGCAGAGCCTCAACTACTCCTCCGCCCCATCAAACTTGTGTTTCTGTTGCTCTATTTAGAATTTGGCGAAACACTAGACTTACACTGACAAAGCCTCAGCTGGCTCCACCAGCATAACTTCTTGACCTGAATACCCAACCACCACTGGGCTATCAGATCATAGTGACTGTAGACCTGCCTTATTTAGGGCTGCAACAATCACTCACTTGAATCAGTCTGACCAGGGACCCTATGGGAGGCATGTCAGTTCTAGTCAGGAAAGTGCAAAATTACTCCCATGTGCAGGGAAAAGTGTCTCTGGATAATTTTTTTTTGCTCTCTGAAAACAAACTCTTGCTTTGGAGCTTATTTTCAGGAACAAGAAAGTTAGCAGACCAGGAGCATCAGAGATGCATACTGCTCAGCTTCAGGAGCCACCACACTTTCAACCTAACGCCTGTAGTCAAAATGTCAAGAGATTCAACCCACTGAAAAGGTGAAGGCTTAGGACTGAAGTTACAGACAAGTTTTAGGAAAATAAAGTTTGCCAACAGACTGACCGGAGGCAAAAAGGCCAAACATATAGGAAACGGTCTGAGGCAGATATAGAGAAGAGAGTAATCTGACAAAGCAAGAGCAAGGAGAACTCTGGGTGGATTACAAGGTTCCTGGAAGTCCTGATGGGGCCCGTAAAAGAGTTATTGGCTCCATTAGGAATTACAAGGTCGGCAATAAAATTGTGGACATGATACGTTTCACCAAAGAAGTCAGTAGCCAAAATCTCAGTGCAAAACTATGTTGGAGGGGAATGAGAACTTACTGGGCGCAGGGTTGGTCTAGCAAGGCATCAACCTTCAGATGGGTGCAAGGAGCTGTCTGCATTTGCTTTATTCAGTCATTGCCTTGCATTGGCTTGCCTTCCTCTTCCTGTGTTTATCCCTCCCCTGGAGCATAGCCTCTTAGCCATCCTTTTATTGTCTGACTTATATGCTTTCACTGCTCACTCTTAGGGAACTACTTTTTGTATTTGTGGTTATGCTCTCCATGAGAATGCATGTGTTTTCCAGCTCTCTCCCTTGTGTGCCCCCCACCACATGGTCAATGTTTCTCTCTTCCTCCTGTGCTGCTGATTCTCCCTCTCTCGTATGGTTCTCCTCCACCACTCCACCAAGCTCCTTGATGCTCTATCTTCGTGCTTATCCCCTCGCCCTGTATTGCTCTTTCCCTTGTATGCTTCTCCCTAGTCCTCCAGGTCTCGCTCATGTGCTACTTTTCCCCTCCTCCCCACACTCTGCTTTATTTTTGTCGAATTCATCCCACCCACTCCTCTATTGTCCTCCCACCCCCATTGTCCTTTTAAAAAATATATTTTATTAAGCGGGCTAGGCTGGAAATTACTGCTGGCCCTTGTATTTAAAAAAAATAATTTTGTACTACTTCAATTTCATTTTTATTAATTTTCCCATCCAACTCAGATCGGTAAATAGCGTAAAAAAGCTGTGCTTCCTTGAGAACGCATGGTCACATATACATCTTCATGCATCCTGGTTGAATGCACCTACAAAAATAACTAATGGCTGCATCATCCCACCTTTTTTTTTTGTTTCTTTTGACCGTACTGCATACCATTGTCAAAAAATGAATGCCTTTTGCTGATGCTATACAGCATGCCCAAAAAGCTTTGGCAGAGGCAATAAGTCCCAAAGACAAGACCTATTCACTTTGCCAATGTTTCTTATTGCATGGAACTATTTTTAAAACACCATCAATCCCCTTTCTTTCCCTCACATCACCCGCTCAACCCCTGCTGCTATGGGCCAACAACCCCTTCCCCATCCAGCAACAAGCTGGCATCTGCTGATGGAGCTAATCTGTGGCTCATTCAGGTAAATTGCAGGAGATGTTTCTGTTCAAATGCTAGTCACTGCTCTGATGTAATAACCTGTGAACACAAAAGTATCTCCCAGCTGCCTCATTTTATTTACCAGCAGCAGCTTTTCTTTATGTCCATCGCGCCACTCCAGCAAATGCCGGCTCTGAATGGGGAACTAGAGGCAGATCTGATTTTTCCACTGACACTGTAATTCCTCTTTTCTCAGGAGAGCCTCAGGGTCCCACTTATAATCTCCATTACCTACATCGCCTCTGAGTTACTAGTAATCTCGGGACAGGTAAGTCTGGAGACAAACTCAAATGGGCTGGTAACCAAGATCTCATAACACAGCCCTAGGTGTGGTCAATGTGCCCGGGGAATTGGATGACTACATGTACATCACAGTACGTAAGTGTTATCAAAATCTTTATTTGGCCATAATGCAAATTTAATACATGACTTCTGTATTCTACTGCTTGCCTCAATGCTAACAAAGGCAAAGGGCCTCATTACGATATCGGTCAGAAAGCATTACAACCGACTCAGTGTTGGAATGGGTTCCGACCTACTCGGGTTCGGGGAGTCCGACCGACCGATTACGATGGTTCCGAACACCGGTCGGTCGGTTCAATGGGAGCCTGTGTTCCGACTGACAACACAGGCTCCCATTGAAGAAAGGGGTGATTGCGGAAAACTGTGCATCCTGTGATGGGCACCCCATGGTGCCTGCCACACTGTGCATGGTTGCAAAGAGGGCCCCATGGGCCCCAAAGGGAGGACACTGGATGAAGAGGGTCCTGCTACGGGCCCCTAAAGTCGGATTCTGACAGCCGATCCATGTCGGAAAAACCGAGTTGGAAAGGCTGTCCGAATCCGACATCGTAATCGGTCGGTCGGAAATGTTTCCGAGTCGGTTGAGGGCCATCATTTTTTACTATTACAACAAAACTGACACATTATATAAAATCTTTTATGCTCTAACAATTTAAATTAAAAAAAAAAAGAATTTTTAATACCAAAAAATGTTAAAATCATTATTTTTTTTTTATGTTTTCTTCCCCCCAAAAACTTTTTTCAACATTTTTTGAAAATATAAAAATAAATTCAACTTTACTCTTTTTTTATTTCCTGGAAAAAACGTTATTTTAAACAAAATAAATGTAAAATACTGTTAATTATTTTTAAAAATTCGATAAATAATGGCATAATTGAAATATAATTTTTAAAATAAGAAAAATTATTGTATACAAAATAACATAAAAATACTCAAAATATAATATATTTTTTTTAATTTAAATTTTAAAATTCATATATCAACATTACCAAAATAAACTAATACAAATTTATTCACCATTAATATAAACAGAACTATACTTTTTTACTTTTAAAATATTTAAAAAATCACATTATTGAAATAAAAGAATAATAAAAATAAATTAAATTGTAATGCAAAACCCAAAAGCCAAACAAATAAAAAAATAAAAAATATAGCAGTATTTTCTACAAATACTGAAATTTTTAAATTAACCCAAAATCTTCTGGAAAAAAATAAAAACAACACAGCATAACAACCTACTAACTATATTTAAAAAAATTCAAATTATCAAAATTTCTAAATTTTATCAAAATGTTTTGAAAAAACATACAACTAAACCAATATTTTAAATATCTTCAAAATTTAAAATTTTAAAATTTCAATTTTAAATTTTACTTGTAAATAGCAAAAATACAAAAAAATACTATTTTCTAAAATTAATCTCACGGACATTATACCCTGTAAACCCCAAATAGGTAAAAATATATATTTTTTATGTAATATTAATTATATTTTTTTCTCCAAAATATTTAACAATATTTTAAAACACTCCCCACCCGTATCCCCTATAAACCCAATATCCTGATCCTAAAAACAGTAAAACAACATTAAAATTTAAATATTAAAATTAAATTTTTTAATTAAATATTAAATATATTTTAAAACACTTCCCACCCTTATCCCCTATAAACCTAACATCCTGCTCTTAAAAACAATACAAAAATATTTTTGTTTTTATAAAATTTAAATATTTGAAATTTAGTTTTTATATTTTAAAACACTCCCCACCCTTATCCCCTATAAACCCAACATCCCACTCCTAAAAACAATTAAAAAAATCTTTTTTTTTTTTAAAACAAATTTAATATTTCAATTTTTTTAAATATTTTAAAACACTTCCCACCCTTATCCCCTATAAATCCAACTTCCCGCTCCTAAAAAAAGTATTAAACAAAAAAAAATATTACAATTATTAAAGTATTAAAAAAATATATCAATTACTACACTAAATAAAAAAAACTAAACAAACAAAACTATATTACATTAAAATAACGATATTTTTAACAACGACATTTTCTACTTCGATATTTTTGACATCGATATTTAATACAAAACATAAATTCGATATTCTTGACTTCAATATTACATACCACAATATTTTCCAAAAATGATATTTACAACACGATATTTATGTCACACGATATTTTAAATTTGATATTCTGTCTAAATACCGATCCAACAGGTCCAAGATTTGAGCATGGTCTTTCTGGGTCATTCTAGAAAACTTGAATACAGTGCACAGATCAAACAGTGCAAAGGTGCATCACTTGCTTCAGCTGCTCTGGTCTGTTGATCTGGAAACGTACGCTGCATGTGCAGAATTACTTTAAAAATCTTTACCTAATTGGTCATTAAGGGTCACAAAGACTTGGAATGCATATTGACATCCACACTCACCCTGGCTACTTCACTGAAAACAAGCATTGGCAAACCCAAGAGGTCTGGCCTTTTGCAAGCAGGTACAATAGTTATTTTAAATTCTTTATTACAAGGACGTTATAGGAATATAATAAATAAAGTAATGTGCTGTGACTTATACGTGGCCATTTTATGCTTTTAAAAAATAGTGCATTTAAAAATATTCACTGATCTGGCTGTTTTATTGGTGATGTTGTTTAAATAGCAAGCCTTTCGGTTGTGGAATGTTTTTATTCATGACACAAATATTAATAAATCACCACATAACCAAGCACTCAAATTGTTGGCAATTGCAACGTCACATATCACAGTCAGCAACAATGATACAATGTCTCTATAACACTTTTTTTTAAATAGTGTTTATTGACTTTCAATGAAGCGTACACAACTCCAAGAGCAATGGGAGTTATACATATTACATTACGACATCATACTACAATGTAATATCTTATACATTTGTCACGATCACAAATTTAGTATCAGTGTTGCAACGATCTCTTACAGTTTCGTATAACACTATTAACATAACGATTAAACTTGATAGCGTCTGTCGTGCACCAGTGGACGCACCCTGGTAAACTGGCAGTATTGGTCATAGTATTTTGTGCGCAGGAGTGTGATTAGCAGCTTGTGGTCAGTGAGGTTCAGTCTAGTCACGCATGGTGCCCAGAAGAGGATTTGATGCTGACGTGCCTTTGTGGATACATGGGTGCAACATGGCATTTTTTTCATCCTGTATAGGTCGAGGGAGTGACAGAAGAGAAAGGGGAGGAAGAGTGTACATTAGTATGGACATGGTCCCCATGAAATGGGTCTCCTTCCACTAGAGATTAATTTGTCCCTAGTAAGATCCCGGGTTGAGGGGACCGATTCAATAAACGTAAGGTACCTGGGGGGTTGGTGGGGGTTGGGCAGCCTGGAATATTGCTGTGGGTCAGCTCGTGTTCGGCCACTAGTGCCCCGCGAAGGTCAGCGAGCCATGAATGTTTATGGGGCACTGAGCTCAACTTTCAGGACATAGCCAGCCTATGTTTGGCTAGTCCCAGCACCAGATCAAGGAATTTGTTGAGAGTTTTGCATTGTGTGTTGTGTTTGGTGATGCCCAACAGGAAGGGGGAACCTTGTGCTGTGACCTTTATGCCCGTGGCCTCGGAGAGTGTATCAGCCACTGCATTGCAGTACGCTGACAGTTGGGAGAAAGCCCACAACATGTGTATAAACGTTGCGTCGGGATTTGGCATCATGGGCAAGTATCAGGGGAGTTCGCATACATTCATGCCAACCTGTTGGGGGTAAGGTATGTGTGATGGAGGTAGTTGAATTGAGTGTATTTAATAATGGCATTTGTGGAGATAATGTTCGGGAACCCTATACATTGCGCCCACTGCTCATCATTCCGTGTTATTGATAGTGCCACATCCAAGTAATCTCTGAGGGTTATTAAGGGGGATACGGTGTCTGATCTCAGAGAGTTGTATAACATGGTAATTGCACGTTTGCACGTGCCATGTGTTAGTAATGTCTGGAGTAATCTGGATACCTTAGGTTCGTCATGTGTGTTGCCCCATGTCCTGGGTAAGTGGTGGGTAAGTGATGCATACATTAGGTAGGAGCCTGTGGGTATGCCATAGTCGTCCACAAGAGTCTTCAACTCACATAAGGTCGAGTCGGCAAACTAGTCACTCCATGTGGTTATTCCGGCCTCAGACCAGTCCGCCATCTCGGGCGAAGAACCCTGGTAGTGGGGCCAGGGAGTACCCCTAGTGGTAAGTCGGGGCATAGGAAGGTGGCAGTTGCCCTGTCCGTATACAAGGAGTCCAGCAGCTGCGAGCCGTAGACATTAATATGTTTCCCCTCTTCTTTGTGATCACTGTCTTAGATCTGAGCAGCCACTCTAATATCATAGTTTGGCGAAGGCCCTACGCCCAACGTCCCAGTTCGGTGATGTTGCGACCTGCCAACCACTGCATCGACCACTGTAGCTGTGCGGCCATGTAATATTGCTCATAATTAGGGGCTCCCAAACACTCTTCCGTTATTGGCACATAAAGTTTTGTGAGGGAGACTCTAATTCTGGTTTTACCCCAAATTAGAGACGTTAGGGGGCATATTCACAAGGACTTATCTCCGAGTTATCGCAACCTTAACGCATCACAAGTGGAGATAGATTTAACGCCCCATTCACAAGCGGGTGCAAACTGCAGACATCGCCAGTATTCCTGCGATAACTGCCCCACAATTTATCTCCACGGGTGACACCACCAACTAACCCTAATGAGATGCAGAGTAGGCGTTCCCGTGCAAAAACACACGAAAACACCACTACACCACTTTCACAACGAACTGCCAGATCTGCGATGCGAACCAAAAACAGGCGATAAGCCGCGGTAGCACCAGGGAATTAACACCTGCCTTTTGCTGGTGTTAAGCAGGACAACTACCTGCTGCATGAATGGGAGCCCAGCCAAGAGCCACATCTGAAGACCCACAGATGCCATGGAGACAATGATCATGCAGCTCGGAGACCCATGAGGGCCACAACACCCACTGCTACCACCCCCAGGCCCGCCACCACCCCCAGGACCCGACCCGCCCTCCCCCGGACCACCACTGAGGCAGTGTACACAAAGACAGCGGACCCACCGTAAACGCACCAGCCGCACAGACCGAACGCCAGAGGAGGACATTGCCCACTACAGGCCCAAAAGGACAACCATCCCCCGCATCCTGACCCACATCTCCCACCTGCTGACGGTACCAACACAGCGCACAACGAACATCCCTCCGCAGACAAAGCTGCCGGCTGTGCTGCACATGTTGGCCTCTGGTACCATCCAACCCACAAATGCCAGAGTCGGAGGAGTCTCACAGCCAGCCCCATCCAAGTTCATCACACCTGTCCTGGATGCCAACATCAGCCCGGTACCCCAGCACCTCCACCCCACCCACACTGCGCAGGAGCAGCTGGAGAGCAAGCAAGGCTCCCACGCCATAGCTGGATTCCCTCACGTGTCGGGGGCAATCAACTGAACACATGTACCCCTCGTGCCCCCTGCCGACACTGCACACAACTACCTCAACAGAAAGCACACGCATCCCATGAATGTGCAGGCAATAGTGGACCGCCCGGGACTCCTCAACAATGTTGTGGCCAACTCCCGAGGCAGAGTGCATGATTCCTACATCTCCCGACAGTCCATCATCAACCAGCGCTCCCAGGATGGCACCTATGGAAATGCAGTGCTCGTTGGTAAGTCCAAAATGAACACACCACACACCTCCACCCCACAGTCATGCAACTCACGACACTGGCAATGGGCACGCAGCACAACTACATTCAACATGCCACACAACATGCCAACTGACCAGGTACGACAACACGACTACATTGGGAACCTGGGCTTGCCATGCCCACAACCCAGCCACGGCATGGCACCACAGCCACACAATAGCAGGATGTGAGGAGAGGCTTGGAGCAGGCATGTGCGAGAGCGGCAAGTGACTAATGAATGTGAACCTACCCAATGCCAGGTGTGGCGTGGAGGTTCCGGACAGACTTCAGTGTGCAAACCACGGAAATGGCCATGTGGAGATTAACTGCTGGTGCATGGAGTGTAGTGGCCAGTGGATGCTACCATGACCCCACAGGCTGTGGGGCAGAACGCGGAAATGTCGCACGTTACGTCCCCCCCCAGCATGCGCGGGCAGAGTGGGTTGACCCTGCGTACGCCAGGCCTGTGTAGGGGTGTGAATAAAAAGCCTGTCGCACTGGGCGTGGTTCTCATTCGGAATTGCCAGCGCGTCTGCCAGGGCGGCGTCTCTCAGCCCACCACGAGGCCGGCGCTGAGCGCGGCGGGGCCTGCGTCCCTGTGCGCCTGCTGCACCCCGGGCCGCTGGTCGCCAGACCCGTCATGCTTTCCCCAGCGCACCAAGGAGGCTCCGCTCACCTGCCGACACCGGCGTGTGTCAAAGAGGGCCCACCACGTGCCGGTGCAAGCGCCAAGCCCCAGTCCTGCGACCTTTGCAGCCTCCGCAGACCATCGCTGGCCTCCACGACGCTGGCCCACAGTACTCCTTTTTCATTGACATACTCCACCGGCGTCCTCTTCGGCCCAGTTGTGGGCACATGTTGAACTGAGTCGTGAGTTCTGAATGGCAGTGACCAAAGGTCTGTGGCAGCGTCCACATCACTATACTCCCTCCGATCAGTGAAGCCAAGGTCTGCATCACAAGCCTGCGACACGTGGTGCCACTAACCCTGTTCAACGCAAGCCGGCGACACGTTGTGCCACTAACCCAGTTCAACGCAAGCTGGCAACACGTGGTGCCACTAACCCTGTTCAACGCAAGCCGGCGACACGTGGTGCCACTAACCCTGTTCAACGCAAACCGGCGACACGTGGTGCCACTAACCCTGTGCAACGTAAGCCGGCAACACGTGTTGCCATTTACCATGTTCAACGCAAACCGGCGACACGTGTTTGTGGGCCCCTGTAGACTACTGGCTCTGGCCTACACTGCGCTCCAGTAGGTCCCACATATGGAACTGTGTCCTGAGTCTTGAATGGCAGTGACCCCAAGTCCGTAGCAGCGTCCACATCACTAAACTCCCTCCGATCAGTGAAGCCAAAGTCTGCATCACAAGCCTGCGACACGTGGTGCCACCAACCCTGTTCAACGCAAGCCGGCGACACTTGTATGAGGGCTCAGGCCTACACTGCGCTCCAGTAGGTCCCACATGTGGAACTGTGTCCTGAGTCTTGAATGGCAGTGACCAAATGTCAATAGCCGCGTCTATATCACTGAACTCCCTTCGATCAGTGTCCCAGACCCTGCATCGCAAGCACACGACACGTGTCTGTGGGCCCATGCTGACCGCTACACTGCGGTCCAGTGGGCCCACATCCAGCACTTAGTCGTGATTCATGAATGGCAGAGTCCATACCAGTGAACGCACGGAGAGGAGTAAGAGGAAGATGCGGCTCAGTCCGGATGAAAGCCGGATCCTAGTCACGGAGGTGACCGAACACTAGCAACAGCTGACCTGGTGCCACCAACCCTGTTCACCGCAAGTCCGCGTCCCGTGGTGCCACTGAACCTGAACTACGCAGGCCGGTGGGACCATCCAACGTAAGCCGGCGACACTCGGCGAATGGCCCCTGCTGACCGCTGCCTCAGGCCTACACTGCGGTCCAGTAGGTCACACATGTGGAACTGTGTCTTGGGTAAGATGTGGAAGAGTCCACACCATTGGACACGCCTCTTCGCAGGCGGCATCCCCTATCAGCACTGGTGCCACTAACTCTGTGCGCAATGAGTCATGGGCACTTTCTGGTTGGACTTTGGTGGCGTCTGAGTCCATGGCCTGGGGGTTGTCTGCATCATCATCTGGCTGGACCGGACTTGGTGTCCGACTTGTGTCTGTTCCATTCATCTCCACCATAGTGACTGTTTCAGCGTGGTTCTGCCCTCTGCATCATGCCCTGGGGGTACACCTTCCACTGTCCACCGAGACACTCCGCGACAACCCACTTTGTCATCTACGAAAACCTGCTCTGCTCTCGTGACCCTGCCCCAGTGCACCGCAAGTCAGCGGCCCGTGGCGGTAGGCCCGTGCAGGACGCTGTGCATCCGGGGCCACTGACTCTGTGCAGCTCAAGTCATTGGGCCTTTATGGTTGAATGGGTGTGTCCTTAACGATGTACACTGTTGTCGTTTATTGACTGCACCAGGCACTATATTACGGCTGGTGTGCACACACCCCACAGACATCCAACACAGGTGTCACTCGACATGTGAGCCTGCTAATAAAAGTGGCCGGGCGCACGTGCCCGTAGCCATTCCCACCATCAACAAGTGTGTCCGTGTGGTCATTATGTCAGCATGATAGGCCCGAGCCCTGCAACATCACAGTGTGCTGCCTTCAGCGGACGATACCATGTCACCTCAGCAGTGGCTGAGACCTTGGACATGTAGCTTTGCCCGCCCCCCCCTGCATGCACAAGCGGCGTGTGCTGGTCCGGCGTACGTCAGGACAGCGCAGGGGTGTGCTGATTCGGCAGGGGGATCAGGGCGTGGCTCTGGTCTGGCCTTGAGCAGGAAGTGCGGTAAGTGTGTCTCTGTGTTGGGGTGTTGTCGCCACCAGGACCACAGTAGTCGATGTTGCAATGTAGCATGCACCAGGAGGGCGGGCCCGCACGTACGGGGAAATGTAGGAGCGCAAGACCGCTCGGGGTCTTGGCACATGCATGCCAAGTGTTATGTGTATCAGTCCTGCGGCTGCATAAGTCAGTTGCCAAGCCTCAATCGCAGCGCGATCACAGCCAGCCATGGACTGTACACCTGTGTCCGTCCTGTCCAGACCATTGGCCTACACTCACGTGGCCGTACACCCTCAAAGGCCAGCTTCACAGTGTTGTTGACATGCCGCTGGACATGCGCGGACAGTCATTACAATGGTGTGCCGTAGGAGTGCACGTGATACAACCACGCAGTGCACACAAGTGTGGGGGCTCGTGGGAGGGAGGAGCAGCTGTGAGGCAACGTAACACACAGTGAGGCCGCTCATGTGCCACGTGCTGGGCATATCATCCATGATTCCCTGGGTCGCAGACATCCCACCACACCCACGACAGGCCTCTGTACATCTCCTGTATGCATGCAGATGGTGAAGTTACTGTAGGGATGAAAGGTCCTTTGTCTGAACTATCAGGCGGTAGCACATCTGCAGCTCCGAGCTGGGACTTGCATTTGGCCAGCACCCCCTGACAGATACAATAGCATTTGCTTGCGACTCCCACACTACGCACTGCCCGACGTGAGACCAACGTGTACACATCCCACACGCAGAAGTCCTTGGCCGTAGTTAGCTTGCGTGAAATGGACTTCACACGTACTCCCACCCCACCCCAGGCCTGCACCCGTTGCACACAGACACTGCTCATTGCTCCGAGCTGTGCCATTTCATCCACAGGACTGGCGCAGGGCAAGCCAGTGCTGCTTCAAGCAGAGCCACTGACGCCATGGCAGACCATCCCGGACACATGCTCAACTCCAGTCACGTGGACCTGTACCGTGCACGTCTGCTGCATGTACTGGGGACACTGCCATTGGCAGTGCTGCGGATCAGTTACTGGCTGAGCTTCCGCCTTGCGAATGTCACCTGCGTTCAGCCTGTGTTGCATTGCCGCTCGTGCATATTCGAGTGGACCATGGATGTCTGCCTCTCCAACGTAACGGTAGCTGACCTGGATTTCGACGTGTGTGTGCGCCCCCTGTTGGCCCACGACCAGGAGTGTCACCGTGATGCCCGTTTATGGCATGCCTGGATGTTTGGCATGCATGCTGGCAACTGGACCTGGGAGATTGCACGAGTCGTCGTGTGCAGTGACCACATTGAGCCGCTCCCCGATTGGGCTTTGGTGCAAATTGGGGCCAGGGGTTGGAGTCAGCATATCTGTCCGGGACAGCTGATGGATTACGTCGCCGACATGTTAGATGTGGTGGACAACGATCTCTCATTGGAAATGTTGGCCTACGCTGCTGCACCTGCGTTCATGGACGAGTGACAAGGTACCTGCAGCCACAACTGGATGTGACCCATTGCACGTGTCCCGACGCCTGGTTGCATGTTGAGGATCTGGTCACATGTCCCAAGACGACAGTGGACATGGCTGCATTGGCCTGGACTCCTGATCCATGCGCGGACAACCAACGCGGGTTGGCACTGACTTGTGTTGGTGATGGACTCCCCCGGGGTGGGCACAGGCGCTTTCAAACGTTCCTCATTCAGACATGCTGCTGCATTGGTCTGCATGTCGTGGTACTTCTCTTGGCCGTACTGACACGCACTTGTTGATAAAGTTTCCGCACTTTCACTTGTCTCCAACTGTGTTGAGTCTTGATTTGTATGCCAATGTGTGTGTCACAGCCTATCTGTGTCCCTGCCATACGTGCATTGCTACCCCATCAGGGCTGTGGGTTTGTACTTGTGCATTATCATCTCCCTGTTTCGTGCTTTGCCAGATGCGTATGGCCAGTTACCAGCCACAAGCGGGTGCACTTGTGTCCTGTGTTCGGTTGTGCAAATGTTGCTGTTTGTACCACATTGTGTTCGATGTTGAGGTGCTCTGCTTCCTATGTGTGTGTGCTGCATTGTGTGTGAGATGTCCCTTCAGCTCTGATTTGGCTCACCCTTCTCCCTTTCAGGCAGTGTGGTTTTCACTTCTGTGCTTGTTCAGTGGTGTGATATTGCCGGGTTGTGTGACTTGTGCTCTTGATTGGTGTTGTTACTCTTGGGCATGGTTTGTCTGCAGTTGTGCTGTGCTTAATTGTGCATGTGTGCCATTGTGCCCAACTCCCCCCGTCCCCCCAGTCCCTGGTCGTTCCTCTCCCTGTTGCTGTTGTGTCTGTTGATTTTGGGCAGTTTCCGGTCCCCGAGTCCTGCCACCATCTCCAGACTGATGTGGTGGACACCATTTCCTCCATGTCATCCAGCTCCTGGTGTGGCGCTGGACTCCCATCTCCGGTGTGCATTGCTGCCTTCTGGTTGTTGGCGTGTTTCTGCTTGTTTGTGCGTTTCGCATCATTCCAGCTGTTCTGGTTTTCTTCCATTGTCCTCCTCCGCTCTCCGGCTGCATTCACCTTGTCCACAATGGCCTGCCATGTACAATGTTTTGTTGCCAATGGGGCTTGTGGGGTTGTGTACTGGCTCCGGTTGCCTCCATTGTGCTTTGCTGTTGTTTTCTGTTTGGTTTGTCTTTCTTTTTCCTGCTTTTGTTGTGCTTATTCCCGCCTGCCGTGTGTGTGTCGCGGGCCTGGCGCTGCTTATCGCTGCTTTCCTCATCGCGAATGGGCTCATCGCACGTTTTTTGGTGTTGAGGTTTGTGTTTTTTTCTCCGTCGAGGTGGTTGTATCGCGGACATTGGCCGTGTTTTCGGCAGACTATCGCATGGTACCGCCGTGTTGTGAATTCCACGTTAACACGGGGTTATTTTCCCGCGATAGGCTGTGATGTGTAAAGTTGCGTTAACATTTTTTGGAGATGTTTAGCGCACGTTCTTGTGAATATCCCCCTAGGAGTGGCAGTGGCAGTGGGAAGGGAAGGCTGCGAAAAAATACAGCAGCCTGGGGAGAAGCAACATCTAAGATATGGCTATGCGTCCCATGGGGGAGAGTGGCAGTTCTGTTCAGAACGCCAAGGAGGAGCGGGCATTGACTATCGCTCTGCCCCGGTTGCCTTCTATTAAATCCACTTGTAAATGTGGTACACTTGTACCCCTAGGTACTTAAAGGAATCGCAGGACCAGGTGAGTGGAGCATGTGGCAGGTCGGTCTGTTGTTCCGGAGACAGGGGCGTAATTGGGAATAAAAGGGACTTACCCCAGTTCACTTGGAGGCCAGAAATGTGTCCGTAATGATCCAACTGTCCCATTAGGCCATGCAGTGCTGTCAGATGACCAGGAAGATAAAAAGTGATAGTGGGCATATGAGCCCAGCTGTAAAGGGTCCCTGCCCGGTTTGAGGAGCACCACTAATACTGCCTCTCGAAGCGAGGGAAGCAGCATGCCCTGTTCATAGCCTTCTGCGTACACCCTGTATAGATGAGGGACCAGTTGTGTGCAGAACGAGACATAGAATTCTAGGGGCCACCTATCAGTCCCCTGAGTTTTTCCTCTCGCCAACTGTTGGATGGCATCTGTTATTTCAGTTTCCAAGATGGGGGATTCTAGGGTTGTGTAATGGGCCTGCGGGATCCGGGGAAGGGCTATTTGCTCTAGGAAGAGCTGTAGCTCTGTCGGATCAAGGTTCGGGTGAGCGCAGTATAGGGAAGTGTAATATTGGCAGAACGCCGAGTTAATCTCGCCCTGTGTGTTGACCGGGCGGCCCTCCGTGTTATAAATGGCGGTGATAGGTGTATGAGGTGAGTTGGACTTCAAAAGTCATGCTAACATCCAGCCCACCTTCTCTCCCACCGCATATCTTCTGGTTAGGTGGTTTTTGTAGTCTAGGGCAACATCTGGTGAAGAGTTGTTTTATGGGACAGCCTAGCTTGAACCAATTTAGATGTGATCTGTGGGTTAGTGGGTAACAGGTACTCACAGTGTTGGATCTCCATCTCAAGGGTACCTAGTTCTCTGCTAAGGGTCATCCGGGCACCATAGACTGCTTTCCTCATGTGTCTGTGCAGGACCAATTTGAATGCATCCCAATCTATCCCAGCACTGGATGCGGTACAATCGTTGTCTTGGAAATACTATGTAGGCTCCAGGGGCAAGTGCCAAGTAGGAATTCTGGGTTTAGTTTTCCCCCATGTCAGCTGTATTTGTAGGGGGCAGTGGTCTGAGAGCGTATGCCCGAGATATTCTGCATGAGACACTATGGGGAGGGCCTCGCAAGAACAGTATATTAGGTCTACTCTAGTGTGCAGGTCGCGTAGTCCTGAGTAAGACGATTACTCCCTGTGTGTGAGGTGCATACTGCACCATGCATCCTGTAAGTGAAGATGAGTGGCCCAAGACTGTAAGTGTTGCGTTAATAGAGTGTGTGCCTGGAAGCGGAGGGCGCGAGCGGTCCTTATCTAGGTCTGGGATGCAATTGAAGTCCCAGCCCCAATAAGTTGGTGTTATAGGGTCGTGGAGCAGCGCTGGGGTCAGTGATTGCAGGAACGAGGGTTGGCTAGCGTTTTAGCATACAGTAGGATCAGTGAAATCGGTATGCAGTCTAATACCCCTTCCAGTGTCACATAGCGCCAGTCTGAATCAAATCGGGTATAAAGTACTTCCAGTGGGGTCTCAGGTGCAACCCATATCATGGCACCCCTTGCATATCCACAGTATGTGGCCCCCACTATCGTGCCCCTCCAGCACTTACGCATTGTGTTGAGAGTCTGAGAAGTCAGATGGGTCACTTGAAGAAGCACGATAGTAATCTTGCGCCTCCGTAGATACTGGTAAACCTAGTATCATTTAGCGTATCCTGCTAGACCACGGACATTCCATGTCAGTAATAAGACTGGAGTTCCCTGTGTGTCTGATTGCATAATCGTGATGTGATGAGGAGGCACAGTTTCCAAAATAATATTGTAATGCCCCCTTCCTGATCATAGGTGCGTATTCTCCACCTTGACCAGTGAGTGCTACCCTGTGACACAGACAGCGCGATTTAAACAGTAACAATCCCCAACTCCAACTCCCAGGCCAGTACGCCAATGGGTGGCCAGCCATCAGCACTTACCTGCAATACAGATGAAATATGATTGGAGAGGAAAAGAAAGGAAGAAAATATAAAACAGTAATTCTATCTCAGAAACACAATGTGAGTGGGGAGCGAAAGCAACGTGGCAAGCCCGGTGCGCCCGCATAGTACAGGTTATTATTCATAGCCCTAGGTAATCATATGTTGTTCAGGCAAGAGTGCCATGGCGTTCCCCACAGATACTTATACACTCATGACATTACTCAGCAAACCTGTATGACATCCATCTCATTAGGTCATCAGATGTCTGTGGGGTGACAGTGGGGCCTCCACCCACCACCGCCGCAAGCTGCGAGTCCGTCAATGATGGGGCATCCTCTGCCGGATTCTCGACTTCTGACCCCGAGGTTGATGGGGGACGGGATGTAGCATGTCTTTCAGCATTCTTCACTGCTTGTGCTCTTTCTCTTGCCGCTTGGTCTTTGGTGGGAAATGCTGCTGACGCTTACTCCGCAGTCCTTGACGTCTTTGTGACTGCCACCGCTGTCGGGTTTCGGCCGTAACACCCCGAGGGGGTGCTAATCAATTCTGTTCCATCCAGGCACAAGCATCCTCCGGGGTTGCACAGAAATTGGTGTTGCCATTGTGTTGTATCTGTAGGGTAGCTGGAAATTGACGAGTATACTTTACACTGTTCTCCCTTTAAGCTTTTCTTCACGTCGAGAAAGGAGGATCTGTGTCGCTGTACTGCCAGTGTGTAATCCGGGTAAATATGCACTAAGGCATTTTCGACCGACCATGGGCCGCGTGCTCTTGTTACTTGCAATATGTGGTCTCTGTCGCAATAATTAAAGAGTCCTGCCACCATCAGTCTCGGCGGGGCACCCGAGCAGTGGGGAGGGCCCAGCATTCTGTGAGCCCTCTTGACAGAAAATAATTTTGACTGTTTCCTCTGAAAGACTGTGTCGATGAACCAGGTTTCAAGGTAGAGTTCCATGCTTTGGCATTCGGCATGCTCTGGAAGGCCCACTATGCGAACGTTGTTCTTGCGCAACCTCCTCCTGATCCTTCACACGGTCCGGAAGATAGTCCACCTCCTTTTGTAGGATCTTAAATTGTTCATCTGCCACCTTTACAGTGGGTCTAAGGGCCGCCAGCGTTGATTCAGAGTTCTCGACCCTGTCCTTTAACCTTTTATGATCTTCGCATATGAGTCCCGCTTCAATGCACAGTGAGTCTATCTTGGGGCCCAGGGTGGTTTCAATGTCCAAGACCTCTGCCAGGAGTTCACAAACCGGTGAGAATAATCTGGTAGGGTGTCCACCATTACCTTTTTGGCTTGGGCGTTGTCCGATGTGCGATCCACGGATTCCGACGCGCCCCCTGTATGAGCCTGGGGCATTTCATATCTATATATCCCAATCTTAAGAGGATCGGCAATGACTGTGCTTGATATCGAGCAGCAGTTGTGTGGGAAAGCGGGGCGAGGGCATCATCAGTCATATATATAAACAAAAAGAGAGAGAGGGAAATTGTTGCATCCACTCTTGTTCCCCGGGAAAATATTATATAAACAACAAAAGAGTGAAGCCAGAAGGTTATGGGCTATCAACAGGAATCACTCATGTTTTTATAAAGAGCCCTCACTCACCAACCTAGTTGGTGACATGCTTCATCATTGGGCCTCCACCAGAGAGGCCGAGTGCCTCTCCGGTGTGCTACAACGCCTGATTACAGCGGAGCGGGATTTTTTTGTGGTAAG
This sequence comes from Calotriton arnoldi, assembly GCA_963921515.1. NCBI lineage: Eukaryota > Metazoa > Chordata > Amphibia > Caudata > Salamandridae > Calotriton > Calotriton arnoldi. Next base: position 2,186,771 of record CAWUFW010001341.1, read on the forward strand.
TGCAAGTGATGGTGCAAAAAGTGGGAATAAAATAGTCTTTACTATTCCTAAGAATTTTTTTAATAGTGGGATAGTAAGGCTAGATTAAAAGTGTGCAGTGGATGTTGCGACTGAGTAAATTGGTCAGTCACATCCTAAGTTAAAACGCTAGGTCTACATGTTTCAGCCTCTGAATGCCAATCGCGAGGCTTTCTTCAGGACCAGGGACCATGGCGGTATGCACTCACTAAGGTGCACCCTAACCTATGGCCTCAAAGGGAACCGGATTACTCACGGTTCGTAATCATGTAGACCTAGCGTTTTAACTTAGGATGTGACTGACCAATTTACTCAGTCGCAACATCCACTGCACACTGCAGAGTTGCACAATACGCTGCCTGCATCTCTCAATTGTGGGGGCGGGTTGGAGGTATTCTACATTTCTTCCATGCAGCAGTTCATGCATATTCTGCCGGGCTTCCCCACCAGCAATTCACCATGACGCGCTGTACCTCGATGCTTGTGGTGCATGATCCAGCCGGCGCAGTAAGAGCTCCACAAGTTCCCTGGTGAAAGGGCCCGGGCTGCCTGTGTCAGAAAAGGAGTAGGTCACTCCCAGCATCCCCCTTCCGGAGGGCCCCGCAGTCCCGGCCCAAAGGAGGGGGGACATCGGCGGGCGGCACAGAGGTCCACTGGACCAGGATAACGGCGTCCTCAGGCCCGTGCCCAGACTCACTTCCACAACAATGGCCTCCTGAAGAATCCTAGGTCTGTCCGCCCCTTGATGCGCCCACGAACTACAGTCATCCCTGGGAAGCTATCCCGCGAGGGCGCTGCCACCGACACCGCAGTTGGTTCCAGCAGCGCCCATCCGCACCGCTGCACCCCTTCAGGGCAGCCCCAACAGACGCAGTGCTTCACACGGCCGGCAGCTCAGGCCTCAGCAAGCCAGTGTCTCTCAGCTCGGACACCTCAGTGATGCCTCCCCGTGTCACGGCACTGCTCTGTACGGGCCGAGGGGCCTGCCACGGACAAAGAATGACCACAACTCCAACAACTCCAGCAATTGCAGCAGGATGTTGTGCAGGTCGTTGCAGAGCTGTTTAATGTTTTTCCAACAGATTCATTAACTTCTCAAGGATACCACCAATAACTCCTTGCCCAGTTCTCACTCCAGAACAACTGCCGTTCATGGAACCCCTCTACAGTTTATGTTCTAACATTCCTAGCATATACATTCCAACCAACATAAAGAAAAGACTGCTCATTGCACTCAGACAGATTGGAAATGATGTAATTCGGTAATGCATAGTCATGTCTTGGCTGCCCAATGTATAGCAGATGTTTAGCATTATTTTAAATTATTAATAATTGAATGACTTTATCGCATAATTTTCATGATACACATTCCTTTACCCTGTGAATTGGCTATGGTTAAGCTTGGATTGGTAACAGACGCAGCTGCAGGAGTGGTGTCTAAAGTCTAAAACGAATGCCAAATCTTAGGACTAGTTGCACACCACATTTCCAAGTTCAGACAATTCATTTTCCACGGACCGAAGCTTTAAGGTAACCTTTGCCTCTTGTTTTAATAGTATTTTCTCCACTGCTTTCTGTGTTACTACTGATCATTTTCAATGCATTTGATTTAACATCTGTGGCTTTATGTTTTTTTTGTTTAGATTTATTTTCATAGTTTCATATTGCACGAACTTGACCCGAAGATATCAGGTATCATAGAGCTTTACACGAGCACCAGTTGCGTTACACAAGGACACATTCATTTTTGTTAGGCACGGGGAGATTAAAGGCCAGATGTACGACGTTTTTGCATGCGCAAACGGGTCTGCGAACCCGTTTGTGCATGCAAAAACCAATAGGGGTACGTACCATTCCAAAATAGCAAGTCACAATTTATTTGCGACTCGATATTTTGGAATTGCGAGTCGTTATTAGGAAGGGGCGTTCCCTTTCTAATAGCGAGCGCAACCCCATGTAGAAATGTTTTGCGACCGCAATTGCGGACGCTAAACACTCGTAAATTTCCACCCTCTTCAAGAGGGTGGTAATGGGGTCGCAAAAGGGAAGGGGTTCCCAGGGGACCCCTTCCCCTTTGCAAATGCAGGAGAACATATTTTTTAAGGGGAGGCAGTGGTCCCAGGGACTGACACATTTGTGATGCCCTATGATTGGGAGAAGATTAAACACTGTACCAGTTGTCCAATTATTTGTGTCCACCTTCAAATCAGATGTAACCAGTTCCCTTCTCAAGTTCTCGTTTCTCTTGAAGGAAAACATGGGTTGAGTCAAGTTGAGATCTAATCCAGAAATAATATGACAATTATGTTTAGTTATCCTCCTGATTTTATCACTATGATTATTGAACATAGTGACACATTCCAGTTTCTGAGGGCCAGATGTACGACGGTTTTTGCATGCGCAAACAGGTTTGCGAACCCGTTTGCGCATGCAAAATCACTGTTGGCCATGTACAATTCCTAAATAGCGAGTCGCAATCTATTTGCGACTCGCTATTTAGGAATTGCAAGTCGCAAATAGGAAGGGGCGTTCCCTTCCTAATTGCGTCCGCAATGCTATGTGTGAATGTTTTGTGACCGCAATTGCGGTCGCAAAACACTCACAAATTACCCCCCTCTTCAAGAGGGTGGTAATGCAGTCGCAATTTGGAAGGGGTCCCCAGGGGACCCCTTCCACTTTGTGACTGTCCCTAAAAAATGAAACGAAAACGTTTCATTTTTTTTTTAAATGCATCCCGTTTTCCTCTAAGGAAAACGGGCTGCATTTAAAAAAAAAAAGCTGCTTTATTAAAAAGCAGTCCCAGACATGGTGGTCTGCTGAGCCCAGCAGGCCACCATCCCTGGGAGGGCTGGCATTCCCAATGGGCTCGCAAATTGCAAGAGGTTCATTAATATTAATGAGCCTCGCAATTTGCGACCCCATTGGGAATCGCAAAACAGTGTAATAACACTGTTGTACATTTCATTTAGCGCCTTGCAATTTGCGACTCGCATTGAGTCGCAAATTGCGCGGCGCTATATGAAAGGGTCGTACATCTGGCCCACAATCTCCTCTGTTTTTAAAAGCACTTCCCTCAGGGTGAGCCACGCTCTCTTAAGACATCTCCTGAGGAGTCTTTTCGGGCAACTCTGTTCTAGTTGTGTTGGTGTAAGAAAGGATTTTTTGGGGTTCAACTGTATTTTTATTGCTTTGACACATACCTTCGTCTAGAACAGTCCTGCCCGTGAGGAGTGCTGAGCATGCTTCATAACAAATCATAGATTTCCCCTCCCAGTCCCGCCCACCCTCCTTCCCCAGGCCAGCTCACAATACATGTTGACTCATGGTGAAACTTTCCTGCATTTCATGGACTCACTTTTGATCCCTTTATCCAGTTGCTTCAGTTGGAGAGTAGAGGACCAATGACAAACCACGATTTGGGTCATATCTTTGGGAATAAGTCTCAAAACCTTGAGATACCTTGGGCATGACAGTTCTATAAATGTGTGCACCAAGAGCCATATGAGTGACATCTTAGGCCCTAAGATTATCGCCTACAGAGATCATTAGCTTCTCCATGTCTAAAGTGTCCGAGATTCGCCAGAGCCAAGCTGAGAGTGTTGGTGTCGTGTTTTTGCCCCAGACTGCCAAGACTACTTGCTCCCCCGCAGTCAATCCCATGGTCATCTGTTTGCCCCTGCTAGATTTTGGCGACCTAGCAGATGGAAATGGTCTGCCCAACAGAACTACCCCTGACTCTCTCGGAATCTGTGTACTGAACGCTCCATTTAAATCATTAATCACTCCATGCCAGAATCTCCCCAACTTTGGGCATTGCAACAGTAAGTGGAGGAGAGTTGCCTCTGCAACACAGCCTTTCAGCATAGCGTACTCCTAGCACTAATCCATTTCCCCACTTGCTCTGGATTAATTAATGTCAATATTTTGTATTGGGTTTCTCGTGTACGGGCACTGACAGCGAATGTGCGTACCTTCTCATACGGTTTACCCCGTCTTTGAATGAGAGTTCCTCCCCTAATTCTTTCTCCCTTCTTTGGTGTCCTAGTGTTTTAATTTGTTGGGGAGGTCAATGAGGAATTTGTATAGTGTAGATATTAGTCCCTTTGTGTGTGGGACCTCCATGAACCATGGTGGCGTGAGAGTTTCTGAGACTTCCGCCTTCATGGACGGGTGCATATGCCAATGTCCCATCTGTGTGTATGCAAACCTCTCAGATTCTGGGAGGCCACATTTCTGTCGAAAAGACTCAAATGAGAGAATCTGGGTATTCTTAAACAGTCAAGCATCCTCTCTCCATCCGCAACCTAAAGTTCGCTAGGTCAATAGCCAGTGTAAATTCCGTATTGAAGAAAAAAAGAGGTCAATAGAGGCAAGAAGAAAGTAGTGAATCCGTTCCTGTGTACCATCTTATCCCAGATAGCAAGAGTGACCCTGGTGACAATTATAGCCTCCAGCTGCTCTGTGCCTTCTTCAGCCATGGAGTGAGCTAAATCGGTGTTCCCACTATAGATTGATCGATAAGGACCACTGTTTCGAGGTCTCCTTCTTCTTCCACTCAACCAGAAAGGACACTTGGGTGGCTTGGAAATAGAGTTTAGCAGTAATTTCTTATTCTCAAAAGTTGCTAAATGTATCGCCGGGCGAACTGGATCCTTTACGGGCCTTCATGAAAGCAATGGAACTGGTAGACTTATGGAGCAACCACACCCTTTTGCATGACAATTCACATATTTATCGGCGGCCCATAGCAGTTTCTCCGGCCTGGACCATATTCTCACTCAACGTATGCATGCGGGCAAGTTTAGAGACGCAAAACATAAAGCGCATGGAATCTATGACCATTCGCCAGTGGGAGTGGTGCTAAATGGCCCTGTCAGAAACTGTACTCAGCTCCCTAGAATCGGTCTCCAGCCCTTAAAATATAGAACCCTTGAGGATAAGTTGAGAGAAAGGGCGGACCAGTACTTCCAAGAAAATAAAGGCACGGTTGAGTTGGTCTGTGTGCTATGGGAGGCCTTCAAAGCGGTCATCCGCGGACACGTGCAGGCCCTAATTGGGGGGAAAAAAGAAACAGCGAAAACTGCAGTGCAAAGCACTCGAGTGCGACATTGAATCCCAAGAAGCCTGGCTCCTAGCAGGGGGGACAGTAGACCTCCACCTCCAACATAAGCTACGCCTCAAGCAACAAGAGTTGAGAGCGCTGGCGGACGACTGGGCTCACGCCTATGTGCTAGCAACCCAGCGCCATCTGTATGATGTAGGTGACATGGCTAACAAATTACTAGCTTGGTTAGACAAGAGGAATAAGGGACCAAATTGGGTCCTGGAAATCCTTGATCGTGATGGACGACCAGTGACGCAATTGCAGAAATCTTTGCCATGTATTATTAAGGGGTATACACCTCCACGACCACCATGTCCGAGGAGGATTGTGCCGACCTCCTGAAGGACTTAGCTCTCCCAACACTCACTGACGTGCAAAGGGGTACTCTGGAGGGAGATCTGACAGTAGAGGAAGTAGCTAAGGCGGTACAAGACCTAGTGTCATGGAAAGTAGCGGGGCTGAACTAACTGCCATTGGAACTCTATAAATGTATGACAGAAAAGATTGCAGAGCATATGTTGGCTATGTTCCACGCTGCAGTGGAGGAGGGGTGCTTACCAGAAGACTAGAGGACTGCTACTATAGTCGTTATTCCCAAAAAAGACAAACCGCCGGCTGAGTGTGGGTCATATAGACCCATATCTCTGCTTAACTTTGGAGGCCAAGGTGGTACCAAAAGCCCTTGCAGCCAGGCTGCGGAAGGGAATCACCACAGTGTTTCACCCAGACCAATCAGGTTTTATACCACACAGGGGAACACACTTAAACCTGAGGAGTCTCTACGGGGTGTTACACATGACCAATACACCACAATTTGTACAGGCTGCTACTGTCCTTAGATGCCAGAATGGCATTCAAGAGCATCGAATGGAACTATATTTTCTCAGCACTCGATAAGCTAGGATTTGGTCCCAAGTTTTGTGGCTGGGTAATGTTCTTATATCAGGACCCATTACTGAGAGTGTGAGTCAATACTGCACAGTCCAGAGTCTTCGTGCTGCAGAAGGGCACGAGGCAGGGCTGTCCTCTGTCCCTTATGATATTTGCGTTAGCGCTCGAGCCCTTGGTGGCCTGGGTTCACCTAGACCCCCTCATATGGGGAGTGAGCACAAATGGGGAGTGGGAGGAACAAATTTCCCTATACGCAAATGATACATCACTCTGTGCTACTCATCCAGTCCTGTCCATAGAGAGAATATTGCAGATTTTTCAAATATTTGGGGACCACTCTGGGTACATTCAGACAAGTCCATGGGAGATCCTGTAGCACAAGCCGTATTTCAATACCTTGGCATTTATGTCATCTGAAATCCTGAAGAATTCATGCTTAGGAACCTGCTCCCACAGCTGGTCAGGCTCCACAGAGATTTGGGACATTGGTGGGCTCTTCCACTCTATCTGATAGGTAGAGCCGCCCTCTTTAAAATGATGGCACTTCTACACCAAAACACTCCCTACACGGTCCCTTCGGACTTCTTTTAAAAAGTCAACCATGAGATTAGACTATTACTATTGGATGGGGGAAGCTCCCGTATCCGCTCTGTAAATTGTAAGGAGGGGTTTATAATGGGGGACTAGCGGTCCCTGACATACTCAAATATTATTGGACCACACAGTTAGTGGCAGTTAACGACTGGGTGTTCTTGGGCCGAACGGAAGTGGCGTATCAAATCGACAGGGAGGCTATAGGGAGCAGAGGCAACGCAGCAGTTTTATATAGACAGACGTGAGAACGTAACCTGCCGACTCATACTCAGACAGTGGTATGACTGTGGCTAGAGGTGACTAGATAGCTGGGATGGGTGGTAAGCTGATGGATCAGACCGCTCTTTGGGACAGTGATCTCATGCCGGAGATTGGGACACTTGGAGGCTTTTAAACTTGGGCACTAATTGGGGAGAGGGGTTGGCCTAACGGCTAGGGCGGTCGCCCTCGAATCTGGGGAACTGGGTTCGAGTCTCGGCAATGACGCTGAACATCCTGTGATTCTGGGCAAATCACTTAATCTCCCCGTGCCTAACAAAAATGAATGTGTCCTCATGTAATGCAACTGGTGCTATGTAAAGCGCTCTGATACCCGATTCGGGTCAAGTTTGCGCTATATAAAACTCTGTGAAAAAGAAAAAAAATTGGTATAGAGCATCTAGGCGACATATATAGAGGGCAGGCATTGGTGACCTTCGAGGTCCTGAAACAAGAATAATAAGAAGGGTGAGAGTAAGTGCTTCAGTTATCTGCAGTTGGGGCATGCTCCCCGATGCCATATTCTAGAGGGGGAACAACTACCTGAGGTGGCACGACTGGAGGACCGTCACTTCCTGGCCCCACTGGCAGACAGGGCTATCTCCATGATATACAAAAAAAATATATATAACTCCCCTGACCTGTTGACAGCTCTGAGGGAAGCCTGGGAGAGAAACACCAGGACGCTTGAAGACGATGACTGAGTTGAGGCAGTGCGGAGTCAGAGAGAAGTGGCGATACAAGCCCACTTCAGGCTGGATCAATTACGGCATAAGTAATGCTATTCCAGGTTTATGCAGAAAAGGGGGACCCCCTCTAAAGAAGATAATTTGAGGTCAGGGAGAAGAGGGGAAAACCACAACACAATATAGAGAACTCCCTCATGACCTATATTTCTTTCATCAATGTAGAACTGAATTCAGCATGGGCTAAACGATAATGTCATGACATCAACAAAATTGCATAAGATAAAATTAATTTTATCATTATTTATTTGATTTCTTTTTTATCATTGAAGACATTTGTATCAAAAATGTCTTTACTTTTTTTCTCCGTTTTTTTATATAAAACTATTTTTGTGTGAATATACATATAAGTGAACAAAATTGTTACAATAAATTAAAAAATAAATGCAATACATTATTAAGCAAATAACCCCTGAGTGAAGAACCATACAAAAGAAAACTATTCATACATACTACAACAAATCCATCCAACCTCATACAGACTCATACAACATTCACAAATACATATATCTGGAAAAGAGGGAGACAAAAGATTGCACAATCTCCACGACCATATAGGATAGATGTGTTCAGCAGAATCTGAACAGTATAGGTCGACGCGCGTTTCGGTGGCATATAAGGGGTAGTGATGCCACCTTCCTCAGGACCTTGCCAGATACCAAAGATAGACAATGACACCCAGGGGATACAAGTCGTATTGATGCAAGTGTTATATCAGAAGGGGATGGCCACTAACTATTATCATAACATGTAGCAGTGTCTTTTACTGGTAATACATGTTCTAGAACCCTCACGTTTTGTGTCCGGTAGGCTAGATATCATGTGTGAGGTAAGTCACAACAGAAGTGAATTTTCTAATTCCGTAGGGCCAGGTGTTTATTCAAATATATTTATCTCATAGGGTTGTACTAAACAAGGCGGCTCCTCATGTGTGCTATGGCGGAGTAATAGCTCCGAAGGGTAAATGCCGGGTAAACTAAGGGCTCTCGCAAGCGAACTCGTTTGCCAAGTCAGTCAGATGTGGGGTTGCTTGTGGACCATCGAAACACCCAGCCGGTTGCTTCTGCATAAGATGGAGAGGGGGGACTCTGTGCTTTTCATGAGGGGCTGTGAGCATGTGGGCACCTTCTTTCATATACTGTGGGAGCACCCAGAAATACAGCTTTACTAGATAGAACTGGTGCAGATTATGGCCAGAGTGCTCAGACTGATGGTACCCCTAGATGCAAAATGCAGAGGCGGCTCCTCCGTTTGAGCGGAGGAGCGTCGCCCCACCTGCTGCAAGCGCAGCAGGCACACACGAATAAGTAAAATGGCATGTCAATGCCATTTTAATTAAACGCCGCAGTGAGAGGGAAGGAGGAGGGGCTGAATCCTGCAATTGCAGGATTACAGCTGCCCCTGCAGTGCGCATGTCGTGGTGGCCGGCTCTATTGCTAAGGCCAGCCTGACATGCGCAGTGTGCACCCAGCAATCCCCTGCCTGTGAAACACCCAGGGGATTGTTGGCACAGGCCCCCAGCCTCAAAATGAGTGCTGGGTTAGCCTGCTCTTACCAATCCTGGAGCTGCTCTCAGTATGAGATTGGCTCTACTTAATTAACTCTCCCCTCTCTATCTTTTTTAGCCTGTCATTCTCTCTCACCCCTTTATCTGTTTCTCTTTCAAACTCCTTCATTCACTCTCTCTCCCCTTCTTTCTCTCTCTCTATCCCGCTCCACTCTTTATTCTATGTACACCCTTTCTCTCTCTTTCTCTCTCACCACCCTCTCTAATTGGGCATTATGTCTTCACTCTATCTCTCACTCGGCAACACCACAGCATCACTCAGCATCACCACAGCATCACTCAGCGCAACCACAGCATCAATCAGAGCCAGCACAGCATCAATCGGAGCCAGCACAGCATCACTCAGCACCAACACAACATCTCTCAACGCCATCACAGCATCACTCAACGCCATCACAGCATCACTCAGTGCAACCACAGCATTACTCAGCACAACCACAGCATCACTTAGCGCCACAACAGCATCACTCAGCGCCACCACAGCATTACTCAGCAGCACCACAACATCACTCTGCGCCACCACAGCATCACTCAGCACCACCATGAGCCAGCACAGCATCAATCGGAGCCAGCACAGCATCACTCGGCACCAACACAACATCTCTCAACGCCATCACAGCATCACTCAACGCCATCACAGCATCACTCAGTGCAACCACAGCATCACTCAGTGCAACCACAGCATCACTCAGTGCAACCACAGCATTACTCAGCACAACCACAGCATCACTTAGCGCCACAACAGCATCACTCAGCGCCACCACAGCATTACTCAGCAGCACCACAACATCACTCCGCGCCACCACAGCATCACTCAGCACCACCATGAGCCAGCACAGCATCAATCGGAGCCAGCACAGCATCACTCAGCAGCACCACAACATCACTCCGCGCCACCACAGCATCACTCAGCACCACCATGAGCCAGCACAGCATCAATCGGAGCCAGCACAGCATCACTCAGCACCAACACAACATCTCTCAACGCCATCACAGCATCACTCAACGCCATCACAGCATCACTCAGTGCAACCACAGCATCACTCAGTGCAACCACAGCATTACTCAGCACAACCACAGCATCACTTAGCGCCACAACAGAATCACTCAGCGCCACCACAGCATTACTCAGCAGCACCACATCACTCCGCGCCACCACAGCATCACTCAGCACCACCATAGCTTCACTCAGCGACACCACATCATCACTCAGGGCCAACACTGCATCACTCAGCACCACCACAGGATCACTCAGCAACACCACAGGATGACTCAGCACCACCACAGGATGACTCAGCACCACCACAGCATCGCTCAGCACCACCACAGCATCGCTCAGCACCACCACAGCATCGCTCAGCACCACCACAGCATCGCTCCGCACCACAACAGCATCGCTCAGCACCACAACAGCATCGCTCAGCACCACCACAGCATCGCTCAGCACCACCACAGCATCGCTCAGCGCCACCACGCGCCACCACAGCATCACTCAGCGCCACCACAGCATCACTCAGCGCCACCACAGCATCACTCAGGGTCACCACAGCATCACTCAGGGCCACCACAGCATCACTCAGGGCCACCACAGCATCACTCAGGGCCACCACAGCATCACTCTGGGTCACCACAGCATCACCACAGCATCACTCAGTGCCACAACAATATCACTCAGCACCACCACAGCATCACTCGGTGCCACCACAGCATCACTCAGCGTCACCACAGCATCACTCAGTGCCACAACAGCATCACTCAGCGCCACCACAGCATCACTCAGCGCCATGACAGCATCACTGAGCACCGCCACAGCATCACTCAGCGCTGCCACAGCATCACTCAGCGCCGCCACAGCATCACTCAGCGCCGCCACAGCATCACTCAGCGCCGCAACAGCATCACTCAGCGCCGCCACAGCATCACTCAGCGCCGCCACAGCATCACTCAGCGCCGCCACAGCATCACTCAGCGCCGCCACAGCATCACTCAGGGCCGCCACAGCATCACTCAGCGCCACTACAGCATCACTCAGCGCCGCCACAGCATTATTCAGCACCACCACAGCATCACTCAGGGCCACCACAGCATCACTCAGGACCACCACAGCATCACTCAGGGCCACCACAGCATCACTCAGGGCCACCACAGCATCACTCAGCACCACCACATCATCACTCAGCGCCAAGACAATATCACTCAGCACCACCACAGCATCACTCAGCGCCAAGACAATATCACTCAGCACCACCACAGCAGTATCACTCAGCACCACAGCAGTATCACTCAGCAACACCTGAGTATCATTCAGCATCACCTCAGCATCGTCTCCGCAACAGTCACCACCACCACCACTACCACCTCAGCATCACTCAGCACCACCTCAGCCTGCTCTCGGAATCTGGCATCTGTTGATTCTCCCCTAGCGTCTGGCCGCTGCTAGTGTTATAATACAGGTACTAGTTCCCAGCCTTCACCCTCCGATTGTTTATGCCCCCTCAAAAAAAAAGCTTTTACAAACAACCATTGCAATAGGCAGAAACAAGTTGCCAGCATTGCAAGAACAAAATAAAACTGAGGAAATTTTGTATTGTAAATACTTTTTTAATATGGTCGTTCAGTTTTACATAATGCCTTCTTGGTCATATATAAAGTAACAAAAATGCTTCTGACACTTTTTTATTATAACTTTTCAGCATGCTGCACAGCAGCCACACTATTCTACAGCACAGCTTGAAGACATTGGCAAAGTCAATAGCTCTGGCTAAACACTTATAAGGCCCCAAAGGCGAGACCTATTGGCTATGCCAATGCTTGTTATAGTTGTAGCCGCCCCTGGAAAATGGCTCCTTTTAAATATTACTGGTGAGGAGACATGGCCTAGATATCAAAAGATTTGGCTGGGTGTGGCGGCAGTAGTGACTAAGTGCAACATAATGTGCGCTTGGGGTGCAGCAACCCCCTCGAATTGAAGACTTGGAATCTGACATGGTCTGGTGTCAATGGGCGGAGCAGGTGGTCTACCAGAGCAGGGGCTGTACCAAGAAATGGGAAAAGTTACGGCGCAACTGCCACTTTTATTGAGGTGACTAATCAGATGGGATGGGCAGAGAAGCAAGGGGAGGAAACTTGACGTTCCAGAGTTCCACTTGTGGGGAAATTAGGGGGCATATTAGCAAGACCGGCGATAAAATTATCGCCTTTTTAGCGGCAGGAAACTGCCGCTAAAACGGCGATAATGGGCTTGCTAATATGCGTTATAGAATTCCAATAGAAGCCCAGGTTAGATGTCCTGTCTTTATATATAGGGAACCTGCACTAAGCCATTCATAGAATGTGGTCGGTTCTTCCTGTGTTTCATTCGAGTATTTTATCTATATACCTTTACCAAAGGATTAGTTTTAATCGAATTGGGTTGTTATTAAATATCCATTTCTCTTCCTATTTAGCCATGAAACAAATAGCCTTTAAATTGGAGGTCACGTCACCGTCTTTTGCATTTAATCACCCCAAATACATGCCTCACACTCATTCACTTTTCGTTCGACCTCCTTGTCCAGTTGTGGCCACCATAAATTGTCAACTCTCTTTTAACTCAACTCATTCCCACATGGCTATCAAATTCATGTATTTTTCCGTAACAACCAATGCTCCTCCACATATTATGAACCATTTCTACAAAATAACTCTCTCACAACATAATGATAAACCTTATCTCCTCCTGTCAACCTATTCTTTCCAGGCCAACCCAGTCTCACATAATGACTTACACTACACATCACTTCATCTTCCTCCAATAAACTGTTGTTCTTAATTCCCTTCAGACTTCCTAAGATGCATCTATCATCAACGTCCACATACTCTTCCTCATTTGCAACATGCATAGTCATCGTAGCCTGGCAATCTGCTTGGTGTTTTCAACACCAGTTACATATCCAACATAGAAAACGGAGGGAGGCATTTTATCACTCGCAAACAGCCCATAGGGCCACTTGCGAGCGGTAAAATGCTATTTGGCATGTGGCAACCCTATTTTGCGAATCGGTAACCTATTACCAACTCACAAAATAGGGTTTTCGAGTCGCTATTAGTAAGCGCTGTGTTAAGGGCATCCCTACCTAATAGCAAGCCGCACTGGCATATAGGAAGGTTTTGCGACTGGGAATGTGCAGTGGCTGGCCAGTACGGTACGGGGGTGGCGGGTGGTTCGAGGGAAAAAAATTCACTTACCTGATCGCTACATCTCTCCTCCGTCTCTCCCATGTGGTCTCTCCTCTGCTCCTCAACCAGGAAGCACTCTCCCTAGCTCCGCTAAGCCAATCACAATGCTGCAATGCAGCATTATGATTGGTTCCCCTAAGCCAATCACAACTCTACGCTGCAGCGTTGTGATTGGTCTGAGCACCGACTGGGAATGGGCACCTGGGCATGTTCTCTACCCACACTGTAATGCAGCTTGGGTAGAGAACATATAAAGTGCGCATGACGGTTTGGCCTGGCCAATACGGCCGACCAAACCATCACATGCATTTTAGAGTGCAGCAACCACTCCTCCTCCCGGACATCACGGGAGACCAGCCCTGCCCTAACCTGGCGATACTAAAAATAAAATGATAATAACTTATGTTATTATCATTTTTTTTCTTTTACATTGCTCCGCGAGCAGTGTGGTTACGCTCCTCCGCCTTAGCGGAGCTGCCATCACTGGGAATACGGTTGCAAAACATTCGCAGTTACCACCAAACAGGAAGGGGTCTTCAAGGTACTCCTTCCTCTTTGTGAATGTGGGCGCCAACATTTTTTAAGAGCACTCAGTGGTCCTACAGACTACTGACTGCTCCTAAAAAATGAAAAGGTAGCTTTTCATTTTTATTTTTGAAATGCATCCCGTTTTCTTTTAAGGAAAACGGGCTGCATTCCAAAAAAAAAAAAAACGCTTTATTTAAAAAGCAATCACAGACAGCAGACCACCATCCCCGTGATTGAAGTCATTCACAATGGGTCGCAAATTGCAACCTGCCTCATGAATATTGATGATGCAGGTCAATTTGAAATCGCTACCAGTGTGAAACACACTATTGTACATTGCAGTTTGCAATTTACTAATAGCGAATCGCAAAGATTCGCTATTAGGAAATCACAAACATGCGACTTTGTACATCTGGCCCCAAATCCTGTAACCAGAATTACCACTGCGCAATCCTGAGCGTAGACCTACCAGTCCCTTTGGTGGTGGAGGGCTTGTGAAAAATACACACTACAAATTCAGTTTTACACACCTACTTTCTGAAATTACATATCCTCACAATCAACCTAACACATCTTTTTTCACAATGCAGTAATAACTTTTATCACCTTGTAAAGCCATTGATGCATATGCATTAATTACCTCAGATCTACCCCTTCCTTTTTTTTTTTTTAAACATAATTTTATTGGTTTTGTTCAAATAAGCAATACAAGCTATTATGTCTTTGTGTTACATTTCAGAAGTCATTACGTAATACATAGTTGTTCTTCCATTAACATGGTTAGTATCGTACATCTACCCCTTCCTCTAGCATCAGCAGGGACCCTAACATATAATTGTTCTCATCTGTCCCACAATGGATTTACATTCAATGTCAGAGGATTTGAATACAGATAATTTTCAAACCTTTTTATTTATTATCAAAAACATTTGTTCCCATTCATCTTCCCCCACTAAAAAAATCTTCATAGATTTATATAAATGCAAATGTCTAGTCAGCAAATTTGTCAACACACTTGGCATAGTGTTCAGAGATCCTTGGAATGATCTTAACTGTTCTTTGTCACTTGGAGAAACTGCTTCCAAAATAAACTTAAGAAGATTCTCCATCAGTTTTACACCATTCTCGTTCATATAATGACACGAATAGTGCAAGCCCTTGTTCCCCAGATAGCAGTTCACCCCCTTGATAATCCTCCCACTTTCCTCCAAAATCGTTAATAATTTCCTCAAAATAAAAACCTGTTGCTCTCAGCTCTTTCTGTGTACCAAAACGTAATCTTTCAAATATGGCACGTTATCTACTGCCTTAAAATATTGATGTATAGCCCTTTGAAATACCGCCAACACCAATCAAAAAGCCATGTAAATGCTCCTTAATGAGGCACGAAAAAAGTTAGGGGCCTGGAATCTACATGAAGTGCAGAACAGTAATCGATCAAAGAGAAAATGGATGTCCACTTCACTGTGGCTAACATTTTGTTAATGTTTAGGAATGGATGCCTTTCAACCCAGATGGCAGCATTTCCCCACAATTAGCTGTAAGCACCCACCCAATTTACATGACTTATTATAGCCATTCTTCATGCATACTTAAAACAAGAGTAAATGTGACAGGAACCAAAGCTCAGATAACAGGTGCACAAATTTCTCATGAGAAGAACAAAAAAAAAACTAGAAAAGATACAAGAAATGTAAACTTCCAGTTGCTGAACTAACTTATGTTACAAACTCAGGGAGTGATTCCCAAAGGTAAACTTACAGTTTTGTGAAATTACATCTTTTTTGGTATTTACAAACTTTGAGTTAATAGTAAGTTCACAATTGTAAATGTAAATCCAGTATTTGTAAAGCGCGAACAGCTACCCGAAGGCATCCCGGCACTGGGGGCCGTCGGGAAGATTAAGCAAGCTATTGCCCAGAGTCACATGGTGCTGGGCTGACCTGCCGCCGGTGCCGGGGATCGAACCGTGAATTGTGAAGATTCCGCAGTCAGGACAGAAAATTCCACACGTAAAAGGTAGGACTTGTCTATCTTTATGATTTACTATTCACTCGTAGTTTGTGAATACCCCCAAAAAAACGTAAACTTATAATTAGGCCTCAGAGAACCCCGCAAAGTGTCCCAAAAACTCAGCTGCGCTAGGCGGAGTTCTGCAAGCACCGGAGTGCGTTACGTCGCGCCGTTTACATTGATTTTTAGCACCGGGTGTTTGTTCTGCACTGTAAAATCAGCACTTACGGCACAACATGCTTCTTTCTGCACTCGAGTAGATGATGTACTCGAGCAGCAGTTTCCTCAATGCGAACAGTAGGTTTCTCAACGCAAGCAGTAGCGACCATCTGTGACTGCCTCCATTGAGAAATCTCGCCGGGAGGTGGTCTGCATTAAGATTTTCCTTGTTCGTGCTCACCAACTTAACGTAGGCGAGCGTGAGCGTGCGTAACCCGGAGCGCGGAGTGGGAAAAACTCAGCAAGCGGAGTGGAATTTCACGCCTAGGCCTACTTATAATTAGTAACTTTATGACTGTGGAAACTTCACAGTCGGGGCGGAGAACTCTGCACATGAAAAGATAGACCTGCCCTATATTTTTATGTGCGGCGTTCTCATCACGGCTGAGAAGTCTCCACAGTCGTAACCTTACTATTAACTCGTAGTTTGTGGATACAAAAAAAAACCATAAACTTACATAGAGGTGTAGGTTTACCTTTGTGAATCATAGTATTCTGTAATGAAATGTTAGCCTTAGAGGAACTTCAAGTTGCCCACCTATCAACTATTTTCTACTTGAAACAGTAATGACGTACGTTCGACATCAGACTATTAAGGAAGAAGAACAAAAAGGTAAAGCTGATGACTAAATACAATTGGCTGCGGAACCAAGTTGATTAGATACCATGATACACACGAATAAAATAAGTGAAAGATATTAGAACAAATTGAAAAGCTGCAACCAGAAACAAGTGGAATGTTCTTCAGGGTAACCGAGGAACTTTAGGCGGAGACCTCACAAGCTCTAAAAGTCTTTTTTTTTTAAATGCTTTTATTTAAACTGTTAAAAATATTCGTGTTATTTACGAGTGGCACCCAAAAGCCCCTCGATAGCCTGCACAGTCATTCTTGGCCATAAAGCATTCTGGCAGCCCTTTACAAGGCAGCTTCCCGCCTCCGACACCCGACTGTCAAACCACCATAAAAATGCCATTTCCTTTAATGACGCTGCTCCTATGCAGAGGAGCATTGCACATTTAAAGTGGGGTCAAGAGGGGGAGAGCAGCACAAGTTGTCTCTTGTTGTGGCCAGTCAATGCCCAGAAGATTACTTTGGCGAGCGAAAAGGAATACATTCTATTGGAATGTTTAGGAAAATACCTTCAAAGATCGGTGTGTTTTTGAATATTAAAATGTAATATTCTAGCAATTTGAAATTTAGCATTGATCATGGAAGAGCACGATTTCCTTCTTGGAAATGACACTTCGGAGATATTTTTCTGCTTTCAATCTCACCACCACAACAGTCTCTAGTTAGCAGGGAAAGGTGGCACCCGAAGTGGTGTTCAATAACAAGGAATGTTTGACCCTAGAATTCGGGGTCTTGAATGCGTACTTATAAGCAAGTTGGACTTACCAGCGTCCATTCTGTGTCCTATGCTCTCTCAAAATGCCCATACACAAATACATATATCTAGAAATACGTACATCTTTAGCTTAAGCCTCGCTGGCAGAACGAGCCATCCTCCTACTAATAAACACTTAATCAAAGCAAAATTTGTATTTTCTGGCTTTGTTTTGTGAAATGTATTGAGTTGTTTGCGCTATCAGGTAAATATAAAGACAGATAAAAAAAAATCGAAAGCCATGTGGCCACTTATTCAACAGACTTGGTTGCCAGCCTGCAGTTAAAAGGACGCACTGCATCTAAAGGGAGAGCTCTATGAAGACTTTGTTTGTTCTACTATTTATTTCTGCTGCCAAAGCTGGATGACGTTCACAACTGATGCAGTTCGAGAAGTGGCCAAGTTTGTGTGCTTTGCCCATGGAATAAAGTTTGACATTAGAATGTATTTCCAGAGAAATTTATTTGGCAAAAACCTTTTCTGCTGGAAAGTACTTTAGTTAGAACTGGGATTGCCTAGATTTTCATCAGCAAAACCCTCCTGTTATCTGAAATCTTCGCGAGGTAGAATTAGGCAAAGTTTCACACCTTCAATCACCTCTGCTTATGTATGGTATGTATGCACATGGCATTTCTATACTGTTAACCTAGCTGAAACACAGCGCAGAGCTGTACAGGGTTAAAGACAAGCATAATGCCGATAAGTGATAGGAGAGGTAACTGGGTTGCAGACAGTTAATGCACTTATGATGTAGTGTACTTTAAAAAGGTGTGACTTCTACCCTTTCTTAATTTGGAAAAGCGAGGGGACTGTCCTGTTGGATACAAGAATGATGTTCCAGAGCTTGGATGCATACATGGAAAAGGTCTGCTAATTCGTTTTTTCCTTTCTTATACTTCTTAGTCTGAAGTCTGATGGTGTCCTGGCTGCAGGTGTAACAAGAGCCTCCAGAGATGGTGAGCTTGTCTGCAAGATGAGCTGGGTTGCAGGTCGTGATGGCTTTGTAAATGATGCAGCTGGATTTGAAGATGGTGCATGCTGGCACGGGGAGCCAATGGAGAAAGGTGGTGATGTGATCATATTTCCACAGGCCTTTGCAGAATGTAGAATGCCCTTAAGGGGTACAAGTGTGGAGTCTGGGAGGCCATGGAGCAGGACGTTACCACCATCCTGATGTGATAGTGCGAGAGCTTGAACAGTAGTTTTGAAGTCACTTTCTAGAAGAAACAGTTTCACTTTCTTTAGGAGAGAGCTGCTACTAGTCTTTCTTTGATTTTTTGCTGTGTGCTCCTTGAGGGTAAGTTTGGTGTCCAGGGTGAATCCAAGTGACTTGGCATTTAGTGAAAGGTGGGGTTCAAATCCGTCAAGAGCCATGTCACTCAGCAAGGTTTTGAAGCTGTCAAGGTTCATGTCATTGAGCCAGGATTGCTGCTTGTTTAATGCTTGTGACAGACAACAGGAATTCTGTCTTGTGCGGGTTGAACTGAACAGCCAGGTCTGGATGATGTGCAGGCAGTGTTTGAGGCATTGCTTGTCTGAATCAGATAAGACTTTCGAGCAGGGGTGTGTATCATTGATGTATTGGTGAACCATGATACTGTTATCTATGAGTCGAGTACCAAGAGGCTCCATGTAGAGGGTAAAGATGACATGAGACAGTATGGAACCATGGGGATCCCACATGTGATAGGGACCTGGAGGTGCCCATGTCACAAACTGGTGTCATTTGGAAAGGTAGGAGGAGAACAAGTGTAGGATACTACCCTTTAATCTCATTCGAGACTCCAGGGTGCGTTTGAAGATGGGATGGTTGACTACGTCAAATCAGCAGTGAGGTCCAACAATATCAGTAAGCAAGTCCATCGTCATCTGAAACCAGACTGGAAGTCATGCGGAGGATGGGTTTCAGTGATGTGATCTTGGAGTTGAACATAGAGGGCCTCATTACGATGAGACTCGTAAAGCCTCTGGCCACAGGTCGGAGGCTTTTTTAGTCACAGCGTGGATTTCACTTTCGACCGCCGCATTACAATGCAGGTAGTCGAAAGTGAAACCGGCAGGTCATTCTGGCTGGAATCCGAGGGGCTCAAGGAGCCCGTCGGCCAGTCGGAGGCCTCACCGTAATCCCTATGGACGGCGTTTCCACCGTCTGGGTTATGATATCGGTTTCCAATAGGCTTTTCATGTCGGGCCTCTCCATCTCAGTCTGATTCTAGGCTCTTGCCCTCCACGGAATCTACCAATCCCATTCCATCCCACCTCTCCTCGCCCACCGCCTAACCGCCACACCTATGTCCCCCTACCATCCCACCATCCCCGTTTCCTCTCTCCACGCAAATTGGTACTACACAAGACACCATTGATTCTCTCGCTCCCCCTGACCACTTCATTGCCGCCTTTGACTCTCCAGCTTTCCCTCGAGCCCCCACCTCTCTGCCACAACTATCCGCACAACCCTCATCCTATATCCAACACTCAGACCTGGCTGTGCGCCTTGATGAGATCTCTCTTCACCTGCACCTTCTCACGGACAAATTTCATGAGTTGAAAGCCTTCTCTATTGAATATCTCCCCCAGCTCCGAACGTTATGCTCCCTAGGGAATCTGCCCTTGTTCCTCACGGACGCGGTCCCAGTCCTTGACATCCGTTCCTCTCACCTTACTTCGAAAAATGTACCCCTCCCTAATGCCCTTTCCCGCCCCAGAAGAATGAAGACAGAGCTATCGACCAGTGATATCGATGATCTACTCCTCTCTTATGCCCACCCTTTAATCACGATAAGACCCCTTTGGGAATAGGACACGTTACAACGCACGCATTTACAATGCATACCATTAAAACGCGGTCATTACAATGACCGCGTTGTTACGACGCATACCATTACAATGGAAGTCATTACAACGACTTGCTGTAGGGGGCGCTGGAGTTTGGAATAGTATAATTTACTATTCCAACTCCAGTCTGTGCAACAGAAGGGAAGGTGTTGGATTTAAAATCCAACAACTTCTGCCCCCTACAGCAAGTCGTTGTAACGACTTCCGTTGTAATGGTATGCCATGTAACAACGCGGTCGTTGTAATGACCGTGTTGTAATGGCATGCGTTGTATCGACTTCATTGTAAACGATGTTTACCCCTCTCTGGGCTTAAGCAAGACCCCTCTGTGCTTAATCCATGCCATTCATCCCAACCCGAACAGGGAACCCTCCTACAACATCAGAGTTATAAATAATGACAACCTCAAGCGAGTGAACATCATTCAGACTCCGACCTCCCACGCGCTTCTCCAATTGAAATGCGTACTACTCAACTGCAGATCAGCGAGTAAACACGCCTCCAATATCTTTGACCTCATCTTAAACAATGAGCTTTATATCATCATTCTCACAGAAACCTGGCTAAATTGCTCGTCCTCCCCTATCCTTGACCTTCTAGTACCAACTAGCCATGAAATAATTCGACTGGCCAGATCTATTAAACAGGGTGGAGGAATAGCTTGCATACACCCAAATACACTCTCAGCTTCACAATTAGTTACCTCCACTCTGACTTCCAGTGAATACCTATGCATCAACATCTCAAGCAAACACTGCCCTGTATGCAAATTACACGCATTCTATCACCCCCCTGGAGACAATCTTTCCTTCATTGAACAATTAATGGAAATCATCAATTCCAAAAACAACACCGTAGTGTCCCAAATCTTCCTGGGAGATTTCAACCTTCACTGGTCTAACCCAAACGATCAAGCAGTAAACTGTCTAAAATCCTTCCTATTGGATCATGAGCTGACACAATACTGTGATAGCCCAACCCATAACAAGGGTGAAACTCTGGACCTCATCATATCTAAAGGAAACAACATCTCAATAGATTCCACTATCCCTTGCGATTGCCCTTGGTCTGACCATTACAGCATCTTCTTCCTTATTAACAAGGAGGTGTTCCCGAAGAGGGTCCAACCTAAGAAAATGAAGCAATGGAAAAGGAACCTTAGGAATATTAACTCAGAAGATCTTGCAACCCGTTGTAGAAAGGCCTTGACTCCCCAATCAGGCATGTTAGATGTTCATCTCCCCACTGATTTTTATAACTCCACCATCTCTGGTATCCTGGACGATATAGCCCCTCTACAACAAAAAAATGCCTCCTCCAAAATCTCCAAACCCTGGTTTAATGACAATCTAAACTCGAAATGTCGCAACCTAAGGGTAGCTAAAAGATCCTGGAGATCCCTACCCTCCACTGAACATCTAATTCACCTTCGATCTGGTAGGAACTCTTACAACAAGAAAATCAAGAGTATATAGGCTGACTTCTTCAGAACCCAACTTAATCAAGCCAGAAACCTCCCCAAGAAACTGTTTGAAATTGTTAAACAACTATCGGTCAAGGCACCCAACCGCTCTGACCCCAGTGACGTACTTCCATCATGCGACAAATTGGCTGCCTACTTCACTGAGAAAACAAAATGCATCAGCATCAACCTGGAATCAAAGAGGGCTCTTCTCCCAACCTCCGAGAAAACAGAATTCCTCATCCTTGGCCCCAACCCCTCCGCATGGGATGACATTAGGTGGCTCCCCACCAAGACGGACCGCGCACCAAACCTTGGCATAATACTCGACTCAATGCTCACGATGAACCGCCAGATCAATGCCGTATCCACATCCTTCTTCAACACCCTCCGCATACTCCGGAAAAAGTTCAGATGGATCCCAGTCGAAACCAGAAAAACGGTCACTCATGCCTTCATCAGCAGCAGGCTGGACTACGGCAACGCTCTCTATGCCGGAATCAACAAGAAACTACTTCGCAAACTCCAGACCATCCAGAACACCGCAGCCCGACTGGTCCTAGACATCCCCCACTGCAACAACATCACCCAACACCTAAGAGATCTCCACTGGTTCCCCATCGAAAGAAGAATAATCTTCCAGCTCCTCACTCACGCATACAAGGCCCTCCACAACATCGGACCAGCATACCTAAATAACCGCCTCTCCTTCCAAGAAACATCTCCTATCAGCTGACCTTTCTCTGTCCACCATCCCATGCATCTAGAAGACCAGAAAGGGAGGAAAGTCTTTCTCCTACCTCGTAGCCAAGGCCTGGAACGGCCTCCCCCTCCACCGCCGACAAACACCTACACTGCTCCAGTTCAGGAAGGACCTCAAGACCTGGCTCTTCGGATGACCCCAGCACTCAACGGAGCCGCTCCCCCACCCAGTGCCTTGAGACCCTTGCGGGTGAGTAGCACCGCTTCACCAACCCCTGATTGATTGAGATTCAACTTAACTAAGGTGGGAGCACTTTCAATATTTGCAACTGTCCTGCACTCCCGTCCTGAAAATTTGAAAGGATTAACCTCCTGTCTGACACACTGTCGTCAAGTAAATAGATGAAAAGAATTTGATGACCTCAAATGGAAATACTACTTTCGGCGAAGCCAACTGAGTGATGATCGTAGCTGTAGGGAAAGATGTGGTCCAACATTCCCGCGTGATCTCTTTCCCCACCACCATGCTATTTTGATGGTCTCAGCCATTTTGAGTTTTGCCTGAACAGAATCAGAGCTGCAAAGGAAATTACAACAGTCTCTCTCTACACAAAATTGCACAATTATAACAACGTGTTAAAATAATTAAATGGTGAAATTGCAAAATGATGCAATTACTGCAGTGTCAAAGGCCATATAGTGACCGCTAGGACAAATACAAAAAAATGTAAACATGACCTCAAACATCCGAAGGATTTGCTCTTGCCTATGACGTTCAGAGTGAATGTAATATCTTTTTTTGTTTGTTTTAATTTTTTTCGCAAGTTCTCAATAGTGTTGTCAGTTTCTTTGGTTATCCCTTGCCAGTTTAGCCACTGTTAGAGCGCAAGTCACTGTTTCTTTCACAGAACAGACTCTTCCTAGGATAGACTTATATAAGGTAGGAATTTGCAACCGCTTGGTGCTAAACATTTACTAAGCTTTTGGGTTTCTTTTCCTTCGTTGTATTTCCTATTGAAGGCAAGTGGCAACCCATCACAGTTGTGGGTATGCACAATTTGATCTCAATGAAATGTACCCCAAATTCTTTTCTGATTGATGGCCATATTTGTCTAGCTGACAACACTGGGTTGGCAGAGGCCACTGGCAGATCTTCAGCAAAATCCACAAAGAATAGAAATAAAATATGTGCAGGACCATTCAACTTTGCCTGCACGAATTCGATAATGGCCTAGTCTTAGGACCATGTTTCAAATGGTTTTGTTTTGACTTTTGTATTAATCGTGTTATTACATTAGCACACGTTATTTTATGTAATGCATTATTATTTCATGTAATGTGATAAGGTTTGTTCTGCTATGCTATTCTATGTCATTACATGTCGTGTAGTGCCATGCTATGCTA
This sequence comes from Calotriton arnoldi, assembly GCA_963921515.1. Classification (NCBI taxonomy): domain Eukaryota; kingdom Metazoa; phylum Chordata; class Amphibia; order Caudata; family Salamandridae; genus Calotriton; species Calotriton arnoldi. Next base: position 2,210,715 of record CAWUFW010001341.1, read on the forward strand.
CACTATCCTATGCTATGTCATGCCATGTTTTGTGCTGTTGTATGTCATATTGTTCTGTATTGTGTTGGGCTACGCTGTGCTATTTTATGTTATGCTATTCTATCTAAATCTGCAAATCATATACATTCCAGGGTTCCTAATGTTGCTGTGTGCAGTTAGAAATTGCATGGTAATGTAAGGAAAGGTTTTTTTTGCTTTCAGTACTGTAGGAAACCTTCACTTGTGAGTATATGAATGTATGATGTTGCAACGCTGGCAAATACCACGCTGTAGGTTACAACGCGGATGTTACATCGTCCGCGTTCTTACCACGCATGGCTTTACATCGCAAGTCGTTTCTACGACTTGTGCTAGATGGCGCGCTGGACTTAGGAAAAGTATAAATTATTATTCCTACTCCAGTTAGCGCAACAGCAGAAAATGTGTTGGATTTAAAATCCAACACATTCTCTGGTGTTGCGCGCCATCTAGCGCAAGTCGTTGAAACGACTTGCAATGTAATGCCATGCGTGGTAACAACGCGGACGATGTAACGTCCGCGTTGTAACCTACCCGCGTGATATTACCAGCGTTGTAAACGCTGTTTCCCGTGTTGGAACATATAGCGTGAGCCTCAATTACAGAAATGTTGACCAGTCTCCCAAAGTCTTTGTGAAGCACATCGTTGTCACTTGCATCCAATACAGGGCTGCCAGAGTGAGGTCCTGGTGGCATCTTCCTAAGTTAAACAGAAAGCAGGCTACCATACTCTGAACTCCCTGCGGCAGTGACTCTAGATATAGAGACATCCCCAGACAGAAAAAGTTATATTGTGTAGTTACTAATTGATGTTGGCATTGCTGCTGTGGCTCAGAAAGAATAGGGAGACAAAATACCTTCTTTGTCAGTATTTTAAGCAGGAAAATAGAGAGTAGCTACTGCACTGAATCAAGGTGACCGAGTGGATAGGCTGTTCAAGTGGAACCCAAGGCCCTTGACCGCTGTAGCTGGTTTTGAACATTCACCCATGCAGCCCTTGGATGACAACCTGGTTGACTTGCATAACTGAACTTGCTGCATTGAAATGCACCAGCCATAACCTAGAAAGCCAATGCCGCAAATCAAGGTCTGCAGATGACAAAATTCACTGCAAAATACAGCCGCCTTATGTCAATCGGAAAATTCCAAAAGTCCTACCTCAAATATAGACCACAGAGGGTACAGACAAATGGCCCACGAACTGGTCAGGCCTAGTGCTCCAAAGAGCAACCCATGCACATCTCAACAACACTGAATGGACCTGTAAAAGGTCTTAAAATCCAGAACTCCAGAACAATCAGATCCATCGCTGGATCACTGACAGAATATCATAACCAAAAATATCAAGTGGACAGAATATCGAGAAGGTAAGTGCAAAAAGTAAGTACAGATTTACTATTCTTAACTCCACATCTACGTACCTTGAAGATGTGTATATCATCAAAGTACATATGTGGAGTTATATATAATAAAACTTTGTTTTTCTATAAAAACTTACCTTCACTATATTTTTGTCCTCGATATTCTTGACATGATATTTAGTCCAACAATATTTTTAGTTCCGATGTTTTGTCTAAAAACCTCCATCTCCATCACAATGACTTATCTTCATATCATCTCAACTTTTCACCCTCAAGTTTTCTCTTCACTCTTGCTATGCTACGTGTCTTAAACAATGAATCTGCTCTCTCACACTGCACACCATAAATATGGTAAATTACTCCTCCCAATCAGGAGTTGTGCCAGAACTTCTAAAGCAGGTTTTTATAACCCCACTTCTGTAGAAAACAGTCCCAGAATTCTGGCTGCCTACAGGCTGATATTCAAACTCCCGTTCCTTTGCAAGATCCAGCAAAGCAGGTGATGAGACAGCCCCGGGAGCACTCAGACCTAACTCCTTCACAACGATCGTCTGGGATTAGACTATTTGGGGCCACCAAAACAGCCACAGACATCATTATGGAGGGGCTCCTCCTCTCTTTAGATGATGCAAAGAAAACAACCCTCATATTCCTTGTCGTATTCAGGGCATACAATATTGTTGATTGCACAATTTTTTTTAGAAGGACTTGAAAAATGGCAGGAATAGTGGATAGTCCTATCCATGATCCAGTCTATTTCTTCCAACTACAGTCAAAGATGAAAGCTGAAATAGTTGGGTTGCCCACACACCCAATACCTTGTAGCAGGTCTCAAGGTTCCTCCTTCCCCCGATGTTTGTTGACCATTTATATATTCCCCTTGACACAGCTTCTCAAACAGTATCAACTTCCAGATGTGCACAGTCAGCCCATAAACCTATTTTTATGGACAAAATCCTAAACAACACAACTAATATCCAGACCACATCTTCCGCAGTATCAAAAATAATGGGAGCAAAGAAGACCATCTCACAACACTTAGACTAACCTCCAGATCTTGGACTTGCATTCCAACACCCCTCAGGGTAGGAACCAAAGCCTTCTTTTCCATTGAGAGTTGTTGTTTATTCTTCAAGTCACTGCAGTGGTCAAAAGGAATAATCACCAGCTCTTCCTTACCCACAAAATACTCCCGCTACTCCAAACGGACCAATGGGCGGAAGTAATCAGAGCCCTCTTTATGTCCTGTCTCAACTTCTGTGTCATCATTTACGTTGGCCTATCCAAAACGTTCATTGTCATGGAATAAAGTTTACAAACCAATGCTACAAACCATATATTGAGGCTCAGATTGAAAATATAGCCCCCGTTTAAATACTTGCCGGCTCACTTTTCTGCCGGGTAAAATGCCATAGGGTAACAGCCTGTGTTTTTGCCCACCTGAACTATGGGAATTTTCATTATATTGGACTGCGGGCCACTGTGGGCAACACATTTCAAATATACAGAAAAGGACTATAAGACTAGTCTGTAGGCTAAGCAGTTTTGAGCATATCTCGGATGTCATAAATTGCTCCAATTGGATCCTGTCAAACAACGTGTCTAATTTAAGACCCAAAGCATTGTCTGTAGAGGCATTTATTAAATTGTCCCACTGTTTCTTTCTAACTGAATGAAACAAAATGTTCCCACATGGAGTTTGAGATCAGGAAGCATGCTTCTCTATTTCATTTCCTGTCCAAGAGGCATCTTTTGCCCCCGATTATGCAACAGTTGCTATTTGGAGTATCTCCAACTTTGTCCTCTTTCATAGATCTCTCAGAACATGATTATTCTGTTAGGTTCATGACTGTCCCTTCCCTACAGTGTATTCTTATGTCAAGATACCCACGGGTGTACCCTGCGTTCTAAAAGTAAATAAATGAACAAAATAAACAAAGAAAGAAAGACATAAATAGGTAATTAACTGACTTGAAAACTGAAAGTCCAATCAATAGCATCTCACCAATATATATTTTTATATTGGCGTGCTATTTCACCAATCACGATAACTTACAAACTTCTAAGGAACTTCTCAAGACATTTATCACACTTACAAATAAATGTAAGTTTGATGACAATCACTACCTCTCTTGTTTTGCATGACTAGCAGTAGCTAAGCAATAATTATAGAATTTACCCCAGTATGCCATTCATGGTCCCATATCGTCTCAAGATACCACCCATCTTCCATTTACAGAGGATTGGATCTCCAATGCTCTCCAATTTTGGGTACTATTCCATTTGGCCAGAATTAGACTAGGTCCAGTGAAGATTCACTCCTATCTACCAATGTCTAAATCTTCAAGTACATTAGGAATGCTATTTTGTGGGGTGGAGGTGTAAGGACAATTTGACACTCCAAGTGTCTGAGAAGACTATAGCAATCATCTCCCAGAACACTTAAATTACCCGTCAATCTCAAACCATTTGAGGAAAATCTCCCTCTTCCTTTTGACATTTCAGAGATGACTCTCTTTTCATACGATATAACCATATTCTAGTAAAATAAATACAATTTACATAGTTTATCGATCCTTTTAGGGCTATATGATTCACTAAACGCCACATTGTTGGTGGCCTCAGGGCACTCAAGAGATGGGAATAAATGGGCGCTCGGGAAGCATCCTGATGTAGTTGTGGCTCTTATTTAGGCCTTCTGTTACAATTGCATATAAAAGACCCACTAAATATTTCACAGTGATATCAAAGCCTTGAGTATGCAGCTTTTCAGAGGTTAAGTGTAAAGGCCCGGCCAATCTAAGTCGTGTGACCGGAAGATTAGGATAAAGCTATGATATGCTCTTTCTGCGATGGCAGAGTTATCTGAATGCCAGGTAGAAAAGGCATTCCCTGTATTTGGACCAGTCCTTTTCAAGTCTTGGGTAGTTAAGTAATAAGTTCTAAAAGGAGGTGCCCTGATGAGGAAAGGCTACCATAATTTTTATATCTGAATTGATGGTGTGACAATAGGCCACTTTTAGCAGAATTGAGACTTCGGGTCAATTTGTAAGAGACAAAAAGGCAGGCAATGTAATTCAAGGTATGATCATGTAATGCCTTGTGGATAAGACATGTTGGGGCATATTAGCAAGAAGAGGCGATAATCATCGCTAACCCTGCTTAGCGTGATTTTTTTTATCGCCGGCTATCGCTGGAATATATCGCCACGCTAACGCTGTATTAGCGACGATTAGCGCTATGGCGATGAATATTCCAGCGATAGCGAGGAAATGGGCCAACATCGCTGAAAAACCAGCGATGTTGCATGGAGAAGAGAGAACACCTTGCTGATACGACCCTGTGGTCGTGTCAGCATAATCCACCCCCATGTTAGGTATGGCTAACACCTGCTAATTGCAGGTGTTAAATAAATGGCGATGACCCCGGTTAGCGCGACTTTTCACGTCGCTAACTGGGGCCATGGCCACCTTGCTAATAGGCGATAGGCCTGTTAGCGAGTGTTTCCCAGGTTTGTTCGTCGGGAACGCCCACTTTGCACGTCATTAGCGATAAATATCGCTGACATGCAAAGCGGTAAAAAAACGTGCGCTAATGCCCGCAAACTGTCGCTAACTGCTGTTAGAGACAGTTTGCTGATAGGGCGATATAAATATCGCCGCTAAAGCGGCAAAAAGTGCCGCTAAAGCGGCGATAGTGCCCTTGCTAATATGCCCCCATGTTTTAAATTACACTCTTTCCTTCATAGGGTACCCATGGAGAAATGTGAGAGCAAGGGTAACATTTAAGGCCAAATACAAGTTGAGCAGAATAGTTTTGTGCTCGAAGCTTGGCGAAGGATGTGTCGAAGAGGCCTCTGGCAGGCCGTTGCAGTAGTCCAGGTGGAACATGACCACAGTGACAATCAAGGCAATTTTCTGTGAGCAATGTAACATCAGCAGGATCCCATTCAGTTGGTGAGCATGGAAACATGCTGTTTCTTAAGATGCATTTACCTGTGGGGAGAATGAGAGGTCACTGTGGAACATCACACTCAGATTATGTGCTTGTTTCACCGGGGTGGGAGCCCAAATCTTTAGGCCAAGAAATGGGGAGAGAGACTGGGCTGACCAATCCAACTGTCTTTTCAGTAAGAAGGCATAGCCAGTTGTTCTGCATCCACCGATAACTGTGAGGGAGACAATGATATAGATTAGTAAGTTTGCCAAGGTCATCTCGGAGCTTCAGATGGAGCTGCATGTCAGCGGCATACATTTGGTGTCCAACATTATATGAGTCATGCTTACAGTAATGCAAGAAGTGGGTGAACCATACAGGAGAAGTACCACAGATCCCAGCTGAGGCTGCCAATGTATCAATGAGCACCAGATGGTTGAAGGTGTCAAAGGTGGTAGATAGATCCACTTGTATCAGGGCACAGAAGTGGCCTTGATCTCCTGCCAAGAGGAAGTTGAATTGTATGAGTTTATAGAGAGATGAAATGGCACCCAGTGTCTCGATTGTATGCTGGACCAATTTTCACGAAATCTGGGAAATGTCCTTGTCTTGCACTTCAGACATTGGGCCTAATTTAGAGTTTGGTGGAAGGGTTACTCTGTCAAAAACGTGGCGGACAGCCTGTCTGACGTATTAGAAGTGGCATAGGATATAACACACTTTTAATAAGGCAGCCAAAATATCCAGGACATTTCTGATGGAGTAATCAATACTCCAAAACCACAAATTAGACTCATTTTCAGTTTAACCTCTTGTGGGTTAAAGCAGGGCACTGGGTCTGTGGTCGACAAATCTGATGACAATGCATGTATAAGTTGTAGAAAAACAACTGTGGCAGGGGTCCCCAGGGGAGGGGTTTCTAAATCAGGATCCGGTATGTCCACTCAGTCAGAAAACAGGCTGAGTTTCTTTTCAGGCATGTAGCTTCTGAGTCATTGTTTTACAAATTTCTCCTGTTGGGGGCCTGCTACTCCCTCTGACCACACACATTGTGGGCTTGTCCTTTTCCTCATTTACACCGTACACTGTCAGCATATATGTTTGTTGGTTGTTCTACCTGTTTCTTCTTGAATATTGTACAGCGCTTTGATACCCTCTAGGGTCAAGTTCGCGCTATACAAAACTTTGTAAATAAATAAATAGACTTCTAGTAGTTCCTTCCATATCGGCCACACAAGCCTCCTCTGTGTAGCACTCAGGTACTGTTGCTTGTATGTCTGTTACCGAGTCTTCCTGCTTGGATATGTGCTCTGTGCGTCTTTGACTCTGTCCAGTGCATCGAGCTTGCAAGCCAAGGGCCCCATCCATGCCAACTTCCCCAATATTTGTTTCTAGTTATGCACTATGGGACTAAATTGCTTGAAGTTTAATGTCAGCTGGTACAGGGGGATATGTTTGTCCTGCGCCTCCCTCCGAGTTTCCCACAGAGGCTCCATTAATCTGCTGTGGAACCCTGCTTAGTGAATGTATTCAGTTTCCATTCATTGGGTAAGAGACCTTTATCTTTCTCCATTTTATTCATTGAGGGTTGAGTTACGAGTACATGGGCATGGGCAATCCACTGTTTCTGCTCACTTGTGGGGGGCTCTGCAGGATTTATCCCAGACATTTCCCCCTCCTACTACTTATGCTAGGAGGGCCTCACACTTCTGATCAGAGCTATCTTAGTATAGCATTCGCATCTACTCTGACTACAGTGGGTCAGCTCGTACCTCTGGACGTTCTGACCAAAAGACCTTGTAAATATGGGGCAGCATCAAAAAGCAATGGGTGTTGTGGCGGGACGCCTACTGCAAAACCCATTGAACGCCCCTTTCGCGCTAAGTGCTGCGTGAATAGGGGCTTTATTTACAAGGTGTGTTTAGCCATGTTATGTTGCTTAACGCTGCCTTGTAAATAAGGCAAAGGAGTAAACGCCACCAGAGCATCAGAAAAACGGACGTTCTGATGGCGTTAACTCCTTGTAAATATGCCCCCAAGTGTGCTCCCTTTCCTATAGCTCCTCCTTACACATAATCTCAGCCACATGGGCCGTTCTAATTCATCTACTACCAGCTTTCACGTTTTTCTCAGCCTGTCCGCCCTGTGGCCAGAGAGCTCAACCACGATTTCCTACATAGTGTCTGTACTGTGCGGAGAGGGTCTTGATTGCCCTGTCTCTTATTCCAAATGCCATTCTTATGACTTGGAAAGACTGTCCTGAACTCGGCCATCTAATCTGTACTTTTGAGCCAGTGGTGTCTTGTTGCATTACCCTTTCGCTAGCTAGTACTCATAGATGCGCCCACTGCCTGCTGCCAATCACCTGATGGGGCAACCAAGCACTTGGGTCCAACCCTGTGTCTCGGGCTTTCTCACGAGTGGTCAACCCACCTTTCAGCTCTCCCCAGCCCTTGCATCCCCTCCTGATTCATTGTGCGGCTCGGGCGTCTCAGGTAAGTGATGATTTTAGTTCAAGTGGGAGCGCACACATGGGTGGAGCGTGGGTTTTCCCTCACATCCATTCATGGATTCTGACACATTTACCAACGCTGGTAGACCTGGGAATGCATCAGGTGTGTATGTTGTCCCACCAGAGGCACAACGAGGAGAGATATCTTTATTTCTCCTGGTTGTTTCCTCTCTCTACGGGTGCTGCATAGTGCAGCACACGTACAAAGAGGATAATGCCTCTGAGGACTGTTTTGTGCAGGAAGGTGTTCCTTTCTGCACAAAAACAATCCTGCCAACAACACAGGCACCTCCGCACCATGGTACAGGGGTGCCTGAGTTGGCACTAGGCAGCAGTTTGTGCGCCAGCACAGGCAGAGAGCAGGAATGTGCCATATAATGTTAAACATGGTGCTTTCCTGCTCTCTCTCTTTCACGTAGTGCAGCGCAGCAAGGTGTCTTGCTGTGTTGAGTGAAATATTGATAAATATGAGGCTGTATGTATATGTACCTTACTTATCATGTTCAAGAATAGGAGAAGCCCACAAACTACTTTCTTTGGAAATGTAAGGTTTCTGAAATTACCTAGAACATCGAAGAGGTAAGCTTGTCTGACCAGGCGAGTAACAGTTCTGTTCCCTGCCTAGACATGTGAGCTTGGAATACTCTCCTGAAACCTTCGACCATCCTCCTCCTGATGAGAGGGCCCAACCTGCCTCAGGATGGAGCCCATCCAGTCTGAGCATCCTATCTCTCCTCTTTCTACTCACTATGTGACCCACCTCTAACAACCACCTCGCCAGCCTGACATTGATGCAGCCCGCCTGGAGCTCACTGAGGTATTCACAGACAGACGTCTAAGGCTATCTTACAGCAGCACTGCTCCTGGGTCACAGGAGCCCTGCAGCAAAACCCTTTTCTCCTGTGGGTCAGTCTGTATGGGGGAAGGTTACAGGAAATCACTCACATTACTGAATCCATTACCTAAACATTCTTCTCTTCAAACCCTGAGCCTTTGTTGATGCACATGATACCCTTCTGTGCAAACTCAAGGATTGGCTTGTTATCCTAGTGCTTTGAAACATCGCCGCCAGCTGGATGCCATTGGCTGGGATTAGCTTTGTTTTGAATGGAAATGGGTTTGCTACACCAGTTCACTTAAGGTTGCAGTGGAAGGTAGTGCTGGAGTTTGTATCAAACACACTACAGTTTGGAATCTATCCTTTTTATTCACATTGAAAGTATTAAATCAGAATCTTCATTTCCACCCATGCTTCTCGATACTTCTTTAATTCTTTTCTAGCTAGCCATTAGATCTAATATCCACCTTAATTTGCATACATCTCTACACTGACTAATTCGCCTCTCAATGATTTTGTGTCATGATCTAACATTCTTAGACCCACTGGACTCTAGTAAGGAATGTCACGCACGTAACAACAAAATGACAAAGGAGCGTGTAGGGTAGGGGATTGGATAGTGGATAGGAGCAAATCTTTATATGTTTCCATGTTAAGAAATAATTTAATAAAAATGTATGTATATATAAAAAAAAATGTCCCTAAGTGTGCAACTTCCAGTGGGTTATCAGTGGTATATTGTGACCTCCATTTGTAGTGCAAGAGCCCTAGAGTATGGAACAAAAAGCTTCTATTTAAATAGTATTTTTTTATATAGTGGAGAGGTGTGGTGCAGCGGCCAGGGCAGCTGACTTCGGAGCACAGGGTTCACGGTTCGATCCCTGGCTCCGGCGGCAGCTTCAGCTCAGCACCATGTGACTCTGGGCAATAGCTCACTTAATTTCCACGACGGCCCCCAGCACCTTGAGACCCGTAAGGGTGAGTAGCTGCGCTATATAAAAACGGACTTACTTATATTCAATTTGGTTCCATTTTCATCAGTACAAATTAAAACACAATCGACGAGTTACATGGAAATCTCTAAATTAACATGCATATTTGAATAATTTCAAATCTCTCCGAACAGATTTAACAAATCAGCTCCAACAGTGGATAGTTTGCAAACTAAAGTTAGAATTTAGCTCTGTGTGCATGTTTAGAAAGAGAGATGGGAAGGAAGAACTGGAAGAAGGAACTTGGCTCAGACACCGGAACAACCAAGAAAGACTATTTTCAGTCTCTGACACAACCAAGGCGGAAGGAGCCAAGAGATTCGATCACAACCAGGAGAGATCACGCAGCCTGGAAATGCAAACCTTCAATAAATCAATCAGGGTTTGTAAAGGGCGGCTACTCACCCGTGAGAATCTCAGGGCGCTGAGGGGGGGAGGAGGGCTGCTGCTCCATCTGGGCACTTTGGTGCAGTCGAAGAGCCAGGTCTTTAGATCCTTCCTGAATTGGGTCAGCCGTGGGGATTGCCTGACGTGGAGGGGCATGGTGTTCCAGTCTTGGCCTTAAGCCTTCAGGAAGACTAGCTGATGACCCTACTAGCTCCAGTAGGAAACCTCCAAGAGAACTGACATAGAAGGATTCTAGTACGCTGCTTTTCTTTGTTGTTATTCACCTTTCAAGTGCTCTCTTAAAGAACTCTCCTTCCATTTTTGCAGAGGTGGAATTATTTTCTGTGTCTGTTCCAAGCCATTATACATTGCAAGGGTAATAAAGAATGGAAATTTGAACATTTTAGAGTAGTTTAGTATTCCTCCTGCATGAGTGTTTTCTGCCAAGATTTACGGCAAGGGCACTGGTTACTGTGATTCATGGAGCCAGGGTGGATTTGACACATGTTTTGGGTTTGTGGCTTTGCATAGTGAATTCATATCCTCAGGAAGAGTGAGAATATAGGCTTCAAAATATAGATCACAAAAATAAAGACTCAACACCATACACTTAAAAAATAAGGACTCAAAAATATAGATTGGAAAAACAAAGACCATGCAAAAACATCTAGCTACTAAAATGTCATCTTGGTAAATACCCTCAAATACAGGCAAACTCAATTGCAGCCTCTCATTGGACTAGGTTTAATTACGATTCTAACTCCGTTCTCAATAAATAGAGGGAAGGGTGCCTGATACCAGATTAGGTACAGCTCCAAATGTTTCCAAGTAGATATTTTTGGCTGGATTTCATTTTTGCATCCTATCATTTTGTGTCTATATCGTATAATCTGCGTCCTCCTTTGCCTAGAAAGGTTAATGTTTTCAATAGTGTTAGAAGAGGGTTTGAACCATTGTTTGAGTATTTCTCCCATGCAAGGGACACAAGGTCTGAAGCCTCCTACAATATCCTGGGACCTAAGGCAGGCTTAGGTTAGCCATATCTGATTTAGACGTTTGACTCAACTACAAGAGTCAGTGTGATAGAGTAGATTTCTCCTGGCAGTCTTTGTATATAGGTTGGTGGAGAGAAAGTGAATGTACCACTACCCCCCTCCCCACACTGATGAGGATGATCCAAGGCTAACCTTGGTGGAGAACCCTATTGACATCTACCTTACAATGCTCCCCAGGCATTGTTTCATTAAGGGGTCACATATTCTGCAATATGCATAAAGATTCCATCCAAAATCATAGAATAAGATCTGGGAATCAAAATGTATCTGAGGAACCTTTGTAGATTTTAAAACCATTCCATTCCTTCAGTCTTAGAACTTTCTCCTGTGGCGGACCCCGACCCTATGACGTGCATTCTGCAGCCGCAAAACGTGGGGCTCTCCACCAACCAACACCACTTTCTAGCTGTGGTCAGTCTTCTTGTGGTGGGGTTCTGCGTCATGGGGGAACCCCGTCATGTACGGTGACAGCACACCACCCAAGTCAGAACAAGTGAAAGAGCACGGAGCCATGTGGGCACTCACCTGACGCCCCTCCCTTTCTGGAACATCACTGGGGCAGGTGAACTGCCAAGGTGGTTCTGACTTGGGAGGTAGACGTTGTGGGAGTGGAAGGCAAGGCGGAGGACAAGGTAAGGTCATGTTTGTACATCCGGGTGGGCTGGTGGAGTGCAGCCAGAGAGGAGATCGGCTTCCTTCCAGCTGCTGATCTCACCCAAACCAACATGAGCACCAGCAGAACAGCGCTTATAAATTGTGTCGAATGCCTCCGGTGTATAATGCCCCTTTTGTTGAGCTCCCGAGGAAGGCGAGCCAATGACATCTTCAGAGTCCAAAAACACACACAGTGATGCGTGCACTTTGATTGCATTCCAGGAGTGCCGCACATCTACCAGCCCGAAGGGGCCCGTTTTTACATGTTGGACTGACTGTCGAATCCGGAGTCAGCGTGGCGCGCGATGTGCGGCAGCGTGGGCCGGGATGCCTGCGACTCCCTCCCCCCAGGGCACCAGAGGCACATGCCCACCAGTGGAATGCCAAGCATCAGGCAAGCACGCGGCCTAAGGCTCAGGAGAGTGCTCTCGGAAGTAGTTTGAATGTTTTCATGTTGTGAATGTTGTAATTTTCCTGTTTCAGATCTGCATCCAGGTACATGTGTGACTGGGCCGCCAGGCCTTTACTTTCACCTGGTATTTCCCGGGTGGGCAGGCCCCTGGAGGCTGGTTTAGGGCAGTGGCCCACTCATGCTGCCTCTGTCACTTTCTGCTCCCCGGGGTTAATTGTAGCAGGTACCCGGAGGCTTCAAGAGGGAGAGAGAAAGAGTTGGAGGGGGAGGGAAGGTAGAGAGAAAGAGAGAGAGAGAGAGAGGATGGATGGAGGGGAAGATTGCTGAGGAAATGAATGGAGCGGGGATGGTCTGAGAATTGTTGCGAGGGCAGCTTTGGTTCCCCAGTCCGGTCCTGCACAGAGCTCTTAGATACTGTGGCCTCAGGGTGGTGATAGGGGTTCTAATCTGTGAGGTAGGTGGGCTTGCTGCCTGGATAATCCTGCCAGCTCCTATCCTTCTCTCCCCTCACCCTATAAGAAAGGCTTCAACAACTGTGACCAGTTACGGAAAATCCGACTGCCCTTTGACCCCTGCCGTAGAGGGGGTCTCTGGCAGCATCATCACTCAATTTCACACTGTTAATTAATCTCCCCGCTGCCTGTAAGCAGGGCTCGGAGCTTCCTGCAGGCCTGAAAATAATAAACACCAGGGGCCGGCGCGAGAGGCTGTCGAAAGTGGAAGGATCGAGGACTGGGGTCTGGGCTGAGCCCTTTCCCCCAGAATAGAAAGATTTGAAGTCTATTGAATTGACTTCACTCGGTGCCACGCACTCTTCATGCTTCATGGGGTGAGGTGAGAACCCCAGGATTAGGGGGTGGGCACCATCAAGAGGTCAAGAAAGTGCTGCCAGGCATGTGATATCAACTCAGTGGGTTAATGCACCAGGACGTGTAGTTTGCAAAAATGTACATACACATACCCATACACATACACATACCCATACACATACACATACCCATACCCATACACATACCCATACCCATACCCATACCCATACACATACACATACCCATACCCATACACATACCCATACCCATACACATACACATACCCATACCCATACACATACCCATACCCATACCCATACACATACACATACACATACCCATACCCATACACATACCCATACCCATATCCATACCCATACACATACACATACCCATACACATACCCATACCCATACCCATACACATACACATACACATACCCATACCCATACCCATACACATACCCATACCCATACACATACCCATACCCATACCCCTACACATACCCATACACATACCCATACCCATACACATACACATACCCATACACATACACATACACATACACATACCCATACACATACACATACCCATACCCATACACATACCCATACACATACCCATACCCATACCCATACACATACACATACCCATACCCATACACATACCCATACCCATACCCATACACATACCCATACACATACACATACACATACCCATACACATACACATACCCATACACATACCCATAACCATACCCATACACATACACATACACATACCCATACCCATACACATACCCATACACATACCCACCCATACACATACCCACCCATACACATACACATACACATACCCATACCCATACCCATACACATACACATACCCATACACATACCCATACACATACACATACCCATACCCATACACATACACATTCCCATACCCATACACATACACATACCCATACACATACCCATACCCATACACATACACATACACATACACATACACATACCCATACCCATACACATACACATACCCATACACATACCCATACCCATACCCATACACATACACATACACATACCCATACACATACCAATACCCATACCCATACACATACCCACCCATACACATACACATACCCATACCCATACCCATACCCATACACATACCCATACCCATACACATACCCATACCCATACACATACCCATACCCATACACATACACATACACATACCCATACACATACCCATACCCATACCCATACCCATACACATACCCATACACATACACATACCCATACCCATACCCATACCCATACCCATACACATACCCATACCCATACCCATACACATACCCATACCCATACACATACACATACCCATACCCATACACATACCCATACACATACCCATACCCATACACATACCCATACACATACCCATACCCATACACATACCCATACCCATACCCATACACATACCCATACCCATACCCATACACATACCCATACCCATACACATACCCATACCCATACCATACACATACCCATACCCATACCCATACCCATACCCATACCCATACACATACCCATACCCATACCCATACACATACCCATACCCATACACATACCCATACCCATACAGATACCCATACCAATACCCATACACACCCATACCCATACACATACACATACATATACCCATACCCATACCCATACACACCCATACCCATACACATACACATACATATACCCATACCCATACACATACCCATACACATACCCATACCCAAACACATACCCATACACATACACATACCCATACCCATACACATACACATACCCATACACATACACATACCCATACCCATACACATACCCATACACATACCCATACCCATACCCATACCCATACACATACCCATACCCATACACATACCCATACCCATACACATACCCATACACATACCCATACACATACCCATACCCATACCCATACACATACCCATACACATACCCATACCCATACACAAACCCATACACATACACATACCCATACCCATACACATACCCATACCCATACCCATACACATACCCATACACATACACATACACATACCCATACACATACACATACACATACCCATACCCATAATCATACACATACCCATACCCATACCCATACACATACCCATACCCATACACATACCCATACCCATACACATACCCATACACATACCCATACCCATACACATACCCATACCCATACACATACCCATACCCATACACATACCCATACCCATACCCATACCCATACACATACCCATACACATACCCATACCCATACACATACCCATACCCATACACATACCCATACCCATACCCATACCCATACCCATTCCCATACCCATTCCCATACCCATACACATACCCATACACATACCCATACCCATACCCATACCCATACACATACCCATACACATACACATACCCATACACATACACATACACATACCCATACACATACCCATACACATACCCATACACATACCCATACCCATACCCATACACATACACATACACATACCCATACCCATACACATACACATACACATACCCATACACATACACATACCCATACATTACACAGACCCATACACATACCCATACCCATACCCATACACATACACATACCCATACCCATACACATACACATACCCATACACATACACATACCCATACCCATACCCATACCCATACACATACACATACCCATACACATACACATACCCATACACATACCCATACCCATACACATACCCATACCCATACACATACCCATACACATACACATACCCATACACATACCCATACCCATACACATACCGATACACATACACATACCCATACACATACACATACACATACCCATACACATACACATACCCATACCCATACACATACCCATACCCATACACATACCCATACACATACCCATACACATACACATACCCATACCCATACACATACACATACCCATACCCATACCCATACACATACCCATACCCATACCCATACACATACCCATACACATACACATACCCATACACATACCCATACCCATACACATACCCATACCCATACCCATACACATACACATACCCATACCCATACACATACACATACCCATACCCATACACATACACATACCCATACACATACCCATACCCATACACATACCCATACACATACCCATACCCATACCCATACCCATACCCATACACATACCCATACCCATACCCATACCCATACACATACCCATACACATACACATACACATACCCATACCCATACACATACACATACCCATACCCATACACATACCCATACACATACCCATACACATACCCATACACATACACATACACATACCCATACACATACACATACACATACACATACACATACACATACACACAAACACACAATCGACCTACTTGATCCTAACCTTTAAAGGAACTTATCCGCCTGATCTCCGAGTCAAATCAGTCAGTGCTGCCTCTTGCACCTCCGCCTCTCCAACTTCCTGTAACATAATCTGGGGAGGCGCTATGGCCCATAAACAAGTGTCCTCATTCGCTAAATCTCAAGTCACTCTCCTTGGGTGAGTATGGGAGCTACCAAGATACCTGGGGGAAATAGCGCATTTGCATATTCCCACGTGCACCTAGGCTAATGGGTGTACGGGGTCAGCGCAAGTGCAATCATGCAGATGCACTACAGTGCTGATGACAACAGTGTTCCATCATGCTGCTTGCATGGTTGCATGATTGCTGTGTTGCGTCAAAGCACAGCAAATTTGGCCCACCTTAGTGCAAGGTTGCCTGCATTACAGACAGGATTGTTTTTGTGTAGGGATGGACACTTTCCTGCACAAAAACAATTCAAAGAGGAAATAACAAGGAGAAATAATATTTTTTTCGTCTCTACGCCACCATTTGGGAGGCATTCTGATTTGATGCAATCCCATGTTTACAAAACTTTGCAAATCTGGAAATACTCTATCAGTGGATGTACGGGGAATGCCCCTGCTCCACCCGCGGAACGCCTCCCGGCTCAAAATGTAATATAACAGAGCGAAAGCAGTTGTGTTTTGTCACGTTTCTTTACGAAGCCATGAAACGTGGTGCAAATCACCCCTCGCGCGGCATTGTAAATCTGAATTAAGGAATTGCGCTGCCTTTCATCCAGTGCTTAATTTATAAAAAAATAAGTGCCGGGGCCCGCGTCAGGAGGCCACCGCAATTTGCACCCCACATTGCCACTGTACTTAACAACTACTAATGATCACACTGCTACAAGTGTGCCAATTCAGACTGTTCGAGGCCGCCAAAGCTTTAAGAATGGCTTGGGTGGCAGGTATTAGCTGTTTTTAATGTATATTGAATTAACAAACAACAGTTTTTCAGCTCATCTTTAAATTGCACAAACAGCGCCACCATGTGGCAGCGGTCATAAGTGCAGGTTTCGGCAATTAAGTGCTGGTGCAGAGCACTGGAAACCACCGGCTCAAATTAAGCGCTGCTTGCGTCACATTGCGTGACTCAGAGACAAGGCAACTTCTTATTAAATCTGGCCCTTCCTGTTTGAACTGCATTTTGCACAGGGCCAGCATGCCATCAGTGGCTTCAGGGTACCACTGGATGGGTTTTGCACCTGCTGCAGGCTCTGTGTATAAACCTGCATTGCTGCGATCCGATGGGAGGAGACTGCTGCCTTCCCTAGTGTCATTAGTTAATTAACGCCAGTGTAGGTTATTTATAGCACAACCATCCTCTGCCAAAGGGGGCGGGGCCCATTAGATCGAATTAACAGCACAGCATTTAATCAGGAGATTCATTTGTTTACCCCAAACAAGCACAGTAATACTTTAAGGCAACAGGGTGGCAAACCTGACAGGATTTGGTTTAGCGCTTGTTAACAGGCTTTCAACAAACTGCTTTAATTACAATCTTAGCTTGTGTGGCCTTAATGTGGGAGAACAGTGTTGCTGGCCAGGTGCCGAGCAGCTGGAAGTTTTTTGCAAGTAAACGGTGCTCTTAAATATGACTCATTTTGAAGGTTTTAAAACGTTTTTAGACAGTCATATATGTAACGCTTTTGGGACAACAAAAGAAATATAGGGGCAGATTTACAAGCCCCTTGTGCCACTTTTGCGTCACTTTTCCCATGTTAAAAATGACGCAAAAGTGGCGCAAGGGGCTTGTAAATCTGCCCCATAATGTATAGGATTACTAACGTTTTCTCTATTGGTACTCAAATATTTTTCTTTGCATTTTTCATGTAATTAAACAAAAGGTAGACATGACCTGGGAAGAAATACAGAAGGGGTAGAGGAAAGAAAAATACACATATGCATGAAACAGTGCCACCCTACCCAAACACCGGTGCATATAAACCTTGACATGCATATACATAGAAATGAATATTTTTCTGTGGTCCATGTAATGTTGTCTGTAAATAGCAGCTTACATAGCTGGCACTCTAACGCCTGCATTCTTCTGAGGCAGGTAATCTCAAGTTAGGCCCAAAAGTAAGTTTCCACGTCAACTTAGATTATGTACACAGCTATTTTGGTCCTCGCAATGATACCTGGTGAAATTTGTGCTTCGAAAAACCTCAGCATTCCCAGAATTGCACCTCAAAATGGGGTTCAACACGTAGTGTTACCACACTATCCCCATTCCGAAGAGTAATAATATTGCACCTGCTCTACCTGTCGATGTCTATATGTAGCAGGTGCTGTATTATTGCAATGAATAACAGGGCACTCATAATGAAGACTTGAACCTCTTTAGATAAATCGCATTGCATCGCAGTTGCGTCATTGTTTGCACAGCACCGACGTAAAATCTATTTTGGGATTTTAAAAGCCACACAAAGCTCGATTTACTTGGCCCTGACATTTTTTTAAAAAAAAGTAACGCAACGCAGAGCATAGCGCTGCCTTCCGTTACCTTGAGTCAGGTAGGCATTACATGAGTGGAGCATGGATGGTCCCATGCATCCACATACATATTGTGACGTGAACCCATATTTACAAAGAATTGGAAACATGGGTTTTCACCAACACGTCCCGCCTATCTGAGGCTGGTGTAACAAGGAGAACTATCTTTATTTCTCCTTGTTACTTCCTCTTTGCTAGGGTGCTGCAGAATGCAGCACACACACACAGAGGAAATAAGCCTCGTAGGATAGTTTTAGTGTAGGAAGATATTCCTTCCTGCACAAAAACTATCCTGCCCTTAACTCAGGTCCCTTTGTGCCTTGGTGCAAGGGTGCATGCATTGGTGCTAGGTAGCCGAAAGTGCGCCAGCACAAGGAGAGAGCTGAGCTGCACCGTATCTTTGTAAATATGACAAAGTTCTGCGCTCTCCCTTTCACGCAGCGCAGCAACTTTCTTAGTCTTAGACTTAATCTTAGTAAATCCGGGCCTCTGTCTTTTTATTGAGATTCCACGTGATCATTTATTGAGATTAATGTGAGAATTTGATGTCTATTTATTGTATATTTGAAGCCCTTCTAATGGAAGGACTGTACATATCAGCAAATGGTGCATACGACCATTTGCAGAGAGGGTTATATGTTAAAGGAAGTATATGCAATGATTGGGGTGTGATACCTACCGTGTAAGTAAGATATGGACTGATGCGTTACAAGGTAGTACACTAGAAATGTCTATTTGTTATAAGTCAAGCTCCTGATTTTTTCCATACCCAGGTTATGAAGTATTGCTGCTGTCCTTTTGCTGTGCCAAGCTTTCTTTTACATTTTGTCACTACAGAATCAGGAAGAGTTGTGACAGCTTATGTAGATCAGTGTACACTGTGATGACCCTCTGTTCCATGGACGCTTATTGTTGGAAAAAGCCAAAAGTTCCTATAAGTAACAAGAGGTCAATGAATTGTCAAGTGCTGTGGAATGCAAAAGTGCATGTACGGAAATGTGGTTTGCTTCACTACCTCAGAAAAGCAGGATAGTTCTGGGGCAGGGCATGGCTGGGTTGAAACTTAGGTGGATATTTACAATAAAATGTCAGAGCATGATTTTACGGCAAAATGTGTAACGCCGCGCTCCGACATCTTTTAAACGCAGGGAAGCGCCGTATATAAAAAAATATGGTGCACCCCTGCGTTTCCCGTAGCGCTAAAAAAGCTGCGGAGCACCAGCGCAGCCACCCTTGTGCCATGTTGCAAGGGTGCCTGCACTGCAGGGGCGATTGTTTATGTGCAGAAAGGGACAACTTCCTGCACATAAACAATCATTAAAGGCGATTTGCTGTTTCTATGTTTGCTGCAGAATGCAGCACACATGGAAAGAACAAAATACGAGGAGAAATTAATAATTTCTCCACGTATCGCCATCCTAAGACCAGGTTTTACCTGGCCTTAGTTTTTGGTGCTGCCTCAACCTTGTAAATATGGTGCAGCGTCAAAAAGCAATGGGTGTTGCGGCGGAACGCCCACTGCAACACCCATTGCACGCTCCTCTTCCCGCTAAGTGAAGTGTGAAAAGGGGCCTTATTTACATGGCGGCGTTAAGCCATGGCTTAACGCCGCTTTGTAAATAAGGAGAAGAAGATATCGCCACCAGAACGCCACTAAAAGTGACGTTCTGGTAGTGATATCCCCTTGTAAATATGCCACTTAGGACAGTATCATTTGGTGACCTGCTTCGTTTTGAAGCGTGGACTTGTGCTCCACAGAACAATATTCAAGCGAAAAGAAGAGTGTGAGAAGACAGCATGGATACTTTATATTCAAAAAAGTCCTCAAACTCTTTGTTGCTTTGGTTGTAGGTGCATGTGTGAACGTTCATAATATGAGCATCCTTTACAAGGCATGTAGTTAGTTTAAGCATAGCATCACAGAGCATAACACAACATAAGAAGGCCTAACAGTATATAACATTGTATTGGATAATTTAGCCTGTTATATAAAACTATAACACAGCATTGCATAGCAAAGCAAAAACATAACATAGGTTGACATAATATAGCCAAGCTCAACATGGCATGATAACATATCACACGGCATGGCATAGTTTTACTTTCTGACGCAGAGCCCAGCCTGGCACCTTAGTAGATTTGGTTTTGCATGAAAACCTCTGGGCACTTGCACCAGTCTGCCACAGTAACCCCCTTGATGCAAAGGAACGCAAAGCAGCACAACGGGCTTTTTTGCAATGAGAAAACCCTTTCCAAAGCAAAACACCTTTTACGCTAAGCGCTAAAGAATTCCCGGGTCAGACTTTGTGTCGATTTGTGATGCTTTGCGCCAGTGCAGGGCTTTAATACACCTGGGCCTGCATGTCATGGGTGCTGCATACCTCTGCACCTATTAGGACGCGACAGCTGTAGGCTGAAATGCATTATGTATTCAAAAGAATACGATAAGAACAAAACTTAAACAATTGTGTGAAGAAGGGGCGGGCTCTGAGATAAACATACTGACAGGAAGGATGGCAAGCAAGCACAGGAGGAGCTTAGATAGTGAACAGAAGCTTGTTTGGGAAGTCCCCTGGTTTATTGTGGAGTAACCTGTCCAAACGATTAGTGGAATGGATAAAATTAAAGGCCATAGACTGATAAAAGGGCCCGCCCATTCCCACCTCAGTCAGTTTCCTTCCTTATAGTCCTATCAGAATTTTTGGAAGCCAGGGTAAATATGCCATCCAAACAGAGATGCTGCCAGGTACACAAAACTCATTGTCCCTGCCTTGCCAATTAAAGAGGAGGCGTTTTGTTGTTAGAACAGCTCTCTGTGTACTGCTAACAGCACCAATGTAACATGTGAGGGCCCGATTCACAAAAGTAATCTGAGACAAAATCCTAACTTTACTACATTCGGTATTCACAAAGGGCATTTAGGAGTAGTAAAGTTAGGAATCCTATACTTAGGAATTCTAACTTTATTACTCCTAAATGCCCTTTGTGAATACCGAAAGTCGTAAAGTTAGGATTTTTTCTCAGATTATTTTTGTGAATTTGGCCCTGAGATTTTAGCAGGGAATGAATGTAGTTACCACAGCCTCCCAAGTAGACAGCCTTCAATGCTGACCTCAAGTTTTGTATAGGAGAGATGGGCCGCATGGAGTATGCTTGAATCCATCTGAACCACTGGTTATAGCAGTACGGGCATTCCATTCCATCATTTTGAGCTCACCTATGCCATTATAGACACCGATTCGTATCTGGGATTTCTTCTGTTCTGTTCACGGTGAGCAGGATCAACCCCTTTAGTTGACTGTTCTTCTTAGGGAGGGACCAACACTAATTTGCTTATAAATGCCCGATATGTAATGGCACTAATATGTTTTTGGCCTCTGGATGGCTTTAAACTGACTGTCTGTGTCATGTCACCAAGCTTGGGGAGGAGAGGTGGCCTAATGGCCAGAGCTGCCAACTTTGGAACTGGGTAACCAGGTTCTAATACCAGCGTCTCCTAAACATCCTGTGATTTTGGGTAAATCACTTCATCTCCTCGTGCCTAAAAAACGTACCCTGTGTAATGTAACTGCTGGTGCTCATATAAAGTGCTCTAATGGCTTTGGGCTAAGTTTGTGCTGTAATAAAAATTGCAAAAAAAGAGGGGGCATTAAGACCCTAGGGACCGCTATACTGCCCTCCCGGACACTGGACATTGGCCACCACTTCCTATTGGGGAAAAGGACAAGAATAGAGGAGGGAAAAGGCCTTATAGTTAGGCGAGCTCCCTCCTAAGTAGAGCAAGAAGTAAAGAGGGACACAGAAGAAAGGAGTCATGCACAACCTGCTGCAATGAGAGCCAATCAGCGCGGGGCTTCCTGTGAAGAGGATTTCACACTGTGGTCCTAGGAAGTCACATCTGCTTCCACTGCCCCCTCCAGTGCACTGCACTCTTCGGCTGGGATCACCAGTCACAACAGTACTGTCCTTCCTGTGCACGGCTGCTGCCTCTTCTGGCAGATTCTCGTAGTGCCTCCTACTCAGCTCCTAGAAGCTGGGTGGTCCACAAACACTGGAAAGGGGCTGGATAGTAAAACAACTTTCACTCATGCGGCATTACAAAACATTCTTGCGTTACGCCCTCGTGTTCTTTGATACAGTAACATCTTTCATACATGTTGCATTGCACAACTATTAATTCCACCCCACACCTTTCATCGTGCGGCCTCGAGGCGCATTGCAGCTGCCAACACCACTTTCTCCCATGGGGGCCTGCTTTCATGTTTGAGGTGGCTTCAGTCTTCCCCCACGTGACCCACCCACTTTTGATATCAGATCTTGGCAAATTGTCATCAATTTCTCTAATTTAAGATGCTTTTAAAAACTTACGCCACTCCAAATGAACAATCGTAAACATGCAATGAAATTGAGGTGCAGTGGTACCAAGACAGCCGTGGTATTGATGAACACGTTGGCATAATTTCGAGTGGCTCGGAGTGGTACCTACAGTTTGCTCGGTCTCTCTGGGACCAGTTCTGCAAGTTCCTGATCCAGTAATCCTGGACTAGGAGACACCTGACCCAGACCCTTGTGCCGGACTGCAGGGGCTTTGGACAGATGCTAGGGATGGCCTCCTTTCCCCTTACCCAATGCATAAGAAAGGTGTGGGGGTTGCAGAACACACTCCAAAAACTCACCTCTCACCTGCTCTGCGCTCACCGTGCCCTCAAACCCGCCACCCTGAACATGGCTTTCAAAATACACCACGCCCACGTACCATCTGCACCAAGGAAGTTGCGAATGGATGTGGATTTGGGATTATTATATTCCCAGAATGAGGAAATCCCTGTGGAACTGAACCTAATATTCCCAGAGATTCATGTTATTCCACAATCAGGGGAATATAACCAGGGCCGGACGGGCCATAGCAGACATTGTGCATTTCCCAGTGAGGTTGGAAGGGTAGTGGCTGGTTTTGACGCGGTGGGGGCCGGTTTTGCAGCGGTGCTGCAATATTGGCCACTAGTAACTAAAGCAGTAGTGGTTCTCACTGCGCTGCCCCCAGGGGGCTGGACCAACAAATTGCCAGGGCTGCTTTGTGTTCCCAGTCTAGCCCTGAATATAACTTGTAATCCCTATAATTTGGTACTAGATACCAACCAGAATCAGTAGTTTGAGTTCCCGGCATCCCCTCATCAAAATACGAGATCCCTGATGAAGGCCATAGTAGGGTCTACAGTGTCAAGAGCTGATAGATGAATTGTTCCTCATTTGACGTCATATACTTTTGATTGTGGTTTAGAACCCTGCAAAACTCCACTCTCCAGGCTATAAGGATCTTGAACATCTTCTAAAGGTACTTAGAGCCAGCTGTAGGTGGTGGCATTTGTAAAAACAGATTACTGCGTTTCTTGCCAGATTGGGCTGCTGTCCGGATTGTGCATAGCTTGTTGTTTTGTATTATCAAGAATTTATCTCTGTGCGAAGTTTGAGTAGCAAGAATTTAGGGCCTCATTTATGAGGAAATGGCGTAGGGCAGCACTCTCATGCAAGAGCAGCTTCAGGATTGGCCTGAGCGCCGATAATTGCGCTCCAGGACAGACTGGGAGCCTGTGCCTGCAATGCAGCTGGGTTGCGCTTGTGGGTTTGGCCGGCCTGAGACGGCTAGCCAAACCTACATGTGCAGTAAGGGCAGTGCAAAACACCCACCCTCCAGCCTGTCACCACCCTGGCCCCGCCCCTAAGCCTCATCATAAGCTAAATAAAACGACAATAAAATGGGTTTTAAACCCGTTGTATTTTTCTCATTTTTTAAAGTGCTGGCAGGGGGGGCGACGCTCCTCCTCCATAGCGGAAGAGCCGCCGCTGGTCAACATTAAAAAAAAGGTTCTTTTCAGAAGAACTCTTCTGCGAATGGTTTTGAGGTGGGGTTTTCTTCTGTGAAACCTTCTTCTACAAGTCTCTTTTAGCTTTGATAATTTCACAATGTGTACAAGGTTTGCAAGCTTGACAAAAAACTCCAGAAATTCAAAGAAGCAAAATTCAGCAGTTTCGTAATCTCTGCTCGGTATCTGCATCTGGAGACGCATAGCAAACTCTGCCCGCAAATTATCCACTACAAGTCTTCCCTTTAAATCTTCTCAAAATTAATATGTTACACGAAATACATTCACCTGAATAGCAGAATTCCAATATCAAGCATTACTACTTGTATGACGCATATATATGAATATGGATATATGGAATAAACCTAGCTGCAAAGCAATGGAGCATTATACATTAAATGAGGGGGGGGGGGGCTACATTACATGGAGGAACTGCAAACTAGAGAGAGGTCTAAGGCAGGGATGGCATAGGCTTCAAAGGGTTCGAGATGCCAGCCTTCTTGTAACTGAACCGTCTCTGAAACACTTGTCTACCCATTGCTGCTCTCTTAAAATTACAGCTAACTTACGCAGGGGCATATTAACAACGGCCAGCGATAATTATCGCTGGCCGTGCTGAGCGACGAATTCCCTAACGCAGGCTATTTCTGGTATTTATCGCCCTGGTAGCGCGTTATTAACAACGCGTTTCCCCAGGGCGATAAAAATTCCAGAGATAGCGAGGTTATCGCCGTTTTGCAGGGAACATCGCTGGTTTTTCAGCGATGTTCCCTGCAAAACGGCGATAACCTTGCTGATACGACCCTGTGGTCGTATCAGCATAATCCACCCCCTATGTCTAACATAGGTAAGTCAGGATTTCAGCAGGCGTTAGATTTTGGCGAAAACGGCCGTTTTCGCCAAAATCTAACGTCTGCTGAAATCCTATGGGCTGCCTTGTAAATATCGCGATGTGAACATCGGCGATATTTGCAAGGCAGTCCATCCGGGGTACGCCCAGTGACGCCCACTTTGTATCTCATTAGAGATGCAAAGGGGGGCGTCGGGAAAAGGGTGCTAACATGCGATTATGCATGTTAGCACCCTCTTGTTGATAGGGCGATAGCTTTTATCTCCGTTTTTCTGGCTTTTAAAGCCAGAAAAACGGAGATAAAGCCCTTGTAGATGTGCCCCAAAGTGTCCTCCCAGCTATAAACATTCGGATCTGAGGTGTGTACCACAAGATGACGTTCACCTCCAGTTGTCCCGCTAATACAAAGCGTGGATGTACGAGCTGGACGTTTGAATTCTAGTTTCAATCTAATGGAATTGAAGCAATCCACAGAAAGGAAAGATTGGGGGGCATATACACCAAATAATCATGCAGCGCAGCAAGTCACCTCGCTGAGCTGCACTGCGTGATAGGGAAAGATCAGGAATGCGCTGTATTTAACTTTATATGGTGCATTCCTGTCTTTTCTACTAGCACCAACGCAGGCACCCTTGCACCATGGTGCTTGTGTTGTAAGCAGGATTGGTTTTGTGCAGGAAGAGACACCTTCCTGCACACGAGCACACAACTCTTTGATAAATTTGGCCCTTAGCCTCTTTAAAGAAGAAAGAGACATATTTTTAAGGGCTATGGTTAGTTCCAATTGTGCTTCAAATTAAAGGTGCAAGAAAAGATGCTCAAAATACCACAGAAAGAAACACAACACATAGCAGGTTACTAAGAGCTTCCACGGTGCTGGTGATGAGTTGTACCCAGGGGCAGCTTGGATCATAAATTCCGAGCAAGGTGTGGAGCTGACTTCATTGTTTCAAGAAATTGCTCAAATATTTTGTCTCCAGTCCCTGGCATTTTAGATGCTCTGCATGTTTGAAAGTGTTGTAGCTTGATGAACTTTTGCACTTATCCGGGTAAAGAAAGCAAAACAAAATGTTGAAAAAAATAACTTTTACTTTACAGAGGGAGAGATGGCAAACTGCGCTGCCTATGACCTGGTGCCCTACTAAAAGTCTATAGAGATACAATCAGCATTTTATACCACCTGTCTGCAAGACTGTATGGCGAACCTGTGAAGCACTCAAGCACCATGTGGCACACCACAGCATCTTCCCATATACTTTACAGTATTAATGACAAGTATAAGAGCCTTACGCTGCACACACAAAACGATCAAGATGTGCAACAAGGGAGTAGGGCTTGCAGCCCACATGGCAGCAGGGGCTTAGCTTCAAGGGGGTGTTTGGGGTTTTACACCCCAAAATAAATGTATTTTTTTAATAAATAGTTGAGTACAGGAGCTTTCAGTTGGGTATGGTAAGGTGTCTCTCAGAATTTGAAATACATACTGCTATTCCCACATAAACTGAAAGTCCTGCACGCTGGAAAATATTTCTTTTTTGAGACTGCTGAAAGTGCCTGGGAGTGGGCGGAGGAACGTAAATTGCCACCTTTCAGGAAGAGAGCCCCAGGATAGAAATCATCACCTGAGGTGGTCAGGAGTTGGCCAGCAATGAGTGTCCCTGGCCAGAGTTGTTGCCTCACTAAATCCAAGAAGAGGGTGCTAGCGAAGATGACAACCAACAAGCACTGCCCACCTGACTTGATTGCTTGACTTTCGCTGCTTGAAGGATCCCAAGTCTCCTGCATCTGACTATCAGTTTGGAGGGGAAAATGTGGGGAGGTGGAGGGTAGTTTGAGGATGATGATGTCTCTGGGAAATACACAAAGTTACAAACAGAGGGCTGAAGCTGTGGTTCTACACCCAGAGTATATACACCTAGCTGATTGTTCAGATGACAGGTGCTTCCTGTTGTGAAGAGCAGGGTGGCGAGAGTTGGAGGTATGGCGGGCTGTTGTTTGTTTCACCTTTTTTTCCCCACGCTTCTCAGCATGAGAACTAAACTAATTTCCTGGAATGTAAATGGGCTCAATAATAAATTGCGATCCTTCAATGCGTCCGGAAGAGGGCTGTGGCCGCCATCTTGCTGCAGAGGACATATGTCCTTGGCTCAAACTGCTACTTCCTGGAAATGAATGATTACACTAGAATATTCCATGCAGGGTTCACTTGAAGCTTTAGAGCGGTAGCTTTCCTATTACATAAGGCCTTTCTCATGGTGGTTAAAGAAGTTTCTGAGAGACTCCTTCGGCCGCTGGATATCGATAACCAGGGTCATGGAAGTGGAACCTTGGAATGCGGTTAGTGTGTAAGAACTGCCAGCCTTGATGGAGGATGCCCTGCAGAACACATCAGCACTGTTTTAAAGCCTCCATTGGGAAAGCTTATTGTAATAGAAGAATTCTAAGCTATAATGTCAACAGGATTAGATAGCACTGTCTCCCCTATAAGACCCATGGGTCACAACTTTCTCCAAGTGGGCTGAATCGATGGGTTTCGGTGTTGTTTGCAGGACTCACAACCCAGTTACACTGAGGTTCACATATCACTTCTACACCCACAAAACTCAGTCCAAAATTGATGACCTTTTTATGCCTGCGACGGATCTTGGTAGGGTGGAGGATATCCGCAGATTGCTTAGATGCCTATCAGACTATTCCCCGCTAGAAGTGACCTTGCGGAAAGACACCAAAGCTGGATGGGAGGATGGAGATTCAATACTTTGCTCCTATTAAATGCCATCTTTGCTAATTGCCTGAAAGAAAGCATAGACAAGTACCTGGACATTTATAAGAATGAAGTCACCTCTGGTATCCCACTATGGGAGGCACTCAAAGTGGTGGTACGGAGCGATATACTGTCCTATACAACCAAACTTAAAAGGAATAGGGTAACTGAGGTTAATGAGTTAGTGTGACAGGTGGCAGCACAAGAGGATTTCTCAGCACAAGACCCAGGCCCAGAGACGCTCCCCAGCTGGGTGCAGCCAGGGAAAGACTTAAGGGTAAACATCGGGAAAGACAGCTTGGCTGGCCTTGCAACATAATATAAGGCCATGGATAAAGTGGGAAAACATAACTTCTAGCTGGCTAACTGAGAACTATAAGCTTGGTTTTATATCCCATGTTGTAGATCCCCAGACTGGGATGATAACAGACTTCTTGGGCATTGCCAATGCCTTTGCCAGATACTCTGTGAGGCTCTACACCTGAAAAGCTCCTTGTAGGATTGAGAGGGAAAGGCCCATATTGAGCGATCTGCCCATGCCCAGACTGCTAGACGAAGACATAGGGGCCACTAGATCTTCCTGTCTGAGAGGAAGAACTGTTGTTGGCCATAAGAGATATGCCATCGGGGAAAACCCCATGTCCGAACAGCTTCAAGTCGAATTCTTTAAAAAGCATGCCTCCATACTCACTCCTTGCATGAAAGCGAGGTTTGAGAAGTCGCTCTAGAATAGCCTATTATCTTATGACCTACTGGAGTCCACAGTGGTGGTCATACTCAACCTGGTAAGCAGTCCTCAGTGTTGCTCTTATAAGCTGATCTCCCTGATTAATGCAGAGGTGAAGATCCTTGCAAAAGTGTTAGCAAATAGATTGGTCAGTGTAATACACACTCTAGTCCAGTGGGATCAAAACAGATTCATGCCCTCCAGATGAAAAAGGCATTACTTAAGGAGACTGCATGTTGTCCTGGCCCAAGAGAAGAGCCTCTAACACCCTGCTGCCCTGGCTCTGCTTGATTTCGAGAAGGCCTTTGACTGTGTGGGTGGGTCTTTAATTGAATGCGGTGCTTCAGTGCATAAACTTCGCCTCCCTAGTCTGATCATATGTACAACTGCTCTTCACTTCTTTTTGGGCTAGCATCAGGGTTTACGTGGTCCTCTTGGACGCATTTTCAATTTAGCGAATTACGAGGCAGGGATGCCCACTGTCTCCCTTACTATTTACACCGACTATTGAGCCTTTAGTGACGTGGGTGTGCATCGATGCCCGGTGCTGGGGAATCAACCTGGCTGGAGGGCATGAAGACTGCAATGTACTCTATGCAGACGATGTTCTGCTATATGTTGCCAGACCCCAATCCACTATGCCCGGGATTCTCCATATACCGGAGGTCTTTGAGGAAGTTTTTGGCCTCTGTGTTGACTGGGGGAAATCTACAATACTACCTCTGTGGAGGAACGTCCCTTTAGACTCCTGGGACCCTGACAGTGCCCCTTGAGTGCAGTCGGAGTTTAAATACCTCGGCATGTACATAATAAGGGACCTGGCCAGATGTTTGGAACTGAATGGACTTCTGATACTGAGAAAACTTTGAACTTGGTAGGTGGAGTATGCTGCCATTTTCTATTATGGGAAGATGCGCCATTTTTAAGATGTTCACCCAGCCTTAACTATTGTACTGCAAAATTATCCCTTACCACTTCCAGACAGATTCCTTACTTCATTGCAATCAGAAGTCAATAGCTATCTCTGAACAGGGGGTGTCCTAAGAGTATCCTTTGCTAAGTGTGTGCAACGCCCCTACGATGAGGGACTGAGAATGGCCGACATCAAGATTTACTACTGCACCGCTCACTTAATTACAATAAATGACTGGTTCTTTGCTGTTAGAGTGGACCAAACTGTCTGTCTTGAGATTTCCCACAAGTACTGTCACAGTTATACTGAGATAGGATCACCCCAGCCCTCCCACTGGTATTCAGACAGTTGGCATTGGGCGCTAAAGATACTAGGCTGGAGCAAAAGGATAAACAGGGGGACGCCCTTATGGTATGGAAATAGGGTACCGTCTGAGTCTTGATGTGCTAGATTCAGGGCCTGGGAGGTTATTAGGATCCCAAAAGGGGGGGAGGTGAGGATGTATGGGAGTTTGATCATATGAATTCCTTTGAGCAACTATGGGCCAAATCTAAACTGCATAACTCACAGTTTTTTAGATACCGGCAACTCCTACATGTCCTGGATGATTATACGAGTGATTTGACTATGCTTTCTAAATTTTAACCGCTTGAATAAAAAAAAGTTCTGGGCAAGCTGGAGGGCAAGGTTGTCTCTTGTATTTACAGGGCACTGGTCGTTAACACCCCGAATCCCCTTGAGAGAGAAGTGATAACTTGACTTGGGGACCCTGGAAGACGATGACTTTGTTGAGGCTAAGATGGCCGCCTGTCCGCTGATCATACTGGACCGTCTTTGTCAAATGCATTTTAAGTATTTTCTTAGAATTTATTACACACAATCTTGGCTTTTTTAATTGGGGAAAAGTACAGATGACCTCTGCTTTAGATGCCACTTGCGTCCAGACACATTTTTCCACGCAATGTAGAGAATGCCTGGTGATCCAGGAATCTTGGTCACGAATACACAATGTTCATACACCAGACAGTGGGAGGCCACTGACTGTTGACACCCGACTCACTCTCCTTTTGATCATGGTTGATGAGAGTGGTGAATTGGCTAAGAGACGATTTGTATTCACAGGTCTAGTATTCGCTCAGAGAGTTATTGCAAAATACTGGAGAGCCCCCTATTGCAAAATGGTATAGAGGCAAGGACAAATGTGCTGTGGCTGAGGAGTCAGTATATAAAGCCAATGCTGCCCCAGTAAACATGACAAAATATGGGGAGGGTGACTGCATCAATTGGTCCGAAGATGGAGGGGCCTAGTCTTGCAACATTGGACTAGACGCTGATGTCCGTGCCCACTCAATGTTATGATTGTACTTTTGGTTATGTTTTGTCCTGTGCAACGTGCTGGTAATTGGTCGACTGGGCAGTGGGGAGGGATTATGGCTCCGTTATACTGCTGTTTAAGCAAGTTGTGTTCTGATGCATGAAATCAATAAACAGAAATTTAAAAAACAGAAGTCCATTATCTGTGCTTTTATCTACTTCAACCACAAAGAATAACAAGCTTCCATGCCCAGTTGGTGCGCTAACTTACCCTTCACTGTATACTAAAATCACTCTCCTCATTGAGGCCCTTCTGGGCACAAGGTAAATCTTGGCAAAAATACAGAGATTTCGTGTTCTACTAGATGAATCAGCTATATAGGCAAATACAGCTATACAAGTTATGAGGTGGGGCACTTCAAAATCAAAAATAAGAATTCAGTGAGGTAGGCGGGTTTGTTGATCTATCGCTTGTCTGGCCCCAAAAAGCAATTTATCTCTAATTGGCACCAAGTGCTTGAGCCCTTAAATTATTGTAACAACCTTACTATTCTGGGGAATTTTAATCTTCACTTAGATAAGGGGAACATGACCGGGACACAAGGGCTTTTTTGGATTTCATGCTCAGTTTTGGCCTGACTCAGTGGGACATTTCCTAGAGCGTAAGTAAATCAGTTTTTTTACAGTTGCAGTTTTTCAGGTTTTCATACAAATCAACTCCACACTTGGAACATTTATCAAGGAAAAATAGTCAATGTATTCCTATGGAGAGAAATGAAGTTATCGGTTAACAGGTAAGTACTTTGTTGTGGGAGTTGGTATTCTGAGGTTAGAACCAGGGTTCCCCTGGGGTCAAGAATGCACTCTCAAAACACCCTCAGCAGCACTAGGGCGGCCGGGTGCAGAGTTCTGAGGCCCAATGTTATCCAATAGGGGATAGGTGGCCTCTAGTTGGTGGCTGCTCACGAGCAGGCCACAGGGTTGTGGGAGCATAGCTCCTGGTGTTAGGCTCAGGGCAAAGGGGGATCCAAGTTAGCACCCAAAGTACACCCGCAGGGGCAGTTGGGTGCAGGGTGCTGTTTTGGCGTCGGGTGCCCAGTTGTTTTCAATGGGAGTTGCCGGTTTTGAATTTTGGCTGCAGGCTCGGTCCAGGAAGACTTCTGGGAGGAACCAACAGCTGGGCAGGTAAGTTGGAGGGCTCGGGGACGTAGGTGCACCTCGTGTTCTCTTTTCCAGGGCGCAGGGCGGCTGGATCAACGAGTGTCTTTTGAGGTCGGATTTCACCTTACTGGGCCACTCGTGGTTGGAGGGGTCTCCCTGCAGATGCTGCAGGTGACGTTGGGGAGTCCTGGAGGGGTTAACTCACGGTGGACTCGGACTCTGGAGCACTGGGGGACCTTGCTAAACCCAGTGGGCCACTCGGACTCCGGCCGTAGGCATCGGGTGCAGTGGCGGTTCCAGGCGTCGGGTTTCTTTGTCCTCAGCAGACTCGCAGTCTTTCTTGGCTGTTTCTTTTGAACAGAGCTGCTGTTCACAGGAGATCCGGTCTTTGTATAAGGTAGTCAGTCCTCCCAGGGGTTCTGGAGATCGCTGGCTGCAGGACAAGGCTACTTTTGGCGCAGGATCTCTGGAAACTGCAGACGGGTCGGTAGGGCTGGGGCCATGTCAGATCTTCTCTGCAAAAGACACACAATTGATGGACAGAATGCAGAACAAATCATAACATTCAACTTCAGTCAAGAGATCCGGGTTAAATCCATCATTCTTTTGCTCACCATGCCACCCCAGTTTAGACCTGGCCATATGCAAATCAGTCTTGGCCCTGTGCTTCATGGGAACAGTCCAGCCTGAACTGCCAAGCCAGGTCCTCCCTGGACCGGAAACATGCATCCTAGGACCAGTTTCGGGGTTTCACCCCTCATCAGCCAGGATAGCTTGATTCCAGTGGCACAGTGAGCCCGGGACCCACGTCTGGGCATACCCGGCGCACTTAGGGCGAGAAAGCAAAAGACACACAATTGATGGACGGAATGCTGAACAAATCTTAACATTCACCCCCAGTCAAGAGATCCGGGTTAAATCCATCATTCTTTTGCTCACCATGCCACCCCAGTTTAGACCTGGCCATATGCAAATCAGTCTTGACCCTGTGCCTCATGGGAACAGTCCAGCCCGAACTGCCAAGCCAGGTCCTCCCTGGACCGGAAACAAGCATCCTAGGACCGGTTTCAGGGTTACACCCCTCATCAGCCAGAATAGCTTGATTCCAGTGGCACAGTGAGCCCGGGACCCACGTGGAAAGGGTATGCCCGGACGTGGGTCCCGTGCTCACTACACCACTGGATTCAAGCTAGCCTGGCTGATGAAGGGTGATGCCCTGAAACCGGTCCCAGGATGCTTGTTTCTGGTCCAGGGAGGACCTGGCTTGGCAGTGCGGGCTGGACTGTTCCCATGAGGAGCAGGGTCAAGTCTGATTTACATATGGCTGGGTCTAAACTAGGGTGGCATGGTGAGCAAAAGAATGATGGATTTAACCCGGATCCTTGTGACTGGGAGTGAATGTTTGCATTGTCCAGCATTCCATCCATCATTGGTTCCTTTTGCTTTTGTCGCCCTAAGAGGGAAGAGTATGCCCAGACGTGGGTCCCGTGCTCACTACACCACTGGATTCAAGCTAGCCTGGCTGATGAAGGGTGATTCCCTGAAACCGGTCCCAGGATGCTTGTTTCTGGTCCAGGGATGACCTGGCTTGGCAGTTCGCGCTGGACTGTTCCCCCAAGGAACAGGGTCAAGTCTGATTTGCATATGGCTGGGTCCAAACTGGGGTGGTGTGGTGAGCAAAAGAATGATGGATTTAACCCGGATCCTTGTGACTGGGGGTGAATGTTTGCATTGTCCAGCATTCCGTCCATCAATTGTTTCTTTTGCATATGTCGCCCTAAGTGGAAAGGGTATGTCCAGACGTGGGTCCCGTGCTCACTACACCACTGGATTCAAGCTAGCCTGGCTGATGAAGGGTGATGCCCTGAAACCGGTCCCAGGATGCTTGTTTCTGGTCCAGGGAGGACCTGGCTTGGCAGTTCGGGCTGGACTGTTCCCACAAGGAACAGGGTCAAGACTGATTTGCAAATGGCTGGTTCCAAACTGGGGTGGTGTGTTGAGCAAAAGAATGATGGATTTAACCCAGAGCCTTGTGACTGGGGGTGAATGTTTGCATTGTCCAGCATTCCGTCCATCAATTGTTTCTTTTGGATATGTCGCCCTAAGTGGGAAGGTATGCCCAGACATGGGTCCCGTGCTCACTACACCACTGGATTCAAGCTAGCCTGGCTGATGAAGAGTGATGCCCTGAAACCGGTCCTAGGATGCTTGTTTCTGGTCCAGGGAGAACCTGGTTTGGCAGTTCGGGCTAGACTGTTCCCACAAGGAACAGGGTCAAGACTGATTTGGATATGGCTGGGTCCAAACTGGGGTGGTGTGGTGAGCAAAAGAATGATGGATTTAACCCAGATCCTTGTGACTGGGGGTGAATGTTTGCATTGTCCAGCATTCTGTCCATCAATTGTTTCTTTTGCATATGTTGCCCTAAGTGGGAAGGGTATGCCCAGACATGGGTCCTGTGCTCCCTACACCACTGGATTCAAGCTAGCCTGGCTGATGAAGGGTGATGCCCTGAAACCGGTACCAGGATGCTTGTTTCTGGTCCAGGGAGGACCTGGCTTGGCAGTTCGGGCTGGACTGCTCCCACAAGGAACAGGGTCAAGACTGATTTGCATATGGCTGGGTCCAAACTGGGGTGGTGTGGTGAGCAAAAGAATGATGGATTTAACCCAGATCCTTGTGACTGGGGGTGAATGTTTGTATTGTCCAGCATTCCGTCCATCAATTGTTTCTTTTGCATATGCCGCCCTAAGTGGGAAGGGTCTGCCTAGACGTGAGTCCCGTGCTCACTACACCACTGGATTCAAGCTAGCCTAGCTGATGAAGGGTGATGCTCTGAAACCAGTCCCAGGATGCTTGTTTCTGGTCCAGGGAGGACCTGGCTTGGCAGTTCGGGCTGGACTGTTCACACAAGGAACAGGGTCAAGACTGATTTGCATATGGCTGGGTCCAAACTGGGGTGGTGTGGTGAGCAAAAGAATGATGGATTTAACCGAGATCCTTGTGACTGTGGGTGAATGTTTGCATTGTCCAGCATTCCGTCCATCAATTGTTTCTTTTGCATATGTTGCCCTAAGTGGGAAGGGTATGCCCAGACGTGGGTCCCGTGCTCACTACACCACTGGATTCAAGATAGCCTGGCTGTTGAAGGGTGATGCCCTGTAACCGACCCCAGGATGCTTGTTTCTGGTCCAGGGAGGACCTGGCTTGGCAGTTGGGGCTGGACTGTTCCCACAAGGAACAGGGTCAAGACTGATTTGCATATGGCTGGGTCCAAACTGGGGTGGTGTGGTGATCAAAAGACTGATGGATTTAACCCGGATCCTTGTGACTGGGGGTGAATGTTTGCATTGTCCAGCATTCCGTCCATCAATTGTTTCTTTTGCATATGTCGCCCTAAGTGGAAAGGGTATGTCCAGACGTGGGTCCCGTGCTCACTACACCACTGGATTCAAGCTAGCCTGGCTGATGAAGGGTGATGCCCTGAAACCGGTCCCAGGATGCTTGTTTCTGGTCCAGGGAGGACCTGGCTTGGCAGTTCGGGCTGGACTGTTCCCACAAGGAACAGGGTCAAGACTGATTTGCAAATGGCTGGTTCCAAACTGGGGTGGTGTGTTGAGCAAAAGAATGATGGATTTAACCCAGAGCCTTGTGACTGGGGGTGAATGTTTGCATTGTCCAGCATTCCGTCCATCAATTGTTTCTTTTGGATATGTCGCCCTAAGTGGGAAGGTATGCCCAGACATGGGTCCCGTGCTCACTACACCACTGGATTCAAGCTAGCCTGGCTGATGAAGAGTGATGCCCTGAAACCGGTCCTAGGATGCTTGTTTCTGGTCCAGGGAGAACCTGGTTTGGCAGTTCGGGCTAGACTGTTCCCACAAGGAACAGGGTCAAGACTGATTTGGATATGGCTGGGTCCAAACTGGGGTGGTGTGGTGAGCAAAAGAATGATGGATTTAACCCAGATCCTTGTGACTGGGGGTGAATGTTTGCATTGTCCAGCATTCTGTCCATCAATTGTTTCTTTTGCATATGTTGCCCTAAGTGGGAAGGGTATGCCCAGACATGGGTCCTGTGCTCACTACACCACTGGATTCAAGCTAGCCTGGCTGATGAAGGGTGATGCCCTGAAACCGGTACCAGGATGCTTGTTTCTGGTCCAGGGAGGACCTGGCTTGGCAGTTCGGGCTGGACTGCTCCCACAAGGAACAGGGTCAAGACTGATTTGCATATGGCTGGGTCCAAACTGGGGTGGTGTGGTGAGCAAAAGAATGATGGATTTAACCCAGATCCTTGTGACTGGGGGTGAATGTTTGTATTGTCCAGCATTCCGTCCATCAATTGTTTCTTTTGCATATGCCGCCCTAAGTGGGAAGGGTCTGCCTAGACATGGGTCCCGTGCTCACTACACCACTGGATTCAAGCTAGCCTAGCTGATGAAGGGTGATGCTCTGAAACCAGTCCCAGGATGCTTGTTTCTGGTCCAGGGAGGACCTGGCTTGGCAGTTCGGGCTGGACTGTTCCCACAAGGAACAGGGTCAAGACTGATTTGCATATGGCTGGGTCCAAACTGGGGTGGTGTGGTGAGCAAAAGAATGATGGATTTAACCGAGATCCTTGTGACTGTGGGTGAATGTTTGCATTGTCCAGCATTCCGTCCATCAATTGTTTCTTTTGCATATGTTGCCCTAAGTGGGAAGGGTATGCCCAGACGTGGGTCCCGTGCTCACTACACCACTGGATTCAAGATAGCCTGGCTCTTGAAGGGTGATGCCCTGTAACCGACCCCAGGATGCTTGTTTCTGGTCCAGGGAGGACCTGGCTTGGCAGTTGGGGCTGGACTGTTCCCACAAGGAACAGGGTCAAGACTGATTTGCATATGGCTGGGTCCAAACTGGGGTGGTGTGGTGATCAAAAGACTGATGGATTTAACCCAGATCCTTGTGACTGGGGGGTGAATGTTTGCATTGTCCAGCATTCCGTCCATCAATTGTTTCTTTTGCATAGTTCTTCTCTGTAGTCTCCTCTGCTGGGCGTTTTCTACCATCCTTCATCTTCGTAGGATGCTGGAATCTGTCTTCTTGGTTCAGGGCTGCCCCCTAACTACTGTATTTAGGGGGCATTTTAGGGCTCTCAAGGTCAGTAGCCAATGGGCTACTGACCTTAGGGTGACTACACCCTTGGTGTGTTCACCCCACGTGGGGGAGTGGGCACAATCCCTAATTCTGACTGGGAAGTGCCTGCCATCTGCAAGATGGCGGGCACTGAAGAGTGGGCTTCACCTCGCCACCCCCACCTGAGGGGTGGGGTTGGCAGAGGTGGGCACACCTTCTGGGCTGGCTAATGTTTCACACCTGTCTTTCCACCGAAAAGGAGGAGAGACAGGAAGGGGGCCTGCTCCTAATAGCAGGAGAGGCTGGGGGTCGCATTACAAAGGCGTCAAGGCCTTTGAAGCTCCCCTACCAGAGATGGCTCCTCCTGGCCTGGGGGAGGTGTGAACACCTCAGCCCAGGAAAGGCTTTGTTTCTGGGCTCAGGGAGCAAAGGCTCCCACCCCAGGGGTCCAGAAACATGTCTCGTGGTGGCAGGCTGGTGTGTACCAGTCAGGGAACGCACCAGAGGGTGGTCGTTTTTCAGGGGCATCTCTAAGATGCCCTCTGAGTGCATTTTTCATTAAATCCCACTCTGGCATCAGTGTGGGTTTAATGTGCTGAGAAGTTTGATACCAAACTTCCCAGTTTTCAGTAAAGCCATTATGGTGCTGTGGAGTATGCAATGATATACTCCCAGCACCATATACTCTTAATGGCATTACTGCACTTACAATGTCTAAGAATTCGTCTTGACACTGTAAGGGTACAGGGCTCATGCACCTGTACCGTCACCACTGGTATAGTGCACCCAGTTAGAGGGGTGGCTGACCTATGCCAGGGCAGTGGGTTGTAGGCATGGCACACAGGGATGTGTGCCCTGTCGACTCTTCACTTTGTTCTGCACCAAAATATGCAGCCTGCAATAGCAGTGTGTGTGTGTAAAGGTACAGGGCCTCTAAGGGTGGCACGACAAGTGCTGCAGCCCTTAGAGGCCTTCCCTGGCCACAGTGCCCTTGGTACCCATGGTACCTTATACAAGGGACTGACATGTGCCATGAAAGGTGCCATTGGGGGGGAACAAAGTACAGTTTTGGGAAAGAACACAGGCCCTGATTGGCAGGGACCCAAGGCACATAGAGTCAAAGTGCATCAGTAGTGCATCAGTAGTCTGGGAAAAAGAGAGGAGGTTATAGCAACAGAAACCCAGCTTCCTACAGACTAGACTGACCATAGTATGGTTTCATTTATGGTCATGGGGCACGTGTGGTGGAATGCACGCAGAGCACTGGGGGAAATTTGAAGCAGGGGAGCTCACCTATGGCTAGAAAATATTCAAGGAGAAGGACCTTTAGGGTCTGGGCTCACCTGTAGAGAATTTTAATAATTGGGTCAGGGTGGCAGTAGAAGAGGTTGCCCACCTGATGATAGTCAGTTCAAAGGGCCCATGGTTCTCAGAGTAGCTCAAGGAGCTCCAAAGGCAGAGCAGGAGGCTGGAGCAGAGATGGAAATTGGCTGGAAGAGAAAATACTACTTAGGGAGCTCACTCTCAAGTACAAAAGCGGAATTAAAGAAGTGAAATCAGCATACCTATCCCAGAGGATAAGGTCGGCCATCAATGTCCTGAAAGAACTTTTCAATACAGTGCATACCCTTATGTCACCTCTGATGAATAAGGGCATCGAGAACTCGCAAACATTTTACAATAAGGTGGCAGAGTTCTTTAAAGAGAAAATCATAAAGATCCACACAGACTTCCCGGCTCCCTTTGACGGTACCGTTGATTCTGGGATTCAGTCGCTTTAGGATGAGGAAGGGGCAGTCTATGAACAACTAAACCCCAGTTGTTTAGCCAGGTCTCCACGCCTTCTGCGTCTAAGATCAAGAACCTGTTAGTTGGAACCAACTCGGGCTCTTTCGGTTTCCAGGTATCGTCCTATGTGGACAGCACTCAGATCATCTTTTCCATCCCCAATGACTGGGAAGAGGTAGCGGACAGGTTTAGGGCTTGTACGAAGGAGATTAGCAGGTGGATGAGGAAAAACTGGCTCAAAATAAATGGGGAGATAACCGAGATCATGGCATTCGGAGTGGACAGCTCAATGTGGACTAACCCCTGATGGCCAGAAACTTGTGGTACCTTACCTGTCCCAGCGGCGGTGGGCAAAAACCTGGGTGTGATTTTTGATAGCACCTTGACTTTCGACACCCATGTCAATAGAACAGTAAGTTCTTGTTTTTTGGATGATTGGGATCTTGAAGAAAATACTGCCTCTTCTTTCAAAAGAGCTTAGGGTGTCAGCATTCATTGCACTCATCGCCTTTTGCTTAGACTACTGTAACGCCCTGTATCTAAAGGTTAACCAACGTTTCTTAAACAAGCTCCAAATCATTCAGAATGCGGGCCCCTTGGTCCTGGGAGTACCCAAACACTTCTCGGTTAGGGTAGGATTGAGAATTCTTCACTGGCTGCCAGTAAAGAAGCAGGTGCCCTTTAAAGTGCTTTGCTTGATGCCTAAAGCCCTCCACTCTCAGGGACCGAGCTATCTTAGGACAGTCCTTAATTGATATGTCCCCATGAGGCTTCTGAGATCAGCTGGACGTTATAAGGTGGCGGTTCCTCGATGTAAGAAATCCAGGTGGGGGGAACAAGCTTTCACAGTGGCGGCTGTCAGGCTGTGGAACTCCCTTCCTGAACATATCAGGAGCCTGAGCTCATACCCGTTGTTCCATAAGCAAGTTAAAACGTGGCTTTTTGCGGATTAGGCGTTAGTTAGGGGTTGTATTATAGAGGGTTTGTCTGCTTTGGTGTGTCATTGCTCACTTTGTTCTCTTCCGTTAATAGCGCTTTGATGACTTCTGGTCTAAAGCGCTTTAGAAATGTTACAAATACAAAATATAAATACAAATACATGATATTGCAACAACTAATGACTCCCTTTCATTCCCCCTAGGTAGCAGCAGGTACTCCATGAAGACATGACTGATGACTGCCTACCATCACTCAGGTCCCAATAAATAAGGGGGCAGTGGAAGAGCCACACAGAACCCATCCAGGATCCATGTACATTTCAATGGGTCGTTATAATAATAATTCCTATTTTTAAAGCGCAAACATATCACCCCTTAAGGTTTCAAGGTGCTTGGGGATGTGGGGGAGATTAAGTGAGCTATTGCCCAGAGTAACTTGCTGCTGAGCTTAGCTGCCACCGGCAATCGAACCGTGCGCCCCGCGCTCAAGAGTCAGCCGCTCTGGCCACTGCCCCACACCTCTTCCTCTGTTGGGGTTCTCAAACAATGATGTATGTGCCTGCATCAAGCATATACATAAACCACAGAGTGACACTGAAGCCTGGGGGTCTGCTGCAGTTTTGCCTTGTAGTCCACAACCATCAACCATCAACAGATGAATCCCCATTCTGGATGACCATGGACAACCCCTGCAATGGCGAGCAAAATTACCTACAAACAACACTGAATTACAATAGCTTTCGAACAGCAGACTCCAGGGATGTTTGACTGGCACACTGCCAGGTCCTGTACAGGAATCTAAGATTTACAAGAGTGTGATAATGGACTGTGCCCTATTGAGTCTCATCCCACTGGATGCATGCACAAGCTTGGGCCTCCTATCTTGAGCCCTCAAGCTTTGTCACGCTTTGTCACTGGTACACCCATATCAGCCTTCACAGCCATGAAAGGGGCATCTGCAGATAGTGTGGCCATATGGTTGCCCTCACCAACATGTAATGTAATGTAAGGTAGATTTGTAGAGTGCTGCTTGTCACTAGTGAGGGTATACAGGCGCTGGCTGCAAGGGGAGAAGAAGTCCTCCATGAAATAACAGGTGCAAACATTGCAGTAGATACTTGTGGTGGGGCTTGTTGTATGCTAGAGGCCAGAGTATCACCACCAGCTATCTTAGTGGTGCACCCGCAAATCATGAAACCTGCCTATACCAGCCTTTCCACA
The DNA here is from genome assembly GCA_963921515.1 of Calotriton arnoldi. NCBI lineage: Eukaryota > Metazoa > Chordata > Amphibia > Caudata > Salamandridae > Calotriton > Calotriton arnoldi. Next base: position 2,252,361 of record CAWUFW010001341.1, read on the forward strand.
TGCAATCAGCCTTGAACATTCTGCTGCCACTTTGTGTCACTCATTTCCCTGACACACAAGTTTTCTGTTGCATTTCCGCAATTTTGCCCAAGTCACCTCTGTGCGTTTGTGCAGCTAATTGACTACCAACATCCACTTTTTTCCCTCTTTCTGGCCTCACATGCACAGGTGCTACGGCTACATTGTCCTTTTCCCTGCTATCCCCTTTCAGCCTCAAAGATTACCTTGATAGTTTCTATGTTGCATATCATCCTGTCTACATCGGACATCATGCTCAACCTTTCCATGCCCTTCCACTGTTGACCTCAGAGCAGGTCCCAATCTCACTTTGTCTATGTCCTTACTCTTACCTTTATACAATATATGTGCATTAGTCCCTTAAAAACTGGGATTCAGTAAGTCTCTGCTGCACCCTTTGCATGAACATGAAACTTAGCATCAATATTGTATCATAAATATGTCATGAACTATAGACAATATTGGAAATATCTATGGCCCTATTGGACACATTAGAGTACCATCACAACCAGTGCACTGCTGTACAGTTGGAGAAGCCTAGTGTATACACACTGTACTCTCCATATGGCCAAGTGCCATCGGGCATCTCCTCTATGGACCACGGCATGTAGCACAGAAATTGACCAACCCAGCCATTATGTGTCCCAAAAGTGTCTCCCAAAAATCACAAACTATATGGGACAAGAAGTAAACAGTTGTTGGGTCCATCTGTCTATGTGTAGTAATGTCTTTGGCTGCCACTGCATCAAAATAGAAGTGACGCCCCTTTTCTCCTGATTATTTGCTGCCTTTCTCTTACTCCTTTCACAAGACAATAAGAATTTATTAGCAAGTCTTATGTTTGTCTTCCTTATTGATCAAAATCAGCTTTAAGGAGTCAGCTATGGAGATCCCTACTGTTTGTTGCCATGACATCTTCCAATCCTTCCAAATATCTGTAGATCTGTGGCTAATTCTCAGTAGCTGTCATCCAGGGCCATCTCTCCCCCAAAAATTCTTCACTTCTTGTCTCATTTGTGACTTCAAATTTGTTATTTTTTATTGTACCAATGTTCAACTGTGTTACATTAGTGCACAGAATGACTTGTACGTGGATGTCTATGTAGAGTTTCGAAGGGCTCAGTCCTTTATTCCCAGAATGATAGAGCAGCTCCAGTTGAAGGTCAGTCTTGCTAGCTACGATCAAGATGTTCTCTTTGGTGAAGCGAGACATCTTAGCATCAAGGCATCCCCTCACTGTCTGGCTCTAAAGGTCTATGTGGACATGACTACTTGCTGGCCACCTCTTGTGGAACTGGTGGATCATCTTCTGAGGTGTTTAACATTTGGATCTTTAAAGGCTGTGTAGTGGGATATCATTGGAGGTTGATTTGTGAGAAGAATCCACAGAGGCTGTTCACATGTTCTTGTCCATAGCATGAGGAGAGGCACATGTGTCATTTCCTAGGTATTCTATTGCTGTTCAGTGCTACAGCGTTACAGCTCAAAGAGAGGTCTGTGTTTTTTAAGGCCAGGCTTTGGCACTAGCGCAGTTGGATTCAGTAGTATGATTGCCTCTGCCCAGGGTCAGTTTTTATGAAAGGAGAGAAGGCCTCATCCATGAGATGATGATGATGGTCTGTGAGTTTCGGGTGCGACGTATGTGGCTGTCAAGCTCAAAATAGAAGGACTTGGGACCTCCAGTTGTAGATGAGACTTAAGTGATGATTGGATATCCTCCTTATTAATATTCCTTTTCAATTGAATTCTAAAGCAGCTTTTGGGTGTGTACAGTTGTCTGAATTGCAATGCGTGGGGGAAAGACTGCAAGCAAATTAAGAATAGTGTCAGGTATGAGTTCCACCATTGTGGTAGACTCTGGGACCACCTTTATCAGAGAAAGGTGCTTTTTCATGTAAACAGGGCAGAAAAGGTCTCCAGCTTTGTGAGTATGCCATTGCTAGGTTTGTGACAATTGGTTGCATGAGTGTCACCTTGCAGGTCCCACATCGATGAGGGTATTGTCACGTTGGTGACTATTATCTATATCTATTGATGTTTCATCTTCTGAAAGCACTAAGCAAGCTTCTCAAAGCACAAAGCTTGCAAAGTTTTGGTTAATGGCTTTCACTGAAACAATTTCCACTACTGTAGGAGCTACAAAGGACAGTGTGATGATTGCTGATTTCATTTGGCAGCCATCCACCATTCCCTGCTATGACCTTTCCCTCCCTTCCAAGGCCAAGTTCTGACTCCCTGTATCTGAACACAAGCAAACCATCCGGGCTCCTTGGAACCCCATTCCCCCGCTTTCTCCTGCACAAGGTGCAGTTGCTGTCCCTGTTGTGCACGCCCACACGCCCTTCCATCAAGCACCCACCTCCCTAGCACCTAGTTACAGCAGATATTAGTTTGCCCAGGTATTTTCTCTTCAGAGGGAGATGCTGAAGGGGAGATATAGCATATATTCTACCTCTTTAATATCAGTGGAATGATCAGAAATCATTTTTTGTATTCATGTCGCCCTTATAGGGGCTCCTCAGTCATATGTGGCTTAGTTCCAGTGGCACAGTGAGCACAGGATCCACATCTGGACATACTCTTTCCACTTAGGTTGTTACATCAAACACACAGAAGATGAAGCGAGAAATGCTTGCAATAAGTCTATCCACTGGCAACTGCTCGGGTAGTATTCCAATCCATAATTTGTTTCCAAACATGCAACCTCAGTTTGGACCCAGCTATATGCAAATCAGTCTTAACTCTGCTCCAACGGGAATAATCCAGCCCAAACTGCCAGGCCAGATCCTCTATGAACCAGAACACAAGCAACCCAAGACTGGTTGAACTCCTTTCCACCTAGAGCAGATTGCATAAGGTGGGCCTTTGTCTACAGTGGCATGTAGAACGGAAAATGATAGACTGTAATGCAGCGAATTCCAGTGGCTGAGATTGATTCAAGCATACCATACATCATCTTGTTGCAGTTAATACCCTAAGTGTGACAATTATGCTAGCCTGGGTCCGGTGCTCACTGTGCCACAGGGCTGATTTGCTCAAGATGGGCCTTTGTTTAGAGTGGAATGGTGGACAAAATCAATGAATTGGAATGAGGTTGGCGTGATTGCCAATGGATAAGAAGTATTCAAGGATTCCATCCATCTCCTTTTGTTGCAGTTGATGTACTAAAGTGTGACAGGTATCCCGAACGTGAGTACCATGCTCACTGTGCCATAGATTTAAGTTACATTCTACTGACAAACTCCAAGTAAGGCGAAACCAGTCTTGGGTTGCTTGTAGTCCCATCTGGAGGGGCCTTGGCCATGCAGTTCAGGACGATATGTTCTCATGAGGAGCAGGTTCGGTACTGATTTGCATAAGGTGGGCCTTTTTTTCTAGCATGGCATGGTGGGCGGAAAACGATTGAGTGGAATGTGGCCCGAGCAGCTGCCAGTGACTGAGATTAAATCAAGTATACTATCCATCACCTTGTTGTTCTTGTAATTTCTAAAGGCACCATGTAGAGGAAATTTCCATCCTAAGAGTCATGCTGCTTCTGCTTGAGGGCAGTTCTGCATTCTGCAACTTAGTCTTGCAAGAGTAGATACTGCAAAAATGCAAATAACTCCATCACTCATCACCTTAAAGACTCAACAATGACTTAATGAGATAATCCTTGTGTGAGAGTATGCAAATTAGGGAGTACGGTGCCCCTAAAACTACCATTGTAGACTGTAGTTATCATCTCTGGCTTCTGTGAAACCAAAATGAAGTATCCTTCCACTCCGTCTAAGGGCTAAATCATAGGTGATCTGGAATGGTAGATTTTATTTATCTCTCCAGGTAAATAATAAGACTTCAGTGATATAGTGATAGTTATTGCTTAATCCAAGTTAGGCCCTGTAAAAGGGCCATAATACATGGATTTTTATGATTTATGTATCAAAATCTGTGTTCTTCTGTAATATCTTCTGTAATTAATACTAATACATTTTGCGAGGGTTTAGTTTCTGAAATTTATTTGGCAAAAATGTCAGAGGTGCAGTCTATATCGCACTCAGTAATTACCAGGTGTGGGCCATGCTTAATTTGTTCCAGTAGTTGCAAGTGGTACCCAGCAGTAGCACTCATTTATGGGAACCGTGACATATTTTTAATCTACAAACTTTGATCCAGAGCAAGAGAGAAAGGCAGAAAATGGGGAAAAAAGAGGAAGAGAAAGATGAGAAGCAGTGAAAAGGGAGAAAGCGAGGATGAAAAAGAACCTGCAAGAGTGAGCTAAATGGGCAGTAACTGTAGGATAATGGATGAAAAGGGCATGAAGTAGAATCAAGAATAAACAGCCTTAGTCTTTGGCAACTCTGACCTTCAGTAGCACTGGTGGTGAGCTTCTGAGGAAACCTTTACAACCCCTCACTTCTTATTATTTTACAGATTAACAACTGTGTGGGATATACATCCAGAGGAAAGTTTTTACTAATTAATAATAATGCTTAATTTAAACAAGTTTTAGTTAGCATGACTAGGCCACAGTCAGTTTGCATTGACAGCTGTTCACATTTGCAGAATAATAGTGCATGTTTACTTTATGTGAGCAAGCCTTTTTATCTCTGTGTGCTTGTGTGTTTTGCATTTGAAGAAAATCATTGAAAAAAATGTGATGTAATTTTTGTGCTCTTTCGAGGAAGCAATGTTCCGAATGTTTCATAATTTTGTAACTTCCCAAGGTTTTCTGACGATTCTCTGTATATTTTATTCATTAGTTGAACAAACCAATGTATTGCTGTGTTACATAAAGTGTCAATTTGTTTCCTTAATTGATTGTGCATAGACTAGCCAATGAAATGCATTAGGCCCGTTGGGTTTTCTTATAAGGCAGACTCTGTGCTAGTCTGTTTATTGATTGATACTTAGATTCTCTTTTGACTTTTCTCAACTGAGCAGACACTATGTCAGTCTGTTTACTGATTTGTACTTACGCTTTCCTTTGATCTCCTTTTGGAGTGTGACCTTATGTTAGTCCTCTTGCAGAATTATGCTTTGATTATTTGTTTATGCTCAATGCATATTTGGCTAATTACTTTTTGCTTTGTGTAATGATCATATTTGTGAATCAACCCATTGCATTTTAATGTGGATTCTAGTCTTGCACAGATTTGGTTATTAGCCTTGAACTAAGTCTTACAAAGACTCACAAGGTTATGATGACTCAGTCTCGAGCTAGTAAATCTCCCCTCCTAATTAGTTAATAAGAGCGTCAACACATGCACCCACTTATAACTGTGATGTACCTTCAGAGGCACTTGTAAACAGACACAGAACCTATTAGTGAAAGTTCATGGCACAGGAAGTGGTAAAATAACAGGATAGTTTTCTTGTCATTTGGATGTCCAGTTTGAGGCTGTCCATAAATGCACCACTTCAAAGGCATTGTGCACTTCCCACTTTCAGAGGTGGCATCATGAACCGGCGCGTGCCGTCATTGTTCCCAGAGTCTTACGCACAATGCAGGAAGTGACAGCATGCCATGGCCCACCCCCCATGAAAAGTGACTGCCTGCATCGCGCTATTGCTTCCTCCGTGGGTGTGTGCGCCCATAAAGAGGCCTCGTAAAATCACAGCTGCGCTGGCCAATGGAGTTATCCTAAAACATTTTATTAGCTGGGGGTTAATAATGGCCCTTAAGGTCGCGACGCTTGACATGAAACACATGCTTCATTGAATCGTGGGAAAAGGGTGCACCGGGATGTACCTTTCAAAGCAGTCTTTCTTCTAATCTGTGCCCTCGACAGGTGCTGATCACTTACCAAAGTTACCCCACACTCAGAAGTCCAGTTCAAAAGGCATCCATTCCCAAGGGTTTACCCCAGACTGGCGACTGGTTTTCAAAAACATTCATAACTACGGCAAGCATCTGCGTCTCTCTCTTCAATACCCGTTGAGTGACTACATTCCTAATGTGAGTGATTCTATAAAAAAAATAAAAACGAATACAAAGACGTTTATTCTTATTTCTGGGACATTTGCATTGCTCCATAGATTTTTTAATTGGTATCTCACAGACGGATGACGTTTAAATTCATACATTTTATCGACAGTAATTTAGGGGCACGTGCAGAGCATCTATCGACGCTCTCCGACCATATCTATGTTTGGAGAAGTGCAGTTTTGGAAACTTGTTGATGCCCACCCCACTGTAGACGTGCGCCTCGAGAAGCATTAGTGTAAACAGGGCCTCGGCAGGGACAGGACCATTACTACAGAGCCATAGGCTCGGAGGGGACCGGGATATTAGTGCAACCTCTGTGCAGGCACTGTAGACACAGCCTCTCAGCGGGAGGCAACAGGCAGAGCTGCTGACGAGGCAGGAACATTAGTGCAGGCAGAGTTGCTGAGAAGGCAGGAAGATTAGTGCAGACACAGCTGCTGAGAAGGCAGGAAGATTAGTGCAGACACCGCTGCTGAGAAGGCAGGAACGTTAGTAAAGACACAGCTCCTGAGAAGGCAGGAACATTAGTGCAGACACAGCTGCTGAGAAGGCAGGAACATTAGTGCAGACATAGCTGCTGAGAAGGCAGGAACATTAGTGCAGACACCACTGATGAGAAGGCAGGAACGTCAGTGCAGACACAGCTGCTGAGAAGGCAGGAACGTTAGTGCAGACATAGCTGCTGAGAAGGCAGGAACGTTAGTGCTGGCACCAGTGCTGAGAAGGCAGGAACATTAGTGCAGACACAGCTGCTGAGAAGGCAGGAACGTTAGTGCAGACATAGCTGCTGAGAAGGCAGGAACGTTAGTGCTGGCACCAGTGCTGAGAAGGCAGGAACGTTAGTGCAGACACAGCTGCTGAGAAGCCACGAACATTAGTGTAGACGTTTTAGCATTAGTGTAAACAGGGCCTCGGCAGGGACAGGACCATTACTACAGAGCCATAGGCTCGGAGGGGACCGGGACATTAGTGCAACCTTGGTGCAGGCACTGTAGACACAGCCTCTCAGCGGGAGGTAACAGGCAGAGCTGCTGACGAGGCAGGGACATTAGTGCAGGCAGAGCTGCTGAGAATGCAGGAAGATTAGTGCAGACACCACTGCTGAGAAGGCAGGAACGTTAGTGAAGACACAGCTGCTGAGAAGGCAGGAACATTAGTGCAGACACAGCTGCTGAGAAGGCAGGAACATTAGTACAGACATAGCTGCTGAGAAGGGAGGAACATTAGTGCAGACACCACTGATGAGAAGGCAGGAACGTCAGTGCAGACACAGCTGCTGAGAAGGCAGGAACATTAGTGCAGACACAGCTGCTAAGAAGGCAGGAACGTTAGTGCAGACACAGCTGCTGAGAAGGCAGGAACGTTAGTGCACCCACAGCTGCTGAGAAGGCAGGAACATTAGTGCAGACACCGCTGCTGAGAAGGCAGGAACATTAGTGAAGACACAGCTGCTGAGAAGGCAGGAACATTTGTGCAGACACAGCTGCTGAGAAGGCAGGAACATTAGTGCAGACACAGATGCTGAGAAGGCAGGAACATTAGTGCAGACATAGCTGCTGAGAAGGCAGGAACATTAGTGCAGACACCACTGATGAGAAGGCAGGAACGTCAGTGCAGACACAGCTGCTGAGAAGGCAGGAACATTAGTGCAGACACAGCTGCTGAGAAGGCACAAACGTTAGTGCTGGCACCAGTGCTGAGAAGGCAGGAACGTTAGTGCAGACACAGCTGCTGAGAAGGCAGGAACGTTAGTGCAGACATAGCTGCTGAGAAGGCAGGAACCTTAGTGCTGGCACCAGTGCTGAGAAGGCAGGAACGTTAGTGCAGACACAGCTGCTGAGAAGCCACGAACATTAGTGTAGATGTTTTAGCATTAGTGTAAACAGGGCCTCGGCAGGGACAGGACCATTACTACAGAGCCATAGGCTCGGAGGGCACCGGGACATTAGTGCAACCTTGGTGCAGGCACTGTAGATACAGCCTCTCAGCGGGAGGCAGCAGGCAGAGCTGCTGACGAGGCAGGGACATTAGTGCAGGCAGAGCTGCTGAGAAGGCAGGAAAATTAGTGCAGACACCGCTGCTGAGAAGGCAGGAACGTTAGTGAAGACACAGCTGCTGAGAAGGCAGGAACATTAGTGCAGACACAGCTGCTGAGAAGGCAGGAACATTAGTGCAGACATAGCTGCTGAGAAGGCAGGAACATTAGTGCAGACACCACTGATGAGAAGGCAGGAACGTCAGTGCAGACACAGCTGCTGAGAAGGCAGGAACATTAGTGCAGACACAGCTGCTAAGAAGGCAGGAACGTTAGTGCAGACACAGCTGCTGAGAAGGCAGGAACGTCAGTGCAGACACGGCTGCTGAGAAGGCAGGAACATTAGTGCAGACACAGCTGCTGAGAAGGCAGGAACGTTAGTGCAGACACAGCTGCTGAGAAGGCAGGAACGTTAGTGCACACACAGCTGGTTAGAAGGAAGGAACATTAGTGCAGGCAGAGTTGCTGAGAAGACAGGAACATTAGTGCAGACACAGCTGCCGAGAAGGCATGAACATTAGTATAGCTCAACCATTGAAGAAGAAAAGAACATCAGTGCAGACACTGCTACGGACATTAGTGTATACAAAGCGTTAAGGAAACAGGAACATTAGTGTAGACGTAGCCTCTGATGGGACACCTAAACTACTGAAGACAAAGATTCAAGGGAGGACAGCATATTAGTGTAAATATAGCCTACAGAAAACAGTAATGTTAGTGTAGACATTGTTTTTCGGGGCCTGGAACATATTGAATGCATAACCTTGTAGGTGATAGGTACATTAATATAGACATAGCCATGTAGGTGACAGGAACATTAGTGTTGAGATAGCCTTGCAGAAGACAGGAATGTTAGTGCAGACATAGCCTTAGGAACCGTAATGTAGCCATATCAGTGGAGAAGACAGGAACACTGGTGTAGACATATCCTCTGGAACATTAATGTAGACATGTCCTTGGAGAAGACAGGAATGTGAGTGTAGACATAGCCTCAGGAACAGTAATGTAGATCTAGCCTTGGAGAAGACATGAACTTTGGTGTAGTCGTAGCCTCATGACTATTAATGTAGACATATCCCCGTAGAAGACAGGAACATTAGTGTAGATGTAGCCTCTGGACCTTTTATGAACATACAGCTTTGTAGAAGACTGGAACATTAGTGTAGATGTAGCCTCTGGACCTCTTATGTACATATAGCCTTGTAGAAGACTGGAACATTAGTGTAGATGTAGCCTCTGGACCTTTTATGTACATATAGCCTTGTAGAAGACTGGAACAACAGTGTAGATGCAGCCTCTGGACCTTTTATGTATATATAGACTTGTAGAAGACAGGAACATTAGTGTAGATGTCGCCTCTGGATCTTTTATGTACATATAGACTTGTAGAAGACTGGAACAACAGTGTAGATGTAGCCTCTGGACCTTTTATGTACATATAGCCTTGTAGAAGACTGGAACAACAGTGTAGATGTAGCCTCTGGACCTTTTATGTACATATAGACTTGTAGAAGACTGGAACATTAGTGTAGATGTAGCCTCTGGACCTTTTATGTACACATAGAATTGTAGAAGACTGGAACATTAGTGTAGATGTAGCCTCTGGACCTCTTATGTGCATATAGACTTGTAGAAGACTGGAACATTAGTGTAGATGCAGCCTCTGGACCTCTTATGTACATATAGACTTGTAGAAGACTGGAACATTAGTGTAGATGTAGCCTCTGGACCTTTTATGTACACATAGACTTGTAGAAGACTAGAACATTAGTGTAGATGTAGCCTCTGGACCTCTTATGTGCATATAGCCTTGTAGAAGACTGGAACAACAGTGTAGATGTAGCCTCTGGACCTCTTATGTGCATGTAGACTTGCAGAAGACTGGAACATTAGTGGAGATGTAGCCTCTGGACCTTTTATGTGCATATAGACTTGCAGAAGACTGGAACAACAGTGTAGATGTAGCCTCTGGACCTTTTATGTACATATAGACTTGTAGAAGACTGGAACAACAGTGTAGATGTAGCCTCTGGACCTTTTATGTACATATAGACTTGTAGAAGACTGGAACAACAGTGTAGATGTAGCCTCTGGAACTCTTATGTGCATATAGACTTGTAGAAGACTGGAACAACAGTGTAGATGTAGCCTCTGGACCTCTTATGTACATATAGACTTGTAGAAGACTGGAACAGCAGACTTGTAGAAGACTGGAACAACAGTGTAGATGTAGCCTCTGGACCTCTTATGTACATATAGACTTGTAGAAGACTGGAACATTAGTGTAGATGTAGTCTCTGGACCTCTTATGTACATATAGACTTGTAGAAGACTGGAACATTAGTGTAGATGTAGCCTCTGGACCTCTTATGTACATATAGCCTTGTAGAAGACAGGAACATTAGTGTAGATGCAGCTTCTGGACCATACATTTACATATAGCCTTGTAGAAGACAGGAACATTAGTGTAGAGGTAGCCTCTGGACCTTTTATGTACATATAGACTTGTAGAAGACAGGAACATTAGTGTAGATGCCGCCTCTGGACCTTTTATGTACATATCAACATGTAGAAGACTGAAACATTAGTGTAGATGTAGCCTCTGGACTTCTTATGTACACATAGACTTGTAGAAGACTGGAACATTAGTGTAGATGTAGCCTCTGGACCTTTTATGTACATATACCCTTGTAGAAGACTGGAACATTAGTGTAGATGTAGCCTCTGGACCTTTTATGTACATATAGACTTGTAGAAGACAGGAACATTAGTGTAGATGCAGGCTCTGGACCTTTTATGTACCTATAGACTTGTAGAAGACTGGGACATTAGTGTAGATGTAGCCTCTGGACCTTTCATGTACATATAGCCTTGTAGAAGACTGGAACATTAGTGTAGATGTAGCCTCTGGACCTTTTATGTACATTTAGCCTTGTAGAAGACAGGAACATTAGTGTAGATGTAGCCGCTGGACCTTTTATGTACATATAGCCTTGTAGAAGACTGGAACATTAGTGTAGATGTAGCCTCTGGACCTCTTGTGTACATATAGACTTGTAGAAGACTGGAACATTAGTGTAGATGTAGCCTCTGGACCTTTTATGTACATATAGTCCTGTAGAAGACTGGAACATTAGTGTAGATGTAGCCTCTGGACCTTTTATGTACATATAGACTTGTAGAAGACTGGAACAACAGTGTAGATGTAGCCTCTGGACCTTTTATATATATATAGCCTTGTAGAAGACTGGAACATTAGTGTAGATGTAGCCTCTGGACCTTTTATGTACATATAGCCTTGTAGAAGACTGGAACAACAGTGTAGATGTAGCCTCTGGACCTTTTATGTACATATAGACTTGTAGAAGACTGGAACATTAGTGTAGATGTAGCCTCTGGACCTTTTATGTACACATAGACTTGTAGAAGACAGGAACATTAGTGTAGATGTAGCCTCTGGACCTTTTATGTACACATAGCCTTGTAGAAGACAGAAACATTAGTGTAGATGTAGCCTCTGGACCTTTTATGTACATATAGACTTGTAGAAGACTGGAACATTAGTGTAGGTGTAGCCTCTGGACCTTTTATGTACGTATAGCCTTGTAGAAGACAGGAACATTAGTGTAGATGTAGCCTCTGGACCTTTTATGTACGTATAGACTTGTAGAAGACTGGAACATTAGTGTAGATGTAGCCTCTGGACCTTTTATGTACGTATAGACTTGTAGAAGACTGGAACATTAGTGTAGATGTAGCCTCTGGAACTTTTATGTACACATAGACTTGTAGAAGACTGGAACATTAGTGTAGATGTAGCCTCTGGACCTCTTATGTGCATATAGCCTTGTAGAAGACTGGAACAACAGTGTAGATGTAGCCTCTGGACCTCTTATGTGCATGTAGACTTGCAGAAGACTGGAACATTAGTGGAGATGTAGCCTCTGGACCTTTTATGTGCATGTAGACTTGCAGAAGACTGGAACATTAGTGTAGATGTAGCCTCTGGACCTTTTATGTGCATATAGACTTGCAGAAGACTGGAACAACAGTGTAGATGTAGCCTCTGGACCTTTTATGTACATATAGACTTGCAGAAGACTGGAACAACAGTGTAGATGTAGCCTCTGGACCTTTTATGTACATATAGACTTGTAGAAGACTGGAACAACAGTGTAGATGTAGCCTCTGGACCTCTTATGTGCATATAGACTTGTAGAAGACTGGAACAACAGTGTAGATGTAGCCTCTGGACCTCTTATGTACATATAGACTTGTAGAAGACTGGAACAGCAGACTTGTAGAAGACTGGAACAACAGTGTAGATGTAGCCTCTGGACCTCTTATGTACATATAGACTTGTAGAAGACTGGAACATTAGTGTAGATGTAGTCTCTCGACCTCTTATGTACATATAGACTTGTAGAAGACTGGAACATTAGTGTAGATGTAGCCTCTGGACCTCTTATGTACATATAGCCTTGTAGAAGACAGGAACATTAGTGTAGATGCAGCTTCTGGACCATACATTTACATATAGCCTTGTAGAAGACAGGAACATTAGTGTAGAGGTAGCCTCTGGACCTTTTATGTACATATAGACTTGTAGAAGACAGGAACATTAGTGTAGATGCCGCCTCTGGACCTTTTATGTACATATCAACTTGTAGAAGACTGAAACATTAGTGTAGATGTAGCCTCTGGACTTCTTATGTACATATACCCTTGTAGAAGACTGGAACATTAGTGTAGATGTAGCCTCTGGACCTTTTATGTACATATAGACTTGTAGAAGACAGGAACATTAGTGTAGATGTAACCTCTGGACCTTTCATGTACATATAGCCTTGTAGAAGACTGGAACATTAGTGTAGATGTAGCCTCTGGACCTTTTATGTACATATAGCCTTGTAGAAGACTGGAACATTAGTGTAGATGTAGCCTTCTGGACCTTTTATGTACATATAGACCTGTAGAAGACTGGAACATTAGTGTAGATGTAGCCTCTGGACCTTTTATGTACATATAGCCTTGTAGAAGACAGGAACATTAGTGTAGATGTAGCCTCTGGACCTTTTATATATATATAGCCTTGTAGAAGACAGGAACATTAGTGTAGATGTAGCCTCTGGACCTTTTATGTACATATAGCCTTGTAGAAGACTGGAACATTAGTGTAGATATAGCCTCTGGACCTTTTATGTACATATAGACTTCTAGAAGACTGGAACATTAGTGTAGATGTAGCCTCTGGACCTTTTATGACCTTTTATGTACATATAGCCTTGTAGAAGACAGGAACATTAGTGTAGATGTAGCCTCTGGACCTTTTATGTACATATAGCCTTGTAGAAGACAGGAACATTAGTGTAGATGTAGCCTCTGGACCTTTTATGTACATTTAGACTTGTAGAAGACTGGAACATTAGTGTAGATGTAGCCTCTGGACCTTTTATGTACATATAGACTTGTAGAAGACAGGAACATTAGTGTAGATGTAGTCTCTGGACCTTTTATGTACATTTAGACTTGTAGAAGACAGGAACATTAGTGTAGATGTAGCCTCTGGACCTTTTATGTACATATTGACTTGTAGAAGACAGGACCAACAGTGTAGATGTAGCCTCTTGACCTCTTATGTACATATAGCCTTGTAGAAGACAGGAACAACAGTGTAGATGTAGCCTCTGGACCTCTTATGTACATATAGCCTTGTAGAAGACAGGAACAACAGTGTAGATGTAGCCTCTGGACCTCTTATGTACATATAGCCTTGTAGAAGACAGGAACATTAGTGTAGATGTAGCCTCTGGACCTTTTATGTACATTTAGACTTGTAGAAGACTGGAACATTAGTGTAGATGTAGCCTCTGGACCTTTTATGTACATATAGACTTGTAGAAGACAGGAACATTAGTGTAGATGTAGTCTCTGGACCTTTTATGTACATTTAGACTTGTAGAAGACAGGAACATTAGTGTAGATGTAGCCTCTGGACCTTTTATGTACATATTGACTTGTAGAAGACAGGAACAACAGTGTAGATGTAGCCTCTGGACCTCTTGTGTACATATAGACTTGTAGAAGACTGGAACATTAGTGTAGATGTAGCCTCTGGACCTTTTGTGTGCATATAGACTTGTAGAAGACTGGAACATTAGTGTAGATGCAGCCTCTGGACCTTTTGTGTACATATAGCCTTTTAGAAGACTGGAACATTAGTGTAGATGCAGCCTCTGGACCTTTTATGTACATATAGACTTGTAGAAGACTGGAACAACAGTGTAGATGTAGCCTCTGGACCTCTTATGTACATATAGACTTGTAGAAGACAGGAACAACAGTGTAGATGTAGCCTCTGGACCTCTTATGTACATATAGACTTGTAGAAGACAACGACATTAGTGTGGATGTAGCCTCTGGACCTCTTATGTACATACAGACTTGTAGCAGACTGGAACATTAGTGTAGATGTAGCCTCTGGAGCTTTTATGTACATATAGACTTGTAGAAGACTGGAACATTAGTGTAGATGTAGCCTCTGGACCTTTTATGTAGATATAGCCTTGTAGAAGACTGGAACATTAGTGTAGATGTAGCCTCTGGACCTCTTATGTACATATAGACTTGTAGAAGACTGGAACATTAGTGTAGATGTAGCCTCTGGACCTCTTATGTACATATAGACTTGTAGAAGACTGGAACATTAGTGTAGATGTAGCCTCTGGACCTCTTATGTACATATAGACTTGTAGAAGACTGGAACATTAGTGTAGATGTAGCCTCTGGACCTTTTATGTACATATAGACTTGTAGAAGACTGGAACATTAGTGTAGATGTAGCCTCTGGACCTTTTATGTACATATAGCCTTGTAGAAGACTGGAACATTAGTGTAGATGTAGCCTCTGGACCTTTTATGTACATATAGACCTGTAGAAGACTGGAACATTAGTGTAGATGTAGCCTCTGGACCTTTTATGTACATATAGACTTGTAGAAGACTGGAACAACAGTGTAGATGTTGCCTCTGGACCTTTTATATATATAGCCTTGTAGAAGACAGGAACATTAGTGTAGATGTAGCCTCTGGACCTTTTATGTACATATAGCCTTGTAGAAGACTGGAACATTAGTGTAGATATAGCCTCTGGACCTTTTATGTACATATAGACTTCTAGAAGACTGGAACATTAGTGTAGATGTAGCCTCTGGACCTTTTATGACCTTTTATGTACATATAGCCTTGTAGAAGACAGGAACATTAGTGTAGATGTAGCCTCTGGACCTTTTATGTACATATAGCCTTGTAGAAGACAGGAACATTAGTGTAGATGTAGCCTCTGGACCTTTTATGTACATTTAGACTTGTAGAAGACTGGAACATTAGTGTAGATGTAGCCTCTGGACCTTTTATGTACATATAGACTTGTAGAAGACAGGAACATTAGTGTAGATATAGTCTCTGGACCTTTTATGTACATTTAGACTTGTAGAAGACAGGAACATTAGTGTAGATGTAGCCTCTGGACCTTTTATGTACATATTGACTTGTAGAAGACAGGACCAACAGTGTAGATGTAGCCTCTTGACCTCTTATGTACATATAGCCTTGTAGAAGACAGGAACAACAGTGTAGATGTAGCCTCTGGACCTCTTATGTACATATAGCCTTGTAGAAGACAGGAACAACAGTGTAGATGTAGCCTCTGGACCTCTTATGTACATATAGCCTTGTAGAAGACAGGAACATTAGTGTAGATGTAGCCTCTGGACCTTTTATGTACATTTAGACTTGTAGAAGACTTGAACATTAGTGTAGATGTAGCCTCTGGACCTTTTATGTACATATAGACTTGTAGAAGACAGGAACATTAGTGTAGATGTAGTCTCTGGACCTTTTATGTACATTTAGACTTGTAGAAGACAGGAACAACAGTGTAGATGTAGCCTCTGGACCTTTTATGTACATATAGCCTTGTAGAAGACTGGAACATTAGTGTAGATGTAGCCTCTGGACCTTTTATGTACATATAGCCTTGTAGAAGACTGGAACAACAGTGTAGATGTAGCCTCTGGACCTTTTATGTACATATAGCCTTGTAGAAGACTGGAACATTAGTGTAGATGTAGCCTCTGGACCTTTTATGTACATATAGCCTTGTAGAAGACTGGAACATTAGTGTAGATGTAGCCTCTGGACCTTTTATGTACATATAGACTTGTAGAAGACTGGAACATTAGTGTAGATGTAGCCTCTAGACCTTTTATATACATACAGCCTTGTAGAAGACTGGAACATTAGTGTAGATGTAGCCTCTAGACCTTTTATATACATACAGCCTTGTAGAAGACTGGAACAACAGTGTAGATGTAGTCTCTGGACCTTTTATGTACATATAGACTCAAAGACGACATGAACATTAGAGTAGACATAGCCTCAGAAACATTAATGTAGACATATCCTCATAGAAGACATGAAATTTAGCCTCTGGAACATTAATGTTGATATAGCCTTGGAGAAGACAGGAACATTGGTGTAGACATAGCCTCTGGAAAATTAACATAGATATAGTCCCTAAGGCAATGGGAACGTTAGTGTAAAGATAGTCTCAGGAATATTAATTGAAATTGCATTTGTTTAGCGCCAACGGCCCATGAAGAGGCGCTGAAGCCTTTACGCCGGGCAGCACACTCCACCGGAACCCAAGGTTAGTGGTAAGGAAAGTGTTACTGGGATTAATCTTGTGAACTAAAGCAATCCATTCCATGCATTCACGCCAGTTTCTCTGTAGATTAAAATAATATGTAGAAATAGCCTCAGAGGCGGCAGGAACATTAGTTTAGAGATAGCTTTGGAGAAGGCAGAAACATGTAGACATTAGTGCAGGCATGATGTCTTATTTAGAGTTTGGCAGACGAGTGACTTTGTCACGAAGGTGGCGGATAGTCCATCTACCATATTAGAAGTGCATTATAATCTGTGGCACTTGTAATATGGTGGACAGGATATTTGCCAGATTTGTGATGGAGTATCCCATCCTTCAAACTCTAAATATTGCCCATAGTCGTGGTGGGGACAGGTACATTAGTGCAGGCATAGCCTCGGAGGCGACAAGACCATTAGTCTGGACATAACTTTGGAGAGGACAGTTGTTATTGCAAATATAGGGCCTGATTTAGAGTTTGGCAGACAAAGTTAAATCCGTCGAGATGGCGCAGAACAATACCTTCACCATTTCTCCGTGACCTCCGCCCTTCAAAGAACGAGTTGTCCGTCAGTTCTGTGGACAGCTCTCTACATGGACAGGAACAGTTTTCAGGCGATCGCTGTCAATGTAGGAAAAGTTTGACGGATGGTACCGTCAAACATGGCCATCAAACTTTTCAAATATTTCTTGTTTTAAAATGAACTCCCAAAGTGGGAGTTCTCTAGGGGCCACTTCCGCTTTGTGAATGTAAAAATAAGTTTGTTTAAGAGGAGGCAATGGTCCAGGGGACCACTGCATCTTCTTAAACAAACAATAAAACAGAAACTTTTCTTTTTAAACGCACCCTGTTTTTCTTTAAGGAAAACGGGTTTATAAAAAAAAATCTGCTTTATATAAAAGCAATCAGAGACATGGTGGTCATCTGACCTCAGCAGGCCACCATCCTGGTGATATTGTTGATTCCTATTGGGTCGCAAATTGTGACCTACCTCATTAATATTCATGAGGTAGGTCGATCTGCGACCTGCTAGGTATTGCTATTTTAAAATGAAAAGTTTCATACATCAGTTATTGCAATTTCCAAATTACGATTCGGTAATAATCGCAATTTGGAAATCGCATTTGCTATTATTGGCACATATTGCCCTACATTTGGTAGAAGCTCGTGGTGTCCAGACTGAATATGTTCAAGCTGCTTTCACTAAATTTCGGATATTTTTGTACTAGCCTAGATGGCAAGCAATGTTAATGTACTGAAAAGAGAGCCAAAGACATACTTGAATAATATGGATTATAGCCAAGGTTAAACTTGTATTTCTTTTTGGTTTCCTCGCACTTGAAAGGTGAAAGGTATTAATGTGGTGAAAGTTAGACATCAAAACAAAAGCTGTGTCAAGGACTTTGGAAGTGGTCACTGCTTGACGACCTTTCAACGGGAGGCCCTTTGGCCACATGGGAATTTAACCTACATAGCTACATTCTGGTGGAAAGCCGAGATACTTCTGCGTGTGGTCTTGTGACTAATTTGTTGATGGAGGAGGTGCAAAACCTGAAATCTGTCTTCCCCAATTGACATACTTGCTCAGTCCTGGACAAATCACATTTACCTGAGTTCACTCATCTGCTGTAAGTGGGAGGGAATACAAGGGCCTCACTCCTGCCACTGAAATACGGAGGTGAGCGTGTGCCTCAGGGTGGTTAATTTGACAGAACATATCATAGAAAAACTACGTTTGCACCTTTAATAATATTTCCCATCCTAGACAAATTAGCACCAAACTTTGGAAGACATACTATACACGTTTCCAACTAGGGGGCATATTTACAAGCCCCTTTAGCCACTGGAGTGTCACTTATTTTTTTATGCTCCAGTGGCGCAAAGTGCAGGCCTATATCCGCAAGGCCACAAAAAGCGACTCTGAATGGCATTTCATGGCCTTGTAGATGAGGTGAGGCCACGCAGCGCAAGTCGCTGCGTTGCCTTACATTGATTCACGGAGGCGTGCCATGGGTGATGCTGTGGGTAGTCCCACGCAACACCCATATATTTTGACACTGCCCCAGACTTACAACATAGTGTGAATCTGGGGCAGAACCAAAAATGTACGCCTCCCCAGAGCAGGCGTAACGAGGAGAAATGTGTAAATTTCTCCTCGTTTTTTCCTCTTTCCACATGAGCTGCATTCTACATCCCATATAAAATGAAGAAAACGCCTCTCATAATTGTTTTTGTGCAGGAAGGGGCATCATGCCAACAACACACACATTCTTGCACCATGGTGCAAGGGTGCCTGCGTTGCCGCACGGCTGCAATTTTTGCGCCGACGCTGGCTGAAAGGACAGGAATGAACCGTATCTTGAAAATACGGTGCATTTCTGTCCTCTAGAATTGTCGTAGGGCAACGGAGCAAAATGACTTGCGGTGCTGCCCTGCACCAATTCTTTGTAAATATGCCCCTTGGCGTTGATTGGTCAGGGGCGGCAAGTTACAGGTGATGCCTCGAACAAGGTGATTTTTAATTTTAACGTGAACTTTTTATGCAACTAATAGAAGTAGTGCTGAACGGAAATACATCAGAATTCACTGCTGTGTAGTGCAAACTGATCTTTAGTTCATGGTGCCCATGAAAGTTTGGTTCATAGTCATTCAGCGGCGTTTGTTATAAACATTAATCAAAATCCCGTTCCTCAGGCCTTATGTATATATCTATTAACTATCCACGAAGACTGGCGTAAATTCAAAAAGCAAAAGTGAGAATGGTGTTGGCTAACAGATCACAATGTTCTTGACAAGAAAATTAAAATGAAACCTCCTCCTATTCACCTACAGTAGAACCAGGTGCAGGTGAAGTCCACACTCGCCAGCACTAAAGGTCATTGCTACTTGCAATATGATGTTTGCACGCATATACTACAAGGCACTATGTGACTAACGAGGCACTACACACCTACATGGAGACACCAGCCAGGTACTGTCTCTGCAGTGTCTGAATGTCATGAAGGACTGACCTGATCCGTGCGGTGTCTGAATGTCACGTGAGGAATTACATGATCAGTGTGGTGTATGAATGCCGCGCAAGGAATTACATGATCAGTGTGGTGTTAATGAACAGGATAAGCACCTAAGATACATAAATCATCTTGCATACATATACAAATCCGGAAAAAGCATTCACAACACGGACAAGACCATGTATTCCCTTACGGCAAACGTTACCGTGTTGCCTTTACCGCGCATATGCCTTTACCAAGCATATGCGTGGTAAAGGCAGTCAGCGCTCTAGATTCAGAGCGGATGGGTGGGGAGTATGGAAGGAACAGGAAGGAACGGGGCAGAAATGATCGGGACGCGGCTTGATAAGTAGGGCTGGATGCCGGGTTTTAGGACTCAGGGTGGTGGGGTCTGGGGAGTGCTGGGGGAAGGTTTTAGGGCTCAGGGCAGGGTGCTGGGATGTTTTTAGGGCTTGGGTTGGGGTCGTTTTTAGAAGTGGGGGCCGGGTTTTAGGGCTCAGGGCGGGCGGAGTCGGGGCAGTTTTTAGGGCTGGGGGACGGTTTTAAGGCTCAGGATGGGGGGCTGGGGTCAGGGTAGTTTTTAGAGCGGGGGGCTGGGTTTTAGGGCTCCGGGGGTTGGGGTAGGTTTTAGGGCTGGGGATGGGGTCATTTGGAGGGCTGGGGGACGGGTTTTAGGGCTCAGGGCTAGGGTGTTAATGACATAATCACTGTGGTGTCTGAATGTCATATGAGGAATTATATGTTTAGTGTGGTGTCTGAATATGACATAAAGAATGACATGATCAGTGTGGTGTCTGAATGTCACACAAGGAATGACATGATCAGTGTGGAGTCTGAATGTCACGCAAGGAATGACATGATTAGTGTGGTGTCTGAATATCATGCGAGGAACGACATAATCAATGTGGTGTCTGAATGTCAAGTGAGGAAAGAGATGATCATTGTGATGTCAGAATGTCAAGAGAGGAATGACAAAATCAGTGTGGTGTCTGAATGTCACACAAGGAATGACAAGATTAGTGTGGTGTCTGAATGTCAAGTGAGGAATGACATGATCAGTGTGGTGTCTGAATGTCAAGTGAGGAATGGCATGATCAGTGTGGTGTCTGAATGTGATGTGAGGAATGACATGATTAGTGTGGTGTCTGAATACCATATGAGGAATGACGTAATCAGTGTGGTGTCTGAATGTCAAGTGAGGAATGGCATGATCAGTGTAGTGTCTCAATGTGATGTGAGAAATGACATGATCATGTGGTGTCTGAATGTCAAGGGAGGAATGGCATGATCAGTGTGGTGTCCGAATGTGATGTGAGGAATGGCATGATCAGTGGGGTGTCTGAATATCATATGAGGAATGTTATGATCAGTGTGGTGTCCGAATGTGACATAAAGAATGACATGATCAGTGTGGTGTCTGAATGTCATGCAAGGAATGACATGATTAGTGTGGTGTCAATGTGATGTGAGGAATGACATGATTAGTGTGGTGTCTGAAACTCATGGAAGGAATGACATAATCAGTGTGGTGTCTGAATGCCAAGTGAGGAATGACATGATCATGTGGCGTCTGAATGTGATGTGAGTAATGACATGATTAGTGTGGTGTCTGAATGTCAAGTGAGGAATGGCATGATCAGTGTGGTGTCTCAATGTGATGTGAGGAATTACATGATCATGTGGTGTATGAATGTCAAGGGAGGAATGGCATAGTGTGGTGTCTGAATGTGATGTGAGGAAAGTCATGATCAGTGGGGTGTCTGAATGTGATTTGAGGAATGTTATGATCGGTGTGGTGTCTGAATGTGATGTGACGAATGACATGATCAGTGCGGTGTCTGAATGTCATGTGAGGGATGACGTGATCAGTGCGTCAGTGTGGTGTCTGAATGTCATGCAAGGAATGTCATGATCATAGTGGTGTCTGAATGTCAAGAGAGGAATGACATGATCAATTAGTGTCTGAATGTGATTTGAGGAATGACATGATTAGTGTGGTGTCTGAATATCATGTGAGTAACGACATAATCAGTGTGGTGTCTAAATGTCAAGTAAGGAATGACATGATCATGTGGTGTCTGAATGTGATGTGAGGAATGACATAATTAGTGTGGTGTCTGAATGTGATGTGAGGAATGACATGATTAGTGTGGTGTCTGAATGTCAAGTGAGGAATGGCATGATCAGTGTGGTGTCTGAATGTGATGTGAGGATTGTCATCATCAGTGGGGTGTCTGAATATCATGTGAGGAACGACATAATCAGGACGTTAAATCCTTGCAAGGCAGACGCTCGAGAATGACATCTTGTTTGCAGCAGGCCAGTGCCACCATAGGTTAGCCGTGATTAGTAGGGAATGCACTAAACTTCACAGCCGAAGAAGACGATGCAGATGCAATATACATTGCAGATAATGTTAGAAATGCTGTCACCCTAAAACTAGTAGCATATGGTGTTACAATTAGGGGTAGGCAAGTGACTTTCATGATTGAGGCGCACAAATCACATAGAACAGAGGTATTCTATTCATGGATTAAATTCCCGCAGGCAAATGCACAAACCAAAACATTTCACTACTGCTGCTAAGATTGTTTTAACCTTTTTTTCACTAAAAGCGTATTTTGCACATTGAACGTTGCCTGTACTTGCTTGGTACGGAGCGTTTTGGTCAGTTTCAATTACCGGCAGTGCCTCGCTCTGATTGGCCAGTTCCTAGCCAATCAGAGATCAGCCCGGGAGGAGCCAGTTGTGCCCCCAGGCATTTAATGCACGCCGCAGTGCGGATGCGTGCAGCGGGCGCGCCGCTGGCAAGCCGAAGGCGCACCAAAGGCAAGCCCATCTGCACCCGTCCGCGCCGGGACGTCGCCAGGAGCCAGGCTCTTGGCTCCTTCTGGGTTGCACAGACGAGTTTACTCACGTGAAGCGCTAGTCGCTCTGCAAGGTGAGGCTGTATGTGGGGATCACAGTTGGACCCCAGAGATCTGCCCTATTCTTTGCAGACAGTGCACCTTTGGGATTAACCCTCCCATGCACCCTACAGACTTATGTCCCAGGGTCCAGACCTACACTATTTACAGCCTAAACTGCTGCTCCCTGACCAAACACCAAGCTGAGGTGTTCTATCTCCTACAGGAACAGTCCCCTGAGGCCTTATTTTTAACGGAAATTTGGTTCTCTGAGGTTTCTGTGGCCATACCAGCCCTGGCCCTCCCCACTGGATATGTAATGAGTAGTCTGAATAGAACAGTGGGGAGAGGGGGAGGGATCGCAATCATACACAAAGCAGTCCACATGTGTAGCCTCGTCCCCCAAGACATTCCGGACTGTGAGGGCACGCTCTTTAAAATCAGGCTGACAGCGAACTTCACTTTCTCTGGACTACTTATCTATCGCCCACCGGGACCATCAGAAATATTTAGAGGAGCCCTGGCTAATGCTATTACCGCAGCTAATTTTAATGTTATAGGTGACCTGAATCTCCATTTAGAGTTGCAGGAGTCCCCTGACAATCTCAGTTTTCTCGGGGACATGGCAGCCTGCCAATTGGCTCAATTGGTCCCGGGATCAACCCATATTGCAGGGCATCTCCTCGACCCGATTTTATCCAATCTCCAGTCTCTGGAAGTTCAGGCACCCCTTCCTATGCCCTGGACAGACCATTTTCTCATTTCCATGCGGCTAGCTCTAGCCGGCCCCAAACTACAGTCACACCACAACCCTTCTCTTAAATGCCCCTGGCATAAACTGGACCAGGCGGCTTTCTTTGCGGCCTTGAGCGCTCAGCCTCCAGAAAAGTCCACGAATATGGAAGAGGCCGATTTGCTCTTTCAGGGGTGGGTTACCCAAGCCTTGGATACCTGTGTCCCGCTCAAACTCACACACTCTAAAAGCGCACGGGCTAATGTATGGTTTAATGAGTCTTTGACCCTAGCCAGGAAAAACTGCAAGGTCCTGGAGCGAGCCTGGAGGTGATTCTATGATCCTCAGGCTAAAACGCAGTATAGAAGTGCAATCAAGGCATATCACAAATTGGTCCACAAGACTAGGGCAGCTCACTACTCTAACCTGATCACCACAAGTTCTAATCCTAGTAAAACCATATTCTCTCTTTGAAGGACCTGGTCAAACCCCCCTCTGCTGCGGGTAGTATTATTTCCTCTAGTTTACAATGTGAAGTGTTGGCCAAATTCTTTTTGGAGAAGGTGGAACGCATCTACAGTAGCTTTCATCCAGGTAACACCTCCAGTGTCGCAGGGAGGAATGTGCCCGCGGGCCCTGAGACCTACTCTCTCGCCTCGCTCCCTTCTATTTCTCCTAAAGATATGGAAGCACTGTTTGTCAAAATAAAATCAGGGTCTCCTCATGACCCTTTGAGACCTGATGTTTTTCGAAAATGCCAACAGTGTCTCCTGCCTGAGTGCTTGGAGTTGATCAATCTTTCCCTATCCTCGGCGGTGGTCCCCAAGTCCTGGAAGCATGCCAAAGTGGTCCCCCTACTGAAAAAACCAACACTAGATGTGTCCAAGCCGGAAAACGTCCGTCCGATCTCGCTGCTCCCGTTACTAACTAAAATCATGGAATCACATGTTGATTCGATCCTAACCCATTACCTGGAAGTAAATTCAATATTCGACGCATCCCAGAATGGGTTCCGACCCCGGCATAGCACCGAGTCTGCTTTGCTGACGGTCATAGAACAGCTACGGACCGCCTCAGATGCCGGCAGACCTACAGAGTTGGTTCTGCTGGATCTGAGTGCTGTCTTCGACACGGTCTCCTACGAAATCCTGCTCCATCGTCTGGAGGAGATCGGGATCAACAGTAAAGCCCTTTCTTGGTTCGCGTCCTTCCTGGCTGATCGGACATTTCAAGTAATTGCCCCTCCTTTTTCCTCCCGTACACACCCATTAGGTTGCAGTGTTCCCCAGGGGCCAGCTTTAAGCCCTACCTTATTTAACGTCTACGTAAGACCACTGGCGCTGATGGCCAAAGCCCGGGGCATCTCCTTGGTGTCATACGCAGATGACACCCAGCTGGTGATCACCTTTTCCAACAATCACAGATAGGACGTGGCAAAATTCAAAGAAGATTTCATGGCCATCTCGGAGTGGATGACTGCAAATTTTTTGCAGTTAAATTCAGCCAAATCCGAGATCCTCCCGGTAGGCAGGGATTCCCATCTCTGGGGCGATGATTGGTGGCCTCCCGCTCTTGGAGTGGTGAAGCCACCCAAACCCGTGGTGAAGAACTTGGGTATTATGATGGATAAAGACTTGGTTTTTTTGATTCTCAAATGCATCAGCAGATTATCCAAGCCTCCATCCTGTCCAGATTGGACTACTGTAACGTGCTACTTCTGGGTTCCAACAAATCAGTGATAAAAAGATTGCAGCATGTTCAGAACGCTGCGGCACGCGCTATCTTTGCCCTCCCTAAACACTGTCGTGTTTCCAACCTCCTCCACCGCCTACACTGGCTACCCTTTGAACAAAGAGTTCTTTTCAAAACGCTATGTATCACTCATAAGATTCTCTCAGACAGCGGCCCAGGAATCCTGAGTGATCTATGCTCCTACTATGTACCTACACGAACATTGTGCTCGGCAGACCTGCTCCTTGCCAGAATCCCACGAATACGGAGGGTCAGATCGGGGGGGTCGATCATTCAAGCGGCTGGCTCCCGCCCTATGGAACTCCCTCCGTCTACATATTCGTAGTAATCCTGATCACCTGACCTTCAGAAGGCTGGTGAAAACTTGGCTCTTTTCCCACTGCTAATTCTCGCTCTACCTCCCCACTCAGTGTTCTACCTCAGCGCTGGGACGCCTCGTTGCTGGGGCAGCCATTCGCTATATAAATATTTTAACATAACATATTTTAACATAACATAACTATGTAGAAGGTGTAGTACCAAATGAATATAGTCCATATGAGGACATTGAAATTCCACTCACTTACGAAGAACACCTCTACTGGTTTAAAGGCGCCCTCCCCCATACAAGAAATAGAGTAAGACTCGGTCCGCTCGGAAGAGACGAAGCAACATGGCCAGTTTTAGCGGCATACACACCACATCCTGACATTGACACAATGCCAGGAGGAGACTTACTTGTACAGCATAAAGAATTAAAAAGAGTTTACAGAAATATGACACAGTTTGTGTTGAGAACAATCACACTTCAGCCCGCACCGGCTACACAACCAGGACCAGTCCAAGCTCCTACAACAAAAATTACACCACAGACACTGCACGCAGTAATGGGTAAAATGCCCACAAAACCTGAACAAATGCCCTTCTGGATAGCACAAAAAATTACACAGCTGGAGGCAGTGTTTCCACACACTGGTCCTAAGGAAAAGCATAGAATACTTACTATTTGCTTGCCAATGGGGATAGCTCCCTCTATAGAGGATTGTGCCTCTTGGGGCACAGTCTCCGCTGCAATATATACCAGGACTCATGGTATCCCTTCTTTAGCGGTAATACCAGATGTATTAAGACAAATACAGAACGAGTATGGAGCAGAGCCTGCTCTAAACTTGGGGATGAAGTTTTAAAATAACTTTGCCCAGGTATCTGCGATAATATTGGCGAATATTAAAGAAGAAGCAGCATCAGTGGCAATACGCCAACGCCTGAGAGAGTACACTCCATTGCAACAGGAGACAGAACTACCTAAAATAATTGAAACTGCTTATGCAGAGTTAGGTAGAGACAGTCTGGGAGCTAGACCTGTAAAACCCCAACTAATGGGGAGTTCAGATAAAGAACAGGCAAAGCAAACACCAGTTTCTTCAAAGAAGAAATGGGACAATAATAAACAACAAAAGAACAGATCTCACTCCAGGGGAAGGTCTCTCAGCAGGAGCCCCCAGAAAGGAGATATAGGGGCATATTAGCAAGGGCACTATCGCCGCTTTAGCGGCACTTTTTGCCGCTAAAGCGGCGATATTTATATCGCTCTATCAGCAAACTGTCTCTAACAGCAGTTAGCGACAGTTTGCGGGCATTAGCGCCCGTTTTTTACCGCTTTGCATGTCAGCGATATTTATCGCTAATGACATGCAAAGTGGGCGTTCCAACGAACAAACCTGGGAAACACTCGCTAACAGGCCTATCGCCTATTAGCAAGGTGGCCAAGGCCCCAGTTAGCGACGTGAAAAGTCGCGCTAACCGGGTCATCGCTATTTATTTAACACCTGCAATTAGCAGGTGTTAGCCATACCTAACATGGGGGGTGGATTATGCTGATACGACCACAGGGTCGTATCAGCAAGGTGTTCTCCTTTCTCCATGCAACATCGCTGGTTTTTCAGCGATGTTGGCCTCATTTCCCCGCTATCGCTGGAATATTCATCGCCATAGCGCTAATCGTTGCTAATACAGCGTTAGCGTGGCGATATATTCCAGCGATAGCCGGCGATAAAAAAATCACGCTAAGCAGGGTTAGCGATGATTATCGCCTCTTCTTGCTAATATGCCCCATAATCTTAGGAATAGAGATAACATTAAAAAACCTGACAGGTATCAGGATACTGATACTCGTTCCTCTCGTTCCTTTCAGGGTCCATCAAAAAACTCCGAGAGGGAAGGACTGTCAGAAACAAAGACAAGAAGAGCGTACAAAGTCCAGAGACAAGCAACGCACTTCAGACTACGCTTCAAAGAAAGAAGAAAAACCTAAAGCAAAACCTCAATTTAAAAAGAAGAAGGAGACCACTGCCGTTTAGCCTATCTGAACCACAAACTGGGATAAGATGGGAGAAATGGCTCAGACGTTTTGAAAATTACGTTGAAGCAACAGATGTCATAGAGGCCAAAAACGGGGACTGTTCATAAACCTAGTGGGTGACGAGATCGAAGACCTACTAGTGACACTGCCAACTGCAGACACTGACACCTACGACAAATTAACAAAGTGCCTGACGAATAAGTTTGATCCGCAACGAAACACTGATTTTGAGAGGTACAGCTTCATGATTTCCTTCCAACAGGCCGAGGAGTCACTAGATGACTTCGCAACAAGGCTAAGGAAACTAGTGACTCACTGTGAATTTGCTAAATTCGACAACGAGCAGGCCATTCGACTACTAATCATCGCAGGCTGTCGGGACATAGACTTCCGAACAAGAATACTTAAAGAACCGATAGCGCTGGAGAACATCCTTGCACTAGGAAGAGCGGAAGCAAGAGCCACAACACACGCGAAAGAAATGGAACGTGGAAAAGGAAGAGGTGGAGAACAAATTAATCGGATGGCAAGCAACAACAAAACAGGAAACTGGAGACAAGACAGAGGCGGCCAGACTGGGAAGAAGCAGCAAGAAGGAACGTGCTACAGATGCGGACTAGAGTTCCCACACCGAGGGCCATGCCCAGCATTTGGCCAGACGTGCCGAAAATGCAACGGACGAGACCATTACGCAAGTGTATGTCAAGGGCACAGTTCAGAAGTGACCGTGGAAGAACAAGCAGAGGGAGGATGCCGACACACAGACACATCAGGCATGTCGAGACTGAGGTGAGGAATTCGTCCGCAGAATCAGGGGAAGAGGGTGAAGAAGACAAGACTTCGCAAACGGGGCGGTTATACCTCATGACAGAGGTCAACACAGACTCAGAAGAAGACGAAGAAGAGCGAGATGAAACAATATGCCTGGTGGACAAGAAGAAGATAAAGAGAACGGAGTCCGTAACAATAAAAGTGGGGCCACACGATACCACGTTTGTGTTGGACAGCGGCGCAACGTGCAATATCATGTGCGTCTCTGAATATGAGAAAATGAAAGTGAAGCCGACTCTAAAGCCATCCAGAGTGAAAGTATTCACATGGGGGCAAAGCGACCAGTGATCAACTTGGGGAAATTCAAAGAGGAATTACGATACAAAGATCAAAGGCTAACGGAACAGATACATGTGCTCAAAGGAGACATGCCAGCGCCATGCTTATTGAGCAACGTCACGGCACAAGTGATGGGGCTGATGGAAATGACGTATCAGATGTCAGAAGAGAAAAACATTCTAAAAGAATACCCCAAACTGATAGAAGGACTAGGGAAGCTGAAAGGACGGCAGATCACGTTGCACATAGACGAAACGATAAGACCAGTTGCGCAACATCACAGAAGGGTACCCATACACCTACAGCCACAAGTTGAGGAAGAACTAGAGGCCCTGATGAGACAGGACATCATAGAACGAGCAGATGGGCCGACACCATGGGTGTCACCCATTGTGGCCGTCCCAAAAAAGGACAAATCAAAGATAAGAATATGTGTGGACATGAGGATCCCAAACAAGGCGATTGAACGTGAGCGACACCCAGGCCCACATCTAGACGACATGATCAGCTGTCTCACAGGCACGAGAAGATTCTCAAAACTGGATCTCTGCAAGGGGTACCACCAACTTGAACTAGACCCACAGTCCCGATACATCACGACGTTCTCCACCCACCTAGGACTATTTAGATACAAACGTTTGAGCTTCGGGATCTCATCGGCCGCAGAAATATTCCAGGAGACAATTCGTCAAGTCATCAGACCGGTCAAGAACAGCCTAAATTACAGTGACGATATCCTGGTGTTCGGCAAGTCGGACGAAGAACATGACACGGCGTTAAGAGAGGTATGCTCACATCTAGAAAAAGCAGGCCTAACATTAAATGAAGAAAAGTGCGAACTGGGGCGGAATGAGCTAGTGTTTTTCGGTCACATTTTTTCCAAAAAAGAAATGCGGCCAGACCGCAGCAAGGTAGAAACACTGGAAAAGGCAAAGAAACCGACTGATGTGGCAGAAGTGAGGTCATTTCTGGGGTTGGCAAGTTACTGCGCACGCTACATTAAGGATTTCGCCACTGTCAGCGCGCCACTGAGAGAGCTGACGAAACAAGGACATAAGTTTCAATGGACCAGCGAGTGTGACAAAGGGTTTGAAGAGATAAGAAAGGCAGTGACAGCAGTGGATCATCTGGCCTACTTCGACCCGGACTTATGCACAGAGCTGACAGTGGATGCAAGCCCCGTGGGCTTGGGAGCAATTCTAGCACAACATCAACTTGGGAGAGATTCCCCAAGACACATCGTTGCGTATGGGAGCAAGAGTCTGACAGACGTCGAGAAAGGATATTCACAACCAGAAAAGGAGAGTCTGGCAGTAGTATGGGCCTGTGAACACTACCACATGTTCGTATACGGGAAACCATTCACAATCGTGACTGACCATCAGGCCCTGATAACAATATATGGCAACCCGAATGCAAAGATACCGCCAAGAATAGAAAGGTGGGGAATCAGACTGATGGACTACAACTTCAAAATCATTCACAAGCCAGGAAAAGAGCAAAACCCAGCAGACTATGTGTCAAGGCACCCCCTGCCACAAAACTCTCAAGCAACCACAATGGCAGAAGAGTACCTGAACTTCGCACTGAAACTAAGCACACCGGCAACAATAACAGAGAGTGAACTAAATAAAGAAACGAAACAGGACGCCACCATGCAGGAGGCAATGAGGATCAACAGGGCGCAACGATGGAGGCATGTAAACAACAACATGCACGTAGGAAGAGGAATAGACAAAGAAGAACTGCTGGCACTGAAAAGAATAAATGAGGAACTGTCAGAATGCGAAAACGGAACAATAATGAGGGGCACAAGAATAGTGATGCCCCAAACGCTAAGACTGAGAACAGTGGAGTTGGCACACGAGTCACACCGAGGCATGGTAGCGACAAAAAGATGCTGCGAGAAAAAGTGTGGTTCCCGGGACTTGACAGCATGGTGGAAGAGATGGTGACAAAGTGCCACGTATGTCAAATAATAGGACCACCGTCCAAACCAGAACCATTGCAAATGTCTCCGCTACCACAGGCGGTGTGGACCGAGCTGGCAGCAGATTTCTACGGGCCATTAGAAACAGGAAGCAATTTTCTGGTCGTGATAGACGAATACTCAAGATTCCCCTTAGTAACGCCAGTGTCATCAACGTCGGCAAACGCTACGCTACCAGTGTTGGACGACATTTTTGCTGCATGGGGCTCGCCACAGACATTGAAAACAGACAATGGACCACCATTCTCAGGGAGGAATTCAAAAGGTTCATGGCATACCTAGGCATAAATCACAGACGAATAACGCCACTGTGGCCACAAGCAAATGGGATGGCTGAGCGGTTCATGGGAACAATCAAAAAGGCGGTGCAAAGAGCAAAGCTAACACAAGTATCGATCGGACAAGCCCTGTGCCAGGTACTGAGGGACTATCGAAACACACCACACAGCTCCACGGGGAGATGCCCCGCTGAACTGGTACTAGGGCGAGTGAGCAGGACAAGACTGCCGCAGACAAAAGAAAAAAAAAAAAACAGACCAGGAGGACGTCGTCATCAGAGATAAGGGACAGAAAGCAAAAATGAAAGAATACGCTGATCAAAGAAGACGTGCAATGCCTCACGAGCTAGAGGAAGGAGACATGGTGCTCGTAAAACAACGGCAGGTGAGGAAGTCAGACAGCGCGTTCGCAAAGGATCCGCTGAAGGTGGTGAAAGTGAACGGGACCATGATTACAGCTACAGCCGGCCAGCACCAGGTCACAAGAAACAGCTCCCACTTCAAGGAGGTGAAAGCGGAAGAAGAAGGAGACATACCAAAGAAGGAACTGACCAGAGAGATTTGGCAGGAAGATACATCACCAGTCGTCGGAGAACAGCGACCAAAGAGGGAATGTAAAAAGACCAAGAGACTAATCGAAGAGATGTGAAGAGACCACCAGTTCACAGAGATGTCTCTCTCTCTCTCTCTCTCTCTCTCTCTCTCTCTCTCTCTCTCTCTCTCTCTCTCTCTCTCTCTCTCTCTCTCTCTCTCTGATCACCGTCACGAGTCGACAGGACAAGTGGCAAGAAACTGTGTTTGCAACAAAGGGGGAGATGTCGTGCCCACAGGCTGGCACTAAGACCCTGGGGCTCAGGGTCAGGGGGGAACAGGGGACACCGGACACTACATCCGGTCAGGGGCGGGGGGACGAGGACACTCGCCTGCAGGACCTCGAGGTGAGAGGTCAGACCCTGGGGAGCGCAGCGCCCGAATGACGATAACTGTGTACCAGGCAAATAAAGAATTGACACCACTCACCCTGTCGCGTCCTTGATGTTCCACAAGCCGCAAGACGCGACAGTTCCCCTTGACACAAACTCTCAAAATCAAAGTGAAAGACAAATTTCAATTCAAGCTAATAAAGATGTCTACGTCAACATGCCTCAACAAGAGCAATCCACAAGATCAACAAAACCTGCGGAGCTACCAAAGATAGATCGAACTGCATCTGGCTATTTCATCGACTTCGATACCTTCTCATTGGATCCAAGTGAACCTGAAACGACGCCAGCCCAAATTTCTCGCAAACAACGGATAAAAGACTTTTTTAACATTCTTAGAAAAACTTATTTAGTATCAGTTTGGCTAGCACTTTGGATAATCACCGGTATCTTATTTTTTCTTTTCTTGTTAGGATTAGTAATAACTTTCCACTTGCTCATCAATGGAACTTATCTTCAACAGAGCTCGGCAACGTCAAAAGTAAACTTAATTTTAAAACCTCATGTTTCATCTCATCGTGAACAAAGAGACTTGTCCTTCGTGAACATTTCAGCAGTTCCTATACCGGATGGTATAGTGTGGGACAAAGTAAATTTTGATATATTTTGACCGACCGAGCTTTTAAAAATTCCACATTTGTTTAAAATTTCATTGAACGATATCATTACCTCCTGTACATTTTCTGATGATTGGGATTTTGAAACTGTTAATAACTTATTGTCTGATTTGGAACAATCTGCTGCATTTTCTAGCACTTGAATGTTAGAGGATAGATCAGATTTTGACAAAATGTATTGTTACCAACATTATGGTCATCATTTCTTGCATAAATCTAGCAAACCCACAAATGTTTTCACATACCACCAGTGGGAACATTGCCCTACACCACCGAAAAGTAGTTCAAAATCATTAACGCTTCTGACCCGACCTCGTACTACTATAAGGTTGCACCAATATCTGCACAGAAAAATATGTTAACAAACATCAAACAGATTTACTCTGCTTCCTTTATCACCCAGCTGTCTAAACAGGGTTTTGATTTATGGTTGGACACTGTAGACTTGAAATCAATCTGGGGTTCTAGGGACTTGCAAGTCCAGGTGACAGAAGCACTGTTTAGAGCATGCCTCATTCCACAGCAGATGATCTTCCTAAATGGCACTGTGCAACAGACTTCCTGTCTTGGAATAGCTAAGAATAAGGACTTGAACACGCCTCAAATTCCAACACCTTTAAACACCGAGTGGAATTTTACATCAGAAAAGAGGGGCTAAGTTGGATAACATACTGCAATACAATAGATCAGACCCCGGTTGGAAGGGATGGTTGGTTTGGCCTACTGAACACTTTTCAGAGGGTTTTTTAAGGCTTTTTAACTTCTCTTAACAATGTTTTTATTAATTGTTGCGTACAAACCTCTAGACGCCTTGGTAATACGCTAGAATTTAGTAATGTCGTCCATTCGGATGAGGAGTGGGTCTTATATTTCATATAGGAATCCCGAAATAGGCCTAGGTAACATCATAACCCTTCACCTACATTCTCTCCTATACTACATACATAACGGATTTGAAGGACTGACCTTTTACCCAGTCACAATACTACACACAAGTACGTAGGATTTTTCCCTGGACACTGGCCTCATAAATTATGCATGAGGATTCTTAGTTTCTTGGAATCACAGCAGGACCATCATCTCCTGCATAATAACTGTGTATAAAGTTCATTCCCGACGTCATCCTAAGTCCGACACTGGCACAGCAAGGTAGAACCCCCTGGGGATACCTTAGGGTATATAAACACCACATCTTGCTGAGATAGTGAGAGGAGATCACGACTTCAATGCCGACACACTGACGCAAGACGCTGAGGTTCCTGCATGCAGATACTCCAGCTCGCAGTGGTCTGACATCCCTTGCGGGGTGTTCAGCTCGAGACCAGAACGGGGTCCCGCAGCCTCACATCAGGTAATGGGGTTGGCTTTATCCTAGAGGGATTCTTGGCTTTACACCTAATCACATGCTAGGTACGCTTAGGTACATCTAGTTAGGGTGCATCGTAGGAGTACGCATTTTATTGCCATGTATTTTATATACTCGCCTATATTTATGATTTTAGCAAAATGGTAGAAACCTACCAACTGTTTACTTTCTTAGTGCTGCTACTAATTTATATCTGATACTGTCTACTGGTGATTTCAGTGCACTTAATTTACGGTAGATTGACGACTGTTCAATAAATACTTATTGAAAATGTCCCAACTGTTTATTCTGTGTATCTCTCTGAGAGCAAGTGAGCACGAGTGACTGAGCGAAAAGTAAGTTACTGTTTCCACGGTCCTGAGGGATCAGGGTTGTCATGTTCGATAGTTGCCAAGAACTATTCTCTCCTTGGTTAGAGGAGGTTATAGTGGCATTGCGAGCTAGCTGGTACACAGGCCACCATACCCGGTGGGGGTGTCTGGAATCAGTCTGGACACCAGTCCCGCAGCGTATGTTGTCTAAACGCGCAGATCCTATATAGGTTTTATAGGAACTACATGACACACATCTGCTATACTTACTCATGCTTCGCATCTGCTATACTCACTCGTGCTTCACATCTGCTATACTTACTTGTGCTACGCATCTTCTATACTTACTCGTGCTTCACATCTGCTACACTCACTCGTGCTTCGCATCTGCTACACTCACTTGTGCTACGCATCTGCTACACTCACTCGTGCTTCGCCTCTGCTACACTCAGTTGTGCTCTGCATCTGCTACACTCACTCATGCTTCACATCTGCTACACTTACTGGTGCTTCTGTGCTACACAACTGCTACACTCACTCGTGCTTCGCATATGCTACACTCACTCGTGCCTGGCCTCTGCTACACTCACTTGTGCTCTGCATCTGCTACACTCACTCATGCTACACATCTGCTACACTTACTGGTGCTTCACATCTGCTATACTAACTTGCGCTTCTGTGCTACACAACTGCTACACTCACTCGTGCTTCGCATATGCTACACTTACTCGTGCTTCGCATCCGCTATACTGACTCGTGCTTCGCATCTGCTACACTTACTCGTGCTTTGCATCTGCTACACTTACTCATGCTTCGCATCTGCTACACTCACTCGTGCGTCGCATCTGCTACACTCACTCGTGCTACGCATCTGCTACACTCACTTGTGCTGCGCATCTGCTACACTTATTCGTGCTTCGCATCTGCTATACTTACTCATGCTTCGCATCTGCTACACTTACTCGTGCTTCGCATCTGCTACACTTACTCGTGCTTCGCATCTGCTACACTCACTCGTGCTACGCATCTGCTACACTTACTCGTGCTTTGCATCTGCTATACTTACTCGTGCTATGCTACTGCTTCATGTACTCATGCTTCAGATGTGCTCTACTTATTCACGATATACATCTGCTTTCATTACTCGTGTTACTAGTCTGCTATATTTCCTTGTGCTACGCATCTGCTATACTCACTTCTGTTGTGTATCTGCTATAATTACTCATTCTACGCATCTGCTATACTTACTTGTAGTATGCCCCTGCTATACTTACTATTGCTATGCATCTGCTAGGCTTACTCCTGCTACACAGATGCTATACTTACTCGTGCTATGTATCTGCTATTCTTACTTGTGTTACGCATCTGCTATACTTACTCATTCTATACGTCTGATATACTTACTTGAAGTATGCAGCTGCTATACTTACTCATGCTATGCATGTGCTATACTTGCTACTGCTATGCATCTGGTATACTTACTGGTGCTGCGCATCTATATTTACTTGTGTTACACATCTGATGTACTTACTCATTCTACGCATCTGCTATACTTACTTGTGTTACGCATCTGCTATACTTACTCATTCTACGCATCTGCTATACTTCCTCATTCTACGCATCTGCTATACTTACTCATGCTATGCATCTGCTATACTTACTACTGCTATGCATCTGGTATACCTACTCGCGCTACGCATGTGCTATACTTACTTGTGTTACGCATCTGCTATACTTACTCATTCTATGCGTCTGCTATACTTACTTGTAGTATGCAGCTGCTATACTTACTCATGCTATGCATCTGCTATACTTACTACTGCTATGCATCTGGTATACTTACTCGTGCTACGCATCTGCTATACTTACTCGTGCTTCGCACCTGCTATACTTACTCATTCTACGCATCTGCTATACTTACTCATTCTACGCATCTGCTATACTTACTCATGCTATGCATCTGCTATACTTAATACTGCTATGCATCTGGTATACCTACTCGCGCTACGCATCTGCTATACTTACTTGTGTTACGCATCTGCTATACTTACTCATTCTATGCGTCTTCTATACTTACTTGTAGTATGCAGCTGCTATACTTACTCATGCTATGCATCTGCTATACTTACTACTGCTATGCATCTGGTATACTTACTCGTGCTACACATCTGCTATACTTACTCGTGCTTCACACCTGCTATACTTACTTGTGCTACGCATCTGCTATACTTACTCATGCTTCACATCTGCTATACTTACTTGTGCTACGCATCTTCTATGCTCACTCCTGCTACACATCTGCTATACTTACTCGTGCTATGAATCTGCTATACTTACTTGTGTTACGCATCTGCTATACTTACTCATTCTATGCATCTGCTATAATTACTTGTGTTACGCATCTGCTATACTTACTCATTCTACACATCTGCTATACTTACTACTGCTATGCATCTGCTATACTTACTACTGCTATGCATCTGGTATACTTACTCGTGCTACGCATTTGCTATACTTACTTTTGTTACGCATCTGCTATACTTACTCATTCTATGCGTCTGCTATACTTACTTGTAGTATGCAGCTGCTATACTAACTCATGCTATGCATCTGCTATACTTACTACTGCTATGCATCTGGTATACTGACTCATGCTACCCATCTGCTATACTTACTTGTGTTACGCATCTTCTATACTTACTCATTCTATGCATCTGCTATACTTACTTGTAGTATGCAGCTGCTATACTCACTCATGCTATGCATCTGCTATACTAACTACTGCTATGCATCTGGTATACTTACTCGTGCTACGCATCTGCTATACTTACTTGTGTTAAGCATCTGGTATACTTACTCATTCTATGCGTCTGCTATACTTACTTGTAGTATGCAGCTGCTATACTCACTCATGCTATGCATCTGCTATACTAACTACTGCTATGCATCTGGTATACTTACTTGTGCTACGCATCTGCTGTACTTACTTGTGTTACGCATCTGCTATACTTACTCATTCTATGCGTCTGCTATATTTACTTGTAGTATGCAGCTGCTATACTAACTCATGCTATGCATCTGATATACTTACTACTGCTATGCATCTGGTATACTTACTCGTGCTACGCATCTGCTATACTAACTTGCGTTACGCATATGCCACACTCACTCATGCTTCGCATCTCTTACACTCACTCATGCTTCACATCTGCTACACTAACTCGTGCTACACATCTGCTATACTTACTCATGCAATGCTACTGCTTCATGTACTCATTCTGCTGATGTGCTCTACTTATTCGTGCTAGACATCTGCTTTAATTACTCATGTTTCTAGTCTACTTTACTTTCTTGTGCTACGCATCTGGTGTACTTTCTCGTGCTACGCATCTGCTGTACTTACTCGTGCTATGTATCTGCTATACTTACTTGTGTTACGCATGTGCTATACTTACTCATTCTATGCGTCTGCTATACTTACTTGTAGTATGCAGCTGCTATACTCACTCAT
The DNA here is from genome assembly GCA_963921515.1 of Calotriton arnoldi. Classification (NCBI taxonomy): domain Eukaryota; kingdom Metazoa; phylum Chordata; class Amphibia; order Caudata; family Salamandridae; genus Calotriton; species Calotriton arnoldi. The sequence continues at coordinate 2,290,002 of CAWUFW010001341.1, forward strand.
GCTATGCATCTGCTATACTAACTACTGCTATGCATCTGGTATACTTACTTGTGCTACGCATCTGCTATACTTACTTGTGTTACGCATCTGCTATACTTACTCATTCTATGCGTCTGCTATACTTACTTGTAGTATGCAGCTGCTATACTAACTCATGCTATGCATCTGATATACTTACTACTGCTATGCATCTGGTATACTTACTGCGTGCTACGCATCTGCTATACTAACTTGCGTTACGTATCTGCCACACTCACTCATGCTTCGCATCTGTTACACTCACTCATGCTTCACATCTGCTACACTAACTCGTGCTACACATCTGCTATACTTACTCGTGCAATGCTACTGCTTCATGTACTCATTCTGCCGATGTGCTCTACTTATTCGTGCTATACATCTGCTTTAATTACTCATGTTTCTAGTCTGCTTTACTTTCTTGGGCTACGCATCTGGTGTACTTTCTCGTGTTACGCATCTGCTGTACTTACTCGTGCTATGTATCTGCTATACTTACTTGTGTTACGCATGTGCTATACTTACTCATTCTATGCGTCTGCTATACTTACTTGTAGTATGCAGCTGCTATACTCACTCATGCTAAGCATCTGCTATACTAACTACTGCTTTGCATCTGGTAAACTTACTTGTGCTACGCATCTGCTATACTTACTTGTGTTACGCATCTGCTATACTTACTCATTCTATGCATCTGCTATACTTACTTGTAGTATGCAGCTGCTATACTAACTCATGCTATGCATCTGATATACTTACTACTGCTATGCATCTGGTATACTTACTCGTGCTACGCATCTGCTATACTAACTTGCGTTACGCATATGCCACACTCACTCATGCTTCGCATCTGTTACACTCACTCATGCTTCACATCTGCTACACTAACTCGTGCTACACATCTGCTATACTTACTCATGCAATGCTACTGCTTCATGTACTCATTCTGCCGATGTGCTCTACTTATTCGTGTTAGACATCTGCTTTAATTAGTCATGTTTCTAGTCTACTTTACTTTCTTTGTGCTACGCATCTGGTGTACTTTCTCGTGCTACGCATCTGCTGTACTTACTCGTGCTATGTATCTGCTATACTTACTTGTGTTACGCATGTGCTATACTTACTCATTCTATGCGTCTGCTATACTTACTTGTAGTATGCAGCTGCTATACTCACTCATGCTATGCATCTGCTATACTAACTACTGCTATGCATCTGGTATACTTACTTGTGCTACGCATCTGCTATACTTACTTGTGTTACGCATCTGCTATACTTACTCATTCTATGCGTCTGCTATACTTACTTGTAGTATGCAGCTGCTATACTAACTCATGCTATGCATCTGATATACTTACTACTGCTATGCATCTGGTATACTTACTCGTGCTACGCATCTGCTATACTAACTTGCGTTACGCATCTGCCACACTCACTCATGCTTCGCATCTGTTACACTCACTCATGCTTCACATCTGCTACACTAACTCGTGCTACACATCTGCTATACTTACTCGTGCAATGCTACTGCTTCATGTACTCATTCTGCCGATGTGCTCTACTTATTCGTGCTATACATCTGCTTTAATTACTCATGTTTCTAGTCTGCTTTACTTTCTTGTGCTACGCATCTGGTGTACTTACTCGTGCTACGCATCTGCTGTACTTACTCGTGCTATGTATCTGCTATACTTACTTGTGTTACGCATGTGCTATACTTACTTATTCTACGCATCTGCTGTACTTACTTGTAGTATGCAGCTGCTATACTAACTCATGCTATGCATCTGCTATACTTACTCGTGCTACGCATCTTATATACTTTGCATACAGAATGTCAGATCTGTGAGCAATCAGCAGCAGTTAATACAGAGGATGAGAGATATTCCTGGAAATTAATGACTTGCATGACTTCTGGTTGCTTTTGTGAATCCACTCACCTCATTGGACTAAACCCTTGAGGAACTGATTTGTAACTTTTAATATTCAGCTGGTAAATCGGCCTACAAAGAATTGGGTTTGAGCAGATCATAATTCTGGTAGAGCTGTGCTTTCATCACTATCATATTTCCTAAACAGCAGCCATGGTAGTCCAGAAATGTGATAGACAGGCCTTGGATTTTGAAGATCAGAACTTGACTGATTGGAGATTTCCTAGAGCCGTACTTGATACACCTGTAGCCTGATAACCTGATCTTGGTTTCTGAGTGGAAATTCTCTACAAGACAGGAGCTTTGTGATTTCTCTGCTTGGTACTCTGGAACTCTGATAAAGCAAAGATTCAACAAACTTGAACATTAATACATATGTGATATTATAATACTGTGCCTTAAGAGATTTGGGCGTTATTACAACTGTGCCTCTATGGATTATTTGTGGAGTTTCATATAGCACTGTCTTGAGACTTTTGGTAACTTCAGAGCACTTGTAGGTTGCATGTGTTGCTTGATTTTTGGAGAGCGATGTTAGAGTCCAAGCAGGTGGGGCAGAAACCATGAATGATGTTCTTCAGCACATTGCTTGTTTCTAGACAATACCAGTTGAATGCAAGTCGAACAAATATAGTTCTCAGGAGTTTCCTGAACTTCATGGGGCTGGGTTCGGATCTTAAATTCTGGTCAAGTACATTCCATAGTCTTACTCCTTGTACACCCAGAGATCTGCCTGTGTTTTACTCCTTTGAAGAATCATAAGTTGATTGTATGGTCTGGCAGAGAACAGAAATCTAGGGTCAGCCGCGGCCAGTGCAGGTAAGAGCGGTGGGGCCGGGTGTGGGACATTTTGACAGATGAGGGAAAGTTAAATAAATAAATAATTTTCTCTTGTCGTCTGTCGAAATCGCCCCCCCCCCCCCACTTTGCCACACCACTCTTACCTGCACAGCCCGTGGCTGTCTATGGTAGATGTTTAGTGGTGTAAGAACTTCAGCAGGTAGGTGGGGTTTTTCCCCTGTCCTGTACCCCTGGTGGGTGATCCACAGCACCTTGACTTTAATTGCAGGCCATCATTGTTTTGCCCACCATTCCACCTCAGACAGAAACCAGCTATATGTAAATCAACATTGGTCCTGCTCCAGTAGGAACAATGCAACCCAAACTGTCTGGCCAGGTCCCTTCTCACCAGAACATAAGCAACCACAGACCGAATTTGGCCTATTGGTTCTTCTTTATTAGGGTGCAGTTTGGTTCCAGTGGCAGTCAGTAAGGGTCCTATGTCAGGGCATACTAGTCACACTTAGGATGTCACACTGAGGAAAACAAACACCTAATGGGTAGAATGCTTGAATTAATGTTTGCCACCTAGGATCTCAACCCTGTGCAGATCTGTTCATTGACAGGTGGGCATATTCTTAGATATGTGCCATCATGCGCATGAGCTTTAATAATTCCAAGATTGGGCAGATCTATGCATTAATAGGTATCATCTTGTTAGATCTGAGTCTTCATGCTCTTGAATTTTGAATGTTGACAGTCCCAGCTCTGTGCAGATCTGTTAATTAACAGGCAGTAATTAGTTAATGAAAAGATCTGAGCCTTTATACATTTTGATACCTTAGTACTGTGCAGATCTTTTCATTAACAGGTGTGCATCTTACATCTGAGTCTCTATGCATGTGAGTTTTAATAGCCTAGTACTGTACATATTTCTTCGTTAACGGGCGTACATCTTAGATCTGCGTCTATACAGGTGAGTTCTGATACCGTAGTAGTGTAGTTCTGGCTGATGAGGGGTGTTACCCCGAAACCGGTCCCAGGATGCTTGTTTCCGGTCCAGGGAAGACCTGGCTTGGCAGTTCGGGCTGGACTGCTCCCATGAGGCACAGGGTCAAGACTGATTTGCATGTAGCCAGGTCTGAACTGAGGTGGTGAAGTGAGCTAAAGAACAATGATGGATTCAACCCAGATTTGTGACTGGGGGAGAGTGTCTGAAAAGTTTCAGCGCTCCGTCCATCATCTCCTTGTGTTTGCTTTGTTCGCCCTAAATTGGCAGGGTATGCCCAGACGTGGGTCCCTTGCTCACTTTGCCACTGGATTCAAGCTAGCCTGGCTGATGAGGGGTGTTACCCCGAAACCGGTCCCAGGATGCTAGTTTCTGGTCCAGGAAAGACCTGGCTTGGCAGCTTGGGAAGGCCTGTTCCTATAGAGAAGGAGAAGTGTGGCTCAATGGTTAGAGCGGCAGACCCTGATACAGAGATCTGGCCCGGGACCAGGGTTCAATTCCCGCCTCGGCGGGTCTTGGGCTCAATTTCCTCGGACCTGATAATTCTCGCCTCGGTGCCTATTCTAATCATGGGTCCCACTCTGCAACTCTGGGCAATAGCTTGCTTAATCTCCACAACGGCCCCAACAGCGCTGGGATGCCTGGCTTCACCCTGGGGGTGCCCAGGAGTGGACATTTCACAGGGAAAAGCCAGAAAGGGTTCCACAGCGGTATGTGTACAGCGCCTGGACACCCCTTTGGGGGTATGGGTGCGCTTTACAAGTACAAATTTCATTTCATAAGGAACAGGGTCAAGACTGATTTGCATATGGCTCGGTCTTAACTGGGGTGGTGAAGTGAGCTAAAGAACAGGTGATCGATTCATCCCAGATCTGTGACTGGGGGTGAGTGTCTGAAAAGTTTCAGCGCTCCGTCCATCATCTCTTTGTGTTTGCTTTGTTTGCCCTAAGTTGGCAGGGTATGCCCAGACGTGGACCCTTTGCTCACTTTAATACCCTAGTAGTGTGCAGATCTCTATGCAGGTGACTATCGATAACCCTAGTACTGTGCAGATCTCTTCATTAACAGGCGTACAACTTACATCCGAGTCTCTATGCAGGTGACTATCGATAACCCTAGTACTGTGCAGATCTCTTCATTAACAGGCGTACATCTTACATCCGAGTCTCTATGCATGTGAGTTTTGATTAACAAGTCCGGGTCTTGTTAGAGCCGGGCCTTTCTACACGTGAACTCAAGTAACCTGGATTTGAACTGTGATGGGCCCGCCCATAGTACCTCCTCACCCCACCAGAAGGCGCTTTGTGGAAACGGAATAATTATGGTCAGCAATAATGGTACACTGACATTTCCAGATTTTTTTCTCCAGTATTCACTCTCTAAAATCATTATTTTGCTTTCCGCTCGGCCCCCGCTCAGTTGCTGATTCACGAATATGGATTTTTCAGCTGGCCTTACAGATTCCACAAACATGACATCATGGCAGGAGGATCAAAGCATTTTTATGAGCGTGGGAAGCGCGTGCCTGAGCAAGTAATCTGCTTTCACTTGGCAGTCACTGAGGGGAGGTGGATGGCTGGAAGCAGAGATGTTAACATGCACAGTTTTAACCTGGTCAATGCAAACATCAAGCAATTCTACCCTTGAAGAATAACTAGATTGTTATATACATTAAAGCTATTGTTATATACATTAAAGCGTGAAATATCTTTGAGCGGGCCCTATTTGTTTTAGTATGCTGTATTTTCGAGTAAAAGTCTGTGCTTGTCTGCAGGTGAAACGTTCTCAGAAACAGGTGCAAGCTCACCTACTAGCATGAGGGGTAGCCGGGTGAGAGAACCCATGCTGCCGAGGCGCTGTCAGCTGACGTTTGAAGAAAAAATCTGCTTTCTCTGCCATTAGTATGGCTTTGCAGCGCTCTCGGCTGTTTTGGGGTGCCTCTGCATTGCATTTCAGAGTTTCCATCGCAGACCAGAGTATGAGTGAACCTGCTACGACCTGTCTGGTATGATATGTTTTCTCTCTGGTTAGTTGGTGGTGTCATGTGTAATTACCAGGGGGGGGAGGTTGTGATGTACAGTGTGCAGGATGTGATTTTGCAGTGGTTTATGCATCTCTTGGGCACGGAGCACATAGTGATAGGCTAGGACTGGTGCTGACTATGAAGATGTTCAGAGTGGTGATCTTGGTGATAACTGCTATTGGGAATACCATGATAACCAATTAACTGATTATAGGGCATATATATCATATATATATATATACATATATATGTTCACTGAAAAAAAACAAAGGCTACAGGGACGTTATAGTTAGGATCAGATTTCACTCATACGAAACCATATAAATTCAGCAGTTATAGTTACCCGAGATAACAATAACTTACACCGCCCAAGTAAACTGCAATATTACCCCCTCCTTCATAGATGATGCATATACTACTACCAGCGCCAAGACGCCTCGGCACTCGTTGCGCTTTATAAATCCTTACTTACTTACACCCCCACAATGCATTGCTTGTTACCTCACATATTACATCACTCATGACATGGTCAGTGACATCACTGATGTATCTAAAATTACATCACTGATGACATCATCCAGTGAGTGTGAGTGTTTTCTAAAGGTTTATGAGTGTTAAACATATATAAATTAGTATACATTGTGTAGTACTAATGAGTGATAGTATTTCTAACATATATTATGTGAGTGGCCGCATGGATGTGTGAGTGGTTGCGTGGGTGGCTGTATGGGTTGTAAGTGGGTGTGTGAGTAGCTGGGTGAGTGTGTGAGTGGCTGTGTGAGTGTATGTATTGGTGAGTGAGTGGGGGTGTCACTGGCTGTAAAGGTGAGTGAGTGGCTGTGTGAATAGCAGTATGGATGGGTGACTGGGTGTGTGAGTGATTGTATGGGTGACTGAGTGTCTGGGTGAATGGCTGTATGGGTGAGTGAGCAGATCTGTGAGTGCTTGTATGGATGTGTGAATGGGTATGTAAGTGGTTTTGTGTGTGTGTGTGTGTGTGAGGGAGTGTGTGAGTTCTTGTATGGGTGAGTGAGTGGTTGTGTGGAGAGGCTGTATGGGTGAGTGAGTGGGAGTGTGAGTGGCTGTATAGGGGAATACGTTTGTGTGTGTGTCTGTATGGGTGAGTGTGTGGCTGTGTGAATGGCTGTATGGGTGAGTGACTACTTGCATGAGTAGCTGCACGGTGAGTGAGTGGTTGTGTGAGTGGCTGCACAAGTGAGTGAGTAGGTGTGTGAATGGCTCGATGGATGAGTGAGTGGTTGTTTGAGTACTTGTATTGGTCTGTGAATCGGTATGTGAGTGGTTGTGTGGGTATGTGAGTGGGTGTATGGGGGGTTGTTTATGGATGTGAGTGTGTGTGAATAGTTCTGTGGATAATGTCATCAGTGATGTCATTTGAGATGACATCAGTGATGTCTCTGACCATGTCATGAGTGAAGTAATATGTGAGGTCATAAGACGTGCATTGCGGGAGAATAAGATATAGTTAGCTGAGGTAAGTTATAGTTGGCTCAAGGTCCCTATGGGACCCCACCACCAGGCCTTGGGGTCAGGGTATTCCTACCCTGCCCCTTCTCTTTCCTGTTTACATTTTTGTTTGGGACTTGACTGAGTCCAAGTCCGAGGATGGCTGCCAACACTTCCTGGTTGAAGCCAATCATATCTCTGCACAATATCGGGAGGCTCGGCTCCTCTAGATATACAAATTTGGTTCTCTTTTAATAACTGTAAAACTATTGAATGAATTTACACCTAATAACAAAAAGCACTCTTTCTGAACCAAGAGCTAGCTTTCTGCCAAATATGGTGTAATTCCGTTCAGCGGTTTGGGTTAATTTAAGTGGTAACAAGCATGGAAATATAATTCTAAGTGTCTATATATTTAAAAAAAATATTATGGATTACAGATGTACTACAAAGGTACTACCTTGGTGGTACCGTGGTACATGAAATATTTTTTTATAAAAATTGAAAAATCACTGTAATACATAATAGTTCACAAATATACTGTAATACAGTGTCTTTACAATGTTTTACATATTTAAAAAAAGCCAATGCATTACTGTGGTAATACCTAAAATTTACCACATTACTTAAAAAATTATAGTTTTTACATTTGGTAAAAAACACGGTACATGCTAGTTACAACCGCGGTACTGCGTAAACTGGTTAAATAAATATATAGTAAGTGATACAAAAATGTCAATACTTATTTCCACTTTAAGACAATGGTAATAGGTTGGGAACAACAAAAAACCTACTATTTGCCTATGTTTAATGCCCTCACCCACAACAATCCAAAAGTCAACTTTAAAAGGATTATGGCTGCCTTTTAAATTTGTAAAGGCAGACATTAGCCAATAATACACTGACTTATTATCGCTATGTACCAAAGTATACCACTAACTTACCACGGTATACCGTGGTACAATATATCACTAGGGGCCAAATTTGGGATTCTATTGCGTTACCCTTGCATTACGCATAGTGTTGCAAGGGCAGCGCAATACTTACGTAACATTTACAAAACTACGCAAAGCCACCATAAGTTGCTTTGCTTGATACATGTGCAGAAACACAATACAGTGCAAGTCGCTGCCTTGCATTACTCTGCACACCATAATCTACAGTTCTCCAAAATATAAACTACATCTGTACCCCACTACACTGTACGGCATTACACTACTCACCACTCAACTTTATGCTATTCCACTGTGCGCCACTGCACTGTACACCACTCCACTCTACGTTATTCCACTGTATGCCACTACACTCTACGACACTCAACTCTATGCTATTTCACTGTATGGTACTCCATTGCAAGATACTCCACTGTAAGGCACTAAACTGTATTGCACTCCACTGTACGCCATTCCATTCTATGCATTCCATTGGACAACGCTACACTCTGTGACATTTCACTATATGCTATTCCACTGTACCCCACTCCACTGTATGCCACTGCAGTGTTTGCGACTCCACTGAACGCAACTCCACTGTACGCACTACAATGGACATAATCCAGCCTACACCACTCCACTGTACCCAACTCAAATGAGCGTTACAAGACTTTATGCTATTCAACCGTACGCCACTCCACTGTACACCATGGCACTCTGTGCTATACCACTGTATTGCACTCCACTGTACACCACTCTAATCTATGCCATACCACTCTATAATACTCCATTCCACTCCTTTGTACGCCACTCCACTATATGGTATTCCAGTTTACCTCACTGTATAACACTCTACTCTAATCCACGCTACTGTATGCCATTCCACATTACGCTACTCCATTGTGCGATAATTTACTCTGCGCCACTCCTCTGTCCTCCACCAAACTGTAAACTATTCTAGTGTATGTTATACTACTCTACAACACTCCAGTGAACGCTATTTGACTTTTTGCCAATCCACTCTTCTACACGACACTCTTCTACACTCCACTGTACACTATTAGACTGTATGGTGTTACACTGTACGCTATTCTACTATATGGTACTCCACTGTATGCCACTTCACATTAAAACACTACAGTGTATGCCACTGCACTCTACGCGGCTCCATTGTACCACACTGTGCTCCCTTCTCTAGAACTGCACCCTATAATACAATATTGCACTTTATGACACAGTCCACGACTCTACTTCACTCTATCCACCTACACTCCCCTGTCTAACTCTACAATCCAATCAATGCCCGTACCCTCCATTGTACAACACTCTATTCCACTAACCAACTATTTCCAATACTGTATAATACAGCCCTCCAACCTATTGTATGGGACACCCCTCAAATTTATAAGAGTTTACTCGCTTATACGCTACACAACTACACTATAATCCACGCCAATGCACTGAATTGTACTTTATGAAACATAACTCCACTGAACTTTACTCCACTCTACTCCACTATGTGAGATTTTACCTCGCTCTATGCCACTGTCTAATCATCCTTTCTACGCAGCTCCACTGTGTAACACACTACTGTAATCTATGCAACTACACTGTTTCCCACTCTACCCCACTACATTCCACTACAACACACTCAATTCAACTATACAATACTCCATCTACGTTACTCAGCTGTACAACACTCACCTTCATTTTACTGTACGACACTCCAATGAACAATACCTTAAGAAATAACACTCAACACTATATTATGAAATACATTTTCATTAAAAACATAAAAATCATTGAAATTCCAATGGTTACAGATAAGTTATAGTTAGGAAAACTGTATTTATTCTTTCTCTACAAATTATACTTAAGCTACACAAACATTAGAAACTCTACAGTTATAGTTATAACTTTAATTTGCAATTCACACACCACCTTCACATTACTATAAGTCGCCTACCTATGTACACAGTGTTACTTAGAACTCACATTTTAACATAACACACCACCTTCAAATTACTATAAGTTGTGCAGCTTCATACAGTGTTCTCACTTCACTGGTCATACTACATTAACTATAACTCACAACTTTACCATGCACTGCGTTCTGAAAAAACATCTCAATTGAGATGAGTGTTGTTATGAAACCTATGATCTGATATGCTATTAGCAATGTCATATGCAAGGGTATAACCAGTGCATTGAGAAAGCATCATCTAGATTCAATACTGGATTCAATTTGTACTTAAGATAAACTACAGACATTGTAAATGCTGAAGCCTCCTTGGGAGAGCAGTTTAATGTGTTGTTATGGTTCATTTGTAGGTCTCGGCCACAGATAGCCTTAGCTGTCTGTAGGCAGACCTATTGATTCCAATACATATCACACACTTAGGGGCTCATTACGATGGCGGGCGGACTTTGTCCGCCCGCCACCGTAACGGTAAACGGGACCGACCGCAAGAGGTGCGGCGGTCCCGCTGTGCCTATTAGGATGCGACCCCCACCATGGCGGTCGCATCCTGTATATTTAACATTGTGGCGGGCGGTGCTGTATTCAGCACCCGCCACAATGTTAAAAGGGCATGTTGTGCATTTGCATGCACAACGTGACAGGCAGCGCGCGGTGCCTGCCACCTTGTGCATGCAAATGTCAGGGGGTACCATGGGTACCCCCCAAGTGCAGCCACCCACCCCCCCAACCACCTCGGGGCCCGCAACGGGCCCCCAAAGGCATTCTCAGCATGCCTTTCCATGGCGGAGTCTCTGCCATGGAAAGGCATGAGACCGCCATCATCATAATATGGATGGCGGTGCCTGCAAGGCACCGCCACCATATTGCAGGCCTTTTCCGCCTGGTAGGCAATCGGGCGGATTGCCTACCGGCGGAAAACTGGCGGACGGTCTTTCCGTCCGCCTGGGTCCCCACCGCCATCGTAATGTGGCGGGGGGGAAATGTTAAGTGGACGGTGAAAAATAGCGGGCGGATTGCCACCGCCATACATGCGGTGGCGTTCCGCCCGCTATTGTAATGACCCCCATAGAGTGGGCTTTGTGTCAGCCCCTTACTCATGACTGGATAGCTTGTTATATACTTCACTTCTCTGCTGCTGATCCTATAGCTGTCCTTTCTATTTTGTGTGTGTGTTCTTGTGCTTGTCCTGCCCACGAACATTTCAGTCTCACATTGATTTGATTGGTTTCCTTCCACTGCTGATGTCAGCCCTTGAACTGCAATGCATAAGCAAGACTCTTTTCTGTCCGGTTTGCCCTGCTCGCCTCCCTTCACCCTCCCCATCCATGTGCATGTCCCAACTACGCCTGGGTATAATTTGAATTACGGTGAAGTAATTAGAATATTTTCAATAATTCTGTGTGACTCTTTGACACAGAATTACAGATAATAATGTGATTACTCCTGCTTGCATAATTAATAGTAAGTAGGGGAGGAAACAATCCTACAGCAAAAGCACATTTAGCAGCCGCAAGTGGCTGCTCGCACTCACTATTTGTGTTCTGCTTTATTTAGCACTATTTCTTAGCACAAAATGCATCATCGCAGCCATTTTGGACACAAGAGTGCATTTCACGATAAGAAAATAGCACTAAATGCTGGAAGTAATTTGGGGGAAAATCCTACCCAAAGAGTACATTTAGCACTATTTCTTAATGCAAAAGGCATCCTCGTGCCCAATTTGGATGTGAGGAGGCCATTTTGCGCTAAGAAATAGCGCTGAATACCAGCAGTAAATTTGGGAAAAATCCTACCCCAAGAGCATATTTAGCGAGTGTGAGTGGCAGCTTGCATTCGCTATTCATGTTTTGTTCCATTTAGTGCTATTTCTTAGTGCACAATGCATTCTCGCACCCATTTTGGATGGGAAAGGGCATTTGTGTATTAAGAAATAGCGCTAAACGTAGAATTACTCTTCTCGTATAAGTATGCATAATCTTGCGGAATTTTTAGGCAATTCTGCCTGCTTACTCTACATGGAATTACATGAGTTACGCCCACTCCTAGTCCAAACCCCTATCCAGCATCCACTTGCAGCATATTTGCCCAGCAAGAATAGCATGTTTTCCGAAATGTACTGCCAAACCCGCATGCACTTATTCTGTTTGCATACATTTCTGCAAGTGCATTTGTGTTCCCATAAACAGACCAGCTTCAACCAGTCCATGCTACAGTAGGCAGTATGGTACTTTGCTGCACTTCACCATTTATTCAAAACACTACCTGCCACTACACTACAGCTTTGTATATGATCCTCTCTGCCCTTCTAACAGCACCATTAAGTTGCAGCCAAAATCTTTCTTGTGTGTCTTATTTTTATATTTTGATTGGGTTATCAACTGTTTAAAGTTTAAATAGCCTTATAGCCTGAAACTTTATGCCTTGTACGTGTTCACCTCCATTAGTTGCTCATTTCTTTTTTTAGGTTGTTTTACCACTTCCATCTCTCTATTTCCTATTTCATCTCGACTCATGAGCAAGTGCTTTGTGTGACGTCCTCCTCAGTCCAAGTACAGACAAATGATCACGCCACACATGGAGCTTGGTCTTACACGTCTTTATTCATCAGCTTATAACTGTTTCCTAAATATTCTACATTATGAATTCTATCACCCACACACTTACATCACTGTTCTACGGAGTCCATCTGTAACCAAGAGGCTCCCATCATCTCTAACTCACTAGACACTACATCTCCCCCTTTGTTAAAATTTTTTACCAATTATACATATATGCATTACAACTCTTAAATAAGTTGTTTTGGTGCTCGAATCAATTGCCCAGAACTGGTCACGTGACGCTGTGGAGATACCATAGAAATGTCCATAACTGTCATTGGTGACAGAGACATTGGTACAATCATGGGGCTGTCTGGAATCTCAGGGGGACAAGATTCATTCCTGACATCTGGAGTCGGCGAACATTGAGGCAGCTGCTTGAAATACAATGAATCTCACGTAATGGACTTTCCAGGACGGTGAGCAGTCACCCTGTGTCCTTTACGAGTCACAACTCTCAGTGTGTCAGCATTGAAAGGAGCATCCGACTTGTGTTTCCTTCAGAAGCGGATGCAATCAGACCGGTGGTGGGGCGGGTAGGGGGAGGAGGGGAGGAGAGAGAGACAACAACAAAAAAACACTTACCTGTAACGGCCGGCCGCCACCTCTTCTCTGACCTCTGTCATTTTCCTTCTCTTCCTGCAGTCTCGGCTGGCAGCAGGAAGAACCAGGGCTCCCAAGCTCCTCTGAGCCATACCCAGCGTGGCATTGCAGCGTTTTGATTGGTCTGAGCTTTGTGGTTTGGCGCTCAGATGGGGAATGGGATGCTTTGCCTGTTCCTAACCAGGCTGTGTAATACAGCCTGGTGAGGAAGATGAAAAGTGCACAGGACTGTTTGGTCGGCCCAAGAGGGTGGCCAAGCAGTCGTGCGCACTTAGGGAGTGTAAACAACTACTCCTCCCGCTGCTCTGGCCAGCCCCGCCCCACCCGAGAGCCACTGATGAAAAGGAAAACGAAAATGATAATAACAATAGTTATTATCATTTTATTTTTCCTTTTGTTCAGTGGGGCAACCCTCCTCTGCCTTAGCGGAGGAGCCACCACTGGTTTCCTTTTCTGCCTAATGATAACTTCATCTCCTCTGCTGAACACAGTGCTCTGAGCACAGCGGCATCTATTCGCATAGGTCTTTAATTGACATTTGTGAGACGATTTAGTAGTGCAAAGTTGATCAATGTCAATAGATCTCTCATTGGTCCACTGTGGCAATTTGGTGCCCATGGCTCTCCCAAACATTAACTTGGCAGGGCTTTCAATGCGGAGTTGACCTGTATGCACAAAGTCTAGACTAAAGAACTGATTTGAGTTCAAGCTTTTCTAGTGCAGCGCGCTGAATGGTCTTCTTGAGGGTGCTCATAAATCTCTCGACCACACCAATCGCCTGTGGCCAGAGAGGTGTGCTTTTCTGATGCTTGACATCTAGATGAGTAGGAAAATCTTTAAATTCTCGGCTATTGAAAGGCGGGTTATTGTCATATTTCAATATCAAAGGAACACCCCTTGTTACAAAGACACTTTCTAATCTCTCAAGTACTCTGTCATGAGTAGTTGACGACAGATCTTCCACAACGGAAAAACTGGAATATTCATCAAAAATTACTAGTACATGATGTCCATTATCAAGGGGTTTAAAGAAATCAATTGCAATCTTCTCCCATGCATACTTTGGAAGATCAGAGACGTATAACGGATGTAGGGTTGTCCTGGATGACAAGCAGTTGCACAAATGACATGCTTTTACCTCTTTTTCAACTTTTTCATTAACACAATGGAATCACAGTCATTCCCATAGAGCTCGTTTCATAGCTACAACTCCACGGTGTCCCTCGTGAGCCAGTGCAATAACTTGTTGTATCAGGCTCTTGGGCTCGGCAATTCTCGACCCTCATAAGATGATGCTTTCTGGAGTAAATGAAATTTCTTCCTACACATTTTTTAATTTCTGCTATTCTAGATCATCATGAAGAGGTTGATTATGTATTTGCCACGACTGGTGTGTAATAATGTCTTTGAGTATTAGCAAATCTCTTTCAGTACTTGTGGCAGCAATGATTTGTTCTACCGATATGGCAGAAGGGGTACTGGACTTCACAATGAAGTTAACATGCGCATCAGCTGCTTCAGAAATAATGCCATGGTACTGTATTGGCACACAAGAGAAGTAGCCAGCAGGGTTTTTAATGTTTTCCTGGACGATGCACAATAAGATAATCACTCAATCAATCAGGGAAATTGTAAGCACACTACTAACCCATGAGTGTCTCAAGGCACTGGGGGGGGGGGAGCAGCTACGGATTAGTCGAAGAGCAAGGTCTTGAGGGTCTTCCTGAAGATGTGCAGGGTGGGGTCGCGCCTGATGTTGATCGGCAGCTCGTTCCACGTCTTAGCCGGGATGTAGGAGAAGGTTCTTCCACCCATTCTTGCTTTGTAGATGCGCAGTGTATCGGGGAGGGCGAGGTTGGGGGATCGGAGGTTTCTCTTGGGTATGTGGAACGCGATTCTGTTGTTGAGATATTGGGGTCCGGTGTTGTGGAGGCATTTGTAGGTGTGGGTGAGTATCTTGAAGGTTACTCGTTTCTCGACGGGGAGCCAGTGGAGGTTATGCAGGTGCTGGGTGATGTGTTTGTGTGGAGGGATGCCGAGGATGAGTCTGGCTGAGGTGTTCTGTATGGTCTGGAGTTTGCAGAGCAGAGACCTGTTGATCCCGGCATAGAGGGCGTTTCCGTAGTCAAGTCTGCTGGTTATGAGTGCGTGGGTGACGGTCTTTCTTGACTCGGTGGGGATCCATTTGAAGGTCGTTCGGAGGATGCAGAGGGTGTTAAAGCAGGTGGAGGTGACGGCGTTGACCTGTCGGGTCATGGAGAGGGAGGAGTCGAGTACGATGCTGAGGGTTCAGGCGTGGTCCGTGGGGGTGGGGGGTTGCCGAGGGCAGTGGGCCACCAGGAGTTGTCCCATGCAGAGGGGGACGGTCCGAGGACGAGGACCTCTGTCTTCTCCGAGTTGAGCTTCAGGCAGCTGCTGCTCATCCAGGATGCGACTTCTTTCATTCCTTCCTGGAAGTTGAGTCTGGTGGTGATGGGGTCCTTGGTGAGGGAGAGGATGAGCTAGTTATCATCGGCGTAGGATACTATGCTGAGTCAGTGCTGTCTGACCATGGCGGCGAGGGGGGCCATGAAGATGTTGAAGAGCGTGGGGCTGAGCAACGATCCTTGGGGTACTCCGCAGTTATGTTTCCGTGGGTTCGGAGAGGAAGGGTGGGAGTCTGATTCTTTGGGTTCTGCCGGCGAGGAAGGAGCGGAGCCAGTCGAGGGCGGTTCCCTGAATGCGGGCTTCGTGGAGTCTGGCGGTGAGGGTGAGGTGGGAGACGGTGTCGAAGGCTGCAGAGAGGTCAAGTAGGATCAGGGCTGCGGTGTGCCCTTGGTTGAGGAGGGTGCGGATGTCATCTGTGGCGGCGAGGAGAGCAGTCTCCGTGCTGTGGTTGCTGCGGAATCCAGATTGGGAGGGGTCGAGGATGGAGTTTTCTTCTATGAATTTCGTTAGCTGGACGTTGATGGTCTTCTTTGTGACTTTGGCCACGAAAGGGAGGAGGGAGATGGGTCAGTAGTTCTTGAGGTCCGTGGGATCTGCTAATGGCTTCTTGAGTAGGGGTCTGACTTCTGCTCGTTTCCAGTCATCAGGAAAGATGCCGGTTTCGAAGGTGGCGTTGATGGTGCGTCATAGTTCTGGAGCGATGGCGGCTTTGTGGAAGGTGTGCGGGGGGCAGGGGTCCGTGGGGGATCCTGAATGGATGCCTTTCATGGTCGATGCGGTGTCTTCGGTGGTGACTGGGGTCCAAGAAGAGATGGTGGGCTGGCTGGCGGTGCTGGAGGATGGAGTGGTTTCGGAGTCGGTTGTTGAAGTTGTAGTAGAGTCCCTTGATCTTCAGATGGAAGTAGGAGCCGAGATTGTTGCAGAGGTCCTGGGAGGGGGTGATATCTGTGGTTTCGCTGGGAGGTTTGGTGAATTCCTGGATGATGCTGAAGAGTTCCTTGGAGTTGCTGGAGTTGGCGAGGATCTTGTTCTGGAAGAAGGTCCTTTTGGTGGATCTGATGCGTTGGTGGTATTCTGTCATGGTGTTCTTGTAGGTGGTCCGGTCTTCCAGGGATTTGCTGTTTCTCCAATTCTTCTCGAGATGTCTGCAGGTGTGCCAGGATTCTTAGAGGTCGACGGTGAACCAGGTGGCCTTCCTGGGGCGCTGTCTGTCGTGGTTGCGTAGGGGTGCGAGCTCGTCTGCGCAGTTGGAGATCCATCTGTGGAGTTCTTTGGCTGCGAGGTTGGCGTCAGTCGAGGTGGCGGGGGCATTTCGGCTGAGGGCAGAGTTGAGTTGCTCCTCGGTGATCTTGCTCCAGTTTCTTTGTGGAGGGCGGGGTGCAGGTTTGGGCGCCGTGGGTTTGTCGACATGGAAGTGTACGCAGTGGTGGTCCGTCCATGGGGGTTGCGTGGTGTGGCTGAAGTGGATGTTGTTACCTCCTGTGAAGATGGGGTCATGGGTGTGTCCTGCTTTGTGGGGGGGGGTAGTGACGAGTTGCTTCAGTCCGAGGTTGGCGAGGTTGTCCAGGAGGGTGGCGGAGTTAGGGTCGCTGAGGTTGTCGAGTTGGAAGTTGAGGTCTCCGATGAGTATGTAGTCCATGGAGGCAATGGCGTGGAGTGCGATGAGGTCGGCAATGGAGGTGGTGAATGCAGTTCGAGGTCTGGGAGGCCTGTAGGCGAGGGTGGCGCTTAGGGTTGTTCTGGGCCTGGTCTGGATCTGGAAGTGGAGGTGTTCAGTGGTGGGCGGGCTGTCGCTCAAGCTGAAGGTTGTGAGTCGTAGGGAGCTCTTGTGGGCGATGGCAAGTCCTCCTCCTGGGCGGTTGGGGCGGTCCTTCCTCTGGATCTTGTATCTGTCTGGGATGGCGGTGGTGATGTCAGGGGCGGAGGTGGAGTTGGTCCAAGTTTCTGTGAGGAAGGCGACGTCTGGTGAGAGGGTGTCGAGGAGGTCCCAGATCTCTACCGCGTGTCTGTGCAGGGAGCGCACGTTGAGGACGATGCACCTCAGGGCTTCGGAGGTGTTGGCGTTCGGCGTGGGGGTGTGGCCGGTGGTGAAGGTCTGGCGGCAGTGACTGCAGGAGAACTGTCCGTGGGTGGTGCTCGGCGTGGACAGTGAGGCGGACCGCTGAGTCGTAGTGGTGGAAGCTCAGAGATCCGGGTCCCTGGCGCTGGTCGTGGGCGGGTCGCGGGCAGGTCGCGGGCGGGCGCAGACGGGCTTGCCTTTGGCGCACCTTCAGGGCACAAGCAGCGCGGCTGCGCAGCGGCCCCCATTAAATAGGGAAGAGGGAGGGAAGCGCAGCTGGGAGGCGGGAGCGGGAACTGGCAGGAGGGTGGGGCCGTGGGGGCAGCAGCGGCTGGGAGGGAAGAAGGGCTCGAAACGGGCACAAATCAGGGCAAAAGACAGTAAAACAAAAACAAGCGAATACAATACAGGAAATAAGAAAACGGGCACAACGGGGACAAACAGGGCACAATAATAGGAAAATTGAAACAGCGAAGATGAGCAGGGATAGAATTAAGAAAATAAGCAAGCTGGCACAAGACAGGGCACAACAAAGTGAAAAACGAAAACGAGCAAAGCTGAAGAAGGATGCAATTGACCCAAAAAAAATAGGGTAACACAGACAGGCAAGGGTACAATTAGTGAAGGGTGCCTCGAACCCCTACCAGCCACGGGAGATCTGGGTCAGTGGCAGGCAGCACAACAGCGGAGCTGCTGGGGGAGAGTGCAACTCCCACCTCTCAATGTAAGGGGGCATCTTGGCTTTAGGATTACCGAAAATGTGAGCAGTGCTTGGCGATCAGTGATGACTGTGACATGCTTTCAATATAGGAACTCATGAAAATGTTCACAAGCCCACACCAAAGCAAGGCTTTCTTTTTCAGGTTGTGAATAGGCACGTTTCATCGATTACAAACTTCGTCTAACATAAACCACAATGTTCCTTGGGGCATTGGGATGTCCAGTGTGCTGAGGAAGGATGGCACTGAGCCCTACTGGGCTTGCATCAACAACAACTTCTGTCTGCAATTTCAGATCATAGTAGGCCATTTCAGTGGTGTGCTCAATTGCATGCTTGATTTTCTTGAAGCTTCGTTAACATTCACTAGACCACTGAAATGGGACATTTTGTTTCATTGAGTCTCTCAATAGGGCACTTACAGTGGCAAAGTCTATACCTTGAACAGTAACTGGCTATACCAAGGAAGGATCGCAGCATAGTTACATCTTGTGGGGAAGAAGTGGATGGCAAGGTCTGTACTTCATTTGGATCCGGAGTCATTCCCCCATCAGAAAAGATATGACCAAAGAACTTGAGTTTGGTTTGATGAAACTCACACTTTGCCGCATTTAAAGTGAGACCTGCATCGGCAAGTATATGACACACCTGTGTAAGAGTTTTTATCACGTTTCTTTCGTGTGGCCCCAAAAACTAGTATTTAATCATTGTAATCAAAATTATTTGTGACTGGCTGTATTTTTTGACGAATAACATCCTGAAAAAGTTCTGCAGCTGATGACTCTCCGAAACATAGCCTTTTGTATCTAAATAAACCAACATGAGTCGAAATGGTAGTAATGTACCTACAATTCTATTCCAGTTCAAGCTGGTGATATCCTTTGTTCAAATCAAGGCAAGAAAAGACTTTGGCTCCATTCAGCTGCGTAATCATGTCAGCAATGTGCGGACCTGGATGTTATTCTCTTTCATTCGCCTTGTTTGCTTGGCGCATATTAACGCAGATGCACATGGCTCCTACACTATTCTTTTTCTGCATTACATCTATGGGTGACCAGTTGATCGCTGAATGATGTCGTGTTTTAAGAGTGTCTCAGGTAGTTTCTCAACATCCTCTTGTAAATGAAATGCAATTCAATGATGTCGTTGAGCAATAAAACAAATGTCCTCATTTATGTGAAGTTACACTGTCATAGTCTTAAGTCTTCCTAGTCCATGAAACAAGGATGGAAACTGATTCACTATCTCATGTTAGGCATTGACATTGTAGTTTACAGGAATCAGCCCTTGTCCTTGACTTTGCAGTGGCATTGTAGTAGCCCACATATACACTTTGGTTTTCGACTGAGTTAAACAGGTCACTGGAGACAGTTCATTGCACTTTTCCACTGGCATAATGTTTATCGGCGCACCACTGTCTATGATAATTGGTATAGAGCACCCATTCACTTTCAGTGTGATCTTGGGACAGTGTCCAAATGACATCTAACTCACAAGACACTACACTTTTAAGCCACCCTCTATCCTTACCAGCGCTATGTACAATAATGTACAATAATGTGGAATACCTTGTCCTATATTCGCAGTGAAACATACTGAATTTTCTGTGGTACCAGTCATTTTTGTGGAGCAGGAAAATAGTTTGGATGAAGTTAACTCATGGGCATCAGGATGACTCTTGATAGCATTACCCTGAATATAGTCAACCATATAGTGAATATTTATATTATAGGCTATTTCTGACACTTAACAGACAATTATGTTGTGTCATAAGTTTGAATATTTTGGGGCATATTTAGAAGCCCCTATCGCCATAGGAACCTCACTTTTTGCGACGTTCCTGTGGCGATAATCCCTTCGCTTTATTTACAAGGTGGCGTTAAGCCACTTAACGTGACTTAAAGCCGCCTTGTAAATAAGGCCCCCTTTCAAGCTACACTTAGCGTGAAAGGGCAATGGTTGTTGCGGTGGGCGTTCCGTTGCAACACCCAATTATTTTGACGCTGCCCCCTATTTACAAGGGTGGCGTAAATAGGAGGCAGCGCCAAAATTAAGACCAGGGAAAACCTGGTCTTAACATGGAGAAACGAGGAGAAATTGTTAATTTCTCCTCGTTTTTGCTGTTTCTATGTGTGCTACAGCAAACAAATGATGGACGGAATGCTGACAATGCAAACATTCTCCCCCAGTCAAAAGATCTGGGTTAAATCCATCGTTCTTTTGCCCACTACGCCATCCCAGTTTGGACCCAGCCTTATGCAAATCAGTCTTGACCCTGTGCCCCATGGGAACAGTCCAGACCGAACTGCCAGGCCAGGTCCTCCCTGGACCGGAGACAAGCATCCTGGGACCGGTTGTTTTTGCATTTGTCACCCCGAGTGGGACGGGTATGCCCAGACGTGGGTCCCGTGCTCTCCATGCCACTGGAATCAAGCTATCCTGGCTGAAGAGGGGTGAAACCCCAAAACCGGTCCTAGGATGCTTGTTTCCAGTCCAGGGAGGACCTGGCTTGGCAGTTCGGGCTGGACTGTTCCCATGAGGCACATGGTCAAGACTGATTTGCATGGCTGGGTTCAAACTGGAATGGCATGGTGAGCAAAAAAACGATGGATTTAGGCCCAGATCTCTGTACTGGGGTGAATGTATGACATTGTTCTGCATTCTGTCCATCAACTGTTGTTTTTGCATTTGTCACCCCGAGTGGGACGGGTATGCCCAGACGTGGGTCCCGTGCTCTCCATGCCACTGGAATCAAGCTATCCTGGCTGAAGAGGGGTGAAACCCGAAACCGGTCCTAGGATGCTTGTTTCCAGTCCAGGGAGGACCTGGCTTGGCAGTTCGGGCTGGACTGTTCCCATGAGGCACAGGGTCAAGACTGATTTGCATATGGCTGGGTTCAAACTGGAATGGCATGGTGAGCAAAAAAGCGATGGATTTAGGCCCAGATCTCTGTACTGGGGTGAATGTATGACATTGTTCTGCATTCTGTCCATCAACTGTTGTTTTTGCATTTGTCACCCCGAGTGGGACGGGTATGCCCAGACGTGGGTCCCGTGCTCTCCATGCCGCTGGAATCAAGCTATCCTGGCTGAAGAGGGGTGAAACCCCGAAACCGGTCCTAGGATGCTTGTTTCCAGTCCAGAGAGGACCTGGCTTGGCAGTTCGGGCTGGACTGTTCCCATGAGGCACAGGGTCAAGACTGATTTGCATATGGCTGGGTTCAAACTGGAATGGCATGGTGAGCAAAAAAACGATGGATTTAGGCCCAGATCTCTGTACTGGGGTGAATGTATGACATTGTTCTGCATTCTGTCCATCAACTGTTGTTTTTGCGTTTCTATGTGTGCTGCACAATGCAGCACACATAGAAACAGCAAAAACGAGGAGAAATTAACAGCACACATAGAAACAGCAAATCGCCATGAGTGATTGTGTATGTGCAGGAAGGTGTCCCTTCCTGCACATAAACAATCATTACACAAATGGCGATTTGCAAGTTCTATGTGTGCTTCACAATGCAGCACACATAGGTGTTTCAAATCGGCATTCTGGATAGTTTATGTGCAGGAAGGGAGACCTTCCTGCACATAAACAATCATTCCCCTCAACGCAGACACCCTTGCACTATGGTGCAAGGATGCCTGCGTTGGCGCTAGGCAGTTTAATTTAGCGCAAGCGATAGGGAAAACGCAGGGTGCATCGCTTTCTGGTGAATACGGCGCATCCCTGCGTTTTCAGAATGGCATAGTGTGGCGTTAGCAATTTTTGCTTAACGCCACGCTTCGCCATTCTGTTATAAATATGTCTCTTTGTTTTTTAGGATATCATAGAAATAATACTGAGCAGTATGTATGTATGCAGCTAGTGCTCTTCCCCGATTGTAACCACTTAAATTCTTGTCAGAAAAAAAGGCAACTCAGGAAATGAAGCAATTTACCAAGGATCCATCATTTGACCAAGTTGCCATATCCGGTGACAACTCCTGCCCCTGTTCTGCCACCAACAATCTAATCACGGTAAAATATTTCTACCCCGAGGTACAAATAAATATTATTTTTGTGATACAAACGATAGTTTTCACTGCTGTCTCGTGGCTTCTAGCAGGGAATAGACACTCTAAAAAAAAAGTTATTTTACCTCCTCTCTGGGGCGCTTCCTTGCTTTGAAACAGTGAAACAAAGGCTGCCCGGCCACAATTCGCCGCATCCCTGGTGAGGTACACAGACTCCCAGTGCCTGCAATGGGCCTGTGTGCGGCTGTTTGTCGCGCCGTGAGGTGCGGGCCTCAATGACTCGGCGACAGGCGACCTTGAGGAAACCTTGAGCCCTATGCAGATGAGCCTGCCTGGGAGGGAGGCGGCGCATTCCGGCGGCGGGACGCTATCACTGGGGGGGCGATCCCACACAGGAGCCCCCTGCCCCCTCACTTGGCCCTGTCACTTGGGACGCATTTGATCGCCTCGAAGGCTGCAGCCCCTCGCGCTGCCGCACAAAGCTCTTTGAAGCTGATGGATGGCAGGCAGGCAGGCCATTATGTCTTTTCAAGCCTTTCACCCGAGTGCTTCACCCTTCTGTGCCACCCCCTCCGTGCACACCCCTGGCCTGGCACACAGGCGCTTTCAGCAGCCGTGCCCGCTGCCGGAAACCTCCGGGTGACCTCTGGTAAATTATTCACAATCTGCCTGCGTGAAGAAGAGCATTTATTTATTGATCCGACGTCTTCGGGTGCCTGTTGGTTTTATATATGTATTTATTTTGCGCATGTTGTAGAATTGTTGAGGGCGAGCCAGGCCATTCCACGCGTCAGAAGCACGAACTCCTTCCTCCATCAGAATTTGGCTTCCTGAAAAGGGAGCTGATATCAAGCGACCTCAGCAGGCAACAGGCCTTGTCTGTGACGTGTTCACTAGCAGAGGAGGACACGAGCCAGGTGCGTGCAACAAGCGTAACCCAAGAGGAGTACGCGCTTCAGAGATAGGCGGGCAGTAGACAATGCACCTTCAACCATTCTTATACTTTCCAGCCTTTGATCTTCGTGACGTAGACGAGCAGCAAGTGACATTTACATATTCCAGTATCCTGTCCGTGAGCTTAGGGTGTGCTTTACTCAGGTGCACCCGTCCTCGGATGCATCTGCCTGTACTGGGATGAGTCCGGCTGTACTCAGGTGCGTCTTGCTGCACTGAGATGCATCCGGCTTTGCCCAGATGCATCTGGCTGTACTCAGGTGCACCTGGCTGTACTTACATGTATCCGGCTGTACCTAGATGCATCTGGCTATACTCCAGTGCATCCAGCTGTGCTCAGGTGCACTTGCCTGTATTCAGGTGCATCTGGCTGTACCTAGATGCATACAGCTGTACTGAGGTGCATTCCGCTGTACTCAGGTGCATCCTGGTGTACTTTGCATCTGGCGTTACTTAGATGTATCTGGCTACACTCAGGTGTACCCGGCTCCACTCGGGTGCATCTGGTTGTACTCAGGTGCATCTGGCTGTTCTTAGATGCATCCAGCTGTTCTCAGGTGCATCCGGCTGTTCTTAGATGCATCCAGCTGTTCTCAGGTGCATCTGGCTGTTCTTAGATGCATCCAGCTGTTCTCAGGTGCATCCGGCTGTACTCAGATGCATCTGGCTGTTCTTAGAGGCATCCGGCTATACTCAGGTGCACCTGGCCGTACTCAGATGCATCCTGCTGTACTTAGATGCAGCCACCTGTACTCAGGTGTACCTGGCTGCACTCAGGTGCATTCTGCTGTACTCAGTCAGGTCCGTCTGGCTGTACTCAGATGCATCTGGCTGTTCTTAAATGCATCCGGCTGTACTCAGGTTTATCCTGCTGTACTTAGATGTATCTGGCTACACTCAGGTGTACCCGGCTGCACCCGGGTGCATCTGGTTGTACTCAGGTGCATCTGGCTGTTCTTAGATGCATCCGGCTACACTCACATCCATCCAACTGTTCTCAGGTGCATCTGGCTGAACTTAGATGCATCTGGCTATACTCAGGGGCATCCAGTTGTGCTCAGGGGCATCTAGCTGTACTCAGGTACATCTGGCTTGACTAAGGTGCATCTGTCTGCCCTTAGAAGAATCCGGCTGTACTTAGATGCGTCTGACTGTACTCAGGTGCACCTGGCTATACTCAGATGCATCTGGCTATACTCAGATGCATCTGGCTGTACTCAGGTGCATCTGACTGTACTCAGGTGCATCTGGCTATACTCAGATGCATCTGGCTGTACGTAGGTGCATCTGGCTATACTCAGATGCATCTGGCTGTACGTAGGTGCACCTGGCTATACTCAGATGCATCTGGCTGTACTATGACGCACCTGGCTGTACTCAGGTGTACTCAGCTGCACTCCAGTGCATCTGGCTGTTCTCAGGTGCATCTGGCTGTTCTTAGATGCATCCGCAATAGTCAGGTGCACTTGGCTGTATTCAGATGCACCCTGCTGTACTTAGATGCAGCCAGCTGTGCTCAGGTGTACCCGGCTGCACTCTGGTGCATTTGGCTGTACTTAGTCAGGTCCGTCTGGCTGTACTCAGATGTATCTGGCTGCTCTTAAATGCATCTGGCTGTCCTCAGGTGCACCTGACTGTACTCAGGTGTATCCTGCTGTACTCAGGTGCATCTGGCTGTACTTAGATGCATCCGGCTTGACTTAGGTGCATGTGGCTGTACTCAGATGCATCCACCTGAACTCAGGTGCATCTCACCGTACTCAGGTGTATCTGGCTGTTCTTAGATGCATCTGCTTGTACTTAGATGCTTCCTGCAGTCCCCTGACTGTACTGAATACATTGTTGATACATAGTGATACTCTAATATACGAGAAAACCCTGTGAAAAAAGATGTACATAGGCATACACAGACATCATCAACCTGCTGACTCTTCAATCAGACCTTTAAGGTGGGAGGCAAACCATTTCAAGTAAACAAAGGCAAATGATTTTATAAATGTCATTGTGGGTTTGTTGAGTAGGTGGTCCCCTGGAGACCAATGGAGACATATAACATCTAGGGTGGTTTTTGTGATTCCAATGAGGGTGATAACCTCCAAATGAGGATGAGGTGAGACCCTAACAGACCAGCCTAAGAGATCGAGGGGCATATTTACCAGTCTTTTACGCAACGCAGGGCAGCAAGCAAAGAGCAGTACCGTGTTTCGGGAGAGATCAGAAATGCTCCATATTTACAAAGATAAGGAGCATTTCTGATGTTTCCTGGAGCTTGGGCACTGTGTGCTGCTTAGCGCCAACACAGGCACCCTTGCACCAGAGTGCAAGGGTGCCTACGTTATGGGTAAACATGTTTTTGTGCAAGAAGCAACACCTTCCTGCACAAAAAGAATCTCTTTCTATGCGCGATGCGAAATACATCATACACAGAAAGAGAAAGTAACGAAGAGCAATCAAGATATTTCTCCTTGTTACCCCTCACTGGCGAAGGCATATTATTTTGAATCTTTCGCAAGTTTACTAGCTTTAGTAAATCTGGAAATGCATTAAAATCCAAAGGTGGATGTATTGGAACATCCATGCTCCACGCGTGAAATGCCTCCCAGATGCAGTGTATGCAACGCAGTCCAAGGGGCTGCCTTGCGTTACTGCTTCTTTACAAAACTGCGCAAGGCAGCACAAATAGCGTGGCTTCGTAAATTCCAGTGAAGGACTTGCATTTCTGTATGACGACTTGGGAGAGGATTTGGAGTAACATTCAGAGCTGCCAACTTTGGAGCTGGGGACGTAGGTTTGAGTCTCAGCATCAGCTCACCGTCATTTGATTCTTGGCAATGTACTTAATCTTCCTGTGCCTACAAAATATGAATGTGTCCTTGTGTAAGGTAACTACTGCTCATGTATAAGCACTCCAATACCTTTGTGTCGAGTTTGCGCTATATAAAACTGCAAAAAACAGGACAACACAAGTCCTTAGTAAATCTGGGCCCAAGTGTCTACCTGTCATGGAGCAGAACACACCTTGAGGATAATAAATATAATTATTATTTGTGCAACACAATGTTTATGGTCTCAAAATGCATATAGCATGAATGTTATGTATACAGGCGACAGCTTCACAATGGACAGGTTCAAAATGGAGGGCAAGAAGGGCGTGTCAGGGCTCAGAAGCGGTGCTATCCATGACCTGTTCATTGGGAAAGGACTTCTGAATGCCCTAAATGAATGCCATCTGACAGAGGACATGCATTTATCCCCATAACCCATGGTGGTATGCAACCACTTGGATAGTTGAGTAAGGTATTCCCGAGCTGTGGACCCAGAAATACAACCCTCTGACCACCTTGGACTTCTTTGCAAAGAGACTGACAAGAAGGTTAGCTGCAATAGATGGATCTGGGGCTGCTGTTTGAGCAATCCGGGATACTTTAGGCCTTCCCATAAGACTGGCTTGTGGGCAGAGCAGAGTACCTTAAACAGAATGCGGACTGACACTGGTATCTTTTGTGCACCAGTTGAATATGGTCTAAGAGTTTGACGTTCAAGATTGGCAATGCTTCTGAGTTCTAGGTGCCTGTATTCCTCGATCAACCCTGGTGAAAACTGAGGATAAACTGCTTCTCAATAATCTAGTTGAGAGAAGAAGATGCCCCGGTGAGTGAGGCATGGTAATTTGCCTATAGAAAGGGTGTAGCATACTCAGTGAAGCAGAGTTGGGTGAAGACAATGTGTGGGGTACTTGTACAGCGAGTGGGTGGAGTAATAGCACAGTGGGTGCAGAACTTGTAGAGTGAGGGAGGTTCTTATACAGTTAGTGTGGAAGGTGTACAGTGAATGTTGTACTTACACAGTAAGCGCTCTCCTTCCATAGTGTATGTAGCGTTGGAATAGCAATTATGGCACCTTCGGGACATTTTTATAGTAACTGTTATACTTATACTTATAACATGAGTGGGGAACTTGTACAGAGGGTAAGGTACTTGGATGTTTCTTCACTTACTTATATAATGTACTTGTATAGTGTTTGTTTTTCTTGTATCTTGTGCTAGGTCCTTGTATAGGTAGCAATATATCTATATAGTGAGCATATTAGTTTATAGTAAAGGGGTAATTGTATAGTGAGCATGGTACATCTATAATGAGCTAGTCGGTTGCATAAAGACAGGATACTTTTAAAGTATGTAATATAGTGAGAAATGAAGATATATGTATGGCCAACTTTTAAAGTGAGCACGGTACTTGCATACTGAGCATGATTCGTCAGTAGTGAGGGTGTTCTTGCATAGTAGGCATGGTACTCCTGTAGTAAGGGAGTGGGGAACTTGTCTAGTGCACAATATACAAACCAATAGAAAGCTAGGAGTGGCTTCCGGAACTAGTGTATGGATTTACCCCTGCATGGGACATGCTTCGACTTACACATGGCACTTCGCCAATTTTCTCTCGTGCATCATTTGGGTTACAAATACTGGGGACAAACACCCTCCAATACCTTGCAAACTTTTCTAGACACTGACTGAGAGTGCACAACAATTCTGAGAGAAAAGTAAACTCATGCTTTTACTGCACAGTAACCTGTAAAATGTGCAAGCTGCAAGTACAAATCCTGACTAACATCCCTCAAATGTACAGATTACCGCCAGCCCAATGGTCATCTCTAAACCTTGAAGGGAACCACAGCTACATCGGTTTCTTTCGAAATACAAAAACGTTTGATGAATGCCACCTTCTGTTTTGATGGCCATCCACCTAACTTTGGTCTGGGAGTTTGGTTTTGAAAAACAAAAGACTCCCACACCATGGAAATTTTCTCCATCGGCGTGGGGGTCCTTATTTTTTTTCTGCCCCTCACTGACAGGTTTTTCCTGATGGTGATGGCCAGGAAAAAAAGACATTACACCGTGATGACCTTTACTGCATTGGGTCATCAGAGGAAAGTTTCCGTCTTTGGCACTAATGGGGCCTCTGTCGATGGAAAGCTAAGGGTCCTAAATGAGGCAGTAAGACCAAGGGTTTTGTTGTCAGGGTACTCCATCACCTTTGCGACGGAGTACCCCCATGCCAAACTCTAAATCAGACCGTAGTCTGAAAAAGGCAGTGGGACCTCTATACCTGGAGCTCAGTAATCATTTTAGATTTCCAATCAAGACCTAATTTCAGAATACAGCCAGCCAAGGGGAGTGGCCAGCTGGCAACCAAGATAGCAACTCATCTGTGATTTCTCTGCTGCCAGAAGTCATTATTAAAGCAGCGCACCAATAGAATATGTCTGTTAGATACCTAACAATAGCCCATACTGAACTGAACAGGGAAAAACGATATGCTTGTGGTTCTATGCCAAGTTTTATGCCAAGTGGCTGGCATTTGCATCCCGCTGTTGTTGGCCAGGGAGAGTTCCAGTCGAAAAGAGGCATGTTTCCCAAGGAAACCAAGGGACAGATCATGAAATATGTTCTCCTTGCACAAACTGTCTTGTAGACCCTTTGGCTCGAGGAAGCTAAGATGTGTTTACGAAACGAGCAAGTGCAATTTAAAGTATTCTCTCATTTACCTAGAGACATGGTACTATGTAAATGAAAGAGTTCCCATTGCCTATGTGCATTTACACAGGCAACCGCCCCCAGGTATGTATACAGACATTTTTTTAGACGTTTTGTACATCCCAAAGTTCCACTTCCCATGGTGGTTGAATAGAGGATTCTAGTGGCCCTCTAGAGACTAGATATAGTCTAGTTGAGTTACAGTCAAGGACAGGGCGTACACAGGTGCTGACACTGTAAATGTGGCTCTGTTGTCAGTATCTGGACATAGACACCCAGCAAGGTGAGGTTTGAGGGCCCAAGAAGTATGGATACAGTCTAGGAGTGTGCTTGTTCTCCAACATGCCTTCTGGCTCCTCCTCAAGGTTGGGGGAAGCCATCTGTACCCACTTAGGGACAGCTGCATTTCCCGCTACTTCTTGTAAGTCTTCCTGCACGTAGGTCCTCATAATATCTGCGAGCGCTAGTGTAATTGTTTTGAGGGGATCATTAGTACGCCCTGCTTAGTTGTGCACTTTACGGACTCCATGTCTGCACATTGACGCTGTGCACCCCATTCAATAATAAATATATAACATGGTGACTGTTTGAGCAATTTACACCCCACAGTGTTTGCAATCCATTAAGCATATTAATACCGGCCCCCCAATATACCTCCATAAAAAAAATGTTGTCCAGAGATTTTTATTTTTGATTTGTGTTTTTGGATCATTAGAGAAGTTAGTTAGCTTGGGTAGACATATCTGATCCGGGCGGAATTTTTCTGGATGAAATTTTAAAAAATGGCAGATATGTTGCAGAGAGGATGTAATATTTCAGAAATCATGAGACCTATATACTTCTTGTTGGTGTCAAAACATAGGTTTTGGGGGTCAAGTAGTCTTACTGAGACAGAAAATAACTCCTCAGAGCAACCCTACTGCCATTTTCCAAAATGGTGGCTATAATAGAGGAAGAAGAGACATATATAGCAATGAAAGAAATAATAATGTTTTTTAATTCTTCTATGTATACACCAAACAATGTTTATGATGTGAATATGAAAATAAAATAATGTTTTGCACTCCTGTTTTAGGCACATTTTTAAAGTTCACTTTATTTATTTGTTGCGGCAATTGCTGGTGGTACATTTGCAGTATGTTGAACATTTGAGAAGAGCATATCAATATGGACATCTTTTTGTAGCACAGGTTTTGCAAGTATTTGTAAGGTCTGTGGGTTTAGAAATGTAATCGATTTTAGCACCTCATCGATATCTTCCCAACCAAATTCACCCAGATCTTTTTCTACATCTGCATGATCCAAAACATTTACACAACTTCAGATCAAGTAGAACGCTCTTTTAATATGTCCACGCACAGAATATGATTTCCGTGGAAGGTCACTTAGTGGTACCGATCTCTTAAACTCACTGTACTGAAGATCATCAAATGTGGGACAGTCAGAACTCATTTTCTGCACATGCACAAGGTATTTTTCTACGTCTTTAAAGTCACATTCCTCTTCTGTCTCAGCAAATCCTTTTATTAACTTCACAGGTTCAGCAGCTAAAGCTCCTAGTTTTGTTCCAATTTTGCTCATAGTGTCATCACCCGTAAAAATATGAGCCTTGATAAGAACACTGGGCATCTCTTTGTCAAGTTTTTGTACCGAATATGAAGCGGGATTAAGTGTCTATTCTCGCCTGTTCCATAACCTATCCATAACTCTGACAATCCTTGACTTATGAACATTGCAACAAATCTAAGTAGCACAATAATAACATCTGTGTAATTTGACAGTACAATGCTTCGATTGGAACCATTTCCAACAGCCCACTCAACATGTGGCACAACACATAGGTCAGCTTCGTCCAATTTGCTTCTAAGTTCTTGAAGAATATGGCCCATAAGTTTGGAATATATCTATGCAGGCACCAACTCCTCATTGACAATCATTCCACTTTCAATAATTGGAAATGCAGTGCACACTGAAGCATCAGCAATGTTTTGGCAAGTTAACATCTCCAAGTTCACCTTATTTGATGTTGATGACCAGAATTTATCAAGTTGCACAGGTATAGGTGTTGAATTTTTGAAGCAGGCACGGTTAATAGTTCCATTTGTAGACATTTGTCTGATTCTTTCACTTTCCTTGACAGATAGCTCAAGATAACTGTCAAAGACAATGTGCAGTTCTTGCAACGTGAACACTGACTGTAGAGCTGTCTGAACAACCTCTCTGTAGTTTTGCATGGATGAAATCTTGATCATTCACAATTGTGACATATAGTCCACAACAACAGCAGTTTTCAATGAGGACACCTTTTCGAATTGAAATTCTTCAGGTGAAAGTTATTTTTCGAGCTCTTGTACGAGTTTGTTTTTCACTAGTTTGGTTGCAGCATCTCCATCAAGCAATGCGTTTGTTGGAAGAAGATCATGCGATAGAATGATCATGATAAATTCACTCCTTTCTTTTGATAGGTACATCTCTCTAATTGCTTGAGAAAGTTGTTTTTTTGTAACCTGTTTTGTAGTGGTTGGTTGGACAAAACTCTTACTATGGCAATTAAAGTGTGGAAGTTTAGCTTTAGTGATTATGTCAAACAACTTTTGTTTTTTACCAAGACCCATATCTTGGGTAGTTTATACAGTTGAATTTGTGAAACACAGTAATCAGTGACTCTACACTCTTCACGTGCAGCTCCCAATCACCTTCCCGATCAGCATGTACCAAGTAGTTCACTGAACTATCAAGTGTAAAACATTTCCCCAGTACTTGCAAAGTTCTGATTTTTCTTCACATTCTTTGACCAATTCTACGAACGTAGGGGCATATTAGCAAGAACGGCGTTAAATTTATCGCCGCTTTAGCGGCAGGAAACTGCCGCTAAAGCGGCGATAATGGGCTTGATAATATGCCCTTGAGAATACCAATAGAAGCCCATGTTCTGCTGTGATCCTGGGCTTCTATTGGAATTCTCAAGGCCATATTATCAAGCCCATTATCGCCGCTTTAGCAGCAGTTTCCTGCCGCTAAAGCGGCGATAATTTTAACGCCGTTCTTGCTAATATGCCCCGTAGTTTTCTGATTTTGAACTGAGTGTATTGAACATTGCCTGGCTGTGCATTATGTCTTTTGTACGAAGTGCACCCTGTGCCTTGTTCACTTCTGAGATAAGATATGCAAAACCTAATTTGTCATTCATGTTCCAGAAAGCTTTCCAACGCAATGTTTCTATAGCCTCAGATATGATGAGCATACCTTGTAACGAACAAACATGAGTTCCACTCAATACTGATTGGACAGTTTTTCTTCCAAAGATTTCAGCCTCAATAAGTGCTTCGTCTATGCCACATCCACTGAGATAACTTCCTGCATACCGCAACGCAACTTTTGTCATGTGGAAAATGTCCATCATTGGATAAAGATCATCAAATTCTACTGAATTGCTCATAAAAATGTCAGTTACAATATGGAAAATACCTTCATTGCAGAAAATTGGTAGGATAGACTGGTCTTCAAGTAGAGCATGCACATTTTGGAATTTTTTTAGAGATGTGTATACTGTTGTGTAGTTTGTGACTGGAGATGGAATTACTGGTAAAAACTCAACCTTTCTCAGTGGGACGGTATTCTGGGAGATCAGAGCATGAATTCCAGCCCACAGAGGAACTGGCTTTTCTTCATCCTTCAGTCCGCACCGAATAAGCGATTTGATACATTTATTTAAATCAGCTTTGGGGACCGCAGCATCAGGTAAAAAAGATCCATATCCTCAGCCACTTTAAAACTTTCTGGTAGACTGTGAAGTGTTAATGGCTTATAGTGATTTTGCACATGTTTGCAAGGCTTTTAGGTTATAAGTTTGCAGCTTTGTTTGTTTATGCCTACACCTGACACAGCTTGTTTTCCCACCGCTACTTAATTGGTACAATCTTGAAAAAGCACCATGGCAGTATAATGTGTGCTGGAGGTTCCTGACAAAGAAGAGCTGTCTTCAAAATCAATTGTAAAGCAATTGTAAATCTTTTCCTGGTAAAGTGAACAGGAGGTGCTGTGCTGTCAAATTCGCAAAATTTTACAGCATGAGCTGCTAACAAATTCTTTGATCTCACTGAATGTGAACCAATAGCCAGCACTCAAGAGTGGCGTTAACACTTCATTTGCTTTTTCAAAGAGTGCAAACAACTCAGCTACATGGCTGAAAACTTCATCTTGGAAGAAACTAGCTGCAAAAACATGTTTGCTCTTTGAGACTCACATGCTCTGTACTTTGTTCTTTCGTCAATCCCTTTGGCCCTTGTTATGGCTAAACCACAGATAAGTCCATTCCATTCACTGGGGCGTATGTACGCCCCAATCCAGACGCACAGCACTATGCATGACAAAATTGCCAAAATTGTTTCATTTTATCAAAGATTTATTCAATTTTTATCACTTGTTGTGCTTTTCACTCATGTTCTTCAATCACATGTAAATCGCTTATGAATACATCTTTTCCTTTAACCGCTGTAGGTATGCACGTAGCTTATTCCTAAAGCGTGGTATGTAACATAAGTATTCCTCCAAAAATAGCCTGTGTCACCCAATGCATTTCGAGCCCCTCTTGGCTCTTCGTCAGTTTCTGTGAAAGCACAACCTGACACAAATGTTTTAAATCTGTAGATTTACCCCTGACGAAGAGCCAAGAGGGGCTCGAAATGCATTGGGTGACACAGGCTATTTTTGGAGGAATACGTATGTTACATACCACGCTTTAGGAATAAGCTAAGTGCATACCTACAGCGGTTAAAGGAAAAGATGTATTCATAAGCGGTTTACATGTGATTGAAGAACATGAGTGAAAAGCACAACGAGTGATAAAAATTGAATAAATTCTTTGATAAAATGAAACACTTTTGGCAATTTTGTCATGCATAGTGCTGTGCGTCTGGATTGGGGCGTACATACGCCCCAGTGAATGGAATGGACTTACCTGCACGTGACGGGCAGTGCACGATTCCGGGCTTGCACGCAAACAGGTTAAAAATGAACTAACGGCGGATACATTGGATTAACAGGAGTGCACTCTGTCATTTAATTCTGATGTCGTACTTCTTTACTGCCCAATCGACGAGTAGCACCCACGGATTTTCAAGACATTACAAGCAGATGAACTACATGGTCACATGGCAAACCACGAGAACTGCTTTCCTCTGATGAACTATGGCTTTAAAACAAAAAATAACAAGACTATCACGGGTTGGACACTTTTCACGTTGTGTGAGAATGCATTTTGCATAGCAGTAAAGATAGCGACTTGCACGAGAGACCAATTAACATACTGTGCCAACAACGTTTAACATGACAGCTATGGGTGGGCGGGGAATTCTATGTTTAATTGTCTATTACATCTAGGATGTGTGTTACTACTCAGGTGAATGTAAATAATCGCAGTTGGAGTCGTAGATGGGAGAACACTTGCATTAGATCGTTTTTTACAAGGCACTATGGGACCCGTAGTTTGATGTACTGGAGGGAAATACTCGTAAATATATGAAGGGGCGGGATTACTGCACAGGTGTTTAAAATGAAATGAGACCATCAGGAACGCAAAAGATTTTTTGACAAGAAGAAGCGTGGAACGCTTCCTTCAAGGTACGGGGCTATGTTGGAGCTTAGAAGAGGTCATTTACATGCCGGGGAACAAAATAGTGGGTGTTTAAGTCGTGTTATTTTAAATTCATTAGAATGAGGTAACGGGGATATATCGAACTTAGCATTCATTTAGTGATATTTGAATTCAGCGGGTAAAACGTTGATGGGAAAAGCGGGAGCTGCTTTAATACAGCATTTGCATTTTTATTTTTTATTTTTTAGAACACAGTTAAACTGATAACATTTCTGTGAAAGCACAACCTGACACAAATGTTTTAAATCTGTAGATTTACCCCTGACGAAGAGCCAAGAGGGGTTCGAAATGCACTGGATGACACAGGCTATTTTTGGAGGAATACTTATGTTACATACCACGCTTTAGGAATAAGCTACGTGCATACCTACAGCGGTTAAAGGAAAAGATGTATTCATAAGCGGTTTACATGTGATTGAAGAACATGAGTGAAAAGCACAACGAGTGATAAAAATTGAATAAATTCTTTGATAAAATGAAACAATTTTGGCAATTTTCTCATGCATAGTGCTGTGCGTCTGGATTGGGGCGTACATACGCCCCAGTGAATGGAATGGACTTACCTGCACGTGACGGGCAGTGCACGATTACGGGCTTGCACGCAAACAGGTTAAAAATGAACTAACAGCGGATAAATTGGATCAACAGGAGTGCACTCTGTCATTTAATTCTGATGTCGTAAACCACAGAT
The DNA here is from genome assembly GCA_963921515.1 of Calotriton arnoldi. Taxonomy (NCBI): domain Eukaryota; kingdom Metazoa; phylum Chordata; class Amphibia; order Caudata; family Salamandridae; genus Calotriton; species Calotriton arnoldi. The sequence goes on from CAWUFW010001341.1 coordinate 2,325,397, forward strand.
AACACATTGAAGATCCTCTGCTTTCTGATCAGTTGGTGGAAGTGGGCGAGGGGTAGCCATCGATCTTCTAAGTGGAGGGGCATTGGGTTTGGTTGTCGTCGCTTTCTCAGAAGACTCAGATTCTTCTTGTGATTGACTGGTTTCTGCTATTTTTTGACAATTGTTTTGCACGCTTTTTCCATTGTAAACGACTTGTAGCGCTTGTTGTTACAATGATAAAATATTTGATCCTCTTCACCCACCACTTTTAATCTTTTGTGAACTTCGTCTTGCTGTATTACTCCAGCATCTCGAACTCTCTTCTGTCCAGCCCCAGTGTATGATAGCTTTTCTTTCGAATTAGTTGGGCATATGACACTTTTTTCTTCGTTGAAGGAGTCCTCAGGTTTTGTAGTTAGCAACACTCTGTCAGGAGGTAAAGATCCTCTGATACGGCCTGCTTTGCTTATGTTTACGAATTTGAAAAACCTGAAACAAAAACAATATGTAAATAAATTACCAATATGATGACTAAAGCACATCATAATATGACACCATTTTCCAAAATAATATGCTTAACTAGCTGTAATATTTCTTTCACTAAAAAATGAAAAAGCTTTTAAGAATTTCCTTTTTCTCTCTTCGTCCTGAAGGTCTTTCATAGTACTTCTTTTTCCACATCAGTTAATCAATCAGGATTTATAAAGAGTGGCTTATCCCACAATAGGGTATCCAGGCGCTCATTGGGTCTTCCATCTGTAATATACTGTCCCACATCCTAGAGGTAGTCAGGGAGCATTCCTCGTGCAGTGCATGCATTCTTCTTTATTTTTTGCATCCAACAATAGCAGCCATGCTTACAGTTATCCTCCCAAAACAGATACTTATGTTTCCGCTCTAGGGGTCGAAGGCAGAGCCTTCAAACTGTAATCATTGCCTCCTATCAAGTTGTACCTGGACTTGTCGTATCTTGTGAATGGTATACTCATGGCAGAGATTTGTCTTTCTGGTCCTCGGACTGGTGGCCTACGGAACTAGGCCCTCCCCCCATTGCAGCCACCAAGGCAAAAAATCTGGGAGTCATCTTTGATACCACCTTGTCCTTCTCCCATCATGTGAAGGCGATTACCTCATCTACCTGTTACACTCTGAAGGTTTTGAGGAAAATGTTCCCTTTCATACCACTGGACCTGCAGAAAACAGTGGTCTCTGCACTAGTCCTGTCGAGGCTGGACTACTGCAATGGCCTTCTGATTGGAATAAACAAAGCTCTTCTTGTTAAACTGCAGGTTATACAGAACTCTGCCGCCCGATTGCTCTTTGGAATGCCAAAATATTCTTCCGCAAAGGCGGCCCTCAATGCGCTACACTGGCTTCCAGTGGAAAAACGGATTAATTTTAAGGCACTGTGCATCGCTTTTAAGGCATTGCATAATCAGGGCCCTGCATATCTGATTGACCACTTTCGCTGGTATACACCGACCAGAATGCTACGGTCCTCTTCACACATGTTGGTGGAGGTCCCCAAATCACGACTTTCTAACTGGGGTGGCAAAAGTTTTTTAAATATCACTGCCAGATTGTGGAATCATCTGCCATACAGACTTAAATACTCGCCTGACCTGATCTCTTTCAGGACGGGTTTGAAGACTTGGCTTTTTACGGCATAATTTCCGTTATATCTTTAGACTTTAGCACTTCTTTATCTCACTGCTGGCAGGATGTTGGATGATAAGCGCCTAGACGCCTTAGGGTATTAGCTGCGCTATACAAATAGATACATAAATAAATACAATCATGTGGCAGAGAAAGACCACATTTCTCTGCTGGGTTAACAAAATTATGTGGCAAAAACAATATACATGTCTTAATTTGGCACAATCTGTAGCAGCATTCATTGTTTTGTCATTTTAGTCACTAATAATACTGTCTGGCAAAGCTGCACCTCATTAACACCTGAATACAGCAATCTCCCACAGAAAGGTGACCACTTAAACTCACAGATATTGTGAGGATCCACATAAGGGAAGTCATAGGAGATTTACAGGAAGTAGCGGGGATGTGACTGTCCCTGAGTGTGCTCAGATGGCTTCCCCAACCCTTAAGAAGGATCCATTTACATCTCCAAAGTGTCTGCCACTACACAGAACAATGTGCTGCTCTTTATTTAGTAACTTCTGATCCATTTGAGTTAGAAACAGCTTTTTTGGGTGGAATCTGTAAATGATACAGCAGGTGTTGGATTATGTGGAAAATGCCAAATATCCACAATTAAGCAGAAAACACAGCTGCTGCTGAATCGCATATTTCCAGTGGTCCTGTGCATAGTAAATCTATATTCTTCATATGCGCGCAGGAGGTGTGGGCAACTTACAGCGAGTTGGAAAGTCCAATAAGTTAAGATATAGCTTGGTCTTTGAGTAAAGGTGCCAGTATGAGAACTTTCTATATACAGCGCAGACATAACTGCAACCAGAGAACCAGGCACCCACTGCTTTGATAGCTATGGCTCGGGGCACCAACACAAGTTAAAACAATGAGTTCTCTGAGGCAAGCACAAAGTTGTTACTGCCATAACTATGAGGAAGGAAGTAATAAAGATGAGCCAACTGCTTTGATTCAATCAGAGGGATTTCTTATCTTGCATCTTGACTGGAAGTGGACTGTTTCAGTGTTCACAGATACAGTAACGTGTCCTTGAACCTGAATGATGTGAGTGCATAGTTCAATCAATCAATCACTGAATTTGTAGAGCGCACTACTTACCCACGAGGGTCTCAAGGTGCTGGGGAAAAAGGGAGGGGGAGGGGGGTGCCGCTACTGGTCGAACAGCCAGGTCTTGAGTAGCCTCCTGAAGGTCAGCAGGTCTTGGGTCTGTCGTAGGCTGAGTGGAAGGGTGTTCCAGGTCTTGGCGGCGAGGTGGGAGAAGGATCTGCCGCCGGTGGTTGTTCTTTGGCGAGGGACAGTGGCGAGGGAGAGGTCGGCGGAGCGGAGCTGGCGGTTAGGGACGTAGAAGAAGAGTCATCTGTTGAGGTAGGCTGGGCCAGTCTTGTGGAGTGCCTTGTGTGCGTGGATGAGGAGTTTGAAGGAGATTCTCCTGTCGACGGGGAGCCAGTGCAGGTTTCTCAGGTGGGGGGTGATGGGGCTGTGACGTGGTACGTCGAGGATCAGGCGTGCAGAGGCGTTTTGAATGCGTTGCAGTCGTTTGATGAGCTTGGCCGGGGCTCCCGCGTAGAGGGCGTTTCCATAGTCGAGTCTGCTGCTGACGAGGGCCTGGGTGACTGTTCTTGTATCTGTCGGGATCCACCTGTAGATCTTGCGGAGCATGCGGAGGGTGTTGAAGCAGGAGGAGGAGACTGCGTTGACTTGCTTGGCCATGGAGAGCGTTGAGTCGAGGATGACTCCCAGGTTGCGTGCGTGGTCGGTGGGTGTCGGGGCTGCCCCCAGTGTCGTTGGCCACCAGGAGTCGTCCCAGGCTGAAGGGTTGGAGCCGAGGATGAGGACCTCCGTCTTGTCCGTGTTCAGCTTTAGTCGGCTGCTCTTCATCCAGTCGGCGACGTCCTTCATTCCTTCGTGGAGGTTGGATTTGGCGGTGAGGGGGTCCTTGGTGAGGGAGAGGATCAGTTGAGTGTCGTCGGCGTAGGAGATTATGTTGAGGTCGTGCTGTGGGGCGATACGTGCAAGCGGGGCCATGTAGATGTTGAACAGTGTCGGGCTGAGGGATGATCCCTGGGGTACGCCGCAGATGATCTCGGAGGCTTCGGATCGGAATGGGGGGAGGCGGACTCTCTGGGTTCTGCCGGAGAGGAAGGAGGTGGTCCATTCCAGGGCCTTGTCTCGGATCCCTGCGTCATGGAGGCGTGCGCGTAGAGTGCGGTGGCAGACAGTGTTGAAGGCGGCGGAGAGGTCCAGCAGGATGAGGGCTGCGGTCTCACCGTTGTCCAGCAGGGTCCTGATGTCGTCGGTGGCGGCGATGAGGGCAGTCTCGGTGCTGTGGTTGCTGCGGAACCCTGACTGGGATGGGTCCAGGATGCTGTTTTCTTCGAGGTATCGGGTTAGCTGTCTGTTGACGATCTTCACGATGACCTTGGCTGGGAACGGAAGCAGGGAGATGGGCCGGAAGTTCTTGAGGTCTCTCGGGTCCGCCTTGTGTTTTTTGAGTAGGGCGTTGATCTCGGCGTGTTTCCAGCTTTCTGGGAAGGTCGCGGTCTCGAAGAAGAGATTGATGACGTTGCGCAGGTGGGGTGCGATGGAGCTGCTGGCTTTGTTGAAGATGTGGTGCGGGAAAGGGTCTGACGGGGAGCCGGAGTTGATTGTGCTCATGGTCTTGATGGTGTCATCGATGTTCACGTTGGCCCAGGCTGGCAAGGGGTCGTGGTCGATGGTGTGCGGCGAGTCTGGTGTGTCGGTGTCTGTTGGGGCTGTCTGGGTGTTGAAGCTGTCGTGGATGTCGGCGATCTTGCGGTGGAAGAAGGTGGCGAGGGAATCGCACAGGGTTTGCGACGGCGGGATGTCGTTGGTGTTGGAGCTGGGGTTGGAGAGTTCCTTCACGATGTTGAAGAGCTCCTTGCTGTTGTGTGCGTTGTTGTCGAGGCGGTCTTTGAAGGAGATCCTCTTGGCGGACCTGATGAGGTGATGGTGGTTGCGGATGGCGTCTTTGTGGGCTGCATGGCTGTCCGGTGTCTTTTACTGTGCCATTTATTCTCTAGTTTCCGGCAGGTACGCTTGGATGCTAGGAGTTCCGGGGTGAACCAGCTGGCTCTCTTGCTGGTGTCTCTGTAGGTGGGTTTTTTCAGCGGGGCAAGGGTGTTGGCGCAGTTGTCTATCCATCGTCTGAGGTTGCGGGCAGCGTCGTCGGTGTTGGAGGGGTCGGTGGGTGGGCTGAGAGCGAGGTTTGCCTGTAGTTGGTCTTCGGTGACTTTATTCCAGCAGCGGCGTGGGATCTGTTGGGTGCGGTGGTGTGTGGTGGGTTTCTGGAAGGTGAAGTGGATGCAGCGGTGGTCGGTCCAGAGGAGTTTGGTGGTGTGGCTGAAGGAGATGTGGGAGCTTAAGGAGAAGACGGGGTCTAGCATGTGGCCGGCGGAATGGGTCGGCGTTGTGACGATCTGTCTCAGTCCGAGGTTGGCGAGGTTGTCGATCAGGGTGGTGGAGTTGCTGTCATTGTTGTTCTCCAGGTGAAAGTTCAGGTCTCCGAGGAGGATGTAGTCAGTGGAGGTCAGGGCGTGCGTGCTGATGAAGTCGGTGATGGAGTCGCTGAACTGGGGTCGGGGTCCGGGGAGTCTGTAGACGAGGGTGCCTCTAAGGGGGGTGTTGGGGTCCGTGTGGATCTGGAAGTGCATGTGTTCGGCGGTGCAGAGCGTGTCGTCGGTGCTGGTCGAGACCCTGATGGTGTTCTTGTGGACGATGGCGATTCCTCCTCCTACTCCGTTGGTGCGGTCTCTGGGGGTGATCTTATAGCCGTCTGGGATGGCTATGGCGATGTCGGGTGAGGAGGAGTCGTTCATCCAGGTCTCTGTCAGGAAGGCGACGTCCGGTGATGATGTGTCGAGCAGGTCCCAGAACTCGACAGCGTGTTTGCGTGCGGAGCGGGTGTTCAGTAGGATGCATCGGAGGTGGTTGAGGTCCTTCTTGGCGGGCGCTTCGGCGGCTCTGAGGCTGGTGTAGCTGCAGTTCCGGCAGGTGAAGGGACCATGAGTGCGTTTCGGGGCGGCCTTGAAGCAGGTGTGGGTCCGTCCGGGGTTGAGAGCGTGGAGTGTGCTGGCATCGTAGCGGCGGCGGTCGTCGTGGTGGGCGCGGGAGGCGCGAGGACCAGGGGTTCTGGCGCTGGGCGCGGTCCAGGCGCGGACGGGCGCAGACGGGCTTGCCTTAGGCGCGCCAGCGGCGCGCCCGCTGCGCGCGGCCGCCATATATGGGGAGGTGGGAGGGAGGAGCAGCTGGGAGGCGGGAGGCAGGGGCAGCGAATGGTCAATGAGGGAGGTGGGGCCGCAGGGGACGCAGCGGCGGGAACCGGGAGCGGCGAGGTAACCGGGGGCAACCGGGCACAGAATCAGGGGCACAGAAGGCAAAACGGGCGCAGAATCAGGGGGCACACGAGGGGAACAGAAGGCAAAAACGGGCACAGAGTCAGGGGCACAAGAGGGGAACAGAAGGCAAAACGGGCACAGAATCGGGGGCACACGAAGGGAACAGACGGCAAAAAAGGGCAAAAAGCAGAGGAAAACGGGCACAGAAACCGGGGGCAGCGAGGGGGACAGCAGGCAAAGGGCACAGAGACAACAAGCAGAGGGGTGAACTTACCAGCAGCAGCGGGCAGGACAACACAGGCGGAGCTGTGTGGTGGGGGAGCGACCTACCTGGCAAGGTCAAGGGTCGCTCTCCTCACCGCGCAGCGGCCGCCATATATGGGGAGGTGGGAGGGAGGAGCAGCTGGGAGGCGGGAGGCAGGGGCAGCGAATGGTCAGTGAGGGGGGCGGGGCCGCAGGGGACGCAGCAGCGGGAACCGGGAGCGGCGAGGTAACCGGGGGCAACCGGGCACAGAATCAGGGGCACAGAAGGCAAAACGGGCCCAGAATCAGGGGGCACACGAGGGGAACAGAAGGCAAAAATGGGCACAGAGTCAGGGGCACACGAGGGGAACAGAGGGCAAAGGCGGGCACAGAATCAAGGGCACACGAGGGGAACAGAAGGCAAAACGGGCACAGAATCGGGGGCACACAAGGGGAACAGAAGGCAAAAAGGGCAACAAGCAGAGGAAAACGGGAACAGAAACCGGGGGCAGCGAGGGGGACAGCAGGCAAAGGGCACAGAGACAACAAGCAGAGGGGCGAACTTACCAGCAGCAGCAGCGGGCAGGACAACACAGGCGGAGCTGTGTGGTGGGGGAGTGACCTACCTGGCTTGAAGATGTTTTGCCATACTCCGTTAGGATATTTGGTAGGTTGCGTTTCTTGTGTCCTCCTTGGTTAAGATATCTCCGTTGCTCTAGCTACCACTTGTTAGACATATGTAAAACTTGCAGGTCATAGGTACAAATATCAGGAGGGCCGATACTGCATTTTATCCTTCAAAGTAGCAGTAGCGGCTCCTCGAGGGAGTGCTGCAAGGGGGCGGGGCGGGGGAGGGGCATGGTGGGGGTTAGTAAACTCTGGAATACGGACGAACGGAGTTGAGTAACTAAATAAATAAATAAAACGAATTACATTGCGCGCTGCATCGCCGATTTGGCGTTGCAGTGCGCTCTTTGTAATTCGTTTTATTTATTTACTTAGTTACTCAACTCCGTTCGTCCGTATTCCGGAGTTTACTACCCCCTACCCTGCCCCTCCCCCGCCCCGCCCCGCAGCACTCCCTCGAGGAGCCGCTACTGCAAAGTAGTACCATTCAGTTTGGTAATAATCAGGGCTACTGTAATTATGCAAATCTGTAGAGGATGGCATTATCCACATAATTATAGATTATTTCCCACATAATCCACCATCTGCTACATAATTTACAGATTTCATTAAAAATAAATCTTTGTACTGCAAAAAGTTACTTCAAAAGTTACAAAAAGTGCCACAGGTGGTTACTTCAAAAGTTACAAAAAGTGCCACAGAGGAAGTACATTTGCAAAGGTTAACTGGTCACCTTTCCGTTGTTGATTTATATACTCAAGTGTTAAACTAGTACTAATGAGGTGGAACTTTGACCAGAGAGTATTATCAGTTGGTAAAATGACTTGGTAAGGAAATAATCTACAAATTGTGCCACAAAATTTGTGACATAATTTTATCAACCCTGACCTCATAATTTTGTCTTCCATTACCCTATAATTCCAGTGGCCTTACCAATAATAACACCTAGTATTTGAACTTAAAGTGAACCTTCCATTTGTGGTAATGGCCATTCATATTCGTGGTCGATATAATTATTATTATTTTTTTCATTATTATTAGTGTTATTGTAATATTAATACTAATCAGACTATTTTAATTATAATTATTAGTTGTTATTAGTATTATTATAAATAATACTAATAATAAATACACCGGTAATGACAATAACAACGAGAAACAAGTATTACTATTATTATTATTATTATTACCATTAATGCTGTTATTAAAAATAATACAAATAGTGTTATTATTATTATCATGATTGTTATTGCTATTATTTTTATTGATAATAATAATAGTAATACTAACTACACCAGCAATTATAATAATAATAATATTAATAAAAAATAATGGCAATAATAATAATCTTCATCATCATAATGATATGTTAGAATGAGCAACACTGTATTTCAGTGTACTTTCTATGTAAACTTTAAGCTGAAGCGATCTTTGCTTTCGCAAACTGGTGCTTGTCGGCGGTGTATGAATTGCTGTCAAAAGCATGCAATTCAATTTAATTGCACACCTAAGGAATGATTATTTCACCTCTAACTGTACTTCACATGTTACTTAAATTCAGCAATATTTGATTGGCGTGTCCACCTTTTTTTTTTTTTAACTTTAAGTGACTCGGAAAAATCAATTTAATAAGAATGCTAATGCCATGTTAATGCACCCAAGCATGGCTGCTCCTCAAAGGGCGTCTTCCTCCTTCGCCCCCCTTTCTAAAGACAGTGACATTAGTTTTGTAAATTAATAAACAGGCCGGCATCCGGAGACTGCATGAAGCCCCAATCACCTCCCATTGTGGCCTCCCGTCTGCGCCGCTCTCCTGCGCGGGGACCCGGGCTGACAACAATGGCGGCGGCCCGCGCGGCTCTCTGGGAGCAGGCCTGAAAGCGCCCGCGACTGAGGCGGCCTTTCAGAGCGTAGACAATCGGCGAGAGGCCTGCGCCCATTCACGCGGAACAGGCGGTGAAAAATGCCTGGAGTCAGGTCAGGGGCGCGGGGTGGGCGCAGGCCCGCCGATCGGAGCTGAAAGCCCGCATGACCTGAATGGGTGCTGCTAGGAGACCGGCTCCGGAGGCACGCCGCGAGCGGGCCCCCGCGCGCCCACTTCAATGGGCTCATCCCAGCCCTATTAGGGGCCTAAAACGATGGAGTAACATGAGAGGGCTGCGTGAGCGGGAAGGGGAAGGAATACCACCTCCACAATGGCCAAATTGTTAGGCTAAACCCTCGGTGGAGGGGAGAAATCATACAATTGCCCAGATATGCCCAGATTGTCTACCCACTGTGTTCATCACATGTCAGTGAATAGCCCCATTGAGCAGACACCGATCTGTGGCGCACTTAATGTGGTGAAGCCAACTGTTTCCCTCTTCTGCTGCCTGCCCCCCTGTGGGGGGCACGCATACTGTAGAGACACGCTGCCCAAGGCCAGGCATAGTGTGCTGACGTGCTGCCTAGCCCTCTTTGTACAAAGCTGGCATGCTGTCGAAGGTTCTCCAGTACTGTACTTAGGAACACAGGAATTATGTGGCAACATAGGACCAAAAATAATGTGGCAGGGTTGTTACTAAATGCAAATTATGCAGCCTAATTTCTCACATTCTGTGTCAGCATTATTTTGCTATTTTGTTATTTTAGGCCATATTAATACAATATAGTAAAACAAAATCACTACATTACACCTGAATGGAGCAATGAGCAAATACAAGGTAATCTGTTAATCTTTGCTAAGAGTCTGCCACTGGGCGGCACTGGGTATGGTTTTAGTAGTAACAATTTATTTTTTTGAAATCTACAAATCATGCAGCAGATGGTAGATAAAGTGGCAAGTACAGTAAATCCATAATTATGTGGAAAACCCCACGGCCCTGGCATTGCATAATTCCAACGGGGGCAATTATTCAGCTAAACTGGACAAGACTATATTCTTTAACAACATTCTTTCTATGGCTCTTTGTACTAAGTGGACCTTCTGCCTAAGGTTTTGCCGTCTGTGTAGGCTCACTGCTAAGGCTTTGAGTACTGTACGGATGTTCTGTGTACTGTACCAACGTTTCTTAAGGTCTGTGTGCCTACGTTTCCTCATACTCTAGACATGCTGCTGTATACTTTACTAATGTACTGTCTGTGGCTCTTCATACAAGTCAGACATGCTGCCTAAGGCCCTGTGTACTATACTAACATATTATCTAAGGCTCTTCATACAGGTCATACATGCTGCCTAGGGCCCAGTGTACTGTACTAACGTGCTGTCTAAGACTCTTCATACAGATCATACATGCTGCCTAAGGCCCCGTGTACCATACTAACATACTATCTAAGGCTCTTCATACAGGTTGGACATGCTGCCTAGGGCCCTTTGTACTGTACTAATGTGCTGTCTAAGACTCTTCATATAGGTCATACATGCTGCCTAACACATCATGTGTATTTGTAAAGCGCACGTTCACCCGTGGGAAGCTTGGCGCTGAATAACAGATGTCTATTGTTACCCAACTCAATGGTACTCATTTTATCGACCTCAGAAGGATGAACTTTAAACTTGTGACCATGACGTCGAACACAGGCCCCTGCAGTGGATGCATTAGTCCAGTACGCCGACAGACCCGGCTTTTTTCTAAGGCCCTCTGTACTGATTAACATGCTAATGCTGTACAGGTCAGACATGCTGCCTAGGGCCCTGTGTACTATACTAACATGTAAAGGCTGTACAGGTCAGACATGCTGCCTAAGGCCCTGTGTACTGTACTAACATGCTATGCCTGTACACGTCATATATGCTACCTAGGGCCCTGTGTACTATATTAACGTGCTGTCTAAGGCTCTTCATACAGATCATACATGCTGCCTAAAGTCCAGTGTACTGTACTAACATGCTAAGGCTGTACAGGTCCAACATGCTGGGCCCTGTGTGCTATACTAACGTGTTGTCTAAGGCTCTTCATACAGGTCAGACATGCTGCTTAGGGACCTGTATACCGTACTAACATGCTACGGCTGTGCGGGTCAGATATGCTGCCTAGGGACTTGTGTACTGTACTAACATGCTAAGGCTGCTCATACAGGCCAGACATGCTGCCTAGGGCCATGTGTATTGTATTGTCATGCTGTCGAAGTACATGCTGCCTAAGGCCCTGTGTACTGTCCTAGCGTGCTGTTTAAGGCTCTTCATACAGATCATACATGCTGCTTAGGGCTACTACTAACATGGCTACTACTATCATGCTACGGCTGTTCATACAGACCAGACATGCTGCTTAGGGCCCTGTGTACTATGCTAATATGCTGTTGAATGTCCTTCATACTTGTCAGAGATGCTGCCTAAGGCCATGTGTCCTTTACTAACGTGCTACCCAAGGCTCTTCATACAGATCATACATGCTGCCTAAGGCCCTGTGTACTGTACTAACATGCTAAGGCTGTACAGGTCAGACATGCTGCCTAGGGCCCTGTGTACTGTACTAACGTGCTAAGGCTCTTCATACAGGTCAGACATGCTGCTTAGGACCCTGTGTACTGTGCTAATATGCTGTTGAAGGTTCTTCATACGTCAGACATGCTGCTTAAGGCCCTGTGTACTGTGCTAACATGCTGCCTAAAGCTCTTCATACATGTCAGAGATGCTGCCTAAGGTCCTTTGTACTTTACTAACGTGCTGTCCAAGGCTCTTCATACAGATCATACATGCTGCCTAAGGCACTGTATACTGTACTAAAATGGTAAGGCTGTACAGGTCAGATATGCTGCCTAGGCAGTGCTTAATTTGAGCCGGGGCTTTCCGGTGCTAAGCACCGGCACTTAATTGGTTTTCGGTGCTCGGCACCGGCACCTAATTGTCATCACCATACCCTGAACAGTCTACCACATGGTGGCGCTGCTCATCTAATTTAGAGATGAGCAGAACAACGGTTGTTTAGGAATAAAATATACATTAAAATTGCTAATACCTGCCTCCCCAGCCATTCCTTTAGCTTTGGGGACCTGGAATAATCTGAACTGTGGCATTTACATGCGAGAGAGATGGTTAGTAGTTGTTATGACAGCGATGACCAGGGCGATGGGTGGTGCAAGTTGCAGTGGCCTCACGGTCAGAGCCCTGGCACTTAATATTTTACAAATTAAGCACTGTGCCTAGGGCCCTGTGTACTGTACTAACATGCTGTCTAAGGCTCTTTATATAGGTCGGACATGCTGCCCAGGGACCTGTGTACTGTACTAACATGCTAAGGCTGTTCATACAGACCAGACATGCTGCCTAGGGTCCCGCGTACTGTACTAACGTGCTGTATAAGGCTCTTCATACAAGTCAGCCATGCTGCTTAGGGCCCTGTGTACTGTGCTAACATGCTAACTAAAGCTCTTCATACATGTCAGATATGCTGCCTAAGGCTTTGTGTAGTGTACTAACATGCAGTCCAAAGCTCTTAATACATGTCAGTTATGCTGCCTAAGGCCTCATGTACTGTACTTACATGCTATCAAAGGCTCTTCATACATGTCAGACATGCTGCCTAGGGACCTGTGTACTATACTAACACGCTAAAGCTGTACAGGTCAGACATGCTCCATAGGGACCTGTGTACTGTACTAACATTGTACTGTACTAACATGCTAAACTGTTCATACAGGTCAGACATGCCGCCTAATGACCTGTGTAACATGCTAAGGCACTTCATATAGGTCAGACATGCTGCCTGGGGCCCTTTGTACTTTACTGACATTCTGTGAAGGACATGCTCCCTAAGGCCCTATGTACTGTACTAATATGCCATTGAAGGTTCTTCATACATGTCAGACATGCTGTCTAAGGCCCTCTGTACTGTACTAACAAGCTGTCCAAGGTTCTTCATACATGTCAGACATGCTGCATAGGGACCTGTGTACTATACTAACACGCTAAAGCTGTACAGGTCAGACATGCTCCATAGGGACCTGTGTACTGTACTAACATTGTACTGTACTAACATGCTAAACTGTTCATACAGGTCAGACATGCCGCCTAATGACCTGTGTAACATGCTAAGGCACTTCATATAGGTCAGACATGCTGCCTGGGGCCCTTTGTACTTTACTGACATTCTGTGAAGGACATGCTCCCTAAGGCCCTATGTACTGTACTAATATGCCATTGAAGGTTCTTCATACATGTCAGACATGCTGTCTAAGGCCCTCTGTACTGTACTAACAAGCTGTCCAAGGTTCTTCATACATGTCAGACATGCTGCATAAGGCATATGTACTGTACTAACATGCTGTCCAAGGTTCTTCATACATATCAGACATGCTGCCTAAGGCCTATGCACTGGACTAACATGATACCCAAGGTTCCTCATATTGGTCCTGCTGCCCAATGTTCAGTCAACTGTCATAACGTGATCCTTAAGGTTCCTCTTACTTTACAAACATGCTCCCTAAGGCCGTGTGTACTGCACTAACATGCTATCTAAGTTTCTTCAGACGTGTCAGGCATGCTGTCTAAGGCCCTGTGTACTGCACTAACATGCTATCTAAGTTTTGTAACATGGGTCAGGCATGCTGACTAAAGCTCTGTGTACTGTACTAACATGATACCCGAGGTTCCTCATACTGGACCTGCCCAAGGTTCAGTGTAGTGTCCTAACGTGTTCCCTAAGGTGCCTCATATTTTACAAACATGCTTCTTAAGACCCCATGTACTGTACTAATGGTCTGTCTAAGGTTCTTCATGCTTGTCAGAGATGCTGCCTAAAGCCCTGTGTACTGTACTAACATGATACCCGGGGTTCTTCATATTCCACCTACTGCCCAAGCTTCATTGTACAGACATGATGTCTATGATTCTTCATACTCTAAAGACCTGCTGCCTTAAGGCTGTTCGTACTGTACCGCCATGATGTCTGTGTTGCCATAGACATCCTGCCTAAGGCTCCATGTACTCTGCTGACACGCTGCCTAAGGCAATTCAATGCAAGTTCTGGGTGGCCTGGAGCAGTAAGACTGTCTTCTGGTGGGTTTTTGGAAGCCCCTTTAAATATGCGACTTATCCCGTGCACAAAATGAGATTCTGGGTGCATGGCTTAGGGCGCGATGCCCAGGGGGAGGTGTGCAAAGGAGCTGTCGTCTCGCTCCCTGCCCTTTGTTTACAGGGAATGGAGATGCTAATTTGAGTCCGGCTTGCGGAAGCATCGTTAGGGGAGTCCAGATGTCACATTAGGACATGGCCAGTGCCCAGACTTTGAAGTTCAGAGCCGGGGACAAGCATTTGCAGTCTGGGTAGAATTCTATTTGGATGAAGGAATATAGTTATAATTCAGTTATTACTAACTTGCTTGTCTTTCATCCCAATTATCCAGTTAATTGGGTGATCCAGGGAGAATATGCATTCATAATAGGGCAACTAATATATATAATAAATGGACCTATGTGGCCTTTAAAGTTGATATATTTATGTTTTTATTTCTGTTAAATACTATAGGAGACAGGTTAAATAATGATTAACACCTAAGTATGTTCAAATGCATGGTATTATAATTAGCACTTGCTTAAATTTTAAACTGGGCTTAGTACATTTTCTGATCCAATCAGTTCTCATCAGTTTAAATTCATTCTTGGTTGTCAATATTGAAAAATACATCAACCGAAAAGCATTACATTTTTCATTCCAAATGGTGGTAGTACATGATACCATCCAATAGTGGCTTGGCATTCAATGAACGTTGGGCTTGGAAGCCGTCACGGCTCATGTTATTGAATCAGGTTCGTACTGTTTCTTGTTTGTAGTGCTTGGCAAATAACAGGAATTCTGTCTTGGTTGGGTTGAGCTTCAGGTAGGTACTAGACATCCAAAGTTTGTTTGATGTGCAGGCAGTGTTTGAGACGCTGGTAGCAGAGGAGACTTCCAAGTAGAGTTGTGTATCATCAGCTTATTGGTGAATCTTGATGGTGTTATCTGTGAGTAGAGCACCAAGTGGCTTGGTGTAAAGGTTGAAGATGGCAGGAGAGAGTATGGAACCCTCGGGACACCTCAGGTGATAGAGATCTTTTGTGACCCGGGGGTGCCCATAAAATCATTGTTAATAAAAAATAAAAAATAGTTGCACTAACAACAAGAAAATCAATTTAAACAATATAAACTTAAGTTTTGGTCTTAAGATTAATTGAGACCAAAAGTCTAAGGACTTTTGTTCTCAGTTAAACTTACGACCAAAACATAAGTTTAACTGAGGAAAAAGTTTAACTTTACTACTCGTAAATGCCCTTTGTGAATGCCGAAAGCCGTAAAGTTAGACTTTTGTCTTAGTTTACCTTCGTGAATCGGGCCCTACGTGTTTGCCTACGTGGTCCATAACCCCCTGACTGTCACTAATGTCTAATGATAATATTTGCTACAACAAATTGGGCCCCAGCTTTGATATTCATTCAGAAAATACCAGTCTGTATCTGTTCTTATAATTCTTCATTAAGCCCTTATCTTTTGCCCAAAAGGGATGAGTAAAACAGTATACAGAGGACACTGCCTGGTCAGACTTAGGGAAGCTCTGAAACCCTGCTTGCCTGCAGGCGAAAACGTTTGCAAAATTGAAAGCCATTTCCTATTTGGTAACCTCGATTTTGTCATTGCTTTACGAGATCCGGAGCACAAGGGGACCCTGTGCAGCCAGCTTCCGCACCACTTCTTCTTTCATTTCGACATAGCGCTGAGTTAGTCAATCCCACACCCGCTCTCCTCAGTAGATTTCACGCAAGATGAGATCATAGAAACTGTAAAATATTTTCCAGCGTTGCTTCTGTGATCTCAGCTTGTTGTCATTGGCACTTAAGCAAAAAAACACCTAAATAAAAACAGTGGATTTGTTGCAATTCTATTATTTCCGTTTTCTCTTTTCATAGCTGCTAATTTTCAGCTTTTAAGACCACCATGCAGAGAAGAACTGATCTATAGCATAGCAAGTGACTTTATTTCGTTTAACATTGGTGTGCAGCCATATTCTGAGAACTCCACATTTTGACAAGAAAGGGAACCAAGGTACAGGGATGTAGGATGAATTGGACAGAATGACATAATCTGATCAAATTGGAAAGCAAGGATTATAGCCTGTGTCACATAGAGAAAGTGTCATTGATTACACACAGCTACTACACCTCTATCTGGTGCACTCATGCAATTCTCGTCTTTCAGACTACAGAATGAACTATGGGTCAGGTGTTCTAAACATTTTAACTGTTTCAAATGCCCCAATTTGGCATGTGCGACCGTTATAATGCTTTTTAAAATGAACTAATCCCATTTTAGGAGACAGAAAACTTTTTCAGACTTCTAAAATGTGATTCCAAATGGATACTGATTCGGTACTCGGAAGGTGCGTGTTATAGGCGTCCCTTCCAATCGGTATCTTATGTACTATTGTTTTCTGACCGAAATCAGAAAACATTGATATATAATCGACACATCAAAGGAGGTGGTAATGCGTTTGTAAAAAGAGGGGCCCCATTCTCCCATTGTGAAAGTAAAAATAAAGTTTGTTGAAGAGTAGTTAGTAGTCCAGGTCAACTTTTCTTTTTTCACAAAAGTAAACATTTCTTTTTTAACCCAGTCCCGTTTCCTCCTTCAAGGAAAATGGGCCGTATTTTAAAAAGGTTTCCTTTATTAAAACACAGTCACATACCCCAGCAAACTATTAATTCTGCGATTTTTTCCAATCGTAGTGAGTAGTAATTTGCAACCTACTTCATTAATATTAATGAGTTAAGTCAGAAACCGACCCACTATGATTCAGGTTTTTGAGAACTGACTTATTAGTACATAGGTCAATTTTTAAAAATCTTTGCTGGTTGCACAATTACTAGTTGCAGTATATAGCAACCATATATTTGTACATCTGGCCCCTAATTTTAAACAGGGCAGAAAGTAATCTGAGATGTCAATCCAAATGGAGATACAAGAAGTGTATTAGTCTTTATAAAGGGGTTGTAGGCTGCTGGTGAAAGGTCTGCATCTATGGAACAGCTTAACCTTGCAGTGTCCAAACTAAAAACCTGGTTTCCCTGTCATTGACCGACGACTGTCATTTGTTTTGTACTGAGCACCAAACAAAATCCTACTTGCTGAGTTCCTTCAGTAAGGATGTGATGTGGTCTCTGCCTTTGGAGCGCACTGTGTTATATGATTTCATAGAGTAATTTGCACAGTGCCTAGAAGCATTAGAAACATTGAACACTGAGTTGCATTACCAGTAAGAGGATTATAGAGAAATGTGATTTTATTTTAGATCTACAAACGAGAACTTCATAGTGGAAATATGTCTGTACTCTTTTTCAATCATTCCTTAGGAAAACATTTTTAGAAACAAACAAGATATTTTTAGTCTAAAACAATTCAATTTGTAAAATCAGAAAATAAATATAAAATGGCTAATGGCTGCATATAGCCAAGCAGACCCAGGGCTATCAACCTTGGGACCAGGTCGTGCCACAGGACAGAAGACACTGTTGACCTGTCTTTTTATCAAGAATAGTATAAACATAAAGTTTGACCACTTATGCCATTAATATAGTGCTAATTAAATCTTCCGGGAAACACTGATCAGTCATGCCCGAAGTGTGTTAATATTGCAACTTCTTTAGTTATTTTGAAAGATTTGGAAGTTCTGGAACTTGTCTGCAAGAACATAATACATAAAGATAACCTAAAATTACTAAAAATGCTCTCCTGATAACAACAACTGAGAAAATGCCCACGAATATGAATGTCCATATTCCTAACTTCCTAACAGATGCATAGAGCAACTACAAACCATGCCGACACCAGAAAGCACCTGTATGAAATTAAAACAGAAGACGTCCTGGATACAAATGCAGAGCCTGAAGCAGCATACGCCAGATTGCAATCACGATCCTTGAAATTAGCAACCCTGCTCAGAACAAAGACCCACATATAGGTCCACAAAAGGTGAACATGCACCATGTTGACAGGATGGAGGAGGATTATCTGATTACAAACTAATATGAAAAGGGTTTTCTTCAAAACCAATTCAACAGTGAACTATTCATTTGATTTCCCTTGTTCTTCCATCCCAAGACACTTTGAAGAAGTGACGTTGCTCAGACCAACATAAAAAGAAATTTCTACACATGAGGACAATCTATGAGTCCCTGTAATACATAAAAGTCAATCAGTTAATCAGGGCTCATATAGGCGCAGCTACTCACCTGTGAGGTTCTCAAGGCACTGGGGGGTGGGGGCTGCTGATCTGTCTGAGCGCTGGGGTTCAGTCGAAGAGCCAGGTCTAAAGAGCCTTCCTGAATTGGGTTAGCGACGGGGATTGCCTGAGGTGGAGAGGCAGGGTGTTCCAGGTCTTGACGACGATTGGTCTTGATGATCCGTGGGACCAGTTGGGCAGAGCAAAGGTGTCTGGCGGGTACGTGGAATGAGAGGGGGTGGTTCAAATATGCTGGTCCTGCGTTGTGGAGGGCTTAGTAGGCATGTGTGAGGAGCTTGAAGGTGATTCTTTTGTTGACTGGGAGCCATTGGAGTTCTCAAAGGTGTTTGGTGTTGTGGCTGCGGCGGGGGATGTTGAGGACCAGTCTGGCTGCAGCGTTTTGAACGTTCTGTAGTTTCCTGAGGAGTTTCTGTGTGATGCTGATGTAGAGTGCGTTGCCATAGTCGAGTCTGCTGGTGATGAGTGCATGGATGACCATCTTTCTGGGTTTGGCGGGGATCCATCTGAATGTCTTACGAAGGAGGCGGAGTGTGTGGAAGCATGAGGAGGATACGGCATTGATCTGGTGGTTTATTGTGAGGAAGGAGTCCAGTATGATGCCGAGGTTACGTGCGTGGTACGTGGAGGTGGGGGGGTTCCCAATGCGGCGGGCCACCGGGAGTCGTCCCAAGCTGAGGGGGTGGGTCCCAAGAGGAGTACTTCGGTCTTGTCCTAGCTGAGTTTGAGGCAACTGTCTTTGATCCAGGTGGCAACGGCCTTCAGCCCGCTGTGGAAGTTGGCTCTGGTGGCTGTGGGTTCGTTGGTGAGGGAGAGGATCAGCTGGGTGTCGTCGGCGTAGGTGATGATGTTGAGTCTGTGGTTCCTGATGATGGCAGCGTGGGGGGCCCTGTAGACGTTGAAGAGGGTGGGGCTCAGGGAGGAGCCCTGGGGCACTCCGCAGCTGATCTCCATGGGTTCTGAGAGGAACGGAGGTAGTCTGACTCACTGTGTTCGGCCGGTGAGGAGTGAGTGCATCCAGTCCTGGGCCTTGTCACGGATGTGGGCGTTATGGAGTCTCGTGATTAGTGTGTAGCGGGAGGCAGTATTGAAGGCGGCCATGAAGTCCAGTAGGATGAGGGCTGTGGTTTCGCCCTGGTCAAGGAGGAAGCAGATGTCGTCAGTGATGGCGAGAAGTGCCGTCTTGGTGCTGTTCTTGCTTCGGAAGCCGGATTGGGAGATGTCCAGGACGTGGTTTACTTAGATGAACTCGGAGTGTTGGGCGTTGATGGCCTACTCAATTACCTTGGCTGGGAAGGGGGCTGGGAGATGGGTCTAAAGTTCTTAAGGTATGTCGGGTCTTCAGAAGGGGGTGATCTCTGCATGTTTCCAGTCATCGGGGAAGGTGGCAGTCTCGATGGAGCAGTTCATGGTGCGGCGAAGCTCGGGTGCGATGGTAGTGGCTGCTCTGTGGAAGATGTGGTGCGGGCAAGGGTCCGAGGGGGCTCCGGAATGGATGCTCTTCATGGTCTTGAGTGTGTCGTCTATGGTGAGTGGGGTCCAGTTGAGCCGGATCTGTTGGAGTGCAGCGTGTTTGGGTGCGGTGGTGTCGGGCGTGGTGGGAGGGTCTTGGGTGTTGAAACTGTTGTAGATCTGCCTGATCTTGTGGTAGAGTGAAAAGATATATATAAGCACTAATTGTAAATGATCATGTTGGTGGGTGCTTTGAGTCTTAACTTGAATAATGCATATTTGTGCAACTTCAACCACACATTTTAATTATGTGGATGATGTTATAAGTGCATACATTTTTTGGAGAATCGTATTTATCACAGTGTGCTACATTATTAAAAAACTTCAAAAATAGTTAATGAAGGTGTTTTATTAATACTACCAGAACCATGACTGAGCCGAGTTTCCTGCGAGGTTCAATCATTATTATATTTATGGCACAAGTCGTCAATATTTATCGTTTACACATTGTGGTAGGCCTTACCACATTTGAGCCTTATCTGGTTCCACCCCCTATTTGCAGATGGCCAAGGACAGTGGCGGCTCACTCTTGTGGGAGTCGAGATTCATTCCTCCTTGTTTTCTGCCCCCCTCGCCCCCTGCACTGGTCATCAGATAGATCTTCTAGGATTGACAAAGACATCACCCTGGCCTCTGGGGTCTCACATGCCCAGCTACCACTCATTTGTTGCACACTTCAGCACCATGAGCAAGCTCTTTAGCTCTTCAGGCTTCAGCCCTGCAGTGTCTGGAGTAAACACCAATACAATAATAAAATAATGTCAACTCATGGTTATGTTCTGAGTAACATAGATAACACACCTGTATTGGTGGTGTGCACATGGTGAGTCTTGTGTGGGAGTCACATGAAGTGTGCCGTGTGATTAGGGTTGTTGCGTTATGTACTTTATGTTTATGTGTGTGTGGCACGTGGGGAATGCATTGTTTGAAGAGAGCAGGAGGGATGACAGTTGAGGGAGGAGTGGACGGGTGGGGCAGAGATGAAGATAAAGCCATATTGATTCGTAGATCTGTTAGTCCAACTTAGAATGAACAGAGTCTAACTTAGCAGCATGGTGGTGTCTGTGTTCTTTTAATATTGATGACGAGCACTGCTGAACTGGCTCAACTGACCCAGGCGAAGAGGATTGTGATGTGAAACAAGCCTACAACCTTGAGTGGCAACAGGAGGTTGAAGGTACTGATAACAAATATTTTGAAGATGGCACGTAACAATCGTGCAAGCCAGCTACCGTGAGGCAGGAAGCAAACAGCAAAAGAAACTGGGAACCGTAGTTCTCCATCCTGATTGCCCAATTTCATCTTTAGTCAGCCCTTATTGGCTAGAGGACAATGCCAGGTGACCTACGAAGTGAAGTCTGTGTTCCTTATTGGTGTACTTTGTCATATCTGGATCTTTTCTCATACTGCCCGCATGCACTAATGTATTCAAATGCTTGTATGAGGAAGAGAACTGACAAATTCTACAGTAAATGTGAGTACATTGTATGTAAAGTACAAACACCCACCTCATTTTGTTTATTGTTATAGCCTCAACAGCTGCACTGTGTAATTAATTGGTAAAACTGGCTGTTTAGCTTCTTATATTAACTACTCTCTGGGTAAACACTATAATAGATGACATATCCCCTCCACCTCCATTGTTTCATGTCCGAGGGAACCATACAGACCCTAGGAATGGAAGCACAGCAGGTATTTACATATCTATTGGAAGCATTACCAACTGAAGGTGAAGAAATGGATGAATAAGAGGAAGCAATAAAGAAGTTAGAGAAGCAATTTGGTACACGGAAAAGTATTGTTTATGTGAGATACATGTTTTTCTCTAGGGAAGAAATGGCAGCAGAAAGCATTCATGCATCTATTGCTAGTGGTTGGCAGCTCAGTGTGAATTTGGACTACTCACAAAGTCTCTTATAAGGGACCAAATGTTTGTGAAATGCTTTGATAAAAAAAAAACAAGAGCTCTTGTTATCTATTAAGGATACTACAACAAGAAGTGGTTGACATTTCAAATAGTGTTCAGTCTTCACAAGGTGATGTCAGTGAAATCAATAGCAGAGATAACCGTGAATTTTGCTGTCAAAACTTTACAGAAACAAATAGCAAGGATAGTACTGTAGCTACGGTTTATGTTACTAGGAAGGGTCACAATATTTTAGGATTGGAACATCAAGCCATTTTATGGATGGTATAAAACCTGGTAAACCTATGCATGTTACGGTGGAGAGGGAGAATGAAACTGTGAGCGAGTTGTGAAATGTGAGGTGTGTTGTGGAAGAACCATTAGGTAAATTAGAAGGCATCCTACATTAATTTAAAGAAGTGCTTAATGAAGAACAAGGGAAATAAAAAGGATTTGAACATAGAAGTAACCTGAAGGAAAGAGTCAGGACATTAAGACACACATTAAAGTCTGTTCCCTTGATCATTAGACAAGAGTTGATAGAGTGCTTAGAGAAATGTGCAAACAGAATACAATTAAAACAATAGAATCATCACTTTGGGTGTCGCCTATAGTGGTCTACCAAAAAAGGGGTTCAATGCGTTAAGGGTGTGCATTGACCTTCACATTTTAAAGAGAAATTTGGGTAGCTGGACATACCCTATCTAAGATTGAAAACATGCTAGCTACAGCACAAGAATGGATTGTTTTTTACAAAACTTGATTTAAGATCAGCATACCATCAACTGCCTCTGGTGGACGTTTGTCAGTACCTAATAGCTTTAACTATGCTGGACGGCATTTTCCAACTCTGCAGTCTGCCATTTGGGCTACTTTCGGGGGCAGCAGTATTTCAGAAGATAACGATTAATCCCTTTTAAGGGATGACAAAATTGCTTATATTTCTAGATGATAGATTTGCTAATCCCGAAAGACAAGTGAGTGAAGTTGAGAAAGGACAAATTAATGTTTGATAGATATCAAATTAAATATTTTGCTGTAAATATTTATTTAGGCATGAGAAGTAGAAGTTTCTCCTTCAGCTGTTAAGGTAGCATCCAACAAGTAGTAGAACGAGATTCAGGGCATACAGATCAATAAACAGTTTACAGTCAAAGAAAGGGAACTTGAGCTACTGTCAGCAAGGACCATCATGAAGAAGCAGGAGCATGGACCAGAATAGAACTGGACAATTTAGAGGAATGGAGAAACCATCGCTCTAGGAAGAGTCATGTGAGGAGTAGCACTATTTGTAGTTGTCTGCTTTTTTCTCTATGTTTTCTTTTTATATAGGTTTAAAGTGGGAAAGGGGGAGGCATGTTATGTTTTCTGAGTAACATGTATGATGTGTGTGTATTTGTTGTGTATGTTTGGTGCGCCTTGGTATGTGGGAGTGGCGTGAAGTGTGGCATATGAGTAGGGTTGTTACATTATGTACTTTATGTTTACTTGTGTGTGGCTCATGGGAGATGTGTTATTTGAAGAGAATGTTGGAGATGACGGATGAACAAAGAGCAAACGGGTGGAGCTGAGGCAGAGTAGAAGGCGGATCAATGTTAGATCCATGAGGTGATCTCAGACTAAATACAGTCACGCTGGTGAGTAAAAAAAAAAAAGAAAGAAGAAAACAAGCATTGGCAAAGCCTTTAGGCCTGGCGGTGGCTGCCAACCTTATCTGTTTGCCAATGCTTGTTTTGTGTTCACATGGTTTTTGTAAAACTTTACTGTGGAGGAGCATCTGGGTTCTCACCAATACAAAAAAAAACATTGGCTGAAAGTAGAAATTATTTTTTGGTCTCAAAAAGTCCGAACTGCCATAGTAGTCCCTAGCATTGAAGAGCACCACATAATATGAGGATGTGCACTGTATGACACCAAATCCTGTGCACACGCTCATAAGTATTTACAAAAACAGGTAATTATTGTCAACAGGAAAACAATGAAGAGTAGTTCTTGTCCTTCAAGGGTTGATTTTAATGTAAGTTACTTCAGCGGCCAGCCAACACGTGTTTCGTCAGTGGGTGTAAAACCCAAGACTTCTTCAGGGCTTACAAATAAAGTGGTCACACTTCAGACCTTTCCACTGGTGATAATTCCGACCCAGCGGGTCTTAGAAGCCAATTTTGTGAAACCATATAATCTCCTCGTGGTTAGAAATCTCCAATAAATCGTTTATTAGGGCCAGTATTTAACGTCTTAATCGGGTTCGTATGCCAAAGAGGTAAAAGTATTTCCACAGTATCAACTCTGTCTGCCTCAGTACGGCCACAGAGACCGCGGCGTCATCCACCGCTAACCAGCTCAGGCGAGTACACCCCGTGGTTGAATTCTCCGGCACCGAGTATACCGGAAATGACAGTGTCATGACGCCGCGGTCTCTGTGGCCGTACTGAGGCATACAGAGTTGATACTGTGGAAATACTTTCACCTCTTTGGCATACGAAGCCCGATTAAGACATTAAATACTGGCCCTAATAAACGATTTATTGGAGATTTCTAACCACGAGGAGATTATATGGTTTCACAAAAATTGGCTTCTAAGACCCGCTGGGTCGGAATTATCACCACTGGAAAGGTCTGAAGTGTGACCACTTTATTTGTAAGCCCTGAAGAAGTCTTGGGTTTTACACCCACTGACGAAACACGTGTTGGCTGGCCGCTGAAGTAACTTACATTAAAATCAACACTTGAAGGACAAGAACTACTCTTCATTGTTTTCCTGTTGACAATAATTACCTGTTTTTGTAAATACTTATGAGCGTGTGCACAGGATTTGGTGTCATTTGTGTGAAACGGACTTTGTCCATTATTGAGGGCTTTGGGGTTTTCCCTCACCTGTTGCACCGCACAGATTACCTTCGCCTGTGAAACTCACGACATCAGGTTAGCGCCACAACATCCCCTGTGCTAAACATTACCCCCGCTTTGTTTCAATGTGCACTGTATGACAGACCAGAATGCTGTCATTCACAGTGTAGTAAGCCAGTAGCTGAAGTGGGCAGACCCACTGGTCCTTTCTGTATACTGTAGAGGGAGGAAATAAAAAGTGAATGACACAGCAACTGACCAATGGATGAAGACAGTCCCTATGAGTATATTATATATGTAATTTTAGTAAAGCCAAAACGTCTTGGCTAACACCAGAACTACAAAAAAGACAAATGATATGAGGTTTCTTGGCATCTATGCGCGTCTAAACACAGCAAAGGCACACAATACTGGATTACAGACAAAACCATATTTAACACAGGACTGGAGACAGTCTGAGATTATAACCTCTTTTTTGTCAACTAGCACAATGTAACGAGGGTGACTATAAACCAGATATTTGCGTTTCAAGTAACAAAAGTAAGCAAGGATAGGATAAAAGTTAACCTCATGACTTGGGACCAGTGCAGACCTAGAGAGCAGCAGTGTTGTCATCTAGGGCCTGTACACCAGTCACCGCAATATGTGTGTGTCAACATTTTAAAGGGATGTATAAAGTGAGAGAAAAGTGTTAGTGTGTAAAGGTGCCGTAGCTGCACTGCCTCACTTGAAGGCCGCATGCAGTGCATGCATGCTTGAGCCCCCCCCCCCCCCACAAAGCACCCCCGAACTCCCCTCTGCACCGAACCTCCACCTCCCCGGACAAGCCTTGCTCAGCGGGTGCTCAGCGGAGACCACCTCTGCCCATTTCAGCTTTTCTCTCCCTCCAATTGTTGTTTTGTCTGCAGAGGCAGCAGGCCCCGGCAGGGGGCCAATTAGTGCTAATTGCATCGTGGGTTTCACGTCTTGGATGGAAATCTGACCAGAAAGAGGGTTGTTATTACAAATTGCGATACCCGAGGCGTTCACGACTTATGTGAATGAAGATGTCAAGCCCAGTTGCTGAATTTCTAGCCCTCTGAACACATCACATTAGGGAAATTTACCAATTGATGTTTTCTTTAGAAAACTGCGAGAGAGAAAAATGCCCACCTCTGTTTCAAGAAGGCAAAATTAGCTGCAGGTGGCCCCTTTTTAGACATCAACACTTTATTTCATAGATCAGTTGTTTGATAAACCACAACTCACCCCATGCCAGGGTGCCAGTGTACTAGGGCAATATGCTGGGATCTAGTGATGTTACACGGTAAGGGCATATACCCATAGATTATGTTCCACCTCACAGACATGCTGGCAAGGCAAGTTAGAGAAATGTACTCCAAAGTCATTACATTTTCAGGAGATGCTTCTCTTGGCTGGAATATAAAATGGAGACTCAGAGAGTTGTAAATATATTTGGCGGTGAGTTCTTTCTAGATTTGCTAAAGACACTTAATGGTGAATATGCAATGAGGAAACCCAGTCACACTCTTTACCTGTAAGTAAAAGTTTGCAAATACCTCACACCTTTTCAAGGTGCATGTTCAGGTAGATATATGGTAAATATAAAACTACAAATGCCACAAGGGCGAGTTTTTTGGGGTAAAAAGCTAGGACTGGCTACAAGTGCCACACATCAGGCAGCTCTGCTCCTCTCCACCTTATTTCCTTTTTTTGCACTGGTGAGTGGATTGGGTCAAATGCTTGTCATCTGGTACTGGTGTCCTTCATGACTTTCATGCATGGTTGCAGGTTTGTGGTATTGACACATGCACCCTGTTTGTTTCCAGGGTGACAGCTGCTGTCAAAAGGCTGCAATTGTTTCTCAGGCACATGCTATGTTTTTTTGTAATTGTTCACCTTGCTTGTGGAAGAGAGTGAGTTTTGGCCCAGGTTATGAGACCTTTTCCAGATACGATGGATATAACAATAGTTTTACTGAGAAATATTCATAGTGGGGACTTCCATTTACCACTGGTGTCTCAGAGTCTGGACACTACCGCACCCTTAATTGCTTGATCAAATACCCATTTTATACTCCTCACTTACCAGAAGTGCTTAATTTGAGCTGGTGGTGTCTGGTGTTCGGCACCGACTCATTTAATTGTCAGTACTGGCACTGATGAATGTCTGGCGCATGGTGGTGCTGTTTGTCTGAGTTAGAGTTACCAGTGGTAGCATGGGGAAGACCTCAACGCTTAATTCAGGAGGTGGTGGTATGTTAGGTACACAGAGGAAATACAACAGTAGTGAAGCACAGTCAGTGGTGTTGGAGCAATTGTCAGGGTGGGGATACTGACATCAATGTTACACCACGGAAGTCATAGGACTGTGACAAATCCAAGTGTTTAACAAAGAACAAGTACAGCAAATGAGCCACGCCCATTCAGCAGGAGAGGGGTAAAGCTAGCTTCCTCCCTGCTACTCCTGCCACTTCCTTTGCGATCCCTGGCCTCAGAGGAGGTAAAGGGTTTGCCCCCTCTGAGGCCAGGGGTCACAAAGAAAGTGCCAGGAGTAGCAGAGAGCAAGCTTGAGGTCACAGCTGCGACCCTCGACTACTCCCAAATGATGTCCATGGGTGAAGGTGTGGTATGTAGGCAGTGATGTATTTTGGAGTCCTCTGTTGCAAATATATTACTAAAGCAGGGTGTGGTCATTTACAAACAGCACATTTTCCATTGAAATGGCCTCAAAATTTCACATTGCTATGCAGTTTTACTGATAAAACTATCAGTTAAACGACAATGTGTGGTAATCGGGTTGCAGCAAATATTTATCATTTGCACATCACCAGTAAAGTGTCTTGATTTGTCTTGAGCCTATTAAAATATTTGGACCTGATTTAGAATTAGGCAGGTGGAGTATATACTGACACCATGGCAGAGTACTTTACTCCTGCCATGGCAAGCATGCTCCGCCCGCCAAGTTTAGAGATGTTCGCTGATCCAGCGGACAACTATTGCATTTCCAGGAACAGTTGTTTCTGTAAATGCAATCAAAGTTTGACATCGAACTTTCAAAGTTTTTTTTATTTTCAAAAGCAAAATCCCAAAGTGAGATTTTGTAGTTGAAAATAAAAAGTCAATCATTCCCTCACCATGGCAGTTTTCTCCCATGGCATGTGGGTTATTTTACAGTTTCACTGTCCATTACCACCAAGTATTACCTGGTAGTGATGGGCATTGAAAACTTGCCATTTTTCTGCCCACTCTAAATAGGCTGGGCGAACAAATGTCCAGCCGTCTGAGATGTATGTCAGTGGTATAGATGGAGACGTCTCCTTTGTCGACTTACTGAAGGTCCGCCTGATTCTAAATGAGGTGGATGGACCTTTAGTTTGGCGTAGAGGATACTCTGTCTCCATTCTCAATAATTGCTTAAGTTCAAGATTTTTGGGAATGGGGTTACCAACAGCACCTACTAGAAAGGGAGACCCATAGGGAGCTTCATCGCGTTTGTTTAGGAGAGACTTCAAGCTTGTAACTAAGATAGCTGGCAAACCATTGACGGATGATTACATTGCTTACAAGTAGCGTCACCCAGTCTGTACAATGAAAGTCGCACCACGGATACAGGTTGATGAGCAGGACCCTTGAACATGTCTAATTCTAAAAAACAAAAGATACAGGTACACCACAAAGTCAAGAAGGGATTATAAGCCCTCCCAGTTCACACTTCCAGCCCACCACCTGGTTAGTGACTAGGACTCCCTAAAATGGACTTCAGGCTAGTGTGCAGTGGGACAGGTTGACAGCATGACACATGAAGATTTGGCCTTCTTCTCTAGCTCTAGACTAATTTTCAGCTTCAAGGTAAACAGCAAGAGGCGTTATGAGATTCTCAAAATTCATCTTTCCAAGCTAATGCTGCACAACTTCTTTCCAAATTCCATGGAATTATAAGGTACTGACTCTAAATGCTCAGTACTAAACTAAAACTTGGAATGCTGGTTGAAAGCCATGGCCCAATCAAGAACTGTGACATCTTCACTTTCCATTAGGCAGCCAACAGAGCAAGACACATCTTTGCAGGCCTCTTCCTAGGCTTTCTATATTAGAGTCGTAGCAGTAAATGGTCACATGTAAGTGGATGGGCATCAAGTGTACCGGGTCTATGGGCTTTGATGTCTGTAAGTAGAGAGTTGGCTTACCAGACAGAGTACAGTTGGACCAGCATTGTACCCTGGTCAGGTAGCAGCAGCAGCAAATGGTCCCTGAGAAGATGATTGCTAACCCAAAGGTCTGATGCCATGGACAACATTTGGAGGTAGTCAAGGGTTGCAGCTGTGACCTCTAGCTTGCTCTCTGCTACTCCTGGCACTTACTTTGTGACCCCTAACCTCAGAGGAGGCAAAGGTTTTGCCCCCGCTGAGGTCAGGGGTCACAAAGGATGTTTCTGCTCTACACACTGTGGATCACCAGGGATCTGGAAAAGCCAGGTAGGTACTGATCCCTTCGAATAATAAATAACACATAAGGTACTCCTGGCTGAATGTGGAAAAAAGGGGGGGGAAGAGAGAAGGAGGGTGTGTAATGTCAGAAAAAGCTAGAGGGAGAAATCCTTTCAGTACGGGAACCCTCACTTACCGGTAGGTGACATGCTTCATCATATGGGTTCCCTCCTCACACCAAGGTGTGGGCTACAACTCCCCGAGGGGAGGAGCTGAGGTGTTTTCTCAAGATGAGCGGTGGAAAGAGGTGAGTGAGGGGCAGAGTGCAAAAAATGTAGTGAAGTGGTGTTTAAAATTGTCTCCATGGATCCACTAAAGCTTTTTTGGGTGGTCTCAGGGACAACATCCCTAATAATCCATAACACTGTTAGGGATATATTTGGTTTAATCCCTAGTCCTCTCTTTTAACTTGCCAGGTCGATATGGCATTTTAAAACTGCACACATACAGGTTCTGCAGTGGCAGGCCTGAGACATGTTGGTAGCACTACTTATGTGGGTGGCACAATCAGCGTATGCCCAGACGTGGGTCCCTTACTCACTTTGCCAATGGATTCAAGCTAGCCTGGCTGATTAGGGGTTTTACCCTTGATCTACAACTCTGCTACTTATTTTGATTAAGACTTTGCATTTTAAACTATATGGTTTTTAAAAAACGAATTCTGTGCAATTAGGCAATTAGCATTTTTAAACTGTGCAGTTTTGAAACGAATTTAGACAAACATTGAATTTGATTGTTTTGTGCTGGAAACTGACCTGTGCGGGTGGGAAAGTCCTTTCTGGTGGGCCGGGTGAGGAAATCAACGGTTCCCAACTAGGCTAGGTAGTGACCTGGTGACCGGTGGCCATTTTTCCTCCTGCGGGACGACTAGAGCGGTCATTTTTGGACATGCATGCTCTCGTCTATCTTGCCTCCCGATGCATTTAACCAGGGATGCTGCGCGGATGCACGCAGCGGTCACGCCAGTGGCACGCCAAAGACAAGTCCGTCTGCACCCATCAGTGTCCCGGAAGCGACCAGCGCCAGCCACTATGCCGGTACGATTAGGGCGAAGGCGGCTCGCATCTCTTATAACTCTCAACAATTGCTTGAACTGGCCCGAAGTGTTACCTGTACTACTTTTAACCCCCTTACCTTTGGTCTCTCTGTTACCCACTGCAGCTCTTGCAATTTCTGTATTAAAGGCGGGAAGCTATCCCTAAGGGAGCACTTTGTGAAGAAGTATAAAAGGCAGAGTAGATGTAGATGAATATCTTTATTGAAGTTTCTCAATAACAGAACGTCCTATCCACAAGGCACCCCAGCATCAACTGACTAGTGGAGTTCTTCACAGAGACTTCTGGATAAACACTCTAGAATGCCTAAGTGTTCTACAAAGCATGTAAACTACTTAGGGAACATTTCACAGTGTGTTAAGCAATACCACACACCTCCCCACCATGCCTAAAACAAAACATATGAACATAAAAGTATAATGATATCTAAACAAAGTAACACAGAGCATAAAGAGTTTTTAGAGCACAGAACCTGCAAAGAAATAATTAATTTAAAACAAAATCACGTAGTGCCTCAGGGGCTTTGCATAAACGAGAGCTCCTGCGTAAGGAAGTTGCAACCCTGGAGGAGATAGCTGGAGCATCTTGTTTAGTGCAACTACTAGAACGCATGAGGGCAATCCTACCCAAATTCCAAATGCGCCCATCATCCAGTTTCA
Source organism: Calotriton arnoldi (assembly GCA_963921515.1). NCBI lineage: Eukaryota > Metazoa > Chordata > Amphibia > Caudata > Salamandridae > Calotriton > Calotriton arnoldi. Next base: position 2,355,926 of record CAWUFW010001341.1, read on the forward strand.
CTGCATTACAAAATAGCTCAGTCACCTTAAAAGGCGGAGAGAATTTTGCACCAGCAGATTTCTGGGGATAACGTACCTTCACCCTGTCACCCACACGTACATCTGTGTGAGAAACAGCATGTCTGATGTCAAAGTTTTCTTTTCTCTTTACAGATTTAAGGTCCTGAACTTCCCGCCACTGCACACCCTTGGGATCTTCAACATCCACACTTTTCCCTCTCATCCAAGATTGAAACATGAACGTGTTGGGAGTCCGACCTCTAAATAATTCAAAGGGAATTGTTCCCGTAGTGGAGTGAGGAGTAAAGCGATAAACCGTCACTCTTTCAACTATTACAGATCTCCAGTCCCTGCCCTGGTCTTTAGCTAGCTGAATGGACTCTTTTAATACGCGATTGAAACTCTCCACCATTCCGTTGCATTCCGGATGATAGAGAGAACAACGTTTGTGCTTAATTCCTCTTCTAGTTAAAAATTCCTCCATTTCTTTTGAAACGAGTTGGACACCATTATCAGTTAAGAGTGATTCTGGGAGTCCTTCTCTGCAAAAAACATCTTCTAAGAACTTAGTAACATCTCTAGTTTCTATACTTTGTGTCACTTTAACTTCTGGCCATCTTGAATGCATGTCCATCAACACAATGACATAAGACTGGCCAGCTTTGCTAGTCACAGGCCCCAACAGATCTAAGGCTACATCTTGCCAACAACGTGTGGGTGTTTCACGTATAACCATCGGTTGAACTCTGGTTTTGTATATCTTATCACAGGCGTTGCATTTCACACAGTCCCTAATCACACGTTCTACGAGAATGTCAATACCTGGCCACCAGAAGTGCAAGCGAACCCTCTCCTTGGTTTTCGAGATACCTTGATGTCCCTGATGAGCCAAATGAATGATTTTCATTCTAACTAGAGATGGAGGCACCAACCTGGTACCTCTCCACAACAAACCACCACACACAGAAAGTTCATCCCGAACATTCCAGAACTTGCGAACTTCATCACTCAAGTTCCTAATGCCTGTCCAACCTTCGGTGACAGCTTACATACCTCTTTCATTACCATATCAGTCCTCATTGTATCTTTCCATTCAGACTCAGATATCACTTCTTCCATGATTTCACACACCTTATAGTCATCATCTTCCCATGAGTCTAATGAATCAGTAAGCACACCCCCATTCTGTTTGGAGACCATGCGAGAAAGACAGTCTGCAACTTTGTTCTCTGCCCCGGGTATGTAGTTCACTACGAAGTCATAATCTTGTAGAGCGATCACCCACCTACATATCCTGGAAGAAACAGCATCAAGGCTTTTTTTGCAAAACACATCCTTCAGAGGTTTATGGTCAGAACGAACAACGAATGAACTACCCAGGAACATTTTTCAACTTTTTGATGGCCCAATAAATACACAGTGGGCCCGATTCACAGAACTAACTTACGACAAAATCCTAAACTTACTACCATTTTGGTATTCACAGAATGAACTTACTCATTTTGGTATTCACAGAATAAACTTACTCATTTCGGTATTCACAGAAGACACTTACACATTGGGCCTGATTCACAGAACTAACTTACGTCAAAAACGTAAACGTAAACGTAAAGTTAGTACTTTTTAGGTATTCACAGAATACACTTACTCATTTTGGTATTCACAGAATGAACTTATTCATTTCGGTATTCACAGAAGTTAGGAGTCCTAAAGTTAGGACTACTAACTTCTGTGAATACCGAAATGAGTAAGTTCATTCTGTGAATACCAAAATGAGTAAGTGTATTCTGTGAATACCTAAAAAGTACTAACTTTACGTTTACGTTTTTGACGTAAGTTAGTTCTGTGAATCAGGCCCAGTGCTTCTTTTTCGATCACAGAGTATTGTACCTCCGGACCAACAAGAGCTCTTGAAAGAAACATAATGGTTACCTCTGTACCATCTCTCACTTGTTTAAGAACAGCACCCAATCCTTTTGAACTTGCGTCAGTAATTAAGATAGAACATGAAGAAGTGTCAAAGCTGTGAAGAGAAGGTGCAGAACTTAGAGCATTCTTAACATCTTCAAATTCTAATTGACATTGAGGAGACCAAACAAACTTCTCTCCTTTTTTTAAGAGAGCTCTGAACGCAAAAGTGCGACTTGCAAACTGTGGAACAAATTTATTATAATATTCACCATCCCCAAAAATGTGACAAGATCATCCCTAGATTGTGGGAGGGGAAGCTCCTCAATGGTTTTTACAAGACGATCCCTAGGTTTAACACCTCCTTCAGTCAATTTGTGGCCTAGATAGTCAATTTCTGAGAGATTAAACTTACATTTGTTCTCTCGTAAGGTTAAAACTCTCAAATCAAACCTCTTAAGCACGGCCCTAAGCCTTTCATCATGCTCTTGTTGAGACGACCCATAAACTAACACATCGTCTTGATATATCTTAACCCCATCTAAACCATTCAACACATCCTCCATGACTCTCTGGAACACGGAAGCTGCGGGGTTCAAACTAAAGGGAAGATGAGTAAATTTGTAAGCTCCAAATGGGGTTATAAAAGACGTTAAGTTCATTGAATCATCATCAATCTTGACCTGATGATAAGCCGCCTTGAGATCTAGTGTGGAGAAAACCCGGGCATCTTTTAATTGGGACTTCATTTCTGTGATATTGGGAAGAGGGTACTTGTCAGAGATAACTGCCGGATTAAGAGCCCGAAGATCTACACACAATCTCACTTCTCCGGAAGCCTTGCGTGCAAGAACAACTGGAGCCAACCAATCACTTGCTTCTATTTCTACAATGATGCCCTCTTGCTTTAACTTTTCTAGTTCAGCCTGCATAGATTCTCTCAAAGCCAAAGGTACACTATGCACCTTACATGTCACAGGAAAAGCATCAGGTTTGAGTATAATTTCATGTGTATCCTGAGAGACATCCTAATCTCTCACTGAAAACATTTTTTAATTCAATACGTAAATCACAGCTTTGAACAATTTCTAATAGATCACTAGAAACAACATTCATAGGAACAGTTTGTGAAGGGATATCTCTGAGAATAATACAGGGATCACCACCAGGAACCAATGACACCCCCAGATCAGCCTGGTGTATCCAACTGATAAAACTGTCACCTCTACAAGAGATGTATACCTTCTCTGCAGTTAGTCTCCCTTTGTACTCAATGTTGCCCATAAAGTAACCAAATAACTTTATGGGTTGTCCACCATATGCTAAGGGCTTGATGTCAGGTTTGTACATATTCCCCTTCCCATACAACATTTTGTCAAAGAACTCCTTGGGGATGAGTGAAATCTTTGCTCCTGAGTCAAAAAGCATTTTAATGTTACAATCATTTACTTGTACTTCATCAACTGGTCTTTTACTTTTGTTTTGTCCAACCTGAAGCAATACCTCCCCACAGTGTAACTCGTCATAGTCAGAACCACACTCCTCCTCTAGAAAAACTTCTTTAACCCGCCTACCCTTCTTGTTTTTCTGTGCTCTACAGGCTTTAGCCAGATGACCAATTTTCCCACAGTTGTGACAGTTGGATGTGAGAGCAGGACAAGACTTATCGTTTGCAAGATGACCAATGATGCCGCAACGGAAACACTTTACTGTGAAACCTTTTTTTTGGTTGGGAACTGAAGAGGAATGGGTTATAGATTCATGTTGTTTCGAAATAGCTTTTTTAGTCACAGCTTGCACTTTTTCATTCAAAACACCATTCTCTTTCTTAATGACTTCAACACATGCAAGAGAGTGTTCTATTCTCTTAGCTATGGATACCACCTCGTCTAACTTTGGATCATCTTTTTGCCACAATTCATCTTTGATTTTTTCTATATTGCATCCTAACATGAATTGGTCACGAATGCGCTCTTCCAGTGACCCTTCAAACTTGCATGTGGCACCTAATTTTCGAAGATCCGTAATGTACGTTTCAACAGATTCTTGTGGTTTTTGTACTCTCCTTCCAAAGTGATACCGCTCTAAGATAGTGCTAACCTTCGGAAGATAATGTTTATCAAGTTTTTTGAGACAAATCTCAAATTTGTTGAGACTATCTGACTCACTCTCGCACAAATCAGGAAGATGTTCGTATACTTCTTGTCCTTCGGAACCCAGACAGTGTAATAATAGTGCAGACTTCCTTTACGCGCTTAGAGATACACCACAAACTCTTGCGTAGTTAAGAAAAACTTTTTTCCACTTAGACCATCGTATAACAGGATCACCAGGGTTAGAGAGGAAGAATGGAGGAGGAGTCACGTTTTGCATTTTGGACAGGTGTGCTTGTCACCGTTGTAATAATAACAATGATACAAATTTTAAGAAATTAAAACAGTAATATAACAGTCGTCTTGTAAAGTTTATATCTCAACAAATGATGAGTATGAATGTTGTATAGATTTCCGACAAGCAAGTGTGCTTGTCACCGTAGAAAATGAGTTGTATGAGTTTCCTATAAACGGGTGTGCTTGTCACCGTAATAAATAATTATTTTCCGACAATCAGGTGTGCTTGTCACCGTAGTAAAAGGCTGAAGAATTTGCATGAAACAGGTGAGGTTGTCACCGAAGTAGAAATACAAGCTTCTCAGTAAATTGAATTAAATAAAGATTTGAATTTCCTTTTTTCTTTTTACTTCTCAACTTGTGAAAAAAAATTTGTATGAGGAAGCTTCGAATTGAACTTGCAGAAAGAAGTCACAACACAGAGAGAGAAAAAAATGTGTTCTGTGTGAAGGATGACTTCAGACGTAGTTTCCGTGTAAGCGAGATTAAATAAACATCGTCGCTCTGAAAGTTGAAGTATCCTTGTGTCCGAGGCGGCCTTTGTTACATCGGTTTCCTGGCAACAAGAAAGTCATGTGCGTGATTCCTTCGTTGTCATGTTAACGTGGATACGCTTACGTGACACGTAGATCAATGCGTGCGGCTCCGACAAAGTGCAGGATGACGTCAACAAGGAAATGGAGTCTCAACGACAGGCGGAGACAGCAGGGTGCGCGTGCAGGTAATGAAGTGTTTTCAAATAATGACGAAGACTCTACATGCAGTTTAATTGTACAATCTTGTTTGAAAACAATTAGAAAGGAAGCGCTGAGAGATACCAGGTTAGCACCAAGCTGTCAAGGGTGCATGAATGAAGTTAAGAAAGTATGACGCTGCAAGGTTTGTCTGAAAGCGCAATGTGACGCTTGACAAGTTAGGGATGTCCGGTACCAATTTGGTGATTTTATAAGTAATTAGTCTTGTTTTCAAAGAAGGCAAAGCATGGACAGTACCTTACAGTTTGTTAGGCTCAGCTGTGTTAGGACGTTTGCTGTTCGTTGAGGCTTCTCGTTTTAGGAAGAGATGAAACGTGAAGTCTCTTTCTTGTTGGATCCGTTGTTCTTCGCTCGTCGCCAGTGTGAAGAAGTATAAAAGGCAGAGTAGATGTAGATGATTATCTTCTTTATTGAAGTTTCTCAATAACAGAACGTCCTATCCACAAGGCACCCCAGCATCAACTGACCAGTGGAGTTCTTCACAGAGACTCCTGGATAAACACTCTAGAATGCCTAAGTGTTCTACAAAGCATGTAAACTACTTAGGGAACATTTCACAGTGTGTTAAGCAATACCACACGCTTACTTACTTATTCTTCACATTAGGGCAGGCCTGATTAACACCCGTTCTCTTTCAAAACACGCAGGCAATATTTATGACCTACTGAGTGATGAACACTTTCATGTACTATTCGTAACAGAAACGTGGCTTTCAGACTCCTCAGGCCCAGACATTTGGTCAGCCATTCCAAAAGGCTGTAAGATTATGAGGAAAGACCGTGTTTTAGTTAGAGGGGGCAGCCTTGCAATTATTTACAAGGAGTGTTATACGCTCACCTCTCTGCCCCCAATAGATCTATTTGGGTCTGAGATTCTGGGCTTCACACTATCCCTCTCACCAAAAGAATCGGTATCCTGGGCTCTCATTTACGGGGCTCTAATTTACAGGCCTCCTGGCCCTTCAGGAGGGTTTTTAGCCGCTCTCTGCAACGTCCTGACCCCAATAACGCTTAATTTTGCACACTGCTTAGTGCTGGGTGATTTCAACCTTCACATGGATTGTGCAGAGGCAAGAGATGCTTCAATACTTCTGGAGAATTTTGCTATCTTGGGCCTGGCCCAATCAGTTTTCGCCCCCACACATTCGGCCGGTCACACTCTGGACCAAATCTTCACCTCTTGTCCTCTTGAAGTGGATCCCCCCCTGCCGGTGGTCTGGTCCGACCACTATTTGCTCAGATTTAAATGGCCTAATGCATTACAATGTCAATTCCAGTTCAAATTATAATGTCCTCTGCCACAAATAAAGCATGCTTAAAGGATCTAGTGAAATGATGACGAAATTGGGCTAGAATCTTACAATTGTTACAAACTAGTCTTTTCTTTACCTTTCTGTGGAAACCCAGGCATCTGTCACGTTCTGTATCAGATCCGTCCTCCAACAGCCCACAAACAAGTCGGTTTCATGGCTTTCAGCTCGTGCCTAAATGCATGGGCTATTCCCCCAGCTGTTTCCACCTCTTCCACCTAATAAAACTTCATAAATCCTAATAAAGGTATGACATTTTTCAAGGCAACACATCGTCTTTTCCCTTTATTATTTTTCAGTTTGCCTTTACCCCTGTGACCCTCTTCAAGGCATTAGCTCACTGACCGAGGCACACAGCTACACTTTTTCACAACATGTAATCACAAAAATAATTCAGTAACATTGATGTGCACGATAAAAGTTAGAAGGCTGTAGCTGAAGGTTTGTAGCTTTCAATCAACTGAAATACAACTTTTTCAGATGTTTAATGTGATACAGGAAAGCTCCAGCCCTCTTAGACAACTATTCCCACATTGCAACAGGCTTTCTGCGCTTCTGTGGCTGAATCTGAAAATAAGAGGGTCTTGCATTTTTTGTAGTTTGGGTTTCAACAACTCAACCCCTTCTTTAATTGGTATATGCTGTTTGCATTGTGTTTTCTTCTCTTTTTTCCCTCCATTGTAGGCAGAGGTGGTTGGAGTGCGCAAAAATATGGAAATTCGACTCCATCTTTTCTGTTGAGATTCAAACTATTTCCCCAAATCGGTTCAGGTCTGTTTGAATCAACAGCAAAAAACACCCCGCTCGTCCCACAAGAAAATCCCAGCCTTGTGGGGGAGAATTCTTTCAGAATTCATCCTGTAAGTGTATCTTTTTGTTCATTTTGCAAAGTTGCTATCTTCTCTGTGGCTGACGACATTGTGGTAAAAGAGTCCCAGCATGCACTTAGTCCATCAGTCAACACCTTATATGGCCACAGACCATGGTTCTATTTGAAGGAATGGCATTCCAAAAAACTTCCTCCTTTGGCTACAAGACAGACAGAGAAGCTTTGCAGAATGCATCTTCAGGGGTATCTTTTTGTTCACTTTCCAAAGTTGTTTTGCCCTTTGTAGTGGCAACGTGGTGGTAAAGAAGGCCCTGCATGCACCAAATCACCAGTTAGTGCAGACGCACCCACAATCACCCTCTTACTTCCACAATAGCTTCTACAAGAATCTTCTGATTGAATCCTGTCCATCAGGACCAAGTGGAAGCCACAATAATCCACTGGCAAAAAGAACATGTAAAATAAATATGCTTCTTCCAAACATAAGCCCACAATACTGTTGTGTCAATCTCCATGGTTTGTGGCACCGCTGAGAACGTCACACATGGCATCGTTCTCTTGCAACATTGGTTAAATTCAATTCACACGCGTTATCCACCACGCATGCACGCTGTGGCCGGAAACTAATCTCACCAGGTTGCGCACTACAAGGCCACACCAGTGCAGCTGTGCACTATACAATGTCAAGTAATAACACTGGGACATGTGATTCCATAGTATAGATTTGGTGCTCTGCTGTCCCGGGAACAGTGGTGTAGCGTGGAATAGGGGTGGGGGGGCAAGGGCAGGTGCCCCGGGCTCAAATTTCTTAGGGAGCGCAAAATTTAAAAAAACAAAAAATTCATACTACTAATTTTTTCTTTTAAAATTTTGCACCAGGAAGTGCTAACGGGTCAGGGGGCACAATACTTGCCTTGCGCCGGGTGCTGGCAACCACGCTACGCCTCTGCCTGGGAGTGAGCATTTTTTTTTTTACAAATGTTCACATTGTCTGGAGAGCAATGGCTTTGTGTGGCACCTTCCCCTTTGCTGCCTGAATTTCTGTAGTTGTGAAAGCCAATTACTGGTAGTCAGGATTGACTGCTACCATCGTCCACTACCCTGCCACCACACTTTCCACCCTAGTCTCCCGGGTCATGACAGTGGCAGGGCTCCAGGAGCTGCTAGTCTTCTGTATTTTCCAAAGGTCCACCCTGTGCTGATTGTAGGTGAGAGGGTATGCAATGTCACTTTCACTACCCCTGACACTTTGCTGAATTGACACAGATGTCTGTGGCATCAGCACAATAATATTTCCGCTCCATTAAAAGGTAATGCACAAGTGGACGCCTGCTTTCAATCAGCTGCCGGACACTGTTTTTACTGGTAGTTCCAGTAACCTTGAAACATTTTTAACGTTTGCTTACCACCCTCACTGCTTCTTGTACCCTTCCTCTAACTTTACGTTTTGCACATTTCATTGTTTGCATTCTGTACCAATGACTTTGCACCAGGGAGCACCAGGGAACTTGTAGCCTTAAATATAACTAATGCATCACGAGTAAATGTAAGGCCTCTCAAGTGTTTCCCTCCCTGGGTTTGCTGAAAGAAAGTACCGTGCTGTCTTCACAAGATACCCTAAGGTTGAGAAATACGGGGTTAAGCAGAGCGCTTTGTACACTAGAGTCCCCAGCCATTTGAGAGTTTTAGCTTCCTTTTTCTAGGTCTGCGTTTTGAAAGCATTGCTGTAACAAGACTTATTACTGACACTATACTGCACTTTGGGTCCCCCTCTTTCAACCAATGGCTTTCTACAAGCAGCCTCTTTCAGCCATTGGCTTGAATCTTTGTCAATCACGTTCTGGCTCTGCCCAGTGTAACATTCAACTCTCATCTAATACTATTGGTTGTTTGGATGTATCCTTCCCCATGCACTTAAGTGATTGTATTGAACTACTTTGGACTCCTTTACATCTGTAGCCATCTCTGTCTGCTCTTGCTTACTCTCTCCTAAGAGTTTCACTGTAACAGTGGATGTGTTAGCACATTAAATCCATACCTGTTGGTGGGTTTACCAATGCTTCTTCTTAGGCTCCAGCTCTTCCTCGTCCCTGCCCTTCAAACTCTTCAGAACAAGGTGCTTGAATACAGGTGTCCATGAGCTTGTGTTATGGTTGAGTTATAGCTTCTCTCTTTGCGTTCTGAAACTGGTACCCGAGGAATGAGCCTGTCTCCACATACGCTTCTTTTATATGGCATGAACTGACCTGTTAGAATGAACACTGCTCCTGGCCCATAGCTGTATATGACATAACTAGTTTATTACTGCTTCTACGGCAGGTCCTATTTGTGCTTTTCTCCGAAGAAGGGTCCTTGCGGAAGCATAACTTGTCACTTGACCGTGTGATTTCCAGGCCACAGCACAAGCCACAGTAGAAAAATGCAGTTTTTGACCGCCTACATGGCGGTCTGATCAAAATATGGCAGGTGATACCGCTAACTACTTGTCTGCCGGTCTCAATCCCGCGGGGGCATCCGACCGTCATGTAATGTGCCCCTTGGTGTGGTTTGGGATTAAAATTACAATGTACTAGTTCTTTGACTTTTTAAAGACAATTGCAAAGATTGGAGATTAATATCAGTGGACTGTGGTTTAATATTCCAGTTGTAACTATTAATGTGTAATCCTCATTTATGACTGAGGTATCCAGACAATATACGATTATAACAGTGAGGGAATTTGCCATTTTTCAGGATGTCAAAGAATGCACAAAGGCAATTTTCACTTGTTGTGGTATCCTGTGAATAAAAAATGAGGTGCACATTTATTTCATTAGTGTTTTGGCGATAGTATTTGTATGGGAATAATATCTCTGGGTTGGATGAGAGTTCCTGTTTTCAGATATTTAGAAGTGTGTTTGGAAAACCCAGGATGATAAACAATGTTGCAAGTGTTATTCCCTTATTTTTCATGTTTACAGTGTGAGTTTACACCTATTCTGCCTGGGAGCCATGGTATAATCCGATACTGTTTAATATGTTGTTGTGTAAGGAGAAGAGTCTAGATTGTAAGAGGCATGGATAGTGTTCAGTTTAACAACAACCATTATACACTGTAAGGCAAATAGTGACATAATTCCCCATAGTGATTAGTGAAACATGCACCAGGAGGCATTGTTGAAAGCATGGCTGGAAAACAGTACCATAGTAATATCTATTGCAGACATTGGAAAGTGAATATATTAAAACACATTTCTAGATGTGCATCATCAGATTCTCAGGCACAGCTACTGATTTTTGAGCCAGAATGCATCAAGCTAAAAAACTTGAATGGAAATTAAAAGTAAACATGGGTGCATTTGCATGTGAAACAAGAATATTGTAGAGAGAAAATTTCTTTGGGGGATTCTAGATGTACATTTGTGTTGGTTGTGCCTCATTTTGGAATAACCAGAACCACCCCTCTTTGAGGCTAGGTCATATATCAACCCATATTGAATCTCTCTCATTGTCTTGTATTATTTATCAAAGCGCTGAGCGGTGTTCATCACTAAAACCGTTTATGTTCACTTGTACATTTTTATTCCCAATTTTTGCAGAGTTCTATGTGAAACATGGCAGCTTCTCAAACTTTGCAAAGTTTTTCTCTTTGCCACATTTAAGTGAAAATCCTAACTTTAACAGCAAGATATTTTTTACATGTATTTATTTGAAACTAACAGTATGGTTCTTCAAAAGACATACCTCAGAGAAAACAGGTAGTGCTATTCTCCTACAAAACGGCACCGGTATAGAAAAGGTCTGCAAAAGGTATATTTGTAGAAAAAAACTTTGTATACATTTTCAGTTGTGCATTAAAAAAATGATAATAGATAAACTTGAAAAGAAAACGCATGTATACTTTTTCCAGCTTGGCTGGGTTTGATTGGATTGAAAATCATCTTATTACATGGTAAAAATTATCTCGAAATCCGCAGAAAAACTTTGCATGAGCGAAAGAGAAGGTAAACTGGGAAGCTTGGAAAACTTCGCAAAAGTGCGAAAATCAGGAACTTTAGAAAACCTTGCAGAAAAATGTATGCACATCCGTACCTAAAATCTCATTCCAAAATATAGCATCTTTATTTAACAGAGAATATTCCAGTCTATACATAACAGTCAATTACAATGGTCTATGTTGATAAGACTTGGTGAATTATTAAGGCCTCTGGCCTTCAGGGCCCCCACGTTAAAGAATGATTTATAACCCCAGACCCAGGAGTGCAGTCGATGTGTGGGGCGGCAGCTAGGCAGGCCCCTGGCAGAGTTTACACAGGCTCTGGAAGCGGAAGTGCTGGACAGGGGCTTCATTGTTACAGGAGGAGGGCGCTGGATACAGATGGATTTTGAGAAGCGAGGGGAGTCTGGCAAATGCAGAGTGTAGGGCCGTTCCAAAGGCAGAGAATGGCGGAAATGATGCTGTCAAATACAAATCTACAGACCTTTTCATTATCAATCACTCAAGGTAAGTTTTATCTGTAGTCAGGTAATACTGGCTCAGAGAAATAAACTTAAGCATCAGCAAATATGGTGATTTTCCAAGGATCACTCTATTTGATCAAACGGGAATAGACAGAATTTAAGGTTAGGTAAAGTTTAAAATGATCCTGCAAAGTTGGATGCCTGGAGCAAATTTCACGCTTTATTGGGGTTGCAGAGTGCGCAGTCCTCCCACTTTGACAAACTTTGCTATGTGAGAGCATACTATCGAAGATGATTATCTTTATAGTTTTCTTATGCAAACCTACTTTGTGTTCAAGAGTTCGCATATTTTTACAGTTTTGTAAACGTGGGCTATCTTAGAAAGACTGCAAAATGTAACAGCAAAAACGTCTAAACAATGCGTGGGAAAAGAAGTACAACTTCGCAGACCCCCTAGATTTCATCGCGAGTCTCTGGGTTCCACAATCATTACCTGAGGCACGAGACCACATTGCGTTCTTTTAATTTTGTGACCTGGACTGACAGCAAGGGGGCTATTGGAGGGGAGCAGTTTTAAGCCTGAGGACCAGTGGTGCATTCGCCGATGTACAGGATGTGGGCAGCAGAGAAGAGAGGATCGAGGATTAGTGGAGAGTGTAAGGACTAAGGGCCTGATCGAACCCGTGGTGGAGGTGCGGTGGCGGTCGGGGACCGCCGCACCATCACTCGGACTGCCATATTACAAATACGGCAGTCGGACCTCCAGAAAACTGCCGCAACCACCAGGGATCCGCAATCCTTGGTGGTGGCACAGCGATCTAGGGAAGCAATATGCTTGGCGGTGCCGCTGCATCAACACCAAGTATATTACGAGTTTTCCCACCGCCAGTCTTTTCATGGCGGCGAGCCCGCCATGAAAATGCTGGTGGTGGAGAAACAAAGGGGGCCGTACAGTGCCCCGTATTGCCCGTGTGCATGGCGATGCATGCAAGGGGCCACATGTTGTGCCCCGCTCTGTGCATGCACCCCCTTTCCTGCACGGCATGGACTGCACAGTCCATGCCAGGCAGTTATGGATTTTGACACTCCCATAGGGGTGCTTTTCTTATAGGCACCGCTATGGGTCCGCCTCACTGCCCACTAGACCACGAGAAAACTCGCCATCTGTCTGGCGGCGATCAGCTTTGGCAGTGTGGAAGCAAACTGGTAGCATGGCAGCCCGCTCCCACACTGCCAAAGTCATAATCAGGTCCTTAGAGGCATATCAGTGAGATACTCTGGAAATGAAAAGGGAAAGCAAGGAAGTGCACAAGGGTTTTAGTCGTGTGAGAGAAAATAACAGCTCATTGTTGCAAAGGAATAAATAAGCATGTGAAAGCACATACTTGGTTGTGAGGGTTGAAGGACTCGAAACCTTGGATAAGGATCTGTTTCTACAACATGCACCAGTGATGCTTCTCTTAAAAAATCACAGACTACCACAAAAAAGTGAACTGGTGGTTGTATGGAGTCCTAAGCATGGTGCAGCGGAGTCACATGCATTGCACGAGTGACTGCCAATTGTGAAAAGGTGATCAGGTATTTCACACTGACTGACTCCCACAAAACAACACCTGAAAGTTTATTTTGCCTAGGCTATTGGGTGAAAAGGTGATCAGGTATCAGGTATTTCACACTGACTGACTCCCACAAAACAACACCTGAAAGTTTATTTTGCCTAGGCTATTGGGAGAAAATATGGGTCCAACATACTCAATCACCAGTGCAAAATTGTGCCCTCACAGGTGCAATGCATGAAGAGAGCCCCGAAATCCTTATATCATTAGTAAGTGCCATTACTCCATACTAATCCCAATGATTTGCTTCCCATATGTATTCATCAAGACTGGAGCTCGATGATGTATAGCTTCATCTTCTTTCTAGATCTTTGGTACAAAGGCTCAAATTTAGGTTGAAATTCTGGGAATCAAATCATCTGCCAAAAAACTGAGAATGACCCATGAGCGAAACTCACAGTTCCCTCACCTCATTCAGTGTGGGGGACCTGCAGGCACAGCTGGCACCACCAGCAGAAACCTTTGACCTGATGTCCCATCTGCCAATTGTCGGGGAGCAGTGGTGGCTGGTACGAATCGGGGGTGGCGGGGCAGAGGGTGGTGGGGGATGGGGAAAATAAAAATAAACATACCTCCTCTCCACGTCTCTCCTCCGTCGTCTCTCCGCGTTCGGCTGGAACAGGAAGCACCCAGGCTCCCCTAAGCCAATAACAAGGCTGCAATGCAGCGTTGTGATTGGTCTGAGCAGCGTGGTTCGGTGCTCAGATGGGGACTGGAAGCCTGGGCATGTTCTCCACGTAGGCTGTAATAGAGCCTGGGTGGAGAACACGCAAAGTGTGCATGACTGTTTGGCCGGCCCAAGACGGCCGGCCAGGCATTCATGTGCACTTACACAGAGTGCCCACCACTCCTCCCGCTGCTCTGTGAGCAGAGCAGGCCCGCCCTGCCCCACAAAGCTGCCACAGCAGCAAAAAATAAAACGATAATAACATCGAGTTATTATCATTTTATTTTTCCTTTATTTACACTGTGAAAAGCAGTGGGGCGACGCTCCTCCGTCTTAGCGGAGGAGCCGCCATTGGCGGCGAGGAAACAATGGTGGTCATCCTGCCACATTCAAGACAGGGCCCGCGTCACTGGATTTCTGATTTACTGATTCTGGACTAGCTGAATTTCACATTTGAAAAATGCATTTCTGAATGTGGAAATTCTGCCATCATGGCCGATTTTTTATCACTGCAAATTTAAGATAGGTGCACATTTATGGTTGCTCCATAATGGTCTTACCAGGGCTTAATTTGTGCTGGTGTTTATAAGTGGTGCGCACCAGCACTCATTTTTGGGTACTGTGACTCACTTTTTATCATCAGACCATGGCCAAGAATAAGAAAGAAAATAGTAGAAGAGGGAGAAAGAAGGTGGATTTGCCTTGCTTAGATACAATTTGCTCGTTTCAGTTTTCTCATGTGAATACTTTTCAAAATGTATATCTGTAATGATTTCCATAAAGACTCCTGGAATTATCTGTAAATTTTGTGAAAGTCAGAAAAGCATTGCAAACATAAAAGCATTCATATAGGAACAACTTTCTGACCTTCAAACATACACTTTTTTAATTGTGCCAAACATGCTTAAATGTCCATGCAAGATAGTATTCATCCAAACATTGATAGTGAATGTGGGTAGGGCCATTTAGTGGGAGATTGGTAGTAGAATCTACTGCGGCACAGACACAGAAGGGAGGAGCTTCCATCTTCGTGGTTGAAGTCACCATAGTGTCAATATTTCTGAAGGTCTGAGATGAATAAGGAAATGTTCTATTGACTCTGACACAGCAATATACCATTTTGCTAATTTCCTGCTTTTCTGCATCCATACATTCTCTGGAAAAATGGGTGTTATTTTGTGGATGGATTTCAAAATATGCACATGTTGGTAATGCACAGAGTCACAAGGTAAACTATTTGATAAATTTGTAGGATTATGATCTTGGGGAAAGTATTCCAAGTGTTGCCTGCCGGTTTTTCTGCAAGCCACGCCATGCCACGAAGAGGGGACTCACTGTCCCAGAATTCCACCAGGAGGGGAGGAGGCGGAGTTTCGCTGCGCACGCTGAAAAGCGCAGCTGGCCTCCCGCGGTGTGGGACGAGCTCGGGCTGCGCCCAGGCAAAGCCTGGGCCAAGGGTGGGCCCGTCCGCGCCCGTCAGAGCCCGGAGGAGGCTTGGCTGGGCCACCCCTCTTGACAGGCAGAGCCGAGGACTGAGTCGGATCCAGCTTGCTTAGAGTGTTGTAGCGCAGCATTCTATCTCAGTGTGGACAACGCGCAAGTGCCCCATGTATACCAGCTCTTGGGACCTCATTATCACCATTAATCACCACTAATATACGTAGGCGGTTAAGTCAGGTGGGGGTTGATCGCACATGTTAATGCGATATATTTTATAGGGAGTCAGCAAGTCAACTTGCCTAATTCCCTGGTGACTGCAATCCTGTTGCTACCTCCCTTCAGCTGACACTAATGGGAAAACGCACTGGGGTGGCGGCAGGGGCACCGGCGTCACAAGGTACCACCATGGATGCATTCCTTGTAAGAGCAGGGGTGATCATCGACAAAGAGCTTGAGCTTGTCACGCACCGGTTGTCTCGTTCCAGAGGTAGGATCTGGTCTGGGTAGAGAGGTAGCCAGAACAGTAGGGCCAGACCCAGCACCTCCCCCGGACAAGCAGGACATCCGTCACAAGGGTGTGAGTCTCACCCCCACGGTAAGGAGTACTGGGGCAGGGAGAGCCCTTGGAACAGAGTTAGGGAAGGGAGTTAAAAGGAAAGGCCCATTGTCAGCAAGTAAGCAAAACGCCCAAGGGCAGAGGGTTTGGCGCAAGGGGTAAACAAGAACGCTATCCAAGGATGAACTGGTGGTAATGATGGAAGGCTGGCTCGAGTTACTTCTGACAAATATGGACCGTAAATTAGACCCCATCCTGCAATGCCTAGCCGTCATAGAATTGGAGCTCTTAAAGCCACGACAGGATACGTTAGTAGAGGCATGACAAATACTGAGCAGGCCAGGAGGAGGAGAGCCTGGCCCCCAAGTAGATAGCGCGAGAGCACATTATCATGGGCCCAATGGAATCAAAGGGCAGAGGACTTTCCCACCTCGGAGAGATTTGCACAGCGGAGAACTCCTTCCCTCCCGGCCGCCGATGGACTCAAACCCTTCAAACCCCTCAAAGGCTGACCCCCGTGTGTAATAGCAGATATGGAAATCCCCTGTTCCAATGCCCAGACCTGTCCCAGGCCAGTAAACATTGCATGGGGAGAGCCATCAAGGGGGGCAGGGGCTTGCCAAGAGACACGGGCTTCAATGTACATGGGGACATGCCAGACGCAGAGGTCACCGCTCTTGACCTACCCCCGGAGTCAGTTCTTGGTAATGTCCCGGTATTATCTCAAGGTGGCACTGAAGCCTTTGATCAACTAAAGAACAAAGTGTTACATTGGTTGTCTCGCAACATGATCCTGGGCTTCAGACTGGAGGACTTTATTAACATGGTACGAAGGGTCTCGTGGATCGGCAGGTCCACTAAACATATGGGAGGAGACTGCGTTGTTATTAATTTCAATAGGCCACATATGGTAGATAGGGTCTTGCACGCAGTCGCCCAGAACAACTCCCGCGGTCCCGCCTCAACCATAGTAGCCCTCCCCTTGGGCTACTTCTATAACACTGCTATTAGAGGAAGACCACCTGGGGAAGGGAATGACTGGCCCTATCTGGCTCCTATCCTGTGCCAGCAGCCTTATAGTCAGCCGACGACTCAAGATATCCCCCTCACTAATCAATTCGCTCCCCTGGTCACCCTGGACACCTGTGATTGACTCATTGACAAGGTCTCGGTTCAGTCATCTTCCTCACTCAACACGGTGACTTTGCCAGGTCCTATTAGGAACAGAGATGGAAAGGCTTGTAAACTCTTGTCGTGGAATATTGCTGGGTTAACAAGCAAGCTTAGTGATCCTATGTAGTGTGCTTTTATTAAAGGTTTTGTGGTAATATGTCTCCAGGAGACGTGGGTCCATACTAAAAGCACCTTTCTTGAGGGCTATAAGACTTTTTTGTGCCCGCCACTCACTCTAGGGCGGGAAGACACAAGGGTGGTCTGATCATTCTTGTCTCCCTGGCCGTCAATTGTCGTATGAAGGTGCTGCCAACGAACAATCCCTGTCTGCAGGCTTTGTTATTTTCACAGGGGTCTGATAAATTCTTGTTGGTGAATTTTTATAATGCCTTTGTTACCCCAGATGCCTGTACCATCAACAGGCTAGATTTGTTTTTAAACAACATGACGTCAAAGTTTAATTATAACGGGTTTTTTATGATTGCTGGGGATTTTAACCTTCACTTATGCGGGGACCCCTCCGTGTTAAATTCGTCCAATCCAGGATGCCCATGGTGGGCGGGAATGCATGTCGAACATACCGAGCAGGGAGAATCACTCAACACTCTTGTGGAAGAATTTGACTTGACTATGGCAATGTGTCGAGCAGATCGGTCAAGGAGGCCTCCTGTTCCAACCTTCTCAGGGAGGGGGTGTGTATCCTATATTGATTTTATTTATGTGTCTAATCCTTTTTTCCCCTTCGTGAAGGAGTTTTCAATTCAGGAGAGTATTTATAGTGATCATAACCCCCTTTGTGCTACAGTTAGCTGGCTCCAGCGAGGGGATCACAGGAAGAATTGTGTAATGGGGCCCATTAAGGCTACAGATCAGGGCAGAAGGCTAAGGTGGGCCCAGATCACCCCGGAACTTTTCTACGAGTCCCTCGTTGCAAGGTACAAAGGGGAACTGGATACTTGCGCAAAAGGGCAGGAAGCACCAGGGATTAACCTTGACGCATTCGAGTTTATCTCTTGTGCTATTGGGGATCTCTTAAAGGCACCAGTCAGGGGCCGGAAAGAGCTTGGCCCGAGATGGTTCGATCATACATGTTCAAGAGCAGCAAGGGAACTGAGGGCAGCGTTATGTACTAAACCTAGGGACCCAGCTTCAGTGAAAGCCTATCGAAGACAATATAAGTTAGTACTAGCAAGCCGCAAGGCCGCATTGAGGGATGAGGCTTAGACAAAGCTCACTGATGCCAGCACCCTAAACAATAGTGAAATGTTATGGAGCATAGTTAACAGCCCATTTTTGGTAGGAGATGCTGGCCAGCCTCTTGATGCACATATAACGGAGGGGGAATGGGTAGTTTATTTTCAGGAAATGTTTGCTAGTCAAATAGAAACTAGCTTACTGGACGGCCGGAGGGTAGAAAAGTCGGCTCT
Organism: Calotriton arnoldi; assembly: GCA_963921515.1. Taxonomy (NCBI): domain Eukaryota; kingdom Metazoa; phylum Chordata; class Amphibia; order Caudata; family Salamandridae; genus Calotriton; species Calotriton arnoldi. The sequence goes on from CAWUFW010001341.1 coordinate 2,374,436, forward strand.
TGTTATCCATGCTGACGAGGTCGGAAAAGGTATCAAGGGACTGTCCAGAAATAAGGCCCCTGGTCCTGATGGCATACCCCCTGACCTCTTTTTATCTAACCCCCAGTTTTGGGTGCCAGTCCTTACTTCCATCATTAATGCAGCTATTAGAGAAGTTCCACCCACCTCCTGGGCCACATCTATCATCGTACCAATCTTTAAGAAAGGCAACAGGGATAGTACCTTTTGTTATAGGCCCATATCACTGTTGGATTCCTCGGTAAAGGTGGTGGGCCATATTTTATAGGATAGGCTAACCACATGGGCTGATGAAAACAACATACTATTAAATATTCAATTTTGCTTTCGTCCGGGGAGGTCAACAGTGGATCAATGCCTCAATCTGTACTTGATCTTAAATAAATACACGGTCACGCGACAAGGTATGATTTACTTGGCCTTTATGGACCTGTCGTGGGCCTTTGATAGGGTGAACAGAAGCAAATTATGGGAGACACTTAGGTGTATGGGAGTAGATAACAACATCGTCCTCTTTTTACAGGAGCTCCACAGTGCCACCAAAGCGGTGGTTCGCTATACCAATGAGGACAAAGTGACCAGTCAGTTTCTAATCCAGAGAGAGGTACGCCAGGGATGTATATTGGCTCATTTTTGTTTAATTTATATATTAATAATTTAGAGAAGGATCTGTTATCTACCCATGCGGATGTAACCCAGGTGGGCCGGCGGGGCCTGCCTGTACTACTGTATGCCGATGACGCAGTTCTCATGGCTCGGAATGCTAGGGCGTTGCAATCTTTACTAAACTCCTTCGTGTCCTTTAGGGAAGACCGGGACATGTTAGTAAATAACTCCAAGTTATACGTGATGCAGATAGGCCAGAGGCCAACAAAATCCTTTAATTTTAAGGTAGGGACCATTCCTGTTCCTAAGACCAGTGTCTTCTCCTACTTAGGTGTTATGTTGGATGCCAATTTAAACTGGAGCCATCTAAAAAAAAAGTAAACAGTGGGCCCTCCTTCATGCCAAAGCAGCCATTTTTAATTTTGCCGCCCGTCTGGGCAATAAACACATAGGCGCCCTTCTGCAGATTTATAAATCTAGATGGGTCTCTCAGGCAGTGTATGGTAGTGAGATCTGGGGCTATGCCCCGCATGGGGATCTCCAAATAGTGGAAAACAGGTTTTTGAGACGCTTATTATGTGTCCCGCAGGATACTGCTACTTATATTGTTCATAGCGAATTGGGTGTACCCTATCTGACAGACTTGTTGTCTTTTCGTCCTTTATATTATTGATTCAAATCTGGTCAAGCAACGGGGCTACCCTTAACAAAGAGATATTAAGGGACTGCCTAGGACTTGACGGTGCTCACCATATTCCTTGGTTTAACTATATACGAGAAGGATTAAGGAAACTAGGTTTTGAAAACGGTCCCTTCTACAGAACCTTATCTTCTAGGGATTCCCAGTTCAAATTTCCGCTTCTTATTGAATAGATTTCGACTGGACTTATTTTATCTTCTCCTTGCACATTGAAGAGGGAGTAAGAAAGGAGAGACTTTGCTGCCCTGCGTCTGCGACGGTACGTCTCCACAGGACATGCTTCATTTTTTAATGTTTTGCAGTAACTATGAGGTGCCTAGGAAAACCTTCTTATTCCCTATTTTAAAACAAGCCAATTTTAATCAAGTACGACCTGCTCTTACCTTTTTATTAATGCGTTCAGGGAGCACAGTATGGTATGTTCTTAGCTTTTTAAAGGGTGCATTAAGGCTTAGAGCAACCTGCAACTAACTTGAGGGGGTGAGGGAAAAATGGGATTTGGAGCGATTTGTACTCTTTTAAACTTTTTAACCAATCCAAATTGTAGTTTTTGTGAGTGTTGTGATGTATTTCTGACTTTTATGGTTTTCCTTCACAAAACCGAATAAAGTTTTTTTGATCGATTGATTGATTGATCTGTTCCAAAACCATTCCAAGACATATCCTGCAGGATGTTTTGAATTTTTGCCAGTTCCCTGGGTGGCCTGCAGCATGACTTTGGACGACTCTGCCTGGCACTAGTCATCCGTAAGTATAGAAAATATGAAGCCCTGTAGAGGCTTGTAATCATGCACATGACGTGGATGTATGGGCAGCCTTGATTGGCCTGGTGTTCCTTACCTGCAATAAGCATTATATTTATGTAAATAATAATGATACGCTGTGAATTTGCATGCATGAAAGGCGTTTAGGTTGAGCATCTCAGTAATTCTCCAACATGACATTTACATTTGTTTCCCAGGTGCATTTCGCAAGGGGTGGATCCTGGAATTTGCTCAAACTTTGATGCTGTGTCTTTTTTTTTTGTTTTCTTGCTCCTTCAAAGGTTGATCTTTGCAAATTTCCACCCACACATTGTCATCTCAGGGGAGCCTGGGAAGATATGTCATGAGAAGGCCTCCAAAGCAGCGCTGTGTCATTTGGCAGGCGCTGGATGTAGTTGCCTTGCCCTCTGGCTCTCATGTCCTTACAGCTCTGTCTATGGTTGGAAGTGCTTGGGAGGCTTCCCAAAGACACATCCTAAGGGCAAACACAGAGGAACGTTTCGCTTTGTTGTCAAATTATTCAGAGATAATTGCAGACTGGAAATCAGAGCAGTGGAAATAGATCCAATTTACAGGAGAAGTTGTGTGGGCTGGTTTGTTAAGTTCAGAGCAGGCCTGGGTGTGGTGTTTTTATACAAATGTTGTCAGTTTTATTTATAATTTAGCAAATGCTGAAAAGTTGTTTTCTCTTTGTATCCCTTGGGTTGGCGGGGGCTGAAATTCTCATGGTGCCGCCAAGACGCCAACTCTATGTTACTGCCAGTGCTTTGGGTGAGGGCAGAGGAAAATTCAAGGGCAATCGATGGTTCTTCCAAAGCTGCAGCACATATTTGGCCAATCAGCAGGAATTAATTGCAGAACAGAAACATGGCGAAACCACAGACATAGACACATGGGTTTGCCCTGTGATGTATAACAGGAACAACTTCTATTTGAAGAACGCAATTGGGCCACAACTTCAGGATATGGTATGCCCTAATGCGGAGTAAGAGGACAACTGTGCATATCCACTATTTCAGGAGGCCATTGCAACACAGAAAGCCAGGAAATTGCCAGACTTGTTATCTAGTGGTGGAAAATGATAAAAACCAAGCATTCCAACACTGCACACCGAGACCAGAGATAGCATCCAAACACAGTTTAGGCGTCAATCCATTGCTTCAAACTGATCCCAAACTCTACATGTACTCCAGATACACTATGGAGAGTACCCTGCAAATGTTTTCTCTAGTCCCAAAGGTTTTTGCACTGTCTTGAAACATTCCCAGCCCCCAATACACACAGAACTCTGTTGCTTCCTACCTTACAATAGAACCTATGTTCTAATGCTTTTATACATGCATGCATATGTACTTTGGTATATTTATTGTGAAACAGCTTTGCTATAGTCTTGGAACAGAATTGCTATTTAGATTCAAGGGAGTATCATCATAATTTATGAAGGTCTTTGGTAACAGGAGATAGAGACCGACCCAATGAGAGAGATCACTGGAAAAGATTTTGGCTAAGTAGGTGGTTACCAGTCTTGGTTTACGCATTGTTTAGTTAGATAGTGCTCCAGCTCATCCACTGCTCTGTATATCATATGTAATTTGATGTGTTGGCTTGGGTGGTCTTGGCTTTCAAGTTCTCCACCTATGCACAATCAAATTTATATATTGTCTGCATACTTCTTGTACTGACAGTTTAGCATTATTTGATTTTGCCAAGGACGCGGAGACATGTGCTTTGTTAATAGTAACAGGGACTGGGAGACTTGGAGGACCGCACAAGTTACCATGTCATCTGTCGCAAGCCTGCTAACGGTATGTATATTGGACTCTATTTGCGAGGAATGAATCAATGGCGGTGTGTATTAGAGACTGTTACATATTTTGCTATCTTAGAAACAGGGAAAAGATAGATAAAAGATTACATATACTAGGATCACTGATACAAAATCAAAACACATAATATTGAAACATAAAAATATCAGAAAATAAACGTTAACATAAATATTGTCTTCCTATCCTTAACTAATAAATCCTCAAATATCGAGAACACAAATATCGCTGTTAACATTTTTAGATTTTTACTTATCTCAAAAACACAAATATCAGAAACAAAAATATTGTTACCTTGAAATCGACATATAATATGTCAAAAATATTGCCATACACAATATCGACTACAATAATAGCGACAAAATAATTACATTATCATTAATAAACATACACAAAAACTACTTTTTATGTTAAACAAATAATTACAATAAAAATGGAACTATATATATATATATATATATATATATATATATATATGTTTGAATACAAAATATTATATTGCATCACAAAAATAGTTATAATTAAGCCAACTAAAATATATAACTAAATATATAACAATGTAAGGAAAAAAAGTTTAAATAAATAACAAACATTTATACAACAATCTAAATATTTCTCTCTCTATGTATAAATATGTGTATATATATATATATATTCACTGAAAAAACCATAGGTTTTAGGGACAGTTATAGTTAGTTGGACATTTCACTCGTACAAAACCATAGAAATTCCCCGTTATAGTTAGTTCAGCTAACTATAACTCGCGCCTCCGCAATGCACTGCTGATGACGTCACATATTACATCACTTATGACATGGTCAGTGACATCACTGATGACATCACTGATGACATCTCAAATGACATCACTGATGACATCATCTAGTGACTGTGTTTCTGTAAAGTTTAAATATTTTTAATATATAGCGAAAGGTGTATTGAAGAATGAGTGGGTGTATAAGTGTGTGGATGAAGGATTTAGTAGGTGCGTGACTGACTCTATAAGTGAGTGATTAAACGTATCTTACTGAATGCAAGGGTTAGTGACTAAACTGGGTGAATGTCTGTAACCGTCTGTCTGTTGCTGTGTAAGTGGCTGCATGGGTTTGTGAATAGCTACATGCGTGTCTATATGAGTTATTTTTGGTTGTCTGAGTATCTGTATGGGTGCCTGAGTGTTTGTGTGGGTGGGGTGTGTGCGACTCTGTGCATAGATGTGTGAGTGGGTGATTCACTGGGTGGATGGTTTCAAGAGTGCATCTGTGATAGGCTGTATGGGTGGGTAAGTGTGTGTAAGAGTGTGTTAGTGAGTGAATGTATGTCCCAGTGGTACATGTGTGAGTAACTACTTATGTGAAAGGCAGTATATATGTGTGTTGGAGTACATAAATAGCTATAAGCGAGAGTGTGTGATTGTGAGAGTGACTGTATGGATGAGTGTGTGCTTGTATCAGTGATTGTATAAGAGCGTAAGAATGTGCTAGTATTTGTATGAGTAAGTGAGCTGGTGTGTGTATAACTGTATAGGTGAGTAAATGGCAGTGTGATTAATTATTTGCATGACTGACTAGGTGTATGAGTACCTCTATGGATGAGTGGCGGTGTTTGAGTGTCTATATAGGAGTATGAGTGCATATGATAGTCCTGTACTGAGTGACCGTACGTATGAGTGACTGTACGGGTGAGTGAGTGGATGTGTGTGTGTAGACCTAAGAATCAGTGAGTGGGTATGTAGTTATTGGTGTTGGAGCGTCTATGGTTTTGCGAATCGCAGTGTGTAATTTAGAGTGGGTGTATCAAAGGTTATATTAGGGTGTGAGGAGGTGCATCAGATTATCACGTGGATGATGTCATCAGTGATGTCATCAGTGATGTCATTTGAGATGTCATCAGTGATGTCATCAGTGATGTCACTGACCATGTCATGAGTGATGTAATATGTGACGTCATCAGCAGTGCATTGCGGGCGCGAGTTATAGTTAGCTGAACTAACTATAACGGGGGAATTTCTATGGTTTTGTACGAGTGAAATGTCCAACTAACTATAACTGTCCCTAAAACCTATGGTGTTTTCAGTGAATTTCAAAGGTTTTTTAAATGCTAATTTCTAACTATAACATGTCTGAAACCTATGGTTTTTTCAGTGAATTTCAAAGGTTTTTTAAATGCTAATTTCTAACTATAACGTGCCTGAAACCTATGGTTTTTTCAGTGAATTTCAAAGGTTTTTAAATGCTAATTTCTAACTATAACGCCCCTAAAACCTATGGTTTTTTCAGTGAATTTCAAAGGTTTTGTAAATGACAATTTTTAAATGTATTAATTGTTATATTTATTTTTTTGATACTGATTTACTACATTTTTTTAAACTATTTATTTTTACATATTTTATTTTTAAATTACATTGTAATTACATTATACATTACATTACAAAATATACTTTCTCAGAATGAATTACTTTAGTTTAAATACTTTGCAAATAGGCAATAGACTTTTAAGTACAGTAGTTACAGTTGTTGCAATGGGCAACACAATTTCAAACACAATGCAACATTGAGCTCAATGTGAATTTCTAGTTAAATGCAATTAGTTACTTTATGGATTACTTTTCTAACCACAGGACTGGATCCTAGATTCAGTCCTGGGACATCTCCTGTAAACAGTTGAGTAAAAGCGTTTTGGTTACAGTAGTGATTTTTAAGGAATATTATTGTATTTTAAAAGTTGACACTTGGAAACTTTTTCACATAGAATCACAAATGTTATCCTATGGGAGGAAATTCACTTAGCAGGTAAGTAGTGTTATCGTTACTTTTTCTTACTCAGTGTTGGATCCTGGATCCAGCACTGGTGCATCTCCTGTAAACAGTTGAAAGAATGCGTTTAAGTCATACAGGCGATTTTTAAGGAATATTTGTAATTTGTGAAAATCGACACTTTGAAACTTTTCTGCTGAAAACCAGACAATGGATTCCTACGGAAGGAAATATAAGTTACTGGTAAGTACGGTTAGAATTACTTTTCAGGGTCAGTGCTGGGCTAAAAGATGCAGCACTGGGTTCTCTCCTGATAACAGGTGAGTAAATCGGAATTCGTAGTTCGGTTGATTTTAGAGGAATATTAGAAAGTTCCAAAACTCCACACTTAGAAGAATTTCCAAGTGAAACCAGTCAATGTTAGCCTATGGAAGGAAATTCAAGTTGCTGGTAAGTACGGTTAAAATTACTTTTCAGGATCAGTACTGGGCTGAAAGATGCAGCACTGAGGTCTCTCCTGATAACAGGTGAGTAAATCGGAATCCGTATTTCGGCTGATTTTAGAGGAATATTATAAAGTTCCAAATCTGCACACTTAGAAGAATTTCCAAGTGAAACCAGTCAATGTTAGCCTATGGAAGGAAATTCAAGTTACTGGTAAGTACGGTTAGAATTACTTTTCAGGACCAGTACTGGGCTGAAAGATGCAGCACTGAGGTCTCTCCTGATAACAGGTGAGTAAATCGGAATTCGTATTTCGGCTGATTTTAGAGGAATATTTGCACAATGGTAAAGGGAGGGGGCGGGGCCTGAGGTGACATCTGTGCAAACGCGCCCCGTGGAGCGTTTTAAGTTGGGGGATTAAGTCCCCTTGAATCATGAGGGTCCCTGGGGCCAACTAGCCCACCAGGAACCTCCAGTATGCGCCAGGGGCTGCGTTGCAGAGACGTGTACAGAGGCCACACCCCTTTACACCTCTCTGCAACGCAACTCTGTGGCGCTTTCTGGACGTACCTGTTGGGCTAGTTGGCCCCCAGGGACCCTCAGGATTGAAGGGGATTTAATTCCCCATCTTAAAACACGCCACGGGGCCTGTTTGCACACATGTCACCTGAAGCCCCGCCCCTCCCTTCACCACTGTGCAAACGCACCCCGTGGCGCGTTTTAAGTTGGGGGATTAAGTCTCCTTGAATCCTGAGGGTCCCTGGAGTCCAACTAGCCCACCATGTACTTCCAAAAAGCGCCACAGAGCTGCGTTGCAGAGAGGTGTAAAAGGGGCGTGGCCTCTGTACACCTCTCTGCAACGCAGCCCCTGGCGCATACTGGAGGTTCCTGGTGGGCTAGTTTGCCCCCAGGGACCCCCAGTATTCAAGGGGAATTACTTCCCTTCTCAAAACGCGCCAGGGGGCGCGTTTGCAGACTGCTGCAGGGAGGGGCGGGGCCTCCGGCACAATGCCGGTCTTTTTTTTTTTTGATTGGGAGGGGGCTGCGTGGCCCCCTTCCCTCAGCCACTTTTTGCCCCGGGGACCCCATCCCCCGGGGCCTGAGGAGTTTTTTTTTTTTAAATAAAATTTAAAGGAAGGGGCCGCGTGGCCCCCTTCCCTGGGCCTGTATTGGCCCCGGGGACCCCATCCCCGGGGCAAGCCCTCTTTTTTTAATTAAAAATTTGGAGGGGGCTGCGTGGCCCCCTCCTCAGGCCATTTAAGGCCCCGGGTACCCCATCCCCGGGGCCGGACTTTAAATATTTTTTTTTTTTTTTTTAGGGGAAGGGGGCTGCGTGGCCCCCTCCTGGCCACTTATGGCCCCGGGGACCCTATCCCCGGGGCCTGGCCTCTCGTTGGGGACTGTGGGGGTCCCCAAACCCCCACAGTCCCGCCAGCTTCCCGTGTCCTACGGGAGCCGGCATTGCTTTTCCACATGGGGAGCAGCTAACATGCTGCTCCCCATGTGGAAAGCAATTTGCTTTGGATATTGGAAGCGAGAGCAGGTTTCCTGCTCTGCCTCAATATCCAAAGCAAGTTTGCAATGACAGGACGGGAGCCGCGAGGCTCCCGTCCTGTCATTGCAAACAGCAGTGTCCCGGGGTAGGCACCCCGGGACACTGCAGGAGCTGGCCCTGGGGGTGGCGGTCCCCAGGGCCACCACAGGCTCCAAGAGGGGGCCGCGCGGCCCCCTCTCCACATCTAGAAAGCCCCGGGGAGGTGGTGGTCCCCGGGGCTTCGAGGGTCCAAAACGGACCCCCATTTTAAATTTATTAGTGCCCGGGGAGGTGGCGGTCCCGGGGCGTGTGGGGGCCTGGAGCCCCCACACAGGTTAAAACATTTTAAAAAAGAAGCCCCGGGAGGTGGCGGTCCTTAGGGCAGCGGGAGGGCAAAGAGCCCTCCCGCACCATTATTTTTTTAAGCCCCGGGGGTGACGGTCGCCGGGCTTTGGGGGCCTTAGAGGCCCCCACATATTAAAAAGAAACCCCTGCATGCCCCCGGGACTTGGCCCACCCGGGGCCAATTAGCAACGAAGCGCGGGAGACCGCGCTTCGTTTTTTTTCTCGACGAGATCCGCGCACCCTGAGCGCATCCCGCCGATTTTTAAAAAAAAAATGCTTTTTCTGCCCAGGGGTCCTTGTGGGACCCCCTGAGCAGACCTAGGGGTCAGGGTGTTTCTACCCTGCCCCCTTTGTGCGTTTTGCGCACTTGTTTCTTCTGGGTTTTTTTCTAATCGGCAGGATCCGCGCACCCTGAGCGCATCCTGCCGATTTAAAAAAAAATGCTTTTTCTGCCCAGGGGGTCGTTGTGGGACCCCCTGAGCTGACCTAGGGGGTCAGGGTGTTTCTACCCTGCCCCCTTTTTGCGCTTTGCGCACTTGTTTCTGTCCCTCGGTTCTACCGAGGGACAAAATGGCTGCCAACACTTCCTGATTTGGAGTGTTGACAGCCACTTGAAAGCCAATTAACATGCAGCTCGTGATCGGGACGGTGCGCGCAGGGTGCGCTCAGGGTGCGCGAATCCGACGCGGCCATAGATATATATTTGATTTTCATTTTGATTTTCACAAGAACTACTGAACGGATTTACACCATTTAACAAAAAGGGTTCTTTCTGAACCAAGAACTACCTCTTTGCCAAATTTGGTGTAATTCCGTTCAGCAGTTCGGGCTGTAGCCGTGTCTAAAGCTTCCTATGGGAAAATGAATGGGGAAAACACGTTTTGGGACCCCCCTTTTTTCTCGGCCCCCGCTTGACGAATCACCCTGAGACTTTCAGGGTAGGAGCGGACCGGATCGGGCCATAAAGTTTGAAAATTTCGCGAAGATTCGTCAACCGACGCAAGAGTTATTTCAAATAGAATGTCACGGATTTCCTATGGAAAATAGGTCCTAACTATAACTATCTACTGGCGACCGCCAGTAGATAATATATATATATATATTCACTGAAAAAACCATAGGTTTTAGGGACAGTTATAGTTAGTTGGACATTTCACTCGTACAAAACCATAGAAATTCCCCCGTTATAGTTAGTTCAGCTAACTATAACTCGCGCCCGCAATGCACTGCTGATGACGTCACATATTACATCACTCATGACATGGTCAGTGACATCACTGATGACATCTCAAATGACATCACTGATGACATCATCCAGTGACTGTGTGTTTCTGTAAAGTTTAAATATGTTTAATATATATAGGGAAAGGCGTATTGAAGAATGAGTGGGTGTATAAGTGTCTGAATGGATGATTTAGTACGTGAGTGACTGACTCTACAAGTGAGTGATTAAATGTATCTTACTGAATGCATGGGTTAGTGACTAAACTGTGTGAATGTCTGTATCCGTCTGTCTGTTGGTTTGTAAGCGGCTGCATGGCTTTCTGAATAGCTACATGAGTGTCTACATGGGTTATTGATTGATTGTCTGAGTATCTGTATGGGTGCCTGAGTGTTTGTGTGGGTGGGGTGTGTGTGACTCTGTGCATAGATGTGTGAGTTGGTGATTCACTGGGTGCATGGTTTCAAGAGTGCATCTGTGATGGACTGTATGGGTGGGTGAGTGTGTGTATGGGTATGTTAGTGATTGAATGTATATCTCAGTGGTACATGTGTGAGTAACTACATATGTGAAAGGCAGTATATATGTGTGTTGGAGTTTATAAATGGCTATAAGTGAGAGTGTGTGATTGTGAGAGTGGCTGTATGGATGAGTGTGTACTTGTATCAGTGATTGTATAAGAGTGTAAGAATGTGCTAGTATTTGTATGAGTAAGTGAGCTGGTGTGTGTATAACTGTATAGGTGAGTAAATGGGTGTGTGATTAAGTTTTTTGCATGACTGACTAGGTGTGTGAGTACCTCTATGGATGAGTGGCGGTGTGTGAGTGTTTATATAGGTGTATGAGTGCATATGATAGTCCTGTACTGAGTGACTAAGTATGAGTGACTGTACGGGTGAGTGAGTGGATGTGTGTGTAGACCTAAGAATCAGTGAGTGGGTATGTAGTTTTTGGTGTTGGAGTGTCTATGGTTTTGAGAATGGCAGTCTGTAATTTAGAGTGGGTGTATCAAAAGTTATATTAGGGTGTGAGAAGATGCATGAAATTATCACATGGATGATGTCATCAGTGATGTCATTTGAGATGTCATCAGTGATGTCACTGACCATGTCATGAGTGATGTAATATGTGACGTCATCAGCAGTGCATTGCGGGGCGCGAGTTATAGTTAGCTGAACTAACTATAACGGGGAATTTCTATGGTTTTGTACGAGTGAAATGTCCAACTAACTATAACTGTCCCTAAAACCTATGGTTTTTTCAGTGAATTTCAAAGGTTTTTTAAATGCTAATTTCTAACTATAACGTGTCTGAAACCTATGGTTTTTTCAGTGAATTTCAAAGGTTTTTAAATGCTAATTTCTAACTATAACGTGCCTGAAACCTATGATTTTTTAAGTGAATTTCAAAGGTTTTTTAAATGCTAGTTTCTAACTATGCCTACAGAGGTAGGACATGTGAAGAAAGAAGAAAAAACGCACAGAAAGAAGCAAAAGATGTGCAGAAAGAACCAACAGAGGAGCAGAAAGAGGCCTTGTTGCAAAATCATCCTGTGCCCACAACTTTTTCAGACGGGTACTGGTGGTAACTGACTCTGACTAACCAGAGCCAGTGCTATGCTAAAAGACACTTAGAATACAGTGAAAACACCTACATACACTAGGGAACACTATGTGTTGGGGTACCCCTGTGATTAGCATGACCTCCTCTGCAAGGCCCTCGTACATAATAGGGCAGGGGGATTAAAACTACCTCTTAAAACGCGCTACAGGGCGCGTTTGCACAGTGGTGAAGGGAGGGGGCCTGAGATTAAGAGTGCAAACGCACCCCGTGGCGCGTTTTAAGTTGCGGGATTAAGTCCCCTTGAATTCTGAGGGTCCCTGGGGCCCAACTAGCCCCCCAGGTACCTACAGTTAGGACCACAGAGCTGAGTTGCAGAAAGGCGTTCCGAGGCCACGCACCTTTTTTCACCTCTCTGCAACGCAACTCTGTTGTGCTTACTGAAGGTACCTGGTGGGCTAGTTGGCCCGCAGGGTCCCTCAGGATTCAAAGGGAATTAATTCCCCAACTTAAAATGCACCACAGGGCGTGTTTGCGCACATGTCACCTGAGGCCCCGCCCCCTCCCTTCACCACTGTGCAAACGCGCCCCGTGGTGCGTTTTAAGTTGGGGGATTAGGTCACCTTGAATCCTGAGGGTCCCTGGGGCCCAACTAGCCCACTAGGTACTTCCAGTAAGCACCACAGGCCTGCGTTGCAACGCCTGTAACAAATTGTGCAGATGTGTTTAGGTAGTGAAGAGGGTCGTGCTGGGGGTAGTGTTTTAGGGTTTAGGGTAGTGCAGTGGTGTTTGTGTAGTGTAGGGGGTCATGCTGGGGGTAGATTTAGGGTTTAGGGTAGTGCAGTGGTGTTTGGGTAGTGTAGGGAGTCGTGCTGGGGGAGTGTTTTAGGGTTTAGGGTAGTGCAGTGGTCTTTGGGTAGTGTAGGGGTCGTGCTGGGGTAGTGTTTTAGGGTTTAGAGTAGTGCAGTGGTGTTTGGGTAGTGTAGGGGGTCGTGCTGGGGGTAGTGATTTAGGGTAGTGCAGTGGTGTTTGGGTAGTGTAGGGGTACTGCTGGGGGTAGTGTTTTAGGGTTTAGGTTAGTGCAGTGGTGTTTGGGTAGTGTAGGGGTACTGCTGGGGGTAGTGTTTTAGGGTTTAGGGTAGTGCAGTGGTGTTTGTGTAGTGTAGGGGGTAGTGTTTTAGGGTTTAGGGTAGTGAAGTGGTGTTTGTGTAGTGTAGGAGGTCGTGTTTTAGGGTTTAGGGTAGTGCAGTGGTCTTTGGGTAGTGTAGGGAGTCATGCGGGGGTAGTGTTTTAGGGTTTAGGGTAGTGTAGGGGGTCATGCGGGGGTAGTGTTTTAGGGTTTAGGGTAGTGCAGTGGTGTTTGGGTAGTGTAGGGGGTCGTGCTGGGGGAGTGTTTTAGGGTTTAGGGCAGTGCAGTGGTGTTCGGGTAGTGTAGGGGGTCGTGCTGGGGGAGTGTTTTAGGGTTTAGGGCAGTGCAGTGGTGTTCGGGTAGTGTAGGGGGTCGTGCTGGGGGAGTGTTTGAGGGTTTAGGGCAGTGCAGTCGTGTTCGGGTAGTGTAGGGGTTGTGCTGGGGGTAGTATTTTAGGGTTTAGGGTAGTGCAGTGGTGTTCGGGTAGTGTAGGGGGTCGTGCTGGGGGTAGTGTTCTAGGGTTTAGGGTAGTACAGTGGTGTTTGGGCAGTGTAGGGGGTAATGCTGGGGGTGGAGTTTTAGGGTTTAGGGCAGTGCAGTGGTGTTCGGGCAGTGTAGGGGGTCGTGCTGGGGGTGGTGTTTCAGGGTTTAGGGCAGTGCAGTGGTGTTCGGGCAGTGTAGGGGGTGGTGTTTCAGGGTTTAGGGCACGGCAGTGGTGTTCGGGCAGTGTAGGGGGTCGTGCAGGGGTGGTGTTTCAGGGTTTAGGGCAGTGGTGTTCGGGCAGTGTAGGGGGTTGTGCTGGGGGTGGTGTTTCAGGGATTGGGGCAGTGCAGTGGTGTTCGAGCAGTAAAGGGGTCGTGCTGGGGGTGGTGTTTCAGGGTTTAGGGCAGTGCAGTGGTGTTCGGGCAGTGTAGGGGTCGTGCTGGGGGTGGTGTTTCAGGGTTTAGGGCAGTGCAGTGGTGTTCGGGCAGTGTAGGGGGTCGTGCAGGGGGTGGTGTTTCAGGGTTTAGGGCAGTGCAGTGGTGTTCGGGCAGTGTAGGGGTCGTGCTGGGGCTGGTGTTTCAGGGTTTAGGGCAGTGCAGTGGTGTTCGGGCAGTGTAGGGGGCGGTGCAGGGGTGGTGTTTCAGGGTTTAGGGCAGTGCAGTAGGTGTTCGGGCAGTGTAGGGGGTGCTGCAGGGGGTGGTGTTTCAGGGTTTAGGGCAGTGCAGTGGTGTTCGGGCAGTGTAGGGTGTCATGCAGGGGGTGGTGTTTCAGGGTTTAGAGCAGTGCAGTGGTGTTCGGGCAGTGTAGGGGGTCGTGCTGGGGCTGGTGTTTCAGGGTTTAGGGCAGTACGGTGGTGTTCGGGCAGTGTAGGGGTCGTGCTGGGGCTGGTGTTTCAGGGTTTAGGGCAGTGCAGTGGTGTTCGGGCAGTGTAGGGGGTTGTGCTGTGGCTGGTGTTTCAGGGTTTAGGGCAGTGCAGTGGTGTTCGGGCAGTGTAGGTGGTCGTGCTGGGGCTGGTGTTTCAGGGTTTAGGGCAGTGCAGTGGTGTTCGGGCAGTGTAGGGGGTCATGCTGGGGCTGGTGTTTCAGGGTTTAGGGCAGTGCAGTGGTGTTCGGGCAGTGTAGGGGTCTTGCTGGGGCTGGTGTTTCAGAGTCTAGGGCAGTGCAGTGGTGTTCGGGCAGTGTAGGGGGTCTTGCTGGGGCTGGTGTTTCAGGGTTTAGGGCAGTGCAGTGGTGTTCGGGCAGTGTAGGGGGTCGTGCTGGGGGTGGTGTTTCAGGGTTTAGGGCAGTGCAGTGGTGTTTGGGCAGTGTAGGGGGTCATGCTGGGGCTAGTGTTTCAGGATTTAGGGCAGAGCAATGGTGTTCAGGCAGTGTAGGGGTTTTGCTGGAGGTGGTGTTTCAGGGTTTAGGGCAGTGCAGTGGTGTTCGTGCAGTGTAGGGGGTGGTGTTTCAGGGTTTAGGGCAGTGGTGTTCAGGCAGTGTAGGGGGTCTTGCTGGGGTTGATGTTTCAGGGTTTAGGGCAGTGCAGTGGTGTTCGGGCAGTGTAGGGGGTCGTGCTGGGGGTGGTGTTTCAGGGTTTAGGGCAGTGCAGTGGTGTTCCGGCAGTGTGGGAGGTCGTGCAGGGGGTGGTGTTTCAGGGTTTAGGGCAGTGCAGTGGTGTTCGGGCAGTGTAGGGGGTCGTGCTGGGGGTGGTGTTTCAGGGTTTAGGGCAGTGCAGTGGTGTTCAGACAGTGTAGGGTGTCGTGCTGAGACGTGGTGTTTCAGGGTTTAGGGCAGTGCAGTGGTGTTCGGGCAGTGCAGGGGGTGGTGTTTCAGGGTTTAGGGCAGTGCAGTGGTGTTTGGGCAGTGTAGGGGGTCGAGCAGGGGGTGGTGTTTCAGGGTTTAGGGCAGTGCAGTGGTGTTCGGCCAATGTAGGTGGTCTTGCTGGGGGTGGTGTTTCAGGCTTTAGTGCAGTGGTGTTCGGGCAGTGTAGGGGGTCTTGCTGGGGGTGGTGTTTCAGGGTTTAGGGCAGTGCAGTGGTGTTCGGGCAGTGTAGGTGGTCGTGCTGGGGCTGGTGTTTCAGGGTTTAGGGCAGTGCAGTGGTGTTCGGGCAGTGTAGGGGTTCATGCTGGGGGTGGTGTTTCAGGGTTTAGGGCAGTGCAGTGGTGTACGGGCAGTGTAGGGGGTCTTGCTGGGGGTGGTGTTTCAGGGTTTAGGGCAGTGGTGTTCGGGCAGTGTAGGGAGTCTTGCTGGGGGTAGTGTTTCGGGGTTTAGGGCAGTGCAGTGGTGTTCGTGCAGTGTAGGGGGTCGTGCTGGGGGTGGTGTTTCAGGGTTTAGGGCAGTGCAGTAGTGTTCGGGCAGTGTAGGGGATCGTGCAGGGGGTGGTGTTTCAGGGTTTAGGGCAGTGCAGTGGTGTTCGGGCAGTGTAGGGGGTCGTGCTGGGGGTGGTGTTTCAGGGTTTAGGGCAGTGCAGTGGTGTTCGGGCAGTGTAGGGGTCGTGCAGGGGGTGGTGTTTCAGGGTTTAGGGCAGTGCAGTGGTGTTCGGGCAGTGTAGGGGTCATGCTGGGGCTGATGTTTCAGGGTTTAGGGCAGTGCAGTGGTGTTCGGGCAGTGTAGGGAGTCTTGCTGGGGGTGGTGTTTCAGGGTTTAGGGCAGTGGTGTTCGGGCAGTGTAGGGGGTCTTGCTGGGGGTGGTGTTTCAGGGTTTAGGGCAGTGCAGTGGTGTTCGGGCAGTGTAGGGGGTCTTGCTGGGGGTAGTGTTTCAGGGTTTAGGGCAGTGCAGTGGTGTTCGTGCAGTGTAGGGGGTCGTGCTGGGGATGGTGTTTCAGGGTTTAGGGCAGTGCAGTAGTGTTCGGGCAGTGTAGGGGTGGTGCAGGGGGTGGTGTTTCAGGGTTTAGGGCAGTGCAGTGGTGTTCGGGCAGTGTAGGGGGTCGTGCAGGGGTGGTGTTTCAGGGTTTAGGGCAGTGCAGTGGTGTTCGGGCAGTGTAGGGGGTCGTGCTGGGGGTGGTGTTTCAGGGTTTAGGGCAGTGGTGTTCGGGCAGTATAGGGGGTCTTGCTGGGGGTGATGTTTCAGGGTTTAGGGCAGTGCAGTGGTGTTCGGGCAGTGTAGGAGGTCTTGCTGGGGGTGGTGTTTCAGGGTTTACGGCAGTGCAGTGGTGTTCGGGCAGTGTAGGGGTCATGCTGGGGGTGGTGTTTCAGGGTTTAGGGCAGTGCAGTGGTGTTCGGGCAGTGTAGGGGGTCGTGAAGGGGGTGGTGTTTCAGGGTTTAGGGCAGTGCAGTGGTGTTCGGGCAGTATAGGGGGTCGTGCTAGGGTATGTGTTTCAGGGTTTAGGGCAGTGCAGTGGTGTTCGGGCAGTGTAGGGGGTCGTGCTGGGGGTAGTGTTTTAGGGTTTAAGGTAGTGCAGTGGTGTTTGTGTAGTGTAGGGGGTCGTGCTGGGGGCAGTGTTTTAGGGTTTAGGGTAGTGCAGTGGTGCTTGTGTAGTGTAGGGGGTCGTGCTGGGGGTAGTGTTTTAGGGTTTAGGGTAGTGCAGTGGTGTTTGTGTAGTGTAGGGGGTCATGTTTTAGGGTAGTGCAGTGGTGTTTGGGTATTGTAGGCGGTCGTGCTGGGGGTAGTGTTTTAGGATTTAGGTTAGTGCAGTGGTGTTGGGGTAGTGTTTTAGGGTTTAGGGTAGTGCAGTGGTGTTTGTGTAGTGTAGGGGGTCATGCTGGGGGTAGTGTTTTAGGGTTTAGGATAGTGCAGTGGTGCTTGTGTAGTGTAGGGGTCGTGCTGGGGTAGTGTTTTAGGGTTTAGGGTAGTGCAGTGGTGTTTTTGTAGTGTAGGGGGTCATGTTTTAAGATGCAACGCTCCAATACCTGACCAGTCTGCACTACATAAAACTGCAAAAAAACTAAAAATAAAAAGTGTTTTGCACACTTTTGTCATTGGGCTATATGTGGGCTACATCTGGGTAATATTTGTGCTACATTTGGGCTCTTTTTTCACTGGTGGCCATCTTGGAAGACTTCTTTGTTATGAAGTTTCCTAATTTCCTCATTTACTGCAGTCTCCTCAGTAGGAAATGCTTTCAGTTTTTACTTTGATTCCATCAAGAAGGCATTCAGATGTGTCACACATTTGCCATAAATTCAGAATGTTATTACTCTAGTTGTTCATTAGATCACTGTAGTAAAGCTACTGCTCACCAAGGAGTTAACTGGAAGTCTACTGCTGGTATTGAAAGTGATTGTTTCAGTCTGCATGTCAGAATTTTCTAATGAAATAGAAGAGGATTTGAGATCTCACTTAAAACATGCACAAAATTTTCTTTTTGCAGCACTAACCATAATTTCTATGGCAAAATGAACCCCCTCATTTTGTTCCTTTTTAAATTAAATGTTTTAAGTGTTACCAGTTTATTCCAATCAAGATGGCTTCAGGTGTGCCATACTTTTGTCATAAGTAAGGCTGTTAGCACTCTAGTTGTTCTTTAGAACACTCTGGGAAGCTGCAGTAGAACACAAAGGCATCAACTGACAGGCTGCTCCTGTTGAAATATAACAGGAAGATATTTGAGATCTCACTTAAAACATGTCCTAATTTTTCTTTCTACAGCACTAACCATAATTTCTATGGCAAAATGAACCCCCTCATTTTGTTCCTTTTTAAATTAAATGTTTTAAGTGTTACCAGTTTATTCCAATCAAGATGGCTTCAGGTGTGCCATACTTTTGTCATAAGTAAGACTGTTAGCGCTCTAGTTGTTCTTTAGAACACTCTGGGAAGCTGCAGTAGAACACAAAGGCATCAACTGACAGGCTGCTCCTGTTGAAATATAACAGGAAGATATTTGAGATCACACTTGAAACATGTCCTAATTTTTCTTTCTGCAGCACTAACCATAATTTCTATGACAAAATGAACCCCATCATTTTGTTCCTTTTTAAATTAAATGTTTTAAGTGTTACCAGTTTATTCCAATCAAGATGGCTTCAGGTGTGCCATACTTTTGTCATAAGTAAGACTGTTAGCGCTCTAGTTGTTCTTTAGAACACTCTGGGAAGCTGCAGTAGAACACAAAGGCATCAACTGACAGGCTGCTCCTGTTGAAATATAACAGGAAGATATTTGAGATCACACTTGAAACATGTCCTAATTTTTCTTTCCAGAGCACTAACCATAATTTCTATGACAAGATGAACCCCATCATTTTGTTCCTTTTTAAATTAAATGTTTTAAGTGTTACCAGTTTATTCCAATCAAGATGGCTTCAGGTGTGCCATACTTTTGTCATAAGTAAGGCTGTTAGCACTCTAGTTGTTCTTTAGAACACTCTGGGAAGCTGCAGTAGAACACAAAGGAATCAACTGACAGTCTCTGCCCTTGTTGGATGTACATGTTTTACTGAGAATGTCAGACTTCATTCTCACATGACTGAGAAAGATAATGTGAATTTACAGAAAATATGCTCTCATTTTAGCTTCTGGGGCACCTTCCAAAACTGTATGGGACAAGCATGTGAAAATAGTTTTCTCTCAAACATGATTCATAATATCCCAGCAGAAGGTTTTTCACAGGGTAAAATCACCTTAGAACACACCACAATTCCTGAAATTAGTATGGGACCATCAACAAATGAATTCTAATGTAACTAAAGTCTGTTATCACCCTTTATAGTTCTCCTTTTGGTAACCCTCAAAATCTTCGATTCACTACAATGCATTTCAATGGGGTACTATCATTTATATTGGTCCCAAGATGGCTGCCAGCAATTCCAGGATGAAGTGCTGACAGCCAATCAGATCTCACGATGACATGTGTGGTTAGGCTCCGCCCAGATATATATGTGTTTTTACTTTTGATTTTCTCAGCAACTACTGAATGGATTTACACCATTTAACAAAAAGGGTTCTTTTTGAACCAAGAACTACCTCTTTGCCAAATTTGGTGTAATTCCGTTCAGCAGTTCGGGCTGTAGCCTTGCATAAAGTTTCCTATGGGAAATTGATTTTTGACTCTTATTTTTTAATTTCTCCGCAACTACTGAACGGATTTACACCATTTAACAAAAGGGTTCTTTCTGAACCAAGAACTACCTCTTTGCCAAATTTGGTGTAATTCCGTTCAGCAGTTCGGGCTGTAGCCGTGTCTAAAGTTTCCTATGGGAAAATGAATGGGGAAAACACGTTTTGGGATCCCCTTTTTTCTCGGCCCCCGCTTGACGAATCACCCTGAGACTTTCAGGGTAGGAGCGGACCGGAGCGGGCCATAAAGTTTGAAAATTTCGTGAAGATTCGTCAACCGACGCAAGAGTTATTTCAAATAGAATGTCATGGATTTCATATGGAAAATAGGTCCTAACTATAACTATCTACTGGCGACCGCCAGTAGATAATATATATATATATATATATATATATATATATATATATATATATATATATATATATATATATATATATATATATATATATAATATTCTAAACTATTGTACTACATATTAAACAGTACAAATAAAACCTAGATTAGCATTTCCCATAAAAGGATATAACTGATACAGAAAAAAAATTACAACTAAAACTAAACTTACCAATAAAACCAAAGAAAGTTAACCAATAAAATTACACAAACAAGTAAATCAATAATATAAAAGGCACACAAATGTTATCAACTTAGGGCCTGAATACGCTGGCGGTTGGAAAGCCTCCGACCGCTGGTTGGAGGATTTCCGACCGACATGGTTTAAAGTCCAACCACCGTATTATGCTGATGGCGGTGGGAGGTTTAACCAGCGGGGGAATCCGACGTGGTTCCGACAGGCTCAAGGAGCACATCGGCCAGTCGGAAAGCGTTCATAATCCCTTAAAGTTGGCGTTTCCGCCGTCGGGATTATCATGTCGGTTTCCGACAGCCAATCCATGTCGGCCATTCCGACATGGATTGGCTGCTGGAAAAGGACTTTGGAGGCCCCCAGCAGTGCCCCCTTCCCCTTTGCCCTCTGCATTTGGAGCTGGGGGGCACCTATGGTGCCCCCTAAACATCTCTGCACGGTGCCTGCCACACGGTGCAGGGATGTTTACTAACTTCCATTGTTCAATGGGAGCTTGTGCTGCGGGTGGTTTGGGGGTGGTTTAATGGGGTTGTCAGAAACGCTGACATATGGTTGGGCGGTTCCTTCCCGAAACGGTGTCGGTCGGAGGAAGTTCCAACATACATCATAATTAGGCCCAAAAATGACATAGGCTACAAGATGAGGAAAATCAGCCAGATTCTCTAACCAGACCCTTAAAAAAGAAATATGTATATCTCGCCAACTACCTTGCAACTCAAGCAAAACTTATATTTAAACTAAAACCTGTAATTAAAATTAAAATTGTAATATAGCAAATAATTAACAAACCACTCTCTAACTTCTATCTCTTTACATGTACTTACTAAAAGAAAATACTGCAGCTTCTAAAAGTGCTACCCTGCTGAAAAACAAAACCAATTACAAACCAGAAAAAAGACATAAAAGAGTAAATATATATAGAGTCGTATAAAACAAAAACTCACCCCAAAAATTATTAAAATAAATCTAATGACCTAAAAGTATAAAAGCTACCAACAAATAAACATTTAAAATGAAACTGATGCTCTTTTTTTCTTCCAACAGAAAAATAAGAACCTGCTCCACATTAAAACACCCCCAACGGAAAAGCTGCAAAAAAGCGTAAAACATCCAAGAAAAACCTGCATGTAAGTATTTATTAATGAAAGTGGTTTTATAATTCTATATTTGAATAACAAACTTATAAATAATTTAAAATTGTAATTATTTATATTATTATACTACTTTAAGACACAATGACAGAAAGACCAAGATACATAATATCCCAGAAAGAAAAGCAATCACAAAGTCGCATTGGCTACACCTATAACCGAGAAAGTACATTGATGGAAAATGCGAATTGGAAATGTACCAAATATTATTCTAATGCATGCTATAGGAGGGCCACTACAAAAGATGAAGTTGCAAATAAAGTAAAGAAATACAACCACCCCAGAATGAGACAGAAATAGAAGTAAGGGAGGTAGTGCAGGATATAAGAGAGGCAGGCACTAGCTCCCAGGAGCCCAAAATCAAAATTCTAAAAGATATACTGCCTAAAGTGCCTGAACACATCACTGGCCAACTCCCACCTATTCCCACTTTAAAACGTTTAATAGCCAACTGGAATGCTCCTCCTGCCCCTACAAGATACCAACTCACAAATTACACATAATGAGGAACCTTTCCTGCTATATGACAACCTAAACAATGATATACAAATCCTAATATTTTTACAGTAGTTACCTTACTAAAACTAAGCCACTGTCAAACCTCGATGTCGGATGGGGCCTTCAAAATGGTACCATCACTCAGATATATACCATACTTGGTAAATAAGAAAAATCAAACATCCCATTTATATATGCCCTACTACCAAATAAATAAAGTTGCACTTCTTACTACGAATTCTTAAACCACATTAAACAGAAACAAATAACTACTACCCATAATAAATAATCAAAGACTTTGAACAAGCCATGATTCAAACCATTTAAACAATTACCACCACACACCAATACAAGGATGTTACTGCTATTTCAATCAAAGCATATGGAGAGACCTCCAACAGTCTGCACTAAGACCGCCGTACCCTTGGTGGGGGTCTACCACTGCCTCCACAGCGGTCTGACTGCCTGATTACGAGGTTGGCGGTTGGACCGCCACAAGCCCAACACAAGACATATGGCACCCCCAGGATCCTGGATGCCGACGGGGCAGCGGTGGGGAAAGTGGCGGTCTCTGACATCGGCACCACCATGCAGATTACCACCTGCCTTTCCACCGACCTTTTCAGGGTAGGTCGGCAGAAAAGCAGGGAAAGGGCCACAAACAGGGCCCCATGGCATTTTAGATCATGGAGTGTGTGCATGAGGGCACTTGCTGTGCACCCTTTTGCTTAAACTATAGTGCGTGCACGGTGTGCCATGCATGACATGGTGCATGGCACACAGTGCACCGACGTGCAAGCTGCACTGCTATGGCAGTGGCATATGCTTCAGGCTTTCTATGAGCTGAAGCATGTCGCCACCATTGCACTGCTGACACAAAACCACCAGCCCAGCCGTGTTGTCATAATACAGCGGTCCGGTGGTCGGACCGCCAAACTCGTAATCAGGCCAAAGTATAGAATATGCTACGAACAGTTAATTTGCTTTGAAATTAAACAAATAATAGCAGAACCCTGCGTTCCTGTCACTTAGGTAGTTAACCACTACACTATACTAGTAGGAAGCGGTTCGATCAACAAAATGAACATAAACTAAGCCCCCTGATGGATTATTTTGAGGATAGATGGGTTGGCAGACTACATCGCTGCGGACACAGACATCAACCCAAATTCCACATACCAAGGTGGAATGTCTATGGCAGCTCGTTGTAACAGGAAGCCAAAACAAACAATGCAGTGGAAGGATTCCACACCAGGCAGAACACAACCTACACTCTATAAATTAATAGAAGCATTACAAAAAGAGCAAAGTTACCAATAATTAGGAATAGATCAATCTAAACTTAGCAAACAAACCAAAAGAATGTACGAAATGCTACAATTTAAAGTCAAACTCTTCATAAACAACAAAGGAATAGATTACTTAACAATAATAGCCAAAAGCATATTATAAAATAAATACTAGCCAAAAAACTCCCAAAAAGTATGACATAATCTTAGCCAATATAACAAATCATTTTTTATATAAATAATAAACATAATAGTTTAATACATCAGTCAAAACATTAAATAAAACTCAAATCTTAAATACGATTGCTATGATAAAATATTATACAAATCATTTATATTGAAAATCTAAACCTCATCAACCAAAAAGCAGAACGAACAAACTCAACCAGTTATGTACAATAATTACGGCACATAACATACACATTTCCAAATAACAATCACATTATACTTACACAAATAATAAAATATAACAATTCCAACCCAAAATAAATACATTAAATATGACTTAGGGCCTAATTAAGAGTCTGGCGGGCCAGTGCTCTGACCGCCCTATTGCAACTGGGACGGTTGAACTGCCATTGCAGCACGGATGTCGCCAGGGAACCGCAGTTCCCTGGCGATGTAGAGGCAGCAATATGCTAGGCGGGACTACTGCAGTCCCGCCAAGCATATTACTTGTTTCCTCTCCGGCAAGGTTTCTATGATGGTACCTCCTCTATGAAAACGTGGCGGAGAGGAAACAAAGGGAACCCTATAGGGTCCTCTGTTGCCTCAGGCGCCATGCGGTGCATGCTGGCGTGCACAACATGTGCCCCCCTGTATGCATGCGCCCCAGTTCCTGCACAGCATGGACTTTATAGTCCATGCCGTGCAGGAACTGTTTTTGGCATTCCCATAGTGGAGTGGGACCGCCAAAAACAGCCCACCAGATTCGAGGAAACTCGTAATCCATGCAGGGACCGCCTGCCAGGTTTGGCGGTCTGGGAGTGGGCCGCCAGCATGGTGGTCCGCTCCCTCACCGGTACACTGGTAATCAGGCCTTTACTGTTCTGTGGCTGCAGATCATCCTCTGTATCCATGTAGTCAATAAGCATAATCCACCAAAAAGGAGAAAGATATGTCCCAAAAAGCACCCCCCCAAAAAATGCTGAAATAATTTGAAACCAGTAGAAATCCCTCAAAGCAATCCAAAGTATCTAAGAACCATAAAAAACCTGAAAACGTGTTTAAAAAAAAGAAACGCTCCTGGATATAAAAAAAAGTAAATCAAAGTTACAAATATTGGCTTATTATAAACAGAAAGCGATTTCCTGTAAAAAACAAATAATAGGTAAATCCGAAAGCCCATAGGACACGATCGTAGTGAAAAGACCTGCAAATAAAACACAAAACCCACCCACCAAAAAATGACATTCCAAAAACAACATATATATTACACTTATTCCTCATTAAGCAAATAACATAGCACAATAACATAACGTATCAATATATTACTAAAACAGTGCACAAAACTCAAACCAATAGACTAGTTAAAAACACTACAATTAATACAATACTATAACTAACCTCAAGACCTACCCTCTACATACCACTACCCTCAAAACCTTTAAAAAAACTTTACAAAGGACTTACCTGTTCCGACGTACAACAGCACCCTACCATGACCTAGATACTGGAAAATAGACTAAACATGACACAAATAGACAAAAAAATGCAAACTAGCAGTGAAAAAAAATGACTACTAAATGAAACAAAAAAACTATATTTCCCCGCAGAAATGAATGGGAAAGTTAGTAACAAATGTTGAATGAATATATAAAAAAATTAAACAAATTATTAAACAAGGTAAACATGTCCAAAAATGTTGTAAAGAAATATTAATCACTACAATTCCAACGTAAACCATTTTGTAGAAAGTGGTGGACGCTAAAGGGATGACATTTACTATTCCCACTCCAATCTATAAAAATGTGTGGAAGGTGTTGGACACTAAAGGAGTGACATTTATTATTCCTACGCCAATCAAAATCAATTTGGGGTAAGGTGTTGAACACTAAAGGAGGGACATTTACTATTTCTATGCCAATCTAAATCAATTTTGTGAAGGTGTTGGACACTAAAGGGATGACATTTTCTATTCCCACTCCATTCTTAACCAATTTTGGGAAGGTTTTGGATACTTTAGTGGTGATATTTACCATTCCAACTCCAATCGATACGAAATTGAAGAAAGTGTTGGACAATAAAGCAGTATCATTTATTATTCCCAGGTCACTCTAAAACAACTTAGGGAAGGTGTTAGACACTAAAGAAGTGACATTTACTATTCCCACTCCAATCTATACCAAATTTGGGAAGATGTTCAACACTAAACGGGTGACGTTTACTATTATCACTCAATTTGGAGAAGGTGTTGGACACTAAAGGGGTGACATTTACTATTCCCACTCCAATGTAAAGCAATTTGGGGAAAGTGTTGGACACTAAAGAGATGACATTTACTATTCCAACTCCATTCTATACCAATTTTGGGAAGGTATTGGACACCAAAGGAGTAACATGTACAGTTCCCACTCAAATATACACCAATTTGGGGAAGGTGTTGGACACTAAAAGGGTGACATTTTCTATTCCCACTCCAATCTAAAGCAATTTGGGGAAAGTGTTGGACACTAAAGGGATGGCATTAACTATTCCCACTAAAATCTATACCAATTTTGGGGAAGATATTGGAAGCCAAAGACGTAACATTTACTATTCCCACTGTAATCTAAACCAATCTGGTGGAGGTGTTGGACACTAAAGGGGTGACATTTACTATTCCTCCTCCAATCTAAACAACCAATTTGAGGAAGGTGTTGGACACTACTGGGGTGACATTTATTATTTACACTGCAATCTAAACCATTTTATAAATTTTGGACATTAAGGGGCCGATTCCGATCTCGGCCGGTAGGGCTCCGAATCGGATTCGGCATAACCGGATCCGATTCGGTGCCCTATTTCCCGACCGATTCGTACGCGCGTCCGGACGAGCGAGTACGATGCGAAATCGCCGACCGACTCGTTCGGGTGTCCCATCCGCTCCGACCGACTCGTTCCCGGGTCGAACCGCACCGACCGACTCGCTCGGACACGACTCGCACCGCGCAATGGAGACGTTCCCCGGCCGGGTAAGTACGATGCGCGCCGCGAGCAGTCTGACCGACAAGCGCCCGTCCGGCTCGAAAGAGCAGTCGGAGCCGTGCTCGGGGTCCGTGTCGGACCCCCTGTATGCGTAGCCGTGCGAGTCGCACACAGGGGGGACCCATGGGTCCCCCTACCTGTGCGTGTACGGCGAAAGTCGCTTTGCCACATACCCGCTGTAGGGGGCGCCCTTGTTCGCCTCGCACCCATTGAGGCAATGGGAGCCCGCGTACGCGTTGTACGACCGGGTCCCATTGACTTCAATGGGAGTCCGACCGACTCGAGTACGATAGCATACGGACGCATCGTACTCGTTCGGTCGGGCTGCATGGGTCCGATTCGGTCGGAAATCTCTCCGGGTCCGGCTCGGTCGGAGAGATTTCCGGCCCGAATCGGAATCGGCCCCTAAGTGCCTGATTCTGACTTTGGCAGTCCTCCCGCCGGCCGCCACACCAACGCCCTGCGGGAGGACCACCAAAGCTGAACTCACACCGCCCACCAGATCACAATTGTAATCCTTGGTAGGCGGTGCTTCAGCGGTGTCATGGCAGTGCCTGTTTAATGACAGGCACCGCTGTGACTCCGCCGCAGCACGTTCCTGCATTGTGTGGCATACACCATGTGGTGCATGCTGCACCATGCAGGAACTGCGGTGCAAATCTAAGAGGGGGCAAAACATGTGCCCCCTTGCATGCACAACCCAGCTCAGAGGCACAAGGGGGCCCCTTTGTTGCCTCACTGCCAGCCTTTCCATTGCAGGCTCACCGCCATGGAAAGGCTGCCAGTGAGGCAACTTGTAATATGATCAGACTAGCCACAGCAGCACCTTCAGTTTATTACTGAGCCTGACTGCTGCCCCACCGCCACGAGATCCAGGTTACTCGGTGGCCGCAGCGGTCCAGTGGCGGTCCAAACGCCAAACTCAAATACGGCAGGTGGACCTCCTGTCCGGCGGTTCGTGGACCGCCACCACGGGTTCAGCGGTCCTACAAACGGCTGAACTCGTAATCAGCCCCTAAATACATTATATACAAGATCAATACTCCATACTCACACATAAGTTTGGATCTATAAAAAAAAAGACTTAAAAACACAACCACAACTAAAAACCTATACATTTATAATTAAAGATTAACATATAAATTAATATGATCGTCATTATTAATAATTAATTTATTTTTATTAATATTTTCCTAGTATTTCTTAACTTTGAAGCATAAAATGAACAAATTCATACTGCAAAAATGAAAATCATAAAAGTAAAAATATATAAAACTAATTTTTATTTTAAATATAAAAATATTTTATTATTAATATTAGTACATTTTAGAGAATGTATTTCCAACAATAGAACATATTCTAATAATAAACATATTACAAATGTCATTAGTAAAAATGTTTTATTAATATTTTCATAAATAAAACTTATGATATATAAATATAAAACATAACATAAATGTATACATCATAAATAATACATATGTATTCTATTTTCCAAATTTAGACATTTACAAAACTTTTAGAGTAAATGTAAATAAAAAATTAAGACAAAAATGTATTCACAGTAACATTTTAATTTGCAACAATTAAATAAAGTCTGTAATACAATAAAAAATTGTTTTTAATATATTAAATATATTTTTTATTTAAAAGAGTTACACATATTTTGAAATTATTAATTTTATTTGTGATATCTTTTTGATCTTCCCAAATTCTGTATTATTTAACTATTTATTTAATAATTTACAATAAAATAAATATTTTATTACAGTTAATATAATTTATATATACATACCAAAATATTTCTGACCTATTATTTAGATGAATTCTTAATGTAACAAAATAAATGTATACATTTCACAATATTAATTTGCATGCAATAAAATAATTAACATTACATTTGAATTAAAATATTAACTTTTTAAAATCTTACCACCCAATTCCGTAAAACCCCCCATCTTGCTACTAAAAAATATATATATATACATTATTTTTACACATTAATATGACTAACAATACAAATTTCAAAACATTCATTATTAATAAAATATCTTACTAAACACACAAATAAAAAAATCTTAAACATATAAAATCAAACACACTACTATGAATGCAAAAAAATGCTTACAAACGATATTATATACAGCAATATTTTCTTAATCAAAATTTTTTACAACAATATAAAAAATAACATTCAATACAACATTCTAGTCAACTTTTTGTTTGACATCCCGATATTCTTGACACAATCTTTTATAGCACAATATTTTTAAGTGATATTTTGTACAAACATCAGAGTCCAGAAGTCTATTTATACTACCCAGGAATTCAAGCATAAAATGTGAATTACATCAATTATTTGCTTTTTGTATGTAGTATTATTTACATTTTGGATTAAGTTAAAGGACAAAGCATATTAGTATATACCAAATTAAATTAAACAATGGGTGTATCACAGTTGCTATAAGAAGTGCCCCTGGAGTGTTGGCCGTAGTGCTGACCAGAGCTGCGCCCTGTGCCAAGCCACTGGATCCGGCCTCTGGCAAAGGCTAACCACCCATGAGGCCCGGCTGCCTGCCAGAGCCCAGGCCCTGTGGCTATCTCCTGCTGTACGATCCCTCTCCCTCGCTCTCTCACTTTCACACACTCTCATTTACTCTTACTCACTGTTTATTAACTTATCTCCCCTGTTCTCTATCATTTTCACTCCCTGTCACTTGCTCTTAATGACATACAAAACTAACAACATATATTTTTCTGTTTTCTTTGCAATAAAATTTGGTTTTGAAAATATCTTTTTTGTTTTTTGAAAAAGTTTTTCAGTTTTTTGTGTTTTTACGCTTTTGGGAATCAAACAACATACAACCTGAATAATGGAAAAGGAACTTGATTAAAAACATATCCTGATTTTTCCGTGCTCTTGCACTCTTTGCAATAGATCACTTTGTGACATCTTTAGCAATGCACGCCCACAGTTGCAAAGCAAGGGCTAATCCGTTCTTGCTGTTCCTGCAGGACATGTTACAACGTTTCTTGAGGAGCAATGGATTGTTGCATTGCTCAAGAGGTAGTCACTCCTTCTTCATCCCTTCTCCTTTTTGCAGCATTGAACGTCTGCACATGACATGCATTAAAGGGCTTGTGAATTTATAATGCTCCAAAGCTGTATTTTCTTAGTTTGATCTGTCCAGCTACTTTTTGCACAAATGCACATTATGTGCTTCCAGGATAAAAAAAATGTCACCAGGTGTAATGGAGAAAAATGTTCAGACGGTGGGTTTGGCTGGTGGACTTGAACCTGCAATCTGAACATGTTCCACTTCTTAATTTGTCTCCTCTGGATTACCCCTCTCATGTTCTTCCTGTCCAGACACAAAGGAGCCATACATTTTGAATCCTCAAAAAGACATGGAAGAACCATGAATCCATAAAAGATGAAAAGAAAGGGGGCACATGATTAATTAAACATTCCACACTTAAAAAAACCAAGTCCATATAGCCTGTGGAAAAAAGAAGACGTTCACACTAAGAAAAGGCAAGCTTCTGGTCTAATCAAAATGCCTGCACAACAAATTGGACTTAGCCAGTAAGCTGCAGAATCAGGTAAATACAGCCAAGCCAAGAGCTGTGGGATTTTGCTTCCAGCAGCGTTTTTGGAGTAGGGCCTGGCCATAGGCCCTAGGCAGGTCCTGCGTGCAACATTCAATATGCAAGGCCAAAGGCCGTGCGCAGCAGGGCACTGTCATTACTTGCAAAATAAAAAATCCAGGAAATTTACTGAAAAACTACTGATAGAAACTGAGTTCTGGTCATCAGTGATGTGATGTGTGATGACACACAGAACCGAGGATTCCAGATTCGGTCTATTCCTCCCCCTCCCCCCCAAATATTTTTGGTTTTCGGGGAAAGGGTACTTTTATATTTTTTAATTTCTTTTAAATGTGGAAACACCAGATTGGTGTTCTCCAGTAAAGTCATCGTCACTACAGCCTTGTTCAGGATCGCCTTCCAGTCGATGGAGTACAGTTCCATTTCAGCACCTCCTTTTAGTCTACCTGTCAATTGCCTCACAGGTTTTAACACCATCTTTTCATTTTGCTTCATCCAAATTTAATGTCTTATTTTCTGTGTGCAGTGGTAGAGTTCACTTTTCATTACAAACTTCTCAAACTCAAGTCCAAATATGACCGATTGGTTAACAACACTGTCTGTGGTTTAATCTGCAGTTGATTTATTTTACTTCAGCATACTACTTCTGGGTCATTTGGTGAGGCACAAGCTGCTGCTAATCCTGCCAAATTTTCTTTTGACATGGAAGCTCTTCTCCTGTTGCAACACATATGGTTCATCCCTTGTAAAATTTAAAAGAGAAATTAGCAGGATATATTGTTAAACATCATATCTCTGCAAGGGAGCCAACAGGTGAGGTCCTTCCCAAGTAGCCCAGTGATCTTTTATGTGAATGAATCAATATTTTTGGCACTCACAGGAAATTCCTTGTGCATTCTTTTGGAAGGGATGGCCGTGTTCTGTCAAATGAATCACAGCAACCACAGCATTTTCCAAATTAAATTGCACATTTTGGAAAGTCATTCATGTAAAGACACGTTATACATAATTGGCCAATACCTAGGGCTGGTGTCAACTGTCAAAGTTGTGGCTGATTGTTAGTCTAGAACTAGGATGGGCACTACATAGGAAATCATATTTTAGGTGGAAGGGGGATGAGACAGGAATAGACATAAGAAGGGTCACTAATACATTGAACGGTCACAGCACACCTTAAATTATTATGATCCTTCTGGCTCAAACACAATCAATGTTGGTTTAAGGAGTCAAAGGGGCAGGATGTAGTGCTTCCAGATTGATTAAGACTAAACTCTGAAACCAACAGTAGAATTTACACAGGGAAACAACTCCCTAACTTGGAACACCTGTTTTCAACACAAGAGGAGCTAACTTTTAAATTGTGATTTATTGGGTATAGGTATAATGGCAGTCTCAACACAGAAAGACATAATTTGAGATTAGCCGAATATCAATTGAGATCTGACCCTTTCATTGAGCATCTCAAGCACCTAAGATCATTAAGAAACAATTACTACAAAATCATCACAACTTCAGAAACTAACTCAATCAAGCCAGTAACCGACCCAAAAAATTATTTGATCTAAGAAAAGCACAAACGAATTACGCACCCAATCAGACCCTGGTGGGAACCAACTCGGTTCCAAACTGTGAGGAATTTGTCTCCTTCTTTCTACAGAAGGGAGAAATGACTTGCAGCTGCCCTTGGAACAATATCCTATACCCCCTCAGCCCTGCCAATCCCTACCCGGACCTCTCTTTCCAGTAGGCTCTCCCAGTCTGTACACCAAAAATAACACCTTATGGAACTCCTTTAGAACATTTGATGAAGACACTATTCAAAAAATCTTAGTCTGAAACCATCTAACCATTTCAATGACCTTCTTCCCTTGAAATTCTTCAAGGAAATCAGACCCGCATTACTCCAATCTGGACAAAGATTGTCAATGTCTCCCTCCTTCACGGCTCCATCCCTGACTGCCTGAAATCAGAACTAGTTACCCCCATTCTGAAAAAACTAAAAGCAGACCAAACTAACCATAACAACTTCCGACTGATTTCCAATATCCCTACTCTGGCGAAACTCCTGGAAAAATGTGTTCGCATTCAACTCTGTAACCACATTGATCATTTCCATCTTTTAGACCAATTCCAATCAGGCTTCCGTACTGGGCTCAGCACCGCATCGGCTATGACACATATTGTAGACGATGCACTAAAAATGCTGGACCAGAACCAAGCCTGTCTATTAGTCCTCCTTGAGCTATCATCGGCGTTCAATACGGTGAAGCACGCAAATCTCCTAGAACTTTTGGAACACGGTATGAGCATTTCAGGTTCAGTCCTTAAATGGTTCTCCTCCTTCTTCCTAAACAGATCTCAAAGTGTCAAGCTTAATCTGTCTGGGCCTCATTTATGAGGTTTTGCCGTAGGGCAGCACCGCTGGCCTTGCTGCTGCGCTGCCCTATGGAAAAGGAAAAGGGCAGGAATGCGCTGTATCTATGAGATATGGCGCATTCCTGTCCTTTCTCCCTGCGCCAGCACACAATGGGCTACTGTGTGCCAACCTAGGCACCGTCGCACCATGGTGCAAGGGTGCTTGCATTGAGGGGTGATTGTTTTTGTGCAGAAACGGAAACCTTCCTGCACAAAAACAATCACAAGAGGCTTTTTCCTTTTTCTATGTGTGCTGCAGAAAGAGGAAAAAGCGAGGAGAAATAAGGATATTTCTCCTCGTTGTGCCTCCCTTACGCCTCCCCTGGGCAGGCGTAAGATTTTGGCGCTGCCTCAGATTTACAATTTTTCGTAAATCTGGGTCAGTGTCTAAATGCCATGGCTGTTGCTGGGAACGCTTGCAGCAACACCCATTGCACGCTCTTTTAATGCAGAAAACTGCGTTAAAGGGGACAATATTTAGGAGGCAGCATTAAGCCAAAAAAAGTGGCTTAGTGCTGCCATGTAAATATGGAGCAGCCTTCTGCGCCACGGAACGTCACAAAAAGTGACGTTCCGACAGCCTCTTTCTCAGTCCACGCTGATCACAGTGGGATCATCTCTTTCGCCCATCCTCTTCAACCTATTCATGGAGCCCCTAACAGAAATTCTGAGTACATCCAACATCCACTACCACATGAACACTGATGATACCCAGCTATACCTCAAAGTCTCCTCCCCAAAAGACATAATTTCCTTGAACACATCACTAATGGATAGTCAAAATTGGCTAGCGACTAATCACCTAAAACTAAATACTCAAAAAACTGAACTCCTGCTTATCGCCCCACCCAACCAGGCACTGGTAATCGAAGAATGGATGAAACTGCTAACAGCCCTCAACTCCACTCCACAAATTGTTGACTGCAACATCACTGAGCATTACTCTTGACAAACTTCTCAACATGCAGCAACACATCAGTGCCTCCACCAAAGCAGCAAATCATCAAATGAGTATTTTAAGAAAATTAAAACCTTTCCTCCACCCCAGCGATTTCAAACATGCTGTACAAGCCTTAGTAATTCCCAAGTTGGATTATGGTAGTACACCCCTTTCTGGACTACCCGGATCCAAACTTGCTCCTCTAAGGGCATCGCTCAACTCTGCAGCTAGACTCATCACTGGCTCAAAAAGATACAACCACCTCACCCCGGATCTCAAATCCCTCAACTGGAATCTATCTAAAAATTGCCTGCATGATGCATAAAGCCCTCTACCATAATATCCCTAACTATCTCGCCCAGAAACTCAAACTCTCCGAAGGTTCCAGAGCAAGCAGAAGCGCAAACACCTTTCTTCTGAAACCTCAGAGACTCCACAAGAAGAAAACCTACAACCGTGCTTTCTCTGGGATTGCCCCAAGAATCTAGAACTCCTTTCCTCCAGAAACCAGAATCCCTCGATCATTTAATTCAAGAAAGAAATCAAAGAATTCCTCATGAACAAATTTCTTCCCTAGATCTCATGACTCTATTCGCCTCAGTTGCACACATGACTAACTATCTCTGGCTACCTAATGCGCTCTTCCGTGCAATACCGACGTTACCCCCTTGCTTTTCAACTATGCCTGGTATTTACAGTGGATGAACCATGACATTATGTTGCTATTAATGATGTAACCATGCTATTCGACTGTTAGTGAACTTGTAATGAATATGTTACTACTGCTTTTACTACTCGGCACAATGCAATTCTGTAAATCGCTCTGATACCCGTAAGGGTCATGTTCGCACTATAAAAAACTATTAAACTAAAATAGGTTTGGATAGAGCCCAATCATTACATTGGCTTAAATCTACCACACATTGTAGACATAATAAATTCATTCCTGGATGATTTGGACCAGGATCTGATCTGGAAAGGCCTAGGGCCAAAAATTATCTCTTATATGACAGAGCGAAAGTGCTCTGTCATACAAGTGATGTTTATGATCATACAAATGCCACCTCTGATTAAATATTTCATGTCTCACACAAAGAAACACAGAACTACAAGCAATCTCAGATTGCACACATAAAAGATGGCTCAGACTTATGCCGGATTACTGTACCACCAAAAGGAAAAGTGATTTTACTACTGGATTGGTTTAACCCAAGTGTGCCTCAAATACATCTCTCCCAGATCCCATAGGATAATTTGGTTGTTTTGTGCTACTATTTTCATCTCTTTCTCTAAAAATGGTTTTGCCTGTTTTTGTTCCTAGCACTCAAATGTCCATCATAGCTACTGCAAATTCTTCTTACTTTGTCTGCGATAGATCACTTTATCTTTGTCTTCTTGATCATTTTCTTCATGTGTGGCTGAGGGACTCATCAGAAGCAGATGCAAATTTATCTCCTTTTATATGTGTTCCCTTTACTAGCTTCTCGCGAAGAAGAGGATGTGTTTAAATATGCCCTGCCTCGTAAACAAGGCTCTTGCCAGACAGCGCTCAGGTTCACTATTGGCAAGCGTCCTCTGTACACACACTCTATGACTGTGGTGCCATCTACTTTGTCTACCTTCTACGTCGAGGACTGAGAGATTTCTCCTGAGAACATCTGGCAAGGCAATAGTAGTGTGTGGTTAGAAAGGTGCCCCTCTCTAGTTTAGCCCTTCACGTCTATAATTCTATGACTTCCCAACCACATTCCAGCAAAAACTATCCATCTAGTAGAAAAGCTGGAAACGTTTTTGTTTTTTCCCTAGAAAAATCCTTACTGCTACTGCACAAATTCAGTTGGTTTTCCAGAACAACTACAGTGAGCAATGGTGAAAGACTGCTTTTATAATGTCAATTTAGCAGTTAACCATTCAGTGTGCTCTTAAATGGACCCTCAGTGAATTATCTCACAATAGGTTTTTCATATCCTACTAAATATATTCAAAGAAGCACTAAAAAAGCTGCAAAGCGGCACAAGAAGACTGTTATTGTTGGTGATTGTTGATTATGTATGATTGGGTTAGACGACAAGCTTTTTACTTTTTCACTGAATGGCCCTTTAAATGAGTCCCTTCTGCACTACTGTTGACACCTGGGGCCAGTTCCAAAAATAGCATTTATACACACAAATATACCAATTTAGGTCCCTTTCGCATTTTTTTCACCAGAACTATAATTAGAGTAGTTACAGAATTAGAATGGACTTTATTGAGAACACTGATAACACTGGATGGTAAGTGTCATAATGAACTGCCTATGGTGCTGTCGCCCCTGCTCATACCATTTTTGATACTTACATTTATTGATTCAGACTAAGTAGGTCACATAAATATTCTACTCAGTTTTGTAATCTGGGCTAGGTTCACACAAAATCTGTTCTCTCATACCTTTTCTGACAATAAGGCATTTTAAATTAGGTGGAAGAGTCTGTCGTCACATTTTTCTGCATTAGCTTTTCCTTAAAGCTTAGCACTATAGTAAGCTTGAAAACTATTCTCTTAAGTAAAGAGGTGCACTCTGCTTTATGCAGGTGAAGTTATCTGTATTATTTCTTTCAGGAATTTACAGTGTATGCAAATGGTATATACAAGAAATATGGGTCAGATGTGCAAAGCTTTTTTTCTGCCGCAAGTGGCCCACTTCACAGAAATGGGCTGTTTGCGATCGCAAAAAGGCTTTTTACAATGTACAAAAGGCAAAGTGCTATTCGGTACCTTGTTACTGAATTGCAATTTGCGATTGCTACCAAATACTGATTTGCATTCCAAATACCAAATCAGAATGGTATGTACTAATGTTTTGTGGTAGTAAAAAAGTAATACTTTAGCACCAGTTTAAAACTGGCGGTGACCCATTCGCAAAGGGGAAGGGGTCGTTTGGGGACCCACTCCCCTTTGAGAATGTTAAAAAAATATTTTTTAAGGGCAGGCAGTGGTTTTTAAGGAAAACGGGCAGCATTTAAAAACAAAACGATGGCTTTATTAAAAAGTAATCACAGATATGGTGGTCTGCTGACCTCAGATGGCCACCATCCCTGTGATAGCTGTGATTCCTAATGGGTCGCAAATTGCGACCTACCTTATTAATATGCATGAGGTAGGTCTATTTGCGACCTACTAGGAATCGCTAATGAAACTCATAATTGTTTCATGCATTAGGAATACAAGTTTCCTAATTGTGGTTCAGAGAGAATCGCATTTAGGAAATCGGTATTCCTAATGTTTGTACTTCTGGCCCTTTGTTTACAAAAAATGTAAATCTTGGAGCTTAGACTCTCCAAAATTCTTTGTAATTGATACTTTACAATTAAGTGAAGAGTCACAGTTTTCAAACTATTCTTCCCTCCTTCATGTAGCCAATGGGACATGACGGGCACTCTGTACATAGATGATTTCATCGTCATCATTTAGGATCTTATCCAACCACTAACAGCCCTAAAGAAGATAATTTCCAAATTGGTTTCTGACTACAAAGCTATTCCATAGGTTAAGACTGGGGTAATGAGCTGCAATAATAGTGTTTAGGAATCCAAATACTCAAGGGCTCAAACAAATTTGTAGATGTCAATCTCCCTGTCTTATACCAGTTGTAGCTACGTGGTTCTGTTCTAATTAGCAGAATCATCATAGTGAAACGGAAGGTACTTCCCAAGATGAGTATTATTATTCTTTGTTACAATACCACTCTCTTGCTTCGAGAAAAAGCAGACACTAAACGTTATAGACAAATGAAAGAACTAGTTTTGGTTTGGAAAAAGCACAAGTTATGTTAGGGTAAATGATATCTACAGATGAGAAAAGTGTGGGCTTTTACTGACTTATAGCCTTATGTATAGACTACACCACTAGGAAAAGTAAAGTAGTGCTTTGCGTGCATTGAGATAAACAACGATCGTCATTTATTCACTATTAAGTCCTTTCTCGTAGTTGTTTTATTTTCAAATTCACAAGCCTTACATTCTTCAAAAAATCAAATGAAAGTTGCTTCTGTTCTTTTGGTAAAGTCTGCCATTTCTGTACATTTCTAAATCTCTAATATCAATCTAAGTAATTCACATTTTTGCAAATGACACCAACTAATAAAACCTTTTTATATTATGTAACTCCCAGAAAGTGTGCATTAACCTGCTATTTACCTAGATGCACCAATAATTGAGTAAAACGTGATTATTACTGTTATTAGCACCTACTAGACATTGCACATGTAAGTCTGCAACCTGCCTAACAAATCCTGCTGTGGAGTCTTATTTATGTCACCCTGATCAGATCACCAACAGCATGATATCAGCAATAGTATTAAGGAATTCTGGATTTATTTCGAATTCTACAAATAGCAGCTCAATTTCATTTCTTCAGAACCCCACAAAGCTCCTTGAAAAAGTGGTCATGATTCAGCTTCAATACTTCACCATGCAAATTAATGTCTTACATCCCTATCAATGGGAAGGAGCATCAAGAGGGTAGTCTTGCCAACTCTGGATGACCTCAGAACGGAAATAGGTGCTGGCGTTGTCAGAGCGAGTATGCTCTTACCAACTATTTCTCTGACTCAATTAGTTATGTCAGCAGCTTTTGAGTTGACTTTAAAATCTTTGAGTAGGAGATTACCACAGGGCTCTTTGTTACCTGCACTCTTAATTGAGTACTATACCCATCCTATCACCTTCTAGCTCCTCTCCCATGAGTACAATTCTTTATGATGCTGATGACACACAGGTCCTTTACAGCTTGCAAATCTGAGTGGATATTAACTCAGCCAGCAGCCAGCATGTTATGAGCTTTAATCACAGTCCATTGTTGGAAGCTGGGAGAAATTGTTCAGTAGTCCCAGGGCTGGCGGGAGTAACTGGGCCCAGACTGTGAAAATCGTAGTCATTTACTACTTGCGATCTGGGGCTTTACCTTACTGTTGACTCCAAAACTGAGCACCAAGTACATCCCTATGGCTTATGCTACAAGGAAGCAAAGTCAAGCAGCCCAAGGTTTACCTAGGGAAGTGGTATGGGGATAGAAACTCAGAGTTCAATAAAACATTCAATATCATGGTCT
Source organism: Calotriton arnoldi (assembly GCA_963921515.1). Lineage (NCBI taxonomy): Eukaryota > Metazoa > Chordata > Amphibia > Caudata > Salamandridae > Calotriton > Calotriton arnoldi. The sequence continues at coordinate 2,412,554 of CAWUFW010001341.1, forward strand.
AATAAGTGATTTTACTCAAACACACTTCACAATACTGTACATATTTATCAGACAGCATTTCAAAAAGTACACACAGTTACTAAGGTATAGGGTGTGTTGGACTTGTCCCTTTTTGCAGGGTTATCCCCAAACTTTTTGCTTCTTCTTCCTATTTGTTCCTGACCTGTTGTTGTTGGTTTTAGGACTCTGGGCACTTTACCACTGCTGATCAGTGCTAAAGTGCATATGCTCTCTCTGTAAATTGTTATTATGATTGGTTCTCCCTGATTGGCATATTTGATTTACTGGTCAGTCCCTAGTAAAGTACACTGAGTATGCCGGGGCTGGTAAATCAAATACTATTAGTGGGCCTGCAGCACTGATTGTGCCACCCACATGAGTAGTTCTGAAACGGTAACTCAGACTGCCACCGCAGTGTCTGTGCGCAGTTGTTAACTGCCATGTCGACTTGGCAAGTGCACCCACCTGCCAGGCCCTAACCTTCCCTTTTCTTACATGTCAGTCACCCCTAAGGTAGGCCCAAGGTACCCCAGTGGGCAGGGTGCAGTGTATGTGAAAGGTAGGACATGTACAGGTGTGTGTGTGACATGTCCTGATAGTGAAATACAGGCAATTTCGTTTTTCACTATTGAAAGGCTATCTTGCCCCATAGGACAGAATGGGGAATGCTTTGTAACATTTTAGAAGCATATCTTCCCATAGGGATAAGATGGAAAAATAAAGTTTAGGCTCTCTGAACTCAGAATTTAATAACACATCTTTTACTAAAGATGGTTTTTAAATTGTGTGTTTGAAAATGCCACTTTTAGAAAGTAGGCATTTTCTTCTTTAACCATTCTGTGTGCCTCTTCCTGCTTGTGTATTGACTGTCTGGTTTTGGAGTGACAGGGGCTGGGGAGGTGCATTCTCTCAGACAGCCACCGGGGGGTTGGTGGGAGGAGATTTCCCTTGCACCTGAATAGGGCCTGTCTGCCTTACACAATGCTGTCTCCACCTCCTGCCGGGCAGCTGCACCAGAGAGGACAGAACTGGTTTGGACTGGGCTCAGAGACCCTTGCACAAAGAGAACAAAGACATTTTGGGGTATAAGTATTAGACCTAAAACCCCTGAACTTTAGACTACGCCTGGAATCAAGAGGAACCTTTGCTGAGGAGAAGAGCTGGAGAAACTGAGGATAAGTACTACCCTTGCTGTGTGTCTGGGGTTGGCCTGCAGTTGCTGTTTTTGCCAAAGAAAGGAGAAGGACTTTGCTGTGTGCTGTGTCCCCTGCTTGAGGAAAGTCTCTAAGGGTTTGAGTAGAGCTTGCCTCCTGTTTTGAAGTCTCAGGAACACAAAGACGTCACCCCCAGCTCCCCTGAACTACCTTGCTGGGAGTTCTAAACTGCCAGGAGTGCCAGTGACTGTTTGGGGCCTCTGGAGGTTGTTTCTGCTGCTGGGAGCTGGAAAGCAACGCATCAAACAAGGAAGTCAACGCATCGCTCTTCTGGCGACAGTTTTCCGATGCAACGCCGTGGTGCGAGATGAATCTCCCCGCACCGCTGCTGAAACCGACGCAGCGCCTGTCACCGCTGCAAGAATCGACGCATCGAGGGATCACGGCTGAAAACATCGACGCAACGCCACACACTGTAGCCGCATCGTTCGCCGACGCATCCCGGATTTCCACGCATTGTCCCTGTGCCGCAAGTTTTCCCCGACGCATCACCCGCGGATCGGAGTCATCTCAGAACTGATGCATCACTTCCCCCTACAGACCGGACCTAACGCATCCCTCCCCTGTGTGCAGCGGTACTGTCGCATCGCATCCACGAAGGTCTCAGGAACGACGCATCTCTTTGTTTTTCGACGCTTCTCATCACTGTGGCTGTTTGGCTTGGTGAACTTTGTCACAACAACATGTACTTTGCAAGAAATCACGCATCCATAATTTTCTATAGACTCAGTTGCTAAACTTTTTGAAAGTCATTTTTCTTAATACTTGTATGTTGGATTTTTGTCGTTTTGGTCTTGCTAAGTTTAGATAAAGATACTTTATTTTCTAAATCAGTGTGGTGTCCATTTGTTGTGTTATCACTGTGTTACTATGAGTGTTGGTACAAATACTTTACACATTGCCTTTGGGATAAGCCTGTCTGCTCGTGCCAAGCTACCAAGGGGGTGAGCAGGGGTTATCTAAAGTGTGTATCCCCCTTACCCTGACTAGAAGCAAGGGTCCCTATTTGGACAAATGTACCTACCTCTGCCAACTAGAGACCCCCATTTCTAACATTGGTGGTCAGCGGTGAGGATTTGAACTTGTATTTGTACTTGACCCACAGTGATTGGAGTATATCACTAGTTTAGCGCAGACCACTACGCAACCACATACTGTTTTAGTTTTGTTCTATTTTTGATCTGACCCAGGAGTATCCATGCACCATGTCTCTGAGTAGTAAACCAGCAAGTGAGGCTGCAGAATTGGAGTTTGACATTGAAATGTTAAGTAGTTACAAAGTAAAGCAACTCAAGCAGTTCTGCAGGAGCTTTGGATGTCCCATGAACAGCAACTCTAGGAAACAGGAGCTACAGAAGGCCTTGGGGGCCTTGTGGGAGGCCAGAGAAGCTGGGGAGACAGATGAGGCAGATGTGGATCGGGGTGTGCCAGAAGGCCGTTTCAGATCCCAGGATTGGCCTGTTGGGAGAGCAGCCTCTAGGGCTGACAGCAATCATTCTTCCAGGACTTTTTCTCCAGAGGATTTGGAGGAAAGGCAAAGGGCCAGGGATCATGAATTGGAGGTCATGAGACAAAAGGCAGAGGACAGCAAGAACGCTCGTGCCTTGGAAGAAAGGAAGTTGCTTTTGGCACATGAATTGAGAATGAGAGAGCTTGATATGGAGCTCGAGAGGCTTGAGGCCATGAGTGTCTTAGCCAAGAAAAAGGAAAAGTGTTAGTGTTTAGCTCATGAAGTGAGCTTGGCTGGGTTGGAGGTGGAGTGCAGCTCAGATGGTGGCAGCTAAAATGTAGTGTCTAGTGCTGAGGGAGAAGTACACACACCCAGAGATGTGGCGCCTGACTCGAAGGAGGGGGTTGACAAACACCAAGGGGTTCAGGGTTATGAGGTAGCTCCAGTGGTGTGCAGTGTCCCTGAGGTGGATTGGGGAACTGGCACAGGGATTCATATTCCTAGTGGTGGGAGGGACATTCTACTGACTCTAGATGAAAAGTGCAGAGAGAGGGTTTCCTCCATGGTAGAAGCCTTGGTATGTGAGTATGGAGACCACCTAGAAGAGTGACAGACACTGTTTTGTCCAGTCTCAGGAGGGTGATGTGAGGTACATGTGTGAGGTACTGGATGGTGAGGCAAAGAGTAGCTTGGTCAACACTTGTGTGGGGCTGTGTGATTCAGTTGTTGGAGAGCATATTTTAAGTCCCTGTTTACCAGGGCTATGCCAACAGACGGTGGATTGTGAGTTCTCTGACCCCAGGGAGCTTGCACTGGAGGTAAACCTTTTGGTGGATTCCATAGGGTCTGAAGAAGCTTTTGTGAGTGATCCTGAAGGGGGTGGCTCAGGTTTCCCCCAACCAAGTGAGGTAGGGGAAGTTTGTGGTAGCCCAGATAGGTCCTGAAGTGGTGGGAGAGGTATAGGGTCCCACGTCCTGTCTCAGAGGAGAAGGAGAAGGAGTGGGAGTGGGCTGTGTCCCAAGGTGCCTGAAAGCCAGTCCCCGGGCCTGGTTGGTTCCATGAGTGAACAGCAGGAGGGGGGCCTAGTCTGTACAGAGAGGCCATCCCCTGAGGGGGATACCAAAGTGTTAGGTGGACTGGGGGGGACTGCTGTAGCAAGCATCCCACCAGTTCTGGTGTCTGGCTGCACCGCTCCAGTGGGGAGGGTGCATGAGTCCAGAGAAAAGGGCGAGGAGGACGCTGTCCCCAGTGGAAGGACCAGTGGGTCAGGGGTTGCCAGCTCTGAGGTCAGAGCACCCCAGGACTGACCCTGGTGAGCCACATCTGGCCTGGGGGGTCGTCATACTCTGTCAGATGGACAGGAGGCTGGAGACCTGCGCCAGGCGGACTCTCGCACAACTCATGAGGAGTGTGTTTCCCTTGGGGGGTCGGTGTACTCCCCCGGAAGTCCTGGGTTGCCAGGCACAGGTCCAGCCTAAGGGTACAGACCCTGGGTTGGAGGACCAGCTTCAGGGTATCCCCCCTGACCTGGAGGAAGGGGCGACTGCTAACAGTGCCCCTACCAGTTTGTCTTCTGGGAGTACCTCTCCAGGTGGGAGGGTGCAGAGCCCCATGGAGGAGGACTGAGTGTGGGAGAGCCCATCACAGTCCTGTGTCCAGCCACAGGGTACAGACCCTGGGCTGGTGTACCAGTAACAGGATAGCACACCTGAACTGGTGGGAGAATTGTGCAGAACACCTGTCACAGGTGCCCTGACAATTCTGGAAACAAGGGGGACTGCTCCCAGTGGGGGGATGCAGAGCCCCGGGAGGGGAACAGGGTGTGGGAGAGCCCACCCCTGTCCAGCCGCAGGGTACAGACCCTGGGCTGGTGGGCCAGTGTCAGGATGCCATACTTCACTTGGCAGGAGGCAGAGTGGACAAAAGGTGCAAGGCACCTGGGGCTACCGCCCCCACTTTCTGACGCCACAGAGGTTAGAGAGGCCTGAAAGGCATGAGGCCTGGCTCTCATCACTGACAGTTGTCAGTGGCCATTGTGGCTTGCTGTCCTGGTGGCAGAGTTGCCCCTGGGAGGGGGACAGGAGTCACACCCGGGGGGGGGGACTGGGCCACACCACTGTGTTGGCCATGTGGGTACTGTCTGCCTGTTGGGACACATCTGTGAGCAAAGTAAGTTTAGGCGCTGCACAGATGGGGTCCGCAGGTGAGGAGAAGGGTCCCCCATGGGTTAGCTTAGTGGGCCCTGAGAGTATGGATAGAGGGATCCACGCGGGCCCCAGTCGTGCGTCCGCAGTGTGGCCCAGCAGGCGATCGTGGCAGCCAGCAAGGAGAGGACGATGCAGCGGCGAAGGTCGAGGGCCCAGGAGTGGCAAGCGAAGAGGAGCGTCAGCAGGACAGCAGGCCCCCGATGAGGAGGGGGAGGTGGCGGCGTGAGGAACCAGCTGGGCCGATGGTAGGCAGGCGATCAGTGGCTGCATAGACGCCAGCCCCCGCAGTGAGCGCCGCAGCAGATGGCAGAACCGCGGAGGCAGAGACAGCGGGGAGACGTGGGGAGCGCGCCGCCCACGTCGCGAGGCCAGTGTAGTGGGGCCGGCCAGGAAAGGCGGAGATGGTGGGCGTCAGCTGTGGGAGGAGTAGGCCCAGGCCCTACGGTGTGACACGCGCACCCCCAACCCCGCCGCGGAAGCCCCCGCGGCAGCACCACTCACCGGGATCAGCAGGTGCCGGCCAGCAGGCAGGTCCCAACGGGGCGCTCAGGTTCCAGCAGGGTGGCCGATTTGAGGAGCAGGGGTAGCGGCTCCACGGCAGCGCGACGCGGGCTCCGGCAGTTAGGCCCGGCAGGCAAGGGCAGCCGCCAGAGAGAGAAGGACGGTGTAGCGGTGGGCTCCAAGGGCCAGAAAGGGAGCAATCGACGCCCCAAGGTGAGCAGGAACAGGATGGCACAGACCGAATCGAAAGCTCCGACGTTATCTGCAGGATTGTGACGGATGGACGGCTTGGCCAGCAGAGCCCACTCAGAGTGCGGCCATCTTGCAGCCGGCTAAGCCACGCCCCCCAACCGTTTATTATTATTTATTGCAATTATATGGGACATAAAAATCCCCAGGTCTCATCAGGAACTAAATATTTTGGTAAAACACCACAAAGTCTGATCTTATTTTTGCATATCTATAACTATCTTCCTACAAATTTGCATGAGTAAGGCATTTTAATCCAGGTGATTGTTTTCTTTATCTTCAAAATGATCAATGAAAGGAGGTGTGATATTTTTGTAACTTTTTTACTGCCACCTAGTTTGTATATGTATATTTTCTATAAGATGTGTGTTAACTGAAACATACAGCCCTGCGCTGCTCAACAGCAACTGTACCAGTAACCCTTCTGGTACAGAATTTAAATAGAGTATAACAAATTTCAGTAAGATGCTGTGCAAGTGACATATAACTTCTAAGGCATAAATTCTAATAATTACTTGCATCTATTCAAGATTTGATTAAAAATATACATCAGAAAACCTATCTCAGAGCACAATTTTATATTACTAAGTTTCTAAAACTGAATACTCATAGTAGGATTTACAAATTGGTAATAGTCCTCTGTATAATATCCATTCAGGTGTCGAACATAATTATCACATTTCTTCTTATTTATTGCAGTAGAACCTGCAATCCATTCTGAAGATAATTTTCACTGAGCACAGCCAACATCTGTTTCACGGCTATGATGCTGCTTCCTTACGGTTATATTTTAGTCACTATCTTCATCAAACAATTTTTTCATATAGCTTCTTTAGAATAATAGATCCCACATATTAGCGAAGATTGAAACTGGAGAGACTCTTCTCATTTTATTTTACGGGATGATACTCATAATGGTTAGTAATTCATTACTAATGTCCCTGGATATGCATTGTTCCACATCTATAGGGAATCTTTAGTTAACACAAGCACCATCACACCATTATGCTTTGTGAGCCATCACAAGCGTCTCCCTTGATATAGACAAATAGGAGTATTTGCTCGTATCAAGGGTGGAGCTAGTGATGGCTCGCAAAGCATAACTGAATTAACATACAGACAATAAAAATCTAAAATAATGCCACTATGTTCAACAACCCTGATGACAAACTAGTATCCATCCTTGTCAATAGACTATTCTATCTGGGTTCTTATAGAATATTAAATTCTAATTCCAGATAAACCCAATTTTGCTTGACTATTAAAAACACTTAAACCCTTGATTGTGGTATACCAGACACTTTCACTGAAACACAAATTGGAATACCTGGACTAAATGAGGCATCCTCTGGCTCTGACAACTGGTCGACAATGAGGATACAACCCTTTGAAAGAGCTGTGTAACATTTTAATTTACCTCTAAGCTAATTGTGGAATTATCTTACCACCGGGCCCTTATTTTAAGAAAAACTATCAAGCATCCACTACATTACTTTTTGTGAATGGAAGTAAATAAAAGCTTCTCAAGTTAACAAACCTATTCAATTGTAATGGTAGGATTTTCATGTATTGTGAAAAACACTAGGATCCTCCTTTTAACAGAGGTTCTTGAACCACAATAAGTGGAAACTATAAAGTGCTACCACCAGATCTTCAACTTTCACAGATTCACACATCATTTACTGGTCATCCACCAAGCTGCAAAATGAAATCAGTTTCTAAAATTCCTTCTGAAGATGCAAGCAATAGAATACAAGATATGTTGACATTTTAAAGTAATCTGGTAGCCAGATATCAAGGAACGAATTGACCTGGTCACACACTGCTGTCTAACATTTGCACCTGTGTTAATCCCAAATACATTTTTTATTTTCAAATGAATAGAATATAATATAAATCAATCAATCAATCAATCATGTCACTTATAAAGCGCACTACATACCCGCGAGGGTCTCAAGGCGCTGGGGGAAGAGGGGGTGGTGCTGCTACTGATCGAAGAGCCAGGTCTTGAGGAGTCTTCTGAAGGCCAGTAGGTCTTGGGTCTGTCGGAGGTTGGTGGGGAGGGTGTTCCAGGTCTTGGCGGCGAGGTGGGAGAAGGATCTGCCGCCGGCGGTCGTTTTCCGGATGCGGGGGACTGTGGCGAGGGCGAGGCTGGTCGAGCGGAGCTGGCGGGTGGGGGTGTAGAAGCTGAGTCGTCTGTTGAGGTAGGCTGGTCCGGAGTTGTGGAGTGCTTTGTGTGCGTGGGTGAGGAGCTTGAAGGTTATCCTCTTGTTGACAGGGAGCCAGTGCAGGTCTCTCAGGTGGGGTGTGATGTGGCTGCGTCGGGGGATGTCGAGGATAAGACGTGCAGAGGCGTTCTGGATGCGTTGCAGCCGTCTCAGGACAACTGGGTTGGATCGCAAAGCGGCATTATCATTGCCAAGAGCATCATACTTATGAATCATGAATGCAAAGACAAGTTCCCCATTGGTAACTGGATCAATGACTTGACCACCCAACCGGTCTTACAAAGCTCTCATATATGTTACTTAGTAGATAACACTTTTGGTAAAGTATGGAGTGGGTTACTAGAAATGTATCTATATGTTGTTTCATTTAAATGCATCTCATTTGTCATTCTCCTGTAAATTTATAGCTACATTTTACATCCTGAGATATACATTCACCCCATTCCTTTTCCTGCTTTGAACCCTCCCTTTTGAAGGATATCTACTAATTTGTCTGAATCTAAAATTCAAACAAATTAAGATACTTCTCGTATGTTTTTTTCTATGGATTTTTATGACATTTTGACTTAAGTTTTTGTATCTTCTACTGTAAAATCCTTACTAACATATCTCAAGCTGCCAGCGCGACACCAGATTAAGGTTACAAGTCTCTAACTCCACATACCACAACATAACAAACAACACCCACACAAAACACAACTAGCCATCAGCATATTCAGCATGTCACATTGCACACAACATGAACCAGACAATTCAATATAAGCCACCAAACCACTCCTTCATAACCCTAACATCCGAACATAATGCACACAACATACCACCATCGGCACATCCTACCACAAAATTATCCAGCAGATTTATTGACTCCTCCTATCACAAGACAGATCCACCGTACCCCACACTCTTTTACCACACACACTCACTCTGCATAAAATGTGATTGCATTACACTGGCCAACACCCAACAATATAAAACATGCTTTAAAGAACCCACAACCGTACGCGTCACACCAACCCCAACCCACACTAGAACACCCATATCTCCAACGTACATCCATAAGCATATCAGATAGTACACATCCCTACACCACACCTTTAATGCCAAACTACTATGAAACATCACTGCTCTGCATCCTACTGCTTTTAGATGTGGGCCATTGCAAGGTATTTTTCTGTGTGGACAACACACATTCTCCAAACTACAGCACCTACGCCAAACAGTGGCAGAGGAAATCAATGACCTCTTCTCTCACCTTCTCCTGACACCCCTTTAAAGGAACTTTGAAACTCAGACAAAAGTGTGAACTAAGACCCATATTTACAAATTATTCATCCAACACAGCACATCAACCAAATTTGCTGCACTATATTATGGAAGGATTTAAACACTGTGCAGAGTCATATCAACCTCCAAGCATGTTTCAGAGTTAAGTGTGTGCTGTCTAGCATAAGACTGGCACTGGAAGCATACCCTCCCAGTACATATCCCTTGTTTGCACTTGTTCTGAGTCGCCTTTACTTGTGGATGCCTAGCGCGATCTGGCTATTTCAGTAGATCGGACTTTGTGTTAAAAGCCATGGGTGTTTGTGCTGATGTGCCTCAGTTATGCCCCCTTGATCCTAAGTGAAGCAAAGCAGAGAAAATAGTTTTAGTGCTGAAAGAATGACACCTTTCCAGTGCAAAAAATCTTTTGCGTTGGATAGTAAATACCATGCGCCAATTTGCATCGCAGCAGTTAGAAATGAGACTGCAATATACAAATACAATTACATAAATACAATTACATAAAATACAAAATAACAGAACATAACATAGCATAACATAACAATTCTTTTCATAGTATCATTGCTAGGTGCATCTAGTGCTGCATCTGGTGAGGTCCTTCTCGGATCGAAATGTGCACCATTTCACCTCCAGGAAAAATAATACTGCCTTTTAATAATATTAGCATTTGAATAGCTGGCAAGCAGAGCGTAGTAAAATACAAACAGATATTCACGCAACGAACAAGGGTAACACAGGAGCATATTCAAGCCCAGAACAAGGCTGAACCAGGCGATTTTCCAAGCGAGAAAGGACAGCTACAGGCGCTTTGCAGGCCTTGGAAAACAAAACAAACAGTTCGTGGAACACTCTGCGGACTATGAAGTCCAGATTCAATGAAACAGAGCACAGAGCAAACAGAGTCCAAATACAGTGGGGAAGAAACCCTCAGAAAAACAGAGCTTGGATAGAGACACTCGGCCTGCAAGTAGGAAAGCAAACATGTTCAAAAATAGTCCAAACTTAATTGAGCTGACACATGAAATAGTCTCACTCCTTATGCAATCAATATCCAGACCCCAAACCCAAATGCTACCGAAAGCTGAAAAACGTCCCTGTCTGCATAGCCAAATTTTGCTTGCTGCTATAACTCTTCAGAAAAGTGTTTCTGTCATTTCTAATGTTTTGGAAAAACCTGCTATTGCATAGAGCTGCTCGAGCATAACACACAGCCCAGACTAACAAAACCTTCACACAACGCAGCGCAGCACCCAATGTTTGCTGCACTGTGTGAGAGGGAGAGAGCAGGAAAGCGCCTTAACTGTTTACAGCCCACTTGGGCACGGAGCTCCAAAACTAACAAAGGGTTGGTGGCGGCGGCTGCTACTCTATGGATGGCTAGCAAAGCTACAATTCGGGGTGAGGCTAAGCATATCTAAGGCGGGCCACCAGAGCTAAATATGGCTGAGTAACTGAACTCGAGGCTCAGATCCTGGAACTAGAGACATAACGCCTATCTGATAGCGCTAAAGCCCTTAGGTGGCAACTTGAGCTGGACCAGGCCTCGTTGCGACACATAGAACTGGAGGAGGCACGCCAATGTTGGCGGGCGACCATCAGGCACGAGTACGGGGGAAAGAATGGAAATCTCCTGTACTAGCTGGCCACAAGATAGAGGGGCTCTACCTTGATCCCCTATCTTACGGCCCACACAGGGCACTGTGAACACCCCTCCATTGAGACTGCAGAGAGATTTCTTAAATACTATAGACAATTATATGGCCATCAACCAAGGCCGACACAGGAAAAGGTTCAACCACTCCTCACCGAAACATCTCTTCCTCATCTCACAAGCTCCCAAAGAGAAGACCTAGATGCCCTCCGCATGACAGATTAGCTTTGGGAGGCACTAGAAGACCAAAACGCAGGCAAAACATCTGGCCCTGATGGCTTCCCTCTTGAATATTACAGTAAACTTCAGGACATTCTGGCCCCCCACTTGCTCAAGCTATATACAGAGGCGGATGGTAAGGGCTATTTCCCACCAGACTTGGATCTGGCCATTATAGTGGTTCTCCCTTAGGCTGGACGCACAGTAGACGACTGAACTGCTTACCAACATATATTCTTTATCAACACTGACAAAAAATCTTGATATTCTCATTCACCCTGACTAATGCAGCTTCATGCCCAACCGGAGCACCAGGCACTGCATACGACATGTTCACAATGCTATAGCCAGTCCAGGCCACTGCGGGCCGCCTCGGACCACTCTGCCCTTCTACTTGTGGACTATGAGAAGGCCTTTGACATGATAGACTGGTGTTATTTGGAACAGGTCCTACAAGGGATGGGTTTTGGGCTGAGACATCGGGGCTATGTCTAGCTCCTGTTTCATGCACATGCAGCACAGGTCTTCAAAAAAGGGGTACTTACTATTGAATACATTTCCGATTTGAAGAGGCACTAAGCAGGGTTGCCCACTGTGCCCCCCTCCTTTTTAGGTCTCGCCTAATCAACGCGCAAGCGCTGCTTAGGAGTGACCTCTTGTAATCGGTCTGCACTTTTTGGAAAACTCGTGCATTGACTGCACTGTTTCCAATGAGCGCTCGTGCATGTACGGCATCCACCTTGCGGGAGCGAGCAGCTTTGCCATCTGTTTCCAATTATCGTGCCCGCGCTGCGCTTGTTAATTGGAAACAGATGGCGCTGCAAGGTAGATGCCGTACATGCACTAGTGCTTTCACTTTGTTGCTGTCTCTTTGCTTCGTCCTGCTAATGGCTCCTCCCCTGTCGCCTCCCCTGTTCTCACTCCTGTGCTTTCAGCTTCCCAGTCTACTTGAGTCAGCTGTCTGTGGCAACTTTCTAAATCTTGCCGTACCTAACAAGTAATAAATATGTCGTTGTAACATAACTGGTGCTCATGTAAAGCGTTCCCAAACGTTTATGTAGTGCTTTAATTTGTACAGCCGCTTTTATTTTTACAATTTGAAGCCCTCCTCACGGGGAACTTTTGCCATACATATTTGTGTCCCTCTGGTGCACAGTTGCTATAACAAATGAAAACACTGTGGAATGGCTCCAGGGCGCGCTCTGCTTCAGCGCTGAAGTCAGTGGCTCTGCCCCAGCCCTTCCTAACAATATAGAATGGCTCCAGGGCGCGCTCTGCTTCAGCGCTGAAGTCAGTGACTCTGCCCCAGCCCTACCTAACACCATAGAATGGCTCCAGGGCGCGCTCTGCTTCAGCGCTGGTCAGTGACTGTGCCCCAGCCCTACCCTCTACTGGCTTTTCTCGCTCACTGTGCTGTTACTCAGCTGTCTGTTGTTGTGGGCAACTTTCTAAATCTTGCCGTACCTAACAAATAATAAATATGTCGTTGTAACATAACTGGTGCTCATGTAAAGCGTTCCCAAACGTTTATGTAGTGCTTTAATTTGTACAGCCGCTTTTATTTTTACAATTTGAAGCCCTCCTCACGGGGAAGTTTTGTCATACATATTTGTGTCCCTCTGGTGCACAGTTGCTCTAACAAATGAAAACACCGTGGAATGGCTCCAGGGCGCGCTCTGCTTCAGCGCTGAAGTCAGTGACTCTGCCCCAGCCCGACCTCACACTATAGAATGGCTCCAGGGTGCGCTCTGCTTCAGCGCTGAAGTCAGTGACTCTGGTGCTGTAGAGTGGTGCTGTAGAGTGGTGCTGTAGAGTGGTGCTGTACAGTGGTGTAGTAAAGTGGTACTGTAGAGTGGTGCTGTAAAGTGGTGCTGTAGAGTGGTGCTGTAGAGGGGTGCTGTAGAGTGGTGCAGTAAAGTTGTGCAGTAAAGTGGTACTGTAGAGTGGTGCTGTAGAGTGGTGCAGTAGAGTGGTGTTGTGGAGTGGTACTGTAGAATGGTGCTGTAGAGTGGTGTTGTGGAGTGGTACTGTAAAGTGGTGCTGTACAGTGGTGCTATAGAATGGTGCTGTAGAGTGGTGCTGTAGAGTGGTGCTGCAGATTGGTGCTGTAGAGTGGTGCTGTAGAGTGGTGGTTTAGATTGATGCTGTAAAGGGGTATTGTAGAGTAGTGCTGTAAAGTGCTGCTGTAGAGTGGTGCTGTAGAGTGGTGTTGTAGAGTGGTGCTCTAGAGTGGTGCTGTAGAATGGTGCTGTATAATGGTTCTATAAATTGGTGCTGTAAAATGGTGCTGTAGAGTGGTGCTGTAGAGTGGTGCTGTAGAGTAGTGCTGTAGAGTGGTACTGTAGAGTAGTGCTGTAGAGTAGTGCTGTAGATTGGGGCTGTAGAGTGGTGCTGTAAAGTGGTGCTGTAGAGAGGTGTTGTGGAGTAGTACTGTAGAGTGGTGCTGTAGAGTGGTGCTGTAGAGTGGTGTTGTAGAGTGGTGCTGTACAGTGGTGCTATAGAGTGGTGCTGTACAGTGCTGTTGTAGAGTGGTGCTGTAGAGTGGTGCTATAGAGTTGTGCAGTAGAGTGGTGCTGTAGAGTGGTGCAGTAGAGTGGTGCTGTGGGGTGGTGCTGTGGAGTGGTGCTGTATAGTGGTGCTGTATAGTGGTGCTGTAAAGTGCTGCTGTAGAGTGGTGCTGTAGAGTGGTGCTGTAGAGTGGTGCTGTAGAGTGGTACTGTAGAGTAGTGCTGTAAAGTGGTGCTGGAGAGTGGTGTTGTGGAGTAGTACTGTAGAGTGGTACTGTAGAGTGGTGTTGTGGAGTGGTACTGTAGAGTGGTGCTGTACAGTGGTGCTATAGAGTGGTGCTGTAGAGTGGTATTGTGGAGTGGTACTGTAGAGTAGTGCTCTACAGTGGTGCAATAGAGTGGTGCTGTAGAGTGGTGCTGTAGAATGGTGCTGTAGAATGGTGCTGCACAGTGGTGCTATAGAGTTGTGCTTTAGATTGATGCTGTAAAGGGGTACTGTAGAGTAGTGCTGTAGAGTGGTGCTGTAGAGTAACTGTAGAGTGGTGCTATAGAGCTCTTCAACACAGCTTAAAAACATTGCAAAAGCCAATCGCTGTGGCCAAAAACTTACAAAGGTCCCAAAGGCGAGACGTATTGGCTATGCCAATGCTTGTTGCCTTTGCTATCGAGCTGCTGGCCCAGCTGGTATGACGCGATGCCCGGGTGCATGGATAGAATTGGGGTGACTTGCTAGAAGATGATATACTCTCTCTCTTCAGTCCTCGAGAGTCGGGGCCAAGAGTTCTAGAACTTCTAAACATATACGAAGTAGCCACTGAACACTGAGCCAATTGGAGCAAATCCCTTCTAATCCCCCTAAAGGAATATAATTCCACTATCACATGGCAATAAGAATTCCCCATCCAGTCTCTCAGTTTCAAATACCTGTGGAAGCACATATCTACATAGCTGGAACTTACCAGCATTTTCAACCTCAACCCCCTCTTGTGTAAGACCAAAGAGGATCTTCATAACTGGTCCAAGCTCCAGATGAATGCACTGGCCAGGGTAGCCCTCGGCAAAATAATAGTGCCAATGTGGTTCCTATACATTCCTGTATGTTCTGCAGAACTTTCCACTTCCCATTCCATTAAACCTTCCTGACTCTGGAGGGGCCGGCCACCATGCGTCGCCCATGACAAATGCCGGCTGTCGGTTTACTATGGGGGATTGGGTGCAGCAGACGTTAAGCTCTACTACTGGGCCTCCGAACTCCTGGTCATTAATGACTGGTTAAACGGATGCAGGAGTACCCTGGCATACTGACTGGCATTGGCCCTCTTAGGACGTGATAATCTAACAGATATGTTTCATATGCTTCACACCCTAAATATTACAACGGTGGTGGTCTTCATCTGTTGGGCTGCCAATAAATTCATGGGATTGGTTCCTGTGGAATAGTACAAAAACCTATACTGGTAAGAATGTGCACAATCGCAATGGGAAGGGTTAAGGTAATGCCAAAAGGAGAAAGGACCAAATACACCTCTGTTTCACTTAATCACAGTTATTTTTTTTATGTTTCTCAAATATATACAGAAATAGATACCAAAAATCATGCAGGGTGTCCCCAGTGAAACTGGAACCTAAAACATGGGTGAGATATTTGTGACAATTGTGATCGGTTTCCAAAACATTGTTAAGTCGAACATTTTGAAATATATACAGAATAGACCGCGACTATATACAATGATATGCGCTGGTTTAATGGTTCGCTTTAGTTTCTTTGTCGACGACGTTTCGACCCTTTGTGCAATATAGGGTCTCTTCAGGACCAGAGGGCCCGATTCACAGAACTAACTTAAGACAAAATCCTAAACTTACTACCATTTTGGTATTCACAGAAGGCACTTACTCATTTTGGTATTCACAGAAGGCACTTACATACTCATTTTGAGTTACTTACTCATTTTGAGTAACTTACTCATTTTGTGTAACTTACTCATTTTGGTATTCACAGAAGGCACTTACTCATTGATGAGTATGTGCCTTCTGTGAATACCAAAATGAGTAAGTAACACAAAATGAGTAAGTTACTCAAAATGAGTAAGTTACTCATTTTGGTATTCACAGAAGGCACTTACTCATCAATGAGTAAGTGCCTTCTGTGAATACCAAAATGAGTAAGTTACACAAAATGAGTAAGTTACTCAAAATGAGTAAGTAAGTGCCTTCTGTGAATACCAAAATGAGTAAGTGCCTTCTGTGAATACCAAAATGGTAGTAAGTTTAGGATTTTGTCTTAAGTTAGTTCTGTGAATCGGGCCCTAAGAGTGCAGGGACATCTAAGAAGAGAAGGATAATGTCAGTGGGTGGCCAATGAGGTGGCAACAATGCTAGAATTGGAGCGTCATAGGGTTAAAGAAGGAGGGGTACCTGGTTTGACGAATGCGCAGCCGCGTGAGAAGTGTGTGCCACAGGTGAGTGATAGGGAAAGGATACTCACAAGGGACCCAGCCGGGTGCTGCATATGTGAGAAGGAGAATAGAACAAGATACAGTATATTAGAGATGAACACCATGATTATAAGGTCACAACAATGTAGTCAAATCTTCCCAATTGGGAACTTACCCCAAGTGAGGGTGGGGGAGGGCTGGCAATCTGAATGTAGCACAGCGCTTTCAGTCAAGGAATATGGAGATGCACAACAATGTGTGCGAGCAAGTAGGAACTCTGTGGAAAATGAGGACATTTTCAGCCAAATGGTAAAATTGTTAGGTCTGAGAACCCAGCCCATAGAAATTATTCTTACCAGAAAAAATAATGTAACTGGTGTGACACGTAGGTGGTGCGGACGCACCGGTCTATGTATGTAAATGGGTGCCGGCAGTTTGATTCAGGCAGGCAAGTAGGTGGTGATTTCCTGTGAATTAACAGGAAATTGGCAGTCAACAATAAGTGAGCCGTAATGGCTAGTGCGGCACGAGTTACATTATTTTTTCTGGTAAGAATAATTTCTATAGGCTGGGTTCTCAGACCTAACAATTTTACCATTTGGCTGAAAATGTCCTCATTGTCCACAGAGTTCCTACTTGCTCGCACACATTGTTGTGCATCTCCATATTCCTTGACTGAAAGCGCTGTGCTACATTCAGATTGCCAGCCCTCCCCCACCCTCACTTGGGGTAAGTTCCCAATTGGGAAGAGTTGACTACATTGTTGTGACCTTATAATCATGGTGTTCATCTCTAATATACTGTATCTTGTTCTATTCTCCTTCTCACATATGCAGCACCCGGCTGGGTCCCTTGTGAGTATCCTTTCCCTATCACTCACCTGTGGCACACACTTCTCACGCGGCTGCGCATTCGTCAAACCAGGTACCCCTCCTCCTTTAACCCTTTGACGCTCCAATTCTAGCATTGTTGCCACCTCATTGGCCACCCACTGACATTATCCTTCTCTTCTTAGATGTCCCTGCACTCTTAGGTCCTCAAGAGACCCTATATTGCACAAAGGGTCAAAACGTCGTCGACAAAGAAACTAAAGCGAACCATTAAACCAGCGCATATCATTGTATATAGTCGAGGGCTATTCTGTATATATTTCAAAATGGTCGACTTAACAATGTTTTGGAAACCGAGCACAATTGTCACAAATATGTCACCCATGTTTTAGGTTCCAGTTTCACTGGGGACACCCTGCACGATTTTTTGTATCTATTTCTGTATATATTTGAGAAACATAAAAAAATAACTGTGATTAAGTGAAACAGAGGTGTATTTGGTCCTTTCTCCTTTTGGCATTACCTTAACCCTTCCCATTGCGATTGTGCACATTCTTACCAGTATAGGTTTTTGTACTATTCCACAGGAACCATTGTCTCTGATAATAATTTGACTACCCTGGTTCCATGTCAGTAGGGTCCCCTTGTTTGTTTTTTTCGAATAAATTCATGGGGTCAGACAAAAGACGGACACAGCAACCTCCCCTATGGCACGGCTGATGGCTACATCAGACAGCCACTGGGAAATGGGACATATTAGGGATTACCACTATAAGGGACGTCTGGTGCGGATCTTACATTACATAATTCCAAAAGCTACAGACGCAATTCAAACTCTCACACACCCAATTTCACAAACCTCCAACTTTACCATGCACTAGTGAGTTATTTAACAGTACTTACTGATCTACCAAACTTCAGCCTGATGAAGGCCAGGCTACTCATGGCTTGCTTGGGCTGTAGTGGCATATCCCAGATTTATTGCCCATTGATCTGCAATGCCCACAATACACTCAGGAATCTTTCGACACAAATGGGAGCAGTGAGTGGGTATCCTGGAAGACACAGGGTGCCGAGAGGTGTGCTCGGCCGCTTTTGGAGAATGCAATCTCGTTGTGCCTCTGGCTGATTCAGCTACATCATTTACACTCATCTTATCTTACATTACATTGGCTCAGGAGAGCCGGAATGCTCACCAATCCCAAATGTACCCGCTGCATGTACCCAGAGGCAGACTTTATGCATAAGGTGTGCCAATGTCCTAGCATATACTGGAAGTGGATCTCGCATACCCTAATGCGAGTGCTCCAGAGACCAGCTGAACTGTCACCAAAGATGGCACTATTTGGCATCTTGGAGGATGTTGGGGGAACCCAGGGGGACCAAGAGCTAGTTTGAATGGCCATGATTGTCGCCAAACGGGAGATTGCAAATAAATGGACCTCCCCGGTCCCATCAACCTGACTGAATAGAAGCGTGTGATGGACTGGTGAGCTATGAAGAGCTTATATGCACAGCTACGGGATGCCCAAGAAAATATCACAAATCATGGGGGAAACAGTGGGGATACTATGGACTGTTAAACTGACCGCAAACTTAGTGATAGGCAGCTCTGTACACAGATGTAGGGGAACCAAGGTGTGGGATGGATGCACAGTTATTTTGTTGTGTTATATGTAATGTATATGATTACATTAAAACAATAAAATATAACTGTAGGAAACTAGGATCTGCTTCTATGGTTACCCCCACTTTTTGCCTGATGCTAAGATGTATTTGACTAGTCTGACTGGGTTCCTGCTAATCTGGATCCCAGTCTATCTGCTTTCTCCCTAAACTGTTGTGCTCAGTACATAGGTACATACCAGATTGGATACTGGGGTACCCTTATATGTCCCTAGTGTATGGTACTAAGGTACCCAGGGCATAGGTACCCCAGAGGTCTCCCATGGGCTGAAGCATGTATTATGCCACCCATGAGAGGCCATTCAAAATGGAACTACAGGCCTGCCATTGCAGCCTGTGTAAGCTGGTGCTAGCGTCTCTTACTAAAGATATAGGTTTCCTATATCTAGGGTCACTGCATTTAAAACCTATAAGTCACCCCTATAGCAGGCCTTTGTAATCCTGAAGGCAGGGTGCTTGGTTCTAAGTGAGAGGGTGCCCCTGCATGAGCAGAACACCCCTGCAGCCTACGGAGTCCATTCTCCCAGGTTGTCAGTGAAGCAGCCATATACTATATATAGGGGCACCGCGTAATTACGCGAAGACCATCTCGAAAACGGCTGCAATGATTCCTATCATGTTTGGCATCAAACATGTTGGAATCATACCCCCACACCATAAACGGTGTGGGAGTTATGATTCCAAGCACTGGCAGAGCCCTCCGTTAGGCTCTCAGTGTTCCCGGTACCAGCCTTCTTGACCTGGACAGCACAAAATGGTTGCTGCCGACCAGAGTCAAGATTCTGCCCTCCTGCTGCTGAGCCAAGCTTGAGCAGGGGTAGGCAGAACAATAGACATCCTGTCACAGGGAGGTGTGACCACCTCCCAGACGGGATTTAGTGTATTGGGGTGGGGTGGGTGTGCTTGCCAGCGCCACTCAGTCTGCATCAGGGCACTTTTGGTGTCCCTGTGCATATTCCAGTTCAAACCAGTCCTGGGAGCCGTTGGCTCCCGCTCAGGCACGAAACTGGACACAGGAGTAACCTCCCCCCTGTCCAAACCCTCCCCTGGGAGGATCCCCTGAATCTTCCCAACCCTTTCCCTAGGGTACTTATGGGCTTACCTGGGTGTAGGTCCCTAGATTCATCGTGGGATAAGATTCTGATCAGACACCTCTGCTCTTCTACCGTCTGGGCACTCTGGACTTCACTGGACTTCATTTGGGCCTGACTTCGTCTCACTTCCAGTCTGCTGCATGGTCTGTGCCTGTGCATCATACAGGAACCTTCCAAGGCCTGTGAAGCATCAAAGACACTTGAAGAAATCTCCCTTGGAGTGAAGGAGTCACTCCCCTGTATTCGGTCTGCTGATGCTGAGCTCCTACGGACTCCGAAAGGTTCTGCAACACAGGTGGTCGTTTTCCACTGCTCCCGAGGCCTGCCCTGCAATCTCACCAAGTTTGAGGCCAGTATCCCTCGTGGGGGTTGCAATAACCGAACCCCCGTGCACTGCGTCCAACTTGCAGTTCCAAAAGCTTGTTGACTTCTTTCCAAGAACATCGAGCACCTCCAGTGATCAGAATATTCAGCCACACCGCATCGTGTGCATCGTGGCCTGCATCTTTTGGTATGCTGCTTGAGGTCCTCCTGCGACTCAAGTGCCTCCGGTCTGTGGGTCCACTTGAGGGTCACCGTTGTTCCTTTTTGGCTCCCTAGATTGCTCGGGCCTGCCATGAATCCCCTCCTTTTGGTGAGTCACCTGGACCTTGCTGGTCCCGACGTTGCTCCTTCTTCCATTCCTGCATTGGTTGCATTTGCCAAGGCTTGTTGGTGCTCCTGCCGGACAACGACCCCTCAGCACTCGACATCGTTCGTGGGACAGCTCATGCATGGCTCCTGGTCCTCCTCAGCATCGCCTGGTCCTCACAGCTGCAGAGTCAAGGTCATCGTCATCCATCCTGCAACACACGACATCGGAGGGTATTCGTCTTCCAAGTCTCCTGGTCAACCCTGCGTGTAATAGACACTGTCCCCTCTGCTTCCAGGTACCTCTCATCTAGAATCCATCCTTGTACTCCACCGGACACTTTCTCCTTCTGCAGCAGCGGCTCTTTTCTGTAGTCCTCCATTGGGTTCGACAGCGTTTTCCGACACCACTTCACACGTATGTACCCGTCATCCCTGGTGTAGGTAACGGGGGTACTAGGGTATCCACGGGTGGGGTGGCTCTTCAACTTTCTGTCTTCCACTGGGTTTCTTCAGGGTCCACTGGGAAGGGTCCTTAATCTTTAAAAATCCAAACGGAACTTACACGTAGAGTTGTACGGAGCACGCGTCGTGTTCCCACACTGCACATGCTCTCCGTGGGGTCCCTATCTACTCACCTTGGGTGGTTCCTTGGATCCCCAGCATTTCTTTTTTTTTTTTTTTTTTTAACTTTTTATTGAAAATAAAGCACAATATCCACATAGCAATACGATTGTAGGGTATATGATTAAAACAACATATTACGTCAATGTCAAATCCATCACATATTAGGGCAGTACAGGTTCTCAGCATTTGTTCGTCTCATTGCCATCTCCTCTGTGGGAGAAGTACAGATTTCACCCCGATAAGCGTTCCATCCTCCCCATTTTCTATCCCATTTCTTAGGGCAGCCCCTCCTCTTGTAAACTTCTTTCTCCATGATCATACATCTGTCCATTTCTGCTACCCAACTTATCGTGAATGGTGGTGTGTTGGATCCCAGGACATGGCCACTGCCCTTTTTACTAATAGGTACCCCAACGCCACCCACTGCTGTTCGATTTCCGTGAGGTCAGTAGGTTGCCACACATTGAGGATCCCTGTTTTTGGCGACAGCTGAATTTGTTTGCCCAGCGTATCTTTCATCTTAGTAGTGGTTCTTTCCCAAAAAGGGCGAATGAGAGGACAGTCCCAGAGGATGTGGTAAAGGAGCCCTCCCGTCCGCATCCCCTCAGGCATAGTGCCTCGCTTCTGCTACCTATTTTCGCCAATAGGGTGCCCGACAGGTATGTCCTATGGAGTATTTTCAATTGTATGAGGCGGAACCGATGGTTCACAGCTATTTCCTAGGGGACATCAAGGCGGCCTGCCATTCGTCATCGTCCAATTCCCTTAAGTCTGCCTGCCAGCGCGTTCTCAAAACCTGAAGGGTGTCTGGTAAATTATTGCAGAGTTTACGGTATGTGCTAGATACAGCTTTGGTCCTGAGTGGGTCTATGAGTAATCGGTCTTCTAAAGGGGATGCGTCGGGTAAGGTAGAGAGGTCAGGGACAGTGGTAAGAATGGCGTGTCGGATTTGTATGTATCGGAAGATCTCTCCTTGTGCGAGTGTATATTTGGTTTGCAAGTCAGTAAATGTGAGGAGTTCCCCTTATCCACCAGGTCCCCCAATGTAGTGATTCCGATAGTGTCCCACCTATCAAATCCTTTGTGAAAGCAGAGCGACCCCAGTCTCTGTGAAGACCACAACGGAGTAGCCTTGGTGAACTTATCCGCCCACCCCAGACGTCTGTTAGCCTGGTGCCAGACCGCCACTGTTTGCGACATGGGTCCAAGGTAACGGCCCCTTCGGAGTTTGCTATAGAGGGCTCCCATATATCCTTCTCGGCCTGTTTGGTATTTTTCTAAGTGAAAGGCCGGGTTTGTTGGGGGCCATGAATCCATTGGTTAACTGGTACCAATTGAGAGGCCCAGTAGTAAAGACGGAGATCAGGAAGGGCAATTCCTCCGTCGTACCAGCTCTTGGTAAGTTTCTGGAGGGCGATCCGCGGGGCTTTCCCGTCCCAGAGTAGGGTGCGGAGTTCACTTTCTATGGCTGTAAAGTAATGATCTGTTACGGGAAAGGGGCTATTCTGAAGGACATACAAAAATCTGGGCAAAGAGAGCATTTTAAATAGAGCTGCCCTGCCAAGGAGAGATAGGGCAGCGATCGCCAATGTCGCACATCATCCTGTAGCCGCTGCAAGGGGCCCAGGAGGTTGCGGTCATAAAACAGTTTAGGGTCTGAGGTGATGAAGATGCCCAGATATTTAAAGCCTGTCGATGTGCACTGGACTGAGTAACCTCCAGGCAGGCGAGGTGGAGGGCCGTGGAGCACATATAAGACTGATTTTGACCAGTTGATAGAGTAGCCTGCATATTTGCCAAAGTTCGTGATAACATCAAACAGTCTGTTTAGGGAAGTTCGAGGGATGCCAGATATATAAGGATGTCATCAGCATATAATGAGATTTTATCTTCTATGTCCTCACTCCATTTTAGTCCCCTTATTACAACATCTTGTCTTATCCAGTGGGCCAATGGTTCAAGAGTGAGGGCAAACAGCAAGGGGGACAAGGGACAGCCCTGTCTGGTGCCTCTATGCAAGGCGAATGTGCGGGAGGTGTGATTATTTACCCTTACCTGTCCTAGCAGGTCTGTGTATAGTAGTGTTACCCACCGTCTAAAATTGGGGCCAAAGCCCAGTCGAGCCAACACCTCAAACAGATATGGCCACTCTATTGAATCAAACGCCATGGTGGCATCTAAAGAGAGTATGACCGCGTTTTCGCGCAGGTAGGGCTGTCTGCCCAGAACATTATGGACCCGTCGAATATTTAAGGCGGTATTTCGACCAGGTATAAAGCCTGACTGGTCCTCATGGACCAAAGATGGGAGTACAGCTGTTAGTCGGGATGCTAAGAGTTTAGCCAGCACCTTAGCCTCCGAGCTAATTAGTGAGATGGGTCGGTATGACCCACAAGTAGTCCCTGGTTTGCCCGGCTTGCGGATGACAACAATATTAGCTAGCCTTTGGTCTAAGGGAAGGATTCCCCTTTCTTTGCTTTCCTCATACATGTTTTTGAGGTGAGGAGCAACCTTAAGAGCCAACCCTTTCAGGAATTCAATGGGAATCCCGTTGGGTCCCATCGCTTTTCCTGAGTTCAGAGCGAAAATAGCTCCACAAACCTCTTCTGCCGTGATATCAGCATCTAAGGCTTCCCTGTCGGCATCTGACAGTCGTGGCAGGGCCATTTCCTCTAAAAGCTGGCGGGATTCCTCAAACGAATACGAGGTTTTAGAAGTGTATATATCTTCTAGGTGGTTCGCAAACGTATCAGCCACCTCTTGAGGATCTGTAACTGATGTCCCATCTCCCAATATGATTTCCGGGACCCACCGCGATTCTTGATCTCGTTTCTCTAGCCATGCTAGTATTTTCCCGGCCCTTTCACCGTGTTCATAAACCCTGTGTCTAGTTTGAAATAGCCTTGCTTGGGCTTTCTCTCTTGCTAGTTCCCTGTATTCTAGTTGTTTATTGCGGAGTTTTTGGGACGTATCAACAGTAGGGGAAGTATTATGTTCCGCCTCTAAAAGGAGCACTTCACTCTCCTTCTGATGCAGCTGTTCGTTTTGGTTCCGCAGGTACCCTATCTTCAAACCCAACGCCCGGCCCTTAATGACCGCCTTGTAAGCCTCCCAAATGGTATTCGCTGAGTCCACCGATCCAAGATTTTCAGTAAAGTAGTGATCTGTATGGGCGGTCAGGTCCTCTTTGATGTCAGGAATAGTGAGCAGCCATGGGTTAATAATTATGGGTCCCCGGTCCACGGGTTTGTAAAGGTGAGGTCCACTACAAGGGAGAGTGGTCGGATATTCCCCTGGGGAGGCCCTGAAGACATCTAAAGTTCCCTACGTCAGAGAGGAGGGTAAAAAATAGTCAATTCGGGACATGCTATTGTGTGCATTAGAATAGTGCGTGAAGTGAATTTGCTTTGGGTTCAGTGATCGCCACAAGTCTGTAATTCCCATGGCGTGAGCAAAGTTTGCTAGTGGTGTGGGGCGTCTGGGAGAAACTGTATGAGGGTGTCTGTCGACCTTGTCGTCCATAGTCATGTTAAAGTCTCCCCCAGAACCAGCGTGCCCAGAGGGAGAGCTATAAGTATCTGTCCCAGTTCTTGTAGTGCTAGTTTGCCTAGGGCTGGTGGGAGATAGGCTGAGATTATGTTGAGATGTTTCCCTTCCCAGGTGGCCTCCAGTATTGCGAACCGACCCTGCGGGTCGGTCTGTACACGAGTTGGGGTAAGGGCTAAGTTCTTACGCATAAGGATTCCAGTGCCTCTAGAGCCGGATGTATAACCAGCGTGGGCCACCAGTTTGTACCCCCATCGGTGGAGTGCCTTGCAGCTATTGCCCACTAAATGGGTTTCCTGTAGTAACACCAGATCTGGGGAATGACGTTTAAGATATTGCAGGACTATCCCCCTTTTGATTTTACTTCCCAGTCCATTGACGTTCCACGTCAGTACGGACAGCTTCCTATGTGTTGTATGAGTCATGGCACGTGTTACGAGGCGACGAGTCTGTAGCTCTTAGCCAAGAGTTGGAGCTTGCGGTGCCGGATTTGAGGACAGGGTGATGTAAGCGATCTGGTTGCTGTGGGAGATCCCTCCCTTCCATAGCTGCTGATGTCCCCCAAACGTTGTTTCTTGGCCTCTCAAGCCTGAGATACCCCACTGCGTTGTGTGTGCTGTGCAACAAAATCAAACCATTAAAACCCCAACTAACCCCCTCCCCCCTGTACCCCCTCCCCGCCCCCTGCCAGTGGATTTTGAACTATCCACCCCCAACAAGGCAGAGTGCCTGTCGCCCTCCCCCCATTCGTGAGGTGCCTGGCTAACCGCAACCAGTCCTCGCCGTCCCTCCCGCTTTCAATGATATTTTAGTTATGACTAACATTACAGTCCAGTCCTATAGGTGTTTTGATAACAGTGTCACATTTATCCCCAGTACGCTGGGTTTCGGAGGTCCCTCCGTCGATAGCTGAGTCGTTGTTTTCTTATTCGGTCGTTCTTGGCATTACAGGACTCAGTTCAGTGGGTGTAGGTCCATCGGTCATGAGAGGCCCTGCAGCCCTATAGATTGGGTCAGTGTGTGTCCTCCAAATCTCCTTCTGATCTTCCCTCTCCCGTGACAGGGGCTGGCGTCTGCCTCCACCAGCGCCTCCATTATTCCGGCCGTCTAGGTGTTTGCCCGCTCTACGCCAGCCCTCTATCCAGTCCCAGGCCTCCTCCGGGGACAGGAAGAACCAAGTCTTTCCGTCGGATTCTATTCGTAGTTTGGCCGGGAATAACATGGAATACTTGATGTTTTTATCCCGGAGCGCTTTCTTTATGGTTGTGAAGCTTCGTCTTTGGGCTTGCACCTTGACCGTGTAGTCCGGGAAAAAGTGATATTTGCATTGTCTAATTTCAGGGGAGGTCCAGTCCTGGCAGTTTGTAAAATCACGTCTCTGTCTCTGAAGTTAAAAATCCTCGCGATCAGTAGACGTGGAGGAGCCCCGGGCCTTGGGCGCCCGCCGGGAACCCTGTGGGCGCGCTCTATGGAGAAATAATTGGAGAGACGCTTGGGTTGGAGTTTATTAAGTATGAGATCCTCGACGAAGAGGTCAGTTGTGGGTCCCTCCATTCGTTCCGGTACGCCGAGGATGCGGATGTTATTTCTTCTGGCCCTTCCTTCATATTCGTCGAGGAGGTCCTCCATCCTTTTGTTGGTGTTGTAGTTGTGTGACTTGGGTTTGTAGGACTGAGGTGTCTGCTACCAGAGTTGTTGTAGTGGTTTCAACTTCCCGGACTCGAGAGTCCATCTTCCGTAGGTCTGCTCTCAAAAGGGTCACCTCTACATTCACGGAATCTATGCGCGATTCCAAGGACGTTCGCACTCCTGCTATGGCCTCCATGATATCCTCCAGAGTGGGAGATTTGGCCTGGGAACACTGTTGCGATGTTTTAGGATCTTCGCCAGAGGTCTGGTTGCCCTCCTCATTTTTCTTCGTCCAGGCAAACTTATCAAGTTGTTTCTGGACCTGAATTTTGGGACCTCTGGTAGTAGCCATGGGATAACTCCGGGGGCCCCCCGTCTCGGCCGTCACCGGAATGTGGGAGGCCTATCTATTTTCAAGGTGCAGCTCGCAGGCTAGGCGGTCGATTGGGGCCCTCGCGGCGGTCCTCCGCGACTCTTTCCACAATTATTAGAGGAGTGGGTGGAGCGTTGGTATACCTCTATCTGTGTGCCCAGAAGATGGTAGGGCCGGTTACGCAAGGGTTCATGGTGATCAGGGCTACAACGGTTTCTCTAGTGTCCCGCCAAGGCTGTGTTGCCGTGGGCCACTCAGACACCGCCCTCTCGCCCTGGGGGCCAGATGTATCGTCCACAGTCCAGGGCACCAGAGAGTAAATGGGATCTGGGGCAGGCGCACCCCCTGTGGGGCCACTCTTGCCTTAGCTGCTCTGAGGGTACGCCTGACAGGATCCGGCCCTCGCTGTTAGGCCGCAAGGCCCGGGCTCTGCTTTGTTTCTCCCCTGGCCGCTCTGTTATCCCCAAGTTCCCGCTAAGGCTGTGTTACTGCGGGTTATCGGGGTGCTCCCATCTCGCCTGGAGGTACAGATGTTGCGCCCGCGTTTTCGGGGAGGGAGCAAGACGCTAGCTGGTGTATTTTTTCCTGGCGCATTCACCCACTGGGTCTGAGTCGGATGAGCCACCCCCCGATGATAGGCCGCAAGGCCGGGGGCTCGATTTTGCTCCCTCACTGGCTGCCTGGGTCTCAGTCCGGTGGGCAGGCGCGCTCTTCCGCCCTCCACCACACCCTGCCTGCAACTCCTCACCTGGCTCCGTCGGAGGCCTCGCACTGCTCGATTTCACCCGCTCTATTCCGGAGAGGCCCCCGGCCAGGGACCCAGATCGGGCAGGCCGAAGACGGTCGGCTCCTCCCGCAGTCCAGACGCCGCGTCTCCGAACGCAGCCGGTGACGTCCAGCGCCGATCAGGGCTGAAGCCTCGGAGGTTGCCGCTACCTCTCCTTCCGGCTAGTGTCGCGTAGTTCAAGGCGGATTCATTGCGGAGTTCACTCCCACCGCCGTCCGAGCCGCTCGCTCCGGGCCGCCATTTTCGATTTGCCCTGGATCACTCTGCCTATGTTGCTCCGGTCCTCCCCATTAGCCTCGCAGCGATTCCTTTGTTGAGGACTGGCTTAGGAAACGTTCCCTTTGTTTGGGGGAAGTTTCAGTGCTGTCTACGGATCTATAATCGGATTAATACGGCGTGGGCTGTGGAGCCGCTTCAGCAAGCGACCATTTCCCTCGGCCGCTAGCCACGCCCCCCCTGGATCCCCAGCATTTCTACACCCTCTCGACATTCTCTTGACCCGAGTTGTGGTTCTTATACCACTTTCTTAGTATATGGTTTGGTCCCCCACTGGGGCAACTGTGTATTTCGTGCTATTTACTGTGTTTCTTTGCTAAAGTATTGTGTGCATTGTGCATATCTCTGGGTAGGAGATATTTCTATGTGTTAGAGAGTATTATATAATAAATACATATTTTTATAAAAACACTGTGTGGTTCTTTTTCACTTAATCTATACTATAAGAATGCATTCTGGTAAAACAAGCTGCTTTACAATCCTTCTGGACTAAGCCTGAAGGCTGCTCTCCACAGCTACCACTTAGAGAGCTTTCTAAGGTTGTCTAAGACCTCTTAAATCACCATAAGGGTTGTCTGGACTGGTGCAAGGTGTCCACTTACATAAGTGTACATCATATACCAGGCCAGCTTCTCACAATAACTATAAAAATAAGGAAACCACAATAACTACAAAGATATGGCAATATCCTGCTCTTCCCAGTGCTGGCACACATTAGGCCATCGAGCATGTTTTGCAATGGAAACTAAATTTAAAAAAACATTTTGCACAGGTTTGCATTACTTTTGTGATGCAAACCCAGTGCAAAACGTTTGTTAATAAGGGCTACAGGGTTGGGTTAAATAGGTTGCACTGCTACTGGTTTGATTTTGCACCAATATTCCCAATTGCATCAATAGTGTTGGAACCAATGAATGTTTGCACTATCATTTGTGCTGCCTTACAAGTGGCTATAATACACCAAAATTGCCAGTGGAAAACTGCACTGGCACCAGTGCAATTTATCAGGGCGGCTCCTCCATTTAAGCGGAGGAGCATTGCCCCACAAAGAAAAGCCCAAGGCCAGAGCTGAAAAATAAAATGGTAATAACATTTATTTATTACCATTTTATTTTTTGGCAACCAATACGTCCCGAACTGAACGTCAGAACGGGGCTGGGCCATTGCTGCTGAGTTGCAGCAGGGAGCTGTGTGCTTAAGTTTAAAATGTGCATGTCTCTTTGGTCGGCCATCTTGCTCCTTTTAAACCTCTATATTCCAGCTGTCTTAAGACAGCTGGGTTAGAGAAAGCAAAAGCCTCCAGTGCTCCTGTGAGCGCTGATAGAGGACGGTCCCAACAATCCTGGTGCTGTTCTCATGATGAGATCAGAGCCAGAATTGGCTTGGGAGTTTGAAGCCTGCCAGCCCCAAGGAGAGAAGACCATCGAGGGGGACGTCGCACTCGCAGGTAAGTGCCTTTAATTTATTTTTATTTTTATTTGTGTTCTACCAGCCCTACCATCCTCTGGACAAGTCAGCCACCACAGGCAATTTATGCATTCTGACCCACACTGTTCACTCGTCAAATCAATGACGTGCAACATCTTTGTTAGACTTGTGTAAAAGTGGCAGAATTCAATCAATTCGTTTGACCAGAATTCTACAGAGTTCACATCAATGTCATGGACTCCTTGTTAGGAGCTAACGTTTCAGGCCAGACTTTCAGATTTTAACAGTGACAAATTGTGTTTTTCCCTTCTAGTTCCAAAGGAGGCACTGTCTGATTATACCCATCGACAAGGGATTCCAAAGACCCACTGCGACCAGTAAGTAAGTAGCCATCCCTATGCCCTTGGCACCATCTCAGCCAAAAAGGATGCCCATCTGATTGAAGTGGGATTTAGTCATGACTGCCCACAAGACACTCTGCTCTACTGTACCAAATCCTGAAGACACCATCAAGAGCAAACTCCTTGTATTCTTTGCACTATACAGAGTGATAAAGAACCCGCCCTTGCAAAATCCCTATTTCCTCACCAAATAAGACATTGAGCACTTTGTACAGGTCAAGTCTGTCAAGATCTTTTTTTTCTTTTTATGTGAAAGCCTACCAGACAGCGCAGTTGTCTGGTTTGCTAAAGACATCTTGGGAACATTTGGAAAGCTTCCCTGGGAATGCATTGCTTACCATTGGCTTTGTGGCTTGTAAATAGTATTTGCTTGCTTTCTATTTGCTGGCTTTATTTGTTTTACGCTGTCCACCATATTTTTGTCCCTCCCATGAAGCATAGCCTATTTACCATATTCTTCTGCAACTGCTCACTTTCTGTAAACAGGCTTTTAAATGTTGTTCTTATCTTGTTACATTTGCTGTGCATTCAAAGAGAGAGAACAAATGTCAGGCTCTGTCTTCCGAGGGAGCTTGGTGTTTACTTTTTTTTTTCAACGACTTCAAAGTGAGAGACTTAATCTGGCTTTTTCTCTTTGATTCTGTGTAGGGTTTCTCGTCTTTTTAATTTGTTTTCCCTGCCTTTGTCACAGCTTCTCGGTTTTGCTAGTGCTGTAACACCTTTTGGTACTGTACGCTTTACAAATTTATTTTACTTACTTACTAAAGGCTTTTTTCTAGCACACAACAAAATTTAAATGTCTGTAAATGAACTGTGCGGATATTTCAGAATATATCAAAATTAAGAAATCACAAATGAAGCACATTTTTTTGTAATTCTGAAGTATGCTGGAAAAAAATATTTGAATACAATCAAAATGCATCAATACACTAGGTGATGCCATTTCCACACGTTATCGTTTGTGTGATATATGGTTTTATCAGTAAAACTGTATGTCATTGCAAATATAATGATAATTTCAAGTGAAAATGTGTTGTGTACGCTACTCCACTCCACTCTATGCCACTCTACTCTACTTCATTCTACGCCACTCTACTACACTCTACTCTATGCCATTCTACTCCACTCCATTCTATTCGACTCCACATCACTATATGCTTGTCTACTCTACACCACTACACTCTACAACACACTACTCTACTCCACTCATCTGCACTCTACTCCATTCTCACGCCACTTCAGTCTACGCCACTCTACTACACTCTATTCCCACTCTAGGCCACTCTACTCCACTATAAAAAACTCAACTCTATAACACTCCACTCAATCCCACACCATTGTACTCCACAGCACTCTATGACACTCTATTCCACTCCACTCCACGCCACTCCACTTTATGACACTTTACTCCATGGCCCTCTACCCCACTTCACTCTATGCCCCTCTACTTTTCAACACTCTACACCACTTCACTCTATGCTACCCTACTCCTCTCTGTGACACTCCACTCTACAACACTCCACTCAGCGCCACTCTATGCCACTCCAATCTATGATACTCTATGCCACTCTACGATACTCTATGGCCCTCCACTCTATGACATTCCACTCTACAACACTCTATTCCACTCTACGCCACTCTACTTTATGACACTCTATGCCACTCCACTCTAGTTCACTCTATTCTTCTCTACCACACTCCACTCTATCACACTGCACTCTAAGCCAGTTGCGGCCAGTGCAGGTAAGATCGGAGGGGTGGGGTGTCGACAGACAACAAGAGAAATGAAAACAGAAAACCACTTACCTTGCGCTCCGAAATTTCTGGAGTGAGCGATGCGGTGAGCGCAAGATAAGTGGTTTTCTTTTTTTTAATTTTCCCTCATAGTCGTCTGTCAACTCCCCCCTACACTTCGCCTCACCACTCTTACCTGCACCAGCCGCAACTGCTCTAAACCACTCTATGACACTACATACCACTGTATGACACTTTATGTCACTCTATGCAACTCATCTGTACAACACTCCCCTCTATACTACTTTACTCCATCCAACGCCACTCTACTTACTTCACTCTATACCACTCTACTCTACTCTACTCCACTCTACTCTACACCACTCTACAACATTCCAATATGTGACACTCCACTCGACAATACTCCACTCTACAATACTCCACTCTACTCCATGGCCCTCCACTCTATGACCCTCCATTTTACGCCCCTACACTCTACGACAAACTTTGTCAAACCACTCTATGCCACTCTCCAACACTCCCCGACACTCTACGCTACTCAACTCTACACCACTCTAATACACTCTATGCCACTCCAAGACACTCTACACCCCTCTTTGCCACTACACAAGGCTTCACTCCACTCTATTCCACTCTATGCCACTCCACTCAACGCCACTCTTTTCCACTCTACACCACTCTCCTTTATGCAACTAACTTTAAGTCACGCTGAACAGCAGCCATGCTGGTGTACATCGTGGACAAAACACATTGGCAAAAGGGAATAGCTTTTGCATAGACAAGACCTACTGGCTTTGCAAATGCTCATTTTCTGCCAAGATCTCTTCCGTTGCCTTTATTAAGAGATAAAGGAAAAGAGCTGCATCTGGTTCCAGCAATGGCGTTA
Source organism: Calotriton arnoldi (assembly GCA_963921515.1). Taxonomy (NCBI): domain Eukaryota; kingdom Metazoa; phylum Chordata; class Amphibia; order Caudata; family Salamandridae; genus Calotriton; species Calotriton arnoldi. Next base: position 2,444,447 of record CAWUFW010001341.1, read on the forward strand.
ACCACAAAAAATCTGGTACAAATTGAAAACTGCATCAACCACCTTCTGCAGGTCTTCACTTTCCTGTCTTCTTAAAACAGATCAGCTGTGAAGTGCAGTCTTGAGATTGCTGATTTTATTATCTTCAACAGTCTTAGCTTCTCATTCCTCACTGTAACACAACTGAATGAGCCTTCTCATTCAATGCTGGACTTTTTTCAACCAGAGTACTCCATCACCTGCATAAATTGAACAGAGATAACGGACATGTAAATTTTCACTAAGAGAGTGTGTGTGTGTTTGTGTAAGTAGGATGATGAGTGCATTGGAATGTTTCTTGTGGCACTCATACCACCCACATTAATGTGTGCCTGCAGGTGAAGTGAATAGGTAAGAGTGTGACACTAGTGTTCCATTTGGGTGCATGGGGTAAATGTATTTTTGTGTATGTGTGTGTTTGACCAGAACTTACATGGCTAGCTTCTAAATGTCCCTATCACATCTCACCACCTGATTGTACCTATTGCTGAATTGCTAGAGTTTAGTCATTTACCATGAATGTGTTGAGCTTGCAGTCACTCTAGTGCCACCAGTGAAAGGAAGAGGAAAACTCTCCCCTTTCCCGACTGATAGACAGAGATGGCTTAGTTGAGAGTCCTCCCTCCCCACACCCGCTGTGTTATGTTATGGCTTAACTATGTGTCTCAGTGTACCCCCTATACCATCAATCCAAATGAGGTTTTTTTTCAACAGAGAAAACGTTTTGCCATTATTTCTCTGATTGTCAGTCAATGACTGCTGGTGGATTTTGTAAACTTTTAAATCTTACATTTTGTAAATCTTAAAGACTGGACACTGATTTTGCCATATGTCAAATTCTTATATAGCTCTGTGGTCCCCGTGAAGTCAAAGGAGATGACAAAATACAGCCCCCCGTACTGCGCCCAAAGGCGTATAGAAGCTCCAAGGTATTTTCCGGGTTTCTTTTCCGGACTCAAGAGTACCTGACTACTCCAGGGGTCTCAATGTGCGAGTTGTCTCAACAACCGCACGAGAAGAACTAGTGCAACCTCAGAACCCACGAACTGCATACACATGCATGATTACCCCAAATGCACGTGTCCCACTAAAAGTCCCCCAGCCCTGAAGAAAACCTTTACCAACAAAAGATATAAGGCCCTAAACAAAGGTCGAAATGCATTGGCGTACAGAGTGGTGTGGCCAGGAGTTATCGCAATCATAAATGAATTAATTATCCTATAATAAACGGTGATGTGAATTATGACTTCACCGGGCAATAGTTAAAGATCTCCGATCACCAAAGAAAAGGGCCAACTAGTACCATCAGGACTACACAACAGAGGGTCAGAATATGTACCCCACATTTACTAATAGTATAGGACACAGTTTTAATTTTTTCACGTATCTTTGATGGAATTGAATATATTATATGTTCAACACTATTTAAGGACAACACAAGGTCGCTAATGTTTGTTGTTTGAAGTGACCAATAATAATGTATGTACATTTCTATGCGATTTATAATGTTATGTGTATATATTTATCTCATTAAGTACTTGTAACTGTTCTTTTGATGATGTTATGTGTTTATATTTGTCTCATTCATTACATGTAAATGTTCCTTTATTTACTAATGAAAAGGAATAACATACAACTATACACACTATCCCTTGTTTTCTCTCAATTTTGGGGACCACAGAGCTATATTAGAATTTGAAACATTGCAAAATCTGTGTCCAGTCTTAAAGATTTACAAAATCCACCATCAGTCATTGACTGACAATCAGAGAAACAATGCTGATACGTTTTCTCTGTTGAAAAACTCATTTGGATTGATGGTATAGGGGGTACACTGAGAGACATAGTATGCACTGATCCCAGCCCCGTAGGCCCTAAACTAGATCATTCTCCACTAAGATACACACATGTTATGGTTTAACAGCACTGATACCAATGGCCTTTAGAAGAGGGCCACCATCGATCACCAGATACCTGGCTCCCACCACTTCTTGATGATTTTACATGCCGCAGTATCTTGTTTCACCACCCCTGAAGGCAGTCCTCAACATCAGGGGGCAGATTTACAATTCCTGGCGCATCCCTGCAAATCAGCAGGGATGCGCCAGGAAACTTACGACACGCATCACCATCCATGCGCCACCACTGATGCGCCGCATTTACAATGCGGCGCATCATGGCGCAAGGAAATGCAGATGCGTGTCGCATCTGCCGTCGTAACGTTGGCGCAGTGCTGGGGTTGTGTCGCGGGCGCGACGTAACTCCAGCACTGTGCCGACCCGGCCTATCTTGCACATGGTGCGTCACACCTTACGCCTGCTTCATGCAGGCGCAAGGTTTAGACGCACTGGGTCGGAAAGTGACTGAGTGAAATCTAGTAGATTTCACTCAGCCACTCTAGCGAGGCGTTCCTGCGCCGGAACGCCCCCTGCTCGGAACGCCCACATGAAACCTGACGCAGGTTTCATGTGGCGCAGGGCTTTACAACGTGACGCATCTCCCTAGATGCGTCACGTTGTAAATACCCCGCAGCATGGCGCTGGCTTTACGCCGCCGTTGCGTCGCAACGGTGGCGCTAAAGTGGCGCAAGGGGCTTGTAAATCTGCCCCCAAGACTTTTGTTGCTTGATGAAAGCTTTTCTACTAGAAGGTTCCCAGTATCTGGCCTTTATTCCTTGTCCTTCTCTCCCCAGGCACTCTCCATCTACATTCTCTACCCTCCACTCCCATTCTTACCAAACTGCCATTCACCATCTATTTCTATTCATAGTTTATCTCTCAGAGCACGTAAATCATTTGTAGCAACTGACCACTGCTTAAATGTCATTGCAAGTATTGGTGCAAATTTATACTGGTTCTAGTCCAATGAATGTAAACCAGAATTGCCAGTGGAAAACTGCACTGGCACCAGTGCAATTTATCAGGGCGGCTCCTCCATTTGAGTGGAGGAGCATCGCCCCACATAGAAAAGCCCAAGGCCAGAGCTGAAAAATAAAATGGTAATAAAATGTATTTATTACCATTTTATTTTTTGGCAACCAATCCGTCCCGAACTGAACGTCAGAACTGGGCTGGCCCATTGCTGCTGAGTGGCTATTATACACCTATTATTTACCTTAGCTGTGTATAAGATCATATTGGTTCCCTCTTAGCCCTTATGGCGGAGGAGCACGTTGTGTTGTCATCAAGAAAATGTTCCTTACACTTTATGTGTGAGATATTCACTTGTCACTCTTATGTAGCTGCGGGTAATTGTTTGCGTAAAATAAATCCTTTTAACATAACATAACATAGCTCTTCAGTGACCTCCGAATCCTGGTCTGCGCTACATAAAACAGTGGATTGGCGTTTACAATCTCCTCTCACTTTGCAGTCAGAGAAAGAAAAGTAAAGTGAATTATATGACAATCTTGCTGGGGTATAGGGAGTGTGAAAGGAAAGGCTGTAGCGTGTCATTTTTTGTAAACACAACAAAATGTGACTACCTATAAATGAACTGTACACTTTCAGCAGTTAGGACAGCAAAAATAAAGCAATTTTTTTGTAATTCTGAGTGTGACAAAAGCAACGCTTTTAATATGATCAAAACAAATCAAGACACTTTACATGGTGAGGCACAAATGATAAATATTCACTGAAACCTGATTTCCACACATTATCATATATGTGCCATGCAGTTATATCAGTACAGCTGTATGCCTGTGGAAATTTAATAGCCATTTCAATAGAAAATGTGCTGTCTGTATATGAGAGAGCGTTGCCACATGATGCTTTAGTTACATGAAACAAATTGTTGCCTCATGGCCATTAAAGCTAGGTGGGTCGCGAAAGTTTGTCGTTCTAAAAAGTGCTCCGTGGTGCTAAAAAGTACGGAAAGCATTGCTTAGATGAGGCAATTGATGAGGCCTATGCCTCATCAACTGCTGCTATACCTGAGCATATGGATAATACCTTAGTATATTTGGTTATACCTGAGCATATACTCCTATACCTAAGCATATGTGATAACACCTAAGGATACAGGTCTTTACCTGAGCATATGTAGTAATACCTTAGCATATGCTCTATACCTGAGCATATGGGGTCATACCAGAGCATATGCTGTTGTAGTGGGAGCATAGGGAATAATGCCATCACATATGAGACTATAACTGAGCATGTGGGGATGTATCTAGGCAAAAGGACCATACTTGTTCATATAGGGCTACACATGTCATATGAGACTACACCTGAGGATCAGCCGCGGCCCGTGCAGGTAAGAGCGGTGGGGCCGGGTAGGGGAGGGATTTCGACAGACGACGACGAGGGAAAATTATTTATTTATTTAATTTTCCCTCGTGGTTGTCTGTCGAATCCCCCCACCCCCACCGTTCTTACATGCACGGGCCGCTGCTGCTAAGGATATGGGACTGTGCCTGCATATACACGGCTGCATTAATCATCATATGAGTCAATACCTAACCGCAAAGCTGGCAAGTTTACTATGTCCATGGGTGATGTGCTGCTCTACTGCTCTGCTCCAGGTTTTTTACCGTTGAATTCTGGGGCTTGGAGTACCGTTGTATAATGGAATAAACAATACTACCAGTCCCAGAATTCAAATTATAAAAACCTGGCCTGGAGCCGCAGCTCACCCTTGGACTTGGCAGTGCTGTAGACGTATGAGGCACATTTTGGGATGACCAGTGATGTGAGTTTATTTCTGGAATTTGACAATTCATGTTACAGGTTCTTCTAGCTGCCTGCTTTCTAGCTGTAGTTGAGTCTCGACTAGCAACTCTTTGATGTTTTTAAATGACCTGTAATATTTTGCGCTCCTCTCACGCTCTCTAGGTATACTTTAAAGGTTAGGTCACTGATGCCTAGCTGCCTGTCATTCCTAGTATTTTTAATTTGCACTTTTTAGTATCAGCTGCATTTATATTAGGTCTTTCAGGTCCTGGACACACACATACACTCACGCACGCACACCGACACACGCACGCATGCACGCACACACACACAATCCCCCCAACCCCCCCAGACTCAGGACTACAGGGTGCGGTGTGAGGAGCAGCAGAAGTGCAGTCACACTAGGGGGCATATCACAAAAAGTGAGCACTGCAAGTGTCTATTTCAGGCACGGTCTCTGCCATTGTTTTGGACTGCCTCTTCTTAAATAATTGAAAATCTGAAACAGTACTATTTTACCACCTTTGACAATATGGTTGCTTGTCACTGGAGCTTTAAATGTATCTACTGCATTTGGATGGAAATTTTGCTGCATTTTTTGGCTTACCTAAAGTTAACAACAGAACATAACACAATGTACACAAAACAACATAACACAAAACATACCAGGGCCAAACACAGAGGTCAAAACTAAATATGGCAAAAACACAGTACAACACAAGAACATCACATTGCAATAATGCAGCATAAAAAACAACAAAACACATCACCACCACGACAAATCTCCACACAACAAATATGTGAAAAGATTCTTGTCACACATTGTTATCTCTATAAACTTGCTTTCATAATAATGTGGTAAAAGGTGTTTGTGTCAAGCACTGCCGTAACTTACTACCAACCACATGAAATAGCTCCGGTCATTTTTATTTTTCAACCCAAAGAATGACGGGGCATATTAGCAAGGCGATTATCGCCACTTTAGCGGGACTTTTTCCCGCTAAAGCGGCGATAATATTATCGCTTTATCAACAAGCTGTCGCTAACTGCTGTTAGCTGACAGCTTGTAGGCGATAGCGACCGGGTTGGGTGCCGCTTTGCATGCCAGCGATATTTATCGCTAATGGCATGCAAAGTAGGCGTCCCCACCTAACAGCGACTGGAAACAGTTGCTGAGGTCGCTAACGCCTATCAGCGAGGCAGGGGCGGTGATTAGCGAACCAGCGCTAAACACGTTTAGCGCTGGTTTGCTAACACCTGGTCCCACCCTGACTTAGCCATGTAATCCAATGAGAGGTGGATTACATGGCTAAGTCCCCCTCGCACTATCAGCAAGCAGAACTGGGAACAGTGTGAATATCGCCTGTTTTCAGGCGATATTCACACTGTTCTCAAGGTTTCTATCGCTTTGGAGATTAGCATTGCTGATTGCACGCTAACTCCGCGATAGAAACCGGCGATGCCTGGCGATAATTATCCAAGCGCTAATTGCGCTTTGCGATAATTATCGCCAGGCATTGCTAATATGCCCCGACATTTTTAGAGGTTTCCTAGAATGTCAGTGAGCAGTCTCTACTGAAGGGTTACATGCAGATGACCCCTGAGCCTGGGGTCCATTGTTGCAAGGTGTGATCAATGGTGTTGAGTTTTCTGATCTTCTAGGCCAGTAGATGACTTGCAGAACTGGGCCGTATGGAATATGACAGTTGGTTAAGTGAGCTTTGGAGTCTGCTAGTTGGGCTTAAGGGTGAGGGGTTCTGTGTTTTTGCCTTTGAGTCTGAAGCCTCCAGGCCTACTTGTTGGTGCATGCGCCTGGGTATTAAGAGGGATTCAAGATACATTTGTTGTGCATGAGCGTTACCTTGCAGGTGCCTTCTCTCCGAGGTTTTAATCGCCATTTGTAATATTCAGTTCTGAGGATTTGTAGAATCAAGGCTTTTTAAGTAGCAATTTAAGGCGAAATAACACAGTTATATGCTGAAAAGCATGCAATTGCATCGCATAACACAAGGAAATTGACTTTAAAAAATTTGCAAGTGGTGTATAATGAAAAGCCTAAGAGAATTTTGTGCATCAACATTCTGCTTTACTAAAACTCATGATCAAGAAATTTCCAAGAGAGAAATAAAAGTCATCCAAAAAAGCTAATTAATAAAAAAACCACAAATTGACAGTGTGGTCTATAAAAACGGAGCCAGAACAAAATATACATAACTGCTTCTTTAATATGAGTTATATGTCCTTATCTCATGTGCGTGGGAACTAAAATATGGTTTGTTTGGTCACCCTGGATTCCTTTCTGCTTCTGCGCCAACAATGAGAACTTCAAAAGAGCCATATCTCAAGGCGGTGGCAATTACAGCCAGCCACCAGAGATTAGATGCTGTCGTTAGGTCACAATCCAGAAAGCAAGAAGGAAACCGCCTTAAGATATGTCAAAAACGTCAATGTTGTTTCATTCATAATTCTCATCACTGGGTACATGGCCCCTGTGCTCAAAGGCAATCATTGAAAAGAGGGCATAGCATGACATCATTACTAAAAAAAATTGCTACACACTTTTTAAGTTTATTTTGTGTCTGAGTTTCTACCATGTTGAATAACACTTAGTAAAGTAAGTAAGTAAGTCCGTTTTTATATAGCGCAGCTACTCACCCTTACGGGTCTCAAGGCGCTGGGGGCCGTCTCTGCAGCAATTCATTCATATCCTTATTAGTGGCAGTGTTCATGGCAATCCAACCTAGGGCTCATTAATGTTGTGTGTCTGAGTACGCTAACGAACTCTGCTGCTTTTATTATGGACTTCTCTCACAGCTGAATGTGTTTTTTAATCCATGATTGTATACTTTTCAGGCACAGAATTTCTTGCTTCTCAAAATACACCATGCAGCCACAAAGATGGTTCCTCCATTCTAGGCCTATTAAGTGCCATAAAATTCATTATGATTTTTTTCTATACATCACCATCTCCACCAAATTGCGATAGGTGGAGCCTTGCATGATTACTTCGAATGGCTTTAATGATGATTAACACAAAAGGGTCAGTCAGGGACTGATTTAAAGACCAGAATGCACAACTCCCACTAATATTCACTACCACAGAAAATGCACCTGATGTAATACTACAATCAACACCACATTGGAAGGATCAGTAAAATGTCCGTCTTGTATAAACTATGACAGGTTTGACTATTGAGGACGAAAATCCTCACCAAGTATATTTTTTAATGATGACCTACCAGGTTAGGCAGAACAATAGAACACCGGAAATAGTCAATCCCCTGTCTCGCACGGCCTTCTGGCATGCGCAGCGTGGTCTCTCAGGTCCTGGTTGCACTCAGGTAGACTTATTGACTTTCCCAAAGAGTCCCAACACGAAAATTGAGCCTATTATCATCTTTCTCCAAAAAGCACCAATATTTTTAATCTAGTGTATATTCAAGTAATTCACACTGCAATGTTTAATAATAGTGACCATTATAAAAATGTTTAATTAAGTTAAAAAACGTGTCTGAGTCTTTTTTTAAATAGTGTTTATTATTAAATTTAGGGGGATGAAAGTGTGAAAAAAAGGACTAAGAGACATTGTTTTTTAAAATAAAACCAACATGTCTCTGAGTCTTTCTTTTAACATTTTTAGCCCACAAAATTTAATTATTTTAGTCCACAAAATGCATTCATAAGAACAACCGTAAGAAGGCCTTGCACTCTCTGAGATACTGTCTGTCTCTTTATCTTACTCTTGTCAGTCCCTGCTTTCTCCCTTTGTGACGGCTTTTCCGTCTTTTTAATTCTTCTGCTTTTCCCTTTATGTGTTTTTCCCTCTCTTGTTCTTTGGTAGCGTCTGTTGAGAAAAAATAAGTGCCGGTCCCCAAAAATGACTACTAATGGCCCCCATTGGCACCAACCGGCTCAAAATAAGTATTAGTCAGTGGGCGTTCACAACCTCTGAAGGCAAACCATGCCTTTATCCTTCTTCTCCCCACCCTCTGCATAGGCTTTAGTACTGCATAATTGCACGCAGTCTAAGCATATGGTTATGCAGCAGTAAAATCTTTGTGCATCACGGGTACCTTTTAGTGGATTCTCGAAAGGGTTAAATCGTGCCATTTTTAGCAATAATAAATGTAGGCTTACAGTCATACGCAACTTTATGAATTGGGCCAACCGAGTTGCCAAAAGAATTGTATCTGACAAGGTGGATAAATTCATGTCAGACATTACTAAGGCCACCTGGGACCCATGAGGCTGTTCTTCACAGGCTTTCATCTTGAATCCAAAGTGACACCCACTTCAAGCCATGGAGGTCTTGCACTTTGAGACTGTAACAATTCGTGCTTTACCTTGTAAAATGTGTATTCTATATCTGTTTTTCGTGGTTTTTGTCACTGTAGCTAGAATTCAATATGGCTGCCTCGCAACGGTATTCAGACAGAATATCGAGTTGGAAATATTGTGACACAGAAATATCAACAGCAAGAATATCATGGTCAAGAAAATCGAATGTAAGGTAAGAAATATCGTTTTCAAAAATATATGTCATTAATATCTTTTGCAAAAATATAGTTGTTTAAAATCTCGATTTTTTAATTAGTGTTATGTATTTTAGTTTATATTTTAAATGTATGTGATGTATGTTTTTTGTATGAGTATTGTTTATGCTTTTTAATATATGTGTTAAATTTTTAGTAGTAATCAATTTTATTTTAATTACATTTTGCGTTTTTTAATTCTGCAGCGGGTTGTGGGTTTATAGGGGAATAGGGTGGGAAGTAATTTAATTATAATAAATTAATGATTATTTTTTATGTATTATTTATTTAATTGAGATTTTATAGTGTTAATTGTGGGGAGTAATTTATTTGTAATTAATTATTAATTAGTTGTTAATTACTATTAATTAATTAATTGGTAATTAATTATGGTAATTGTGTATTTTTTTAGGTGCGGGTTCTGGCGTTTATAGGGGTAAAGGGTGGGAAGTAATTTATTTTTGATTAATTGATAATTAGTTGTTAATTTATATTAATTAACTGATTGAAAATTAATGATGGAAATTGTGTAATTAAATTTAGGTGCTGGTTGTGGGGTTTAGAGGGGTAAAGCGTGGGAAGCAATTTATGTTTAAATAATTAATAATTAGTTGTTAATTTATATTAATTAATTGATTGCAAATTAATTATGGAAATTGTGTATTTAATCTTAGGTGCAGGTTGTGGGGTGTATAGGGGTAAAGGGTGGGAAGTAATTTATGTTTATTTAATTAATAATTAGTTGTTAATTAATATTAATTAATTAATTGAATATTAAATATGGAAATTGTGTAATTAAGTTTTGGTGTGGGTTGTGGGTTTTGTAGGGGTAAAGGGTAGGAAGTAATTTATGTTTAATTACTTAATAATTAATTGATATTTAATTAGGGTAATTGTTTATATTTTTTTGTGTGTGGGTTTTCCTTTTATAGGGGTAAAGGGTGGGTAGTAAATTAATTTTACTTACTTTATAATTAGTTGTTAAATACTATTAGTTTTTTAATTGTAAATAAGTTTTAATTGTGTAATTAATTTTTACAGTTTAATTTTAGCTCTGGATTGTGGGGATTATAGGAGTAAAGTGTGGAAAGTTCATTTTTAGAAGTTTTAATTTTTTAAAATTAATATTTCTTTAATTGGTAATTAATTATGATAGTTATGGCAGTACATTTTTTTAAATGTAGATGTGGGTTGTGAATTGTGTGGTGTTATAGGGTAGGAAATAAAAAAGTAAATTTATGTAATAATTAATGCTTTTTCTAAATATTTTCTAATTAAAAATATTTATTTGTTTGAAAATTATTTTTATTTTATTTAATATAATATTGGTAGGTATTTATCATATGTGTTTATGTTTAATATTTAATATATTTGTTTTTTAATTTTTAACATATTTATATGTTTTTTTAAATTTATTTTTTGCTTTTAAATACTTTTGTTGTTGCTAATATTTCGTTTGTTTTTAATTTTTAACTGACTGGAGTGAGAATATTAATTGCTACCCCTCCACAATCCAATACTTTCCCTACTGTTGCACTCATTGGAGTGGGAATAGTAAATTTTATCTCGCCACTATCCAACACTTTCCCTACTGTTGCACTCATTGGAGTGTGAATAGTAATTTTTACCACTCCAGCCAGTGCAACAGTAGGAAAATTGTTGGATTGTTGAACGCAAAATGTAATTAAAATAAAATTGATTACTACTAAAAATATAGACATATTAATTATTATGTATGTGTGTTTAACTTTTAAAATTGAGTTTATTTGTTATATTTGTTAAAATTTATATTAAATCTACTTTTTTAAATATTAATATTATTATTTAACATGTTTAATATTTATTATTTTATATATATATATATATTACCGTCAAAGTGTGAAATCCCGCATTGTATAGAATGCCTAGGTAGTGTATAGAATGCCTGAAAAGGCCTGAAAATCGAACGTCAAAGTATGAAATGATTGATATTTTATACATTGCCTAGGCATTGTATACTTTGCCGGATTGTCTGCCGGCAAAGTATATAATACCCTAATCCCGCCATTTTATTCCCGCCCGGCAAAGTGTGAATTCCGGCATTCTATAGAATGGCTAGGTAATGTATAGAGTGCCTGAGAATGGAACGACAAAGTATGAAATGATTGATATTTTATACATTGCCTAGGCATTGTAGACTTTGCCGGATTGTCTGCCGGCCAAGTATATAATACGCCTAATCCCGCCATTTTATTCCCGCCCGACAATGTGTGAAATCCGGCATTCTATAGAATGGCTAGGTAATGTACAGAATAGTTTTGTTCTTTCACTTTCAAATGCGTATTAATTAATAAAGGCTTCTCATCTTGTGCCCTTTTAACACTTTGCGTAAATGATACTGGTCATTCTGTATAATGCCTAGGAATTGTATACAATGCCTAGGAAAAGTATGTAACATTTTCCCCAAAAACTTATATTTCATAGTTTGCCTCTAAACCATCAGGCATTCTATACATTCCTAGGCATTCTATACAATGCCGGGATTTCACACTTTGCCGAATGCCTAGGAATCTCATCTTGTGGCCTTTTAACACTTTGCGTAAATGGTACTGGTCATTCTGTATAATGCCTAGGAATTGTATAGAATGCCTAGGAAAAGTATGTAACATTTTCCCCAAAAACTTATATTTCATAGTTTGCCAAAAACCATCAGGCATTCCATACATTACCTAGGCATTCTATACAATACCGGGATTTCACACTTTGACGGTAACATATATATATAAATCGATATTTTGTGTAACTATATTTTTGACATCGATATTTTTGTTTCGATATTTTTGTACTTACCTGTTTAAGTATAGGGAGCCAATATGTTTGCATTCTATATTTTTTCATCATAATTTTTACTTCTATATTTAATACATTGATATTCTGTCAGTGAACCCTGTATAGGTAGTCCACAGTGAAACAGAGTTTCTGACTGAATATGATTAGACTATTGATAATGATGTAGTATGTGAAATCATATATGCATAGGTCTTTAAGGGAAAGAGTGTGCAATCTCTGGCGCAGAGTAATACCTTAAAAAATAACCAGATATCTTTCAATGGGAAGATGAATGCAGTTGTAAAACGAGTGTTCACTCATAGACAATCAAGGCGCCATGGATTCCTTGTGGACTGCTGAAGCAACGGACAGGAGACAGAGAGGAGAAGGAGACGAATTGCCTTATTTCGGTGGTCACGAGGCAGATTATTCCACATTTTTGAGCTTAGACGGTGCAAGGAATGACCACTTACTTGCAGTATTAACTGAGAAGTGGAAATCAGGAGGCACCAGGTGTCAGACGAATGGGGTTCTACCTTACCACAGGACATACCCGTAGAAGGTGTTACGCATGAATCAAGGGATTTAAATGCTACTAACTGGACTCTGCTTCTGGCCCCGGGCACATGATGTGTTTTACTATGATGGGCCCAAGGAAGAGTAAAGAGAGTCTATTGGTCTGAACCTAGTGATAAAGCAACTGTCTGTAAGAGAGTTGGATATCTTGAACTGAATTGAAGAATGCAGCCTTCAAATGTTCCGAGCTATCATCAACAGAAGGGTTTCAAATACCCAATGGATGTTAGGTAAATCCTTCGCTACTTCCCTTTCACTTCCGTCGACCGAGGGGAGCTCCCGCCCAATCACATCACTAACCTAGGCAGTCGCTTAGGGCACCAAGTGGCCGCAAATTCAGGGAAAATATGAAAAAGCTAAAGTGAAAAAAATGAAAGAAGTACTGTTCCAGGGTTTGTCTAGAGAGGACCAGCCAGTGTCATTCAGTCTAGGGGAGTCTCTCTGTCCCCACTGTTTGCTGTAGCTAGAGGGTGGGTCTTTTGGGGTTCAGTTTAAAGCAAGATCTGCAAAAAAATGAAAGAAGTACTGTTCCAGGGTTTGCCTAGAGAGGACCAGCCAGTGTCATTCAGTCTAGGGGAGTCTCTCTGTCCCCACTGTTTGCTGTAGCTAGAGGGTGGGTCTTTTGGGATTCAGTTTAAAGCAAGATCTGCCAACTCTGAAATGGGTAGAGTGCAGGGAATGTACCAACAGCAGCTTAATAGGCCAGGCTCTGGCCCCTGGCCCTCGGCCGCCAGCAGGTAGAGAACAGAGGCAACATAGGTGAAATAGTCGACGTTTCAAACTATTCCCTATTTTTGGAACCAGGGAATAGTCATCAGACAGCTCCTGGAAGCGTCTCACACTGCTTGCATTGAGAGATTACTTTCTAGTTCATACTTCTGCTGTCAGCGTCTACAGTGCGTCAAAGGCTATTGTGTTCTGGAACAAATTCCAAATTCATTTGGTTCACGTGCCCCTGGCCTTTCAGGCGCCTTTTCCCCAGATGACAATTGAGAATATTGGCGTCCCCTCCCATGCACTCACTCTTTCTCCCGCCATTCTTCCATCGCCCCTTCACTCTCCCTTCTGCATAAAGTTACGCAGGAGTTGCCACAGTCTGCTCGCGGGCTAATCCCAGAACACTGGGCCGCCATTGTATAGCGGCCCTAATACAAGGATGAATTCTGGAATGTGGAGCCTGGAGAGAGGCTTAGGGGTGAAGAAAGAAGAAAGACGGAAAGAGGAAAAAAGGAACTGAGGGGAGAAAGGAGTCAAACCACACATGGGACAAGAGGGGGGAGGGGAAGGGATTAGGCGACAATATCCGACCGCAATGATGGGGTCAGGGGAATTAAGCCCCGGAGCAGCTTGCTCAATGTGTGCCGGGATAAAAGGGAGCCCGGCGTGAATGGGGCTGGTTCAAGTGCAGGCGCACTGCGGAATGCGACATTCGAGGGAGAGATGCGTTACTTTCATGTCGAAAATAATGCGCATTGTTTGCCGGGCAAAGATCTGACATTTGTCTGTCATTGGCCAGCGCGTGCAATAGCTGAGCGCCGGGAAACCTGGAAAGCGGAGAAGCATGAATGGGGTCGATTGTGTGGGCTAGAAATGTGTTTGTTGGAGCTGCGTGGCCATGCGCTCTTTTACCATAGCACAGCGGCGGCCATTTTACATAGAGTTTTGCACCGGTACAGAAATAGATTGATAACCTTTGACATTATTTTTACTGCTTGCATATTAAGGACTGAATCAACGTGCATTTCTTCCGCACTGGTGTCTTGGATCTAAGCAAGAAGCGAGCAAAAACCAGTTTGTTTAATTTACGTAATCAGCAAAAATTGTGCAAATCGCTATGCTCCTTTTTTGTTAACAAAGTTCCTTCGGGGCGCTGCATATTTATTTAATGACTCTATCACATACTTATGGCAGGTTATAAATAAAATAAGCAGCACGAATTTCTTGCAATGGTTTAATGATCAATTTCCTCTACTCATTTCGGTTTGCTCCAATAACATATAAATGCACTACAAATGGTGCAAAGTGGATCTGCTCTTTCATTGAAAAACTTTTGGAATATCGTCTGTTGATTTCCCAACACCTTTCCATATAACTCCCATAATTTCTCTAGTTGAAGAACAGTCTTATATTAACAGTGTATGGATATGTAGTTTCAGACTTTTTCCAGAGTGCTGGAAAAGCAAATGGGTGTTACCAAAATGGGCACTAGTTCCGAAATAAGGCACTCCCCACCAGAAACACTTCCTGTTCTCCTTTTTCCAGCCAATATGTGGAATGTCTCAGTCTAGTACCATTTTTACCATGATGGCTTTTCGTGTGCCTAATAGTGGTGGTCGCCATAGGCGACCGTATCCTGCTCTCAGTGCTGCCATCTTGTGGTAGAAGTCCTATGGCAAACTGGGCTCTGTGGTCCAACCAATTAAAGGGGTAGATGCGCATGCCAAACACGGGGCTCTGTGGTCCAACCAATTGAAGGGGTAGATGCGCATGCCAAATACAGGGCTCTGTGGTCCAACCAATTAAAGGGGTAGATGCGCATGCCAAACACGGGGCTCTGTGGTCCAACCAATTGAAGGGGTAGATGCGCATGCCAAATACAGGGCTCTGTGGTCCAACCAATTAAAGGGGTAGATGCGCATGCCAAATACAGGGCTCTGTGGTCCAACCAATTAAAGGGGTAGATGCGCATGCCAAATACAGGACTCTGTGGTCCAACCAATTGAAGGGGTAGATGCGCATGCCAAACACGGGGCTCTGTGGTCCAACCAATTGAAGGGGTAGATGCGCATGCCAAATACAGGGCTCTGTGGTCCAACCAATTAAAGGGGTAGATGCGCATGCCAAACACGGGGCTCTGTGGTCCAACCAATTGAAGGGGTAGATGCGCATGCCAAATACAGGGCTCTGTGGTCCAACCAATTAAAGGGGTAGATGCGCATGCTAAAAACCTAGACATAAACTACCTGATATCCAGTGCTTTAAATGGGCCGGTACTCACCGGTACTGAGTACCGGCACTTCCGAATGTTTTCGCTGCCAGTACCAGCACTTCTCTGTAGCCAGGGAGAGTACCGGTACCCTGATCCACAGCACGGCAGGCGCAGGTTAGGTTTCTCCTCCAGTGCAGGGCAGATTCCACTCTGCTTCCGAGGAGCATGTAATTAACCGAGCCGTGAAGTAGCCTTTTGCAGAGTTGCTGGTGAAGATTCTAGCAGCGCCCATTTAAATGTCCCCAAACTGCAGGGGTTTGAGAGAGCTTGCGTCACGCTGTGAATAACAGGACAGGGTCTCTAGACAGACCCTGTACTGTCAATCAGGTGTGCAGCGACCATTCGGGTGAAAGTGCCATCATGGCTTTCATTATGTGTAATGAGTTAATCTGTTTTATTGACATAAACACATTTTTCGTGTGTTTTGACATGTACTGCAATTGGTACAGAAGTTATGTATGATCATATCTTGCCCTTAGCCCTACCCACTTGCCACACCTCTATTTTAATCAGTACCTGCACTTATTTTTTCCCATTTAAAGCACTGCTGATATCATGTACCTCCTTGCGACTTGGAATGTGTTGGAGATTAGCAAACAGGGAGAAAGAAGTTGGCAACCAAGCGCTAACCTAGCCTGTTGCTATATTTAAATGCAATAGCAGACATGGTGGTCTGCTGAACCCAGCCAATCGTAGTGAGTTGCAATTTGCGATCTGCCTAATTAAAATTTATGAAGTAGGTTGGCTTGTGACCGGCTACAATTCTAATTGTTAAGAACTGTATTGATAGCACATAGGCTGGTTCTCAAAAATATTTACTAGTCGTAAAATTATTGCTCGTAATTTGCAACCAGTATTTCATGACCAGATGTTTGTACATCTGGCACCATATTGCTTACACAAACGCCACACCTAAATTTTAAACACCTTAAATTCTTTATTTTTAATTATATTTAACAGGGACCGGGGCATGGAAAACACACTAAGTTAAAGGAGAAAGCAGGCTTGCGATCTTCGGTAAGCTAGAGACATGCAATTGAGTGAACCTGACTCCGGACGTTCCGATTCACTGGTCCTCAGCCGGTTTGTGGATTCTCACTCTGACTTTTTGGTTTAAGTTCTTTCACCCTTGCCGGTCCCCCGGATCCCTACCCATTCCAATCCCTCCTTACCTTACCCCTCTTCCTCCCTTGCCCCATTCGTCCTGTGTCATGTACCTATGTAACATTGTTGTTTTTTGTGTTTGTATTGCTATGCTCCAGTAACTGTTTGTAACCATGTAACTCGCAAATCCTTATGTAAAGCGCTCTGATACCTCCGGGTCTAGCCAGCGCTATATAAAACTTCTCAAATAAATGCATATAGGGTGGCTCTGACAAGAAAGTGGCTGTTAGCGATGAAATTGAAGATGGACCAATATCGCTCCAGGGCTCAGAATGCGTCGGTCTGCCGATGGCTGAGTCTCAGTCTATGGGAATGAAGAAGTTACATTTCCTCTCAATCACAGCACCTGTGCACTGCAAAAACGGAGTAAAAACACTTTACAATTACTTGTCATTGCGAGATAGCCGCATAGTGACCACATAGATCTGAGCGCAGGGTGGCAATGGAAAGAGGAAGCGATATTGGTCTGTAAAGCTTTGATATACATTAATTGCTATGATTTTATCATTTGTATTTTAATTTATTACTGTATCAGTCATGGAAGTTGTAGCTCTAACAAAGCGCTGGGAAGAGGTAGAATTGCTCATTGGTCTAACCCCCTGACGAAGCACAGTTGACAGGCCTGCAGTGGACAATCTAAAAATTGTCTCTGAATGAATTAAGAACCAAGTCCAAATATAGGGTTGCCACCAGGCTGAATTGTTGTATCTCTGCCAGTAAAGAACTTCGGTACTTTTTAACTTTTGAAATCTATAAGAAATCACTTAAAAAGTGTTTGACAGCTGACTAGACTTTTTAAGAGGATTATTAAAAAACCAGAGGGGTAATTGCCATGTTACAAAAGAAAACAGAGAATTTTACACAGATTTTTTTCCACCTACTAGCACTTGGCCCTTCCAGTAAATCAAGACGTAAACAAATATCAGGTAGTTTTTATCAGAGAAAGGTTGTAACCCTAAAATAGTGGCAGACGTTCTCTGTGGCCTAGTCAACATAAATAATGCACATGATAACCAGCTGTCAGGTTTACCAAGTGCCTCGACGATAAGCTGCTCCAGTACAGGTTTTTTCTCAGAATTCTAGGACTTGGAGTCCTCGTTTTATTAGGCAATAAACAAGACTACAAGTCCCAGAATTCAAAGAAAAAACCTGGACTGGAGCAGTAAGTCACGCAAGGACCTGGGAAACTTGGCAGCGCCGATAATAATTATATTCAATAGTTTGTAAGGTACGGAGAAGCTCCCCTTGTATACTACATGGGCTATCTCTACCCCAGTGTGGAATATTTGCCCCTCCAGGCCTCCCCACGATGAGCCTGCGGTATTTGCCACTGTGATGTCATCATGACCATCGGTTCCTGGAAGCGTACAGTGGAGGCAGCTGGGACCATACATTTGGGCGGCCTACTCAGGCACATAAACTCAGACATGTGACAGCTTCCTACACAGTCATGACTTTGTTATCAGTAATTTCTGTTTTTCATCGCTCACAGTGCGTCTATGTAGTCATTTCTAGGGCTTGTCATCAGGACAAAAAAAAGTTTCTTCATAGCCACAAAGGTTGGTGAATTGCAGAACTCAGATAAAATAGCCAGGCAGCACGTGCCATGCTGTTAAGCTGGCCTGCACATTAAGTACACCTTTTATAATAATAATAATAGTTTCCCTTTTTCTACGGAATTTACAACTGTAGTCTTGCGGAACCGAAACCCTGCAAATCAAAAGCAGCTATCACAATCCAGTTCAATTGTACACAAAGTCTCGTCCTTAAAAGGGAGAAAGGCAGAGTTGGCCCTGTTGGGACTGGATCTCGTACACTGCGGGTCGAAAGGATATGGCGGCAGCTGGTACATAACTCACTGAGCCATCTTGCAGGGTTTCATTTCAAGTGGAATTATGGTTCCAGCGAATAAGAAACTCGGAGACCTTTCAGGCTGTATTGTGAAAGAAGGAATTGTGCAGTCACATTGTACTTTCTGGTGGTCACTTACACGTTATCACTACCAAAAACATACAGAATTCTTTCTTGGCTCCAGCAGCCTCATTCGTCTAAACAATGTTATGAATAGAAGGCTCTCAGCATCTGATACAGGCTCATAAAAAGCCTCTGTGTGGGAGCTGGTAAGAGGCGAAGGTTAAACATTTAGCAAAGTTGGGGGGCATATTAGCAAGACCGGCGATAAAATTATCGCCGTTTTAGCGGCAGGAAACTGCCGCTAAAACGGCGATAATGGGCTAGCAAGCCCATTATCTCCGTTTTAGCGGCAGTTTCTTGCCGCTAAAACGGCGATAATTTTAACGTGGGTCTTGCTAATATGCCCCTTAGTGATATAAAGTTAGGTTAGGTAGCGCGGCGAAGTACTGCTCTCAGAAGCACATCCTGCTTGACCTGACAGTGAAAAGGATATGAATGTCCGAAGATGATTTATTGGAACAAATAGAAACAGAGAAGTTCAGTTTGTGTTGTGGCAAGGGACACAGATGCAGACATAGGTAAGAGGGGCTAATGTGCAATGTCAGAAAGAGGAGAGGGCAACACATTGGATCACTCCACTAACCTGAGGTGCCAATTATGTGGGAGAGACACAATGCAATTTATGAATGAAATCCAGCAAAAGGGATTATTTCTGACAATTTCTCCTTCCACGTCAGACTCATGTCCCCATTACCGTCACTACTACATCAGTGTAAAAACTGATAGGCCTTGTATGTTAGGGTAATAATAATAAGGGTGACACCGGTCCAGGGTTGGTTGTGTTCCTGTTCAGGGAGGACCTGGCCTGGCCGTTCGGGCTGGACTGTTCCTACTGGGGCAGGATCAAGCCAGTGCTTAATTTGTAAAACGTTAAGTGCCAGGGTCCTTCCTAGGGCATAACTCACTGACCCCGAACGCGATGCCATTGACATTACCAATGCAACTACTAACCCACACACTCCTAAGGGTGTGCTTATTTAAAAATGAGACAAACAGCACCACCATGTGGCAGACTGTCATCCTACTGTTGAGAATTAAGTGCCGGTGCTGAGCACCGGAAACCACTGGCTCATATTAAGCCCAGGCACAAGACTGATTTGCATATGGCTGGATCCAAACTGAGATGGCATTGTGTGAAAAAGAGCGAGCCAAGTCCTGAACTTCAAGGTCAAATGCCTTACAGATTTTGATTTTCATCTGTAAATGCAAAGTGGAAACATGCATGTTTTTTTTTTTGCATGGTAGAAAATAAGGTTGAAGGAGCTTTGTATATTGACCATGGGCCCACTACCATCTGTAGAAAGCATCTCTGTGACTCTGAAAGTCAATTCCGTGTGCCAATGCATATGTGACATTCAGTTAGTCCAATAAAAGTTGCCAAAACATGGAGTTTTTGAAAGCGAAAAGGATACATATAATGTGGCAATCAAAAGTAATCCTCCCTTCAGACTTTGTCGGACATAGACAGACAACTAGCAAAGATGATTTAGAACCACTTTTATTTGCATTCACTTCATAGCGCCTCACTTCACTGGAGCAAGGCAAAGGATTTCTAATGCTTCAGGCAAAAATAACATTTTGTCTGTAGAGCACTCCCTTCACCTAGGAAAAAAGTTATTTTGCAGCTATTGTATTGTGATTTGTTTCCACTTAATGGTGGTGAACCAATGCAGAAGCCTTTCCTTGCATAGTGGAAGCAGCGGTCATGTCTCTGTGGTTTAGATTGTATCCACTGATAGAAATTAAGTAGTAGACGTCCTTCCTCAGGCAGACGTGAATAAAAATAACTTGTTGTGCCTCGATTGTGGTGTGAAATCCTCTGCCTAAGGTAAGGATTCGTGCTAGGGAGATTGTCAGAGGGGAGAACTGTTTTTGAAAGCAACTGAAGAGCCAAAAAAAAGATATTGACTGACAGATAACATGGTGACCCCAATGGTAATGGAAATCTGAAATTAATCTATTGCAGTTGTGCAAAAACTTACTTTTAGTCTGCAACATTACATAGCTGGCTGCTGCAAATGTACAAATGCCAATTCAGATTAATTGAATTTGTTTCCAGTTTATCCCTACGGGACCTCCTTGTTGGCTTTATAATTTGTGTTATAATATTCTATATTATGGTGACCCAGGTAACACAATGATGCAGAGAGTGTAGTCAGAGACTGCTCTGAAGCCATATCGGAAGAAGATAACTTATTTATTACTTCTTAGGCCCTCAAGTACAGCCACATCGCTCCTGTCAGGGCATCATCTCCCCTCCACTGTCAGGCTTCACCCCGCATACACACCCCAACATTCAATGCATCCTCAGAATCCACACTCAGCGTTTAACAGGATGCCCACTCGCCCACTAATACTCTGACACACCAGGGTCCTACAGCATCCTCCTTACTACCACACTGTGCCGAGTCATAGACAGCCAGTGTCACTACAGAAAGCGTACTCAACAACCGGTGTTATGGATAGAAACCCACCTTTTAGGATTCTATGAATCAGACAGAGGTATATTGTAATTCCATATTTTATTTCCCATTATTTATCCAGTCTCGTGCATGCATAAGCATAGCCTCCACATACATCATAGGGGTGGCCAGCAATATTACTTTTTCCCTCAGAGTCAGAAAGCTTTGGCCTTTTCGAAGATGGGCAAAGTTTACTGACTTGTCCCAACTTTGCTCGAGATGCTAAACAACACCTGGCCGCAGGCCCTCCTGTCCAGTGAGGGTGGGACATGTGGCTACAGGGAACCAAGGCATGAGCTTCAAGTGGGGGTGTTTTACTCGGTGTCGCTCAGGCTATCCTTAGTCCTCAATAGGTGCCGGTAACAGCTGTGGGTCTTTGTCTATGGACTGGTGATTCCCCAGTGCCTGACGCTGCCCGCATCACAAGCTCTCCCGTGAACGGCTGGCGAGCATCAACAGCACACTTGACCGCCTGAATGGCAGTCGGAATATTTGCCTTGTTTGGCCCAGGAAGCACCTTTAGCCCTATGTGGTTTTATTTCATCTGGGCCACTTTTTGTATTTCTAGAAGCTGTAAAAAGTTTTTAAAAACCTCAGTAAAGTTGTAAGACACTTTTTTTGGTTACGAGTAAATGATTCCGAGCACTGATCCGAACTTCTTCCATGAGTACATGATTCAGAGCACTGATCCGAACCTCATCCATGAGTACAGGGTTCAGAGCACTGCTCCGAACCTCATCCGTGAGTACATGATTCAGAGCACTGCTCAGAACCATATCCATGAGTACATGATTCAGAGCAGTGCTCCGAACCTCATCCGTGAGTACATGATTCAGAGCACTGCTCAGAACCTCATCCATGAATACAGGGTTCAGAGCACTGCTCCGAACCTCATCCGTGAGTACATGATTCAGAGCACTGCTCAGAACCTCATCCATGAATACAGGGTTCAGAGCACTGCTCAGAACCTCATCCATGAGTACAGGTTTCAGAGCACTGCTCAGAACCTCATCCATGAGTACAGGGTTCAGAGCACTGCTCAGAACCTCATCCATGAATACAGGGTTCAGAGCACTGCTCAGAACCTCATCCATGAGTACAGGTTTCAGAGCACTGCTCAGAACCTCATCCATGAGTACAGGGTTCAGAGCACTGCTCAGAACCTCATCCATGAGTACAGGGTTCAGAGCATCAGAACCTCATCCATGAGTACAGGGTTCAGAGCACTTCTCAGAACCTCATCCATGAGTATATAATTCAGAGCAGTGATCAGAACCTCATCCATGAGTACAGGGTTCAGAGCACTGCTCAGAACCTTATCCATGAGTACAGGATTCAGAGCAGTGATCAGAACCTCATCCATGAGTACAGGGTTCAGAGCACCAGAACCTCATCCATGAGTACAGGGTTCAGAGCACTGCTCAGAACCTCATCCATGAGTACATAATTCAGAGCACTGCTCAGAACCTTATCCATGAGTACAGGGTTCAGAACACTGCAGAGCATCAGAACCTCATCCATGAGTACAGGGTTCAGAGCACTGCTCAGAATCTCATCCATGAGTAAATGATTCAGAGCACTGCTCAGAACCTTATCCATGAGGACACGGTTCAGAGCACTGCTCAGAACCTCTACAGGGTTCAGAGCACTGCTCAGAACCTCATCCATGAGTACAGGTTCAGAGCACTGCTCAGAACCTTATCCATGAGTACAGGATTCAGAGCACTGCTCAGAACCTCATCCATGAGTACAGGGTTCAGAGCACTGCTCCGAACCTTATCCATGAGTACAGGGTTCAGAGCACTGCTCAGAACCTTATCCATGAGTACAGGATTCAGAGCAGTGATCAGAACCTCATCCATGAGTACAGGGTTCAGAGCACTGCTCAGAACCTTATCCATGAGTACATGATTCAGAGCAGTGATCAGAACCTCATCCATGAGTACAGGGTTCAGAGCAGTGATCAGAACCTCATCCATGAGTACAGGGTTCAGAGCACTGCTCAGAACCTCATCCATGAGTGCAGGATTCAGAGCAGTGATCAGAACCTCATCCATGAGTACAGGGTTCAGAGCACTGCTCAGAACCTTATCCATGAGTACATGATTCAGAGCAGTGATCAGAACCTCATCCATGAGTACATAATTCAGAGCACTGCTCAGAACCTTAAAAGGGTTCAGAGCACTGCTCAGAACCTCTACAGGGTTCAGAGCAGTGCTCAGAACCTCATCCATGAGTACAGGGTTCAGAGCACTGCTCAGAACCTCATCCATGAGTACAGGGTTCAGAGCACTGCTCAGAACCTTATTCATGAGTACAGGGTTCAGAGCACTGCTCAGAACCTTATCCATGATGCTCAGAACCTTATCCATGAGTACAGGGTTCAGAGCACTGCTCAGAACCTTATCCATGAGTACAGGGTTCAGAGCACTGCTCAGAACCTCATCCATGAGTACAGGGTTCAGAGCACTGCTCAGAACCTCTACAGTGCTCCGAACCTCATCCATGAGTACAGGTTCAGAGCTTCAGAACCTCATCCATGAGTACAGGGTTCAGAGCAATCAATCAATCAATCAATTATAGCATTTGTAGAGCGCACTACATACCCGTGAGGGTCTCAAGGCGCTGAGGGGTGGGGGCGAGGGGTGCTGCTACTGCTCGAAAAGCCAGGTCTTCAGGAGTCTTCTGAAGGTCAGCAGGTCTTGGGTCTGCCGTAGGCGGATGGGGAGGGTGTTCCAGGTTTTGGCGGCGAGGTGGGAGAAGGATCTGCCGCCGGAGGTCGCTCTTCGGATGCGGGGTATTGTGGCGAGGGCGAGGTCGGCGGAGCGAAGCTGGCGTGCGGGGGTGTAGAGGCTGAGTCGTCTGTTGAGGTACGCAGGTCCGGTGTTGTGCAGTGCCTTGTGTGCGTGGGTGAGGAGCTTGAAGGTTATCCTCTTGTTGATGGGGAGCCAGTGCAGGTTTCTCAGGTGAGGGGTGATGTGGCTGCGGCGAGGGATGTCGAGGATCAGGCGTGCAGAGGCGTTCTGGATGCGTTGCAGCCGTTTCAGGAGTTTGGCAGAGGCTCCAGCGTAGAGGGCGTTTCCGTAGTCCAGCCTGCTGCTGACGAGGGCCTGGGTGACCGTTCTCGTTTCGGTGGGGATCCACTTGTAGATCTTGCGGAGCATGCGGAGGGTGTTGAAGCAGGCGGAAGAGACGGCGTTGACCTGCTTAGTCATGGAGAGGGTGGAGTTGGAGGATGACTCCTAGGTTGCGTGCGTGGTCGGTAGGTATTGGGGCTGCACCCAGTGCGGTCGGCCACCAGGAGTCGTCCCAGGCCGAGGGGGTGGATCCGAGGATGAGGACCTCCGTCTTGTCAGAGTTCAGCTTCAGTCGGCTGTTCCTCATCCATTCGGCAACGGCCTTCATTCCTTCGTGGAGGTTTGTTTTGGCGGTCTTTGGTGAGGGAGAAAATCAGCTGGGTGTCATCGGCGTAAGAGATGATGTTGAGGTCGTGCAGTCGGGCGACTTGGGCGAGTGGTGCCATGTAGATGTTGAACAGCGTTGGGCTGAGGGATGAGCCCTGGGGTACGCCGCAGATGATCTCGGTGGCCTCGGAGCGGAAGGGGGGAGGCGGACGCTCTGTGTTCTGGCCGGAGAGGAAGGAGGTGGTCCAGTCCAGGGCCTTCTCTTGGATTCCGGCGTCGTGGAGGCGTGTGCGTAGTGTGTGGTGGTATACCGTGTCAAGGCGGCTGACAGGTCCAGGAGGATGAGGGCCGCGGTCTCTCCGTTGTCTAGCAGGGTCCTGATGTCATCGGTGGCGGCAATGAGGGCAGTTTCGGTGCTGTGGTTGCTGCGAAACCCGGACTGGGACGGGTCCAGGATGCTGTTCTCCTCGAGGTAGCGGGTCAGTTGTTTGTTGACGGTCTTCTCGATGACCTTCGCCGGGAACGGGAGTAGGGAGATGGGCCGGAAGTTCTTGAGGTCCTTGGGGTCCGCCTTGGGTTTCTTGAGTAAGGCGTTGATCTCGGCGTGCTTCCAGCTATCCGGGAAGGTTGCTGTTTCGAAGGGGATGTTTATGGCACTGCTCAGAATCTCATCCATGAGTACATAATTCAGAGCACTGCTCAGAACCTTATCCATGAGTACACGGTTCAGAGCACTGCTCAGAACCTCTACAGGGTTCAGAGCACTGCTCAGAACCTCATCCATGAGTACAGGGTTCAGAGCACTGCTCAGAACCTCATCCATGAGTACAGGGTTCAGAGCACTGCTCAGAACCTTATCCATGAGTACAGGGTTCAGGGCACTGCTCAGAACCTTATCCATGATTACAGGGTTCAGAGCACTGCTCCATGAGTACAGGGTTCAGAGCACTGCTCAGAACCTTATCCATGAGTACAGGGTTCAGAGCATCAGAACCTCATCCGTGAGTACAGGGTTCAGAGCACTGCTCAGAATCTCATCCAGGAGTACATGATTCAGAGCAGTGATCAGAACCTCATCCATGAGTACAGGGTTCAGAGCACTGCTCAGAACCATATCCATGAGTACATGATTCAGAGCAGTGCTCCGAACCTCATCCATGAGTACAGGGTTCAGAGCACTGCTCCCACCCTCATCCATGAGTACATGATTCAGAGCAGTGCTCCGAACCTCATCCATGAGTACAGGGTTCAGAGCACTGGTCAGAACCATATCCATGAGTACAGGGTTCAGAGCACTGCTCAGAACCTCTACAGGGTTCAGAGCACTGCTCAGAACCTCATCCATGAGTACATGATTCAGAGCAGGTTATGGTGATTTGTTTCCACTTAATGGTGGTGAACTAATGCAGCAGCCTTTCCTTGCATAGTGGTAGCAGCGGTCATGTCACTGTGGTATAGATTGTATCCACTGATAGAAATTAAGTAGTAGACGTCCTTCCTCAGGCAGACGTGAATAAAAATAACTTGTTGTGCCTCTATTGTGGTGTGAAATCCTCTGCTAAAGGTAAGGATTCGTGCTAGGGAGATTGTCAGTGGGGAGAACTGTTTTTGAAAGCAACTGAAGAGCCAAAAAATATATATTGACTGACAGATAACATGGTACATGATTCAGAGAACTGATTCAGAGAACTGCTCATAACCACATCCATGAGTAAAGGATTCTGAGCAGTGCTCCGAACCTCATCCATGAGTACAGGTTCAGAGCATCAGAACCTCATCCATGAGTACAGGGTTCAGAGCACTGCTCAGAATCTCATCCATGAGTACATAATTCAGAGCACTGCTCAGAACCTTATCCATGAGTACAAGGTTCAGAGCACTGCTCAGAACCTCTACAGGGTTCAGAGCACTGTTCAGAACCTCATCCATGAGTACAGGGTTCAGAGCACTGCTCAGAACCTCATCCATGAGTACAGGGTTCAGAGCACTGCTCAGAACCTTATCCATGAGTACAGGGTTCAGAGCACTGCTCAGAACCTCATCCATGAGTACAGTATTCAGAGCACTGCTCAGAACCTTATCCATGAGTACAGGGTTCAGAGCATCAGAACCTCATCCATGAGTACAGGGTTCAGAGCACTGCTCAGAATCTCATCCATGAGTACATGATTCAGAGCAGTGCTCCGAACCTTATCCATGAGTACAGGGTTCAGAGCACTGCTCAGAACCTCATCCACGAGTACATGATTCAGAGCAGTGCTCAGAACCTCATCCATGAGTACAGGGTTCAGAGCACTGCTCAGAACCTTATCCATGAGTACAGGGTTCAGAGCATCAGAACCTCATCCGTGAGTACAGGGTTCAGAGCACTGCTCAGAATCTCATCCATGAGTACATGATTCAGAGCAGTGATCAGAACCTCATCCATGAGTACAGGGTTCAGAACCATATCCATGAGTACATGATTCAGAGCAGTGCTCCGAACCTCATCCATGAGTACAGGGTTCAGAGCACTGCTCAGAACCATATCCATGAGTACATGATTCAGAGCAGTGCTCCGAACCTCATCCATGAGTACAGGGTTCAGAGCACTGCTCCCACCCTCATC
This sequence comes from Calotriton arnoldi, assembly GCA_963921515.1. Classification (NCBI taxonomy): domain Eukaryota; kingdom Metazoa; phylum Chordata; class Amphibia; order Caudata; family Salamandridae; genus Calotriton; species Calotriton arnoldi. The sequence continues at coordinate 2,471,652 of CAWUFW010001341.1, forward strand.
CATGAGTACATGATTCAGAGCAGTGCTCCGAACCTCATCCATGAGTACAGGGTTCAGAGCACTGCTCAGAACCATATCCATGAGTACAGGGTTCAGAGCACTGCTCAGAACCTCTGCAGGGTTCAGAGCACTGCTCAGAACCTCATCCATGAGTACATGATTCAGAGCAGGTTATGGTGATTTGTTTCCACTTAATGGTGGTGAACTAATGCAGCAGCCTTTCCTTGCATAGTGGTAGCAGCGGTCATGTCACTGTGGTATAGATTGTATCCACTGATAGAAATTAAGTAGTAGACATCCTTCCTCAGGCAGACGTGAATAAAAATAACTTGTTGTGCCTCTATTGTGGTGTGAAATCCTCTGCTAAAGGTAAGGATTCGTGCTAAGGAGATTGTCAGTGGGGAGAACTATTTTTGAAAGCAACTGAAGAGCCAAAAATATATATTGACTGACAGATAACATGGTACATGATTCAGAGAACTGATTCAGAGAACTGCTCATAACCACATCCATGAGTAAAGGATTCAGAGCACTGCTCTGAATCTCGTCCATGAGTACATGATTCAGTGCACTGCTCAGAACCTCATCCACGAGTACAGGATACAGAGCTCTGCTCTGATCCTCATCCCTGAGTACAGGGTTCAAAGCACTGCTCAGAACCTCATTCGTGATTACAGGATTCAGAACACTGCTGCAAACCTCATCCATGGGTACAGGATTAAGAGCACTGCTAAGAACATCATCCATGAGGACAGGGTTCAGAGCACTGCTAAGAACCTCATCCTTGAGTACAGGGTTCAGAGCACTGCTTAGAACCTCCTCCATTGGTACAGGATTTAGAGCTCTCCTCTGATCCTCATCAATGGGTACAGGGTTCAAAGCCCTACTCAGAACCTCATCCATGAGTACAGGATTCAGAGCAAGGCTCCAAACCTCATCCATGAGTACATGAGTCAGAGCACTGCTCAGAACCTCATCCATCAGTACAGGATACAGAGCTCTGCTCAGAACATCATCCATGAGTACAGGGTTCAGAGCACTGCTCAGAACCTCCTCCATTAGTACAGGATTTAGAGCTCTCTTCTGATCCTCATCAATGGGTACAGGGTTCAAAGCCCTACTCAGAACCTCATCCATGAGTACAGGATTCAGAGCAAGGCTCCAAACCTCATCCATCAGTACATGAGTCAGAGCACTGCTCCAAACTTCATCCATGAGTACAGGATTAAGAGCACTGATCAGAACCTCATCCATGAGTACAGGATTCAGAGCACAGCTCAAAATCTCATCGATGATTCAGAGCACTGCTCACAACCTCATTCATGGCTCTCAGGTCTTCCCACATAGGCTACCTTGCATTCATGTTCACTTCTATGGCGCAGGGTCTGTTTCTGCAACAAAAGAGATAGCCAGCACCAACATTAAAGCCTTGTTATGCAATGTCCGATCAGCTTTTAAACACCAGATACAAACTGCAGAGCTATACAAACCATACAAGCTAGGCTAATGCATTATTACTGAAACTCTGGTACCTGACACGGCTGGTTTTCTACTTGAAGAACTGGCACCTCCAAACTCTTCCATAATTAGCCAATACCACCCCTATAAGATTGGCATGGGACTAGCCTTAATTTATAACAATAACCTAGGCCTTCAACCTAAATCTTTTCAGATGACTATTACAGGCAAATCTCTTATATGTGAATTTTAGAATTAGCTCTGTCCTCTTCAATTTCCTTGTTATTTATCATCCCCTACAAACCACAGCAGAATCATCTGCTATCAGTGAACATGTTGGCAACTTTGTTCTCAAACACAATCATGTCCTTGGTCTTGGAGACTTCAATGACTAGCTATATCAACCCGTCACTGACATCTCTGGACATCTCCTCGATGCAATCTTTATCACTAAACATGGCTGTGATTCTGGCCCTTTTATTCCACTGGCTTTGTCTGACCATTTTGGGGGTTCCTTTCTTCTGAGAAAACTTTTACACTTCATCACCAGAGACTCAATTAATCCTTAACTGCTGAAAGATGCGGGAGATCATTCCCCTGTGAACAAATTTCCAAAGCTTTCTCAGCCTCATTTTCTTCTGTCTTACTCACAGGTGAGCCTGGGGAAATAAATGGCTGTCTCACCACCTTCATTCAAACCTATCTCCCCTTTTCAAAACCATCCACTGAAAACGTAGTCGTTCTAATGCAGGGTTCGCTCTATGGAAACTAGAGGTAGGCAAGGCAGATGCCGTTGGATGCTTGACTATAGTCCTGTAGCTAAATCACAATACTCAGGCATCCTGTGTGCTTATAAACAACATGTACGGTTTGCTAAGAACAATTACTACTTCATACGTATCATCCAGGCCCTTAGTCAAAAGAACTGTTTAAGGTGATTGTGGACTAATTCTCTAACTACTCTGAATAAGATCACGCCCTTTCAGGCTGTCTATGACAATTTATCTTCGTTTTTGTCACTAAGATCGACAAATGCAGGTCACAGATTATGGAGGACTCTGCTTTCTATATTAATGCACTATGCCCACCTCACCTCACCTTACATTACCTAAGTTATTCTCCTTTGGTGAGTTCTCAGTTTCTGAAGTACTCAAAGTCATCACCACATACAGACCCTCTGGTACTCCTGCTAACGTTTGCCTTGCAAGGTTCATGCAATAAACAACTTGCCCTTCTATAAATACCATATGCTTTAAAGAAAGTTGAGTTACTTATCGCCTCTGATAATTATTGAATGTATTAAATAAAACCAAACTCGTAATTCTGACCCGTGCGTAAACAGGGGTTTACGAACGGGTCGGAATTAACTGAGCCACTTGTAATCTGACCCTTAATGTTTATATCCCTGTTGTGGTCGCATTAGTACACTAGAGGATAGATTATGGTAAATCAAGCTACTTAGGATCGCTGGAAAAGCTCTTAAGCAGACTACAATTAGTACAGAATGCTGCTGCATGTCTTATTACTATGAGGGGCATAGCTCCAGGGTGGTTCTTTGGGGTGTTACATCCCCCTAATAAACGTATTTTGTGATAAATAGTTACGTACAGTTGCTTTGAGTTGGGTATGGTGAAGTGCTTGTCGGATTTCACCAGGAATTCTTTACACACACAATCTAAAAATCCACAGACACACTCTCCTCTCTCTTTTTGGAAAAAGAATGAGAAATATTTTGGTTATTTCACAAAATAATGTGTTGTCTCACTTAGTACGCCTATCAATTCACATTACTCTCCCTTTCCACTGCCCCTTCAGCTCCTCTCATGTCCCCTGCTTGTCATATAATGTATTTTAACATTATGGGGTACATTTACTAAGATTCTGTGCTGTGTTTGTGTCACAAAAGAGACGCAAATCAACACAAAATCTTTTTTTCTCAATTTACTTCCCAGCGCAAAACTTGTTTTGAGCTGGAAGTTCACTTCAAAGTAATCCAAAGCAGTGCATAGGGCTACTTTATGTTACTAAGCAACAAGGGGGTGTTCATAGGTGGTGCATGGGGGTTCTCATGCAAACTCCCATGGTTTTGGACACAAAACCCTATTTACTAAAAAAAGTAGAGAGTTCTGCATCAAAAAATAACGCCCATTTCAAATGGGCACTATCAAGAAGAAATGCTTTTATTTCTCCTTTCTTTTCAAACTTTGCATGGGTGCTGCACTGTGCAGTACACATACAAAGCGGGAAAAGTTTAAAAGTTAGTCTAAGCATTGTATTTTATACTGGAAGGGTACCCTTCTAGTGCAAAACCTATGCTAGACTCACGCAAACACCCTTGCACTATGGTGCAAAGGTGTGTGCGTGGCCCGCGGCTACATGATTGTGCGCTGGCACTAGGGAGAGGGGAAAAGAGTGCCATATCTCTGTAGATATGTCTCTCTCCGGCTCTCTCCTTCTCACGCAGTGAATCGCCTGCTGCGCTGCGTGAGAATTTGATTAATAGACCCATATGTGCCAGCGTGATTGTTGGAAAATCTGAAGCTCAACCCCCTCCCCAATCTTACTGACAAAGCTATGCCCCTGATTATCAGGACCCACTGTCATGATCATTTCCCCATCCTGTCTCACTCATATTTCTAATCCACCAAAAAGAATAATTCCATTTAAGTCACTGATTATTTTAATTGTTTTGCTCCTTTTTTCTAATCTTTAAATTTCAGATGCTGGAGCACTCCTAATGCTCAGCTGGCTAGTATCTGCTACGCGTTTCCAATGTCAGGACTCTCCTTGGATAGAGCTTTTGTGTAGCCTTAGATTTCCTTTAGATCACCACTCAGTCCCCCCTATCAGTTGTTTCTCAATAAATTCAATACTTTTCGTTTCACACTGCAGTAGTTAATAAATTTCCATTTATCTGTTTATAACTGTTGTTATGCTATCTCCTGCAGCGCCAAGAAACTTTAATGTACATGGCTTATACAAATGACACATGAGCACTACAAGGTCACACTAGTTGCAGTTGTGGGACACGAATGTCAAGTAAATAAGCAAGTCACTCTCTAGGGAACTTCTCTGTTACGTGAACTAGTTCACCTTTAAAATTTAGGCATAATTCATTCATGTAGAGCGATCTAATGTGCTCAGTGGCCTGCTTAAGTTTCACGTTTATTTTATTTGCATCGTTAATTAAAACCATTGTATACCAATAAAACCATTGCAAATACATTCGAAAAGTGATGGGTACTTAGTGCCACCTAAATTATACACTCGGACAACAAACAGTACATAGTTGTCAATATTTGAAAACACATTTCCGGGACACTTTGCACCACAGGGCTGCTGCAGATAGAACGTTCTTGTTTGCATACCTGTGTGTAATGAAGAGGCACACTTTCTGCAACAATATCACCTGGGACAGTCTCAAACTTGTAGGGACTGTCCCTGTAAAAAACGGGACAGTTGGCAACTATGACAGTGCACTTTGGGGTGAAGGCTTGTGAGTCAATGGTTTCATACTGTATTTTTCAATCTTTAACTTTGACAAATGACCTTCAACCCTTGACAATGACAGCTGACTGCTGAGCTCCCATCACGTCTTTGTCCTCCGGTAAACCACAGCCCCAACCAATGACATCTTGTTCACGCAGACCTATAACGTCCGCCAGGGCGCGCATCGTTCACTTCCGGCCAGATTCTGATCTCTTTCCGGATCACGAGGCTCCCTCGTTAAAGACGTTCCTTTTCTCATGGACCTCAGTCCATGGAAGACGCGTCTGTTTCCATTGATAAAGTTTTCTTTGATTCTCATCTCATAAAAGGAACTGTGTGGTTTTGCAGAACACTCATTTCTAACCGTTGACAGATCGTTTTTGTGAATGAGCTTCGTGTGCCCTGAATTCTTGCAAAAGCGCTTTTTTTTTTTAAAGCCTCAAGCGGATTTTTTCTCGGAAGAAGTTGGCCGATGTGGTCTCTCGAAAGCGGAAAGTCACTGGACAAGTAACCCCAAAAAAAAGCAGAACCGCCTGGCGGTGACTGTCAGCCCCATGACTGAAAAAAAAACGCCTGGGGGTAATTCTAGCATGCTGCGCTGATTGTCGATAATAAAAACAGCTTCTGCTCTTTAAAGCCAAGGGTTCGTTTTCTTTCAGATGCTGTAGATTCCTTACATAATATCGCTCTGAGTGGGGTAAGCACACGTGATGACAAGCTGCCGCTTCAATGACATGGCCGCATCATATGATTTAAGGCGAGGCAAAGAATGTCAAGTGAAGTTCACATCAAGTATGTTTGCGCCTGCACAGTCTGTGGCATGTTTGCATTGCTATCATTTCTCACATGCTTGCATCCGCAGGCTGTCTTCTCTTTCTAGTCATTCACCCTCAGCTATATTGCCGCTGCAGAACCACTTAATTTTTTTAAAAGGATGAACTTTATTCATGGTGCCCTTTGATTTGCCTCCACTCCCACACCAGACGTCTTTAGAATGTATCCAGGGCTTTAAGTGGGCCGGGTCACACCGGTGCTGAGCACTGGCAGTTTTTTAAAGAGGGCCTCGAAACGGGTCTCTATCGGGCTCTGTTTTGTGCCCTGGCACAGGGGTCCGTGTTTTTCCCGGACTGCAGTTACAGCAGGCACGTCGATGTGCGCGTGCTCACACTGCTCACTTCTCACTAGTGGAGAAGTTACGGCATGACATCATGCCAGGTGAGCGTTGTAGGGGAAGGGAAATTAAAAATTTGCGAACAGTCGTGACAAGAATTTTCAATTCTATTAAGGACACGGAGGCGAGGATTATGCTTCTCATTTCTTTGCTTTTATTATACAGCAGCCAATAAAAAACCACTTTTTTATTCATAAAACTACAAATCCCAAGAGCACTAGGTGCCCTATAACCATAGAGAGTACCCTATATAAGGGCTCGCCGAGGAAGTCACCTCCTCTTTCTTTGCATGATCCAGTAGAAACGTTAAGCTCAACTTTTTGAGACAACCATTCTATTTTGAACACAGTCTTTAACGGAAAACATCCATACGGTAACCAATGTTCCAAAGTCCAACCGGGACATTCCAGCTCTCGAGGAGGAAAAACTCCGCGTCTTGAACCAACGGGTAGCTGACGCCGTATCCAACAAGGAGGAAGACCACTCCAACGCACCCAGGAAGGTGAAGGCATAAGTCCTTACTTGTCAGTGTTATCTGAAAACAAAGAGAAATTTCCAGTAATAACGTTCATCCAAGAATTGTCTCATATATGTAGGAATACCAATTAATCAGGGTGGGAAACAAGTCAATAATATGATCCAATAACATTGATAGTAAAACTGTTAATCATAACCTATGATTAAGTAGAACATAACATTGCAGTGCATGACATATGATTAAATATATCGTATAGACTTGGGTGGGATAATCCTCGCCTCCGTGTCCTTAATAGAATTGAAAATTCTTGTCACGACTGTTCGCAAATTTTTAATTCTATGTCAGGACCGGAGGCTCCGATTATGCTTGTTCAAAGCTTAGCCACCACTACTGATGCCACATCCACAATCGGTTTATAATAAAAAGTTTTAAAGGTGGACTCAGTCGACCAATCAGCTGCCGTCATTATATCGGCAAGTGTTACTCCCAAGGCATGCGACTTAGAGGCCATAGCTCCTCGAACAGAGTGAGCCCCAAACTTAGAAACATCAATACCTGCCTCACTCATGAGCCACCGGACCCAACGAGCTAAAGTGGCTGGGGTCACTGGGCGAAACGGTTTTTGTAGAGCAATAAACAGTTGACCTTGCATATTAGAACGAAATTCAGCCGTACTTACCTCATACGCTTTAAGACACTGCACCACGCATAACTTCGGATTATGCGGAAAACAAGGATATGAAACCGAGGTGGTATTACACTTAGTACGCCTGGAAACATTGAAAGTAACTCCTTCTGGAGAGAAATGGCGACCCGCCAAATCCAAGGCCCTGATATCGGACACTCTCCTGCAAGAGACCAAACATAACAGCATGGCTAATTTTGCTGAGATCTGCTTGCGTGATAGATATTTGTTAGCAGGCCAGGACTCAAAAAATCGTAGAACCACTGTGACGTCCCACAGGATCGAATATTTTGGGCATGGAATGTTGACCATCCGAATCCCTCTTAACAACTTGCAGACCAAGGGATGCTCTCCCACGGGTCTGCCATCAATCTGACCATGTCCTGCTGAAATTGCAGATCTGAAGGTGTTAACCGTTCTGTACGCGAGACCTGAGGAGGCCAGGGAAGCCAAATAATTCATGATCATGGAGACATTTGTTGTAGTGGGATCGGTAACCCGTTGAGCACACCAGCTACACCATTTGCTCCATGCTGATGAATATCGTTTGTGGGTATTATCTGACCAAGCCTGTTTAACGAACGCGGTAACGTCTCCCGAAAGGCCAGGGATCTCCCATCTATCCCTGAAACTCGCCATGCTACCAGCGGGAGTTGTCCTGCTAAGACTAAAGGATGGGGTTGCTTGTGAGGGTCCAGCAACAGGTTCCATTTCTGCGGAAGTAAAATTGGTACCGCACAAGACATCTCCAGAACTACTGGGAACCAAGCTTGTGCTCTCCAAAACGGAGTGACCAGAAGAAGCTCCGATTTCTGACGTCTGACCTGCGTTAATACCCTGGGTATCATTACAAAAGGCGGGAAGGCATAACAAAGGCCGGGAGGCCAGACCTGCAGAAACGCATCTGAGGCCAACGCCTCCGGGTCTGGACGCCAACTGAAAAATTTTGGGAGTTGTTTGTTCAGGCGAGATGCGAACAAGTACAATTGACACGGACCCCATATCTGATTCAGGAAGCGAAAATACGAGGATGAAGCCTCCAATCGCTGTAATCGCGCAGGTATCGAGAGTGCCAATCCGCCACCTCGTTGTTGCGCCCCAGGAGATATTCTGCCACCACTGAAATTCTGTTGTGTAGGCAATAGTGCCAAAATCCTTGGCGATCTCCGCAAGAATCCGTGATCTCGTCCCTCCTAGCTTGTTCCACGTATCGAACTGCCGATACGTTGTCCATCCGCAAAGGATGCAGAAATCCGTCTTCCGGGGAGAAAGACTGCGAACTGCAAATGAGCCTGCTAGGAGTTCCAGGCAGTTGATGTGCAGTGAGAGTTCCTCCGGGACCACCGCCCCCTGTCGAAATCGGACCGCAGCGGGCTCCCCAGCCCCAGCGGCTGGCGTCCGATTCGATCACTATCTCGGGACTCGCTCCAAATATGGCTCTGCCATTCCATGACTCCATGTGATCTAACCACCAAGCCATCTCCCACCTCGCTTCCTCGGAAAGAAGAATCAGTTCTGCATATCCGAGGCCTTTGCGGAGATGGTGGATCTTCAGGCGTTGGAGAGCTCGATAATGCAGAGGTCCCGGAAATATGGCCTGGATCGAGGAGGCTAACAGACCTACCACACGGGCCACTGTCCTCAAGGATACAGTCTGCCTGTTCACAATCAACCTCAATTCTTTCTTGATTGTCCTGATCTTTTGCGCGGGAAGGAGAAGCTGGCAGCTCCGAGAGTCGACCTGAAACCCCAGGAATTCTATAGATTGCGTGGGGGACAAAATGGATTTCTGAGGGTTTATCAAGAAACCCAGGCTCTGAAGTAAGTTTATTGCCCACTCTAGGTGCCTGAGTACCAGATGAGGGCAACGGGCCATGATAATGACGTCGTCTAAGTAGACTATCAAGCGAACCCCCCGAGCTCGCAACGACTCCATGACTGGGCGTAGGAGTTTCGTGAAGCACCAAGGTGCCGATGAAAGTCCGAAGGGAAGGACCTTGTACTCGTAGCAGACGCCCTGCCAGAGAAATTGAAGAAACCTGCGATGTGGAGCGTAAATGGGAACCGACAGATAGGCGTCTTTTAAATCGAGCCGTACCATCCAATCTTCCTCTTGAAGGAGGTCCCGTAACAAGTGGATGCCCTCCATTTTGAAATGTCGGTAGGTGATCCACCCATTAGAACTCTTTCAGATTGAGGACCAATCTGGACCCGCCCCCTTTCTTTTCCACTAGGAAAACCGTACTGAGGAAACCTCGAGGGTGGGCCTGCGTGACCACAATAGCCCCTTTTGAAGAAGGGCGTAGATTTCTGTTGTAATGAAATCTTGCTCTTGAAGGGAAAAAGAATGGGACGGGGAAAGGAAACCTGGGAGGGAGTGCCGTACAATTCCAGTTTGTACCCTTGCACTGTCTCTAAAACCCAAGCATCCTGAGAGATCGCTTGCCAAGCCGGAAGGAAAAACTGAATGCGACCCCCCAGCACCACCTCTGAACACAGAATGAGACTCACCTGCATTTCCTGTGCCTTGCTGGGTTCCCTGATAGCCACCACCACGGCCTCTTCGGAAGCGATTCCTGCCGCGCCGAGAGGGGTAGAAGGAGGAGTTTCCGGCGTTATGTTCCTGGTAACCTCCTCGTTGGTGCTGTTGTCCCCGAGGGGCGCCTTGATGATATCCACGGCCGAACGACCGCCCCGGTTTCGTCCGGCCCTGGCGAAACCGGGCGGAAGGCACGCTTTAATGATTCCTGCGCCTTGTCCAAACCACTGAAGGTGGCTACAAATTTTGTCAGTTCCTTTAAAAATGGTTGGCCAAAAAGGAGGCCTTGGGCCACAGGACCCGCCTCCGAGGATGACAATTCCGCCAGCTTCGGATCTAACTTAAGGAGGATCGAGCGTCTACGCTCACTTGACATGGCGCAATTGGCATTGCCCAACTGGCACACCGCCCTCTGAGCCCATTCGATGAGATCATCCGGATCAATCATGGATCTGGACTCCTTTGCCCGATATCCTAGCTCTAGGATTTTGGTAAGCGGGCCGGATAAATTTAACAATTTATCTTGGCATGACCGCCAGGCGCGGTCAATGCCTTTCTTGGGATCCTTAGCGTATTTCTTTAAGTATGTTATCATGGTAGGATCCACTTCTGGCGTGTCCGCCACTTTAGCCGCCAACTCCGGTCTTGGGCACTCCGACCGCAGCCGGGCTCCTAACATCCTTGTCGAAGGGGCGACGAAGGTTGGATTGAACGTACTCCGCCACTTCCTGCGACGGAAGCCATGCGGTGGAATTCGGGTGGACAATGTCCGCCGGGTCAAAAGTCAGGACTTTAGGTTGGGTGGGTACCTCAAGGTGTCGCTCCTTTCTGGCCTTTTTTGCCGGTTGGGGAGCTTCTTCGTCCTCAGATGGCTTATCCGATGAGGAATCCCCAGTCTCTCCTTGAACGGATTCAGTGATCTCTTGTACCGCAGTATACGCGTGGTCGTTCGCCAGAGCTTTTGCGAGCCGGGCGAAGTCATCTGTGTGGGGATTAGCCCTCATCTTGTCCCCGGTAGGAGGTTTAGCGCCAGTTGCAGGAATACACCCCTGCTGAATTGCATACTTATTCAAGTGGCGCTTGAGAGGCGCAAAGGCCTTGACGAGTGCTGTATTCACGGAGTGCTGCACTCCGGCGTCCAAAGCCTCAACGAGGTCATATTCTAGAGAGCCGGACGGCTCTTCCTCACAGTATTCTTCCTCATAGAAGAATTCGGCCATAATGAATGGACCGCAGTGCCTGGCAGTAGTTTATGGCACTAGGAGGAGTATCTGTCCACAGACGTGGGGATCAGGGGGAGAGGAGCCCCAGGCAAGCAAAGGTTAAAACCTTCAAATTGTGTGGTGGAGGGAGGCTTGCCAAACCTCTCTAGGCAATGCCTATGCACTTTATACAGCCTTCCGCCTCTCAACAGCGTCAGGCGTCCGCAGGGCAAACACGGAGGTACAGCACTTCAATTTCGAACTCGGGAAATCTCCCGCTCCGATCACCGCGTCAATTGCAGCGTCGGGAAACATCAAAGATGGCCGTCGCGCATGCGCGGTCCAGCCCCTCCGTAAGAATGAAAAGAGGACTCGCGCGATCGAGCGACGCGCGGTCCTCGCCTCTGCACTCCTCTCCACCTCAGGTCTGCAACGGGCACCCAGCGCTCGGCAGAGGGAGGCTATCGCGCTCCCAGAATTTGCGAAAACTCCGCGCTCGCTCACAGGAGCGCTGAGGCGACAAGTATGTCAGGAAACGGCAACCCGGCCAAAACAACAACTCTGCAATAACGCGCATACAATTATTAAGCCGGTAATTACACAATGAAGGCAATTGTAAATGCGCAATCGCGCTCTCCAAGCACAACCCCTAAAACCCATACACTATCAATGAAGTAGTAAGGGAAGAGGCACTTAACTGGCTGCGGAGCAGCAAAGAAAGAGGAGGTGACTTCCTCGGTGAGCCCTTATATAGGGTACTCTCTATGGTTATAGGGCACCTAGTGCTCATGGGATTTGTAGTTTTATGAATAAAAAAGTGGTTTTTTATTGGCTGCTGTATAATAAAAGCAAAGAAATGAGAAGCATAATCGGAGCCTCCGGTCCTGACATAGAATCCTTTAAAGAGAGTCATTTTCTCTCTGGATTTCCCTTCTCTTTTTGAAACTCAGGAGCAGCAACATTGTCATGGTGTCACCAGGGCTTTAAGTGGAAGCTTTTTCAATATTATATACAAGCCACAGTTGCTGCTTATTTATCCTATACAACTAACAACCATTGACAAAGCCAATGGTCCTAACTTGTTCTAGGTATGATGTTACTTGTTGTATCATATATCTGTATGCAATGATATAAACAACAAAATACGAGTCGGGCGGCACACTATGCTAAGTACGGATTTTTAGCTTGTGTTATTAAGCCACGCCCTTAATTACATTGGCCACGCCCCTTTGAGAGCCCTCCTAGTTTTTTCATCCCACTTAAAGCCCTGAATGTATCTATCGACTATTTATATCGGGGCCTTTACTTTGCAGGACAGGCTGTTGCAAGGCTATGCGTGATATTGGACTAAAGGGACTGCTTCATTATTCAGACGTTGCGTGGAGGGGGTGGAGTGGAGACCAAGATTATCGATTTCTTTATCAATTTGGGCTTGTTTGAGCAATTTGGGGCCTTGCCTGATAACCAACTTGAAGATCAAATGTTCCTCTTCTCACCTGCGGAGCAGAAAACTATGTGGAGGCCTCGTGCCCATTCAATCCTTGGCCTCCACTTCTGCTTGAGCTGTTTTAGAATCAGAACACATGGATATTTAAGACTCAAAGCCAGGCCTGAGTAGGTTGGCCCAGAGATAATGAGATTTATTTTATGCAAGATGGTGGTAAAACTTCATAAATATTCATATTTCAGTAATCCTAATAGAGAATACAATAACAGGAACTGAGCACAGTTTCCCTTTCATCTTGTTTGCGCCAAGATGTCTATTGATTTTAAATGATACTTTATTTCACTTTCCACTCACTTCAATTATAAAGTCTTCAAAGACTGCGTGAGCCTCAATCCTCCAAGAATTTGGTTCCGCGAATTGCTTTCTTCAAGGTAGAGTAACCTGTTTCACAGGCCGCTCAAGACTAGACTGGCCTGTTACTGTTTATTACAGCAATCATGGCTGAAAAAGTTGCTTCTCAAAGCAAGAGTCAATAACAGGCCTTAACTTCCTTATCTCATATACCCTAAAATATTAATAACCGGTGTGCATTGAACCAAAAACCTGGCAGCGCCAGTGGCAGACACTCAGGGGGAGATTTACTAAGATTTTACACTGTGTTTGCGTCACAAAAGTGCACAAATCGGCGCAAAATGTTTTTTTCCGATTTACTTTTCAGCGCTAAACTTGTTTAGTGCTGGAAATAACGTGAAAGTAACACAAAGCAGGGCATAACGCTGCTTTGCGTTTCTTAGCACCAAGGGGGCATACCATGGGTGGATCATGGGCGTTCCCATGCAACCACTTAAGGTTTCTGATGCTAAACCGAATTTACTAAATAAAGTAGACAGGGTTTAGTGTCAGAAAACGATGCTCTTTGAAGTAGGTGCAAGGAAGGAGAAATGGTTTAATTTCTCCTTCCTTTTCTGACTTTGTACATGTGCTTCACTGTACAGCACATACACAAAGAAGGAAAATGGTTTAAGTCAGTCTATGCATAGTATTTTGTAGTGGAAGGGTTCCCTTCCAGTACCAAACCTATGCTAGACTCACGGAGACACCCTTGTACCATGGCACAAAGGTGTCTCCGTGGCGCACAACAGCTGATTTCAGTAAATGTAGCACCTTCCTCCTCTCTCCTTTTCACGCAGCGCAGCATTTGCGGCTGCTGCACTATGCTGCGTGAAAAAGTGGTAATTCTGCCCCTCAGGGCCAGATTTATCAGTTATTCACGCAGTGCAATGCAGCAACCGCAAATGGAGAGTGTCATATTTAACTAAATGTGGCACTCTCCTCCCCTTTCCCTATCACTGGTGCTGAAATCAGCTGCCGTGCGCCACAGAGACACATTTGCCCCATAATGCAAGGGTGTCTCCGTGAGTCTAGCATAGGTTTTGTACTGGAAGGATAGCCTTTCAGTACAAAATACCCTGCTTAGACTAACAGTAACCCTTTTCCCTCTTTGTATGTGTGCTGTAAAGTGCAGCACACATACAAAATCAGTAAAGGAAGGAAAAATGAAAGCATTTTTCCTTCCTTGCGCCTACTTCAAAAGGGCGTAGTTTTCTGATGCTAAACCCTGTCTACTTTATTTAGTAAATAGGGTTTAGCGTCAGAAACCGCACACTGACCAATCAGGACACCACCTCCACCATTAAATCCATCCACTCAAGAGCTCCCACAGACCCATGCCCACACAACATCTTCAACCTCGGAAACCAAAAGATCTGCCAGAAACTCACCACCTTACTCAACACCTCTATTACCACCCCAATATTTCCAGACACCTGGAAACAAGCCAAAGTCAGACCACGACTCAAAAAACCCTCAGCTGACCCCAGCAAACTCAAAAAACGCTGGCCAATCTCCCTGCTCCCATTCCCAGCAAAGGTACTGGAAAATTCATCAACAATCAACTCATAACACACCTGGAGCAGAAACAACTACTCAACACCTCCCAATCCGGCTTCTGCCAAAATCACAGCACCAAAACCGCCCTGATTGCAGCCACCGACGACATTTGAACCCTCCTCAATCGAGTAGAAACAGCAGCTTTGATCCTCCTCGACCTCTCGGCAGCCTTCGACACCATATCCCACCACATGCTGATCTAAAGACTCCACCATATCGGCATCCAAGGGGATGTACTCGCATGGATCACCTCTTTCCTCACTGGAAGAACCCAGAGGATCCACCTCTCACCTTTCACCTCTGACCCCAAGGACATCACCTGTGGTGTCCCCCAGGGCTCATCCCTCACCCCCATGCTTTTCAATGCATATATGACCCGGTTGGCTAACATTGTCAAATCCCACGGTCTCAACATAATTTACTACACAGACGACACCCAACTCATCCTCTCACTCACCGACGACCCCACCACCACCTGAACCAACTTCCACAGATGCATGACAAATGACGACGACTGAATGAAGAACAACTGCCTGCAGCTGAATACAGACAAGATGAAAGTACTGATCTTTGGAACAGAAGCAACACATGAACAACTCCTGGTGGCCATCAGACCTAGGACTCTGTGGGTGAGAGCAATATTTAGATCTGTTTCCCTGCCCGCATCACTGCAGGCAGGGAAACAGAACTAAAGTCAGCTCCCAGCAGGCAGGAGCATTTTTGAAGCTCCCTCCGGCTGGGAGTGGACTTGGTGTTTACTCCCGCTTGGCAGGAGATTTTAAAATGCTCCTGCCAAGCAAGAGCAAACACAGGTTTCCCTGATCCCGCAGCCCCCCTCCCTTATATGAAATCAGCCCATGGGGTAGGCTTCCACGTGCCATAAAGTAATTAAATGCGGGCCGGATGCAATTATTTTTTCTGATTATGCCAGAGTTTCAAGGTATCATGCCATTTTTTGCCTTTTTTTTTCTTTTTTGGCTCTAGGGGCGGTTCTTCTGGTTTCCCCACATGGGTCCTAAGGGTTCAGGGTAACCCTACTCTGCCCCCATATTATATCTTTTTTTTATAACTTCAGGACAGGGAACTAAGGGCCTCATCTACAAGAAAATGACGCAGCGCCGCAAGCCATTAACTCCATTTTGTGTGCCCCAAACCCCAATTTTGGATCTTTTCCTTGCCATGGCCAGTTGAGTGGAAACGAGGCTGGACCACCCAGCTAAGCTGAATTTAAAGGCTTGTTTTCTCCCCATTATGGTCACTGGTACGACCACATATTAAAGTGGAGATTGTTCACCCATCAGAGTGGAGCCTTTGGGCCCTTCTGCCTCATGGATTTATCCTGTTCTATTTTCTCAGTTGGATGACTTCAGCATCCAGGTAGCTCCTTCACCTACCTAGTCCTGATGAAGACCCGCGCTTGAGGCATTCAGTGGCCCCTTTCCCTTCCCAGTTGTTGGGTCGAATCGTTGACGCTCTTTCATTAAACCTCGATCGTTTGGATATCTGTGCAGAGTGGCAATAGTAACTTAACAACTGGACCACTTCTAGATGCGATGTATGTTATTAGAAATTGTATACCGGACAGGCTTCCATGTACAATAATATGATTTGTGAAAAAGTCTAGAGGACCCCCCTTTTGTTCTTTTCCCTTTTCTACTCCCTTATCCACACGAGCACCTTCTCTGAGCACTCATCTTTATCACTTTATCTATTTGTTTTCGATATAATGTGTAAATAAGAATGTTGTTTGAGACTGACGTATATGTAACTAAACTTTCAAAAATGCAGTTATGTGTATGTGTCTTAATCTTCTGGTTTTGAAATCTTGTCTGCTGCCCTAACCTCGTAACTGTGGATTGAATTTACAAAACAGTTTTTCTTCTTTTCCATATAGTGGTAGGAGATCTTGTGATATATTCAGTTCTCCTATGCCTCTTTTTGCTTTTTCCGATCGGACCATTGTTTGTCTGTATCGCAAGCCATTTTGCTGCATTGTGCTGCGTCATTTTCAAATCACAGGGATGCGTCGTATTAACAACAATACGACGCAACCCTGTGCTTTCCCCTGAGCTAGCACACAATGTATTGCCATGCACCAGCTCAGGCACCCTTGCGTTATTTTGCAAGGGTGCATTTGCTGCGGGAATGATTGTTTTTGTGCAGGAAGGGACACTTTCCTGCACAAAAACAATCATTAATGACATTTTCATCTTTCTATGCATGCTGCAGAATGCAGCATGCATAGAAAGAGGACAAAATTAGGAGAAATAAAAGTGTTTCTGCTTGTTGCACCAACCCTACGCCTCCCTTGGAAGGCGTAGGATTCTGACGCATTCACAGTTTGACAACAATGGGATGTTGCATCGGAACACCCATAGTAACACCGATGGAACTCTCCTTTCTCGCAGAGTACATGTTTACATGGCCATTAAAAGTCACTTTGGGGGACTTCACATTTGGGCAAGCCCATTTTGCCGCCGGTGCATCAAAAAAAGTGAAGCACCGGCTGCGCAATGGACTTGTAAATAAACCCTTAAGTCTCAGAGTGCTGTATTGGCTGCAAGCAACTTTTTTCTAATGTTGCTAGCAGCCATTCAGAGCGCTCGCTTGAGTCTATCTCCTGCGGGAGCGAGATGGCCTAAGGGAAATAAAGCTCTCTGGGCCAATCAGAATGCTTTATTTTTTAAATTGGCTCTCCGGCGAAAATCTCGGAGACTCTTGCAAGCCCAACCATTCAACATGTATATTTTTTTTGCCGTTAATATCTCAAAAACTACTGAACAGATTTACACCTAATCACAAAAAGCACAATCTGCGGACCAAGATTTAGCTACCTGCCAAATTGGATGTAATTCTGTTCAGCTGTTTTTGCTGTACCGTGTCTTAAAGAAGTCTATGGAAAATGCATGGGGAATTTGCGCTTTGGGACCCCCTTTTTCTCTGCCCCATTTGACAGATCACCCTAAAACTTTCCATGAGCAAACCAGTCAAAAACTAGCACCATTCTCGCACGTTTCGAGGGAATTCGTCAAACGGTGCCAAAGTTATTAGCTACAAAAAAAACTATCTTCCTATGGAAGAGCAGACCTAACTGTAAGGACCGCCACTAGGTAATATATATACATAATAGGTAACAGAAGTTAAGTGTCTATAATTGTGATCAGATAACTGTATCAAGGAGCCTCCTCAGTATTCCACTGACAAGCAGGATAGTCACTGTGGTGCCCAATAAACTAAGTGCGGGTTTGGGTTGTGCATCTTGCTGAGTTTACATCAGCTGCTGGGACCTGTAAGAGAGCATATTCACCACAATGCTCCCAGTCAGTTATGGCCTAAGGCCAAACAATACTGCAGCTTTCAGTTCAGCTGCTGTGCGCCCAATGTCCCCACAAGGTCTGACTCCAACACCCAGACTTGAAACACCCACTGGACTCTCACCTCTGCGAACGTCTCCTTGACAGATCGTGGTCCTAGTCATCATCTTGGGTCTTACTCAAGAGAGGTAGGGGAAGTAACTGCACCACAGCCGTCCTGGCCGGTCATCCCTCTATTACAGGTCTGCTGGTATCTGTGGGAGCACCACCATTGCTGCTGCTCTCTGGTGTAAGTTGTGGATCTGGGCACTGCCACATGGCAGAACCCTACCCAGGCAGTGCTGCAGAAGCACGAAGCCCAGAGTAAAGCCACTGCTCCGAAGCTTGCATGTCCACGCTCACATGGGGTTATTCCTATGACGGGAAAAGGCCTAATGGCTTGTCCTCTCTGTAATAATCAATATTGTCCAGGACTCCCCCTTTAGAACGTTTCAGAAGGGTTGTTAATATTTAGACAGAGGAGGAACATCTAATAGGTTCAAAGTGTCTTTGATATTTGAAGAGCTCATCCTTCTGCAATTTGGCGCTTCCCCAGGTTTACATGATTTTGTAAATCTGAGTCAGTGTCAAAATCCACAGGTGTTTAGTGAGAAAACCCACCGCAACGCCCATGGAACGCATCCCGGGTGCAGAGTAAGGCAACGCTGCGATTTGCGCTGTGTTGCCTTACTCAAGATTTATGAGGCCACTCAAAGCCACGCAGGGTGGCTTTGCGTGGCTTCATAATTCGGATTGAGAGCCCTGTGTCACACATGTACCACTTTACATGGTGCAAAAGTGATGCATGGCTCGCTTAAATAATCCCCTTAGTGGAGTGAGCCATCATAGAGGCTGAAAATTATAACCTATAATACTGGGACGCTCGACCACTATAGTAACCCTTTGCACAAAGTCTTAAGTTTTATTGAAGATGAAAATGTGAATTGTTTAAGTAGGAATATGTGAGGGAAATAAGGTCAACATTTTAGTAGAGACAAGTTCCAAGTGCTCCAGAGCACTAAGCCACCAAGCCTTGGAATGAACTGATAAACTATGACCGCCAGGGCTTCAACCTCTGACCTATGGAAACTGATTCTGTTTTAAGTATTTGGCTGTCGGAACACAGTTTATATCATGGCTGGTCTAGTGTTATATCAGTTCTGAGCGATAAACCTGTAGTGAACTGGTGATCCCTAGTGATCATGTGTGGAATCTAGAATTTTCTCCAGGTGAGTTCTTTGAATGGCCAGATCCATTCGCTGGAAGCAAGATCCGGTAGAAATCATTTGCAGTCATTCAACTGGAGCGTCCATCTCGCAGCTAAGCATTGGAAGCGTGCTGGGGCATTGACTTTAATAATGTGTACGTCTCCTCCAGACTGACAAAAAGTGGACAACCCACTAACACTGAAGAAAAACACCTGACTGCACCCCAGATGAGGCAGTGACAGTACTGATGCTTCTGTGAAGTTCAGAATGGTGGAACTAAGCGCTCTTCAGGCAACTGAGGAAACCCTGGGCAGGACTGTGAAGTGTGGAGGGGTGAAGCTGCTTAAAATCAGAAGTATTCAATGCTTACAGATAAAGGTAAGTGTCAGCAGGGGGAGGGAAGGATGACTGTGTTCTTTTCTTTCCTTTCTGACACCGTGGTCCTCATTCTGTTTTGTAAAATGTGTTTTTTAAACATTCACACAGGTATGTGACGCCACCGTGAGAACACCTCGGTTCCGACGGCTTGTAGATCTTTTATGTGGGCTTTGGGTCATGACCCTGATATGGACCCGTCTCTCTGAGCAATAATGACCTGTTTGTTCCTGTCCCATCCCACAGTCCATTGATCACTGAGTGTTGATAGATGGGCTGGCGCCCTAGCCGGGGAGATAACACAGCTGGCCTCACAGGTCTGCAGGTCACACATGAGCATCCTGGCCTGGCTGGCGCTGCTGCCCACCCTTCAAGGTCGACACCGGGAGGCATAGTGGGTGGGTGTGATCCAGCGCAATATTAGCCAACAACATTCATACACCATATACTCACTTGGGCCCATACATTCACACTACACTAATACTTACACTGGGTGTCAGATGTACTCTTTTATCAAAGTCCCTGCTACCAATTACCTTCTGATTGAAGAGTAATGACTTACCAATGGATCCTTTGCTAATTGGGAAGTTTAAAATGAGTGACATTCATTATAGTACCTATTCCTGAAATAACCACTGAGTCAAGAAGTTTTAAAATGTTTATCTAAAGTTTTAGCAGAGTAAAATACAGAAAACATGGTACTTGATTGAAATACCCAAGAAAAAGCATAGAAATGATTTTGCTAATAAATGACGGTGTTTAAGGAAGAGGAGAAGATAGAGACAGCAGCGCAACTAAAGGTTGCAGTATAGTTACCTAAATGCGAGAACCAAGCCCCTTGGCCAAGGAGTTGGAAAAGATAGGACCCAGGAAGGATGAAGAGCAAAGACTTCTTCCAGGATCAGGACAGGACCGGTGACCTCTCTACAACGATGCCTGCGCCGTTCCCCTCTCTGATACTCGACTTCTCTCGATTCTCCCGTGCCTTCCTTCTAATGGACTCCGCCGCCCCCTCCTCAGGACCTCTTCCGGACAGGAATTCAGTCAGCAACCGATCAGCTGGGCAGTCTGGAGTTGAGAGCACTCTGGCAGTATAGACGCCTGTTCTTCGTGAACGCATGCTCTGACTAATTTACTAATGCTATATTCTATTATATCCTTCTACGCCCATGTACCTCCCCTTAATGTTGCTAACATTATGGGACCACTACTTCTGATTGGACAGGGACAGGGGGTGGATTCTCGCACCATATCAATTTTGGCCTAAATTGTAAAGCCTATTGTCTTTACGTTCCCGCCCCTTCAACTTAATACATTCGCTTTATTTCCCATCCGTCTCACAACAAATGTTATACATTTTACAGGAGAAAAGTAACAATTTATCCGCCGGAAACATTGAGTACATCATCTTCGGCCAATAGGTCGTGGCCTTGGGAGACATCCAAGTTGACTTCACTTGGCAGGCATACAGGACACATACGCAAAACCCTCTGTCTCTCGAGTTTCAAGACACCAACCCAGGCCCAAGTTTACGAATTACTAAAAGTGTAAGAAGAAAATATTAAAATCACAAATAAAAAGTTTCACTGTATACCCACTTTTCCTACTCTATTCCCATTTAATCATAATACTATCCTGCATTAGTAGCGTTAAGAAAACGACAATTTAATAATGACATGAGAGCAAGCTTAAGCATGTGAAAACATTTAGCGGCCATTTTAATGCACACTGCGCAGAAGCAGAAGTTTCCCACCAAGCAAAGAAAGACGTCATACCATGTGATCAGGTTGCGACATGCGCAATGAAGTTCCTGCGCTTTAGCGGCCATCTTGGTTTATAGACAAGCGTTATTCATTAGTAAAACACATAGGCAAGCGTCTATCCCTTCTGTGTTTGTGAATGCAAAGATTAGTATTAACAGTACAAGTTTAATAAATTAATACTATGAGGAGGATTGCATACAAGCAAGTTTCATTTTTGAAACCTTGCTCCATCAATCCCCTCTCTGATTGCGTTTCTGAGCCATCAAAATACTACCATCAATCAGATGCCAACTTTTAGCAAATCGTTTCATTCTCATTTTTACTTTTTCTATTCTTACAGTCTCCTTTTAATTTCTTGTATAAATCACTTCTCCATTCTTCTAGTTCGATTTCATCTAGTTTTCTCTTCTTTCCTTTTCCTGTCACTTTATATGTCCCATTCTTTCTACAGCATTTGCACCATATTGTTATTGCTAAAATTATTATTGCTATCCCTGCTAAGGGTACTAATATTTGACTTATAAGTCCTTTCCCTATATTAGCAAACCAGGTTCCAATTGACGAGATACTATTTGTCAATCTTTCCCATACACTATCAACTTCCAGTGGTTTTAGTTCTTTCTCAAGTTTAGTTATGTTCTGAATATACGTTCCAATTTCTGCACTCTTATCAGGAATATAAGTGCAACAATGTTTCGTCTTCAATAATTTACAGACACCTCCCTCTTTTGCCAGTAGAATGTCAAGAGCAAATCGATTTTGCATTACCATAGTTCTAATCGCAACCATCTCCGTATTAATCATTAGAAAACCTCCAGCAGTATCCGTTGATAAACGATCAACCACTGTAGACAATTTGCATATTTTCCTTGAGTTCAGAATTATTCCCACTGAAGGTATCAATGCACCAAATATATCACCTACAATTTCTGAAAAACTAGCTCTTTTACTACGTATTAATTCATTATTGTTTTCATTGCTTCCAGTGTTTCTTTTTACGTGGTATATCTTTGGAAAAACTATTCCAAAATAACAACTTCCATACCATCTTGCAGGAAGCCTAAAGTAAGCCTTATTCCCGCATACATAATAAATTCCAGGAAAAACTGAATCTGTTCCTCCTTTGAGTCCCCAACCTCCAATAATTAAAAAATTGTGTTCACATTCACTGGTACCGATGAAAACATTGTTATAATCAGTCTTTAACCTATGAAGACAAATTTTCCCTTTCTTTACGAAATCCAGAGCCATTGCAGCTGGAGCTTTACTAGGTGTATAACTCCCTTCCTTCTCCGCCCAAGGTGGCAACTGAGCCTTATGCTCTGAAGCTTTCTTTTGAAAATCATGTCTTCTATCTTCTACTAAATTTAAAAATATCTTTTCTTCTTCTAGTAAAGAACATGTTAGATTGTGTCTACGTGCATGTGTTATGTCTATCGATTTCATTGTTAAGAAAAACTCTCCCATAAACTGTGCGTCTTGACTAGTAAGCACTGGGTTCATACTCTTGCGAATCGGAACCTCTGAAAATATCACATCTAAGTTTGAATAATAATACTGTAGCCTACCTGTTCTATAAAATAAACTTGTTAATACACTACATGAGATGCCATATGTCAGTGGTAAATGATGGTATGTTAATCCTTCCGCTACTGATTCAGGTAACTTCATACAGACATAACAATTACTAACTTCCATTGTGTCTACATACTGAAACAATAACTTTGTGAAAACATTTAAACTAGTGTCGTTATCAGCTATTTCATGATGAATTTCTGCCTCATCTTCTGCCATTAATTCTACTCTATTGCCATTCATGTTTGCTGTCCTCCCTTTAGTTTCATTATTTATCTTCTTATCTATTATCATAAGGTAAGGAATTGCTACAATCAGGACTAACCATACTATAAGCACCAATACTAGACTACATATGCAGATTGCACAGCATCTCCTACAACAATTTTGTTTTGGTCTCCCAGTAACTCTATCATCAGGCATTTTTCGACAAGGAAGATTGCTCTTCTTATCTCTTCTTCTTTTCTTTAGATGATTCTTTTGTTTAGTCAGGGTGGTCTTGTTTCTTCTTCGTATGTTAGTTCTGCACTTGTTCCTTCGCCACCACTGTCACTTGACACTGAGCTTTCAAAATCTTCAAGAATGATATAAGTCCAGTCAGGACCCTTGAATTTGTTATTCACAAGTCTCAGTCTTTTACTTTTTCTTTTTCCTGACTTTTTCTCTTGTTCAGTTTGACTTGTCACTTCAGGTACTTGTTCTGGATCTTCACTTCTGGTTGTTATGTGGTATTTTACTCTTTTAATGACACTTGGCCAATGATCTCCTTTTCTTGTTTTCTTTGTTGGCACTGTTTCTCTGTTTACGTCTTCAAAGATCTCGTTATTTTCACTGCTCAATACTGTTTTGTTTTCTTTGATTACTGCCTCTTTTGTTTGTTCTTTTTCAGGTCTGATTGGTTTCTTTTCAGTAGCTCCACAATGACTTTCAAGATGTTGGCTTTGTTCCTTTTTTATTTCTTTATGTTCATTTGTATTTACCCCTTTTTCTTTAGTGAATTCTTCTTGATCTAACTGCTTCTGATCAGGGCTTATTGCACTGTGAACTTCTGCAGCCTGACCTGATTCTTCTAAACCTGTCTTTCCCTGTGTAAAGTCAATTAAATCTTCACTGTTTTGAGTCCAATTTTCTTTCCCTATCTTATTTTGTTCAGGATCTTTTACTATCTTTTCTTCTTGATCCTGAACTTCTTCTTCTTCACCTATCTGATCTTCTTCAATTTCTTCCAATTTCGCTTGACTTCTTGTTCTGTGGTATACTTCAGGAACTTCTACCACTGGTATCCAATCCTGACTTGTGCTCGGTTGTTCTCCGTCAGCTTCTCTCGAACCTCTAGCCTGAGATTCCTCAGCTGGGCAACCTTCAGCTTCTTCAGTGATTGGCGTTGTCTGTGGATTCTCTTCTTCAGGGTCTGGTACTCTCTTTGTGTGGCTTACATGAATCCAATTAGGAAAACTTGCACACTTCACTGCTGTATTGGTGGTCAATATAACTTGACAAGGTCTGCTCCACCTGGGTGATAGACACGTTTCTCTGGTGTGATTCTTCACTACCACCCAATCACCAGGATTCAGATCATGTTCTAGTTCAGGCTGCCTGGAAACTGCGTCTTCTCCAACCTGATGAGAAACAGAACGCACTAGGTCAGCCAATCCTTTGCAATAATCCAGAACCATATCATCAGATAAATTTACTAATTTGTTTGTGGGAACATGTGTTTGTCTCATTGCTCTTCCCTTCATTATTTCATGGGGGCTCAATGCTGTTGTTCTGTCAGGTATGCTTCTGATTCCCATCAAGACAAGTGGCAATGCGTCTGGCCACTCTAATGATGTTGATGCACACATTTTTCCCAATCTTGACTTTATAGTGCCATTCAATTGTTCAACCACTCCAGAAGCCTCTGGGCGATATGCACAGTGCAATTTCTGTTTTATTTGAAATGCTTCACAGATTATCTGGATCACTTCGCTATTAAAGTGTTTTCCTCTATCTGATTCCAAAGATACTGGGAAACCAAACCTAGGTATGAGTTCACGTAACAACAGTTTTGCAACTGTAATACTGTCATTTCTCCTAGTAGGGTAAGCCTCCACCCACTTTGAAAACAGACACACTATGACTAGAACATATTTTAGTCCTCTGCATGGTGGTAACTGTATGAAGTCGAAATGGGCCCTCTGCCTTTCCAATTTTTCCAAACCCAATTATCGTTTTCCTGCCTGGTATTATGCATTTAGCAAGTTAGACATCTCTGGCAAAGACTCTCTGCAACAGCCCTGAATTTGGGATTGTACCAATTTTGTCTGAACAGCCTAATCATTGCATCTCTCCCTATGTGTGTGTCTCCATGATGCATTCTGGCCATTTGTGAGAGTAAACAGTCTGGCATGACTGGTCTACCATCTGCACTGATCCACACTTCATCTTCTCCTCTTTGGGAGCAACCCACTTTGATCCACAAATTTTTCTCACTTTCATCAACCTCATCTTGCAATTTCTTCACCTCATTCCAAGTTTCAGGTGGCATATACAGCATAAGTTGGCAGCTGATTCCCATTCTTTCCACCCTCTTATTGACTGACGTTCTGGTTTTGGCACAATGTTGAGCCACCAAGTCTGCATATCTGTTGCCGACTACCACCCAGTCATCTCCTGACTGATGTGCGGCACATTTCACCACAGCCAATTCTTTTGGTGATTGTATTGCTTCTAGCAATTCCCTTACAAATTGTCCATTTTTAATGGGGGATCCTGAAGAAGTCATGAAATCCCTCTGCATCCACAGTTGGCCAAAATCATGCACAACCCCGTAACCATATTGACTATCTGTAAATATGGTCACTCTCTGATTCCTCCCAATTTTGCAAGCTTTTATCAAAGCAATCAATTCAGCTACTTGTGCAGATTTGACTCCTGGTAAATAGGATGCTTCAACTATTCCAGTTAATTCACATACCGCATAGGCAGCAGTTAGTTTACCATCTTCATGTCTTTGACATGAACCATCGACAAATATCTCCCTGTCTGGCTTTTTAAGAGGCAGTTCCTCTATGTCTGGGCGTGGTTTTGTACATAATTCTGTAATTTGTACACAATCATGTTCATCTTCTTCGTCATCTTTATTTGTTTCATGATATGGGTCCGGCAATAAAGTTGCTGGATTTATTATTGTACACCTTACCATGGTCACATTTTCAGCACCCATTATTATTCTCTCATATTTAGTCAGCCGACTAGGAGTAAGATGCTGAGTTCGGGTTCTTGTCAACAGAATGACAACTGCATGTGGAACATATACTTTTACAGGGTGTCCCATCACAATTGACTCACTTTGTTCAATGCTCAAACAAGTTGCTGCTACTGCTTTTAAACATCCTGGCAACGCAGCTGCTACTGGGTCCAATGTAGCAGAAAAGTACGCTATAGGACGTCTGTCTAGTCCATGTCTCTGAGTTAGGACGGAAAGTGCACAATTTTCTCTCTCTTGACAGAATAATGCGAATTCTCTTTTATAATCAGGCATGCCTAAGGCAGGTGCTGAACAAAGTGCGTTTCTCAATTTTACAAAAGCTTCTACACTTTCATCCTCCCACTCAACAGGGTCCTTTGCTTTCTTTTTCGTCATGTTAATTAAGGGCTTAGCCAACATGGAAAAATTTTGTATCCATTGTCGACAGTATCCTACTATTCCTAGGAACATTCGCACTTGTCTTTGGGTTACAGGCATTTGCATTCTCTTTATTAATTCTACTCTTTCAGAGGTTATTCTTCTTTTTCCCCTCTCAATTTGATGTCCCAGATATTTAACAGCTGTCCTGCAAAACTGTAACTTTTCAGGTGAGACTTTATGCCCTTCCTCAGCCAAAAGATTTAATAATGCTATGGAGTCAACAACATAATCTTCTCTGGTGGTCGACGCCACCAATAAGTCGTCGATATATTGAATTAAGACTGAGCTTCCTGGCATCACTAGTTTTTCCAGGCACTTTTTCAGTATCTGGTTGAAGATGGAAGGACTTTCTGTGTACCCCTGAGGAACACGATTCCACACATAGACCTTGTTCTCAAATTTAAATGAGAAAAGATACTGGCTGTCTGGATGCAATGGTATTGAAAAGAATGCTTGACACAAATCAATTACTGTGAACCATCCTGTATTCCAAGGGATCTGGTATAGAATTACTGCAGGATTTGGTACTATGGGACAACATGGTTCCACAATCTTGTTTATTTTACGCAGGTCCTGAACAATCCTATATTTTCCACTAGGTTTCTTTAGTCCCATGATTGGTGAATTACATGGGCTACTCATTACTTCTTTTAGGATGTATTGTTCTACCATTCGTTTTATTTCTTCAATGACTCCTGCCTTTACTTCTGCACTCATTTTGTACTGTCTGGTATTTGGAAAAATTGCACCTTCTTTTACCGTAATTTGAACTGGATCTATTTTTGCCATAAGTCCTACTTCTTTTCCTGTGAAATCCCATACTATTGGGTTTACTGTACCTTTTAATTCTTCTGGCAACTCATCTTTTGTTATCAACGAAAACATTTCATCTATTTCTGTACCTTGTTTTGCAACCATAATTTTATATACATGGTCCTCATCTGGTGTCTGAACTGCCACACCATCCGGCGTGCAGAAAATTGTACAGTTCATTTTGCACAATAAATCTCTACCTAATAAATTCACTGGGCTAGAATCGCACACTACAAATTGGTGCATTTCTCTGAAGTTTCCTATTTTGACTTCCATTAGTTCTGTAAGAGGTGTTCTAATTCTTTGATTAGCTACCCCTACTACTTGGATATCTTCACCAGAGAGAGGAAGGTCTGGGATGTCTGCTGATCTCACAGTAGACCTGGTAGCACCAGTGTCCAAAAGGAAAGTAATATCATTACCTTTCACATTTCCTTCAACATACGGACCAGACTGATCTACTTGTAAGGATGCGCCAAGTACGCACTCCTTCTTCCCCTCTCCTAGGCACCGTCATGAGTTGATTTCACAGTAATTGTCCTGCAAAAGAAATTGTGATGTCATATAATCATTCTTACCACTCCCTCCTGGGTATCCAATGTCTGTACCATGCTTTGCTCTGCTTATATTACCCTGAACAGGTGGAGGTGGTAATTGACTCTGGGGATTTACACCCTGCTGTGAGTCATTCTGCGTCTGTGGATTTAAGTTTTGATTTGGGCTATTATTATTCCGAATCTTTTACATTCATCCTTCCAATGCCCCAATTTTCCGCATCCATGACAAGGAAATTTCTTTTTAGCTTCTTCTCTACTCATTCGTCCTCTAAATTTTCCACCATTTCCCGTATCACCACTCGTTCCAGAATCTTTTCCTTGATTTTCACTCGGATTTTCCAAATTAATTCCCTGCTTCTCTGCCATTTTCACCTGTGCCCACATCACCTTTTCTTGTAATTTCTTGTGTCTATCCTCAATATCGTCTCCACAATATTTTGCATACTTCAGAATCTCATCTATGGGCTTTCCCTGCCAACACAGCATGTGTTGTTTAATCATCTGGCAAATCTCTGGCTTCAGACCGTAAACAAATCGATACACAAACTGACTCATGTTCTTGTCTCCAATGTCCTCAAATCCACTATACTGTTTAAATACCTGCAATAAACGCTCATAATAGGAATGTACTGTTTCACTGGCTTCTTGGGTGGTTCGATCTATTTTCACCCAATCTGTTTCTTTCGGTGGTATTTTCCCTTTCAGGTATGTTATCACCTGCTGATACTTTTTCATCACGTCATTTGACGGGGCACCTGTTTTCGGATCTCTGGGATATTCATCACTAGGCCAATCGACTGTGATCTTACAATCTGTCCATAAATCGGCAGGTACCACTATGTCAAACAAACCATCTAAATCCTTCAACAATACCTTTGACACCTTCACAAACCTTTCAACCTGTTTGTACCATTCAATTGGTTTTTCTCTCAGCTTTGGAAAATCATTCGTAAATGATAAAATATCCTGTCTGCTCCATGGGACATGTACATATCCTCCTCCCGCAACTTCTCGCATTGGATACATCTGGTCTGCTTTTCCTGCTTCCTTCATCACATATTCTGATGCTGTTCTACTTGTTCGTGCTTCTTCCTTTTTCTTGGCCCACCTAGATCTCCATTTATCTAGATCTCCCCATTTTTGTAAAACTAACATTAATTCTCTTATTTGTAGTCTTCTTCCAGATGCATTCATATTTTCTAAATCTTTGTCTGAAAATTCTGCTCTATAGGGTTTCTGTAGTACCTTTGATCTCCCTATTTCTATGCCCATCTGTAGTGCTAAATTGGACAATTTTTCATGGAATATCTTTACATTTCTAGTGATACTCCTGCACAAGAATAATAATTCTTCTTCATCATAGGTATTCAAGCGTTCTACTCCTAAATTTCCTGCTATTATTTCTTCTAATTCAACTTTTAATTTATGGATATCCAGTACTTTTGGAGGTGTGCACTGTTTAACTGACCCTTGTACCCATCTTTCTAGATCTTCAGGTGTTACTATGGTAGCACTTGATGAAGTTACTAATCTTACATCTTTTGAACCTCCAGGTATATCTTTTCTTGGAGTACTATTTACAGAACCTCGAATAGGCAAGTCCATAAGTGATATTGTGGATTCACAGTCACTAAATTGATCCTCAATTATAACTGGAGCTTCAGGTCTGGGATTACTCACAGGAGTAGGTGCAAGTATGGGTTGAGGACAATTTCCCTGAGTACCATATAATGGAACCACTGGACCAATTGTTACTGGTATGGTCAACGAATCAGGATATACTTTTATCTGAGTTATTTTCTGTATTAATTCTGTTCTGGTCTTTTCTAGGGCTTCTTTCTCTTTGTCATGTAGTATTCTAGTCGGGGTGAACTCATGCATTACCTGTGGCACTAATGGAGTTTTTGGTGGTGCACTTGGGGTGCATCCACTTGTCCCTTCCTGATATGGTGGGGGATTTCTTAACATTTCTTCCATAAATTCGTCTTCAGATTCCTCATTTCTCATTAAATGTTTTGTCTTTTCTGTACATTTGCCTCCTGATTTTCTCCTTCTGTGAATAATGGATACAGTCCCTCTGTAATCATTGCCCTTCTCCATTGTTTCATCTGACCCTCTCTTGACTCACGTAAATATCTGGGGTAAAATCCTGGGTAACTCCTATTACTTCTAGATCTATCCCGCTCAAATGCCTCGGTTTCCCATTCTTCTAGAGCTTCGTACTGGGTTAATCTAGGTCTGGGTTCTAAATCATTCATCCTCAATCTCAAGTTTTGAAGAATTCTTCCATTGAAGGTACCATTCTCGGGAAATGCTAATACTCCATCATTTTTGGTGTATTCTATCCAATTCTCCATCCATACACAAGTATGATAACCTCTCTCCATCATCATAAATGATGCTGGCATTTTAGCTGGTGGAATAATAATTCCTTCTCTAGTTTTGATTGGTTTGTCCTTTTTAAAATAATTCTTAATCTTTTGTAAGAATGACATTTTTCTCCTTTCTCCGTACATTCTATCTAATCTTCTGTGTACAAAATTATATTCTGCAAAACCTAGGAATCTCCTATCCGGACGAGTTCCTGTTAAAGTTGGATCACGTTTTAACATGCACTCCTTAGCCACTAAGAATTTTGCTTCTATATTTTCGACCAATCAAATGTCTGCTATCTTTTATTTCCGAGCCAATCCTTGCGCGGCCTTTTGGTGACGTTTCTCTGTCAACCCCTCCTTTACAATCTGCTCTTTTCTGTCCTCGCTGGTTTAACCAATCCCAGCGCGGCACCTGTGACGTCAGTACTACTCCTGACTACTGACCCCTCCTTTACAAGTGTCTCTCCACACCCGCTGTTTCAACCTACCACAGCGCGGCATTTTGTGACGTCAGCTCCCTCTCCGGCAACTGACCCTCCCTTTACAAAAATTTACGCAAACTTATATTCTCTATAAATCTTAATTAAATTTCAGTAACAACATAAAACATTCGCTATCGTGCCAGTTTCTCTAAAATAGAAAAGATAGTTTTCTCTCACACTTAGTAAAACCTTTCCGTTTACTAAAACATACACTACGAGTAAAACACTTCCGTCTACTCTTCACACAAGCTCCAGAAGTACCTGTTACTTCTCCAATGTTACCCTTACTAGGTGATATAACATCAAATTTTTATCAGCGTACCCTTTTGCTGTTACTCACACGCATAGAGTCCCTAACGAGTACTTGAAGTCCTGCTTAACTTCTCAGTACTATTTCTGCCTGACAGATAACCTCACTGCAGTATGGCTTCCACTTGCCACCCACTATTCTTTTTCCCTACCCCGGGGTATTCTGGACAACATATAACAAAAACTCAAAAATAAGCGGATGTTAGTTCATAAAAAATATAAATAAAATTCTCATTACCCAATTAACAAAGAGTAACAAAAACCGTCCTCTGCTCACCAGAAAACTGATCCAGCGCAATATTAGCCAACAACATTCATACACCATATACTCACTTGGGCCCATACATTCACACTACACTAATACTTACGCTGGGTGTCAGATGTACTCTTTTATCAAAGTCCCTGCTACCAATTACCTTCTGATTGAAGAGTAATGACTTACCAATGGATCCTTTGCTAATTGGGAAGTTTAAAATGAGTGACATTCATTATAGTACCTAATCCTGAAATAACCACTGAGTCAGGAAGTTTTAAAATGTTTATCTAAAGTTTTAGCAGAGTAAAATACAGAAAACACGGTACTTGATTGAAATACCCAAGAAAAAGCATAGAAATGATTTTGCTAATAAATGACGGTGTTTAAGGAAGAGGAGAAGATAGAGACAGCAGCGCAACTAAAGGTTGCAGTATAGTTACCTAAATGCGAGAACCAAGCCCCTTGGCCAAGGAGTTGGAAAAGATAGGACCCAGGAAGGATGAAGAGCAAAGACTTCTTCCAGGATCAGGATCAGGACAGGACCGGTGACCTCTCTACAACGACGCCTGCGCCGTTCCCCTCTCTGATACTCGACTTCTCTCGATTCTCCCGTGCCTTCCTTCTAATGGACTCCGCCGCCCCCTCCTCAGGACCTCTTCCGGACAGGAATTCAGTCAGCAACCGATCAGCTGGGCAGTCTGGTGTTGAGAGCGCTCTGGCAGTATAGACGCCTGTTCTTCGTGAACGCATGCTCTGACTAATTTACTAATGCTATATTCTATTATACCCTTCTACGCCCATGTACCTCCCCTTAATGTTGCTAACATTATGGGACCACTACTTCTGATTGGACAGGGACAGGGGGTGGATTCTCGCACCATATCAATTTTGGCCTAAATTGTAAAGCCTATTGTCTTTACGTTCCCGCCCCTTCAAATTAATACATTCGCTTTATTTCCCACCCGTCTCACGACAAATGTTATACATTTTACAGGAGAAAAGTAACAATTTATCCGCCGGAAACATTGAGTACATCATCTTCGGCCAATAAGTCGTGGCCTTGGGAGACGTCCAAGTTGACTTCACTTGGCAGGCATACAGGACACATGCGCAGAACCCTCTGTCTCTCGAGTTTCAAGACACCAACCCAGGCCCAAGTTTACGAATTACTAAAAGTGTAAGAAGAAAATATTAAAATCACAAATAAAAAGTTTCACTGTATACCCACTTTCCCTACTCTATTCCCATTTAATCATAATACTATCCTGCATTAGTAGCGTTAAGAAAACGACAATTTAATAATGACATGAGAGCAAGCTTAAGCATGTGAAAACATTTAGCGGCCATTTTAATGCACACTGCGCAGAAGCAGAAGTTTCCCACCAAGCAAAGAAAGACGTCACACCATGTGATCAGGTTGCGACATGCGCAATGAAGTTCCCGCGCTTTAGCGGCCATCTTGGTTTATAGACAAGCGTTATTCATTAGTAAAACACATAGGCAAGTGTCTATCCCTTCTGTGTTTGTGAATGTAAAGATTAGTATTAACAGTACAAGTTTAATAAATTAATACTATGAGGAGGATTGCATACAAGCAAGTTTCATTTTTGAAACCTTGCTCCATCAGGTGTGTCGATCGATCTCCTATGTATGTTCATGGGGTACTTGAAATACTTTTTCCTTTGCTTTTTTCTCTGTTACTATTTTGCTTATATTTTTTTATGTATCATCAGCACTTTATATTTACATGAAGGCATTTGATTGATGATCATGATTTGTTTAATTTTGAAACATTTTAACAAAGAATTGAGATACAAAGAAAAACAATTTTTATGTATTCAGCGACAATTTCGTTTGTGGGGGCACAACATAAACAGGTATTATTGTAAGTGCCATCTAACTGGGCATAAAAGCTACTTACTCGAAATTCGGAGGCATAATGTGGAACTCTGGTCCTCTGGGAAGGGGATCACTCGGCAAGAGATTCGAATGCAAGCACTAGAGGGCGCCACTCGCAGGCGGGGGTGGCATTTCATCTTGAGACATGATTTTACCATTACTAGCACTCTAGCCTTTTGTTTTATTCATCCTTTACATTCTTTACGATGGTGCCTGCTACAGGGCGTCTAGGCTCCACTTGCTGCCATGGTTACCCCTCCTGTACCTGGGCTGCAAGTGCCATGCCCGCTCCCGGCCCCTGAATGTCCCCACAGGCTCCCTCTGCTTTCTCTGTGGACAGCATCCCAAGTCCCGGGGATAGGGACCTTGCCCTCCTGGTGTTTCATCTCGGGGTGGGTGGGTAGGTTTCAGCTCCAGAAGGCGGTTCAATGTCCGTCTAATCGTCTCAAAACCCCTGCTCTTGCTAAACTTGCTTCTTGCTATGTACATCTGATCTGTCCCTCTTCCTTCTGCGCTATGGTGACTCTCTGCTCCCTCCATTCAAATCTGGGCAATAGTGCCGACCATATTGGAGAGGATGTGGCTAACGGCCAGAGCTGCCTACTTTGGCGCTGGGGAACTAGGTTCGAATCTCGGCTAGGCTCAACAGACTGTGATTCAGGCCAAATCACTTAACCTCTCGGTGCCTATAACAATGAATGTGTCCTAGTGTAATGTAACTGGTGCTCCTTGGGGTCGAGTTCAGGCTATATAAAACTGTAACAAAAAAATAAAAGGCATTATTGTAGCTTTCCCCAGCGTTCTAGCTATTCTTGTGAGATCCTGATTCATGGCCTCCAGAAGGTTTTTTCTTCTCATAGCCACCAAGTCATTTCCCCCTCTAGGTGGGCTACCATTGTGCCTGGTGGTGGGGGGCTGTTCCCTAACTAGCTTTTTAATTTTGGGTATGAGCTGGCCCAGCTTCTTCCTGGATGCCTGAAACATTTCACCTCTATGTTTCCCAACCATATTTCCCTGTATTGTGGTCCTCCTACTTGCCCATTGCTGGGCTAGTGAGATGTAGGAGGGCTCCGTGATCCATGCTCCATACGTCTTGACCCCCTGTCCCTTGCCTGCTGTCGAAAACAAAGAACATAATTGTTTTTTTAACTACTTTCCCAAATGTATGATCTGAATTCCCCCGACTCCCATCTTCCCATCTTTTTGATCCCTTTATAATTAACACCGATTTCAATCTCAGTGGTAGTTGCGCAACCCAATCCTGAATGAATGTGTGCCTTACTCCACTCCTAAAAGGCGCTTTGCCCATAGTGCCTTATTCATTATCGGCCTAAACTGGAAGATGCTTATGGACTCCCCATTGGGGTGCTTGAGCAGTGAACCATCTCTCCTTGGCCATATCTAGCAAGCATAGGGACATGTCATATGTCTCTCTATGGAGGACATTTGGCTGCTCAGGCCCTTGCCTAGCTGGTCCATTTGTAATTTTCTGAGCCTCAGCACCGCGTGTCTCTTGTAGCCACATGCCTGCTATCGTTATGCATGAGTCACACACCCAGGTTTTGGAGGAGGGGGCCACTTCACTGACTGTGCGAGACTCAAAGAATCTACAGTGTACACCACATGAAACATGGCTACCTCACTGTGTGAGTGGCACACTGTTTCTAGCGCTCCCAGCCAGGGGCTCAATTTGGGAAACCCAATGGGCCGCCTGTCATCTTTCTTCTTTGCCTGGTTTCTTCCCCAGCCCTTCATTGCCGCCCTGATGTAGTTACGCTTCGAGACATCTTAGCTTCCCTCCAGTCTTATGAGGTGTGTGACCGGTGCTATATGCACCTGTGTGTAGGACCTGCTATTTCCTTTGTCAAATGTCCAGTTAATGAAGTACTCCAGGCCCCTCTGTGTCTGCTCTGTCTCTGCCAAATTACCTACTCCTGTTATTTCTCTAAACTTGTTCATGCAGTTCTGAAACCAAACCACTGTCTTTGGTGCCAATGTGATGCAAATGAGTGCCCCTAGGTCATGTCAACCAGCTTCCATAATTCTTATGGGAGGGGTGTCATCTCCTAGTCTGGGTGCAGTGCCAGCTCCTGGAACTTTCCCTCCTGTAATTGGAAAAGGCTTCCACCACTGAGTTAAGTTCACCTGCCACATGCCTCACCTTCAGCTCAGTGTTGCTTTGCAGTTGGCACCGCAATACCCATCTCAGGAGGACAAGCAACCTTGGGCACTTTGCTGAACCATTCATTGTGAGTTGTACCACCCCTTCGTTGTCTGAAAACAATATGATTGTCTTGATCTTCTACCTGCCCAGCCACATATGTACCGCAACCATTATGGGGAGAGTTCCAACATGGCTACGTTCTTAGGGAGCCCTTGAGTCCTCCACCTTGCTGGCCATCCTGCCGAAACCCAGGCTACCCGCTGCGTCTGTTTACAGTTCTAGCTGTTTGGACGACAACCAGGGATCCATCCAGAACTGCGTTAAATTGAAGTTAGTGTTCCTTCCACATTTTTGAGTCAGTTCTTCTGACCTCATTTTTATGTGGTGGTGTTTTGCCTCCACCCCCTGCGTCATACACTCCAGCCGCTTTGCGAATATTCTTAGCCGCTTTGCAAATATTCTGCCCGGCGGTATCACCCGCCCAGTAGTGACTGCACATCCCATTCTGTCAATTTGGACTTCCTTGCCATATCCGACACTGTGTCTTTCAGCTCCTCTAGCTTGTTTCCTGCTAGCATGAACACCCTTTCTAAGTGAATGTCGATCCCATAAATGTGTTAATTTGCTGTAGTCTTACTGTCTTTTCTGCCCCCGGCATTACACCCAGCTCTCCTGCCATTCGCTTCCAACAGTGTTATGCACTGGTTAGGCCCCTTTCGATCTACAAATGAGAAGTCGTCCAGGGAGTGAAGGTTGCCCCGTTCCAAGTGTGTTTTGTTTACTGCCTATTCCGCAAATGTGCTGAACGTTTTGAAGACACAGGACAGCCCATCGGCAGTTACCAATCATAATAAAATTGTCTCTCAAATTGGAAATCGAGGAGTTTAAAGCTGTCTGGATGTACAGGTAGTAGGCAGAAGCTAGAGTCTACATCAGCCTTGGCCACCTCCACTCCCTTCTCCTTGGCCTCACTAGCTCAATGGCTTCGTCTATGTAAGCATATTGGACTGAGCACTGTCTGGAGTCGATGCCATCATTGAGTAACCCACAACCAGATATGAGAGGTGATGTACCAGCCGAAATTGCCACTTATCCTTCTTTGGTCTCAAGCCTAACTGTTTGAACTCTGGAGGGCATGGCAACTTTGCCCAGTGTCAGCCCTTTCTGTATCTTCTGTCTCACTATCTCTGGGTGATCTCCCACTGATTTTAAGTATTTGCATGCTTCTGAACTGCATGGCACTGTGCATGAAATGAAACCCAGTTGAAAGCCTGCCATCCATTTCTATACCTCCTCCTTTCTGTGGTTACCGTTTAAGCATCTCCTTAATGATGGCATCGAAATTGCAGTTTCTGCTTTACCTGTCTCTTCTAGCACCCCCTTCATCCGGGCAACTTCCCCCAATGTCCGCCGATCCTGGGGCTCTGATGGCGAGGGGGTTCCCTTGTGGGTAGTGTTTCTTTTGAGGGGAACGGGTCTTTCTTGCCCATTGCTCCCTTTGAGCATTTGCATTCCTCTCTTGGGTGTCTGCCCCCGCAGGCGTGACTCTACTGCTTGCCAGCCCCGAGGTGCACTCCCCTTTCTCAAATTTCCAGCATATGGACCCCTCTTCCCCTTTCTGTATCTTTGATTTTAAGTATGCTTTGCCCCTGTTCCATGTTTAAATCTATCGACATGATCAAGTGCATTGCTTGAAATGGAAAAATAGAAGTGCAGGTACTCTGTACTAGAGAACCTGCTTTTTTCTGAGAAGTGCTGGTACTCTCCAATGAAACATATTACGTCACTCTGAGAAGTGCAGGTACTCTCCCTCTCAAAATAAAAAAGTGCTGGTACTCGGTACCGGACAGTACCAACCCATTTAAAGCACTGGTCAAGTGCCCTTTTCCATACAACTCACTGAAAGCGATGCTCTGTTTTTGCTACTCTCGCTCGCGGCCACCAGCTTATGAGTATACCTGATGATGTCCATGTGATCCCACTCCATCATCAGCCACTTTTGCATCTGAAGCCTAAAGGCCTCATTGTAGCTCTCCTCCAAACATCCCTTTTGCTACCTGGATCTTGTCTTCGCATATCCAGAGTGCCTGGGTGCTGCAGAGGAACTTTCCTATAGATACATAAGGTAGTATTTCCAATATAGTTAGCCAGTTGTCTGTGTTTCTCTCCTTTTCGACCTTTTTGTTCTGCCAAGTGGCAGCTGGTGAACTTTGAAAGTGGTGAGGCTTAATTAGACGTCTAAATTGGATCAAGCAATTGAGAAAGGCAAGCAAGCTCAAATTCCTCTGGAGTGTTTAGAAGGGTACTCCCTCACAAAACGTTTGGGTGCACACTTCTCACAGAAATTGGGTGAAAATCCAGAGATTTACAAAATACATAAATGAAATATTTCAATTATATGACATAAGCAAGAGGATAATGTGCCTATTGGCCCTAATGCTGTCCCCCGTCCTTGTGCAGCCAGAGTTCATAGATGGGACAGTTCTGTGGAGGGCAAATTATGCACTACAAAGCTTCAAGGGCACTACTGTGGGAGCCTGAAGCATCCACCCAGCACATTTTCTTTTTTAGTCAAGGCTACTATTACAGCAACGAATTATTGTGTCAATTTAAGCAATGGGTTCTACAAGCGCAATTTTCGTGCAGATAGTATTTGAGAGCCCTGTTGCATCCTAATCAAAGCCCATTCTCTAAAGCAAATGCCTCAATCACAGTACCCACAAAGCAAAAAGGCAAAAAACCAGCCTAATACGAAATTAAAAGCATTAGGTTCACAGAAATCATTTGTATCCCATTTCTGGCAGCAAAGGAAGGGCAGTAAGGCTAGTTGTTTCCAGAATGACAGATCATGACTGACGTCAACCTGACGCAATCATGCTGGGCTGCTGCATTACCCGCCCATTCTGGTTCTGTGTGAGGAGGTCTGTTTCTCCTTCCCTTTCACACAGAGAACTTTAGAATCTGCCTCTGTTTGTTAGGGATGGACACAGCGATGCCCTGATGAACCTGGCCACATAATATAAGTGATGGCTGCTTGCTGCAGTGCTCTTAAGCAAAGAGTGTAATGTTAGGCCCTTTTCTTAACAGTTTGCTTTTGCTTATGCTTATGCGTAGCCCTGAGAACTCTTCATGGTGAGATACCTCTGGTTCTCCCTCTTCTGTTCCTCTTTCTTGTTCTGCACCAAACCTATGCCTGGCTGCTGAATCTCCAGCAGCATGAATATGTCTCTTTACTCCTTCCTCCATATTCGCTCTTTCACTGACTAGGGATCTAGACTAGCCAGTCCCGTTTCCCTAGCTATCATTGGGGTTTCCCTAGAGAAGGCCTCACGGCTGTTCCTGGCCATTGATTCCCACAGGTTTTCCCTGGTTGAGTTGTCCCAATAATGGGTCGCTACATTGGTGCGTATTTGGCATGGGGTGGCATGCCCAGTGGGCGAAATACTCCCATCTTTTGGCCTTATGTGTTGGCCTGGCACTCCTTTGGCTCACCATACCTTGTTCCGTAGCTATCCTATTGTGTTTGACACCCCCACAGCCTTGCCCTGGAGTGTACCACTAATTGCACTAAGCTGTGTGCGCTCTGCCCGGACGTTCCTGCCTGTTCCATTCTGTACCCTGGTTGTGGTTGGGTTGTTTAAGTTGTGGGTGCTGGCCATGCCTGCTGTGAGTGCCCTGTTGCTCCTGCGCTGCTAGGCAATGTTCTTTGCCATGCCAAGCCCACTTGCACCATCCTCCCTTCCACAGCTGGATGTGTGGTGCAGCCCTCGTATGTCTAGCCTCTCCTAATGCACCTGACCCCACACAGCTGCTACCATCAGTCCCTCCACCTAATCACTATTATGCTCACCATGCACATCTTATGTTATGTTATGTTATAACTATTTATACAGCGCACAAATACCAACAAAGGTGTCTTGGCGCTAGCTACTCCTGAAACAGAGCCAAAGGAAAAAAGAAAGACATTTTTTAAAAAGACCTAATTATTAAAAAGCCAAGTTAAATTTTTTTTCCTAATCATAAAAAGTGAAGGCAGATCTTTGATCTGGCTGGGGAGAGAATTCCAAAGATTGCCAGTGGCCACCGCAAAGCTCCTGTCGCCCCAGTTGGATCTATAGGTTCTGGGAACAACCATTAGATTTGCGCCAGCCGAGCGCAGTGACCTATTCGGGATGTACATTTTTAAAGATTTCTTCAAGAATTCTGGTCCTATTACTTTATAGGCAATACACAGTGCCTTACATTTTATTCTGTTACTGATAGGCAGCCAGTGCAACTGTCTAATAACCTCAGATACAGAATGAAATTTCGGTGTCCCAGACAGTAGTCTGGCAGCAGCATTCTGCACTAACTAAGATAGATTGCTCAGATGGCGGAGATTATCGAAAAGTATGGTATCAGTGTCGTATCATATGCTGACGACACGCAACGGGTGGTCTCACTGTCACCATCTTCCGAAGATGCAGCCACCAATTTCTCTACGTGTTTACAAGATCTAGCATCCTGGATGACAAGTAACTGTCTAAAATTAAATGGCAGTAAAACCGAGGTCCTAGTGGTGGGAAAAGCTCCCTCTATCTGGTCCTCGGCATGGTGGCCACAGACACTGGGCCCTACGCCGGCCCTAGCAATCAGGTTAAGAATTTGGGGATGTGGCTTGACTCGAAGCTCTCCTTTGAGAGTCATACTAGAATGGTGGCGGGGAAATGCTTCGGAATCTTGAAAGGGCTACGAAAGACTTTGGATCTGCTTCCCGTTGCAGCTAGGAAAACCCTAGTCCATGCGTTAGTAACTTCGCACCTGGACTATGGTAATGCTTTATATCTAGGAGCTAGCAACAAATGTCTTCACAGACTTCAATGCATTCAGAACGCGGCTGCCCGGCTTGTTCTGATGCTGTCCAGGAGATCTTCCTCTAGGAACGCCCTCTCCGCTCTCCATTGGCTTCCACTGAGGGAGAGAATACTTTTCAAAGCCTTATGTATTAGTCACCGTATCCTGCAGGGGAAGGGGCCTAGCTACCTACACAATCTTCTTACCCCCTACATTCCGACCCGGCATCTGAGATCATCTGGAACCGGGCGGGTCAAGATTCCCAGAGCAAAAAGAGCGAGAATGGGAGCTCGCTCTTTCAGCTATCTGGCCTCTAAGCATTGGAATACACTCCCTCTTTTTCTGCGTAATGAACCATCGGAGTTACTCTTTCGGAAGAAACTAAAAACCTGGCTCTTCCGCATATGGGGTTCTTCTGGGCGTTGCTTCCTGCCATTGCTCTTTTGACAAGTCTGTGCCGCAGCTTGGGGACACACTAGTGAGTGTAACCATGCGCTTTACAAGCTTGCTTATTATTATTATTATTAATCAGAAGACCATTGCAATAGTCTACCTTAGACGGAACCAAGGCCGATAGGATCATTTTCCTAGCTTCCATAGGACTGAAAGGAAACAATTTCTTGGCCATTCTAAGAATATAAAAAGATGAGCTGACAACTGAGTTAACATGGTGTTTATAAGAAAGCTTATCATCAAGAATGACCCCAAGATTCTTTGCCTTGGTTACTGGAACAGGAGGCGGTGCGAGATTGTCTGGCCACCAACGAGAAGACCGTGCTGGAGAAAGATTTCCAAACACAATCACTTCGGTCTTAGAGGAATTTAATTTAAGGCAGTGCTTTGCCATCCAGGTACTCACTGCCACCATACCATCGTGAAAGTTGGACAAGACCCTGTCTCCGTCTTTATGGACGGCAAAAACAATTTGCGTATCGTCTGCGTAAGATGTAAGACCTAAGCCAGCCGATTTGATCACTCGTGCCAAGTCGGTCACATAGATATTAAAAAGACTCCACATGGAAGAGAAAAAAGAGGGGATTCAAAATCACCCAACTTAACTGATTGGGCTCTGTTGGATAGGAAGGATGCTAAC
This sequence comes from Calotriton arnoldi, assembly GCA_963921515.1. NCBI lineage: Eukaryota > Metazoa > Chordata > Amphibia > Caudata > Salamandridae > Calotriton > Calotriton arnoldi. Next base: position 2,512,799 of record CAWUFW010001341.1, read on the forward strand.
AGAGCTTTAACCTTGTCCCTAATGCCTAATGAGGAGATACGGTTGATCAAGAGGCCATGATCAACCGTAACAAAGGCAGCAGATAGGTCCAAAAGGACCAGCGTCGCTGCACCACCCCTATCCAACGCGAACCTTATTTCCTCTGTAGCTTTAATGAGAGCAGTTTCTGTACTATGGCTTTTCCTAAAGCCAAATTGCGTTTCATCCAGCAAATTGTGGGCCTGAATATATTGGGTCAGTTGATCATTTATGATTTTTTCAGCTAATTTGGCGGGCAGCAGCAAACGTGCAATTGACCGATAATTATTAGTGTCTTCTGGATCCAGATTTGACTTCTTTAGTAATGGCAAAATAGTAGCTTTTTTCCCTTTAGAAGGATAGACACTGGCCATGAACATAGAATTAAAAATATTTGCCAAAACTGGCCCAATTAGCTCAGAAGAGTCCTTTAGAATAGCCGGCGGACACCGGTCCGAAGGAGAACCTGATTTAGCCGCCCTCAACAGGTTTGTTACTAGCTCTGGAGAAACCAGGGTAAATTCACTTAAGGAGAAATTACCTAAAAATTCAGTGCAACAAGCTGAACTAGTTGGGGGGACGGAAGAAGCGTTGAACTTGGAATGGATAGAATCTACTTTAGCCTGAAAGCTAATGGCGATAGAATTGCAGAAAGATTGAGTCGCTAAATTTGCCAGATTAAGAGAAGGTGTTCCAAGCTTGGATACCACCTGAAATAGGCGTTTAGTAGAATCTTGAGCCGCTTCGATTTCTCTTATAAAGTTGCTGCTTTTCTCCTTAAAAAGGAAATGTTTATAATTAGCCAAGGCTTGTTTATAAAGAAATTTTTCCTGGCTATCGTAGTCCCGTCTCCAGCATCTCTCTTGATTCCTACAATGCTGTTTCTCAAGGCTTCTGAAAGCCATGGAGCTGAGGGCGTAGTTCTATTTTTGGAGGCTATCATATAGGGAACTAGTTTGGCGAAAGAGGCATGAAGCCAATCTGAATAGCTCAAAGCTACCTGCTCTGGATCCTGAGAGAGGACTGGCTTAGTATCTACTAAATCTTGTCTAAGGAGCCCCTGGTCTATATTCTTCCATGCTCTAAAATATTTGGGAGACAGCTTCCCAGGGTGGGTGGAAATCACCTTTAGCAGACAGATGTGAAATAAAACTGCATGATGGTCTGACCACACCTACGGAAGAACATCCTTAAAAATGATGGCATCATTGTTAGTGACGAGGCCATCTAGGGTATGACCCGCCGAGTGTGTGGGATGGCCTACTTTCTGTAGAAGGCCTGCTGATCCCAACTCCATAATGAGGCGGTCAGAGTCTTTGTCGGTATTAGCCTCCAAATGAAAATTAAAGTCTCCCATTATAGTAAAACTCAACTCAAAAGCTGCAACTTCTAATAAACTGTCCAGGGTCACTAAAAAGTCTCCCCTAGGACCGGGGAGGAGGTAAAGGAGCAACTCTTTAAAAGATCTTCCTCTGCACATTTTAGTTCCTGGGGACTTCCTTACTCTGGCGCCACTGTCTTGGTCACAGGCGCAGGGCCGGCCCCCCTGACTTCCTGCTTGTCTTTGTTGGTTTCTTTGACTTTGAACCTGCAAACCTCTTGCTTCTTGTCTCTTGCTTCTTGCTACCTACTCCTCGACCTGGACTTCGTGAATCTTCTTCCTGACCGAGTGCGGGCCACATCTTTTAGCTTATGTCTTATCAGCCATTGTTTTCCTCTGTGCCCAGCTGCTGCCATTGCCTGCTCCTGTATACCCGTGAGGTCTTTGTCTTTGCTGCCTCCTCTTTACTTGGGGTATAGCCGCTGCTGCTTTCCTCACTGGTGCATAACTTGGGCCTACTGGCTCTGGTGCTAGTCTCTTTTGCATCTGGATTGGGTCTCAGGGCCCAATTCCCAGCAGATCAGCTTGCAGGTTTCTTTCTCATCACTGCCATGCCATCGCCGCTTGCTGAACTGTCCCCTCCAGGTGCTCTCTATATTTCAGGTCTTGGGTCTGTTGGGCTTTGTAACTCTTTTAGTGTCATCTTCCAATTGAGAATCTAGAACCTTAACCACTAGTCACAAATGACTCTCCGCAGTCTAAAAAAATCATCCCTCACTCTATTAATTGAACATTCAAACTCCTTGTAATTGACCCGCCTTTAGAGAAGTTCCGTGACCACTGACACTCCAGGACCAGAACAGTTCATTTTCAGAGTTAGAGTGGAGAATAGCAGGTTCATGATGGCTTAATACATTCTGGAAACAACCACCCTTGAGGTGGTTAGTAAAAGGGTGGTCTTCTGAGTCTAGACTTTAACTGTGTTAATCCCATACTTAACACAGTGAATGAGTTGATTGTATCCAAGTACCTTTGGGATGGGCTCAGCCCATAGTTGTCACCAAGTCTTTGAAAGGGTGTCCATTGCCCTGTAGGCAGTAAGTCCTTTATAGTAAGGATACAAGTGTCATCCCACTCTCCCCAGCTCAATTCCTAGCCCCCAATTTTAAGTCCAGCTCTCCTCCACCACGGGTGTCTTCATGGAGATGGTAGTTCACATGAAGAAGTTTGTGGATGGTACGCCAGAGTAGGAATGTAGCGCTCATGATCGAATTTCAAGCTTCTGAGGTCATGTGTGTTCTGCCCTAGACTAGAATCAGATTTCTCTTTGCAAATTGTTGCCTCTAAATCAGCACCCAGAGAGGGCAGATCCAACAGTGGGGCAGCAGTCTGGAAATATATGCCAACTTGCCAGCTAGTAACCTATATAGAAGCCCCTCATATGTGGAAGTTTCGGAATCAAAGATTACCCACCACTGATTTGTGTGTAGATATTGACGTGTGCATGGGCAGAGCCTCAATCTTGGACCATTAAATGCATTATTCAAATAAGAAGAAAAAAAGCATTAACCAGAGACATGACAGACATGACTTCGTATGGAGGTGCGAGAGCATCACAGAGATGTTGTCTACGTATAGCAGAATCTTGTGAGGATTTGGGGTGGTTTCTATGCCATTGATGCATTGTCGTCACCAGGAGTTTGAGAGTCAGAATGAACCAGAGGGAAGATGGTGGCCATCCCTGACATACTGCTCTTTTAATATGAAACAATTCTGAGAGAAGGCCATTACAAGAGATTTGAGCCATCGAGCCATTTAAAGCCAGAGGATTTGCTCAATAAAGCTCAAACCCTTTCCTGCTCAAACCCTTTCCTGTTCTCCTCAATGTTCTGAAGCGGTAGTACCATTCCACCCAATTAAATGCCTTCTCGGCAACTAAACATAGGGTCACTTTTTCATCCTGATCATTGCAGACTTGCCACAATAATTCATTTGTTGTTAGTTTGTTCTGCCTCTTTGAAAGAGTTAAATGGCAGTTACAAGAATTTGGCTTTATTCACCTTATAAAACTTCACTGGGAACCTATCTTCCCTGGGAGACTTGCTAGTGCACGTCAATAGATTTCGCTATCGCTTCCACAAACATGCTTCCTTCCAGCGATTCCCTCTGGTCCATAATTAATTTAGGCAGGGAGGTATCTGGAAGAAATTATTCTTCCAGATGCAAGGCATGCACATGATCTGAATCGTATAGAATAGTACAAAACGTGGTGAATTCTTTAACTCTGCAATCAGGTGAGTGAGGACATCTCTGTCAATACGCATCAGTGTAATAGTAGATTTCATCTGCCGGAGCGGCATCGCTAAACATCTGTCTTCTTTTTCCCCATGTTCGTAATGTTTCCTGTTCAGTCGAAACCAAAGCATATTCCGCTTGGGATGTGAAAAGGGAATTAAGGTCAGTATCGACCCTAATTAGCTGCTTTAGAGGTACAGTTATATTGAGTAGCGGAGTCCCTAATGAAAGCTTAAAGTGATGACTTGCTATTAGAACTTTCTTTCTATGCATTGTATGTTCCTTCAATATTTAGCCTCTCATGTATGTTTTAGCGACTGCCCACAAAGTTTGATCGGAGGCAATGGAGCCTATGTTACCCGGGAGAGAGCTGGCTAAAGTGAGACTGCAGCCTTTATGTCTCATCAGCCAATTTATGTTTACAGGTAATCTTCTGCCAGTGATAGGAGAACTGTGATACAATATACAAGTGAAGGCATCTGGATCGGGGCATCATCTGTGATGCTGCAATCTAGGATATCACACCACACAAGTGTCAGGACAGAAGAAAAGATAGGGAACAGTCAACGCTGCTACAGGTGCCATAGACACATGACACAGAGGTGTAGTCCTTTCTCAAGTGCGTAAAAGCGTCCAGATGTCTTTCAGAGTGTGGTCAGTTCTGAGTTCCATCAGCAGACCCCAGTTAGGAAGACTGCTACCGTCAGTGGGCCTGGGATGCGGTCTCCTGCAGTCATCTAATCCCAACTCAGAGGATGGGTTCCTCTACTAAAGTAGTGTGCAAGCACAGATACATCTGAAGAGGGGCCTAATTGTCTTTAGGGAGAGAACCAGTAGGCATTAATTCCCAGTAGGCCATCAATTGGTCTTGACAGTAAGTAGCGTCTTTAATCCAGTCCCCCAGTCAAGGGATCAGATGGCAGCCCCAGGTAATTGCCACTTGTCGCTTATCCAGGAGCAGCAGAAGCGCTGTTAGTTTTTGCAGTTCTGATTGAACTTCTTTAGCATAGCCTAGTAAGCAACTAATGGGGTGCGTGCAACCCGCAGGCCCGTAATCTCATCAATTTCATCGAATACAGATTGCCAATACTATCCAATTCCAGGGCAGGCTCAGGCTAAATACATGACGTCAGCGCAGGGTTCTGCACATTCCCCACGACTCTTGCATGCAGCACAGACCCATGTCCCTTGTTTCGAACCCCCCACCCAGTCTCTGTTTAGTTTAGTAGCTTCCATTGGAGATAAGTGTATTTCTTGGAGTAAGACAATGAACAGGATTTATAAAAAGGAGAAACCCCGAGGGAAATCACTTGGGGTGACTAGGGAGTGAGATGTGAAGCAAGAAAACTAGACCTCCTTGTAAGGTTCAGTCAGACACTACTGGCACCAAAAGAGTCAACACCAGAAATACCAATGACCAGCAATCACCCAAGAGTATGCTAGGTCACCCAAGTCAACTACATTAGATGCCAATAATAGGCACAGCAGGGTCAAGACAGTGATGCCAAGGTCATGAGAAGCAAGTCTTGTTTCTCAAGGGCCACTGTTAGAACCAGCCCCTCTCTCTGTTCTCGCAAGAGGTAACTTAGTGTTCGTTTTTATTACCAGAGCCCCAATAAAAAGGGAGGAATTGCACAATAACAGCTGTCTCCAAAGCTTAATTCTAGTTTGAGGCAGGGACATTGGCTAAAAATGCACTGGAGCCTCAAAGCTATGGGCAGGCTTCATTAGAAGACGTTTTTTGTTTAGGTTTGTAGTAGCTACCCCTCAGCAGCAGAACTGGGTCCACCCTTTTTTTTTTTATTTCAGGAGGCACCAATTACCTTACATACTTCTTCTTTTCTAGAACGAATTTCCTCACTCCAGGAAATTACGAACTTGTTTCATACTACGATTTCCGATTGGACTTTCCCCTTAACTTGTTAAACCTTTTGTAGTTTCTAAGGTTCAATCAGTTCTGCTAATTGTCTTTGTAAATGTGTAACTCCTGATTTATATGTTAAGGGTCCTAATACCCATTGGTGCTGGAACTCTACATAAGACTGTTAAACAAACAAACAAATAAATAAATAAGACACATCACAATGCCGTTTCCAGCTTCAGTTCAGTAGCACCCACAAAGATGCAAGGGATTAAATCAATATTTCCATAAGATATGGAATCAGCTTTGGAGAAGGAACCTTAATGACGCTAATGGGATAAAAAGTTCGGGAAACCCCCCAATTTTGCTAAAAATGTCTTCACTCCATCCACAGTCAACCCTCCCTAGGTAGGAGCAGTGGAGGTAGGAATGGTGAGGATGGTTTCTTAGCAATGCCATTGCAATTATTTCCCACCCTGTCTTCCAAGACAGCTTTTCAAATAGTGTCCAGGTGATGGCATCCTGGGGCCATATTATAGAAAATTCCCTTGGGGCTCACTGGGCATATGCATCAGGATTTGCACCTTGGGGCACTTTGGTATTATATAAGAGCTGCAGATGCTTGCAAGGATAGAAGCGGACCCAAAGAATGTGGTTTGGTGTACTGACCCCCTCTGTTTCTGGTTGCAAATAACATGGCACCTCCTGTTAGCACCCATGGCAGTTAAAGGAGCCATGGTAGGAAAATGAAAGTGCCTAGTTTCAGGAACAAACCTTGGAGGGGGGAGGTGGAAATCAACATACTATCTGGAGAGGTTCTTGGGGAGCAGGTTCCATAGCATAAAAGCTCTTTGATCTGGGTTTGGCGTGGCAACACAGTGAGCTTGAATTAACTTTCATCATAATTCTATGACCCAGACCAAAATAGTGGAGTGGATACCGAAGGTGGAAGAGAAAGAGAGGGAACCAGTGACAAAGGGACATAGGAAGTATTAGTAAGAATGTACAAAAGTAAGAAAATAAGACAGAAAGTGTAGAAGGGTGGTAGAAAGAGACACAAAGTGGAATACAAATGTGACAGCCTCAGTATTCGGCCTGACAGGTATTCAGTAATGCTGTGATGGCTTCTTAAGAAACACCTTCGGCCCCTACAATATATTTTTTTTCCACAAATTAATCACTTCTTGTTTCCTAAGCCAATGGCATGGACTTGCAGTGATATATTTTGGATCCTTATCTTCGCTCTGTATTGCTCCTTTCTCTTTCTATGGCTGCCTGCAGAATTCTTCCATATTGACTGGGCAGGGAGGCAGTGCAGTTTAAATGATGATGAAGAAGACTCAAACAAAAATGGAAAGACAAGCCTCCCTTCTCTTTTTACAGCAGCATGGCTTGCCTGAATGAAGCCCCTTTCTCTTTACTGGGGCAGAAGAAAGCATGTGGCTTTCTTACAATGTTGGAAGCTGTAATGGTGCACTCTGAGACCTTACATAGGCTGATGCAGGGTTCTGGTTATTTAGGGTAGGGCAGAGGAGTCATTGTATTTGGAAGCTGATAGGCTGCCTTACTGTCTCAAAAATAAGGATTAGATAGTAATGCTGATGAACATTATAATATAAACGCAACAATGGTTCAGGTACCAATTTACAAGAAAAATAACAATTGTAACTTTGGGTGGTTCATTCAAGGAATTACACGGATGAGTAAAAAAGTAGCCTCAGACAAATATAAAAAAAAATCACATGTTAATGAATAATTATAAAAAAATCAAATATACAATTATATAATGGTGCTCACAAGTTTACACAAACCAACAAAAGACAAACTTAAGTGTAAACAAAAATAACAGCAAATGAAAAAATACAAAGGCAAGTTTGTCAGATGACAAAAACAGAATACACTAAATGCTTCATCTTGATTTTTTGCCAAGGAAGGCGTCAACGGAGTTTCGACCTTAATAATTTGTCAGGTCATCATCAGCACATAATATAAAGAGAGCAACCATCACATGTTCAAGCAATGCTAATCCAGTCTCAAGCGTAAAGTCAATGAGAGTCCTGCACTACGATCAATCCAAAGTATAGTTTCCGCAAGACAAATAGAGGTCTAATGTGACATAAGGACTACCGAAGGAATAGTTTCCGTGATTCCTCCCAAATTTGCGTATATATTTTTGAAGTACTTAAATCACAACCCGCTCCTCTCTTCACTGCATCCCAAGTTAAGTGCACATTATAAGCCAATATTATGCCTTCTTGGTGCTAAGGGCCATTAAAGAACAATGTTGTTTAGTTTGGACCATAGGCTTGTTTATTCTGTCTAAGCGTAAGTACTTTGTAGCCATTGCTATGTCCGAGCATTAATGCTTGTGCTGTCTGTCAGAATCCATTTTTATGTTTCCAAGTCAATATCCTTATGTCAATGTTGGTGCTCCTGTGCCTGTGTCCTTATTTCAGTGTTGCTGTGTGAGTGCCAGAGACCCTATGCCAGTGTTTCATTGATGGTGTTGGCACCCTTGTGTCTGTGCTCTTGAGTCAATGTTTGTGACTCATGTCATGTACCAGTTTCATTGTTCCCATGTCAAAATGCCTTTGTCAGTGTTGGTGTCCCTGTTCGTGTCCCACTGCCAATATCCAAGTATCAGTGTCTACATGTCAGTGTCCTTCAGTTAACGCCCCGCTACACTAATGTCTCCATCCCACCTCTCAATGTCCCTATCCATGTCACTGGTATTGTATCCTAGTGTCAATATCCTTGTGTCCTAGCGCCCCCGTATCAAAGTCACTTCGAAACTCCCCCATGCCATAATATGTGCCCCATGGCAGCATCCCATTTGCACTGCTCCCATGTCAGTATTTCTCCTCCTGTTTCAGTGTCCCCTTTGCCAGTGACCTAGTGCTGATTTATCTGTGTCATGTTTCCAGTGAGAGCGCCTATTTGTCATTGCCGCTGTGTCAGTGTTTCCTTGTCAGTGTCCTAGTGTAAGTCTAGTTTTGTTGCTATACCCATGTCAGTGTTGGTGCTCCTGTGGCAGTGAGTCAGCAACATTGTTGGTGCCACTTTGTCAGGGGCCATTGTTGATGTGTCAGTTTTCTGTTGTCTGTGTGAGTCGCACATGGTGTGGGACTTGAAATATTCCCCTCCCAATACGAAATGTTATTCCTAGACAATTTTTCTAACATTACACAAATTGGATGTGTGCTGTGTCTGAAATGTTAGTAGAAATACAAACATTTCTTCAAGTGTCTTCAAGTTTGCGACCACTTTATTGAGGCGTTGTCTTTTGACGTAAAGCCTAGTATGGCTATTTTAGTAGATCAGGCTTTTCATTAAAAAACATTGGTTCTTGCACTGTATCACCTAAGTACAGCCCTTTAATGCAAAATGGTGCAAAGCAGTACAAAATAAAATATGCACCAAGAGGAGAGCACTTTTCTAGGGCAAAATACATTGTGCTGGGAAGTAAATCCGCATCTCAGAGTTTGTGCCAATTTGCACCATTTTGTTTGACTTTGTAGCAGTGCAAAGTCTTATGAATCAGCAGCACCATTGTTTTTCGTAGAGGCCAACTTCAAACAACAGAGAATTATTAAATAAAGCATGCATCTCACGAATGCTCACATTAAAGTGAATCGGACAGCATTATGATTCTCCCCTATACTGTACTACTCTTTTGTAGGTGCACAAGCCTTTTCACTTATCATTTGAAACTTAAGGAGCTTTTTATTAGTTGTAGAGGAAAGCCATATGCCTTTACTGATCCCTGGGCAGCAAGGAACAATTGGGCTGAAGAGGCAGAGGAGAATTCAAAGATAGACTGACTATGATCCTTGAGGAATGAAGTAGTTGGGAAAAATGTCTGACTTTCTCTTAACACGAATTTAGTTTCAAATAAACTTAAATAGGGTTCAGTTCAGAATAAGGCTGATGACTCCCCACTTCTCCTGCCAAAACATACCAACAAGGAAAGAACCTGAAAAACAGATTCTTAAGAAACTAATGGCTCAAACTAGGCGTCCTGCATTGCTGTAAGAACCAGAGGAAGATCCCAGGATGGAACTGGTGAATGAGTAACTGGCTTCTTTAGGAAACAATGTCTTACCAATCTTCTCACCAGGGTGTCGATGGAATGACTAAAAACTCAAACCACAGCCCACAGACCTCTTGACGTGGATCCTGGTGCTCCTAGCATGAACTCAACTCAAATTAAAATCCAGAATCTTTACTGGCTCATAGGACTTAGTATGAAAGCCTCTAGTATCACACATTGCTAAACACACACCAGTGCCTTGATAAACCTTTAGGACTTCAGGGTGCCTTGACTACCGAATGCATATTTTATGATATAACAGCATGTTATATCATAACATTGTAAAACATGACAGCATGCTTTACAATGTCTATTCACTGTTCTTTCTTTTTTCACCCACTGTCTTACTAAGGGTTTTTTGTTTTTTTACCATTTTCACGTGTTTTTTAACTGATCTACAGCCCGACTATATTAACAGTCTTCAGATACAAAGTAACAAAAACAAGCTCTCTTTTATCTATAGTTTTATCACTTTTCTTCCACTGAGAGACGCATCATTTATACATTCTGTTCCTATCCACAGGCATGCAGACCCATTTTTCGTGGCTTTTCCTGATGAAGGCACTGCTGTGCCAAAACGCGCGTAGACATCAGACATTATCTGGGTCGTACCCACTGATTGATGTTGGAATTATTCATCAGTTTGATTCTACTACCAGAATTAGGCTTTTTGCCACCTATGACGACATCACATGTCATAGAGATCTCACAGATTGAACATCATCAAAAATGAGAATTGGCTTTACATATGTACATATAACTTGTTTGTCTGAATTGTACACTGTGATGCCAGAGTGAATGTTGATACGACTGTGGTGTGTCTGTGGACTATTTTATTGTTCTTATTATTCAAGTCAATTTTGTACTTGTTGAATATAATTTTTGGTTTTTTGTCCCTCTATGTGATAGTATTGTATTTCTGATACATATTTAATCATGCTTGAGTTGCCCTAGGAATTAGCATTTTTCATTTTTTCCCTGCCTAAAGGAACTTCCTACCAGGAGCAGGGGGCCCTTCTTCTATTTACATCGAAGTTCAGCAATTTCCTTATTGTGGTTTACGTTGGAGTGGGAATAGTAAACATAACCCCTCCATAGTCCAACACTTTCCCTAATGTTGTTTAGACTGGAGTGGGAATAGTAAATATAACCTCTCCGAAGCCCAACACTTTCCCTACTGTTGGTTAGATTAGAGTGTGAATAGTATATCTTACCCCTCTGATGTCCAACACTTTCCCTACTGTTTTTTAGTCTGGAGTTGTAACAGCAAATCAAAGCCGTCTGTAGTTCAACACTTTGTCTACTGTTGTTTAGACTAGAGTAGAAATAGTAAATCTAATCCTTCTGATATCCAACAGTTTCCCTATTTTTGCTACTGTTGCTTAGATTGGAGTGCAAATATTATATTTAATCCCTCCGAGGTCCAATACCTTGTCTACTGTTGTGTAAATTGGAGTGGGAATAGTAAATCAAACCCCACTGAACTCCAACAGTTTCCCTTATGTTGGTTAGAGGAGATTCTTTTTATTATTTTTGTTTAATTTTCTTTGTTATTCATTTGTTTACATATTTTGATTTTTGAGAAGTTTATATTATTTTAGAAAAATGTATTTGAATTATTTTGTATATTATATTACTTAAAAATGTTTGTATATCTACTTAATTTTTTTTGTTTCTGTTAATAATATTCATGCATTATTTTAATTATTAACATATTGTTCCTATGTTTTTGTAAAAAATATATATGCATATATTATTTGCATATGTGTGTAAATTATTAAATACATCTATTTGTATATGTTTATTTTAATATTTAAATTAGGTTACATATTTTTCTTCGTTGTATACATATTTGAGTATATTTTAAATTAAATATATATAAATATTATTTAGTTATCGTTGTATTTTTAAAGTATATAAATATATATACATTAAATATAGATGCTCTATATATTTATGTATATATGTATATATATATATATATGTATATATATATATATATATATATATATATATATATATATATATAATGATTTAAACCATTTATTTAACATTATATTATTTGCAATGAATTAACTATTTTAAATAAATTACTTTAAAGTTGATACTAATTAAAAAAAGAAATAATATTCATACTTGTTTCTGGTCGATATTCTCTTCCACAATATTTTTGATACAATGTTTTCGTTGTTCCCATTATAAGTATAGGGACATAATATTATGGTAAATTATATTTTTGACAAAATATTTGTGTCTCTCAATATCTTTGGTCACAATATTATGTCAGACGCCGCTCCAGACAGTTTCTTTACAAGAAAGATGATCAAGTAGCATCTTTGATCTGTGAATCCCCAGCACCATGGTAGGACCTTTATGCTGCACCCATTGTGATTTCACTTGCGACACCACCAACGCCAAACAACCGACGCACGCCACCACCACCACCCTGCACCAACTGTCCACCATGATCCTCAACGTATGAACCCTTGGGACACTATCCCCCCGAAATCTGGGACCTACTCAACAGCAACACATCTGACCTTCTCTTCCTGACTGAAACATGGCTCATCCCAGCTTCCAACCCAGAAATCTCTGCAGCCATCCCACCCGCCTACAAAATCACACACCAGGACCAAACCCACAAACCAGGTGGAGGACTCACGATCATCTACAAAAATAAGATTGACTGCGCCACCTCCATGGGCTCGGACACCAACCTTATGTAACACCTCCACTTCAAAATACGAACACACTACAATGCCACCCTTAAGGGAACCCTCGCCTACCGTCCCTCGGGCACCCGAGCAGAATTCTCCAACCACATTTCAGATTTCATCGCTCCCCTCTCCATTTGCTCAATCAACTACACCCTCCTCGGGGACCTCAATTTTTGCCTCAAAGACACCATAGACCCTAACTCCATGGCTTGCCGACTGCACCAATGGCACCTCTCCCACCAGAAACAAGACCTACAAAAACAGTGCCACTTCAAACAACTTGAGAGAAAATGGAAACTCGCCAAAAACACCACCGCAAGATCCACATACAGTGCTGCCCTCAACCTCTGCCACCAACAACTCTGAGATGCAAAGAAAAAGGCCCTAACTCACAGACTCAAAGCCAGCTCCAACAACAGCAAAAAACTATTTCCCATCGTCAAGAAATTCTCCAATTACGCAGCTGCCGACAACAACATCACACCCCAAGCACTCTGTAACAACCTCTTAAATGTCTTTGAACAGAAGATTGCCAAGGTCCACAACACATTCGACCCACAGCATACCGATACGAACTCCCTTGAACTGCCTGATACCTCCTTCATCGCCAAACAGCAGCTAAGCAACTGGAAGCCCCTCTTGAATGACAAAACCTCTGTCCTGAATAATGCCATCCTCTCAGGAGCCCCCACAGCCCCAGGCCTCCACTTCACATACAACCTTGGAAGAACCATTGTCTCCCCCATGCTCACCACTATCATCAACACCTTAATAACCACCGCCACCTTACCGTCTTGCTGGAAAAATGGAGAAGTCAACACCCTATTCAAGCAACCAACAGCGGATCCTGCAGCTACAAACCCATCTTGCTCCTGCCTTTTCCAGCTAGTCATTGTGAAAGCCATCAACACCCAACTCGCAGACTACCTAGAACTCCATCAACTCCTAGACAGCTCTGAATCAGGCATTCGTACCAACCACAGCACAGAGACAGCCCTCATTGCAGCCACAATGACATCAGAAGCATCCTTGACCAAGGAGAAATATCCCCAATCATCCTCCTCGACCTCTCTGCAGGTTTGGATACGATCTCCCACAAGTCACTCATCAGAAAGCTTAAGCAACTGGTATCTGTAGACCGGCCCTCAAGTGGATATCCTCCTTCCTCACGGACAGAACTCAATGTGTTAGACTCCACCCATACAACTCAGAACCCAAGAATCTCATCTGCTGAGTCCCTCAAGGAACATTGCTCAGCCCAACACTCTTCAACGTCTACATGACCCCCCTCACGGACACCAGCAGAGCTCACGGCATCAACAAAGTATCCTACGCCAACAACACACAGCTCATCCTCTCCCTTACTGACTCAACCAGCACCACCAAAGCAAACTTCGCCAACTTCATGAGAACACAGCTCAACACAGACAAAACCAAAGTCCTAATCTTCAGCAACAGCCTCTCCCCCTGGGACGCCTCTTCATGGCCCTCAGAACTTGGCCCCCACCCACACCTGCGGACCATGCCAAGAACTTCGGGATCATCCTGAACACCAGTCTATGAGCAGACAGATTAACGCCATCTCCTCATCATGCTTCTACATCCTGTGAATGCTAGATGGATTTTCAAGTGGATCACACTGCACACAAGACTCTTCACTGGTCACCCAGGCTCTTATTACAAGTAGACTTGATTATGGTCATATAGAGGGTGTCGGCACCCTAAAGGTAGGTAGCCTATTTGCTACTACCTGTCACTTCCCTTAAACACCCCTAAATTGAGTATTTAGGTGGCACCCCTGAGTCCAAGAACTCAGATTCGGCAGACCAAGAGAAGAAGGACGAAGAAGAGTCACTGCCTGGCGAGAACTGCAGCAGACCTGTGGACCTTGGCGAGAAACCCTGCCCGTCCTCAGCCCTCTCTTGACAATTGTGACAGAGTGACTCGTCCTGTGAGCTGGAGAACTACCAAAGCCTTGTGTAGTCGGCCAGCACTTCAAAAATCGCCTACAATCTCCCTTGGAGTAGAGGAGCCACTCCTGTGCAGTCCGCAGGCACCGACAAGCAGAGTCCGGTCCACAGCCTTGCAGCCTTGCACCTCCCTGGCCCGACCAATGCCACAGACGACCAGGAGAATGTACTCATGCTCTTGAAGGTCAGATCTGTCTCCCCACCAGGACCAGCCGGAGCCGTGCAGTACCAACCGCCGGGATACGTGACGCTGTGCACCAAACACCAACAGAGAGAGTCTAGTATGGATTCCCACTGCACGAGGACCAAGCAGGAATCAAGGGATGCCAGCATCACTAAGACCCACTTTGTGAGTGACCCAGCTGCCTTGATTTCTCCTCTGCTAGCTGTTTGTCCGTGACCGCGAGGTGCATCTTTGCGCACCCGGCTCAGTCAACCAAACCACTCTGCACCGAGCCGTCCGGCCCGGGTCCCAATGAACATGCTGCACCCCCTTGCCTCAAGACCCCTTGCGACCTAAGCCTCTGTGTGGGAGCTCTCCGACTTGCCCGCAAGTCCCCCTGTGCAGCCTTTTTCCAGGTGGCGCCCCTTCATTGTAGCGTGCCAGATACCAGCCTCACCAACACCCTACTCATGGAAAAATCTGGACGGTTCCCGAAGAACTGCTGGTAGGACTGTGGTCCTTGGCCCACTACAACTCCAAACCCCGAAGGTGAACCCCTGAACTGGACTGTACCTACCTTTATGCATCTTTGGCTTTTACTCCCATAGGATTGCATTGTGCGTAAAAGGGCACAGGTTTGAATGTTTTACTTACCGGTGACTATTTCTAACGAAAAACAGTACTTACCTTTGAACAAAGTTTTTGGTTTTGAAACATATAAAAAGAGGCGTTATTTTTCTCATTAGGTCTCAGATTTATTCTTTGAGTGTGTGTCTCATTTATTGCTTTTGTGAGTACAACAAATGCTTAGCACCACCCTCTGATAAGCCTAACTGCTCGCCCACACTACCACAAAAAGAGTGTTAGTATTATCGGTGCACAGACAGAATATCGAGTTTTAAATGTCGACATACACAAATATTGAGTTGGAAATATCGTGATGCAGAAATATCGACAGCAAGATTATCGTGGTCAAGAATATTGACTTGGAGGTAAGAAATATCGTTTTTGAAAATATCGAAGTCATTAATATCGTTTGCAAAAATATAGTTGTTTAAAATATCGATGTTTTAATTAGTGTTATGTATTTTAGTATGTATTTTAAAAGTATGTGAACTATTTATTTTGCATACGTATTGCTTTTGTTTTTTAATATATGTGTTAAATTTTTAGTAGTTATTAATTTTATTTTAATTACATTTTGCGTTTTTAGTTCTGTAGCAGGTTGTGGGTTTATAGGGGAAAAGGGTGGGAAGTAATTTAATTATAATAAATTATTATTTTTATTTATTAGTATTTATTACATTTAGATTTTATAGTGTTAATTGTGGGAATTAATTTATTATTAATTCATTATTAATTGGTTGTTAATTATTATTAATTAATTAATTGGTAATTATGTTAATTGTGTCATTTTTTTAGGAGCGGGTTGTAGGTTTATAGGGAATAGGGTGGGAAGTAATTTAATTATAATAAATGTATTAATATTATTTATTTATTAATATTTAATTAATATACATTTTATAGTGTTAATTGTGGGAATTAATTTATTATTATTTATTTATTAATTGGTTGTTAATTATTATGATTAATTAATTAATTGGTAATTATGTTAATTGTGTCATTTTTTTAGGAGCGGGTTGTGGTTTTATAGGGGAATAGGGTGGGAAGTAATTTAATTATAATAAATTTCTTAATATTGTTTATTTATTCATATTTATTTAATTTATATTTTATAGTGTTAATTATGGGAATTAATTTATTATTAATTATTTATTAATTGCTTGTTAATTATTAATAATAAATTAATTGGTAATTAATTAGGTTAATTGTGTTATGTTTTTAGTAGCGGGTGGAGGGGTTTATAGGGGAATAGGGTGGAAAGTAATTTATTTATAATTAATTAATACTTATTTGCTAATTAATGCTGATTAATTAATTAAAATGTAAATATTGTAATTGTGCAATTAATTTTAGATGTGAGTTGTGGGGTTTATAGTGGTAAAGGGTGGGAAGTAATATCTTTTAAATTAAATAATATGTTGTTAATTGATATTCATTTATTAATGTTTAATTAGTTATGGAAATTGTGTAGTGATTTTTAGGTGTGGGTTGTGGTGTTTATTGGGGTAGATGGTGGAAAGCTGCTTATGTTTAATTAATTAATAATTAGTTGATCATTAATATTAATTCATCAATTCATAAATTTTTATGGTATTTGTTTATTTTTATTTTGTGTGTTGGTTTCGGTTTTATAGGGGTAACGTTTGGGGAGTAAATTAATTTTTATCTGTTTTAATTTGTTTTTTTAATTAATTATATTTCTTTAATTGATAATTAATTATGTTAATTATGGAGGCACATTTCCTTTTGTATTTAGATGTGTGTTGTGAATTGTGTGGTGTTATAGGGTAGGAAATAAAAAAGATTACATTTATGTAATAATTAATGTTTTTGATTATAAATAATTTCTATTAAAAATAGTTATTTAGTTTTTAAATTATTTTTAAATTTAAAAAGAAATCTTTCTAGGTATTTGTCAGATCTTTTTAACATTATAATATGTTTTTATCTTTTGTACATTTTTTATAATTTTATATATGTTTTCTTTTTTGTTTTTTACAAACTTTTGTGTTGTGGTTGATATTTTGTTTGTTTTTAATTTTGTACTGACTCTAATGGGAATATTAATTTTTACCCCTCTGCTATCCAACACTTTCCCTACTGTTGCACTCACTGGAGTGGGAATAGTAATTTTTACCCCTCCGCTATCCAACACTTTCCCTACTGTTGCACTCACTGGAGTGGGAGTAGTAATTTTTACCCCTCCGCTATCCAACACTTTCCCTACTGTTGCACTCACTGGAGTGGGAATAGTAAGTTTTACCTCTCCGCTATCCAACACTTTCCCTACTGTTGCACTCACTGGAGTGGGACTAGTAATTTTTACCCCTCCGCTATCCAACATTTTCCCTACTGTTGCACTCACTGGAGTGGGAATAGTAAGTTTTACCCCTCCGCTATCCAACATTTTCCCTACTGTTGCACTCACTGGAGTGGGAATAGTAATTTTTACCCCTCCGCTATCCAACACTTTCTCTACTGTTGCACTCACTGGAGTGGGAATAGTAATTTTTACCCCTCCGCTATTCAACACGTTCCCTACTGTTGCACTCTTTGGAGTGGGAATACTATTTTTTACCCCTTCGCGATCCAACATTCTCCCTACCGTTGCACTCACTGGAGTGGGAATAGTTATTTTTACCCCTCCGCTATCCAACACTTTCCCTACTGTTGCACTCAATGGAGTGCAAAATTTAAGTTTAAAGACTATTAAATATTTTAATATTTTAATTTATAATATAATTTTTTTTATTAGATTTTATGTTATAGGTGTATGTATATATATATATATATTTATTTGTACATTTTTATATATTTATAAAATTTAAAAATAAATTAAAAGTAATAGTTTATTATTTGTTTTAAAGTAAAATATATATATATTACATTTTATATATTGTATTGTAATTGCATTTATATAGCGCTTACTACCCCTGACGAGGCGTCGAAGCGCTTTTTCGGCGAGTAGCACGCTACTCCGGGACCCATAGAGGATTAGTGTTGAATTAGTATAGTGAAACATGCAAGTACATTTTAAGTGGTGGATAGGTTAGTCAGTTATTTGGATTTGGAATGATAGAAGAAGGATAGAGGAGGAAAAAGGTTTGTATTTATATAGCGCTTGTTACCCCTGATGGGGTGTTGAAGCACGCTACTCCGGAAGCCCATAAAGGATTAGTGGTGAATTAATATGGTGAAATATGAAAGTAGTTTCAGTGGTGGATATTAGTCAGTTATTTGGAGTGAGAAGGATAGCGGAGGGATAAAAAGGGAAGAAAGGTTTGCATTCATATAGCACTTGTTACCCCTGATGGGTGTTGAAGCGCTTTTCTGGCGAGTAGCACGCCACTCCGGAACCCATTAAGGATTAGTGTTGAAAATTAGTATAGTAAAAAATGAAGTAATTTGAGTAGTGGATAAGTTATTCAGTTATTTGGGTAGAGAAGGGTAGGTGGCGGGATAGAAGAGGGAAAGAGGTTTGTATTTATATAGCGCTTGCTACCCCTGATGGGGTTTTGAAGCGCAAGTAGCACGCTACTCTGGAACCCATAAGTATTAGTGTTGAATTAGTATGGTGAAACATGAAAGTAATTTTAGTGGTGGATATGTTAGTCAGTTATTTGGATTGAGAAGGGTTGGGTAGGGTAGAAAGGGAAAAGGTTTGCATTTATATAGCGCTTGTAACCCTGATGGGGTGTTGAGACGCTTTATTGGCGAGTAGCACGCTACTCTGGAACCCATAAAGGATTAGTGGTGAATTAGTATAGCTGAAAAAGGAATTTGAGAATTGAACATATGTATGTTTAAATTTTTTAAATTACATTTATTTCTTATATTTGTTAAAATGTATATGAAATCCAAATAATTTTTTTAAGTTAATTTTATTTAATATATATAACATTATTTTTTACATATATAAAAAGATCGATATTTTGTACATCGATATTTTTTACATCAATATGTTTTTCCCGATATTTTTATACTTGCCATTATAAATATAGGATGTCGATATTTTTGACATCGATATTTGTGTATGGGGATATTTTGGGCGTCGATATTCTGTCAGTGAGTCAGTATTATCTATTTTAGCCTCTGTAAACCAATTGGGGAGCCACTGGACTCTGTGTTTGTTTTAGTACACTATGGGGTCGATTCCGATTCGGGCCGGAAAAAGCACCGACCGACTCGGATCCGGAAAAAATACCGACCGACACGCACCCGTGGCGCCCGATACGCCAAGTACGATGCAAGGCGCGAAAAATCCGACCGACACGTAACGAAACCAAGCCGACCGACCGAGCCGCACGGAAAACAGCAATCCGGCCGGAAAAACACGCGAATCCAACCGACCGACACGCACCCGGAACAAATCCGACCGAAACGTACACGCGAACTCCAAACCGCTAAGTACGATGCAAGGCGCGAAAACCACGAGCGAGTCGGACGGAGGACAAGCCGTACGACCGACACGCATACAAAACCGAGCCGAAGCAACACAATACACCGCGACCGACGCGTACGCAGCATAGAAAACTGCACAAACACAGCGTGAACGAAACGGAAAACACCGTACGAGACCAATGCAGGGTCCGACTCGGTCACAAGAACGTTTCCAACATACACAAACAGCACAAAGGAAAAATCACCCAAAAAAAGGCCAAACAAGCAATTACCAAGCCAATAAATACTGGGGGTGGGTGGGGACAGAGAACAAAGACACACCCACAACTCCACCTATATAAAGGACACAAATCACTACCATGAGCCTTTGCAAATGCCATTCCACTGCCAGCACCCAAGAGAAAGCAACCACACACCCACAGCTCATCCCTCACACAAGCCACACACCATCAGCACACCAACAAATACCTACCTCACATACACCCAGCAAAACACACACTCACACACCCTCACCTGCACACCAACACACACCATCACCACCCATCACCATGCCCCCCAAGAAGAATCCCAAGTTCCTAGATAGTGAATTGGAAGTCATGGTAGACGAGATCCTCAGGGTGGAGCCACAGCTGTTTGGCACTCTGGTCCAACAGACCCCCATGTCGCAGAAAACCAAGATGTGGGAGAGGATCATCAACAGGGTGAACGCCCAATCACCATGTCGGCGCACAAAGACGGACATCCAGAACAGGTGGTATGACGTGCGCAGGAGGGTACGGGACATGCTGAAGAAAGACTACATCAACAGCCAACACACCGGCAGTGTCCCTCCTGCCAAGCCAATATACCTCAGGCCCTGGGAGGAGAAGGTGCTGGCCATCCTTCCGCCAGTGAGCGTATATGGACTAGAGGACATCCCAGAGCCTGGTGAGTACACAACAAATGTACACAATATACTGCCACAAAACACACACACATCACTGTCAAGGGGAGAGTCAAACCATGCACTCATAGCAATCACACAGCAACCAGAACAGAATCATCCCAAAATGTGTATGTCAGTCAGAGAAACACAACACATGCCATCAAAAAAGTCACATCCAACCGTGCCAACACATGTACAAACACAACCACAACTACAGCTAGGCAGTGGCACAAATAGAACTAACAAACACATCCACACATGTAGCCACCACAACAACACCAACACACAGTGAAGACCACTCAAAGGAAGGAATTCTGTGTATGCTGGCCAAGTCAGTGTAGCCAATAGCATCATGGGAGTCGCAGTCACACATATTGCCCGCCCCAAAACTGTCCCATCAACACCACCATGAACCATGCGCACATCACAGTGAGTGGAGAAGGACTCACAAGATGGCTGACACTGGCTACTGCTGTGGGGAGCACAAGGCCCTGCTGGCAACTGTGCACCAACAAACAGCAGGACACCACTGACTGACATCCTGAGAGACAACTTACACTCCCTGCAATGCAAGCACGTTCCATGGTGGGATATCTGGCTGGCTGGGTGGGAAGGGGGACTTGCAGCACTGACTATAGTCACCAGCACCTCCCCTCACACCCCCCAACACAAACTCCACAGTACCCACCTGGTAGAATGCAATGCCCTCCATCCTAACACAAGATCCCACAAGCACCACCACCCTGGGTTATGTTGTGTGAAGCACAGGGACACTCTTGGGACTCTTAGCCAAACAACTGCCAGGACAACACTCCCAGCCATCCTGTCAGCACAGCCAGCCCACCCCACAGGGAAGCAGAGTCAAAAGGAAGGAAGCATGGGCATGCTGGGAAGGGGGTGGAGGCAATAGCATGATGGGAGTCGTAGTCACAGACCTTGCTCAGCCTCACAACTGGCCCATCAACACCACCCTGAACCATGCTCACATCACAGGGAGTGGAGAAGGACTCACAAGATGGCTGACACTGGCTACTGCTGTGGGGAGCACAAGGCCCTGCTGCCAACTGTGCACCAACAAACAGCAGGACACCACTGACTGACATCCTGAGAGACAACTTACACTCCCTGCAACGCAAGCACGTTCCATGGTGGGATAACTGACTGGCTGGCTGGGTGGGAAGGAGGTCTGGCTGTCAACCAAACACAAGCAATGCAGACCATGTTCACACCCCAGAAAATACATAGAAATGCCCAAATAATGCAGGACAATGTGCCACACCAATATCAACCCCTGACTGTGACGACTTAGGACAATGCAATGTACAGGCCCGCACCCAGAGGCACAGTCACAACTGTCATGTGTGTCAACCACTGATGCCTGCAGAAACATGACATACATTGTTTGTGTCTCCCAAAAACAGGTGATGATGGGGACACAGCAGCAGACGCTGAGGAGTCCCAGTCCCAGGCTCAAGAGGATGCCGAGCTCACTGGCGTCGTACAGCCTCTGTCCTCCTCGGACGATGAAGAACAACCTGGCACATCCGGTGCAAGTCAACATGCAGCACCAGCAGGACCACCAGCTGCAGCACCAGCAGGACCACCAGCTGCACCCCCTGCACCCACCCCTACAACGACTGTCACCACGAATACCATCCCTGCCGACATGGACAGAATAAGGAGCAACACCAGCACAGTGACCCTGGACCAACCTGGGGCCATGGACACCACCACCACCACCAACCCCCAAGGTGGACCAGGGTTATCTGTGCGTGCCACTGCACACACTGCACATGTCAGCAGGGGTGGTGGGAGGGGTGGGAGACAGAGGTCGCTGCTTGCAGACGTTGCTGGTGTGCATGACGACCCACAACTGGTACGCATAGCTGATGCGTACCAGTCCAGCACCGGAGAGCTCAGCCAGGTAGTGGGGCTCCTCAGAGACATTAAACAGCAGCAGGCTGCCCATCATGCCTGCTTGGACTCCCACATGTCCCACGTGGAGTCACACATGTCCCGTGTGGACTCACACATGTCCCGCGTGGAGTCCAAGTGGGATGCACTGCATGAGATGACGGCGGTGCACAGGGACATTTTACAATGCCTCCGCCAGATGAACAGCAACCAGTCCACACCTCCCTGTGTGCCAACAACATCTGGTGCCGAACAAACTGCAACTGCCACAGGGAGGGAGGAGGACTCTGGCGGAGAGTCCCCTGCACCGCAGCAGCCTGCACTTGAGGGCCCCCCCCCAAGAAGAGGGGTCGTCCGAGGAGGGAAAAGTGAGAGGCCGATGGCCAAGCGCAACTCCCAGGAAGCCTGAACCTGTTCTGGATGTTCGCCTTTGTGCACAGACTGTTCACCCTGTTGACGGCAACACTACTCCCACACATTGCATGGGGAGTACAAGTTGGACCAATGTGTCAGACAACTGTGGCCCCGATACTGGGGATCCTGTCTACCCGGACTTTCAATTCACCTAGGAACTTGGGATTGCAAGATTCATGTACAGCACAACCCATCCTATGCACTATTAACACAAATGTATCACAATAAACACACTAATACACCATACTTGCCTCTGTCGTGATTCCAACGTGGGTGCTGTTATGGGGATGATGAACTGCAAAATTACACTGTGTATGCGAACTGCAACAGCAAGGACAACACAGGTATGTGAGTACAGGCAACGTGACACACATGAGGGAGACACACCACCAGGGCTACACGACACATACACACCTAGGCCATCTGACTCATTGCCTACACTGATGTTGCCAGGGAAGACGGTGCAATGCACAGACACCACACCCATTCCCAGTTGTAGTCAAGTAGCCCACAGGTGCAGTAAGCAAATGGCAGTCAAATGTGTGACCACAGACAACGCACATCACTAAGTGAAGCACAGGTTTATTACACAGTAGCAACATGCCGTAACCACTACAGATGCAAGGTAACCCCACCTGGTAGCGGGCACACAGTCAACAACTGTAGACGGAAGGAAGTCCATGGGTGTGGCGCACATCACCTGTAGGGACACAACAGCTACCAGCCTGGATGTGCAATCACGTCGTCGGTGGACACAGTTGACCAAACGAATCTGAAAGTACCCTGTGAAGGACAGAAATGACACACAGTCAAAAGCAATGGAGTACAGGACAGAACAGCAAAACTCATGCACAATACATGTTACAAGATACCCACCCAGAACCAAGTTAGCATGTCAACACTGTTGGGGAGTACAGCCCACCTGTAAGCACACATCGCAACACACATCCAGTCAAGTAGCCCATGGACACACTCCAACAGCACCAAAGCACCACCCACACATCATGCCAACTCACATCATTGACATGACACCTCAGGATACTCACATTCAGCTAAAGAAGTTGGTGATGAGCTGTGTGCGGACATCACCATCACCATCATCATCGTCACTGGCATCGTGGTCCAGGCCAGGATCCTCCACAGGTGGCGGATGTTGGTCATCGTCATCCTGGATGAGAGGCAACTCCTTCCGCACTGCCATGTTGTGGAGCATGCAGCAGACGATGATAATCTTGCACACTTTCGCAGGGGCATATGGGAGGGACCCTCCGGTCTTGTCCAGGCAGCGGAAGCGGCTCTTCAGGAGACCAAAGGTCCGCTCAATCACTCTCCTGGTCCGACCATGTGCCTCATTGTAGCGCATCTGGGCAGGTGTCACAGGGTTCCTGAGGGGTGTCAGCAACCACGGCATGTTGGGGTATCCCGAGTCACCTTCGGCCAGACAAGTGCACATTAGCTGACTTGGAAAAGTGGGCGGAATACTACAGATCAGATCACACACAATGGCACAAAGTCAGTACACACCGACAAGCCAGGCACGCTGGTTCTGCATCTGTGCCATCATCCTGGGGATGCGACTACTCCTCATCACAAAGGCATCGTGTGCTGAACCAGGGAAACGGGCACACACGTGTGTGATGGTCATGTCTGCAAGACACACCACCAGTGCATTGACCGAGTGGTAGTGCTTGCGGTTCCTGTAGGCCTGCTCCTGGGCCTGTGGTGGTACCAAAGCCACATGTGTCCCATCAATGGAGCCAATGACATGCGGCATCCTCCCCAGGGCATAAAAGTCACTCTTCACATCAGTGAGTCGTCGCAGTCTAGGGAAATAGATGTACCGGTTCAGGAAGAGCAACATTGCCGCCAAAACATCGCGGAGCACACGGCTGAACATGGTCTGTGACATCCCACCAGCAGACGCCACAGTATGTTGGAAGGTACCGGTGGCAAAGAAGTGTAGGGCTGCCATCACCTTCACCTTGGGGGTCAGCGCTGTAGGATACGGCCGGCCAGGCTGCAAATGTGGGGACAACTGCACTGCCAAATCCTCAATCAGCTGCCTGGTGAAGCGGTACCGTCGGATGCTGTCCCGTTCCACCATCGTTGCCAGGTCTGGGAATGGCCGATGGACAGCAGGAGCCCTGCAGTGCAGAGGAGAAGTAAGCAAGATCGTAAGTCACCCCACATATGCGGCATTGAACACACTCAAGATCCCAACATACATCATCATGAGGCACAACTACATGAAGTGTGCAGTACCGGAAGGACATGTATGGTACATACATGGCCAACATCTGTCAACACGGTCCTACAGGTGGCATCAATTTGTCCCAGGTTGGCCCATTGGATATCATGATGCCGTGTCACAGTCACCCCCCACAGTGACATGTGAGGACAGATGTGCCCCAGGCACCACAGCTCAACGACAGGTACATTCCCAGGGACCCTGTAATGCCACATGGACACTGGCATCACCTGGAGTATCATGTGTACACCACAGCAAAACAAACATGACCCCCACAGGTAGTGGCCACACTTGCCATGGCAGGACAGACATGGACGTCTGTGACACACACGCACAACATCAGAGTCCATGCACACACAACGTGGATGTGGAGACTGTCTCCCATTGTGCACATGAAATCAGAGACATTGTAAACACTACATGCACAAAGACTGTGGAGGTCCATCACTATTGTGCCACTGGGACACCCTGGCTCAAACATACCGTCCCACATGGGACTCACGGGGTATGTGACATGACATACACAAACACCACTGTGAAATGTGACCATGACACATGCACAGATATGAACAGTTGCACATCACAGTGGTCACGTACACGTAACACCCAGGATCCTGTCCCCATGAACACGTGCACAGCCTGGGGGTGGCTGCCCACAGGTGACACCCACAGGACAACATGTACACCAACATACACACAATAGGAAATGCAGCCTTACATGCCTTATGATAAGGTTTGGACAGGCTGTCGTGATGTAGGTGTGCCCCTCACTCCCTGGGAGCTATCTGTGTCTGGCATATGTCCATCTGAGACAGGCATGCTGACCTATGCCAGTCACATGTACAGTGATGCGTTGTACTGCAATGGACCGATCGGTGCCTCCGGCCGGCCCATTGCCTTCAATGTGTGCGGGTACGCGTTGTACCCCTGTGCGCGTTGAACTGCAATGGACCGATCGGTGCCTCCGGCCGGCCCATTGCCTTCAATGTGTGCGGGTACGCATTGTACTCCTGTGCGCGTTGTACCGCAATGGACCGATCGGTGCCTCCGGCCGGCCCATTGCCTTCAATGTGTGCGGGTACGCGTTGTACCCCTGTGCGCGTTGTACCGCAATGGACCGATCGATGCCTCCGGCCGGCCCATTGCCTTCAATGTGTGCGGGTACGCGTTGTACCCCTGTGCGCGTTGTACCGCAATGGACCGATCGGTGCCTCCGGGCGGCCCATTGCCTTCAATGTGTGCGGGTACGCGTTGTACCCCTGTGCGCGTTGAACTGCAATGGACCGATCGGTGCGCACCCATTGACAATGGGCTTGCCTGGCAACGGACGCGTTTTCGAATTTCGAACGAGTCGGTTGCTGGAAATTCAGTTGGTCACCCACAACAATGTTGCAAAATCATGTATGTCATGAAGTTGAAGATTTGAAGGATGCTGTGGGCGTGTTTAGGTGCTGCTATTCCATGGATTGGCCAGATTCAGAAGATGCAAACGACTTGGACCTATCACTTTGGACACAAGGGACAGTATCTGCCTCTCCAGCACATATATATTGCTGGCTGTTCCCCTGAGAGCCCACTTGCCTGCACTACATGCTCCAAGACGACATCTGCCACTGCACTGCTGCCGTCTCTGCCCCTCTGGACCCTGCAATGGCACGTACTATGGAGAGAGCCCCAGCCTTCAGCCTTGAAGAGAACCAGGCCCTGCTGGACAGCCTACTTCCACAGTACAGCAAGCTGTATGGGACACCAGGGGAGCAGGTGAGTGTCCTGTGCACTGCCTTTCTGAATGTGCATTTTGTCAGACTAGCAAGGCTGAGAGTCTGCACGCCACTGGCTAGCAGGCTCACTGAGTAGTTGTCACCCCCCATAGTGTGTAGTGACTGGACAGGTATGGTGCAGTGACAGTGCTTCTGAACAGGGTTTTACTCCCCATGCAATGATACCATGTAGTGACTTCTGGAAAACTGTCCATGGGCAGCCGTGCACTGCCTGTGTACACCATGTGCCCCTGTGATTGCGACATGTATATGCAACTGTGTCATGCACGGATATGTTGCATGTGTAGTAATGGCCTTATCACTTTGTCATCCTGACAGGCTTCTGCCCATCGGAAGCAGGAGATATGGAAGGACATCGTCCGGGCTGTCCGGTCCGTGGGGGTCTACAAGCGCCGGATCCGCAACTGCCAAAAGAGGTGGCAGGACCTTCGGGGCTGGACCCGGAGGATTGCACGGGTCCAGCTGAAGCTGTCGCCTCCTCGCAGGAGGGGCGGAACACGGACCCTGACCCCCCACATGCTCAGGATCCTGGCGGTGGTCTTTCCAGACCTGGATGGGCAGCTGAAGGCCAGAGAGCAGCAAGGAGGGGGTGAGTCAAAGACTGCACTGTGAACTCTGTCTAACATGCTATGTGCCCTCCTCGGGCCTGGTTAAACTGCCACAGTACAGCAGTCATGTTGTCCAGGAGCCATGTCCCTCTATTGTGCACTGCCCACTCCTCATCTGATACCCAGGTGTGGCCCTTACATGCAGGGGATTCTGTCACTTAGGACTGTGTCCTTGCAGTTTGCTTGACTCAAGGTGGGAGACAGCATCTGTTTCCCTGACTCTGTGGTGGGCATCATGGGTGGATCCATTGCTTACACAATGCCTGTATTCTGACATGTATTCAGCGTGTTACTTTGATCTGTGGTCCAATTGCTGAGCTGATCCACCACATGTGGCTGGGGTATCTGGCACACACCCATGCTGCGGGTGGGAACAATGTTTGGGCCCCAGGAGTATGTATATGACGTGTGTCACACATACTTAGCCAGCTGCCTACAGTCCAGGGCTCATCCCTCATTCATGTGGGGCTGGACAGTCATGCCTACTCCAGGCCATACAATACACTCTGTACTCCCACTCCCGTGTATCAGCTGACACATTGTGCGCAGTGATTTGACCCCTCAGGTGTCTGCCTCTGTGTCAGTGTGCTGTGGATTAGTCGCCAGGACTGCTGTGGAGTTTCTTGGTAGGGGCTCAGCATGCCACTGGAGATGTGACCATAGGAGACGATACTTGTGTGACACATAGGTGTCTGATCAGCTGCCCATGCAGACTGGGGCATGTGAATGTGAAGTTCAGGCAGCTGTTCCCCATGCACAGCAGAGTGTGAGGGGCTCAGGTTCAGAGGGTAGTGTCACAGGTCTACCATATGTCCAATAGGTATGACCTGGACAGATGAGGGTTAAGAGGATGTGTTGTGGGGGGATGTACATGTGCACTTGTGCAGCTCCAGGACTTGCATTCCCCATGACCTACTATTGTGAAACAGTGCAGAGTGTTGTTGCCTGGCTGCAAAGTCATACATCACTGAGACAGTGATGTATGACTTTGCAGTCATGCCTCCGCCATGGCATGTGTCTACTGATTGTTGAGCCTGCAGGGGAGTGACATGTGCTACATGCACACCATAGTGGCGCTGGCTATCAGGACATGGGTGCATCATGGTGTCTGTCGCTGGTATGCATCACATGCATTTCCTATTTGACTCTGGGCATCCCTTTCATCCGGAAACCTGTACTGACTCAGTGGCAAGAGCTGTGATGTGTCCACACCGTGTCCTCTGCACTGTCCAACTACTGTGTACTTGGTGCATGTGTCCACACTGGGGTGTTGCAATCCAACAGACACCAGACAGATGGGTGCAAGGCCATGTGGGATGTGAGTGCCATGCTTGGCATCAGACTGACAATTGGCTTCTCCTGTTCAGTTAGGGCACTTTTAGCAATGTACAACTAATGATGCCAGGGCTTGCTCTGTGATGTGCTGTGCTCACAGTGGTGTGTGCGTTATGTGCAGGTGACTGATGTCTGTCTGTTTCCCCATTGTTTGCAGATACATCCACGGCCACGGAAGGGGACAGCTCCACGGACCAGGAGGAGCCAGAGAGCCAGACTGGGTCAGCAGCCGAGGAGTGGTCGGAGGGACCCAGTGGCACGGAGGGCGAGGGGAGCCACACCGAGGAGTCCTCAGCAGCATCCACCTCAGCTGAGGACCAGAGCAACTCGGAGGATGGCTCCCTTGTGGAGGCGGGTGTCAGCAGCCACCACACCCCAGCTAGTGTTGCTGTCCCCGCCACCACCAGCACCACCACCGCCCTCCCATCGGCTCCCATTCCCCAGGTCCGTGGAGGCTCCCATGTCCGGGAGCGTGTCTCCTTTGGGCCAGGCACCGCAGCCCCTGCCCCTGTGTCCCCTGCTGCCCTGAGTGAGGAGTCTGTGTACCTCCTTCGCCAGCTCCATGTAGGGCAGACAGCCATGCTGAGTGTCCTCCATGCGCACACCGCGCTGTTGACTCAGCTGGTGTCGTTCATGGAGGGCATCTCATCGGGCATGTCTGACCTACAGAGGGGCAATAGGTCCATGGACTCCTCCCTGACGGCAGCAGTGTCCCTCCTCAAACGGTCCCTCACCCCTCCTGCCTCTGCTCCATCCACACTCCCCAGCACCTTACCCATCCCAAGCACACACACACTGGCACAGGCACACACCAGCACACACACATCCAGCACACTGACACGCATGCCAATGACAAAACGCACACGCACGCACATTCAGGGGACTGAAGCCAGACTCACAGGGGATGGGGCCCTGGAACACACACACGCATCCACATGCACTGCGCAGTCCTCAGTTCCCTCTCCCTCCAAAGCACCCTCCCTTGCCTCACCTGCAACCCCAAAGTCACAGCAGCTCTTCCTCTGTGACCTCGGCCTCTTCCCCACCGATGAAGCTGCTCCAGCATCCCGGGGGAAGAGGAAGCCCACCCACACGGAGCAGAGTGCCCCTCGCCCCCGGACACCCTCCCCCAGGCGCAGACGGACTGAGGCCCCCACCCTCAAGTCCCCACGGAGTCCTAAGAGCAAGACCCCGCCACCGCCCTGCAGCTCAAGCACCAGGTCTCCTTCCTCCATCCCTCAGGCCCCCACTCCACAGGTGCCCCCACCACACCCTGCCCCAGGTTCCCCCACCCACAGATATACCATCCCCAAGATGCTCCGGCCTTCTCCCCCTGCCACTTGCTCTCCCAGCACCACACCCCCACTGCGCTTGTCTGTGCCACTGATGTGGTGAGGGTGTCCTCCCCCTCTGTCCAACCCACCTTGCCTGTTCCCCATTCTCCTCCCCTGGAGGTAGGCACTGCAGTGGAGTCCACTACCGCCCTGTCTGACTTGGGCACTGCAGTGGCGGACCTGTCCACTGCATCTGCAGGGTCCACTGCAGTTGTGCCGGCACCCACGACATCTGAGTCATGTCCCCCAGTTGTGCCGGCACACACCATGTCAGACACCTCCACTGCAGTTGTCAGTGGCTCTCCAGCACCCACCACCCCTTCCCTGACTCCCCCTGGTGAGCCCTGATCCTGTCCCTGCGGTGCCTGGCCTGCCCCCCGGTTGCCCCTCCTAGTGGATTGTCCCTGGTTTTGTGCAGGCATGCGTAGGGTGACATCTGCCAGTGTCACCCTGTTTGAACTTTGACAATGGACTGGCCATTGGCCTTTGCTCTTTTTTTCTGGACGTCGTTTTCAATCAACACATATGCTGAATAAAGCAACTTTCTTTTCTCTAGTGCTCATGCTTCAGATGTACATGTTGTTGGTGCTGCTAACCATGCCCTTGCTGCAGTGATGGTGATATCTGGTCTCATGATTATGAAGTGTTACTGTGCAGGAACCCATGTGGTCCAGGGGGAATGTGTCCTATCATGTGGTGTATCCATGTCATCCATAGCAGCATCTGAGGGTGTCATGTGTTCAGTATTTGGCAATGGGATTTCCTACTTACATTAGCAATTTCATATCTGTGGCTTCCACCCCTGCACATCTGTTGTGCCTTCCATTGTTGGATTTGTCTACTTCCCTGACCGTGTTGCCATCTCCACTGGACATGCAGGTTTGGGCATCAATGGGGAAGGACTCATCCGTGTAGTCAGTGCAACATTGCTATACAAGTGTGTTGGATCTGTGCTGATGATTCCGTTGGCACATCCATGACCAGGCTGATGTGATGGGAGCCCTCATTTGGTGCTAATTGTTGATTGTGTGACCAAGTGCTCAGCTGACATGATGGGGCCCTACTGAGGCAACATATGGCACAGCTTTCCTCACACAGGAGTGGAGTCCCCTCATGGCAGTGTGTACACGTGTGACATTGCCTGCGCCCAAGGTGTGTGTTGTATGTGCATGTCTGTGTGTTCACTTCCATTTATCTGCGCATGCTGTGATCCCTAGTGTTGTACCTGTTTGTGATGCTTGCTGACTTGAGCTATGTTCCCCCAAAGTCTTCTCCCTGTGTTCTCTGTGATGTGGGTGCATGGAACATTACTGGTCATCAGGGTGTCACCCATAGGTGTGTTTGCTGTCAGGGCTGAGTTTGTGTGCAGACGCAGATGGGTCACAGTCAGGTTTCCCCTTGGCACTTGTTGTTTGCCCCCGTCATGTGATTTTCAGTTCGTGTTATCTTTCAGTGATTGTGACACGTTGTGTGTGTGACTGCTGGCACTCCTCAGGGTCCGGGCTGCAATGTTGGTTGTTGTCTATGTGTGTTCTTTGTGGGTGACCTTGGCTTCTTCATTGGTGTGTGACTGTGGCTGGAATCCCATTGGTTGGTGTGGTATCGCCGTCATGTCCATGTACAGCGTAGTGTGCAGTGTGTCAGACATTCAGGAGTCTTGTTGAGTGGCCATGTGTGATGTGTTTCTGCACCTTGGTTCCCACCCACCACCCTGGAATGGTCATGGGTGCATGTGCAATGTCACCAGTGCATGTGTACTTCACTGCTGCACATTGTTGGAGGTCGAGGGGTGTGGTCTTGAGTGTGTGCAGATGGGAGTCGTTGCCCAGCTAGTCCCCTGCCTCCATGTTGGCCTTGGCTTACTGGCCATGCTGATTGATTTGTGCTTGTGTAGGTGTGATGGTAGTTTGTTGCTCAGGACACCTGACTGTGGTTCACAGTGTGAACGACATTTAGCTTTGTCATCACAGTGGGATTTTTATTCAGCCCAGGGTCACCACATTGTGGGGGCCCTGGGGGTGGTGCTGTGGTGTGTCTGTGTCTTGCTGTGTCAGTTGTTGTTCCTACATGCCTGTGTGACATGTGTGTTTTGTGCTCCCTCTCATCTGACAATGCCTGCTTGCCCACATAGGGGATTTGGATCCATGAGTTACCTTAGTGTGGCAGTGTATGCACATCTGTATGATTGGTATTCAGCTCTCCTCATGTGTTGTGTGGTTGCCTGGGGACACTGGCACCTCCACCCCTCACCTGCTGTGTATGATGACAGTGTTGGTCTGCCTGTTTGTGTTTGTGAATCTGCACCACTGCATTGGCATATCTTGGGTGTGCCATTGGCTGTATGTTGTTTGGTGTGTTTCCCCTGCTGTCCCTGGGACTCCTAGGTCATCGGTCAGCACAGTGATCATGGTTTGTGTGTCCCATTGCTGCCATGGTATGGTATCTGTTCACCTCACATCTGCTGTCTCCACAGGATATCTGCATTTGTGTGCCCATTGGTGCAAATATGTGGTTCTGCATTCTGATGGTCACTTCTGTCATTGTGTCATTGATGAATGTTGACGGTGTCAGCCCCCATGGGTGTTGTTTGTCTGCACATGGCCAAAGGAATGTCTCATTTGCACTGCAGTATTTGGCTCACCCAATTTATGTTGCAATGGGACACATACACTACTTTGCCACAGATGAGTTTTTGGTTCTGTGACCAGGAATGATCCATGCAGTTTGGCAGTTGCAGCTCTTTCTTTGTCAACACTTACCTTTTGGTCACTGTGATGATGGGGGTGTAGACCCCATTGCCACAATGGTCAAAATGTGCTTCAGCTATGGACCCCACACTTGCCTTTTGGTCACTGTGATGATGGGGGTTTAGACCCCATTGCCACAATGGTCAAAATGTGCTTCAGCTGTGGACCCCACACTTGCCTTTTGGTCACTGTGATGATGGGGGTTTAGACCCCATTGCCACAATGGTCAAAATGTGCTTCGGCTATGGACCCCACACTTACCTTTTGGTCACTGTGATGATGGGGGTTTAGACCCCATTGCCACAATGGTCAAAATGTGCTTCGGCTATGGACCCCACACTTACCTTTTGGTCACTGTAATGATGGGGGTTTAGGCCCCATTGCCACAATGGTCATGGGCTGCTTGCATTGTGGGTGCCACACACATATATGTGTGGCACATGTGCTAGGGGGTCACATTGTATGTTCAAAGTCATGTTCGGTGTTGTAGGCATTTGACACAGCCTACACACGCTTGTCATGGTGGTGGGGGGTTATGTCTTTATCTTGCATTCCCTAGGTTGTGGTGTGCTTGTTGTGTCATGCATTGTCCCTCCTATGAGTGGGGGTGGTAGTAGTGGTAGGCATCAAGCCCCCCCTGGCTAAGGGTGGTAGTAGTGGTAGGCATCCTGCCCCCCCTGGCTAAGGGTGGTAGTAGTGGTAGGCATCCTGCCCCCCCTGGCTAAGGGTGGTAGTAGTGGTAGGCATCAAGCCCCCCCTGGCTAAGGGTGGTAGTAGTGGTAGGCATCCAGCCCCCCTGGCTAAGGGTGGTAGTAGTGGTAGGCATCCTGCCCCCCTGGCTAAGGGTGGTAGTAGTGGTAGGCATCCTGCCCCCCTGGCTAAGGGTGGTAGTAGTGGTAGGCATCCAGCCCCCCTGGCTAAGGGTGGTAGTAGTGGTAGGCATCCTGCCCCCCTGGCTAAGGGTGGTAGTAGTGGTAGGCATCCTGCCCCCCTGGCTAAGGGTGGTAGTAGTGGTAGGCATCAAGCCCCCCTGGCTAAGGGTGGTAGTAGTGGTAGGCATCCTGCCCCCTGGCTAAGGGTGGTAGTAGTGGTAGGCATCAAGCCCCCTGGCTAAGGGTGGTAGTAGTGGTAGGCATCAAGCCCCCTGGCTAAGGGTGGTAGTAGTGGTAGGCATCAAGCCCCCCTGGCTAAGGGTGGTAGTAGTGGTAGGCATCCAGCCCCCCCTGGCTAAGGGTGGTAGTAGTGGTAGGCATCAAGCCCCCCCTGGCTAAGGGTGGTAGTAGTGGTAGGCATCCAGCCCCCCCTGGCTAAGGGTGGTAGTAGTGGTGGGCATCAAGCCCCCCCTGGCTAAGGGTGGTAGTAGTGGTAGGCATCCTGCCCCCCTGGCTAAGGGTGGTAGTAGTGGTAGGCATCCTGCCCCCTGGCTAAGGGTGGTAGTAGTGGTAGGCATCCTGCCCCCCTGGCTAAGGGTGGTAGTAGTGGTAGGCATCAAGCCCCCCTGGCTAAGGGTGGTAGTAGTGGTAGGCATCCAGCCCCCCTGGCTAAGGGTGGTAGTAGTGGTAGGCATCAAGCCCCCCTGGCTAAGGGTGGTAGTAGTGGTAGGCATCCAGCCCCCTGGCTAAGGGTGGTAGTAGTGGTGGGCATCAAGCCCCCCTGGCTAAGGGTGGTAGTAGTGGTAGGCATCCTGCCCCCCCTGGCTAAGGGTGGTAGTAGTGGTAGGCATCCAGCCCCCCCTGGGTGAGGGTGGTAGTAGTGGTAGGCATCCAGCCCCCCTGGGTGAGGGTGGTAGTGGTGGTAGGCATCCAGCCCCCCTGGGTAGGGGTGGTGGTGCGCATTCAGGCCCCTGTGTGCATATGTGGCATTGGTGATGGGCATCCCGCCCCTATGGTGCTGCTGTTGCTGGTGTAAGTATATTCAGCATCCCCGTGTGTGTGTATGATGTGTCGTGTACGTGTTGTATGTGTTTTGTGGTTGGTGTCTGGCTTACCTTCTGCGCCGTACGCGTCCGTGCCTGTTCCGGTAGTAGATGTAGAATATTGGTATGATCGGGACGAAGGGATTCATGGTTGGTTCGTGTCGTTCGTCCTTCTCGTTGCTTCGCGTCGTCCTCGTCACTTCGCCTCGTCCTCGTCGGTGCCGTGTTCGTCTCGTAGCCGTGGATCGTGTTGTGGCGCGAATCGGAGCTTATGTGCGCCTCTCCCGGATGCTTTGACGTGCCGTGCGTAGCGACGGGTTCGGCGCGTACGGGAAGCGCATCGTACTTGTCCGGCCGGACGGGGCTGCATTTTTCCTTCCGTGCGACTCGATTCGGCGTTTCCGGATTCGCCTCGGTCGGAGAACAGGACCTGGTTTGGGTGAGTACGGCTCGGCCGGATTTTTTGCTGTTGTGCACATCGTACTTGCTCGTTCGGTGTACTGTACGGATCGGTCGGGAAACAGGCTTTCGCATGGCTTTTTTCCCGACCGAATGGTGTTGGGTACGCCTCCGACCGAGATCGGAATCGGCCCCTATATAGATAGCCAGCTTCCTACACTCACTCAGTAGAGACTGAAACAAGGTAGGGGGACGAGGGGGTAATGAACGTTCGTTCTGGTACTATCAGGAAACAAGTTCTTTGGCTCTGTGTGTGCGCCTGGGACAAGAAAGATGAGAGATTGGAATTGAAGGCAGCTGGGAATGACTGGACAACTTGAATAGTAAATCTACCTTACTTGCTTGAGGAAAAGTGCACAACTTTTGTTGCAAACATTGTGTATTTCCCCAAGATACACTGTAGGTGAACTTTTCTAGCTAATTAAGATTTAGACAATATTTACCTTTTTTTTTATTTGCTGAAGATTTGAGGGAATTTGCTTGTTAAAAGTAGGTTTTGCTGGGGTTTCCTCAACAACAACCAATTGTTATTTGCACATTTCTTATGAAAGATCTTCTAAAATGTGATCTTAAGCCTGAGTGAAAATTCACATTAAATGTGCTTGCTTATAGTATTATCTTTAACTAGTAACATTTGAAAAAAATGAGTAATTATTTCTCCAAGCCCTTTTAATCCCTTATACGATGCATTGGTCTTGTTGTAAATTTAATCACAGAGGTGGCTGCAAGCAGCGTAAATTACTTTTTGATGCGGTGTACGTAATAAAAGTGTACCCTACTAATTTACAATGTTCTTTCAAATTTCCCAGAAAAGAAACGAGCAGGACTGAATCACACAGCGGCAGTCAATAAAAAGCCAAAACCACAATAATGCAATGATAATTACATGAAAAACCTGGAACCATGAAGAAATGCCCCAAAACTGCATGTTTATCTGTATGCCGGAGGCCACGGGATGTGTCATGTATCAGCCCTTGCAAGCGATTTAAAACAAGCATTGGCAAAGCCAGTAGGTCTGAAATATGAGACCTATTGTCTTTACCAATGATTTTCAGCCATGCTGTGTAGTATGGCTAATATTTTAGTTTTAAATAAAAAGGTATGATACAGCTGCCGCCTTATTTTTTAGGCTCGCACCAGTACGCATGCTTGTGCCTACAAAATGAGGTGGGCATTCTTTTGTTTTTATTTACCGTCGAGGTGGATTGGTAAATAAAAACGTTTTTAAAACTGCTATGATGGCAACTGCTGCATCATTCTATATGTGCACACCAACACACACGTGCGAATCTACAAATTGAGGCAAACTTTTTTTTTATTTGTCAATCAGAGATGGATTGGTAAATAAAAAGTAGTGCCAAAAGAGATTTTTATTGTGCAAAAGCAAAAATAATCGGGGGAACTGATTGGGTGGAGGGACTGGGCAGGCGATGAAGCAACATGGGGGTGGGTGGGGGGAGAAGGTCACTGGCAAAAGAGGACAACATGTGGTGCTGGGTGGGGGGAGCAGGATATGGGCAAGGGGACAACTGGGAGCACTGGGTGGGGAAGAGAAGGACATGAAGAGATAAGGTGTAGCATTGGGTAAGGGGCAGAGAAGGTGCGTGAGAGACATGAGAAAAATCAACATGGCGTGCCGGGTAGGGGAGAAGACACAGCAAAAGTGGACAACGTGGAGCACTGATCAGGGTAAAAATTACGTAGGTGATAGAACATAGAGCGCTAACGGTGGGCAAGGAGGCACACCAGGGAAAGAGCTGGAAAACATAGTGCTTTACAAAAAAAAGAATGCCCAAAAAGTAAGCACTCATAGAAGAATAGCAGGAACCAATCAGAGAGGTGGTAAACAGGCTTTGCTCCACAGGAGGGACAATAACAAGATGGACGGGCTAAAACAAATAAAGCCAGCGAATAGAAAGCAAGCAAATGTGAGTAACAAAACACAATGGTAAGCAATGGGCGGACTGCATTCCTAGATAAGCTTTCGGGAGGTCCCCAATATTTCTTTGCAACCAGTCAGCTGTTCTGTCTGGTACGCTTTAACGTAAAAAAGGGCCTTGCATTATGATGAAAGCGTGCTATAATGCCTGCTAAGAAGGTCTGCCTTAAACAACATGTGTGAGATTATCCTAAAGTAATTGTCCGGTCTCTAGAAAAATGTATGGAAAGTCTGAGTATGTTTTAATTGCTATGCTTCACGTGAGCACATTTTCAATATTTCCAGTCTAGGGAATGTCATACAAACTCTCCATGATAGGAGCCAGGAAGTCAAAATCCCTGTAGTTTTCAGTGTGTTTAAAGTTTCACTGTGGAGTCTTGGAAGGTGTCTGAAAATGACCAAAAGAAATGCTGCTCCTGATCAGGGACGTAGCTACGCCTTAGGCTGCCCGTGGCGGCCCCTGCGTTTGCCGCCCTCGGCAAAATGATAGAAGAGCGGGGGGTGGCTGGTAGCGGCCGATTCTTGCGGCCGCAATGGCCGCAGGTAAGAGCGGGGGAAAGGGGGGACGGCTGCCGCCCGAAAACTCGTGCCGCCTGGGGCGGTCCGCCCCCATCGCCCCCCCCTAGCTACGCCACTGCTCCTGATCAACTCCCTGAGCCCCTCCCTTCATTTCATGCGGGCAAATCAGGAATCTTAATATTTTAATGATTGTTCTGCCCTCCATTATGTTGTTATATTTGAAGACAGAAGGATTCTGTCTGCACCTTACTAAACTACTTTAATTTCCAACTTTTTGGGCAGGGATGTTTGGACTCCCCCTCCAAGAAGTTACTGGAAGCTCTGTTTGGTTGTATGGATTATAGGATTGTTAAGAAGAAAATACAACACGTCAGGAACCTTAAAGTCCAACTAGCATTAAATGCAAAATAGCAGACAGCATAGCAAAAGAGCATTGTCATTTCAGCTGACTAGGTATTACCAGGAGTTAGTGGTAAAACTCATAGAAAATGGGACCAGTTTATATACATATGTTTATTTTCAAAACAAGTCAATGTAGCTATATCAGGTTCCAGAAGTCTGTTACTCTCAGAGAAAAAAAGTATCTAATTAACAGGTGGCAGGAACGGCCCCCCCCCCCCAAGGAAATTCGGAGATCCTTGGCGAAAAGACATTATTCTGTTGCATTTTGTGCCCCTTTGGTTTCCCCCTTCCCTTCCTCCCATCTTCATTTGGAACGTTCCATCACAGATGAAGTTGATGTAGAATGCTGACTTGGTTTTAGTCAGCAGTGCCCGGTGACATGAGACTTATGACACTACATGTTATTGTAGTGTCACACCTGATTAAGGCATTACCCGCTCAACACCATCCTTGCCCCACGGCAAAGTCATTACCATTGGACAATCGAATGGATTTAAGCCCCGATCCCCGATAAGAGTGGGGGGAAAAAAAAAAAAAATGGCTCCTCCTCTGTCCCACCTCTCCCGGTTTACAGCCTATCCCTGATGATCATGATACTTATGCACTACCCTTTGATCTAATTTGGCTACTCGACAAATGACATTATACGCTCAATGCTGCTAATCAACTTTTACCTCATTCAGAAAGCGCCATGATCTTATTGACTCATCACTTGATGATTTTTTACCCGTAGCGATCTGTACATGCAAATTTGTTTCATACTTCTAAGTGATCTACATTTTCAACCTTTTGCTCTACGTGCTCCCAAATTTATTTACCTCATTTTTATGCTTTTTATGTCTAAAGTTGTTTTGTTTATTGCTAGTTTATCTGTATACGATTTAGGAATTGTGACTTGATGTTCCTTACCTAGTTTTCCTCATGCGCCCAAACAGATTTACCTCATTACGATTTTAATTACCTTTAACTGTTGCATTACCGACTCCTTAATTAGCCAAATAAGTGCATTTTACACTTTACCTCTCAATATTATCCCGATTTCCACCTCTCCCTCCCATCTTTACCTATGGTACGATCTCCCCAATCCGTCTTACGATAACTTCATCCTCTCCTTCCTCCCCATCTCATACTTCCTCAATACAAGGCCCTTAACCTGTTTCTGAGGCTAATTCCCCATTCATGGACTCTTCTC
Source organism: Calotriton arnoldi (assembly GCA_963921515.1). NCBI lineage: Eukaryota > Metazoa > Chordata > Amphibia > Caudata > Salamandridae > Calotriton > Calotriton arnoldi. The sequence goes on from CAWUFW010001341.1 coordinate 2,551,991, forward strand.
TCACCCCCCCCCCTCTTCCTCTCTCCCCCACCCCAGAGCCTCCCTCTAATCTTCTTCCCACTCTGTTGTTCTTCCTTGCCGAATCATCATGCCCCCCCTCAATCATACCCTTACAGCACCGGACCCGCTCATCATGAGGCATGGTCCCAACTCTTGGACCATCCTTTACCCTCCCAACCTCTCCAAAAATGGTAAGAAGAAGAACACAAACTATTAATTCGTCACCAAGAAACCTTATTTGTGGATAATTATCTCAGCCTCACATCCATTATTAAAACTAACTATATCTTTTACTCCAGACGCCCCTCTAAATGGAAAAGTATTTTCCTCCACCACCTCCCCATAATGAAATCTTGCAAAATCCCATATGGTTTGAAATTGTCCACCACCCCTTCCTCCACTTTCTTAGGCGAAATTGACATCTCTATCTTTAAATCTGGAAATATCCTAATACAAGCCTCGGAAAAACACCTCACCATCTTCGAGCACCATTTCAGCACCCTTTACGATCTACTATCTTCTCCTTCCTGTATCTCTGCAGCCTCTCAATATCAGGAAGTCCTCCTGGCTTCACCCCTTTTGACGCCTCCCCCACCGCTCTCTGATTCTGCAACTATTTATGAGGGGGCATATCTACAAGGCCATGCGATAATTATCGCTCAGCGCTCTTAGCGCGAGGATAATTATCGCCGGCCGAAACTGAATTTTATCGCGGAGATAGCGTGCTATCAGCAACGCTTATCTCCAAAGCGATAAAATTCAGAGCGCATAGCTGCCAATTGTGCGATTATCGCTGGAAATACAGCGATAATCGCACAAGGTTTGGCGATAGCTTGCTGATAGGGCAAGACATACTTAGCCATGATATCCACCTTCCATAGGATATCATGGCTAAGTCAGTCTCAAAGCAGGCGTTAGGAAAGTAGCGATAACAGAGGTTATCGCTACTTTTCTTGTCGCTATGCTTCTTTGCTGAGGCTTGATAATAGGAGAAATGTCGCTTAGCAACATTTCTCCCGTTATCCTGGGGAGGAACGCCCACTTTGCATCTCATTAGAGATGCAGAGCTGGGCGATAGAGAAAGGGCGATGTAGCATGGATTCACGCGTTAGCGTGTCCTTGCTAATAGGGCGTTAAAATTATCGCCGCTTTTCGTCCGAAAACGGACGCTAAAGCGGCGATAATTTTATCGCCAGCCCTTGTAGATATGCCCCGAAGTTTCCCAACCACTGACCTTGGATCCCACCGCCTCTTTAGCATCATCTCCCTCGCCTTTCATTTCCACAACACACTTAACCACTCACACCCTCTCTTCCCCCGCCTCATCTACCCCTCCACCTTCCCCTGATATTCCGTCATCCCACTCAGACACTCACTCCATCTCCCCTCTTCCGGACTCTCTCCCACTCAACCCTAATCCCTCCCTTTCTACCTCTCATACCCCCCTGCCTCTTCAGACTAACCCCCTACTCTGATCCCCCTGCTCACTATACCCCTTTACACCGACCCCCCTTCTGACCCACCAGGGACACCAGTCTCTTGCAACCTTAGTGACCCCCATCCTCACAGACAAGAGGGCACCACCCCCCCTCGCTTGCCCCCTGCCTCCTCTTCTTCTCACTACACTCATCAGACCCTTTGGCACGATGCCTCTCACTCTTCAACTAATCCTCAGCCTAACACTTGGAACTCTCCGCCCCTCCCCCCACCTGGGTTCCCTCCACGCCCACTTCCTTTTCCTCCCTCACTTCCCAATTCGGAACATGCCCCACTTCCTCCTGACTTACTCACCTTCTCACCTTCCACACTTTTAACCCAATCACTTTTTAATATTGAACTCCACCTCTCTATCCTGACGCTAGAACTTTCATCTCTCAGGAAAGACTTTAACGCCCTTTCCGATACCAAACTTGCCAACCATACCCATACTTTGGGCGCCGTACATTCTAACACTTCACTCCTCAACAAAGGAGTACCACTCCTCTCGATATTTCCACTGATGAACCTCCCGGTAACCATCTTCTTATACCACCCCAAACCCCACTCCATCTCCCCTTCCCGGACCCCTGGGACTTAACTAATACCCACCCCCCTACCCCCATAACTACTGATCCTCCTGCACTTCACTCCGCAATCCCGGTGATCCTAGGGAGAAGTCGTATCCCTACCACTCCCGGCTCACCCCAACCTCCTCAACAACTAACCACCATCCATTCCTGTTATCCCCCCAATACCTACACTAAACCCCTCAACTGCATGCTGGTCAATTGTCGATCAGCCGCACGACATGCTACTGAAATCTCGGAAACCATCCTAAGTGAAGCTATTGACATTGCTTTTCTTACGGAAACTTGGCTCAAGGCCCACTCTTCATCAATTATTGACCTACTCTCCCCCCCGGGATACTCCATCCTCAGAAAAGATAGGCTTGACAAAATTGGAGGGGGCCTAGCCATAATCTATAAAGATGATCTTCAACTCTCCCTTGTTCAGAACCCCGATCAAACTACTTTCGAATACATTGGAGCGGAACTTAAAGCCCAAGGCTCCCCTCCCATTCGGCTATATAATATCTATCACCCCCCTGGTGACCCTCTGCCCTTTGTGGAAGAATTATCTGACCTGCTCTCCCAAGCCTCAATCTCCAACTCCAAAAACCTCTTCCTCGGACATTTTAATATTTATTGGAACAACAAAGATGATCCCGCGGTAGGCATCCTTAATGACCTCCTCGACGTTACTGACTTGAATCAACTTTGCCATTCGCCAACACATTGCAAAGGGGCTACTCTTGATGCTATCATTACTAGCAAAAATCTGGCTTCCCTTTCCCACATTGTCCCCGTTGACTGGACTGACCATCACCTTATTCTCTTCACGATCAATAGTGCTGCACCTCCCCCTACCCCCAAAAATATCAAACATAGGATATTAACCAGAAATCTTCACCTTATCCCACCAGGTGTTCTAGAGACTAAGATTAAAACTAAACTTCAACTTCCACCTCCCTCACAAAATGCTAATGACCTTACTGAACACTACAACAAATCTATCATCGAGGTCCTGGATCAAATTGCCCCAGCCAAATTAAAACCACTAAAAAACATCCCTGCCAAATCTTGGTTTAATGCTGATCTTAACAATGAGAGACGCTCTCTTAGGCTGTCGGAACGCACATGGAGACAACATCCCTCCTCTACAAATCTTGCCCTCCTCAGAGCCGCTAGGTCGAATTACAAAAAACACATCCTCAATGAAAAGGCCTCCTTTTTCCGCGCACAATTAGACCGAGCTAAAAATAGGTCCAGGGAACTATTCAGCATAATCAAAAAACAAACTGCCTCCGCCCCTCCCAAATTGATGGCTTCTATGGAAAGATGTGAAGAAATCTCGAACTTCTTTTCTGAAAAAATCACCAAGATTGATCTTTCCTTTGCCGTAACCCTCCCACCCTCATGGGCTCATCACCCGCCCATGACCCTCCACCCAAGTCTCCTTTCACACCTTCGCCCCCTCCTGACGCTGTTCCATCCTCTCCCTCCGTCGCTACCCCAGATCATTTCCCCACTAACCTACAGCTAAAAAATAATGCAACATGGCTTAACTTCAACCCAGTTACAGAATGGGAAGTCCTCAACATCCTAACCAAGCTCAAGCCTCCTCTCATACCTTGGACCCGCTCCCTGCTAACCTTGTCCAAGATTTGAAGCTTATCATCGCACCTTATTGGGCTTCCATCATTAACTCCTCCTTGGCCACAGGGTGTGTCCCCACTTCTCTCCAGCTTGGCCAAATTACTCCCACCCTCAAAAATTCCACCGCTGACCCCACTGACCTTAACAATCTGCGCCCTATCTCTAATCTTCCACTTCTATTCAAAGCCCTCGAAAAATGCATCTTGCTCCAACTAGATAAGCACATTAACTCCTTCAGCCTTTTGGACACATTACAATCTGGCTTTCGAAAGGGCTGCAGTACTGAAACCACTATGCTCAACATTGTGGATGACATTCATCACTCCCTCGATAAAGGGGAGTCCTCCCTTCTCATCCTTCTCAACCTCTCTGCCGCTTTCGATACTGTCAACCACTCCGCCCTACTTAACACCCTCAAAGATCGGTTCGGCTTTAGTGGTCTTGTTCTTGAATGGTTTACCTCCTTCTTTCGCCACAGAACTCAACAAATTAAAATTAACCATTGCCTCTCTACACCTATCTCTGTTCCCCTGGGTGTTCCCCAGGGGTCTATTCTCTCTCCCTCACTATTTAACCTCTTCATGGAACCCCTCACCCTCATTCTTAAGCAAGCAGGAATCAACTACCACCTCTATGCTGACGACACCCAGCTTTACTATAAGATCAAAACCCAAGATGACATTTTTCACCTCAACAATACCTTAACCAAGATCCAACAATGGTTCCATCACAATCACCTTAAACTCAATCCTAAAAAAACGAAAGTCATTCTCTTCGCTCCTAAAAACAACCGGCTCCCCATTCAACACTGGATCTCTGACCTCAAAGCTCTCAACTGCTCTTTGTCCACCTCTAACTCAGTCAAATCCCTTGGAATAAGCATTGGCCAGAACCTCAGCCTTTCTCCCCACATAAAAAATGCAGCCAAAGGCGCCCTCTTCTCCCTACTTCACCTCAAGAAAATCAAACCCTTCATTCCTGCGGAGGACTTTAAATTAGTTGTTCAATCACTAGTTCTTTCGAGATTGGATTATGGTAATGCCATTCTTTCTGGAACGCCGAAAATCCACCTAGCCCCTATCAAATCAGTCCTTAATCTCGCGGCCAGGCTTATCTACGATTGTAAACGGTTTGACCACATCTCCCCCATCCTCAAAGAACTCAAATGGCTCCCCATCGAAGGCAGATCCGCATACAGAAACGCTTGCATTAAGCACAAAGCCTTGCACCATCACACCCCAGTTTATCTCTCTGATAAACTCCACAAAGCAGGCTGCTCAAGAGATATGAGGAGCACAAATACTCTCATGCTAATACCTCCCTTGGTACACAAGAAATCTACCCAGTTACGCTCTTTCTCCGCTAATGCGCCTACTATCTGGAACTCTCTCCCCAAAGATCTACGTTGCAACCCCTCTTACCTCAGCTTCAAAAATGATCTCAAACGACACCTACTCAACAAATACTGGGGTCCCTAATCCTACCACCTGCCCCTGATTTCCCAACCTGCCCTTGACAGTTTCTTGTCCTCACTATTTTATACTGGATTTACTACCACCCCTCCTCACCCCCTTACTTTTACTTCCCCCCCTCCCACTACGAGCTCTCTTATAATCTACGGCCTACTCCTGCTTGCTGTCGCCTCTCTCATTTCCCCACTATGTTCTCCCCCTCCTCAATCCTCTCTCCCCCCCATCCCTGACTACCCACACTAGCCCACATTTCTAACTCTGGTTATGCCCTAACGGTTCTCCTTAATTTCCTGTTCATGCATTTATTGTTTTTTGCATATTGTGCTGAGTATTTTGCACTGTTCCTTTCAGTACGAATGTTATATTGCAATTGGTTCATCTCGATCCCTGTAAAGCGCTCTGATACCCTTGGGTCTAGCCAGCGCTATATAAAACCGTTTAAATAAATAAAATAAAAATACATGTTAACTGATTGAAATAAAGCATAGTTTTTCACTTACCTTCCTGGTTTGGAATTCTTCTATATTGGAGTATGTGATCAGGTTATATGCTTCAACAACTCATGCCTTAACCACGCATGCCTAAACAACGTGGTCTGAACCACGCATGCCTTTACAATGAATTTCGTTGTAAAGGCATGATTAGTAAAGGGATATGCCTCCCCACCCAGAGCCCTAAAACCCGATACCACAGTCCTGCAATCCACTCCACCACACCCCTAAAGACTACCCGTACTCCCCACCCTCAGCCTTAAAACCCGGCCCGCTATCCAATAAACTACCCCGACCCCAGCCCCCCCGACCTGAGCCCTAAAACCCAGCCCCCAGCCTTAAAAACGATGCCAACCCCCCCACTCCACCCTGAACCCGAAACCGGCCCCCAGCCCTAAAAACAACCCCCACTCCAAAACCCAGCCCCAGCCCCGCTTACCGAGCACTGTCCCGGTCCTTCCTCTCCCGATCCTTCCTGTTCCTCGACTTGCCCATTTGCTCTGCATCTAGACCTCTGACTGCCTTAACCACGCTTATGGACGGTTAAGGCACCTACGTGGTTAAGGCATATGCATAGTTCAGGCAAGCGTTGAACTGCTTGTGTTGAAACTGCACACATCGCTCAGCCCGCATTGTAAATGCCATTTCCCATGTGAATATTATAGTGGCAAGTTTTAAGCTTTCACAGCATTGTTACAGGGTGCAACAGATGTCATGCTGTTTAGTGAGCAGGGCTAGTCTGGCCACCCAAGTTAATGCTTGATGGAGCAGATGGCTAGTCCAGCCCTAATAGTTTGGAGGGTCCGTTGCTTAATTTGTGACAGTGGTTGCACATGTTAGGCAGTGGCACTCATTTTTTATCAGTAATTGTTTTTTATGATCACACTTTGACCCACAACAAAAGAGAGAACAGAACAAAAAGTAGGAAGAAGGGGAGAAATATAGAAAAACAAATGGAGAATGCAGTGATAAAAAATAATACTCAGTAGTGACATACAGTGGCAGGAAGTGTATAACGGTGAAAGAGAGACATGAAGTAGAATTAATTGAAAGTAGGCTGGATATTCGACAACCCTGGCATTCAGGAGCGCCAGCGGTGAGCTCGAAAGATAACTCTTGGACCCTGCACTTATTTTCTACACAAATTAATCACCAGTCGGATGAAGCAACAACCCAATAAGACTAAGGTAACAGAGTCTTGTACATACAAAGAAGAACTTCAATTTAAAATGGCATCCCGTATTCCAAAAATAAGGGCAGACATGAACATATCAGTGTTTAAAACAATGCCATGCTAGATTTAAAAACGTTTACTAATACCCCAAGACTTGAGTAGCATTGATGCTATGTCTGTTGGGTTATACATTTTTAAATACAGTACCCTGGTTTAGATAATCTGTGCTTTTTAGGTCAAGCCCAGGTAGCTCATGCGCTGCTCTGAGAGGCGTGCTGTGTTCAGTGTCTGGGCTTTACTGTCGCCCCTTGCTGGCGATTCGTTCAAATGTGTGTTGTTCGTATAAGCTTGCATTTGTTTGGTTTATGGCCTTTATTTGTCCCATATTTTCAGGTCTCGCTCCTCTCCTGGAGTATTGGCCTATTACCAGTATCCTTTCTTTAAAGGCTTTTTACCTATGTGTTTACGCACTATTTTATTTTTGTGCAGGCTGTGGCATTTTGTAAAGAATGTTCCTTTTTGGTTTCTTTAGTTACATAACTCTATGTGCGATGTGCGTGAAGTATTGTATGCTAATGCCAGCTACAGCTGCTTCTCTGGTCACAGTAGTAATTCCTCATTCTAAGTTCTACAGACAGTGCTGCTAGCAGCTTCTCTGGTCCCAGTGGTAATTCCCCATTCTTAGTCCTCTAGGCAGTGTCGCAGTTGTGTCTCTGTTCCCAGTTGTAATTCCTCATTCATTGTCCTCTAGACAGTGCTACTAGCTGGTTTTCTGGTTCCAGTGACAATTCCCCATTCCTGGTCCTCTAGACAGTGCTAACGTTGCTTCTCTGGTCCCAGTGATAATTCCATATTCAAAGTCCTCTAGACAGTCTGCTAGATGCTTCTCTGGTCCCAGTGGTAATTCTTCATTCTTAGTCCTCTAGACAGTGCTGCTAGCGGCTTCTCTGGTCCCAGTGGTAATTCTTCATTCTTAGTCCTCTAGGCAGTGCTGCTAGCTGCTTCTCTGGTCCTGTCAGTAATTCCTCATTCTAAGTCCTTTAGGCACTGCTGCTAAAGTCTTCGCTGGTCCCAGCGGAAATTCCTCATTTTAAGCCCTCTAGACAGTGCTGCTAGCTGCTTCTCTAGTCCCATCAGTAATTCCTCATTCTAAGTCCTCTAGGCAGTGCTGCAGCTGTGTCTCTGGTCACAATGGCAATTCCTCATTCTTAGTCCTCTAGGCAGTGCTGCTAGCTGCTTCTCTAATCTCAGTTGCAATTACTCATTCTTAGTCCTCTAGGCAGTGCTGCAGGTGTGTCTCTGTTCCCAGTTGTAATTTCTCATTCATAGTCGTCTAGACAGTGCTACTAGCTTGATTTCTGGACCTAGTGGTAATTCCTCATTCTAAGTCTGTTAGACAGTGTTGCAGCTGCTTCTCTGGTCCCAGTGGTCATTCATCATCTCAGTCCTCTAGTTAGTGCTGCTTTGTACGTCTCTGGTCTAGTCAGTAAATCCTCATCCTAAATCCACTAGACAGTACTGCCATCTGCTTCTTTGGTCTCAGTGGCAATTCATTATTCCAAGTCATATAGACAGTGCTGCTAGCTGCTACTCTGGTCCTGTTCCTAATTCTAAATTCTCTAGGCAGAGCTGCAGCCGTGTCTCTTGTCACAGTGGTATTTCTTCATTCTTAGTCCTCTAGGCAGTGGTGCTAGCTGCTTTTCTGGTCCTAGTGTTAATTACCCATTCTCAGTTCTCTAGACAGTGCCGCAGGTGCAGCTCTGTTCCCAATTGTAATTCCTCATTCAAGTCTTCTATACAGTGCAGCTAGCTGGTTTTCTGTCCCAGTGGTAATTAATCATTCCTAGTCCTCTAGACAGTGCTGCTAGCTACTACTCTGGTCCCGTCGGTAATTCCTCATTCTAAGTCCTTTAGGCAGTGCTGCGTCTCTGATCACAGTGGTAATTTCTCCTTCTTAGTCCTCTAGGCAGTGCTGCATTTGCTTCTCTGGTCTCAGTGGTAATTCCTCATTCCGAGTCCTTTAGGAAGTTCTTATAGCTGTTTCTCTGATCCCATTGGTAATTCCTCATTCTAAGTCCTCTCAACAGTGCTGCTAGCTTCTTCTCTAGTCCCATCAGTAATTCCTCATTCCAAGTCCTTTAGGCAGTGCTGCTGGCTGCTTCTCTGGTCCCAGTGGTAATTCCTCATTCTAAGTCCTCTTGACAGTGCTGCTAGCTTTTACTCAGGTCCTGTCGAAAAGCCGTCATTCTAAGTCATCTAGGCAGTGCTACTAGCTTGATTTCTGGTCCTAGTGGTAATTCCTCATTCTAAGTCTGTTAGACAGTGTTGCAGCTGCTTCTCTGGTCCCAGTGGTCATTCATCATCTCAGTCCTCTAGTTAGTGCTGCTTTGTACGTCTCTGGTCTAGTCAGTAAATCCTCATCCTAAATCCACTAGACAGTACTGCCATCTGCTTCTTTGGTCTCAGTGGCAATTCATTATTCCAAGTCATATAGACAGTGCTGCTAGCTGCTACTCTGGTCCTGTTCCTAATTCTAAATTCTCTAGGCAGAGCTGCAGCCGTGTCTCTTGTCACAGTGGTATTTCTTCATTCTTAGTCCTCTAGGCAGTGGTGCTAGCTGCTTTTCTGGTCCTAGTGTTAATTACCCATTCTCAGTTCTCTAGACAGTGCCGCAGGTGCAGCTCTGTTCCCAATTGTAATTCCTCATTCAAGTCTTCTATACAGTGCAGCTAGCTGGTTTTCTGTCCCAGTGGTAATTAATCATTCCTAGTCCTCTAGACAGTGCTGCTAGCTACTACTCTGGTCCCGTCGGTAATTCCTCATTCTAAGTCCTTTAGGCAGTGCTGCGTCTCTGATCACAGTGGTAATTTCTCCTTCTTAGTCCTCTAGGCAGTGCTGCATTTGCTTCTCTGGTCTCAGTGGTAATTCCTCATTCCGAGTCCTTTAGGAAGTTCTTATAGCTGTTTCTCTGATCCCATTGGTAATTCCTCATTCTAAGTCCTCTCAACAGTGCTGCTAGCTTCTTCTCTAGTCCCATCAGTAATTCCTCATTCCAAGTCCTTTAGGCAGTGCTGCTGGCTGCTTCTCTGGTCCCAGTGGTAATTCCTCATTCTAAGTCCTCTTGACAGTGCTGCTAGCTTTTACTCAGGTCCTGTCGAAAAGCCGTCATTCTAAGTCATCTAGGCAGTGCTACTAGCTTGATTTCTGGTCCTAGTGGTAATTCCTCATTCTAAGTCTGTTAGACAGTGTTGCAGCTGCTTCTCTGGTCCCAGTGGTCATTCATCATCTCAGTCCTCTAGTTAGTGCTGCTTTGTACGTCTCTGGTCTAGTCAGTAAATCCTCATCCTAAATCCACTAGACAGTACTGCCATCTGCGTCTTTGGTCTCAGTGGCAATTCATTATTCCAAGTCATATAGACAGTGCTGCTAGCTGCTACTCTGGTCCTGTTCCTAATTCTAAATCCTCTAGGCAGTGCTGCAGCCGTGTCTCTTGTCACAGTGGTAATTCCTCATGCTAAGTCCTTAAGGCAGTGCTGCTAGCTGCTTCTCTGGTCCCAGTGGTAATTCCTCATTATAAGCCCTCAGTGTTGCTAGCTGCTTCCCTGGTACCAGCGGTGATTCCCCATTCTTAGTCCTCCAGGCAGAGCAGCAGGTGCGTCTCTGTTCCCAGTTGTAATTCCTCATTCATAGTCCTCTAGACAGTGCTTCTAGCTGGTTTTCTGGTCCCAGTGGTAATTTCTCATTCTTAGTCCTCTAGACAGTGCTGCAAATGCTTCTCTGGTCCCAGTGGTAATGCCTCATTCTAAATCCTCTAGTCAGTGCTGAAGCTGTGTCTCTGGTCTCAGTGGTAATTCTTCATTCTTAGTCCTCTAGACAGTGCTGCAGCTGCTCTCTGGTCCCAGTGGTAGTTCCTTATTCTAAGTCCTCTAGACAGTACTGCAGCTGCTTCCCTGGTCCCAGTGGTAATTCCTTATATTAAGTCCTCTAGGCAGTGCTGCTAACTGCTACTCTGGTCCAGTCGGCAGTTTCTCATTCTAAGTTCTCTAGACAGTGCTGCTAGCTGCTTCTCTGGTCCCGTTGGTAATTCCTAATTCTAAGTCCTCTAGACAGTGCTGCTAGCTGCTACACTGGTCCAGCCGGTAACTCTTCATTCTAGGTCCTCTTGGCAGTGCTGCTGCTGTGTCTCTGGTCCCTTTGATAATACCTCATTCTAAGTCTTCCAAACAGTGCTGCTTGCTGCTACTCTGGTCCTGTCAGTAATTCCTCATTCCAAGTCCTTTAGACGGTGCTGCAGCTGCTTCTCTGGTCCCGTTGGTAATTCCTCATTCTAAGTCCTCTAGAAAATGCTGAAGCTGCTAGTCTGGTCCAAGTGGTAATTCCTCCTTCTAAGTCCTCTAGGCAGAGCTACAACAGTGCCTATCTTCCCAGTGTTGATTCCTCATTCATAGTCCTCTAGGCAGTGCTGATAGCTGCTTCTCTGGTCCCATCAGTAACTCCTCCATTCTAAGTCCTCTAGACAGTGTTTCTAGCTGCGACTCTGGTCCTATCAGTAATTCTACATTCTAAGTCCTCTAGGCAGTGCTGCAGCTGTGTCACTGGTCACAGTGGTAATTCCTCATTCTAAATCTTCAATAGAGTGCTGCTAGCTGCTACTCTGGTCCCGTCAGTAATTCCTCATTCTAAGTCCTCTAGAAAGTGCTGGAAGCTGATTCTCTGGCCTCATCTGTAATTCCTCATTCTAAGTGCTCTAGACAGTGCTGCAGCTGCTTTTAGGTCCTATTGGTAATTCCCATGTTTTAAGTCCAATCGGCGGTGCTGCAGCTGTGTGCCTCTGTACCCAGTGGTAATTCCTCATTCTTAGTCCTCTAGGCAGTGCTGCAAAGCAATGGGACCATGCTTCTCTGGTCCCATTGATAAATCCTCATTTTAAGTCCTCTAGACAGTGTTGCTAGCTGCTTCTATGGTCTCATCAATAATTCCTTATTCTAAGTCCTCTATACAGTGCTGCAGCTGCTTCTCTGGTCCCGTCAGTAATTCCCACATTTTAAGTCCTCTAGGCAGTGCTGCAGATGTGTCTCTGTTCACAATGGCAATTCCTCATTCTTAGTCCTCTAGGCAGTGCTGCTAGCTGTTTCTCTGATCCCTTCAGTAATTCCTCATTCCTAGTCCTTTAGACAGTGCTGGTAGATACCTCTCTGGTCCCGTCAGTAACTCCCCCATTCTAAATCCTCTAGGCAGTGCTGCAGCTCTGTCTGTGATCACAGTGGTAATTCCTCATTCTCAGTCCTTTAGGCAGTGCTGCTAGCTGCTTCTCTGGTCCTGTCAGTAATTCCTCATTCTAAGTCCTCTAGACAGTGCTGCTAGCTGCTTCTCCAGTCTCATCTGTAATTCCTTATTCTAAGTCTTCTAGACAGTGCGGCAGCTTCTTCTCTGGTCCAGTCGGTATTTCCCACATTTTAAGGCCTGTAGGCAGTGCTGGTTCTTTGGTCCTGTCAGTAATTCATTATTCTAAGGGGCAGATTTACAAGCCCCTTGCGTTATTTTTGCGCCGCTGTTGCGTCACTTTTTGTGACGCAGCGGCAGCGTAACAATGCGGCCCATTTACAAAGTGACGCATCTAGGGAGATGTGTCACGTTGTAAAGCCCTGCGTCACTTTATACCTGCGTCAGGTATAATGTATGCAGGGTGGGCGTTCCAACGCAAAAAAGCCTCGTAGAAGTGACGCAGTGAAATCTACAAGATTTCACTGCGCCACTTCTAGGATGCCACTGCGTCAAATTCTTACGCCTGCTTGAAGCAAGCGTAAGCAGTGATGCAGCACAATGAGGATAGGCCTCCCCATGCATTGCTTGAGTTGCGCCGTGCTTGCGACACGACTCCAGCAATGCATGACTTTTGCGTCAACAGATGCGTCAGAATTTCTGACGCATCTGTCAATCCTTGCGCCATGGTGCGCCGTATTGTAAATATGGCGCATCAATAGTGGCGCAAGGGTTTCTCAGGGTGGCGCAGGGAAAGTGACGCATCTTTACAGATGCGTCACTTTCTTGTAAATCTGCCCCTAAGTCTCCAGATAGTGCTGTTATCTGCTTATCGGGTCCAGTCAGTAAGTCCTTATTCTAAGTCCTATGGACAGTGCTGCTACCTGCTTCTCTGGTCCAGTCGGTACTTCCTCATTCTAAGTCCTCTAGACAGTGCTGCAGCTGCTTCTGTAGTCCCAGTGGTAATTCCTCATTGTAAGCTCTCTAGGCAGTGCTGCTGCTGTGTCCCTCCTTCCAGTGGTAATTCCTCATTCTTAATCCTCTGGACTCCTCTAGGAAAACACAATATCATTCACAACGCCAATAGCTCAAACCTTCACAAATATGAGACTGATTGCATTGCAAATGCTTGTTTACAGTTGGAGTCAAACATTTGGGGAAAATATTTCTCGTCCTACACAAATTTTGCCGTCAATATATCTATGACAAAAATATTGATTTTCTGTGCATAAAAAGTAAATGAACACAATACTGACTCAAGAATATCTATTACAAAAATTTAGTAAGTGAAATTGCATAACAGAATTTCTTTCAAAATCTACTTAAAAACAGTTTTCCAATAATATTGTAAATTAATTATAACACCACTGTATAGCTATAGTTAGGACCCAGGTGCCATAGGAAATAGATTTTTTGTTTTGGTAATAACTTTGCTGCCATTTAACAAATCTTCACGAAACTTTTAAAAAAAAAAGTTCATCCACCTCAACTCCTTCCTGAAAGGTTTTGGGGTAATCTGTAAAGCGTTGGTCGAGAAAAAAAGGGAGTCACTAATTTCCCATGGAATTTCCGTGGGGATTTTTGTAAACTGCTACAGTCAAATTAACTGAATGGGATTACACCAAATTTGGCAGAAAGCTAGACCTTTACTCAGAAAACATTCTTTTTGTGATTTGGTATTATTTCTGTTCAACTGTTTTGGATACATTAAGGTTGAAGAAAACAGAGATAGCTGGATGGTTGGTCTTGTGGGAATCCAATAGATCACAAATTCAATAAATAAAGCAACTTGATTGGGTGCATGGGCTTCTTTTCCCATCGGCCGGTTCAGTCCATGGGACCGAGTGATCTCATGGCTGGCTAGAACATGAAAAAAAAAGTTGTGGCTGCCATTACAGGGGATGGGGACTCAGTCCCTGTATCCTGAAACTTTGATAAAAATTACAGCATTACAGGTCATGGCTGGGGTACCCTGATGCCCTGGCCCTTAACAGAGGGTTCCTCTGGAACACCCTTAGGGAGCCAAATTTTTGAAAAAGTGTGAGCCATCGGTCCCATGGTACTCTTGCTGGAGATTCTGACTGCTCCCATGGGTGGTCTTGTGGGACTCTGTGCAGCCCCCTTGTGTTCCCGCTGGACTCCTGTGGTAGCCAGCACAATGCTCCTCTGAGAGATGCGCAGGAAACAAAATGTGTTTTAAAAGAGGAAAAATGTGGAGCTGCGGGGTCTGTGGGTAGTTGGCCGATCACAGGGGTTTATCCACATGCATTTGCTGCTTGCGACAGTTGGGTATAATAATAAGATCTTACTTTATGTAAAAAAAACTGAAATTCACAGAAAAAAAATAAAGGTTAAAGTTATGTTATAGTAAGGTATGGTAATTAATTGTTAGTTTACCTTAAAATAACCCTAGAAATTCACTGAAAAAAACAAAGTTTAAAGGGATGTTACAGTTAGGTATGGTAATATTTGACTTTATGTTAAAAAAAACCTAAAAAAATCACTAAAAAACCAAAGGTTAATTTGACATAGTTAGGTGAAAATGTCAGTCATAATGCAACGTTTTAATTGCATTAAGCCACTGAAGTTTACCAGTTGTAATTCACTGAGCTAATTATAAATTATGCCCTGCTTATGAACTGACCCATCACATTATTCTGCAGGGATGCCCTATCATGTTGTGCTATGCCACTGAGAACAGAGTGGGCCTGTGTGGCACATGACAGGAGATTTAAACGGTTACTGTCCCATCATTCTAAGGCTGAACTGAAGAGGAAGGTATCACCTGTTCTGCAGCACTCTGGAATGGGAAGCTGTGGGGCAGTGAGTGTAACAGAAAGCAAGTAGGCATCTTTGGGGACATAATGGTTGTTGCTATTAGAGAGGGGTTCAGTTTATGTTATAGGTAAAATTATGTTTTCATTTGTTCTTTTCTCTATATAATATGTTTATGGCAAATTACTGAGCTGCTTTTAACTCCTATATTTTGTGACAATGTCCTTTTACATCTGTTTCCAATACAGAAATAAAACAAATGCAATGCAAAGTTTCGTTTTTGTTCTAGAAATGCTAGGTGGAGCTCAGAAATGGTTTACATTGGGAGGAGTGGGTGTGGAGAGGTACTCTTTATAAAATGACTTTGATATTTGTTATGCATAAGCAATCACAACAATCATGCTGAGAAAAGATAGTCGGAGAGGTAAAGTACACAAGGGTACTAAAGTGCAATCATGCAGTTTAAAAATGTGGTCTGCGCCAACATGCAATGCGTCCCGTGTGCAGATATAACCACATCATTTGCTTACCCACACTTTGAGCAGGTGTTTTTCATTCAGATTTTTGCTTTTTTGTGTGTCATAAACCCATAGATTGACAGTATTTATAGAAGGTATGACACACCAATGTCAACTGTGCATGGAATGCATTTTCATCGAAAACATTTGAAAAAGTTATTGTTCTTGGCATTTGCACATGGGACAGGTTTAAAAAAATGTCAGAGAGTTGCAAACATCAGCCCAATTTATTTATTTATTTATTTTGATAGTTTTTTTTATAGCACGAACATGACCCTTGTGGGTATCAGAGCACTTTACAAATTTACAGAGAAAAATACAGGATAAGGTAGTACCCAGAAAAGGAGGGTATGCTTTACAATGTTCAGAGAACAGAGGAGATAAACCAATAAAAACAAAAGTATCATAGTGAAGAAAACTGCAGGATGAGGCAGTGTCGAGAAAAGGGAGGGAAATGTCTGGACTGATAAGTCGAAAACATAAAGTAGTCAGTAATTATCACATACAGTAAAGGTCTGTCATTTTGCTACATTTCTAGCAGCGTGATCAGTCTTGTTTTATGCACCAACGTTCTAAAGGACATTATCGTGAGATAATTACCCTTCACTCAAACGGTGTCTACGTAGACGCAATAGAAACAATGATGTGCGATGCCGCAAATAGCACTGACTGCTATAAAAAGGAATGGAGCAAAATAGCGCCCCCTGACGCGCTGTTAGATTATGCCTTACAGGGCAACTTATCAAATCTTGGCCCTTTGGTTGTCATTCTTTTCACTCAATGTTGTTGTCATGAGTGGACACATCTTCCTGTCTTTCTTTGCCTCATTGATGTACTTTCCCTCAAAGGTGATTTGGAATTAGAGTCGGAAGTAGGGTGATGTGGGTTGAATGACTAATGGGTGATTTGTTGTATTCTGCGGTGTTTGGCTGAATATTAGGTTATGCATACACCAACATCAGTCAGGTGGATGAGAGCTGAATTTATGTATGAGGCATAAGCAGGCAAACATTGGAGTTGTCACAAGATGAAGACTCGGGGGCTGATTTAGAATTTGTCCACAGCAAAGTACCCTGCCCACCAAACCCTCGGTACGCCTGCCTCATTTAGAGAGGGACAGACCTTAAGTATTCCATCGACGGAGCCCCAGTTTTTCATCGACCTAATACTTCCTCTGATGGTCTAATGGTGTTGAGGCCGCCAGTGGAAGGACATTGCACCCTCTGCCCTATTGCGCTGTGTAATGCCTTTTTTTCTCCTGTCCATCACAACTAGTAAGAACCTGGCTATGAGGGACAGGAAGAAAACAACAATGACCCTTACACCCCGGGAGAAAATTCCCATGGTGTAGGTGTCATTAGTTTTTTTGTTTTTCAGAAACAAACTCCCATTTTGGGAGTTTGTTTCTCCGCCAACTCGACAGACACAATTCCAAACTCTAAATCCTGCCCTCACACTGAAAATTGAAGGGTGGAGGCCAGATTGGCATTTTGCATTGCACGGAGTGCACGGGTGTGTCTTTACACTCCTACTAAAGACTTTGAGAAAAACGATACATACGACAGTTCCTTGTTTATACTTGTTTTACTGTACTTCTCAGGAACTTTTTGCATATTTCCAATTGCAACATGATAGGTAAAATATGTGTAAGTGCATAACAAGGTAAAAGCAAAACACATTTTTACCCTGTGTTCGAAACATTGTATCAATGGATTTTGAAATCAATAAACGTATCACAAAGTATGTGCCATTGCAATCAATTTTGACATTTGCCAGTATGTAACTTTCGCTCCTATGAAAGAATTGCAAAATATACACATTGAAAAAAATGACTCTTTCTAGAAGCGCTGATGAGTCTTGTTTTCCTATACCAATTCTTTATTAATATGCATTTGAATATAGTCAATTACATTTCTCATACACAATTTTTACCCACACTGCTTTTATCATTATGTTTAACAAGTACAATTATTATCAGCTGCTTGAAACAAATGTTATTGTTTTTGGCATTTGGAAAGAGGCACACAGAATGTTAAAGCTGAAGGAATACTCAACAATTTCAATTGCCTCCACTTCTCCCCTGACACAGGACAATTTGTGCTGCTTATAGGGGTCCCCCAATACCCACTGTTGGTGACCCCGAGGCTGCCACCTAGTCTTTCATTGCTATGGGACTGACCTTGTGTCGTTTCAACATTGCTTGATGATGTCACATCACAATGTGGTGAGTTGAATGGGAGTGTCAGATGGAGCTATACAAAGAGAGACATTGTTGCACGAGAACACAATTTTACTGCATGAAACACAAACTGTGATCCAATTTTGCTTTCTCAAGACCGATTGTGAATGCAATAATACAATTAACACCAAATCCCCTGTTGTGGTTAGGCCTGGGGTTCCTCCATCTGATATAACATAGTTGCTCAGTTATTGTTTTCTGTTGCCTATGAATGCTGTCTATCTCAGGTGGAAAGTGAATTTATGATTAATGGTAATCGATGAGGTAAGGTGAAGCGATGTCAATACAAAGTCAGATCATATGACACTTCCAGGTGCTAGGTCAATCGATTATATTCAACCCCTCACACACACTTTAGCATTCTACAACTCTTTAATAACTAATGTCAGATCTTCCAAAATTATATGTCTTTCTGTCTGAATGGAGTCCTTGCTCACACAACTTCTCTCTATCTCATTGGTTGGATCCGCAGACGGTATGTGGCGCTCATCTTCATGAACAGAAGGTGCCCTGCTTCAACCTGGGCATGTACTCTTGTCTAGGTAATTGTTTTATAATATGTGAGGCAATGATTGACAAGTGTAGCCATTATGCCTGGGATTGTGGAATGGATGGTGAACAGAGAGATCCTAGGGGCTGATTACGATCCGCCCGCCACCGTAGCGGTGATTGGGACCGCCCGCCAGACATGCGGCGGTACCACCACTGCAATTAGGATGCGCCCGCCATACTGGCGGGCGCATCCTGGGCCTTTACCATTGCGGGAGGTGCTGCTGGCTGCAGCACCGTCCGCAATGTTAATTGTGCTTGCACCGCATTTCCCTGCACCACGTGGCAGGCACCACGCGGTGCCTGCCACTTGGTGCATGGAAATGCAGGGGGTTACCATGGGTACCCCCCAGTGCAGCGATACCCCTCCCCCGCCCCACAAGGGGGGATCGCAACGGGCCCCCAATCCCCGCCAGCCTTTCCATGGCTGCATCGCCGCCATGGAAAGGCCTCCTAAAACCCACATCCTAATATGGCGGATGGTGCCTGTTAGGCACCGCCACCATATTAGTGGCCCTGCTCCGCCCGCCAGGCAATCAGTGCGATTGCCACCGGCAGAAAAGCGGCGGACGGACTTTGCGTCCGCCGCGATACCCACCGTCATCCTAATATGGCGGTGGGTAAATTTCAATGTGATGGCGGAACGATCGCCACCGCCGGTCCGGCGGTGGCGATCGTTCCGCCATCGTAATGAGCCCCTTAGTCTATTCTTTCTTCCAACAAGTGCTTGGCATCTCGCTCTTATTTGTGTCCTAATGACTTCAAACTGCTGTCTTTACTCTCTCTCGGTCCGATCCACAAAGCTGTTTTCCATGGGTGGGTGTGGTTTAAGATTATGTCATGCCTACTCCGAGAAACACCTTTGTGAAACAAGCCACAGTAACAAAATATTAGATTCAGACATAAATCCAAAATAAATAAAATGTATTGAACTCTTTCCCAGTAGTTCCTCATTCATATCAAACAATGATATCATGTATTTATAATATTTAATATTTTATTCTAAAGTTTCAGAAAAGCTTTAAAACTCAGCATGATTCCAGTGTAAAGGATACACACAAATTATAAACATAATACATAAATATAATAGAATATATTACTGTGAAACTTAAAACATTTACATAAACAAACTTCTTCTTTTCAAAGAACCAAATTGTGTCCTGTCTATAGATCCTTCTACTAAGGTAATGAATGCAAACATGACAGAGCTACTTCCAAATTTTCCATGACCCATCAAGGGCAACCTTATGAGTAACTAATGAATTAGTCTTTAGCGCATAAAGAGTGAAACTGGTTTTCAGATATCTCTTAAGCATCTGAATAAAATGCTCTGTTTCATGTATAAACAGGAAGCCAAAACCATTATGATTATGAACAAATAGTCTGTACACATACCTGTATGACCCACCCCCCCCGGACGTGTAAATGACCACCAGTCCCTCCCGGCCTTCCTCATGCACCCTTTTTTCCTATCTCAGTAAGCAGAAGTTGAATCACTGTTGATGCATAACGGCCGCAGTTTATTCACAAACATGGAACATAAACATCGCATTTTAATGGTCAATCGTATGCTCCATGATTTTAATACTTCACATCTGTCATCTTTATCAAACATTCCGATTAATTGGTCCACAGTAACGATTACACCACTACCTGCACAGCCCCCTGATTTACAGCCCTTTAGCAGGTGTCCAGCGTTCGCGGCCTCGCTTCCCTTGCTACTGAGATCTGAGTGGGTGGCCGTCAGGCCTTGCCTGGGCTGCAAGTGCAGTGACCCGCCTGCTGCTGACCCTTTGCTGGCCATTCGCCGGCTCCCAGTTCCCTGCCGTAAAGCATCCCAAGGACACTGTTTGACCGGCTCCTCTTTCTAGGCTATTGTGCTTTCTTGGCTGTCCAAGTGTGCTGTCTCCATGGCCTCCTTGACCGCTCCCAGCATGCGGCTTCAACGCCCACAATATGATGTCGGTGGGTGGGCCAACGTCGATAGGTCAAGGTATGCCCAGGGTGTTGTACCCTGTCCTTTAAACCCTCTTTTTTTCTGCCATGCGCTTCCTTCTGATTGGGGGTTTGAACCATGCCGCCCAATCGCACGCTTCCAATTTTGCTGGCATGCAGCAATTTTTCACGGTCTTACTGCCTTCCGTCTCCTGGCAGTCCCGCCCTCGGGAGGAGTTCATCGCGGGCCCATCATTGGTCACGCAACTTTTACATGCATTAGAACAGTAAAACCAAACCTATTCCATTTGGCAGTGCTGATTCACCTTTGGTTTTTAATGTCACTATGTTGCCTTCCACCTAAGTGTTAGGATAGTTATGCCATGTTCACTGTATTTCAAATGTTGACAACGTCCATAAATGGCTGACGTGATGAACGAGATGTTTATGGGTGTTTCTTCCACCCTTAAACCTTGCTGGCACAATCTACAAGGAGATAGAAAACATTTTAAAACAAATAAAAAGGAGAGCCCTTGGAACAATGAAGTTTCTTACCAGCTAGTGATACTGGGATGAAGCAGAACCAAAATCCACAGGGTTGAATTGGATAAGTTAACAAGTACTCAATAGCAAACAAACAGTCGCAACCAATCGCGAACAGTCCATAAGTGGAAACAGCAGTCAGTCCACAGACTTTATCCATAGTAGCAAATATGAAGCAAAGTTATGAATTAGCAGTGTCACGGAGGTAGCTGCGGCCCGTGCAGGTAAGACCGGTGGGGCCGGGTGGAGGGGGCATTTTGACAGACGACGAGGGCAAATTAAATAAATAATTAATTTTCCCTCGTGGTCATCTGTCGAAATCTCCCCCACCCCGCCCCACCACCCCACTGCTCTTACCTGCCCCGGCCACAGCTGCACAGAGGATTGCACTATCTGAAACACTGCAATTTGACAATTGTGAGAAAATGCTGGCATTTCTATGTGTCTCCTTGTATTGGGAGGCATCTCTGACTCCTCTTAGTCAGGGCTACTGGAATTATGCGGTTTTACAGCAGCTGAGTTTTCCACATATTTATGGATTTACTGCATTTGCCACACAATTCATCATCTGCTGCACAAACTGCAGATTTCACCAAAAACAAATGTTTCTAGATCAGACGGATCAAAAGTTACTAAAAATGCAGCAACAAGTGCTGCCACGAAGTGGAAGGCTTTTCGCAAAGGTTGACTGGTCCCCCTTCTGTTGCGGATTATTGTATTTGGGTGTTAACTGATATTGACGAGGTGAAAACATTGCCCAAGCAGTGTTAGTAATAATAAGAATGACAAAACAATAACGTAATACTATCATAAAATGTGCTGCATTACACAGCCACACTGCATAATTTAATCATCTCTGCTGTATAATTTGGCCCTCTCATTCCCCTCCCAGTGGCCCTGCACTTAGTTTATTCGCCCGACCAGCTGTTGTGAAGCTGGCATTTGTTTTTTTACAGTTTCATAGTGCAAACTTGACCCAAAGGTATTGGAATGCTTTACATGAGCACCAGATATATTATACAAGGGAAATCTTTGTATGTTGTTAGGCATGGGGAGATTAAGGGCCTTATTACGAGTTTTGCGGGCCTCCTGTCTGCCCACTACAACCACGCCAACAGTAGGACCACCAAGCCCATCGTGCACCCGCCTGCCAGAATATGAGTGTAATCAAGGGCGGGCGGGTGATGCTGCGGCGGTCTCATGGCTGTGGCTGTGTAATGCTCATAGGAGAGCCTTAACAGCAGACCACTGCCGTTACAGCACCTGCAGCACGTTCCTGCAGGGTGTGGCATGCATGCAACACCATGCAGTAACTGGTATGCTACTCCAGCGGGGCACAATATGTGGCCCCCGCTTTAACCCCCAGGCCCTGTTAGGACCCCCTTAGTTGCCACTCCGCCGCTCTTTTCATGGCGGGCTCACCGCCATAAAATGGGTGGTGGAAAGCCAGCTGGAATATGCTTGGAGGTGGTGCAGCGGCACCACCAGCATATTCCTGCCCCTTTCCGCTGCGCGACCACCATGGGATCTGGTTCCCGGTGTACACAGCTGTCCTGTAGCGGTGGTCAGACCGCCACAGCGAGTACGCCGGTCCTGAGGACCGCCGTACTCATAATAAGGCCCTAAGTGATTTGCCTGGAATCACGAGATGTTAAGTCAAAGCCGACACTCGAACCTGGTTCCCTAGCTGCCAAAGTCAGCAACTATGGCCATTACGCCAAAACCTCTCACTTTGTCACATAAGTTTCATAGTTACATGCAGCCATATTTTTTGGAGTAACTGTTCTGCGAACACAATCTTTGTTGGATCCTATACAACATACAACTGTTCCCATGTGGCATAGCATCCTACGCAGATTTACATCTTTTGCTATGTTACAGCTTCAAATTTTATTCAAACTGTACCAGGGCAGGAAATGGACCTTCAATACATGGCAAGCATTAGGGGACCCATTCATAAATTCTCGACTGCAAATTTCAGATCCAGAAAATCAATATCTCCCAATAGTTATAAATACATACACATGCAGGTGAGGTGAGATCATTTTACACAGCTACAAGTTCCAAAAAACGTGTGTGAAAGTGAAAATTCCCAGAGATGTATAATGCTGCGGCTGTGGCCATTAAATGTATTAGACATTCAGAAAACGAAACGCTTTCTGGGTATTCAAAACAATTCACAGGATAAGCAGCAAAAATATTAGAATATATATGCAAACGGAGACAAGGGGGAGCTTAATGCCCCAGTCACCTCCATATTTGAGGGAGCTGCCAGGAACTCTCAGCTTGTAAAATGTATTTCATGGGGATTAAAAAACCGACAGACATGTTGTATAAACCATGAATTAGGGAATTACCCATCTTCATACATACCTTAAAAACAGATACATATTATGTGAAACCCTAAATCAAATCGCTCCTCTCTGGAGATGCTCCTTCCCTATCCAACAACATAATAGTTAGTTACCATGGAGATATAGAGTCAAAGGGCCTAAGTTAGATGTGGGTTTTGGTGGGTCAGCTGATAACAACCGGAAGATGTACCCTCCGCCCTGTACCTCCCTTGCCACATTTAGGTATTAAGGGATCCGCTCTTCTCAATGGCAGAGTCACTGCTTGTTATGCACGTTCAATAGGGCTTCCTCTAATGAACTTGCTGTTTGAAGTCTTGTGATACTTTGGATGGGATTCCCAAAAACATTTCTGCTTCTTATTTGCTTCCCAAAACCCCGAAGGGCTTTGCGTCCCCAGCAGAGCTGCGAAGATGTCCATCATGCCCTTGCAGAAAACTCCTAGCACACCAGAAGCATTTGTTTTTAATTTCCTAAGCATTAACCCCTGTTTTACGGCTCTTAAGAAATTCTAAAGAGGGATGGCTTGTCCATCATGTCCACATGGTATGAAGAATAGTCTCCTATTCTTTTTTCCTTGACAACGTTCTCCTGTGAGATCAATCAATCTATCAATAAATCAAACAGCATTTGTAAAGCACAACACTGTCACCCCTAGAAGGTATCTGGGCGCTGGCATGAGATAGGTGGGATTGCTTTAGTCGGACACATAATGTTGAAAACTTTCATTATGCCGGCCAGGTGTTGCAGGCCAGATAATGCAGTATCATTACCGCACCAGCTATATGGTGTCCAGCCCGCTATACACTGAGGGGCAGATTTATGAACAATTCACACAAGTTGCTGCAGTGCATGAATGGAAGAGAGATGAAAAGTGACATCACTCTCTACGCTGACGCACTAGAGGTTGGCTAGCGCCAATGCAGCATCCCTTGCACCAGGGTGCAAGGGATGCCTGCGTTACAGGAAGGCTTCTTTTTGTGCTGGAAGTAATACCTCTTGCACAAAAACAATACAAAGAAGCTTTTTTCTCTTTATATACATGATGCAAAATGCATCACGCATAGAAAGAGGAAATAACGAGGAGTAAAATAAGATTTTTCTTCTTTTTACGCCTCTCTGTGGTAGGTGTACCAATGTCATGCAATTCCAGCTTTTCAAACCTTAGTAAGTCTGGAATCGCTTGAAATCCATGGGTGAATGCATGAACGCCCGTGCTCCACCCATGCAACACCTACCACTAAGAAATGTAATGCAACGCAGCGCAAGCTGATGCGTTGCATTACATTCTTTAAGAAGGCCACTGAGAAATGTAACGCAGCACAATCTGCAGCGTTGCGTTACATTTCTTAACAAGGCCATGCAAATCAGCCCTCTATAACCCCCAAATAAGCCCTTACGTCGTCTTGCGTCACCTCATGCGACACAAGGGCGATGCAAAGGCTTAGTAAATTCAGGTCTAAATGACCCCCAAAGAAATTACAAATATTTACAATTTTGAAATAAAATCACATAATTAATGCTGCAACGGGCACATTTCATTGACGTTCTAGGGATTCCATTTCTTTTAAAGTTTTTATTGGTTTTATTATTTTGTCACTTTATGTGATTTAAGGATCATTCATGAAGCACTTATAAACCAGTGCTTTAATGGTGCAAGGCCATTATAAGAGGAGGATTCTGTCAACCAAACTGAATTGAAGGAACGTTAAGGGTTGTGGGTTGAAATAATTAGTTAAACCTTTGGAAAATCATTATTGTTGTATACTTACGTGTACTTCCTTAGCGACTGCAGAACCCAGATTAGAACACTGTATATGTAATGTAAGAATGCTGGAGTGACATAATGAGAAGGACTGGCTTGCAGGCTGGACGCGCATTACTGCTTCAGACAATAAACAAGTACTTGCACAACCTTCGTGTGTATGTTGTACTTAACAATGATATTCACATTTGAAGGCGGCAACACATCATATCATATTTGTTTAATTTACTACTGCACACGGTAAAGACCTGCTTTCTGTGGCTTACACGTTTGACAATGTTTCTTTATCATAATTTGCGGATCTTGCCTGCCTTCCCTGTTTGTATTTTGATTTCTGTTTTCCAATCCGAATGCAGTAAGAAGTCCCTGCACATTTTACAACATTTTAACTTTTTTTTCTAAATGTTTCTGCTGTCATAGTTGTGGTATAATTTCACAGTTATAAAAAAAAAAAACAGAAAATAGTATTTTAATAGCAATATTGTCACTGGCAAGTATTTTGCAATTTCGCGATGGACGTGCGCACGTTTACCCTTTGCTTGTTCGTGGGTATTGTACAACAAGTGCAACGATCTGTTTCTGCCAACCACTGGCATCCGGCTTCCGTGATGGACAAGCGCTTGCAAATGGCTAGCAGATGTCGGCCCCAGGAGCCCAGAGTTGTGAGCTAATGAGCCACACTCCGAGAAGCTCTCTGCTGGCTGCGTTTAGCTCATAAGAAACAAACAGCTCCGGGTCAAATGTTGAGGCCTGTTATTTATAACAAGAGCCCCATTCAGAACGGTTTCCACCCTGCTCTTTAGCAGGGGTCAAGCAAGCGGAAGTGCCCATTTTTAGCTCACCTTTGTATTACCCAGGGCTGACAGGACTCAGAGTTTGTCTCACACTCGCTCCTTATGTTTCATCTAATTATTGTAATTCGGAGTTCATGGGGAGACAGGACATAGATGAGTGGTAATTGGAGGACTGTGTGAGTTCTGTGATGAAAGGAGTGGTCCAGAGGCTGCTAACTCTGAGGGGCTTGGTGGCAAAGTACCTGATTTTCTTCGTAGGCAAACTTAGATTACACATATTAATTTGAAATTTTTTTTTTTTTTTTTTAGAAAAATCATCAGATGCTCTCTATAGAAAACCTTGTTTGTTACCAGCCATCATTGTTATTGTTTGACACATTATAAAATATATTTTCGAAATAAATACAAAAATACGAGAGAATCAAACTTCAAAATAGTAATAAAATATAATCAAAAGTGGGTCAATGGTCAAGTAATTTCTCCAACCTTAATTCTTAACATTCTCTCCTTCAAGTCATGAAGGGTCTTGTCTTGGTATTTCCAAATACTTCAGCCCCACCCACTACTTTGCTTCCATGCTCTCTGTCCTTTGACTTCAGTGACCCAGCAAGTAATCTCAGTGTAACTGGTATGATTAACTTACCAAATGTGGTGTCTATACTATGTTATGATGAAAGCTTCTAGAGGTTTATACCCCCCTGAGTTATAAGGCATCCCCTTCCTCCCTGTTCTGGCCCCAGCCTGTCTGGGGTCACAATAGCCCAGTGACAAGCCCTTTGTGAGGGTGCTCAGGCAGGGCCTTTGTGATGAGCAAGTGTAGTAGGTAACAACTCCCAATTGGAAGTTATAGCTTATTAAATGTAATAAGGTAACTCCAAAGTTAATCTATGGGAGAGGTAGGCCTTGCATTAGTGAACAACGAACATAAGAGTTTTTCACTACCAGGACATGTAAGACTGAAAAGTAAATGCCCATCACTGATCGCTGCCCTCTGGGCTGTCCAGGGCCTACCCTCGAGGTGATGTATATGCATTAAAAAAGAAGGTTTGTGCCTGGCAAAAGGTTTATTTTGCCAAGTCGAAATAGGCAGTTCAAAACTGCACACACAGGCTGCAATTGCAGGCCTGAGACATATTTAAAGGGTTACTTAAGTGGGTGGCACAATCAGTGCTGCAGGCCAACTAGTAGTGCCACTTTAACAGTAAATCAAATATGTGAACTAGGTATAAAATAATTCTACCATCTTTTAAGGGGAGAGCACAAGCACTTTAGCACTGGTTAGCAGTGGTAAAGTGCAGAGCGTCCTAAGGCCAACAACAACAAATTCAGCAAAAATAGGAGGCGGAAGGCAAAATGGCTCCGTATGACCTTACCGAAAGGGCCAACTCCAACAGATACAGACAGACAGAAAATACATACAATAGAGTTGCAGACCACGCATTCACAAGAGCTTCTGGAAGCTCAGAAGATGCCACCACCCTGGCCCCAAACATCTCTAGCAAGGAAACAAGTTATGCATACAGTTCTCAACAATTCACTATGTGACCGCTCAACACATTAAGAAGCTATAATTCCTGGCTGCCTCTCATCATGCTCCATCAGCAGCCTTCCCACAGGCTTCACAACCAGCTTCTACCTGGTTGAAACCCAGCAATGTTACAAAAGATATTCCCACCTACCACCAGCATTAAATCGCATTGCCTGTCTGCCCAAGGCAGATGAACCATCACCATATACAGCAACCACATTATACACCACCTACATTCATGTGCCTCAATAACACTCTCACTCACTCCCCACACCACTTATTTTATTGATCCCTGTTACTGCCTCTAACATCCTCTCTCTTGCACACAGCATTTATTCCTCTGTCTGTGACTGACAGATGGGTCTTCAGAGCTCTTGTCCTAGATCAGAAACACTGCTGAGGGATTAAAACCCCTGATTTTATCAATCCACATCATTCATTGTATGAGATGTCACAGGTTTCCCTCTCACACACAACATTGTGCTGCTATGCTGAGCAGTTCCTCACTCTGAACACCTATTGCATGAACCTATTAATTTCCAGAGGGTACTTCACTTAACAGCATCTTCATGTCTTTAATGTTTCCACCAACCCCCAAACACATCATTTTAAACATAATAATTCATATTTAAATATCCATTTTAGATCCAAGGACGAATTTTACTTAAACAAGTTCACAATAACGTGCATCTGTCCTTGAGATCTTGCCCTCTCTTATTTGTCCAAACTCCTCTCTGCCACCACAGACAGTAGCTCCTGCCCACTATTGCTCACCCAAATCCTCTACTTTAACTATTTACCCTCTGTGTTCTCTGCACTCTTATCATCCAAACCCTCCTGAAAAAAAATCCAGATCATGTACCACAAAGCTCTGTTTGAAGGCAGAAAAACAACACTTTTTCTGTTTGAGGTTTCCCTGAGGAGAGCCAAGACCTATTTCCACCTTCCAGCTTCCAGTGACACTCTGTAATCTTAGCTGGTGGTCAAATCAAAATAGCAAGATGTCAATAGTTGTTAGGTATAGGCTGAACTTCCTCCTCCTGACCAATGGCATCTAACCTTTCTACCGTGTATAGCCATGTTGCTGGTGGTGCAAGAATTAAGAGAGTATACCAATATCCGCGATGAAAAGTGTGACAGGTATCTCATTTATTTTAGATTACCTCAGTGCCTCCTAGCACTACCTTGACAAACAATTTCTACAAGGAGGACTGGGGACCCTCGGATAGCCTTGAAGGGGTTGGTATTGTCCAAGTCCTCATAGATATCACATTTGGTTAGGACTAGGTACGCTGGCCCTAAATAAAAGTAAGAGATGCTGTTTTTAAATTTATATATTTTCATTTCTTCTGTAAAACACTTAAGAAAGGTTTTTCCCTTCCATATTACAGTTTAATGTTTACTGGGTGAGCACACCCACAAGGATGTTAGTTCTGAATATCAAAGCAAGAATATAAGAATATTGAGTGGTCACAGTACCATGACCAGAATATATCGTAACCCAAAATATCAACAGGATAGTATGCATAGATTTTTTATTTTTAACTCCAGACATATGTTCCCTGATATATGCATGTATTACCACAGCAAACATTTTTGAAAAAAACAAGCGCGGTCTCCCGCGCTTGTTTAAAGATTAGCCACCAGGTGGGTCAGGTCCCGGAGATATTGCGTATATAATAAAGTTGGGAGGGGGACGCACGTGGCCCCCCTCCTCAGGCTCTTTTATTGCTCCAGAGGCTTTATGTAAATAATAGAGGGGGGGCCGCGTGGACCCCCTTCCTTCTGCTCCTAAGAGCCCTGGGAACCACCACCTATCTGGGGCATTACTGGACAATTGGAGCTGGGCTGCGTGGACACCCCTCCTGTGGCTCAGAGGAGCCCAAGAGACCACCACCTTTCTGGGGCAACATATCTAAATAGAGGTGAAAGGGGGCCATGCGGCCCCCTCAGGGGCCATTGATGGCCCTTGGGACCGTCACCCCGTGGCCGGCTCCCTATTTCCCGAGATGCCCAACCTCGGGAGATAGCAGTTTGCTTTGTTTGACGGGAGCTGTGACATGTTTTGCACATGTTAGTAATTTTTGGACTTTTGTTTCCTTAACTGACTCCAGTTTTGGAGCTTGTGCAAAATACAGTGTAACCACAAATATCACAGTGTATTTCACACAAGCATGAGTTACTCGTTTTTACAGGAGTACAGCAGCTAATAAGCCTGGAAATCTCCTCTATAAAAAATGCCTCTCATGCTTTTCAGCGAGTAGGTGCACGGCTGAAAGGAGAATCTGACATAGACATCTCCACATCATATATCTTGCCGTGTAACACTTTTATTCTGTCTGCAAGGTACTTTGGAGCTTTCAGATATGAATTCTTTTACATCATTACTAGAGCTTAAAAAGCAGCCCACGACTTGGCTGGAAGTCAAAGGTCTGCCTGTAGGACAAGTCAACGAATGTCAAGAGATGGTTCGATAAGGACAGCTCTGAATTGAATAATCAAACATAATATATTGACTCTCCTACCAGGGCCTGGTATGAGTAGCAGTAGCAAAATGTGACATCATTGAGTGATAAAAATGTATGCTTGCACGAGGATTGGTAACCAATGTGACCTCTTTAGGACATGTTACAACAGTTGGCAGTCCAGTGTCACCATACTCTCAAAAAGGCTCTTCCTTAGCTCTCAGGCCTGTGTAAAAGTATTAACTACAATAAGCCACATTTAATTATATGATCTATCCAAGGTTATAAAACCATCAAGAACCGGCAAACCTTCATATACATAAAGAAATAATAATTCAACTCTTGTCACTTTACCCTACAAGGTGGCAAGGATGGAAGGTCATAGGTCACTCTTCCGCCTATGTTGCTTCCACAGGATGAGGAATAACCTTTCCATTCTGAATTGGAGGTAATGCAGTAATTCTGCACATATCCCTTTTCTGAGCTGCAAAACTCGAAATATTGTGGGATTTTTGCTAATATTCTTCTGGGTTCTAGCTAATAAAAATGATGTGGCAAAAAGTACAGCACTATCACAAAAGCTGTAATCGCAATCCAGGCCTTGACTCTCACAACCAACACTGCACTATTGCGTTCCACAGAATGAGGATCTGTGGGACATATTTACAAGCCCCTATCGCCACGGGAACGTCACTTTTTACAACGTTCCTGTGGCAATAGGGGCTTCGCCTTATATACAAGGCAGTGTTAAGCCACTTAACGTGGCTTAACGCTGCCTTGTAAATAACGCCCCCTTTCACGATATGCTTAGCGTTAAAGGGGAGGGCAATGGGTGTTGCTGTGATCGTTCCACCGCAACACCCATTGATTCAGATGCTGCCCCACATTTACAAGGGAGGCATAACTAGGAGGCAGCGTCAGAATTAAGACCAGGAAAAACCTGGTCTTACCCTGGCGCAAAGAGGAGAAATGTTTCATTTCTCCTCGTTTTACTGTTTTCATGTGTGCTGCGTCGTACAGCACACATGTAAACAACAAAGGCCAATGATTGTTTACATACAGGAAGGTCCCCTTCCTGCACATAAACAATCATTTTTTTAAAATGCCATTTTGCAACTTCTATGTGTGCTGCTTCAAGCAGCACACATAGAAGTTACAAAACGGCATTTAAAGATTGTTTATGTGCAGGAAGGGGCACCTTCCTGCACATAAACAATCTTCCCCTGCACGCAGACACCCTTGCACTTTTTTGAACTCACAACCTGGAGACGGTGAACAGGCTCAGTGAATTACTGACTAGGTTAATTTGCCAACATAGGCTAAAACTAGAAATTTGCTGAACCAGATCAATCCTATTTTAAAAAAACAAAGATCTCCATTTTTTAAATTAAGGACCTTTCGGACTATTTAATGAGAACGGATGACTGTGAAACATCTATGGGAGAGGACTAAGCCCTGAAGAAGTTTCGGGAGAAGGGACGAAGCGCGTTGGCTACGTTGGAGTGAATATCTTGCATATTTTCAATAAACGAATTTATCAACACAAGACAAGCCTTAATGACTTTGAATGAATTTATGAAACATGGGTGTAAGTTACTAGAAAATTGAAGGTTGTAATTGACTAATCTTGTTCTGACTAGAAAAGACAATATTTCATATAACAATAAATAGTGAGTGCTGATCTATTTGATGTACTATGGTGCAAGGGTGCCTGCGCTGGCGCTTGGCTGCTAAGCGTAGGGGGAAATGCAGGGCTGCACCATATTCTTGTAAATATGGTGCAGCCCTGCGTTTCTAAAGTGGTGGAGTGAGAGGTTAAGCCAGGAAGGCTAACGCCTCACTCCGCCACTTCCCTTGTAAATATGCCCCTGAGTGTCTTGGCTATACCAATACACATGCTGTTCAACAGTGAATTCTGCCCCAAATTATGGTGGACGGGATCCAAGTAAAGGCATTAAATATTTTAGAGAATTATATTCCTGATTGTTAACTGCACCCTTGCTTTGGCAGTTAAAGTGCGCTCTACAAATGGACTGTAATGTTGTACCTGTATGCAGAATGGGCCCGATTCACAAAGGTAAACTGAGTCTAACTTTACAACTTTGGGTATTCACAAAGGGCATTTACGAGTAGTAAAGTTTGACTTTTGTCTTAGTAAACTTAAGTTTTGGTCTTAAGTTTAACTGAGTCCAAACCTTTAGGTCTCAGTTCAACTTAAGACCAAAACTTTAAGTTTAACTGAGACAAAAGTCTAACTTTACTACTCGTAATTGCCCTTTGTGAATACTGAAAGTCGTAAAGTTAGACTTTTGTCTCAGTTTACCTTTGTGAACCGGCCCATAGTGTTTATTCCTCCTCACTGAGGCGGCTGTCAACTGGCTCCTAAATGTCATTGATGCCTGGTAACTGGTGTGACTGCCCTCACTGCCTAAACTCACAACGCTGCTCTTGTTCATATAGCAAGAAAAAACACAGCTGTTGAAATTGTTTTGAGCAAAGATTTGTAATTTCGTGATGTGTGGTGAACCCATCTACACATTTCGGCTTTGCAAGAAGACATAGCCAAGATGCACATTGTGTTTATGCTTGCAAACATTAGGCCGGAATCACAAAAGTATTGTGAGACAAAATCCTAACTTTACAACTTTCGGTATTCAGAAAAGGCATTTAGGAGTAGTAAAGTTAGGATTCCTAACTTTACTACTCCTAAACTGAGAAAAATCCTGACTTTACGACTTTCAGTATTCACAAAAGGCATTTAGGAGTAGTAATGTTAGGATTCCTAACTTTACTACTCCTAAACTGAGAAAAATCCTGACTTTACGACTTTCAGTATTCACAAAAGGCATTTAGGAGTAGTAATGTTAGGATTCCTAACTTTACTACTCCTAAACTAAGAAAAATCCTGACTTTACGACTTTCGGTATTCACAAAAGGCATTTAGGAGTAGCAAAGTTAGGAATCCTAACTTTACTACTCCTAAATGCCTTTTGTGAATACCGAAAGTCGTAAAGTTAGGATTTTGTCTCAGATTACTTTTGTGAATCAGGCCCATTATGCCCAATTGTTCCATAAACTGGTGCACACTTAGTGACTTTGATGGCTTTCTTTTAAGCACAATATACTTTGTTTTAAAAACTCGTTCTGTGGACTGAGCAAACGTTTTAAACTTGAATGACACATGCAAGAGAAATCTGAAATAAAGGGGGATCTCATGTGGGTCATGCATTGAGATGACATCAACATAATCTTGTATGTATTTATAGAATTTCCTGTTTTCAATGAAATCAATTTACCACTGAGCAAAAAATTTTAGGTTTTTTCCATATGCCTTCAGGGCAATGACCTTACCAGTGCGAGCAAACAGGCGTTCATTATTAAAAACTTCCCAAGATCATGATTGCACTGTCACAAGCAGAGGAGGCATGGTAACATATGATCAGCCTTATTGCATTACTGAGCACTCGCCATAATTCCTTCATTCACAAATATCACTGGTCTTTCATTCCATGGACGAAGCTCTGGCCCACATTTCTGAACACACGCGTAATTTAGAGTTTGCACAGCGACGGTGCAAAAAGGCACAAGCCAGCTGGAAAATGACATGTCTTTGAGAGGGAACTTGTATCTTCCTGTCCTGAAAGGGGAAGCTGACCTGCTTTGACTAGTGGAATTTTGTATGCCTTGTTGAGTCTTAATTGAACAATGGTGCCTCAAAAAGGACTTTTTTCAAAGTAACTACAAGTAGGTTTATGGATTAATTAATTCATTAATTAAATGATTGCAACTATGTAACCCTTCAGCATGGATTAGGAGTGTCACTGTATGTGCCTTGAAATATAGGGAATATATATATTTTTAAATTAGACTGCATTGTGTTTAATTAAGCAGTTCTTAATAATTTTGGGAGACACTTTCTCGCCCGGCAACCATCCTTGTGCTTGGTCCAATACAGATTACGCACACAGATAAAGTAACTAACTAGAGTTTGGTTTATCGCTTTGGCCCCTGTTCCCAAAAAACAGGATTGCATTAATAAATAAAAAGAGATACTTGCTTTCTTTATGTGTTTCTTTATGTACTGCATGTTCTGTGTTTTGGGTCCAGCAGGAGATTATGGTGGGCTTGGCATAAAGTGTGAAGCACATTAGCAATATCTTGGAGAGTGCCACTAGCAACTACTTACCAAGGGTCGAGCTCACATGTCAACAGATTGTGTCCTGTATTTGTAAGTTCAAGCCCAAAGGGTTCTATGGCTTGATTTCTCTGAAAAGCATGGTGTGCCTATAAATAGTTTGCTGAATGAGGCCTGCGTTTTGGATAGCACTATCAGGGGTGGCTGGTACCCTCTGAAAGTGATGAGGCGAGCAAAGTGCTCCACCACTTACAAAAAAACAAAATGAAACAACCCGTCCCTCCAAAAGCCCAAACTATAACAACCCCTGCCTCCAAAAGCCCAAATACAAACAACCCCTCCCTCCAAAAGTCCAAAATCAAACACAATCACATGCACTACACATTTAATAGAAATAAAAGTAAGTTGTACTTAACCACGGGCTACGATACGTCCTCCTCAGTGTTCTCCTGCAGTTTGTAGCAGTAAGACCTCCCCTGACCAATTCAGATGCTGCTCTCATGCTGTTAACCAGCATGAGAACAGCGCCAGGATTGGATGAAGTGGGTTGCACCGACTCTCCTTCAGGCCCTGGGGGACTATGCTTGCTCTTCACCCAGCTGTCGAAGAGCAATTATATAATTGCTTTCTGTATACAGTTTTGAGTCCTTTGCAGGAGTATGAAGTACCTGATAGCATGCTGAACCGAGGCGGTATCTTGGGAATTGCTCTCGGGGACCATTTGACAACATCCACTCCAACGTGGCACCTGAATGACTTCTGTATCTGTCCACCTGTGCCATGAAGGTTCTGTGTTTCAAGTCCTGCAAAGAAGTACAGTTCACCCCAATGACAGAGAGAGGTTTTTGTGCTGGAGGAACCAAATGTTCTTTAAGGGTCACCATTAGTGGTTGCGGCTGATGAACTATCAACACAAGGGGGTGACATTAACAGCAGCCCTGAACAGTGGTGGCTTTACTTGTCCTCTGGGAGAGGTAAGAACAGGAAATAGTGGACTAATATTGCATAGGCCACTATAATAGTGGCCAGTAAGGCCCAAGCACTTAAGTGATACACCTCTCATAACAGATCAGTTGAGCATGTAGTCTAAAACACATCAGAAAGCATCCTGCTTAATTTACGCCAGGGGCAGATGTCCAGTTATCTGACAGAATGCATTTTATAGATAAGCTTTCAAATGCTTACATATAGAGTTACATTACATTGTATAATTGCTCCAATCTGCTGGTTGCACAAACAGTTCTGCCATCTATTAACAACAAACTATATATACAAAGGATGCATTAATTAGTATGCATGTACAATTGTATAATTAATAGTTTGTGGGCCTGCTAAATATCCCTAAATGGATCATAACTGCATTGAATGACTGTTCTGACTTGTATAGTACTTTGCTGCTTCTTTCTTGCACTCATCTGCTGTGTAAAACCTGGGAGGATTTGAAAACCACTGTGAGTGCACTGCAATTCACAAAGGGATGCCCAGTTAAGATGTACATTCTACTATTTACATACTAATTCCTCTATCCACCATAGTTCATATTTAGTGATTGTTCTAGACAACAGGCATTTGATAGCAAGATGCTCTCGGGACGGATTTAGACAAACACTGTAAGTATGTAAGCTATGAATGACCTTTGCTCCCGCACTCCCCATCTTTTCTTCCATCCACTGTTTGCTATTCTCCTATTCACCGCATTTTTACTGTCCATCCCTCTCGCCTACATTTCCACTTTCTTGAGGTCGCCAGTCATGCTAAAGTGATGCTAATGTCAATATGTTAGCACTGAGCACACCACTAAAAAATGCCATACAAGGATAAAAATACTTCAAATGAAGCTCCGAGAAGCTTAATTAGTTGACTTGGGGAGCTACAGAAAGGGACAATCACCTGCTCCCATGCCTTCAAGGAATCAATGGCCAACATTCGCTGGTGAGAAGGCACAGCTTTGCAGCACTTGGAAGGCCTACATGCTAACAGAATTATGGCCTGATGGACGAAACTGTGTTTTTGCGATTTGAAAACCGAGATTTTTACCGAATCGCTATTTTCGAATCGCAAAATGTGAACTACTATGCTTTCCAGTTACCGAATAGAGATAGGCGCCTACAGACTTTAAATTGGTCAGTTCAAAGTTTAGCATCTGCAGCAACAACAATATGCAGATCCACTTCTAATACACAAGGGGGTGGCATGTAAGAGCAGTGATGAAGCCAGATGTCTGCGACAAATGACACATACAGCCCGATAATGATATCAGGTGGTCGGACCGCCGTCCGCTGTTGCGGCAGTCAGGAGACTGCCCGACAAGCAGTCGACAGTCTGAACACCAAATTACGATATGACCGCTGTGGTGGCGGTTGGAAAGTGCTTCTTTACACTGTGGATTGTACTGTGATGGAGTGAGGTTTGTAAAATACATCCTCATGAAATTAAGTAACCCCATAATAATGTATTGACTGCATGAACTAATCAACTCTGAATGCACACATTTACACAGGGGGCAAACGCATTTTACATAATATACTAAACCATGTTGGCATGAGTACGTATTAACTGTTTGCGCTTTGAAAACTGTACTAATGCATGTTTATGCTGTGTTGTACATTGCACATTTTGCATGTTGTGCACAAATAACGAAAAGGTTGCTTTAAATTAATAGCTTTCGCTAGGATTTATTTAACACAGGGCATTAGTATGGAGGGAGGTAAACTTAATGGGTTTTATTTCATGAATTAATATTCTTTTGTGTTTGTTTATTTTAGTATGGGATTGGGCCTGCATGAAATTGGCCTCTCGTTTAAACCAGCATGTGGTTGGCCTGGTCGGTATGAAGTGCGCATGTGCCAGGATGGGTTGCCTGCTCGCAGACTGCAGAGTGTACCAGATGATGCAATCCGTGTGAAGGCCATGTTGACCTGTGTTCTATTGTTTATGTGCCAAGATGCGACAGCGACTGTGGGAACAGCCATCACTACGTGCAATTCGAATGTGAAAGCGGATATCATAATGAACAATGTAACAAAATGTATAATTATGAATGCTAGTGGTATACGAATGTATTGGTCTTAAATCCTTCCTTTATTAGAACCGGTATAGGTTGGATTTATGGGGAGAACTGGATGAGGCGATCGTAGTATGATTTATGACAACCAATCACAGACCGAGTTTCTACCGATATTGCAACATTGTAAGATATTGTGCTAGAGAGAAGGGTATAATTGATATCCCAATTGGGGTGTGGCAAGGCAGTATGGCGAGGCAGTGCGGTCCGGTATAGCAGTACAGTCCGGTGTGGCAGATCAGAGAGAAGAGACGATCAGAACGCACAGAGAAGATCCAAGACAGAGAGAGCAGACCAGCACAGAGTCAGAGAACCTTTTAGGTACGAGAACGTTGCGGGAGTGCTTGAGAGGAGACTGCGACCGAGGAGGTAGATTAATTGGGAGATTAAATTTAGTCGTTAGTTTATAGCAAACTTCGCTGCATCTGTCCTGTTAACTTTGTCCTCTGAGCCTATCTCTGGGGACCTCTTGCCACAACCTCGGCCAAGGAAGTGGTATTCCTGATTCTTTGCTGGGTATCACCCTCCTTGATTGCTTAAGTTTGCAAGTATATTTCTGCAAGTATTTATGCTGTACCTTCTCTTCCCCAGTCCGATGCTCGCTTTGATATCGATGCAAATGATTCATTTTGATTACATTGCTTGATAATTTGTTCTCTTATTTGTAATCTTGTGTGTGCACTGATGATCTAAGTAAGAGCATTTAATAAGATAAAATCATTAACTGAAGAAATGACTCTGTGGTTATTTAGTTAAATGTTAAACTGTTTAGTTAATCATAGTCACCATCAACTCTTCAACTAATGGTCCATCGACCAGAAGAAGAAGAAGTTGAAATTACTAATAGTTACAAATATATAAATGTTATTAATGTGAAGTATAGTACTTAATAAAACTGACAAATTAAAACCCCCAAATCCAGCGCCAGTCCTCGGGGATCATTTATGGGTAATGTGTGAAGGGACCCGCTGTTTGATAAAGCAATTTATGCATGACGAGATTTCCTTTGGTCCCTGGTTCATGAATTTAGGGGTTGCGCTGGATCAGTTTTTCTGGTAGCAGAATGATGGTTATTATTGATTAGTTTGATGATTTATTGATTAAATGTTTAACAGTCTATGTAAAGTGGCTTAGTATTGTGTTTTATGTAGTCTTTGGAACACAGGTACAGAAGGGTATTTGGGAAGCCGGCAAAGTAAAAGTTAGCCTGAAATAAGGCAGAAGAAAAGTGTGAGAAGTGAAATCACACGGGAATAAGTGCATTGTCTGTTTAAATTAGTAATAACACTTATGTGTTATTGTAGGGACTATTTAGTGTGTATGTAAGAGAAGAGTGAAAGGGTCCACCTGTGAAACTTTGGCCTTATCCCTGGAAGAGTAGCAAAACCTCCTTTTCAATAAAAGGTCCTCTTGTGAAATTTTGGCCTTATCCCTAAAGAAGTAACAGGTCCTCTCTTAGCTTGGGTGAAGGGAAGGATAGCGGATTTGTTATACTTGCCCGTATTGGTAGGAATGTTCTTGAGAATGAAAAACTATCTCTTTATTTAGTAAACAGACAGTGTGGTATTGTTTTATGTTGTGACTAATAAGTTATTGTAAAGAAAACAGACTTAGAAAAGTGGCGATAATTTTTGTAAAGGGAGGGTCAGCAGTAGGAGGAGAGGCTGACGTCACAGAAAGCAGCGCTGGCATTGGTCAGATTATAAAGACAGAGTGAGCTCAGATTGGTTGGTTGGTGTGAGCCGCGCTGGTATTGGACAGGATAGCGGAGACGTAGAAAGCTCCGATTGGAAGAGTTAGAGTGTGTCGCGCTGACATTGGTCAGGTGTTTAGGGAAGTAGAGGAGTTCGATTGGGGAATTATAGTGGATCGTGTGACAAAGATTCACATCGAGTAAAGTTGTTGACTAGCAACGAAAATGTATTTTGAATAACCAAAACAGGAGAAATTGACTTTGTTTGGCAAAATTAAAAGATTCTTTAAAAAGGACAAGACAGTAATAACGAGAGAAGGAGTTCCTATCCCTCCACCAAAAACACCAGCGTCTTATATGATGTTAAAATATGGTTATCATACATGTATTTGGCTAGAAAATTGGGTAGGATATACGAAGAATGATGGTATACTAGCTTTTCCAGAGCATGGTTCTTTTAATTTGGCAGTATTGCGTAATTTGAGAGAAAAGATGATGGCATTAGACCCAAGACCTAGACCTACACAGTTTGAAACCAGAAGGACGGTCACCCAAGCCCTCGTCAGCAGCAGGCTGGACTACGGCAACGCCCTCTATGCAGGAATCACGGCCAAACTCCAGAAAAGACTCCAACGCATACAAAACACCTCCGCACGCCTCATCCTCGGAATCCCTCGCCACAGCCATATCACCGCCCATCTGAGAGACCTGTACTGGCTCCCGGTCAACAAGAGGATCACCTTCAAGCTCCTCACCCACGCTTAAAAAGCACTCCACAACGCCGGACCAGCATACCTCAACGAACGACTCACCTTCTACACCCCGAACCGCCAGCTTCGCTCCGCTGACCTCGCCCTCGCCACCGTCCCACGCATCCGCCGAATGACCACCGGCGGCAGATCATTCTCCCACCTCGCCGCCAAGACATGGAACACCCTCCCCATCCACCTGCGACAGACCCAGGACCTGCTGACCTTCAGGAGACTCCTCAAGACCTGGCTGTTCGATCAGTAGCTGCTTCATCCCCCACCCCCTCTAGCGCCTTGAGACCCTCAAGGGTGAGTAGCGCGCTCTAAAAATGCTTGATTGATTGATTGAGTAGAATGGGAAGATGAAATGTATGAAAGAGAACGACACAGAGGTGGTAGAGTTCATAGATTCATGTTTGGAAGATTTCATGATGAAAGACATGAAGATAGAATGAAGAGATGGAGAAATGGAGACATAACTGAAGGATTGTATCCAGTTTTAATGGTAGGAGAGACTGCAGGAAACAAATGTAAAGAGAAAAGGAGACATTTAGAGCAATTTGGTTATGGGTACAACCCGAATGAATCTGATGATGAGCTGCTGGATAATATATTAGTTAAACGACCACCACCTTATCAGGAGAATTCAGCGATGGTGACACCAAATGCACCGTCAATGGAAACCCCAATGACACCTCAAACGACACCAGTTCCAACTGTAAGCGAAGTAGAGCAGGAAGAAGAAGTAGAATTTGCCATACAAACTAAAGAATTAGTTGAAAAATTGAATCAGATGAATATGAAAATAGATGCAATAACTGTGCCAGTGACTATAGGTCCAGCAATACCTGTATTTGAAAATAAACTTATCCATGAACCTTCTTTAACTGTCCCATTAAATTCTGCTATAACATCAGCTAATAGTAGAATCAACGCTGTAAGTGTCCAAAGTGAACAGCCCAATTCAGTTACTAGATCCACACCTCCGACTAATTTAACAATTATGGAAACGCCTAGGGAAATAATGCAGTTACAGCCCAAAAGGATAGAGTTGGATGAGATTCCTAGAAGTGAAGTTCCAATAGGTCCAACCACTGAAGAACTAGATGATTGGGTGAAAGGGTTACAAAGGAGAAAAACACAGCCACAACCCATAGATGTATGTAAGTTGAGAGTAGATCTGGAAGAAATGATCATTGGGACCATAAGTCCAGACAGGTTAAAGACTTATCAGGATGATGAATTGATGTATTTGGGTAAGAGTATTACTTGGAAAGCGAAAAATCTACATGAAAGGTTAGTGGAAGCTGCAGAGGAGTTGGGAATGGACATAGGAAGATCAAAGGTGTTGCAGAAGACATATAGAGTGGATTTTACTGAAAAAGATATAGAAAATATGAATACATCTGGTAGACGATTGCAGATAAAAGAGTTAATGGTTGTTTTGAGAAAATGGGGAGACGTGGAAAGATGGAAGGGTAGATGGATGAGGAAGAAAGAAGAATTAGCTGCTAAACATTTGCGTCCAGTAAGAGCAGTAGAAAATGTAGCTCTGGAATGTCCCATGAGAGAAGTTCCAGGAGGAGGTTATGTGCATGTTCCATGGACTAGACAGGATATATTGTCTTTCACCAATGAGTTTCCCAGATTGAGAGAAAAGCCCGTGGAGTGGTACAAACAAGTTGAGAGGTTCGTAAAAGTATCGAAAGTATTGATAAAAAATTTAGATAGATTATTTGAAATTGTTGTCCCTGCAGATTTATGGACTGAATGTAAGATTACAGTTGATTGGCCAAAGGATGAATATCCTAGGGATGCCAAAACAGGAGCACCTTCTGATGAGGTGATGAAAAAGTATCATCAAGTGATTACTTTCTTGAAAAGCAAACTTTCCCCTAAGGAAACTGATTGGGTAAAAATTGATAGAACAACCCAAGAGCCGAATGAATCTGTTCATGCCTATTATGAGAGGTTATTGCAAGTTTTTAAGCAGTATAGTGGTTTTGAGAATATTGGAGATAAAGATATGGGTCATTTTGTGTATAGGTTTGTGTATGGATTAAGACCTGAGATTAGTCAGATGATACAGCAGCATATGTTGTGTTGACAGGCCAAAACGATCGATGAGATCTTGTGGTATGCAAAATATTGTAGCGATGACATTGAGTCTCGCCATCGCAAATTAAAAGAAAAGATGATGTGGGCACAAGTAAAAGTAGCAGAGCAGCAAGAAAATCAGTTGAATTCTCAGGCTATAAGCCAAATGGGAGGAGTTAGTCAGAAAGCTCAAAAACCCAGTGGAGGTAGAGGTAGAGGACAAATGAGCAGAGAAGAGGCGAAAAAGAAATTTCCTTGTCATGGGTGCGGAAAGTATGGACATTGGAAGAATGAGTATAGATCAGTGCAGAGGGCTAATGGAGGAAATCAAATTTTAACCTCACAGGTGCAGAGTGAGATAGTTGTGCAACAGACACCACAGCAGCAGGTAGTTACTACTCAATATCAGGTCCCGCAACCACCGTTACCACATAGTGTAAATGCTCAAAGATACAGTGCGGATACAGGGTTCCACGGAGGAGACCAGGTTGGTAAAAATACTAACACAAATGTGATTCCCCAATTTTGGATGCAATGTGATGGAAGTGATGTTGAGTCGAATCAATGACGGTGCCTGAGGGGGGAGGAAGAGTGCGTGCTTGGCGCTACTCTAGAGTTAGATCAGTCAGGTCCATTTGTTGATGGAAAAGTGGAAGGTAATGATATCACCTTTCTTGTGGACCCTGGTGCTACCCGTTCTACTGTGAGAGCAGCAGAAATTCCAAACCTACCCCTCTCGGGAGAAACTATCCAAGTAGTAGGAGTCTCAAATAAACAGATAAATACTCCAGTTACTAAACCAATTGAAGTACATATTGGCCCCTTTAAAGACATGCATCGGTTTGTAGTGTGTGACTCGAGTCCAGTTAATTTGTTAGGAAGGGATTTGCTGTGCAAGATGAATTGCACAATTTACTGCACACCGGATGGTATTGCATTTCAGACACCTGATGAGGATGTCGCGTTTAAAATGGTGCTAGCAAAGCAAGGAACAGAAGTGAATGAATTATTTTCACTTCTTACAGACAAAAGTGTGCCTGAAGAATTGATGAAGGTAGTGAATTCAGAGGTATGGGATTTCACAGGACAGGAGATTGGGTTGATGAAGAAAGTGGATCCGATTAGAATCACAGTGAAAGATGGTATTGACTATCCAAATACACCACAGTATAAAATGAAGCCAGAAGTAATAGCAGGAATAACTCCTGTGATTGATCTAATGATTGAACAAGGAATTTTAAAAGAAATAATGAGTAGTCCTTGTAATTCACCTATTATGGGATTGAAAAAGCCAAATGGAACCTATAGAATAGTACAAGATTTGAGAAAGGTAAACAAAATTGTTGTGCCTTGTTGTCCAGTTGTGCCAAACCCAGCAGTGATTCTATACCAAATCCCACATGATGCGGAGTGGTATACTGTGATAGATTTGTGTCATGCATTCTTTTCGATTCCCTTGCATCCAGATAGCCAGTATTTATTTGCTTTCTGGTCTGGAGATCGTGTTTTGGCATGGTGCCGAGTTCCTCAAGGCTATACTGAGAGTCCTTCAATTTTTAATCAGATATTGAAAAAGTGTCTGGAAGATTTGAGAATGTCTGAAGAGTCTGTTTTGGTTCAGTACATTGATGACCTACTGGTGGCATCAAAGACTCGAGAAGCCTGTGTTGCAGACACAGTTTCTTTACTGAGCAATTTGGCAGAAGGTGGAAATAAAGTGTCCCCTGCGAAATTACAATTCTGCCAACGAGAAGTCCAATACTTAGGTCACAAGATTGAGAAGGGAGTCAGAAAGGTAACATCAGAGCGTATTCGAGTGATTAAGGACATAAAGCCTCCAACGACACAAAGGGAAGTGCGAATGTTTTTGGGAGTGGTTGGATATTGCAGACAGTGGATTTTCACTGATGGCAAAACCTCTACAGAGGTTGACGAGGAATGATGTGAAAGACCCAGTTAAATTGGATGAAGAAAGTATGGATGCTTTTGTTAAACTGAAAGATAGTCTGTGTAAGGCTCCGGCATGGGGAATGCCTGATTATTCAAAGGAATTTGCATTGTATTGCAGTGAAAGAGATGGATGTTCACTTGCAGTTCTAACCAAAGGCATGGAATGTCAAGACGACCTGTGGCATACTTTTCAGCTACTCTAGATTCAGTGGCTGCCGCATTACCTGGATGTTTGAAAGCAGTAGCTGCTACTTGTGTGTGTCTGGAACAGA
Source organism: Calotriton arnoldi (assembly GCA_963921515.1). Classification (NCBI taxonomy): domain Eukaryota; kingdom Metazoa; phylum Chordata; class Amphibia; order Caudata; family Salamandridae; genus Calotriton; species Calotriton arnoldi. The sequence continues at coordinate 2,595,507 of CAWUFW010001341.1, forward strand.
GTGAAGGGATCATAATGGGTCATCCTGTGAGAGTGTATGTGCCACATTCAGTTGAGATCCTTTTAACAAGAACACGGACTCAGCACCTCACCTATAGTCGGCTGGCTAGGTATGAGAGAGTGATTCTGGGAGCAGAAAATGTGACGATAGTGAGATGTACAAATGTGAATCCTTCTACTCTATTGCCAGATGTTTGGGAGGAAGAAGTAAAAGATGAAGCTGAACATGATTGTTTGGATGTGACTGAATTTTGTACCAAGCCCCATCCTGATATCAAAGACGTTCCTCTTGGGAAATCAGATTGTGTGATGTTTGTTGATGGTTCTTGTTTGCGAACTGAAAGAGGTGTGTTGAGTTCTGCTTATGGTATCTGTACTGTAGCGGAAATCCTGGAAGCATCCTGTCTAAAAGTGGTAAAATCTGCACAAGTTGCTGAATTTATTGATCTAATTCATGCCTGTAAATTGGGAAAAAGTCAGAAAGTGACCATAATTACTGATAGTCAATATGGCTTTGGCATTGGCATGATTTTGGAGAACTATGGATGCAGAGGGGATTCCTGACCTCTTCGGGGTCCCCCATCAGGAGTAGTCAATTTGTAAAAGAATTACTGGAAGCATTACAATTGCCAAAACGAATTGCAGTGGTCAAATGTGCCGCACATAAGTCAGGAGGTGATTATGTGACTCAAGGCAACAGATTTGCTGACCAAGTAGCACAATATTGTGCAGAGAATGAGACTTCCATAAATCGGGGAAAAGCAAAAGAACATACGGTTTGTCAACTTATGTTTACTAACATCATTGAAACCTGGGATGAAGTGAGACAATTGCAGGAAGAGGCAGGTGATGAAGAGAGACAGGAATGGGAAAAAGCAGGATGTAGAAGACGAGAAGATGATGATGTATGGGTATACATTGATGGAAGACCAGTCATGCCAGATAGTTTACTCTCTCATATGGCAAGGATGTACCATGGAATGACACATATAGGCCGAGACGCCATGGTCAGATCATTCAAACAAACATGGTTTAATACTAAGTTCAGGACTATTGCAGAGAGCCTTTTGTCAGAGATGCTTAACGTGCCAACAGCAAAACCCAGGAAGAAAAACAATAGTTAGTCTGGGAACAATAGGGAGGGCTGGAGGTCCTTTTACCAGATTACAACTCGATTTTATTGAGTTGCCTCCATGTAATAAGCTCAAATATGTGTTAGTAATTGTGTGTTTGTTATCCCACAAGGAGGAATGACAGTGGCAAAACTTTTGTTGAGGGAATACATTCCTAGATATGGTTTTACAGTCACGATGGAAACAGATAGAGGAACACACTTCACTAGTGAAACAATCAAACTGATTTGTGAGGCTTTGAGGGGCATATTTACGTTCCCTGGCGCATCCCTGCATATCAGCAGGGATGCGCCAGGGAAAATGCGTCACGCAAGTTTACCCTTGCGCCACGTCCGATGCGCCGCATTTACAATGCGGCGCATCGTGGCGCAAGGATAAGCTGATGCGTGACGCATCTGCTGGCGGAAGGTTGGCGCAGTGCTGAAGTCGTGTCGCAAGCGCGACGCAACTCCAGCACTGTTCCAACCTTCCCTATCCCTAACATGGTGCGTCAATCCATACGCCTGCTTGAAGCAGGCGTAAGGATTTGGCGCACCAGCGTCGGAAAAGTGACTGCGTGAAATCTTGTAGATTTCACTACGTCACTTTTCCGAGGCGTACCTGCGCCGGAACGCCCCCCCCAGCGCCGGTACGCCCACATGAAACCTGACGCAGGTTTCATGTGGCGCAGGGGTTTACTATGTGACGCATCTCCCTAGATGCGTCACGTTGTAAATATAGCGCAACGCGGCGCATGGTTTGCGTCGCCGCTACGTCACTTGCGTGACGCAACGGCGGCGCAAAAGTGGCGCAAGGGGCTTGTAAATATGCCCCTGAGTATTCAACCAAAACTTCATTGTGCTTACCGTCCAGAGGCTTCTGGAATAGTAGAGCAGATAAATGGCACAATCAAGAGCAGGTTAGGGAAAGTGTGTAGATCCACAGCACTGAAATGGCCTGACGCTTTACCCCTATTTTTGATGAGTCTCAGAAGCATTTCTGATCAAAAGACAGGATTGAGTCCACACGAGTACTTGATGGGAACAGCAATGAGACAAGCATTTGTATCTACGAACAAATTAATAAATATATCTGATGATCTCGTCCTTGAATATTGCAAAGGATTGGCTGATGTAGTACGTTCTGTGTTTCATCAGGTTGGAGCTGACGCGACCACAACACAACAGACTCAAGCGCATGATCTGAGCCCTGTTGAGTGGGTTCACGTGAAAAGGCATAGAAAAAAAACTTGCCTAGAGCCCCGCTGGGAATAACCCTACCAGGTCATTTTGGTGACGACCACAGCAGTAAAGTGTGCTGGTCTACCAAATTGGATCCATGCCAGTCACACTCAGTGAGTCCCAAATCCATTTGAACCACGAGTCCGAGCTCTGAATCAGAGGCTAAAGCACAAGAAACTGGTGAAGCTGGAGCACTAGACTCTGAAACTGGTGAACATAAACTGAAAGACTCTGAAGAGCGGCTTGAGGAGGAGTTGCTTAGCCCAAGTAAAGTGGGTACCAGCTACTGGGACTGAAGAAACTGCTGTTGAACAAGAAGAGAGACAACTTCTCGATAAAAAGGGAAAGGATGGAGAAGAAATAAGTGAAAGAAATACAGAAGAAGAAAAAGAAGGAAAAAGCAAACTTAAAGTAGGTGCAAAGAAACAAAGGTATGAATTGAACAAGGAAGCAGAAGAAGTACAACCAAAAAGGGCAAAGACAGATGATCATTGGCCAAGTGGAGTGAAAAGACTGAAGTACAGAGTGGTAAAAGGAAGACCCGAGAGCAAGTTAGAACAGATAAAGGAAGTTTCAGGTGAAATAGAGCAAGGAGAGTCGAATGACAAATCAGTGCTGCGACCAAAGAGAGTGAGAAAACCAAACAAAAAGTTCAAGTCACCTGACTGGATTTACATAGTGTTGGAAGAGATTGAAAAAGAAGATTTAACCAAGGAAAGAAACAGCACTGAAACAGCGAGCGAGAAGAAAAGAGTGATTTAGATCCACCTTAAGATACTATAAACAAATTAAGGTGTCACGTTAACAAATGAAGAAAAGTTTCTGAAAACATCCTGGAGATTTGGATTAGTTAAAATAAAAGAAGGGGTAAAGAAGAAAGCTTTGGAAGTGTGGGATCACACTACATTCTTATTTTATTTTTTAGAACATTTTTTTAGATAGATTTAGAAAATCCATTTAGAATTTTATAAGGATTAGCATTACTATGGCAGATACACAAGAAATAAGATCTAGATGTAGTTTTATGCGTAGGTGTTATAAAGCTTGTTTATGTTTATTTTGTATACTGATAGTATTTTGGATAATATTAACAATTATAATACCTTTACATTTGATTAAAGAAGATACATTTCGTCCTAATAACTTGACAGGTCCAAGGGTAGACACTGACAGTAAGCAAATTCCTATTACTCACTAGAAACAGATAGACGCTAGTAGTTTGCATCATGATAGATCAGTTACTAATTTTTCCTCGAATGTTTTCACTAAACTACTCTACGAATATGTGGAAACAATGGAGGTGAGGGATTGTTATGTATGTATACAGTTACCATTGTCTGTTTCAGAAGGTGTGACCTATCATCACCTTCGTTTGACGTATGGTGTGACCTGTAGTGTCTTATCAAGTTTATTGTATAGAACAGGAAAATTAGATTATTATTATTCCAATGTAGATACAATCTTTTCTAAAGTCCATGTAGTACCTGAGTTGAATAAGATAGCACATGCAAATGTCATGGGAGATTTTTTCCTGACAACAAAGCCTTTAGATATAGCATATGCTAATAAAAACAACTTAACCTGTAGATTGGAAAAGGAAGAGAAAATCTTTTTGGAGATGGTAGAAGAAAGAAGGGCTAAGTTTCAGAGAAAAGCTGTTGAAGAGAAATTGAAAACACCACCTTGGGTTTTCAAAGAAGGCAACTATGACAAAAGCGAGACTTATGCTGCAATGGCTCTGGATTGGTCACAGAAGGAAAAATTATGCTTACTTAGGGAGAAGACTAATTACAATCACTATTTCATTGGTTCCAGTGAATGTGAAGAGACCTATAAAATTATTGGGGGTTGGGGATTAAAGGGAGGAACTGACCCTGTCTTGCCAGGTATTTATTATGTCTGTGGGAGGAAAGCCTATTATCGGCTGCCAGATCACTGGTACGGGACTTGTTATCTTGGGATTGTCTTTCCAAAAGTCTATCATGTAGACAAAAGTACAAATGGAATCGATGAAGTAAGGCAAGGACTAAACCGTGTAAAAAGAAAAAGTTTTTCAGAAATTGTAGGCGATATATTTGGAGCATTGATACCTGGAGTTAGAGTTACACTGAATGCATACAAAATTCGACAATTGTCCACAGTGGTTGATCGTTTATCAATGGATACTGCTGGAGGATTCTTGATGATTGACACTGAAATGATTGCTATGAGATCTATGGTTATGCAAAATCGACTTGCCCTTGATATATTGTTGGCAAAAGAGGGTGGAGTCTGCGGAATGCTGAAAGTTCAACATTGTTGTACTTACATTCCAGACAAAAGTAAGAATTTGGAAGGATACATTCAGAATATCTCTGATTTGCATAAGGAAGTAACCCAACTGGAGGTTGACGATGTTTGGGAGAGACTAAGTAAGAGTTTCTCTACTATAAGCAATTGGTTTTCTTCTATAGGTAGTTCCTTAGTAGGAAAAATAATAGTACCAATAGTTTTTGTAGTTACTATGATACTCATGATACGAATGACCTATGTTTGTGTGAAGAAAAGTCGTAAAGAAAAGAAAGAAAGGAAATTGAGTAAGGAACATAAAGAAAGGGAAAGAGAGATAGACGAGATAGAGATGGAAAGTTTCAAAGAGAAATTGTATGAAAAATGTAAGGAGCAAGGCAAAATAACAACTATATAACTTGAAAAACCGTCTGTTTGGGATTTTATGATGGTAAAACCATCAAAGGGGGGATTGATGGAGTGAGGTTTGTAAAATACATCCTCATGAAATTAAGTAACCCCATAATAATGTATTGACTGCATGAACTAATCAACTCTGAATGCACACATTTACACAGGGGGCAAACGCATTTTACATAATATACTAAACCATGTTGGCATGAGTACGTGTTAACCGTTTGTGCTTTGAAAAAACTGTACTAATGTTCATTATGATATCCGCTTTCACATTCGAATTGCACGTAGTGATGGCTGTTCCCACAGTCGCTGTCGCATCTTGGCACATAAACAATAGGACACAGGTCAACATGGCCTTCACACGGATTGCATCATCTGGTACACTCTGCAGTCTGCGAGCAGTCAATCCATCCTGGCACATGCGCACTCCATACCGACCAGGCCAACCACATGCGCTGGATCAACTGCGACACAGTAAAAGGGCTGCAGCCCAAGCCGCTGTGTTAAGGAGCATTTAGTGCACATCCATGCACCTTGTGCCATGCACCATGTGGTGCATGGCACATGGATGTGAGTGGGGGCATTACATATGCCCCTAGGGCCACTTTGCAGTGGTCCACGAGAGACGGGTTCCCTGTTTGGGGTCCTCAAAGTCCTTTTCCGACAGCCTTTTCATGAGCTCGGAAAGGCACATCATAATACCGACGGCGGTGCCTGCCTCAGCACTGCCGCCATTCATGGGGTACGATTCTGGCTACCCCCGACGGGATCGTAGATCCTGTCAGAGGCGGCAGTCTTCCACCCAATGGTTTTGGTCCGACTGCTTGCATCATAATGCGGCATTCGAACTGTAGGACTGTCTGTCGGTGGGACTGCCTCCGACTGTCTGTCAGTGACGGTCCAACCGATATTGTAATGAGGGCCAAACTCTTGAAGAAAGACAAACATGTAATGTGACTAATAGATCAAATATTTCCCAACAAGAACGTGAAGAATGATCTAGTATTAGTAGTGTCTCTGGTGCACCGAGCCTTGCCCAGTACTACTAGAACAACTAGGAGTAAAACTTTACATGGAATATTATAAAGTAACATAATTGTTCATGAACCATTGAATGTTAAATTATAAATATATCCTTACCAAGCTAGCCCGTTATATAATGCACAATGGGGCATATTCACAAGGAGCCATCGCCGAATAAACGGCACTTTATCGCAGCCAAAGTCGTGTAAATTTACCCCCCATTCACAAGCCGATGTTAACAGGCCACAGCACCAGTTTACCCGCAATAGCAGCCGCAAAAAACATCGCCACAGAGGACCCTCGCAAATATCGCTAATGAGATGCAGAGTAGGCGTTCCCGTGTGAAAAGTCGAGACAACATCACACCTCAACATTCACAACGACCAGCTACATCGGCGATAAGAACACAAAACAGGTGCTGAGGTGGGGTAGCCGCAGGTATTTAACACCTGTCTCAAGCAGGTGTAAAGAAGGAGGTCCACCTCCCCAACAATGCGCAGGAACAGCTGGAGACTAAGCAAGGCTTCTACGCCACAGCCGGATTCCCGGCCATGTTGGGGGCAATCGACTGCACACATGTCCCACTTGTGCCCCCTGCGGATACTGCACACCACTACCGTAACAGGAAGCACACGCATTCCATCAATGTGCAGGCAATAGTGGACCACCGGGGAATGTTCACCAATGTCGTCGCCAACTACCCAGGCAGTATGCATGATTCCTTCATCTTCCGACAGTCCATCATCAATCAGCGCTTCCAGGATGGCACATATGGAACGGGACTGCTCATTGGTAATGCACCAACGCACAAGGCACAACTGTGGGGATGCACATGTGACCTAACCACATCCGAAATGTTAAACTACACGACCCCCTACCAGACACGAATACACCACTCCATGGTCATCCTGGGCTACCCCTGCACCCAATACAGACTCCACATGGCACCACAGCCACACAACAGCTGAATGTGTGGAGATGCAGAATGCGGACATGACACATGTGAGGCACTGCTCTGCCCCCATGGCCCTACCCCGGTCTCCCGCAGGTCAGCGTCCCGTGGTGGTGGACCCGTGTCGGCCGCTGTGCATCCGGGGAGACTAGCCCTGTGCGACTCGAGTCATCCCCCCTTGTAGTTCAGACATTGCATGTCTGTGTGCCTAATGACTGTTGGTGTAGTTGCCAGCACATGCTATTCCCTGAGGGCTGGCTTACACTCACCCCCCCCCCCACAGCCAGAACAGGCGTCACTGAATTGGTGGGCCTGTTATCACATCCTGCCGAACCAAGTATTGACTCTTTTCTCCCTGCACTGTCCCAGGTGATCAAGGATATGCACTCTGCCCTTGGATGATGACACCCCTCCGAGACCCGAACACGCCCGCCCAGAGGCAGTACAATGCGGCCCACATACGCACCAGGGGCATCGTTGAACGCACATTTGGCGTGTTGAATTCACATTTCAGGTGCCTGGAGGGCACTGGTGGGAAGCTCCTGTACAGCCTGGACATCGTGTACAAGATGATCGTTGCATGTTGTGAGTTGCACAACATCTGTGTTCGCACTAGGGCCCCATGGATCCCAGTTCCAGAGGTACCGGACGATGATGGTGGTGATGGGGCAGGTGGCCCACATCCCACTGCAGCTGTGGCAGGAATGGCCCGTAGGGACTCCATCATTGCCACTTACTTCTCATGAGCACGTCACATTGTGACCCTCCGTGGCATTCATGGGACAGTAGTAGATGTCCAATTGCACTGCATGTGTGAATAAAACATGTTTGCAGGTCACAGGTTGGAATTGTACATTGTCATGTTACATGTCCCTGGGGTTTCAGGTGTGATTTGCCAGGTTGTGCGCATTTTCCGATCCAGTTGTGTCCTGTGTTCAGTTGTGGAGGTGTTGCTGTTTGTACCGGGATGTTGTCACTGTCCGGGTGCACTTCTGCTTATCTGCGTATGCTGCACGGTGGGTGTGTCGCTTCTGCAGCTCTGATTTGTCTGCCACTGGTCTCTTTGAAGTGGTGTGCCTGTGGGTTCTGTTCTTCCACGGTGCGTGGATGTTGTTGTGTGCATGTTGTCCTCTGCAGTTGGGAAGGGTGCATCCGTGGTACTCCGCTGTTGATGTATTTTGTTCTGTGGCATTTTCCGTACACTGTTCTTGTGCTTTTTCCCGCATTGCGCGTGCGTATTGCTGCCCTCGCGCTGGTTGTCACTGTATTCTTATCGCTATTTGGCCCATCGCGTATTTTTTGGTGTTGTGGTTTGTGTTTTTATCTCCATCGTGGTGGTTGTATCGCGGACTTTGTCCGGGGTTTCGGCAGGCTATCGCATGCTACCGCCTTGTTGTGAATTCCACGTTGACACGGGTTTATTTTCCCGTGATAGGCTGCGTTATTGAAAGTTGCGTTACGCTACTCTTGCGGTAGTTATCACACGTTCTTGTGAATATACCCCAATGTTTTTAAAAAGTAGGAATCATGGGTGCTTCCTGGAAACCGTGCTATCATATCTGTTATGAGGCATGAAGCATTACAAGCCATCTGGATAGTTAGGGAGTGGTAACATTTTTTATTGTGATATATATATTCTGATTTGGATGATGGACAACTGAGGATATATCCATCAGCCACACACCCAGTTACATGTGGAAACTGAAATAAGGCATCAAAATCAACTTTAATAGATCAGCAAGGCTGCTTGTAAAAGAAAGGTGCAAATTGTTCTTGTTAACATAGCATCTAAAATATTTTTTTTTAAATCCTTAAAAGTTCCCTTTATCATATCCCCTTGCAACAGCCACTACCAGCTTGCAGCCACTTGAGACTAGGGAGTGTAGGGAGCATAGCACTTGAATGTGTTTAAGTATAGCCTTGCTACAGTGAGTTTGTCTCCCTAAAATGGGATTAGCTTAATCTATTAAGTCAATAATGACCTGTCTTCTTAATCAGTATTTAATATACACCTCTTCCTGCTCAAATAAAGTAACACACATAACAAATATCCTTTCACTTTTCCTCCTTCTCTCCTGTTGTGCATCCAGAATATGCATTTGTCTCACCAGAGCAAAAAGCAAAGCAAAAATATTTTGGGGCTTATTTACAAGCTCATTGCATCACCAGTGCGTCACTTTTTTGATGCACCAGTTACACAGAGGGCAGACCCATATCTACGAGGCAATGCAAAGTCACTTTGCGTGGCTTGTTATGACGTCTTAGATATGGAGTATGAAAAAGCAGCGCAAGTCGCTGCGTTGCCTTACTCTGCGTCAAAGAGGTATTCCATGGGGGTTGCAGTGGGTGTTCCCACGCAACACCCATGGATTTCTTCTTTTATTTTTATTATTTTTATTAGTTCTTATTCATACATTGTATACAAGGTCAAAGTCTCATACATTACGAAAATATAGTATAGTACCCGTGGCTATATATTACAATTAATCATTTGCCCTCAGTTACAATCTTCTTCACTGTGATAAATTGCTATACCATCAGCATACACGTACAGTACTACTTTTCTGCATTTTCAAATGACGTTTCTTGTTCAGTGGACTGCAAGTATTGTAATAAGGGCTCCCAAATGCCTTTGGGTTTCGAGGGGATCAGCAGCTCCTCTGCATACAGTACGAGATTTTCCCTACAGTACACAAGGTCCTTTATCCAGTGATCAGGAAGCGGGGCAGCTGAGCTGTCCCATTTCATCGCCACCCGCCTCTTGGCTAGCAATAAAGCAATTCTGATGAATTTACCCGTGACACCCTTCAGGGACGGTGTGAAGCACAATAGACATATTTGTGGAGTACACTGTAGTTCAATGTTAGTCATGGTTTGCAGTCTGTGTGTCACTTCCGCCCAAAACTCAGCCACCCGTCTACACTCCCAGGCCAAGTGCCAGAAGTCTGCGCCCTGAGTTCCGCATCGCCTACATGCATCGCTGTCCCTAAGACCATATTTATACAGTTTATGCGGTGTATAAAAGACCTGGTGGAGGCATTTGAAGTGGATAATGCGTTAATTGCCATTCGACGTGAGCGCACTGGTTAGCTGACAGCATTACTCCCCCTTCTTCTGTGTAAGCTGTGGATGAAGTCTAGTGTTCCACTTCTCTAAGCTCCTATTGTTGACAGTGATTTTCTCATCTCTGGCTATGCGATATAGCTTGGTGACCAGTTTGTGCCTCGTTGGACTAACCAGCAGCGTCTGGAGGGACTGTAATGTCAATGGCTCGGCAGGGAATGTGTTATAATGTGCCTTCATTGCCTTTTTTAGTTTATGAAAGATAAAGAGAAATAGCGGGTTTTGTTTTGTACGTATTGTAGCTCTTCTTCTGTAATAAAAACGCCGTTGGGGTATAAATCCTGCATTTGATCTATTCCTGCTAATCTCAGGGTGTGCATGGCTCCCGCCTCTTGTGTCACCGACAATTCTGCGTGGTGAGCAAGTGGGAGGAGAGGGGCATACAGTGGAAGTTTCGCTGCCATTTGGCCTAGTGCCTGCCATGCTGCTATCGTGGTATCTATTGTGGTGATTTCTTTTTTGGGTGTACCCCTACGCAAGAGCGACAATATAGATTTCAGTGGAATGGGGTGCGCATCGCCGTCTTCGACCGCAACATGTGGCATGAAGTCATGATGATTGTACCAATAGTATGCATATTGTGCCAGTGCGCAGAGTTAGTAGAGATACATGTCGGGCACACCAAAGCCGCCCTTAGTGTAGTCTAATGTAAGGGTCTCCCAACTCACGCGGGCCTGCTTTCCTCCCCAAACCAGCTTTACAAGCAGCGACCGTAGAGTTTAAAAAAAAAACTGTGTCAGTTTTATGGGTATGTTGCTGAACAGGTACAAAAATCTTGGTAAGGCAACCTTAATGAGGGCTATGCTGTCAGCCAGTGACAAAGGCAGCGTTGACCATCTAGCCACCTGCTGCTCCAACAGAGTGCATGCAGCACCATAATTCTCCCTTATGACTATGTCGGGATCCCAGTGAACCCATACCCCTAGGTATTTTACAGGTTCTGACGACCATACAAGGGGGAACTCCAAAGTATGAGGGGTGGTGTTCGTAGTCAGCGGCACTACCATAGATTTGTTCCAATTAATGTTAATCCCCGAGAATAGCCCGAACCGGATATATTCACATAACACTGGCCCCATGAATGTTTGTGGTTCCCTAATAAAGAGCAGCATATCATCCACATAGAGCGATCTGCTCACGGGGCGAGGTACAAAACGCAGGTCCGCCGCTCTATGCCGCTGTCTAGTGATGAATGCAAGTGGTTCCAACACCAGGGCAAAAAGAAGTGGTGAAAGGGGACACCCCTGCCTGGTTCCCCTGCCGATCTGGATAGGGTCCGATGTAATACCATCCACACAAACCCATGCCATGGGGTCAGTGTACAGTAGTTGTACTCTATTGCTATAAGTGTCAGGGAACCCCATACGTTTTAGTATTTAGAATAAATAGCCCCACTCGATAGAGTCGAAGTCCTAGGCCGCGTCGAGCATCACTGCCGCAGCCTGTAGCTCAGGATCAAGTATATGGAACATTGCGAATATAGTTCGCAGGTTGTATGATGTGGACCTATCCGGAATGAATCCAGATTGGTCTGGGGTGACCAAGTTCGGCATCAGCGGATGACGTCTGGTGGCCAGAATTTTTGCTAATATTTTCGCATCTATATTAATAAGTGACAATGGGCGATATGAGTCGCAGCAGGAAGGCAATTTGTCTTTTTTCAGCAAAGTGATTATCAGGGCTTCTCTGAGCGTTGGCGGTAGCCTTCCCGATTCGTAGGCTTCCTCGTACATTTCTAACATGTAAGGTATCAGTTCATCTGCAAATTCCTTATAGAATTCACATGTAAACCCGTCTGGCCCAGGTGCTTTCTTATTGGGCAGTGATCGAATCGCCTCACGAATGTCAGCCGCGGCAATTGGTTGACATAGATACTCCCTTTGTCCGTTGGACAGCCATGAAATTGCAACGTCCGCTAGGTAGTCATTGAGTTCCTTGAAGTTAATCCCCCCTTTTGAGCTATACAGTTCCGTATAGCAATTTCGGAACTGTGTGACGATATCTTGTGTGGTGTAATGATCCCTCCCGGCGTCATCTAATTTTGGTTATTGCTTGTCGCTCTGTTCGAATTTTGATCTTAGTAGCCAAATTATGCCCAGGTCGACCCCCTTCACCATATGTGCGGGCCACATGCCTCTTGGAAAGATCGCGTATCACTCCGGTCGCCAGTTCATTATACTCAAGTATAGAGTCTTTAATTTGGGCTAATGTCCGTGCGCATGGGAGAGTCTCGTAGTCTCGCTCCAGCTGAGCCAATGTGTTTTCAACTTTGGAGAGTTGGCCACGGATATCCTTTAGGATTCCCGCTGATGTGCCAATGCATTTGCCCCTAATAGTGACCTTGAAGGCCTCACAGAGAAAGGCAGCGCTATCAACAGATCCCTTATTTTGATCGAAATATTGCACTATAGCCTCCCGTATTGTGGTAGTGTATTATGGATCGAGCAGCACTTCAGATCTAAAACGCCATGGATGGTTTGTGGAATGCGCAGTGTGAGCCTAACGGGGTTATGATCTGATAGCGTTCTGGGTAGTGTATCGATTGCGGAGACCCAGGCATTCGCGCCCTCACCCAGCAACCAATAGTCCAGCCGTGACCAGCTGCCATGCACGGTAGAAGTGTGTGTGCCCTCCAACCTCTCACTATTACGAAGCCGCCATGTGTCTATGAGGCCTAACTCAGCCATCCCATCATTAATGACCCAAGCCGCTTTAGGTGATTGCCCTCCTTGCCTGCTCGATTTATCTATGCTGGGGTCCAAGTGCGTATTCAAATCCCCTCCCCATACTATTTCAGCTTCGGGCCATTCACGCAGTATAGTAAAGATATCTTTAAAGAATCCGGGTTCGTCCGTGTTAGGTCCGTAGACATTCACTATAGTCAGTAGTGACCCGGCTAGTTTACCATGTGTTATTGCATAGCGGCCCGCAGCATCTGTACAGTGTTTAATCATGGTGAAAGGAAGATTTTTCTTTATTAATGTGATCACCCCCCTAGCGTATGAGGAATATGAGGATGCCAGTCTATATCCGGCCCATTGCATACCTTCTCTGGTCTCAGATTGCTTCGTCAGATGTGTCTCCTGAATGAGGGCGATCTTTATATCATGTCTATCTAAATAGGCTAACACCTGTCTTATTTTTTTGGGGGAGTTTAGCCCACGAACATTCCACGTCAAACATGTGATTGTTTCAGTATCTTGTATTGTCATGTAACCCTATTGATTGACATAAGTGTTGCATCTGAGGATTGAGGCAAAACCTTGATAGTCAGTTTGAATTCTGAATTGTATTTAGCCACGTAAAACAGTCCCATAGTTCCCACCCTCCCAGTACCACCCCCCGCCCACTTCAGCATCCCCAACTTGCTAAAGCCATCCCAAAAATTCCAGAACAACTCCCAAATGCAAAACATATCTGCAGGTAACTGTGGGGAACACCCATGGGGGAACGCTGGAGCACATTTAACCTCCCAGATGAAAAGGGAGGTGGCCAAACAGTGGGTTTCCCAAAATTATTAATTTTCAAGCTAGAGAAGGGTAGTGGCTATCATTCTTTTTGGGCAGTAACTTGATATCATATCTGTGTAGCAATAATCTGAACAGCCAGCCTGATCAACATACAGGAGTGCCACATTTCAAATTCCCCGTTCATCTGTTCTCAAAAAACAAACATGTAACAGTGAACCAAAGACAACCCCCCGCCCAGTCATGGTGCCCAGCTAACATAGCCGTGTTCAGGGTTCTGAGATTCTCAGTCTTCTTCATCTGCTGTGCCGGGAGCCTCCCGGCCCCTGCGTTTGAGAGTTCTGGCATATTCCATTGCAGCCTTAGGATTTGTAAAAATTTTTGATTTGCCCTCTGCACCAATGTGCAGTTGCGCTGGGTAAAGCATGGCGTATAGAACTCTTTCTGTCATTAGGAGTTTCTTGACTGCTTGGTACTCTGTTCTTGCCGCTTGAACCGTGGCGGTGAAATCCCGATAGAAAGCCAAGTTGTTTCCCTGATAGTTTATAGTACCCTTTTCCCTTGACATGCGCAGGATTGAGTCACGATCCCTGTAATTCAACAGGCATGCAATAATCGGTCGTGGAAGGGCACCCAGGGGAGGACAAGCAGCCAGAGAGCGGTGCGCTTGCTCCACGATCAGTACCTGGGATAAATGTTCCACCCCAAAGATCTCACGTAACATCGCCTCTATATAGGCCTCCAGTCGCCCGGTGTTTGTGGACTCCGGCAGACCAGTAATCCAGTGATTATTGCATCTGGATCTGGTCTCCAAGTCCTCATTTTTAGCTTGTATAATGGCGAGCACTTTTTCCATGTCAAGGGTCTTTGTAGCTGTTTGTTGTAGGCCATCCTCCGCGTACGATATGCGTTTTTCCGCCTCACTCAATCTGACGGCATGTTTGTCCAATTTCGTGGACATATGATCCATCCTGAGATTAAGAGCATCTATTTTTCCGTCAATGGACTGCAGGCTGGTTTGCATGGCTAGGAGCGTTTTTTCAATGGATGATAAGTTCTCATTGGGAGCCTCCAATTCCGAATCAGAAGTAGCTCTCTGCTGTGACTTGCCAGACTTCCGCGGCTCGAATGTGAGGCGTGATTGACTTCTTTTGGTTTTTCCCATGTCTGCTTGGTGGTATATTTCGGCAATATGTGAGGGGCCCGCACCCGATGGCGGCCAGTCGTCCCACTCGCCCTGGGGCTCCCCGCACACAGCCAGTGGCCCTATCACCACAGGATGGGCGATAGACAGTATGCACACACAGTGCGCACTACCAGAGCAATGCTTCTGTATGTCGTGCTCCTAAATCCGAATATCCGATGGGATAGGCCAGACGCCACCCCACGTAGCAGTCACACCAATGCTGACTTCAAGTGTCTATTGCGTTAGTGTCCTAATATTAACTCAGTGCTCCTGATGTTGCGGCAAGCACCTCCTTTGGAGTAAATTTCCACTCTGTATATCTGTTGGCGTGCGGAGCAATGTTTCTGCGTGCCGTGCCCCCAAGTCCGAATGCCCTATAGGAAGGGTGTAACACCACCCTCACAGAGCATACACCTCAATGCTGGCCTGAAGTGTCTGCTTCGCCAACGCCTTTATGTGAGATTGGCGTCCCCAACTTTGCTGCAAGCACACCCGTGGGGCAAATTTCCACTCTGATTATCAGAACGGCAACCGTGCAGTGAGGTCACGCTGCCAATGCTCGGTGTTGATTTGGCTCAGTAGTAAGTCCACACCTGTGCCACGGAATCACACCGGGGTGCTCCCGGGTCCACAGAACACAGCGCCCACAAATACGCCCAGTCAAATACGTGCAGGGGCGGCAGGATTGAAACGCGCACACGGGCGCCACCAGCAAAGGCAGTCCTGCGCCATCGACAGCGCGCGTCACAGCACTCACCCGGCAAATGACTGCTGCACAGCGTTGCCTGCCAGCAGCCGCGGCTCGGCCCAGCCCGCCGCTCCAGCTCTTGGAGGGGCCTGTATCACCCCGGATGTCCCCGCAATCGCTGCATGGCGGCCGACTAGGGGAGAGGACTCGATGCCTGTCCAGGACTCCCCGATCAGCCAGGCCACCTCCTGCGCACCCACCGCCAGTCCTGAAGGATGATGATTACAGCAGCAACGGTGCGGGCCACCGCCGGGGACCACTCGCAGTGAGTAGCGCGGCTAATTTCTTGCAGCGAGCAGATCCGGTCGGCGCCGGTCGGGTTTTCAGATTCACTGTTGGGCCGCCATGTTGCCGCCACGGGCCCTCGATCCGACAAGGCAGGGTTCTTGATGACTAGGGCAGCATTCCACAGCCCGGACGCTCCCAGTCCGTCTGCTTTATTTCCGCTTCACTTCCCTTCAGTTTCAAGTGATAGATGTGATCGGGAAAGCAGGATTGTTAACGGATTGTATATTCGGCCAGCGGAGCTGCACTACAGCGCAGCCATCTTGCTGTGCGCCCTCTAGCGCCCCCCACACATCTATGGATTTTGACGCATTCCCAGATTTACAAGGACTTGTAAACATGGGACTGCATCAAAAGCCTATTTGGTGATTGATAATAAAAAATTGGTAAACGTGACAGAATAGTGATTCCTTAAATTTTCATTTCGATTTGTGCAGTTTTTAGAAATCATTACTTTAGGCACTGTAATACTGTAAAGATATCACAATCAACAATATCTTCTTATTAGTTTCTTTAGTTTCATCACATCCCCAGCATATATCAACCGTCTTTCCTTCCTCAGCTGTCTCTCCTTTCTCCCCCTACATTCCAAATGATGTCACACTTACATAGCGAAGATTCCACTCTTCTCAACTCTATATCATCTTCTGTTCACTTCTACCACTGAGGTTTGTTGATTTTACACATTAGCTAATGAAAGCTATATGTTTTCCATCACAAAGAAATTCACTCTCTCCACCGAATCAGTAGCTTGTGGTCTAAACATACCCACCTTCTCATGAGCGATTCCCATCCTGGAAATATAATCAGTCATCTCTCTGGAAATGAACTGGGCCCCATTATCAGAAACTATAGTCCAAGGAACTCCGTCCGCCATGAAAATGTTTTCCAAACATTCAATAACACTGGCAGTGTTCACTTGCTTCAATGTTTCCACAACAAACCACTTTGTGTGATAATCAACTCCCATCAAAATATACTTACTTCTCAATCCAAGACTAATAACTGGCCCTATAAAATCAATATCTAACTTTTTCCATGGTCTCAAGGGAAAGTCATTGCATTCTAGAGGAGGTTGTCTTACAACTTTTACCTTGTCACTATTTGCACATGCATAACAGTGTTTCACCACTTCCTCGATATATCCATCTTTTCCAAACTACCAGAACAACTGCTGTATCCTTCTCTTGGTCATATTCTATCCTGGATGCCCTTCATGTGCAATGGCCACCATACAATTCCGAATACCAGTAGGAGGAGCAATCTGATTTCTTCTCATTAATCTTCCCCCGGTCAAACTCAACTCATCTCTCACCTTGTAAAATTCCTTTAACTCCCTGCTCAACATATCCTCCTCACTCCATCCCAGACAACTTTACTTTCCACCTCACTCTTCACAGAATCCTTCTTATTCGCCTTGTCTCATTCAACACCACCTAATGCCATCTCTCCTTCTCTATTGCCACCAACATCTTCACACTTGTCCTCCAACTCCTCACTCACAGGCAACCTGGACAAGCCATTCGCTATAACATTCCTACAGCCCTTTACATATTCAACTTTAAAATTGTAATCTAGCACAGATAACATCCATCTCGAAATACGTGGCGTAACATTACCTTCTAATCCTTTCCCTCTTTTGAACAAATAAGTTAGTGGTTTATGATCCGTCTTGACTTTAAAAGGTATGCCCCACACATAAAATCAGAAATGTTTGATTCCCCAGCAGCAGGCCAGGGCCTCTCACTCAATTACAGAATACGAAGATTCTGCCCCTCTCAACCTTCTAGACGCAAAACTTATCACCCACTCTTCACCCTTCATGACTTGCATCAATCCTACACCACTCGCGTCAATAGTGATGTACGTTTTTCGGGTCACATCAAAACGCCCGAACATTGGCGCTTGTGCTGTACTTTTTTTATCCCATCACAGGACTGCCTGCACTCAACACCCCACACAAACACCACATTCTTTTTCATGATCAATCTAAATGGTTCAACTATTTCTGCAAAGTTTTTTGACATGTTTGGAGCAATATTCTGCAGTCCAAGAAATGACCATAGTTTGTCCTTATTAGATGGTTCTGGTGTTTTTTCTATTGCCTTCACTATGCTTTCTTTCTGATTAATTCCTTTAGCACTAATCTCATGTCCCAAGTACGTCAAGTTCCTTCCTTCTAAGCTGGCATTTTTCTTTCTTTATTGTGAAGCCGTATTTTTCCAACTGATCCATCACTACTCTGAATACTCTGAATATGAAACCTGTAAACCTAGAATTTGTAAAGCACAAACTAATCACCCCTAAGGGTCTCAAGACACTGGGGGCCATCGGGAAGATAAAGCAAGCTATTGCCCAGAGTCACAGGTGCTGGGCTGATCTGCCGCCAGCGCCGGGTATCGAACCGTGAGCCCTGTGCTATGGAGTCAGCCACCCTGGCCGCTGTGCCATACCTCTCTGCTGTCATGTTCTTTCTTATTCTTCCCCACTATAAATATATTATCTTGAAAGCACAAGACTTGATTCATGTCACCAAAAATATTCTTCATCTCCCTTTGAAAAACAGCCGTGGCTGAAGCCAGTCCAAATGGCATCCTCCTGTACCAAAATGCTCCCAGTGGTGTCAAAAAAGATGTCAAATGCCTAGACTCCTTTTGCAGATTCACTTGCTGGTACACTAAACATGGATCCACCTCCCATAGCTGCAATAAGTTCTGAATTATTGGGAAGTGGTTGCCTGTCTACCCAAATATTTTTGTTTAAGTCTCATAAATCAATGCAAAGCTGAATATTTCCTCTTCCTTTGCTGCTACCACCACAGGAGCTAGCCTTTCTGATGTTTTTATGTGTTCAGTTATTCCTTGCCTTAACAATTTATCCAACTATTTACGTAATGGCTCTCTTATCATATTTGGGACATACCGCACCTTATGTACAATTGGTCTGGCACCTCTCTTCAGTATTATTTTGTGGAAAAATCGTTTTAGTAACCCTAAACCATCATTGAACACTCTGGGATATTTTAACATTATGTCATTCTCATGGTTACTTATCACTTCCACAGCCGCCACTCAGTGGTGGCTGCTACAGAATGTGGGTGGTGAGGCGGGTTGAAAAAATAAATAAAGATCACTTACCTGTGGACAGCCGCTGCCTCTCCTTCGTCCTCTTATCTTCCTGACTCCCGGCAGCACGGAAGCACACAGGCCCCCAGACTCCCCTAAGCCAATCATGACGCTGCTATCACCAGCATGACAGTAGTGTTGTGATTGGTCTGAGCGGCCTGTTTGGCTGCTCAGGCAGTGCTGGCGACCATAGGACAGTTCTCCACCAGGCTGTGCATCACAGCCAGGTGGAGAAATGCTAAGTGTGCATGTCTGTTTAGCCGGCACAAGACAGCCGTCCAAACTGTCATGTAAACTTATGGTGCACCAACTACTTCTCCTCCCTGTGACCCCAACCCCGCCCACCCTAACCTGGTCCCGTAGCCCGCACAAAAGATAAATAATAATGTTGTGTTATCACTTTATTTTTCCTTTTTTACACTGCTCGGAGAGCAGTAGGGTGATGCTCCTCCGACTTAGCAGAAGACCCGCCGCTGCTGGCGCTGACTCAATTATCATTACTATGTCTTTAGCATTAGGATTTAGTATGATGTTCAGGTCTCTTTGATAACGCCATCCCAATGGACCTGACCCATAATTGGTTACATGAATTCATCCATGAACACCGTCTCCCTTGAATTTGATAGTCATCCATCTCATTCCCAGTATTTCAATTCTTTTGCCTGCATAATCAATTACTTGATGTCAGACTTCTCCAATGATGCATTGCCATCCAACCCCATTCCTTCATATGTCTTCTTAGAAAAGAGTGTATAAAGACTTCCTGAGTCCACAAGCACTTTTAGTGGCTTTTTATCAATAGAGACCTCACAATATGGTTTTTCTAATCTGTCTTTCCTTTCTGTTTTTACCCTATGCACCTCTTACACTGATATCCTTCCTTACATCACGTTATCTGCCACGTTATTACATTCCTCTTCTATGGTTAGAATTATTTCCTGAACACTTTCACATATATCATCAACATACTGACTAACCTCTTGTACAATCCTATCTCGCATGTTTGTCTTACACACCTTTGCGAAGTGACCTCTCCTTCCACAATTTCTGCATAATATGTTTCCAGCAGCACACCTCATGCTGGAAGCTATATGTTCTGGGGCCCCACAACATAAACACCTAATTTCTTTGGAAGTGTTATTGTACTATTTCGTACTTTCATTAAGTGTCATAAAGCCACATGTATCAACATTTGTAATAGCGATTACCTAATTGCGATTTTAAGCGAATCGCAATTAAGTTATTGCTATCACAAATGTATGAGACTCCAAGAGTATCATATAGCGATTCGTAGGGGGTCACAAATCAACCTACCTCATTAATATTAATGAGGTAGGTCGCAATTTCCAATCCTCTAGGATCGCTAAAATCACGGGGATGGTGGCCTGCTGGGGTCACCAGACCACCATGTCCATGATTGCTTTTAAATAAAGCAATCTTTTTTTTTTAAATGCAGCCCATTTTCTTTAAAGGAAAACGGGTTGCGATTAGAAAAAAAAAATGAATATTCACTTTTCATTTTTTAAGAACAGGCAGTGGTCCAAGGGACCACTGCCTGCTCTTAAAAAAAGTTTTGCATTCATTCACAAAGGGAAAGGAATCCCTTGGGGACCCCTTCCCGTTTGCGAATGGGTTACTACCAACTTGAAGTTGGAGGTAAAATGCGAATGTTTTGCGACCGCATTCACGGTCACAAAACATTCATACATACCATTACGATTTGGTATTCGGAAGGGCCGCCCTAAACACGCCCCTTCCAAATACCGAATCGCAAACCCATTTTGCGATTCGGTAACAGGTTACCAAATAGCAAAATATGGTGAAACATGTGAAGAGCATTTTTTGCTTTCGCAAACGGGCCGATTCTGAGAATTGGCCCATTTGCGAACGCAAAAATGCTTGATACATGTGGCCCTTAGTTCTGTTTTGTACCTCTGCCTTTCTTATCTTCCCCTCTTTAGCCATTCTTATCTTCAGTCTACTATCTTTTGCTACTTCGCTAACTACATTCTTTTGATTGTGATCAACATCCTCCATTTCTTTTATCCACAACGCAGTCTCTTCCATACTCTTGGCTATCTGTATAGCCTCCTCTAAAGTAGAGTCCTTTATCAAGAGCTTCTCCTTACTGCTACTTCATCTCACTATTTGGTCTCGGATCAGTGAGTCAGATAACTGTTGAAAACTGCAAGATATGGCTAACCCTATTCAAAGCAGGTACATAGGATGCAATATCTTCGTCCACTCTCTAAGTTCTAGAGAAAAACGTATGCCGTTCAAGGACCACATTAGTTTTAGGCTTGAACTGCAAGTCCAACATCTGCAATGACATTTGATATGCATTACATGGCTGTCCAACACCTATTCCCAAGGATATTTCTGGAAAATCTTTATATGACCTCTTTCCTTCAACAACCAAGTGATGCAGTAAACTAGCCTGTCCCTCACTGGTCTATAATTATCCCCACCACTAGCTAATATATACGTTAAAAACTATTTCTTCCATTGCTTCCAGGGTGCAAGTGGTTCACCAGGCTTCGGAAAGAATGGTGGAGGTGATGCCATGCTTTAATCTGCCATACCTACAAGGAAAATGTAAAAAAAATCCAAAATAACAATTTAGCATAAAAATCTAATATAATGAACTAAAAGAATAAACTATAATAAATATCTCACAATTAAACAATGTGGTACTCCTTATTCTTTTACTGTTCCCTTGACTTGCTTCTGCTTAGGGCCATTACTCTAATCCTCTAAGAGGAAGTTGTCAGCACTTGTCAGATATTTGCCTAGGGTTATTCCTCGAATTTCAATGGAACTTCCTTCAGGGAAGTTGTCGCGTATTCTGAGCAGATAACACAGATAACTCATGTTTATTTTCATTCAGGGAAAACAACACATACTTTCACATACGTTACTCTTTTTTATTTCACATTCTGGGAACACTGCAGTTCAATGCGCGATGCACACAAGTATCGTTTCACAAGTATCAGCCTCATTAATTCATCAAAGCGGCCCTAGCTCACGGCCTGCATGCGCTATGACAATTGCGTTGTGCTCCTAGAGTGGCTTCAGCGCTAGTCCAGCGCGGCTTTGTCTGCACGCTCGCTGTATACTTCATGCTTTCAAAGCGGCTTCAGCATGAGTCCAGCGCGGCTCTGTTTGTACGCGCGCTGACCAATCCCTTGTGCTTCTAGTGCAGTTTCAGTGCGAGTTCAGCGTGGTTCTGTCTGCACGTGCACTGTATACCTCGCGCACAAGCATCAGTTAACAGCTCGCGCTTGCTTCAGTTTTTGGCAAAAATTACTTGACAAATGTACTTTCCATATTTTCCTCGTACCTTCTTGATTTGCAGCCAGGGTACCACCAATCTGTTGAGCGCGATCACGGTTACAGATATTTTCATGAGAAGCTCTTGACACATCTTCCTACTCATGAATCCAGGGGTCAGGAAGCGTTGATGTCTGCCCCCTGCACAGTCACTCGTCCCCATATAAAGATTTCACGATCATCAATCTCTTCTTATTAGTTTCTCTATTGTCATTGCATCTCCAGCATATATCAACCATCTTTCCTTCCTTAGCTTTCTCTCCCTTCTCCCCCCTAAATACCAAATGATGTCACACTTACATATCAAAGATTCCACCCTTCACAACTCTACAAATACATTTCAAAAAGCTATTTTAGCCATCACAAAACCATTTGATACAGTTTACCAAATCACAATTCTTTCATACATCAGGCCCCTGTTTGTGTATCCTGAAAAGTGCTGCCAAAATGACAAAAGTTCGAAACAAGGATATCTGCAGCAATATTCTGCTAAAGCTCTAGAAGTGATTCTGTTGCAAACAGAACAACAGTGAGAAACTTTACAGAAAGAGGCATGTTCTGAACTTTTGCAGAAAACAAAAACCTTAACACAGCCCTAAAAGAGAAAAGCACAGTGACAGAGCAGATGCTGAATTCGTCAAAGTGCAAAAAATGGTTAATATTACCCTCAACAACATTGATGCACCGCAACGCCTCCTCCTCCCATGATGGCTGGGTGGACATGGGAATCCACAAGGGTGCATTGGGACTTCAAATGGGGGCTACTGGGTCCCGCAGCCCATGGTTCCCCACTAGCTCCACCACTGGTACGGTGGCAGATACTGTGCTGAATCTGTGTTGTGTATTCAGACCTGCCACCTAAAAAGGCTGTGCTACTATGGAGTGAAATTAAAGGGGGTGGGGGCATGGAGAGTGAATGGCCACTCCTGTCCTGACCAAAAGCAGAAAAGATTGGGTAGGAAAGTGCCTCTTTTGACATGATTAGCCCCCACTTTTTGCCTGATGCATTATAGGTTTTCAAATGTAAGTGAACTGGGGCCCTGCTAACCAGGCTCCCAGTGCCAGGTCTCTTTCCTAAAACTGTGCCATGGTTGGCACAACTTCAGCAACCCCGGTAAATCCCTAGTAAATGGTATCCTGGTACCTAGGGCATTGGGACTGGAGAGGGTCCACTAGGGCTGCAGCACAAACTGTTACACCCTAGGGACCCCTCACCAAGGCCATGCACACTGCCATTGCAGGCTGTGTGTCCTCGTGCAGTAAAAACCGAATAATCTACATGGCACACAGCCCTGTGTGCCATATCCACATACACTGCATAAGGTATTGGTAAGTCACCCCTACTGCAGGCCTTACAGCCTAAGGCAGGGTGCATTATATCCCATGTGTGGACATATCTGCATGGCCATCAGTCCATTCTTAGATACTGTAAGTGCACAGGGAAGCCATAGAGAGTACATGGGCTGCATGCTTGTCATTACGAGTTTCGTAGCTCCATGATGGCTTCACTGTACCCTAATATGTTTGGAACCAGCGATCTCATCTTAATAAATCCTCACTGATGCCAGTGATGGAGTTATTAATAAATGCACACAGGAGACCCTTTTAGAGGGTCCCCTGAATACCTACCAAGCACTGGTGTGGTCTCTGACTAGTCTTAGCCAGCCTGCCACCACCAGGCATGTTTCTGACCTCTTGGGGTGAGAACCAGCACTCTCAGAGGCCAGGAACAAAACCTGCTCTGGTTGGAGGTGCTTCACACCTCCTCCAGGCCGAGAAGGCCTGCCAGGGTGGGAAGCTTCAGAGGGAGCCACCTCTGAAATGCAACCCAGGCATGCACAGATAGTGGAGGGTGCCAACCGCCCTTTCCTGCTCCCCTTTTAGAGAGGGGACAGGCGGAAATATTTGTTAGATTAGGCGGTGTGCCCACATTCAGCCAGCACCACTACTAAGGTGGGCCAGGTGATGTGGACACTACTTTTCCAATTCCTCCTTTGTGTGATGGTAGGGAATCAACCTATCAGGACTAGGGTAGTGCTCCTTCCAACAGGAAGTGGCCACTTAGAGGGTGTAGACACCCTAAAGGTAGGTAACACATTGACTACGACCTGTCACCCCCTATAACGCCCCTAAATGTAGTATTTAGGTGGCATCCCTGAACCCTGAACTTAGATTCAACGGACCTAAGTAGAGCAATGGACAAAGAAGAGCTGCTGGCCAAGAACCGAAGACCTGCTGCAGAAAATTCACGCCAAATCCTGCTGGCTGCTTCCAGGACTCAACAATCATGGTGTACTGTCTCACCCTGCAACTGTGAGGCCTCCAAGAACCCCAGCGCACCCCCAGCCTTCAACCAATTCCTGAGAACCTGCCTTGGAGTAGAGGAGCTACTCTCCTACAACCTGCAGGCACCGAACCGCAAAGTACGGGACACTGATCTGCTGCTCCCCGGTGCAGCATCCAAGCCAGAAGAGGTACCTCAGCTACAAAGGATCAGATCTA
Source organism: Calotriton arnoldi (assembly GCA_963921515.1). Classification (NCBI taxonomy): domain Eukaryota; kingdom Metazoa; phylum Chordata; class Amphibia; order Caudata; family Salamandridae; genus Calotriton; species Calotriton arnoldi. The sequence continues at coordinate 2,620,285 of CAWUFW010001341.1, forward strand.
TCCCCCCCACCAAGTGAGATGATACCAGGACCTACCGGAGTTGTGCTATGCTAATACTCAGGGTATAGGGACCCCATACACCAAAGACCGAGAAGAAATTGTTCTCGGATTTATTCTTGTGTGTGCGTCTCATTTATTGCCTCTGTGAGTACAACAAATGCTTAGCACTACCCTTTGATAAGCCTAACTGCTCACCCACACTACCACAAAAAGAGCATTAGTATTATCTACTTTTGCCTCTTTATACCAGTTAGGTATCCACTGGACTCTCTGCACAGGGTACTTCGTTTTAGTACACTATGTAGAGAGCCAGCCTCCTACAGATTGTGAAAGTGCTGTGTCTACCAACATAAGCTGGAAACCCACTCTAAGAAAGTGTTTCTAGCCCAGCTGGTGGTCACCATGTGATTTCAGCTGTTTGCCAGGTGACCATGCATAGAAAGCTGATTACATGTGACACACGGTGGCATAGTGTGATTTGGCATAACTGTCTATTGGAGAGGTCCCCTGACACACAGTCCTGTGCATTAGCAGAGCAAAAGCAGTACATGAGGCACATTAAGCATTTAGGCCAGATAGGAACAGGTGTGGCAACTAGGTTGTGGCAACTGGATCTTCTTGGTTGCCCATTCTTGATCAGTGATAAGATATTAAGGGCACAGATTCACTTCCCAGATGCCATAATTCTTTATTTTACTCAGTTCCTCTCTGGGTACTTGTTCTCTTTTCTTAGAGGAGCTGGGCTCCTAATGCTGATCTATTCTATTAATATATTTTATAGATTGTTCTAGAATCACAGAATTCGGATTTCTTGACCGTCTGGCACTATGGACTCGGTCAATTTGACAACCCGAGATAGAAAACCAGCTGGACGGCATCCATCTCACAACTCATTGAACAATATTTGAGTGAGATGTGTTGCTGGTAGCAATCAAACCCATAAGACATTATAGGGATAAGTGGAACCCTCTTTCATTAATGAAGATTAACACACTCAAAAACACTAGAAAATGAGGAATCTATTACAAAGAATTCTAATCTAGTGCTCACAATATCAATTGTAACCATAATAAAGACAACTAAAATGGCAGCAGCAATGTGTACTAAAAACATAAATAAAATGAAGTACTCCAATGTAATTGCAATTATATTCTGCTCCTTATAGGCACTAAGCTAATTCTAGGATAGCAAAAAATAAATGGTTCCCACCTACATATCTGTTTGAACAATAGACCATGTGCCTCACCCCCTTAGTGTGTCCTTTAGAGAGAGGTTATTATTCATGGCTTCCATAAAAATCCTCATGTCTTGCGCTGAGGTCAATGATAACATATAGGATTTATTCTTTCATCAATTTCTGAAGGTTGTTTTTTTATCAGCAAAGTTAGTTGGGTTTATGCAAACCTTTTTGATTTGATGTATAGCTAAGGTCAGTTACAGTATTTTCAGAAGGAAGGTGACTCCGTATTTATGAAAAGCTTGATGCACTAGGAAGTAATTTTTGCAGACTTTTGAAGACTTAGCCATTCTGAGCTAATGGAGGATGAGCAATGCCTCTGTGATGTGGTTTGTCCAAGATGATTATCGCATGGTAGGGTAATGGAGCTGCATAGTGGCATGCCTATTGATTCCAAATATTATGCATATGGGTACCGAACCTTAATTTAAATAAGGCTATGATGGAAGTATTGGTGCATGCCAAGTATAAGAGAACCCTTGTAAATATCTGCAGGTGGTGAATGCAAATGGGACATATTTTAAGTGATCCAGTCTCCTGTGGGGGCAAACATGCAAAATCCCATGAAATCTGAGTAATGTGAGATTTTCAAATTTTGCAGGTGTCAAAAAGTTTTGCCTAGCCCTACAAATAAGGCCTGTTAGCTTAGCACTTACATTTGAGGCCCTACATAGACCAATGCTTCATTTATGGTTTGCCAGTTTCAATTTGAGTGACTGTTGCTGGTGACTGTCTTCCCATCGCCTCCATATTATTTATTACTAGAATATTGAGGAAGCTTTTAACTACACTCAAACTTTCATGTATACACTGACACGGATCAACTGCTTTTGAAACAATTTTGATATGACCTTTTAAAGTGTGTTTTCTTGGATTATGCTAACTATGCCTCAATTAAGCCTTGAAGCCATATTGTCCAAAATGGATGTCACATTCACTGTTTCTGCTGCAGGTAGTCAAAGAAGCCATGTTCTGTTTATTTCTGAATGACATAGTTCTCAAAGAAAATTCTCCTCTAGCATGGACTCACTAATGTAACATTTTTCCATTCTTCCGCTTGCACGCAGTATTACATTCATTCACAAAGGTTCATTGTTTTATATATAACCAGTTTATTGTGGCACCTCCGGATGAAATTAAGTGAGAAGGTCTAAATCAGTATTCATGTAATCGGATTTGTCGAAAATGTATTTCTTTTCTCACAGCACCGTGATTCTGCAGTTTTCATGTTCTCCTATGGGAAAATTTCCTATGTAAACCCTCAATTTTTAGGGTGAGTCAGAGACTTTCCCTGTGCTACTAGGAATGCTGTCCGATTTCTTACTGATTTTGCTGCATATTTGTGACTTAGTCTATCTTCGATTTTGTCTATTATTTTGTATTGTCCTATTGCTGAGAGCCTTCATGGCAACGACTTTAAGCATTTAAATACGATTTGCTGCATCTCACTTTACTATTTTTGTATTGTACCTTTACAATTTTTGTGATAAATCTTTATACATTTCCTAATTCCGTCTCAGAACTAACTCACTTATCTTTTTTTATTTTGACAGTTTTTTCGATTTGATAATTTGTTCCTTATCTTGAACACATTGCCTTATAAAATAGAGATTAACATCGTCGCCGATTGACCCAACAAGTGTGCGTGTTTCTGAGGTGTAAGATGTTAGGGTGCAACGCGCCAATGATATTAAGACTGACATATCGATTGCCAAAATATTGTGGAAATACAAGCAACCAGAATATTGTGAAGGAAAGTATACATTTTCTATATGGAACACAATATACATAGATGTGGGTTATAAAATAATAAATATATGCTGAACTACATACATTGATGTGCACTTCAATATTGTCACTTCAATATTTTGTCATGTCATTATTTTCGACCTCGATATTCCGCTATGCAACCCCCACCCTTACTTTCATACTACAATTATTATTCTTAAAGAAACAATTATGCTTTTAATGTAACTGCTCTACTAGTAATATGTGAAAATTGAACTGATGGCTTGTGCAGGAAATGGGTACACCACATTAGGAAGCCAGGATGAAATAGCTAAGTACACTAAACTTTTAAAAGACAGTTATCTTTTGATTTTATTAGTGAGATTACCAAGCAACAAAAAATAAGTCTAAACATCTACCTGCTTGAAAAAAAAAATTAATTGTTTAGAAATTATCACTTTCCTATGTTCAAAAAAGCACTCACCTGTATTACTTTTCTTACTTATTCTCACGCATGGATACACTATAATTAAGGAGTTTTCCTCTTGTGTGGTTTTTGTGGATTATATGATGATTACTGAAAAAAGAGAAATGTTATTCCCCTGACAACTTCAACTGAATCAGGCAACTCATCACCTCTTCCTAGAAGAGGAAACATGATGAAGTGGTTAAAGATGATGTTTAACCAAGTCACTTTCGCTCTGCTGGTTTTAACCCACTATGAAACGTCGTTGATGATATAAACAAGGCCGTGGGTTGATGATCACTAACATAGCTTTGTGGTTAGAGTACAAAGACATGAAAATATACACTAAAGACCAGGCTCTGGCTGCATGTTAGAGCTCTTAACAAACATCACTAAGACCCAAATTTAAACCCAATGCCCAGTAGATCTGGTGCAGCGATGTCCATGTAGGAGCAAATGAGTCACATCCATACCAGATTTTCAGGATATTACCAGATACATATATATATATATATATATATACATATATATATATATATATATTAATCTTAAAATCAATGAAAATTATTGACATGTTCATCACTTATCCAACAAACCTGGCATAGATCTGTTGCACAAAGGGACTTCTGTGCAGGTTGCCTGGATCATGTACTGGGATTTATGGTACAGATTTCATGTGTTGTTTAACACGTTTTATTAAGAATGACATTAATTATTGCTAGTTGTTTTGGTTATAGATTCCCATCTGCAGCATGACAACATAGAACGCGGAACTATAGTAGGTGCATGACAGTTTACTTTGAGACACCCATATGTATGAATTAACTAGTACAGAGAGTAAGACAGTCTATTGGACAAGCCTAATGAGTTATGTGGTCATCTTTTCCTCCAAATTATAGATATGTCCATTGAAGTTAATAGGGCACATATGTCTCCATTAGAACCGAGGTCTGTGCTGAAGGCAGTAAGAAAAGCTTACCAGAGACCACTTAAGTTCAGAGAGGGAACGTGTGCTCATTTGTTTTCCAACAGTGTAATATAAGGCTGGGCGTACTCGCCTCCTGGATCGTTCCAATGTTTCTTCACTCATGGTAACCGGGAGGGTTTTTCCGTGAGGTGTGAAGGGTGGAACTTTAGAATCCAGTGCGGCGTGCAGGATGTCATACGTGAACTTCTTTTTCACTGTCTAACTAACACCATGAGTTTCTGGAAAAGGCAGTAACTAACCTGATGCACAGACCTTTGTAAGAGGATCGTCAATTATAAGAGGAGGTCAAAAGTTTCCAAACCAAAATGTAGTAGACTCCTCCTATTATGTCAGTTCCTATGTGAAGTATCTAAAAAGAAAGCATTAGGAGAGGAAATTTATACCAATGCATCTTGCTTCCTAATTTGTTGCCGCAATTCTCTCCCTCTGGTACTATTTATGCCCTTGAATTTTGTTTCTAACAGTTGAATTACTTTCTTATGGATTCTGTTCTTGGTTATGCCTGGCTCTTTTCTACTACCCTGACAAATTAGTTGACTAAAGAGCCAACCTGAATAGCTCATACAGAAACTTATTTCAGACAAGATGAAACTGATGATCATTGCTTCTTAAAGCTGCCTGGGATTATGTACTTAAGCTGCAGTAGTTCATGGGTCAAGCAGATATAGTAGTCAACTGTGGATCCTTTTAAGTGTAACTATTTTTGTCTACCAAGGAGCTTGGAGGAAAGTTAATGTGGAATCTTTTTTAGGTCATTTGTGTCCTCCTGAGCAAAAAGAAGGTTTACTTTTAGAAAAATACCTAGATAATTTTTACTCTAACGTTACTAGTGCCCTTGACGGATGCACTCCTTGGTAGCCAAGTAGCTCATCCCGATACTCTCTTTCAGAGAAGTGGTATTCCACGGAACTAAGGATAGGAAAGAGAAAATGCAAAGTGCTATTGCACAAATGGCGGTGCTCGAAGTGTGCTGAAAATCGCTTGGCACATAGAACGGAGTTGGGAATTTACCATCAAGCGTTAAAAAGAGCGAAAAAAGACTATTTTATAATAAGATTAGAAAGAAATAGTGGTTCTTCCAAATAACTATTTAAAATCATAAAAGAACTGACACAACCTATTAGCTTAAATCAGACGATCAATGCTTCGGCTGAGCATTGCGAAGAGATGGCCAGATTTTTTACTGACAAAATAGAAAACAATTACTCAACTTTGAAGTCCAACCCTCTCTAGAAGAGCTCCCATGGGAGCACTTAGGTCCAAACAATAACACAGTGGCTAATTTAGGCAATTTTGTGAGTATCTCTGCAGATCAGCTGGAAAGGTCATGTCAGAGGTAAAGTCTGGCTCTCCTTTTGATCCATGTCCCCATTTCACTTATTCTTGCCTGGCCTCCATTTTAAGCCCCTATTTGACCCAGATTTTTAACTTATCCCTGACCAACATCGAGTACCCGGATACATGGAAGCAGGCCTTGATTTTATCCCAGGCGAAGATAGCAGGGGTTTTTGTTCTGTTTTATCTAATTATCACCCAATATCAGTGCTTAATTTGTAAAATTTGAAGTCCAGGTGCTCAAATGTTTGTCGGAGGCCACACCCAATTCTGCCGGCTCCGCCCACTTACTCTATTGGCCCCACCCACATCCTCAACTAGCACTGTTGAAAGTCAGATGTAATACCTGATCTGATTTTCAGCAAGGGAGCCTTCCGACTGATGCAAATAAGTAAATATAACATCTGCACCTAGACAATTCACTTCATATAGTGTTAAGACTGGTTTAAATATTAGAACAATAAAACGTGATAATTTGTTTTATAGTGCTTGCTAACTGTGGACTTTGTCACTTTAAAGCACTGTAAATAATAAGGGGCAGATTTACAAGGCTCTTGCGCCACTTTTGTGTCACTTTTCCCATGTTAAAAGTGACGCAACAGTGGCGCAAGAGGCTTGTAAATCTGCCCCTAAGTGTTACTATTCAGTGGATCTACTTCAGAAGGATGAATGACTAAGTGTGAAGTTTGCAGATTACACATACACATACATATATATATATGCACCCATCTCGACAGGTGGAGCATATCTCACTGAGCTATGGTGTCGGTCACAGTTCAGGCGTGTAACTTATGCTGGACTTGTTAAACACAGTGTCACACTGTGACATACATTCCGTGAATGTGAGGATGTAGGAAAGAGAGGAGGTGAAGGAGGTGTGCGTTTAGAAACAAAAAGAAGCAGTCTCAGAGACAGCTGTGTAGACCACGAGAATTTTTAACAATAAATTGATACACAAAAAAGAAAATATGTAAGTGCGATAGTAGGAGAGGGAATGCCGAAAGATGTCATTTTCCTCAAAACGTGAGAAGGCGAATGCAAGCTAAGGAGTGAGAAAAAAGTGATGACACCTTTACTCAGTCCTTTCCCTTAAGTATGTTTAACTGAGCGTGAATAAAAACTAGAAAGGGACACTTCTATTTCCAACATAAGAACCGTTCCTCTACCTTTTTTCAATAATAAATACATTGTTCCATGACACTTCTACTAACAGGAAAAGTATAGACTGTCAGGAAGTCACAGGACTTCATAGGGCTACATTTCCCTCATGTTCCATCAACCACATGAAGCAATATCTGGCTATGCATAAATAGTTAATTGTCACAAGAGGGGCGAAGGGCCAACTTTCTGTCTCCACCCCCATTTTTGACACAGGTGAGGTCACCAGATAGTCAAAACTACATTCATCAACATGGAAAAAAGAATTTAACGAAGCTGGTAAACCTAAGATCTGCATTTTTCTGGTAATAACACAGGGAAAGTTAATGCATATTTTACACACGGTCATCTGAGTAGCGTAAACTGCTTAGTAATAGAGTTGTATGTCCCTCTAAGTTGTGTCCAGGCATTACAAGGAAGCAGGCCCACTGTTCGAAAAGGACGCTTAAGCAGCGCATCCTGGGCTGGAAACAAAAACATTATACAACTTAAATGACGATAAACTGTGTCAGAACACCCAGAAAATCTGGGCCATATGACTACAGCATCAGAAGGACTCACAGGCAAGGCGATCAGGTGACTCTATTCAGTGCTTAATTTGTAAAAGGAATGAGTGAGAGTGCCCACAGCTGTGCTCCATGACCTCCAATGGTGCTAGTAAATGTCTACGCACTGATTACCAAGGCTGCGTAGTTCAGAATTCATCTCATTCTCAGGCCTCCTTAATCTATTCCCAGACACTACCTGCCTCTGTAGCTCACTGTTGTTGGTACCTGCATTCTCCCTTTGTTACTTTTTACATATTTATTTTACTTCTCCTTTCCCGTTTGTGTGTTTTTCACCTCGCTTGCTCTCGCCGGGAGCCGCTCTGTCAATATCTAATGAGCAAAAGCAAGTGCCTGGTTCAAATTAAGCACGGCTATTTCACAGGAATATAACTTTTTCCCCCTTTAACAGGTCATGTTTATCAGGGTATGTTGGAAATCTAGTTCAAGTGCACTGCCTACAACTCCCAGAATACATTCATTTGCTAAACAAGAGAGAGAAGACAGGAACAGGAATTGTGATTGCCATGCAGTCATCTGGTGGCACAAGCTTCCAGGTCACATCAAAAATTGAAGGTTTGAATATTCTATATTCTTTATAAAGCTCTTCGAGACGAAAGAGTATGCCCCAAGAAAGTAACAAACTCGAGAATGTGTTCTAAGTAAATAAAGCGCACTGTTAGCACTGACTGCATGAAAAGCAAAATTGAACTAAAAACCAAACGTTAGAAACAAAACACACATGTAACATCAACACTTTATCAGTTACGTACAGAACTTCAAATAGGTCTATAGGTATTAGGTTTTTTTCCTTCGTGGGCGACAGCAAAATGGGTGACAGAGGAAGATGTATCCTGCATATTCTGGGGACACCACTGCAGCGCGTGTTTAAACAACAGAACTGCTTTACTGGGGACGTTGAAGGGAGGGCAATATTACTGATTTCCTAACCTGCCCTGCAGTTTTATCAGGCAACTAAAGCAAATGTTCTTCTCCGTTCCCATGCTGACCACATGCCCAGGGTCACAATGAATCCTGCTTGCAGCTTCCGAGCTCGGCACACACTCTCCCCTTCCCGGGCCCAAGCACACCACTACGCCAGAGCGGTCAGTCTGTGTTATGTTCTCACCATCCCACCAGCCGTGCGGATGGCGGGAGGGGCTCGATGCTTACCTTGTGGGTCCACCCCAGGGAGGAGAGGAGCCTACCAGCGAAGCAGAGCAGGCAGAGACAGACGACCAGTGACATGACAGTTCCCGAGGGCCACTGGGGAGAACAGGTATTAAAATACCGAAATATATCCGAAAGAGATTAAACATGGCACGGAAAAACAGCACTTCAAATGCAAGTCAAAGAATAGATAGATAGGAATACAGACAGAAAGGGGTTAAGGCCCTGCCCTTCCAGCCTTCTGACCCGGGGGATTGCACAAGGTGCCCGGCGGTGGCATGATTGCTCCTTAGACTCGGAGTCGGTTCATACTAAGTTTACCAACCACCAGGGTGTCCACACTAAACTAAAGAAACAGCAGCATTGCTTTGGTTACTTACGGGTTACTGCCTTTAATAAGAAGAGGCCTGCTGCTGTACACTGACTGCACGACACGCTTTCTGCTTCAAATAATAGTGCCGTTGACGTTGTGCTGAAGTGCTGGTGGTCGTGACCCAAGTGTGTGTGCGCCGGAGCGTAGAATTTAAAAAAGGTTACGCACGCTGCCACGGCTGCCACAGCCTATCAGAACCAAATCTAGCCCAGTCAGTGGCCTGCCCACCGGTAACACTGACTGACTTCTCTGAAGTCAAATTGGCATGAATTTATTATCGGCTCAGCAGCACTCTTCACCGGGGACTCGATAGATTGTGAACACTGCAGTCAACAATCAATTTTTGTGAGACGCATGACTTGCAGTCATTGATGTGTGGTGGCACTCGGGTGTAGACCCGGCCCTGATAAATAAGTGCCGGTGCTAAGCACCGGAAAGCACCGGCACAAATTAAGCACTGCCCAATATCCCTGCTGCCGTACATGTCTAAAGTACTGGAAAGATTAGTTAACATCCAGCTGACATCTTTCTTGGAAAATAACAATCTAGTGGGTGTGTTGGAAACCGGTTTCAGGGCCAGAAACTGTGCGGAGTCCACACTACTGGCCATACTGGAGAGCATTAGATTAGAAGTGGATCAGGGAAAGGCTACGGTTCTGTTCCTGTTGGATCTGTCTGCGGCCTTTGACAGAGTCTCTCATAGTCTGCTGATAAAAAGGTTACAAGAGACCGAATTACACTTAAAAGCATTTCCATGGTTCGGTTCCTTTTTAAATAAATGAACCTAGTCAGTTCAGATGGCCACTTTCAGATTCATCCCCCATGTATCCAAGTGCGAGTTCCCGAAAGGTTCCTTGCTTAGCCTAAAGCTATTTAATGACTATGTCTCCTCCCTGGCTGGCATCGTCAGAGCCTGGGGCTCCAAGATCTGCTCCTATGCCGCAGATACCCAGCTGTTTATCTCTATAAGGGAGAGTCACAGGGAGACTAGAGAGAATCTTACTGGCTGTCTGTCAGAGGTAGCCACCTGGATGAAAGCACATTGTCTAAAGCTTAATGCAGAGAAAACTGAGATCTTCCTTTTTGGAAGGGCCCGCAACATCTAGTACGCTTCCTTGTGGCTGACATCCTTGGGCACCACACCAAAACCAAAGAGAGTGACGAAGAACCTTGGATACCTAAATGATGACTCTCTCTCTGTGCAGGAGCAGGTCAATGCGACCTGTGGAAAATGCTTTCGCTTTCTCAGGCTCTTATGTAAACTCTTTCACTGAATCCCAGTGGACTGGTGAAGGACAGTAGTCCAGGCATTGATCACAAGTAGACGAGATTATGGCACTACTCTTCATCTGGGAATAGCAGATTTTCTTTTCAATTGACTACAGGCTTTTTAAAACGCTGCAGCTAGACTCATCTGTAATAGCGACAGAAATAGCTCGCCATCTCTCTGTTTAAATGCTCTTCACTAGCTGCTAATCCGCAAGAGATCCAAATTTAAACTGCTATGCCATGTCCACAAGGCACTTTACGATACTGGTCCAGCCATTTTACGTAGCAGAGTCGACTTCTGCAGGTCTGCACGTGCCTTGCGCTCAGCCAGTTTAGCCACTCAATAGAACTTGCTGCCTATTGATCTTCGTCTGATATCAGACCAGGCCAGGTTCAGGAAAAGGTTAAAGTCTTGGCTATTTTCCTTATAAATGTGAGTGCAAGAGTTATTGGTTTTAAAGTGATATAGCGCCGGGATATCCCTATGGGGATGACTGTTGCACATTAGAAATAATTTAAATAAACAAGGACCTTTTTTTCTTGGCCCATAACTCTGTGTTGACATATTTGGACTACAGGAATATAAGATTAGGTAATACATGTTTACATTCACCATCATACTACGTACATCGTACTACAAGTAGTTTCACATAAAACAATTATACCTTCATTTTCATTGCTTATGTGTACATTTAAATATACATCATCTCTAGTGCAAAAGATAATACAGTTCTATTTACACAAGAGATCTCTTCCTGAAGCTCTCTTCATCTCTCTTCCCGGAATACCAACTGCATCAATGGGCATGTTTAAGTGAGGTAAGGAGGAGAATCCATGAGTCTTTAGAGCAGATCAGCACCAATAAGTCATGACATGGGCTTTCCATTAATAATACGTTGCACACATGGCCCATTTTGATATACAGGAAACAAAGTGTTTACCTCAGTCGACTCCTCTTAGGTTAACCTAAAAGGTGGGGGTGTCGATTGTGGGGAATTTGGGTGAACTCAGGTTTTGGATTGGTGCTACGGGGTAAGTTGGTGATATCCCATTTCCAGTTCTACAGCTCTCCAGAATTAAAGTGTGAGAAGCCGCCGGATGGAGACAAATCTCCTCGGCCCCTCCCTTGGATTTACTAGCCTTCTCCTGTACACCATATGGATATGGTCCCTGAACACCCAATCATTCTGTCTCCCCATTTTCTCCCCAGCACCCTCTTTGGAAGTTTGATGAAATTATTACATTTGTAAAGCCATAAGTTTTGATTTATTTGACTCCTTTTTCCTCACATGTCCTGCTACACAGTGGTTTGCAACTGGAAGGAACTCTGCAAAGCTCTTAGTTTGTCACCCAATGTTCCAACTTCTTGGGCAAGAAACCCTAAACAAAACCAGCACCATCAGCATTCTGTGCATTCTTTGGAGCTTGGGCAATACAATAATAACATTCTGACATCTTTCAAATAATCAAGATAATCAGCTCTGAGCTTCATCCTTATTCTATTTATAATGACCAAATTTGACCAAATTTAAACTGGGTTTGACCAGTCACACATCTAAGACAGCATTTATCATTGCCTCCCTCACAGAAATGAGAGGGGCTGCCTCACCAGGGACTTGTTGAGGGATATTTCTCTTTTCAATCAAACAATCTTTATCTTCACTCTGTACAATAAAACTGAGCCTAATTAGGGGTGCAGCATTTCAATATATTTTGTAATTCAATGCAGAATTTCTGGATATTATCACAGATATTGGGGAATTGTAGTTATATATTCACTAATTCAGCAGAATTTCTGGAGATAATCACAGATATTGGGGAATTGTAGTTATATATTCACTAATTCAGCAGAATTTCTGGAGATTATCACAGATATTGGGGAATTGTAGTTATATATTCACTAATTCAGCAGAGTTTCTGGAGATTATCATAGATATTGGGGAATTTCAGTTATATATTCACTAATTCAGCAGGAGACCAGGGTACATTGATGACGACATGGCTCATTGCCCCGGCAAGAGGGCATCTGAAGGTTAGAAAGGAGCATACTTCAAGTTGACGCTGTCTACATCACTTGAGAAGGGGGTTGAGGGTTTCTTTCCCTCTCTTTCCAGCTGTACACCTCAGACTCTCCCAGGTTATAGTCAGTTTGCATGCCCTGTTGCTCCTGCTGCTCTGATGTTATGCATCAGAATGGCAGGGTGCAAAGAGAAACACAGCTGCAGTGGAGGAGTGTCATGTCACAGAGTCAGCCTTTGGAAGCACCATCATCTTGCGTTTCGCTGCATTAACTGCATTAGCTGTGCTCTCTTGTGCTTCATTTGCTGGTACACCTTCAACCGGCAACACTACACATTCTGAACCCTTCCTTCCTGCATCATCTTCCAGCATTGGGAAGTTTAAAACATTTAATATGTCCTCCTCCTTTCATTCTGCAAAGTCTGTGTTTTGGGCAGAATGTTGGGGAAAGAATTAGGAGGAGGCGGAGCAGTAGGGGTACAAGCCCTTACCCTCTCCCTCAAGTTTTACTGAGATTGTTTAAGCACTTTTATGTGAAAAGTTCCTTCTTCTGAAAAGGCTTCTTCCCATCCTTGTCACTGAGCCTAATACACTGTTCACATGCTGTTTCCATACTGGTGGTCCACCAAGTGGGCGAGAGTACCTTTAGCTGGTGCTTCTTCCTGTTTTTACATTTCAGCCCCCATTTCCCTATCTGCACACTCATTCAAATACCAGGAAAACAGTTAGATGTCTGCCAGCCTTGTGCAGCAGCTCATTCCTTTTGTTAAGACAGGATCCCTTTAGGTCGGTTAAAGCAGGTTTATTGAGTTGTAGAAACGACCCTTGAAAGAACACCAGCCGCTCTCCTCAGCACCTGCTCCTCTCTGGTCCTACCAGCATTCCAGAACACAACCACCAGAGAGAAACAGGTTGCCAGGGAACAGAAGATGTTCCATCAGGATTCAACATTACAAAACATAACCAATGAAGAATACAACACATCTTCCCCCTTAAACAAAAAAAACACCCACAAAGGAAACACATGAAATTAAGAGCATACAAAATCATCAAATCTTTTGGGTCTCGATTTGACGCGACCACACCCACCTCAAGTAGGTGGAACGGATACACTTCCATTTTGAGAAACATCTCCTTGTGTAGCAACACCACCTTGGGACATCAACCACTCCGCATGTTCAATAGCACTGCAATTTGCCATCTGACAGTTTCACACTATTACCCCTCACATCCACCACACACTTGCGACAAGACCATCTTGACAATCCTTTCCTCACTTTGGCACCTTGGAAAACTCTCACAAACATTCCTTTTTTGAAAAGTCACCTAGGTTTCACAACATCCTTGTTGTGTCTCTGACAATATGCCCTTTGGTAGTCTTTCACTCTTTCTTGCAAAGCCCTTAAATCCACACTCCGCATTCCTGCTATGTTCATCCAAGCAGGGACCGCTACAGTGCATGGTACCCTTCCTTTGAGTAAAGAGAAAGGTGTCTCTTTGGTCACGAAATGAGGAGTGGTTCTGTAGTTCCATAACATGTCTTTGACCTGTCGTTTCCAGCACACGTTACTCATACATGCTAACTGAATGCATTCCACAAGCACCCTATTAAAACGTTCAACTAAACCGTTTCCCCTAGGATGGTAGACAGGGGTTCTGGTATGCTTGATTTCCCAATTGACCAAGATCTTCTCAAACTCTTCAGACACAAATTGAGGACCATTATCCGTAACTATTTCAGCAGGACACCCTTCCCTCCAGAAGATGTCTTCACAAAAAGAAATAACACACATCCTTCACTTCCGCCACCATCCATTCATCTTCATCTTCACCTTGTTCCCAATCTAATGGCAATCTGGATAAACAGTCGGCATTGATATTTTTAGCTCCCGGCACATATTTTACCTCAAAAACATACTCCTGAAGACGGTAAAGCCACTTGGCTATTCTAGGCGTGGCCTTACCCGCAACTCTCGTGGAGAAAAGATCCACCAACGGCTTATGATCGGTGCGTAACTGAAACTGGGTACCCCACACAAAAATCCGGAAATGTTGCACCCCCCACCAACACACCAAAGCTTCCTTCTCAACCGTGGAATACGTGTGCTCAGCTCCTTTCAAGGTGTGAGAGACAAAAGCCACCACCCTTTCCTTACCCTTGTGCACCTGCATGAGAACAGCACCAAGGCTATGGTTACTGGCATCCATTGAAATGATGGTTCGGGATTGAAAGACTTTAAAGTGACAGCACACGCTACGCTCTTCTTTATTTCATCAAAATCCCGTTGACACTCGTCCGTCCACTCAAATTTGACCCCTTTTTTCATTAGATTCCTTAACTCTTGCACCTTATCAGTAAAATGGCTATTGATCAATTGATCCCTAATTATTTCATCCCTCATGTCCTTAAACTTGCATGTGACTGCCAATCTCCTCAAATTTGCTACGTACTGCTCAATAGACTCTCCCTGTGACTGAGCGCATGAAAAAGATTTGTGTCTTTCCACAACCACACTGACTTTTTTGACGAAATTCTCTTCTAGAGCATTCAATGCAATTTCATATACATCTGTGTTGCCATCACCACCCTTGCCAGCCTCCCCTTCTAAATTTACCTCTAGATTGCTTTCTTCAATCATAGGTAAAGTTTTCAAACCATTCCTTCCTTCTAATCCTAAACAGTGTTTAAGAATGGCTAACTTCCTCCTTGCCACATATACATCACCCCCTATGGCTTCTAGATATGTTTCGAAGGACTCTTTCCAATCTTCCCAACCCATACATGGTTGGCCAGGAATAATGGTGGCGCACTTATAGCCTGTGTCGTCATGGTAACTGGCATTGTACTACCCAAAATATGTACAGGAAATTTGTCCCTTAAATGTCCACAGATACTAATGCCAAAAGTTAATATCACACTAAAGTCAAAGGTGCGCGTGTCACCGAGCACAAGCAACAACTAGGTGCACGCGATGCCCTGATCTGAGCACAATGTAGATGTGGAAGAGTAATTCTCACACATATAGTACTCACAGGATTCAGTGATGACACGGGGCTTCAAGAGAATGGTGTGCGTGTCACCGATGAACAGCAGTGTGTACGTTTCGACGGTGAACACTTGGAGGCACCTTAAGATTAGTGACACAAAAGAAAGGGAAAACATTCATAAAGGTGTGCGTATCACCGATCCCAAAGATATGCTGACAGACTCGAAACGGCAATCCTGGCTAGTCTGCAACACACAGCTGAATTGCGGCAGATTCCTCTTCCAAGATGGCGGCACGTTCACATTGTAAGCGTGTCAGTGCGTGCTTGCCTAACTTCAAAATGGCAGCACGTTCCCACGTCGGCGCATTGACGTAAGTGAATCGTATCTTCAATGACGACACTCAGTAGATCCTCGCACAGCACAAGTGTATACACGGAGCACGGAGAGGGTGCGAGACACAGCGCGTGGCTGTGGACCGTTGCCCAAAGCAGGTAAGGGTAGACAGGTCCCAAAACGAATTTGCACAGTGGCACAAGCACGTACCTCTCTACAATAGGCAGTCAGACGTCTGGTAGGCTGTTGGACGTCAGGAAATATCGCCAAGAATATCTTTCAAGGGTCACATGTAGACTCCCAGGCCAAAACTCAAAACCTCAGCATCCTCTCAAGTCTTGCGGTCCTCAGCAGGATCAATCACATCCTCGTCGCCAGTTTTGTGAAGACAGGACCCCTTTAGGTTGGTTAAAGCAGGTTTATAGAGTTGTAGAAATGACCCTTGATAGAACACCAGCCGCTCTCCTCAGCAATTGCTCCTCTCTGGTCCTACCAGCATTCCAGAACACAACCACCAGAGAGAAACAGGTTGCCAGGGAACAGAAGATGTTCCATCAGGATGCAACATTACAAAACATAACAACTGAAGAATACAACAATTCCCTCGAGGTGGTGGGAGAAAACTAAAAAAAGGTAATGGTGAGACTAGCAGCCCATCTCTTTTAGAGGAGGGAGGTAAGAGAGTTCTTTCACTGGTTGCTGTTGAGCTCCTTGCTCTTGAGAGCCCTCAGTCCGTTCCTTAAGGCCGCGCAAAGGTCCTGGTATGGTTGCATTAGTGTCTCTCTTTCACTCAAATATTCCTTCACTAGGATCTGTGCTAGGGGTTCTATTCACTCCTTTGCCTCTTTCCCAGTTCTTGCTCCGTTTCTGGACCCTCCGGCTTGATACTGTGGATTTCAGTCACATCTGTAACTCCTAGGGGCATTTACAAAGAAATAGCGGAGCTGCGGCAAAATTTGTAGCATCATGCGCCGCCATTTCCACAGCACAGGGATGTGCTGTATGCACACCCCTGTGTTTTCCCTAGCGCTGGCACTAAAAATAACTGCCTAGCACCAACACAGACACCCTTGCGCCATAGTGCAAGGGTGTCTGCGTTGCAGGGAATAATTGTTTATGTGCAGTAAGGTGTTCCTTCCTGCACATAAACAATCAATAATGGTGATTTGTTACTTCTATGTGTGTTCAGCACACAGAAGTAGCAAATCATCATTATTTAATGATTGTTTATGTGCAGGAAGGGACACCTTCCTCCACATAAACAATCATAAAATGGTGTTTTGATCTTTCTATGCGTGCTGCAAAATGCAGCACGCATAGAAAAAGCGAAAACGAGGAGAAATAAAAGTATTTCTCCCTGTTGCGCCATTCTAATGCCTGCTATTGCATGGCAGTAGTATTTGGCGCTGCCTCAGATTTACACATCCGTGTAAATCTGGAGCAGTGTCAAAATGCTATGGGTGTGGCGGTGGAAAACCGACAGCAACACCCATTGCATGCCTCTTTTACGCAGAAATCTGTATGAAAGGGTACCATATTTACAAAGCCAAATTAAGCCACAAAAAGTGGCTTTGTAAATAATGAGCAGGACTTTGAACCAAAAGTGACGTCATTGTGGCGTAATCTCCTTGTGAATATGCCCCCTAGTGTCCTGGAACTCCCTCCCTACCTACCTGAACCAGTTTGTCCCATCGTCATTTGCCAATACAACACTTTTCAAAATTTTGTTTAAATTGTTAGTCAATAAATACAATAAGACTTCGCATTTCATAAATTGTAGAAGATCTCTATTGCTGTGAAACTAAATTGATGAGTTGAAAACCACATCAGGGTCCACCCAATTTCCCTCTAAGAAAATTCTCTGGGTTGTTGTCATGTGGAGGCGGTTTGGCCCCGCTCCTTGCTTATGATCAAGGATAGATTGTACCCGGCCAACCACACCAGACCTGTGAAAGAAAATCTTCTACAGCTGTAATTCAAAGTATGCAAACGTTTATTAACAAACGGAAGAGGATTTTTTTGTAGCACCAAAAAATGCATGTGTGATAAATGCATTTGTGATAAAAGCTGCGTGGTAAAGGCACTGCGTCGTTAAAACTGTGTTGTAAAGGATGATTCCCAAACTGAAATAAAACTAAAGTTTAACAAAAAAAAAGCACTGAAATTAATGAGTTATGATTTACCTAACTATAACTTGTGCCCCTGCCATGCACTGCTTGCACCGCTCTTGACATGTTATGAAGGGCATATGACATTCCAAATGGAATCCTATTGGAGGTGTGTGGAGTACATTACAATGCAGAGCTCCACACAGGAGCAATAGGATCCTTGTGCAAATGCACACTTTTTTGCTCCTGGAGAAAGCCCTTTCCTACAGCCCCAACAAATATCTGGGGTGATCCATTCCCGGCGCGCGCAATGTCATTCGTTTTATTTATTTATTTATGTATTTACCTCCGTTCGGCCGTATGCCGGAGTTTACTACCCCCCACCCTGCCCCTCTCTCGCCCCGCCCCACCGCCCCGCAGCACTCCCTCCAGGAGCCGCGACTGGTGTTTGTACTGATCTGCTGTAGCAATGGCCCAGTAATGCTCCCTTGACACAAAGCGCTGCAAAACAGCACAAAGTACGTTCTGCACTGAGAAAAGGGCAGCTTTCAAAGCAAAATATCTTTTGCACTGAAATGTAAATACAATTGCATCACATTAAGTCACTTTGTGATGGCTCAAAGCCTTAGCAAATCTGGGCCTAAGTATTTCTAAAGAAATTTCCCGCCCAAGTCACCCAACGAGTCTCATCTTCTTTAACTGAATGCAGCAGGTACTTGAGCAATGTAAGGTGTACAAACATCCAAAGGTGGGGAATGAGGAGTGAGACGTGTGTAGGTGAAGAGATGTTTGAGGGCGATGGAGACTGAAGTTAGGGCTCAGAACTCGTATCTGAAGAGAGATGTGCACAAAGTGGACAAAGACCGTCTACATTGAATTAGCTTGATTTCGGAATAATCAATAATGATGAAAATATTTAAACCTAATGCAGTTGAATGTACGTTTCTCATTACTATTTACATTGGTCTAAGAAACGTTAATATAATATTTTTCTCAATTGTTTCTGCAGATTTTACTTCAATTCCTGCAGAAATGTTAAAATATTTCCACGGATGTTCACTCGTACTTCTCCACATTAGCACTGCCCAGACCTCTGTCTACCCTTATCTTATTTACCTGCAGAAGTCATTGTTCATGTGAATGTTACTTCCCTGTTAAGCTCTTTAATTTTATCTCTAAAGAGTCTGCTGTGATAGCCTTTCTTCCTGCCTGCATCTTGCTAGATAGCAGTGTGGACCTAACTAGACCAAGTGACCAACTGGCTGCTGTGTATAGTAGCTGCAGTCAGCAAAATCTGCCAATCCCAAGTGCATTTGTTTGAAGCTGTCAAGATAAGTGTCAAAGGCAAATCTTGTTCTGCCACATAAGTAGAAACATTATCAAATCTATTTTGCATAGACAACCTCTTCAAAAAAGTACATGATGTTAAAGTGAATGTTTTATTTCTTTTTCTTTTGGTGTGAAATGAAGTACAGTGTCCCGTAGAGTTCAATATTTGTTTGCATGCAAATATGGGACTCAAAAAGCAAATAGAGATCAGCGGTGAATTGCAAATTCTATGCAAATAAAAAGAATTCTAACTGTGCGAAGGAGTTCAGGAGGCCTGTCTGCTCCTGCCCACATTCCATGCGCCACACTTGAGCATTTCCCTGCACCTTTCAGGAGATCAAACTAGAAAAAGAAATGAAGCATATGGAAATTAGACAAGAACCTAATGTCTTTCCATGTTCATTTAAGAAGCCTGCCCTGATCTGAGAGAGATTGCCCATGCGAATGTGGCGTCTTGAAAGATGGGGCTGCAGGAAGTATTTTACGCTACACGTGTTTGCAGAAGGATTTCAACATTCAACAGGATTAAACATCTTAAAAGCCCATTATCGGGTGCTTTCAGGACACCGCTCCGGAATTGGCATACATATATGCAAACATTGATTGCCTCATTCACATAGCCTTTGCTGTGTGCATGCATTTGCTATGCATGTATTTGCTAACCACGTGTGCATCATGCATTTATTGTATTGCACTCTAGACGTTAAATAGCGTAATACACCTAAAAAAGGCCACAAGCACTCGGATTCATATTGGGTCTCTGGCAGACTTTTGGAGTGTATGTTCCTTAGGGTGTTGATGGAAACTGTGACGTGTGTTGCATATGGATCGGACATGTGCTCGAAACCTCGAGGTAGTTTGCAACTAATCTTATTCTTGCAGGAATAGAGTTCCAGGGTTTTGCCACCTGGCTTGAGAAAGAGCTTCAACCAGTGCAAGACTTTTTGAAGAAAGGGATGGTCAAGAGTGGGTCATACCATAGCAAAGAGATTTAGTTTGGCACTAGGTTCGAAAGTTTGTGCAATTAACTCGCTTTTATCGTACAAACCCTTGAACTTCCGACAGCATTTACCACCCAACAATGCACATTATCTAGTCCTGTCAAAATATGCTTGTAATTTGTTCCAACCAAAAGAACACATCAGAGGGACTTCTTGCACGCAACATGGCACCAGAACCATATACTTGTAAAAACACTGCCACCTCATTATCACATGACTATCACTACACCCTTATTCCGATAACCTTTCAGAAGAAGCTAGGTTAAGTGTGCCACACCCTCACGCACACAACATTACATGAATGCTCATAGCCATACAACAGATTAGTGATTCTTGTCAAAAGAATGGTGTGTGCATGGTGGGCAAAAGGTCCACGTTCACTCCAGAAAGAAAACACATGGTAAAGTACTTTGGCACAAACTTCCAAAACAGAGTGCCAGTGGCGGCTCCTCCGTTAAGGTGAAGGAGTGCCACCGAACTGCTTTCTGAGCAGTGAATAAAGGAAAAATAAAATGAAAATAAAACATGTTATAAGCATTTTATATTTCCCTGCTATGCCTGGTATGCCGATTCAAGGGCGGGCCCGGACGATCCTGATTGACACTGGGAGACTGGGAGAAGGAGTGGTATGCACTGCTACACATGCTCATGTCTCTTTGGCAGGCTGTCTTAGTCCGGCCAAACAGACAAGCGCACTTAGGTTTTTCCAACCCAGCTGTATTCCATAGCCGGGTGGAGAAACAGCACAGACTCCCTGTGCCTGAGCGAGCGTCAGCCAGCTCGCTCAGGCCAATCCCCGCGCTGTTCTCATGCTAGGTTGTGCATGAGAGCATCATCTGGATTGGATGGGGAGTCTGTGATATGTTTCAGAGACTGCTGGGAGCAGGAGAGCAGAAGAGCAGCGAGGCGCTGGGCGGCTGGCAGCATCAGGTAAGGCTTTTATTTATTTATTTTTAACCCCCTCCGCACACCCATACCGCAATCCTCCCGTGCTCTCCCAGCGTCCCCTCCACCCTCCCCACCACTATTTATTTGTATCGGCTGCCACTGTATAGTACACTACATATAACTTTCATTGGATGGGGCATTTTTTTACTTTTCACATTAACAAATACAAACAATATTTGCGGTCTGCCAAAAGACAGCTAACGTTGTCTGTCGGAGACAGCATTGTATACAATACTCCACAGAGCTAATCCTGGCTCAAGATTGGATAGCATTTGTGTCAATCTCAGTTGCCTTGCTCTTAAAAGTTGCTTTCCTCCTTTTCAGTGTTTGACCTGCCCACAGGAGCTTTTTGGTTTTGCCATTGGTAGATTAGTTAGAATTACTGTAGCAAAAATGTGGAATATACAACATCATCTTTGCAGACATTGACTACTAGCATTGGCACTGCCAACTGTTCTCACTTCTATATTGAGTTAAGCGAGACCGAGGCATTGCCAGTTCTTGTTATGCGCTGGCTAAAACAAATTTAGCTGTCCAAACATAAGTGATCAGTGAAAATTAGGAATGTCTACCTTTTAAAGTCTCACCTGTCACAGCGCATGCGGTGTCGATTGTGACACATTTTGTAAGATCAACTGAGGCTTGGTGCCTGCCCATTACACACCATTGGTTGGCATCATCGTCAGTCTCATTTCCTTGCTTCTCATTGGTCAGCATATGTCACTTTCACTTTCTCTTCATATGTTTGTCCCTTTCCTTGAATGGATCACTGACAGAATATTGAAAACACAAATATCGTGTGGCCAGAATATTGTTTCAAGAATATATAGGACAAAAATATCGAGAAGGTAAGTGCAAATAGGTAAGTATATATTTTCTTTTTTTAACTCCACATCTACGTACCTTGAAGATATATATATATTGTCACGGTAAATATATGTGGAGTTATAAATAGTAAAACTACTCACCTATAGAAACTTACTTTCATAATATTTTTGACACAATATTTGGTCCCAGAATATTTGTGTTTTCTATATTCTGTCTAAATACCACTTGAACATGGACCAAATGCTGATTAATTTCTTTATTAGTGTCCTTTCGCTGCTCACGCTCGAATTGAGGTCCTTTTTAGGTGTCGCCTGCACAGCTTTTGTGCTGGGCTTGTGAAATCTATTGTATTTAATATAAATCTTAAAAGGGGCTTACATCCCGCCCTTGCTTTTAATTGGTTCCTGTGCTTGCCACTTCCTTTTTCTCTGTTTTTATTGGCTGTAGCATACTATTCCCTGTTGTTCCTGTGTGTGTTTGCCTTATCAGCCTCCCATGGCCCAAGTACTGCTGTTCATTCGCTTTGGGGGGGGGAGTTCTTTCTTAAGAGCATGCATGTCAGCACCCCTGCTTGTTCCCTCCTCCCCCGACCTCTTCCCCAGGCCAGCAGCTTGTTTTTTTAGGCAAGGAAAGATTGAGCTGACCAGACTCACATGCTGTTGAGCTCACAGCTGGACTCCAATCTGCTTCCCCAGTCCGCGCCAGATGTACTTATTACGCTCTATGGCTGCTTGCTCAGCTTACAGAAATCCCTACGCAAGACATGGTGCCCTGTGTACAATACGTACTACGTCAGCCGCCTGCTAGGCTTCGATCCCAAAGCGCTGCTATTTCCCTCGCTTTGCGTCATAAGCCGGTGAGTCTGACTGTGCTCCCAGGCCGCTGCTGGTGCTCAGGTGATCAGTCTCTTGGCATTGTAAATTTTTTTTTTGGTCTTGCGTGGCTGCTGTCAGCTTTGTGACAGCTTTCTGATGCATGCTCAGTGAACCCCTCTCCTCCCTCAGCCAAGCCTGGCCCCCTTTCTATTACATTTTCTCCAGAGCCTCCTCCTCACTGCTGCTCCAGTGATGGCCAAGGGCCTCATGTCCTGCTCTGTGCTCCGCTCCAGTCAGTGCTGAGCGCTCTCTCCTGCTCGGCTCATAGCTAAATTAATGGTTATTTCTCATCTTAATTTGTGTAATGGCTGCTGGGTGGTCTGCACGTTTCTGTCCTACTGAACTTTTAATTGGGTTGTTCCCATTTGTTAGAACATTGAAGTTACTTGGTAGTAGTGCTTTGTGCATGGCTTTTGGTTTTCAAGCACTAGGATACAAAGTGTTATCGCTGATTAAGCCCTATTGATTGATCATGTTGCCTCATCTTTCATCGAATTTCGGTTCTCAGCTATTAACTATTTGTGTTTAACGACGCATCGTATGAAAATGCTGTCTGTTTTATTCAGTTGCAGTCCGTTGTATGCAGATCTGGGTGACGCATCTTCATTGACAAAGGACGTGATGGCAGCAGATCTGAAAGGACTGTATTCTTTGGGGATTAAAATATCCTACTGCATTCTCTTTCATTCCATGAGCAGAACAGGGGATAGACGTAAATGCAACGTCGCCAGACGCCGGAGCAGTTGGAGAATATCTCCACTGAGATAGATTGCTGCTGCAAGCTGCTGCAACTCCCCTTCCCACCCGCCACCTGCCCGCCCCCCGCCAGCGCTCCCTTCCAAATTGTGGGAATATAATATCTCAACCACCTCAAATCTCACGGGGCTGCAACTTTGTATACAAGCTGTCAATCCAAATGCAAATTCTGTCAAGGAGACAAATACGGGAAATATATTAGACGATTATCTAATGCCTTTCAGTGTGACACCTTATGTTGCAGCTTAGGGCTCATGTCACCTCAAACGTGGGGTCATCTACCTCTTTTTGGTTTGGATCAGCTCCTTGGCAGTAGCGTAATTGTACGTTTTGCATTTTCACATGCTCCGAATTCCTTCTCAGAGACAGCTGACGCATTGTGTTATTACTCTGTCGTATACTAACGTCGGTATAACCCCAATATAACACCAAGGAGCTGCCTGCAAGGAGGTTTTCGGCAGCTGATGTTGTTTTGGAAGTAGAGACACTCAAATTGTGGCATTCCAATATTGTTCAAAATATATGAATATATGCAGACATATTTTCAAATCTGCAACATGGAATGAGCTTCAATCTGAAAGGGAAAATCTAATAAATATAAAAAATATTATATTAATTTTATCAATGTAATGGCAAACTTAATTTCTTAATGTTTAGAACTCAAGGTTTAATGAGACATTCAGAACTGTCATCCCTTTGCGCATCTTGATGACAAGGTTTCCTCTACCTCATGCCGTACCCTCCTTATCCTCAGGTGCCCTACTGGCAGGGTCTCTACACCCAAACTCACCTCTTATCCGTTCCTGTCTGTCTGTGTGCCCTTAACAAGACTCATTGTGTGGGGTCCTCTCCTCTGCCTTACAGGGTTCCCACACCCACAGGAGAGCTGCCATTTCAACGCTTAGGCTCGTTTTCATTGCACTTTAATCAAATACACCTGGGAAGTGCCAGATGGCTTTAGTGTGCACATGCATACTGGCTTCCACAGGACAGATCTTCGTCTAAGGTTCGCCTATTGTAAGGCAGATTGATGGATATTCAGATGCCAAAATCGCGCTTCCTGGTGCGTTTCCTGGATTTAGATAGGTTTATATTACACCGTTCTTTCTAGAAGAACTAGTAAGTCTTCTATGCCCAAAAGCTCCGTACTAGCCTGCAAATGTTGTTCTGCCTGGCTCAGCCCATTGTAATGTTGTCCCTTATTCTCCTACAGTGTCACACAGAGAGTAAGGTATTATGATTTTCATGACATCTATCGGTGAACATGCACACCTTTTTTTCCTTTTTTGCATGTCACACCCGTACCGTCTGGCATTCAGGTACCCCCGTTCAAATATTAGTTTACCATATCAGTTTTACTCATGCTCACCAAGCTAAAACTTACAAAAAATAATTAATAATCAATAATCACATAGGTAAAACCTATTGTATTAACCAGTGCTTGTTTTTTCTTGTTGCTTCCACACTGTTGCCCACACACCTACCATCATTGTTGCTGTGCTGCTGTACAACATGGCTAAAGTACATTGATAAAGCCAATAGCACTTGCATAGGCATGTCCTATTAGTTTTGCCAATGCTTGTTGCTTAAAGTTGTAGCAAAACTACAGCGCTGTTTTGTGTTCCAACACAGTGTAAATTTATACATGAAGTTGTCCCATTTCAGTTGTGACCCTAGAAACAGTCTGACTTTTCACCCAACAGAACATTCTTTTCTGGGGTTTGTACTTTCACTTCAAACTTTTTAAATATGGACTCAAAAAACCTTTCCTGAGAGAGACGTTGGCAGAAAAGTCAGGACTGGCTGAAGGTATTCCTTCATAACCCAAGACATTAGTCACTAGGAAGCTAGCAGTGTTTTAATGAAAAAGAAACAGACGTCAACCTCTCATGCTAAAGGCCTCTGTGCAGTGGCAGACACAAAGGATTCTCTCTCTCACTCAGTTAAAGACAGTGCACCTTTAAGACCTGGCATCAAGACAGCACAGCAGAAATACAAGTTGTACAACAAAACCTTCAAAACCTGCCTCCTAGTAGACGCAAAACATTCGTGGGAAAGTATTTTTCTACCTGTAGTTATAATTATCAGCAATAAAAGAAAATGTCCAAACCTTGCCAGAAAGGGTGTGAATTGCTAAAGCATAAAAAAGTGAAAAGTCTGAATTCCAGTGCCTGAGCAAACAAGTTTGAATGAATACAAAGTCTGCGAGAAAATGAATCACCCAAGATCAGTTGAACTGATTCCTCATTTGCAGCTGAGGCGAGATGAACGGGATGCCGGCGAATAGCGACCGAGTCCTGGGGTTCTAGGCGTGAGAGCGGGTGTAAGAGAACAGCCCAAGATCACACGGACTCCCACACCTCTGATCAAGGTGCGGGCGCGTGAGGATGGAGTACGTATGGGGAGAGTTCATTAACTGGGCCTCGTTTCAAACCAGCCCTAGCACGCTTGGGTTGAAGGGACTGGGGTGGAACAGGTGCTAAAAGGGATTATCCTATTATTACTATCATAACTAGTTATTCATTAGTGATAATAATTATTGCTATTATAATTATTCATACTATTATTAGTAGTAGTGTTAATCCTAATGATGATAATAATTACGCTAACACTAATAAGATGAGCAAATAATTATAATTATATTATTAATAATTATTATTCATAATATGAATAATAATAATAATAATAATAGTTATTTGAACCTTTAGATTATGATTATTTATTGGTTTTGCCCTTCTTAAGATTACGATTGTATTATTACTATTATTAGTAGTAGTATTACTATAGATGTTATTGTTATCAAATAAAGAGACAATAATAATAACAATAATAACGATATTAGCAAAGATAATAGTAACATTATTAATAATAGCAATAATGATAACAATAATGCTAAAGATAATACTAATGATGATGATGATAATACTAATAAAATAATATTAGTAATAATAATAATAATAATAATGACGCATACGTTGCATTGCACTCGCTTACAATAACGCATACGTTGCATTGCACTCGCTTACAATAACGCATACGTTGCATTGCACTCGCTTACAATAACGCATACGTTGCATTGCACTCGCTTACAATAACGCATACGTTGCATTGCACTCGCTTACAGTTTTGCGGCTTTGTAGATGTCACTAATGTCAAACTCAACAGTACTCATGCTTTAAGTAGAAGTATGAAAGGACGAGCATTTTAACCTGTGACCTACTGATTGTGCAAGAACGTCTGCATCAGATGCATCACGCCGCGAGTCAAACAAAAGAAAAATGTGACAGACTTAATCTGCTAGTGTTTTAATTCTTGTCATCCATTGACATGTTGTACTTGAGGACAGCGTGCTTTCTTTCTGGTCCTCTGAGGTCCACTCTGCCTTCCTTAGTTGGGCCTTTCCTCTCGCCGTAGAGGGCGTCATCTCCCCTCCCAGATGCCCTCGGAGGTCACATGCCCTCTGCATTCTTTAGTTGGGCCTTTCCTCTCGCCGTAGAGGGCGTCATCTCCCCTCCCAGATGCCCTCGGAGGTCACATGGCCTCTGCATTCTTTAGTTGGGCCTTTCCTCTCGCCGTAGAGGGCGTCATCTCCCCTCCTAGATGCCCTCGGAGATCACATGCGCTCTGCATTCTTTAGTTGGGCCTTTTCTCTCGCTGTAGGGGGCGTCATCTCCCCTCCTAGATGCCCTCGGGGTCGATGCCCTCTCCATTCTTTAGTTGGGCCTTTTCTCTCACAGTAGAGGGCGTCATCTCTCCTCCTAGATGCCCTCGGAGATCACATGCGCTCTACATTCTTTAGTTGGCCCTTTCCTCTCGCCGTAGGGGGCGTCATCTCCCCTCCTAGATGCCCTCGGAGATCACTTGCGCTCTGCATTCTTTAGTTGGCCCTTTCCTCTCGCCGTAGGGGGCGTAATCTTCCCCTCCCAGTTGCCCTCGGGGATAAAAAGAATTCTAGCTAACGCGCCAAGAATTTTCAATTCTATTAAGGACACGGAGGCGAGGATTATGCTTCTCTTTACTTTACTGGCAAACAGCAGCTAATGAACAACTTTAAACTGAGCATACCCCGGAAGTACAACCCCCTCCATAGTATGCACCAATCATTATCAGTCCATAGTATATATATCGTTCGTCCTGAATAAACCACTTCCTCTTTCTTTGCAAACAACTTTTAACACAGTCCACAAACTTAACTGTCGAACACTGGACACCACGGATTCCTTCATCGACGTGAGTCCCAACTTTGATCACGGAATTTCCTCTCCAGATGTAGATCCAATGTCACCTGAGCCTTTATGCCGGTTTGTTCTGTTCTCCTGAAACGAGAATATATGTCGTAATATACCATTCACCGAATGTATGTTTCAACACAATGGGCGGGAAGAAACCCTCAGTAAATTACATAATATAAATATCATCATCAGCAATATGAACAAAGTCCAACATCATATTGAAAACACAGTTTCCAGGGTGGGATAATCCTCTCCTCCGTGTCCTTAATAGAATTGAAAGTTCTCGGCTCGTTAGCTAGAATTTTTTTTATTCTATGTCAGTCCACGGAGGCTCAGATTATGCTAGTTTAAAATTTTCCCACCACATTAGTAGCAACATCAACAATAGGCTTATGATAAAACGTTTTAAATGTAGTATCAGAAGACCAATCTGCCGCAGCCATAATGTCCTCCAAACGAGAACCCGTAGCAAAAGCCTTGGAAGTCATAGCTCCCCTCACCGAGTGAGCGCCAAAGGCCGCAGTATCAACGCCTGCCAAATGCAACAACCAAGTAACCCACCTGGCTAAAGTTGCCGCAGTGACTGGGCGGAAAGGTCTCTGTAAAGATATTAACTATTGTCCTGCCACATCATTTCTAAACTCACGCGTACAATCCTCATAACATTTTAAACATTAAACTACACACAATTTACTATGATGCGGAAAAGCAGGATAGGAAATGCACCTAGAATTGGTTTTAGTTCGTCTCGAAATTGTGAATGAAACCCCCGAAGGAGTGAATACTCTCCCCGCTAAGTCCAGAGCCCATACATCAGACACACGTCGACATGAAATCAAACATAACAATAAAGTCAGTTTAGCTGATAATTGCTTACGGGATAGACCTTCATTAGCTGGCCAATTCCTGAGAAAACGAAGTACTACATCCACATCCCACAAGTGTGAATACCTTGGTTTTGGAGGGTTTACCAACCTGATACCTCTCACCACCTTACAGACCAAAGGATGCTCCCCCACCGGCTTACCATCCACGTGAGGATGACCCGCTGAGATAGCAGATCTAAAATTGTTCACCGTCCTATAGGCTAACCCTGTACTTGCCATCTCCGACAGGAAGTTAACAATCATATGGATTCCGGATCCCATGGGATCCCCTTGCCGTTCAGTACACCAACTAACCCACTTACGCCAAGCTGATTCATATCGCTTGTGCGTAGCTGGGGCCCATGATTCAGATAAGAAAAACAGTGTGTTTTCAGAAACTCCCGGCACTTGCCAACGTCTCCGGAAAGTTTCCACGCCATGAGCGGCAACTGGTCTTGAAGTACCAGAGGATGCGGTTGACCCATAGGGTCTGTCAAGATTTCCGGAAACGATAGACGTATTGGAGACGCACAAGAAAGCGCCAACGCCACTGGGAACCACGCTTGTGCTCTCCAACACGGGGATATCAACATCACCTCCGCTCTCTGTCTGTGGATCTGCGCTAACACTCTCGGAATCATGGCGAACGGAGGAAATGCATATGTCGTCGTCCATGATTGAAGGAATGCGTCCGAGTTGCTCGCCAGCGGATCTGGTCTCCAACTGTAGAACAGAGGCAGTTGTGTATTGAGCCTGGACGTGAAGAGGTCTATCACACAAGGACTCCACTTGTTGTTGAGTTGTCGGAAAATCCTGGGTTGAAGACGCCAGTCGCTGGAATCTTGGAGAAAGCAAGAATTCCAATCCACCACCACATTGGAGCTGCCCGGAATGTACTCCGCTGTCACTGAAATGTGGTGGAGAAGGCAGTAATGCCAAAAATCCTTGGCTATTTCCACAAGTAGCCGTGACCTGGTGCCCCCCAGCCGATTGATATATCGTACCGCCGAGACATTGTCCATTCTCAAGAGAATGCAACAGCTCGCTTTCTGCGGGGACAGAGTCTTGATCGCAAAAGAGCCCGCCAGCAGCTCTAGACAATTTATGTGGAGACGCAGCTCCTCCGGAGACCATCTGCCCCCCGTCTCCACTGAACCACACCGGGCTCCCCAGCCCCATCTGCTGGCATCCGATTCTATCACAACCTCTGGGACTGACGCAAAAATGGCCTTGCCATTCCACGCATCCATGTGCTCCAACCACCAAGAGATTTCTGTCCTGGCCTCGTGACTCAACAGAATCTGTTCCGTGTAACTCAGGCCCTTGCATAAGTGTAAGATCTTTAAGCGCTGGAGTGCCCTGTAATGAAGGAGACCCGGGAAAATGGCCTGGATCGAGGAGGCTAACAGACCCACCAACCTGGCTAAAGTGCGTAAGGATATGGTCTGAGAGGACAGCGCTCTCCTCAATTCCTTCTTGATGGCAACCCGTTTCTTCAGTGGAAGTAAAAGTTGTGCCGTCACCGAGTTCACTTGGAACCCCAAAAAACTCCATCGACTGAGCAGGAGTCATGATAGATTTGTCTGAATTGATGACAAACCCCAACTCTTGTAGGAGTTGTGTCGTCCATGCCAGATGTTGAAGAACTGTGTTCACACTCTGAGCCATTATCAGGATATCGTCCAAGTAGATGATAAGCCTGACCCCTCGCTCCCTTAAAAATTGAATCACTGGTTTTAGGAGTTTGGTGAAACACCAAGGGGCGGACGATAGTCCAAATGGCAGAGCGGAGAATTCGTACCAGGCGTTTCCCCATTGGAACTGAAGAAAACGCCTGTGGGGAGGAAATATAGGGACCGCTAAGTAAGCGTCTTTGAGGTCTAGCCTTACCATCCAATCCCCTTCCAAGAGCAAGTCTCGGAGTAAGTGTATGCCCTCCATCTTGAAGTGGCGATACACTACCCAAGAATTGAACTCTTTGAGATTTAATACCAGGCGAAAACCCTGATCCTTCTTCAGGACAAGAAACACTGTGCTTGTGAAACCGTGAGGGTGAGGTATAGATTGTACAATTGCCCCTTTCTGCATCAACGATGCCACTTCGCTGTCTATAAAAGACCTCTCTACTCGGGAAAAATGTAGTGGTTGTGGTCTGTGCGCTTGTCGAGGTGTGGCGTAAAAATCTATCCGAAAACCGAGTACTGTCTGCAGAACCCAAGGGTCGTACGTTAGGTTTCTCCATTTGTGTAGAAACAACGCAATCCAACCACCCACCTTGACATTCCCACACTGAGGCAGAATTACCTGAATAGGAGGAGTCTCTGTCGCTACCTTGTCCTCGGAAGCCTCCTTTCTGGAATCTGCCGCGACCCCCACGATTTCTGGTGGGGTAAAAATTGGACCTTTGGGCTCCTCCTCTGCCTCTCTGCTCGAAACCTCTGGAGGCCGGATTGTATCCACGACCGGACGCTCGACCTCTGAAGCGACCGGCCCTGGTAAAAAGGCCAGTATTGAAAACCTTTTTAATATTGGCTTGGGCCTTATCCAATGCAGAGAAAGTGGCGACGTATTTACCTAATTCCTTCACAAACTTGTCGCCGAACAAAAGACCATTGGCCAAGGTGCCCGCTTCCGTTGTGGCCATGTCTGCCAATTGGGGGTCTATTCGCATTAAGAATGACCGCCTGCGCTCTGTTGAGTTTGCGCAATTGGCATTGCCCAAAAAACACAGGGCCCTCTGTGCCCATTCCAAAGTTTCCATTACATCTAGCGGTGTGTTGGTATCCTTGGCATGCACCGCCGCATCCAGGATCTTAGTAATCGGGCCAGATATATCTAATAGTTTATCCTGGCACCCTCTCCAGACTCTATCCAGACCCTTCTTTGGATCCTTAGAAAATTTCTTTAGGAAAGAGGCCATATTAGGGTCCAACTCTGGAGTGTCGGCCACTTTACCCAACAAGGCTTGTCTAGGACATTCCGAGCGTAAAGTGGCATGCACGGCGCCCTCAAACCCCTGGCGAAGGTTCTCCTGAACATAATGAGCTACTTCCACACAAGGTACCCAGTCTGTGGAACGCGGATGTTTGATGTTCTTCGGGTCAAAAAGGAGATTCTTGGTAGGTGGAGGTGCGCTGACGTAGTGAGTCTTGCGCTTCTTTTTTGCCAGTTTAGGCGGTTCTACCATGTCCTTGTCCGTGTCCGAGGTGTCTGGGGCAGCCGGAGACGACTCATCAGCGTCCCCTGTCAACAGGCTGGAATCTTTGGCCGGACAAGGTTCGCCATAGGAACCATGATCAAGGACCGAAGCCGCCACTTGCACAAGGCTCTCCACAGAGGAGTGTTGAGATGTGGTGCCCAAAGCCGCCTGCATTTGGCGCTTCCCATACTTCTTCAGGGGCTCAGCATATGGCTGTAGAGCCTTAATTAGTGCCCTGTTCACTGAGCCCTGGACGTGGGTATCCAGGGCTTCGACCAATTGCTCCTCCAACTGGTGCTCTTGGGGCACCTCTTCATAGTTCCCATAGTCATCGTAATCAGCCCACTGGTCAGCCTCCTCGGCGTAATACGCCATGGCGAAATAGGAGGTGTGGAGGAGTTTCAGGGGGGGGAAGAACCCAAAGGTGAGCACTGTCAGGAATATAAAATATATTTTAAAACGAGGACCCTAACTAACCTGTCCCTAAAAGTGAAGTATCAGCACACTGGCCCTAAACCTAACCAAAGTTAGCCAAAACTGCCAAATTGTCTTTTTTAAATATGTGTGGAGGGAGCCACCCTTCACTTCCCCTAAGGCAGAGCCCTATTGCCGTTTATTCGTCCCGTCGGGCGTTCAAGAGGCTGAGGGTTGAGCAGCTGGACTCGCGTATGCGCGAGAAACCGAACGGGGCTGAAAACTCCGATCCGGTTTCACGCGCATGCGCGAGACTTGTGGCAAGCAAAAGAGGACTTGCTGCCCCTCATGCGCGCAAAGCGCGTCTGCCTCGCTCCCGCTCCACTCCGTGGGGAATATGCCACACCGAGCGCCAAAGCGCTCAATCACCATAAAAAATCAACGCGCGCACGATCGCACAATCACCCTAATTAGCCTAAGACAAGCGGGTATCAAGCGCGTGTATCTTCACTACCTTAACATTTAAATCGAAAGAAAACATGCAAATCACTTAACTCGCTACTGCAGCAGCAAAGAAAGAGGAAGTGGTTTATTCAGGACGAACGATATATACACTATGGACTGATAATGATTGATGCATACTATGGAGGGGGTTGTACTTCCGGGGTATGCTCAGTTTAAAGTTGTTCACTGGCTGCTGTTTGCCAGTAAAGTAAAGAGAAGCATAATCTGAGCCTCCGTGGACTGACATAGAATCACATGATCTCTGCATTCTTTAGTTGGGCCTTTCCTCTCGCCGTAGGGGGCGTCATCTCCCCTCCTAGATGCCCTCGGAGATCACATGCGCTCTGCATTCTTTAGTTGGGCCTTTCCTCTCGCCTTAGGGGGCGTCATCTTACCTCCCAGGTACCTCCCTCAGTAAAACCCATATAAAATCTCTAAGAACCTCTCGTACGCCCCATGGGCCCGCCCGGCCCCATGGTATTTGCTAATCCCCACTCACTAGGCCCTTTCAGCTTTATGGTCCGCCTCTAGGCCTCTGCTTCCCCCGCATACTTCGCCCGCTCTCTGATCACACACTCGGCGGCCTACATCTGCGTTAGACCTCACTTTTATGGGCTCTTTTGACAGGTCTGGGAAAACCAGGCCGACGCCGGCAGGGGACCTGCAAAGGAGACCCGGGCGGCACCCGGAGCAGACACGAGGCGTATAAAGTGCTCCTCTGCACAGAGTATCTCAGCCCTAAGCTCCACGGCAGAACTCCCCTCAGGTGCTTGCATCTTGCTTTGAAAACGAAACGCATCTGATCAGTAGCTCCGCCATGTGTTTTCTGCTGCAGAATTGTTATCAAGGCTAATGTTTCAAGACTATTTAGCCCGAAAAATACTTTTAAGTACGATACGGTGCTGTGGTATTAAAAGTACTATAGTACACCGTGAAAATAAAAAAAAATCAATATTACAAGGAAAAAACAATGCAATATTAAAATGTGGTTAACGGGATATTTTCATATTTGTCATCTCTGGGCTTAGAGATGCACGTGTCGCAGGAGAGGCAGCCTATGGTTTGCAGCACGCAGGAATAGGGGGTGAGGGGCCGAGGAAGTGGGGGCTTTGCGCCTCAAGATGAAAGTAACAACTAATAACATCGTGAAAAACATTTATAAAACAGGCTTAGAAGGAGCAGGCAAACGGGGTTGTACAGTGCCCCTTCTTGTAAAATCAGGCAAAATAATAGTAACAGAAGAAACAACATAAGTTCAACAAGCATTAGCAAAGCCAGTAAGTCTCTGTTAACCAATTGGCTCTGCAAATGCTTTTTGCGGATGCTGTGTAGCATCGGCAAAAAAGAGGAAAAAAGAACAGGTGCAATGACGAACCACCATTCTATATCTACATGGATGACCTACCCTTCTGACGGTTGCTCTCCCGACTGAACCAGCGCAAGCCATCGAATGTGGCACCATCCAGGTAACATAATTGGCTCTTTTTCTAGCTACTTAGAATCAAAATTGCACACCACAAAACAGATAGTAGAAACAATCTAATCAGGTATGGACAGAGTGTGCTCTAAAAAATATTGATTAGGGGGAATGTGTTACTGTTTTCTAAGACTGCTTGACCTCTGTGCTCACTGTGCCATTGTTGGCATTGTCTGAGCATCTGCTGGCTTAACGGGACATCAGACACCGTAGTACTTTAAAGCTCAGTCTTTTCATGAAATAACTCAGATTCAGTTACGTTTAGTTTACCTCATCTGTTAGACATTGTTCTGAAGGTGCACACATATCCCATCAATCTGGGCATAAGGATAAGCCTAGACTGCTGCATTTCTCAGTAGTGAGGTTAAGTGTAGGATTTGTCGCATCCGCTTTCTCCCAGGTAGAACATGTTGGCAGGCGCAGTTCTGTAAGGAAAAGCTGGTTAAACATATGATTGCCAAAATACCAATACCTCTACTTGCCCTGCCCACATATGTAGCATTAGCACTAACCCAGATTTCTTAACTGTAATTATCCAAGGGCCTCATATTTCAGTTGAATGTAAAATGTATTTCCTCAATCCTTCGTCCATGGGCCTATCTTAACAAAATGAGAACACAGATTCTGTCTCATCTGTGAACCTTTTTGACGCAAACAGTTTGCAGGTATCCCATACTTCATCACTTACTCAAGTTCATTTTGTTGTGTTTTCCTAGTCTGGAGATCTTTAAAATGTATCTCAAAATCTGGAG
Organism: Calotriton arnoldi; assembly: GCA_963921515.1. Classification (NCBI taxonomy): domain Eukaryota; kingdom Metazoa; phylum Chordata; class Amphibia; order Caudata; family Salamandridae; genus Calotriton; species Calotriton arnoldi. Next base: position 2,655,184 of record CAWUFW010001341.1, read on the forward strand.
TCTCTGTTCCACAATATTGTAAAATATTAATGCTTGATACCATACTTATCAGTTCGCCGCCCATTACTCCCCTGGCATGCCCTTCTTAAAAATGCTGTGTGCAGCAGCTAGTTGCTGGGTGAACAGAGGTCTGGGCGTAGTGATTGGGTGACACAAACGCACACGGGTGATTTGTGGCTCAACCCCATGTGTGTAATGGTAGTGGTATCGCCTGGCGCACAACCAGGCGTGGTAAATAAATAGCCCAGGAAGCCGTAAGTGGTTGAGCTATTAAGTAACCACCACTGCAGTCACTGTGTCAACGTGGTTATTACTTGGGTGCCACCGGGGCCCATTCAGTAACATTATACTGGCGACAAGGGGGCCGCTCTTTCTACGCTTGCCTCCCCCATTACTCAAGTGCCCGGCCACTCATCCGGTGCCTCCCAGATCCTGTCGGCAGCACTTCTGCAGAGCCAGTGTCCATGGCTGCGCTCACCGAGCTCCCCCCCTGCCAGGATGGCGGGTGTGCGTGCTGCGGCCTGCTCCAGCTCCAAGCCACTGCTCTTCTTCGTCGACGATAAAAGGCTCTCATAGAGCGCTTAATGAAAAATCAAAAAGTTGTTTTCTAAAAGTGAACAGCTGGACATTACAAGTCAGCAAATCAAAAGGATAGTAACGAGGTTATGTTCCAGGGGAAGGACAAATGAGGAAGGCAAACCATTGAGTCTCTGAGTCCTAAAAAACAAATAAAATAAAACATAGAAGTGGACAGGGTAGGGATACACTGACCCCCAACCCTCGTGGGGGAAAGGACCCCCTCCCCAGGGGCCCAAAAAAAAAGTTTGGGGGAGTCGTTGCGGTCCCAGGGGTCTTCCGAAGGAGCCAGTGCAGCCTCCGTGCGCTCCTAAGGGAGTCCAAAGCAAACACAAGGAGATGATGGACAGAGCGCTGAAACTTTTCAGACACTCACCCCCAGTCACAGATCTGGGTTGAATCCATCATCGTTCTTTAGCTCACTTCACCACCCCAGTTCAGACACAGCTATATGCAAATCAGTCTTGACCCTGTGCCTCATGGGACCAGTCCAGCCCGAACTGCCAAGCCATGTCTTCCCTGGACCGGAAACAAGCATCCTGGGACCGGTTTTGGGCTAACAGTCCTCATCAGCCAGACTAACTTGAATTCAGTGGAAAAGTGAGCACGTCTGGGCATACCCTGCCAACATATGGCGAACAAAGCATACACAAGGAGATGATAGACGGAGTGCTGAAACTTTTCAGACACTCACCCCAGTCACAAGATCTGAGTTGAATCCATCATCGTTCTTTAGCTCACTTCGCCACCCCAGTTCAGACACAGCTATATGCAAATCAGTCTCGACCCTGTGCCTCATAGGAAAACAGTCCAGCACGAACTGCCTAGCCATGTCTTCCCTGGACCGGAAACAAGCATCCTGGGACCGGTTTCGGGCTAACAGCCCTCATCAGCCAGGCTAGCTTGAATCCAGTGGTAAAGTGAGCAAGGGACACACGTCTGGGCATATCCTACCATCTTAGGACAAACAAAGCAAACACAAGGAGATGATGGACGGAGCGCTGAAACTTTTCAGACACTCACCCCCAGTCACAGATCTGGGTTGAATCCATCATCGTTCTTTAGCTCACTTTGCCACCCCAGTTCAGGCACAGCTATATGCAAATCAGTCTGACCCTGTGCCTCATGGGAACAGTCCAGCCCGAACTGCCAAGCCATGTCTTCCCTGGACCGGAAACAAGCATCCTGGGACCGGTTTCAGGCTAACAACCCTCATCAGCCAGGCTAGCTTGAATCCAGTGGCAAAGTGAGCAAGGTACCCACGTCTGGGCATACCCTCCCAACTTAGGGCGATCAAAGCAAACACAAGGAGATGATGGACGGTGCGCTGAAACTTTTCAGACACTCACCCCCAGTCACAGATGGGTTGAATCCATCATCGTTCTTTAGCTCACTTCGCCACCCCAGTTCAGACACAGCTATATGCAAATCAGTCTTGACCCTGTGCCTCATAGGAACAGTCCAGCCTGAACTGCCAAGCCATGTCTTCCCTGGACCAGAAACAAGCATCCTGGGACCGGTTTCGGGCTAACAGCCATGATCAGCCAGGCTAGCTTTAATCCAGTGGCAAAGTGAGCAAGGGACCCACGTCTGGGCATACCCTGCCAACTAAGGCCCAGATCTCTGTACTGGGGTGAATGTATGACATTGTTCTGCATTCTGTCCATCAAATGGTCTTTTTGCATTTGTCACCCCGAGTGGGACGGGTATGCCCAGACGTGGGTCCCGTGCTCTCCAAGCCACTGGAGTCAAGCTATCCTGGCTGATGAGGGGTGAAACCCTGAAACCGGTCCTAGGATGCTTGATTCCAGTCCAGGGAGAACCTGGCCTGGCAGTTGGGGCTGGACTGTTCCCATGAGGCACAGGGTCAAGACTGATTTGCATATGGCTGGGTTCAAACTGGAATGGCATGGTGTTGGAAATGGCCCTATTTGCAGGGTTATCCCCAAACTTTTTGCTTTTTCCTCCTATTTTTCCCTGAACTGTTTGTGTTGGTTTTAGGACTCTGGGCACTTTACCACTGCTAATCAATGCTAAAGTGCATATGCTCTCTGTGTAAATTGTGTTATGGATGGGTGTTTCCATGATTGGATATTTGATTTACCTGTTAGCCCCTAGTAAAGTGCACTGCGTGTGCCAGGGCTGGTGAATCAAATGCTACTCGGGGGCCTGCAGCACTGGTTGTGCCACCCCGTGAGTAGCCCTGAAAACGGTAACTCAGACCTGCCATTGCAGAAGTCTGCACGCAGTTTGTACTGCCATGTCGACTTGGCCATCGCACACACTGGCCAGTCCCTAACCTTCCCTTTTCTTACATGTCAGACACCCCTCAGGTAGGCCCAAGGTACCCCTGTGGGCAGGGTGCAGTGTATGTGAAAGGTGGGACATGCCCTGGTGTTTGTGGCATGTCCTGATAGTGAATTACAGCCAATTTCGTTTTTCACTATTGCAAGGCTACCAGTTCCCCATAGGATAGAATGGGAGGTTTGTTTATAACATCTTATAAACATAACTGGCCCAGGGAATTCGGTAAGAAAATAGAATTTAGTATGCCTGAACTCAGAATCTAAAGATGCATCTTTTAGTGCCGGTGATTTTTACATTCTGTGTTTGAAAATACCACTTTTAGAAAGTAGGTATATTCTTGCTCAGTTATCCCATGTGCCTCTTTGGAATGTGGATTGCCTATCTGGGTTTTGGATGACAGAAGGCTGGGGGGCCGGAGGGGCTCCAGATAGTCTAGGTAGGTCAAGGAAGGGCTGAATAGACCTGGGCTGTGATGGGGGAAGGGGAAGAAGATTTCCTTGCACCTCAAAGGGCCTGGTCTGCCTCTGACAATGCCGTCTCCACCTCCTGCCAGGAAATCACACCAGAGAAGGCAGAACTGGTTCTGGCCGGGCACAGACACCCTCTGCCTGAAAGATCAAAGGATTTTTGGATACAAATACTGGGGCCCAGACCCCAGAACTTTAGAACTCATCTGGAACAAGAAGACTGCCAAGAAGAAGAGCCGGAGAAGTTGCGAAAAGGAACGACTGCTTTGCTGGGTGCTTTGCTGGGCTGACCTGCAGTGGCTGCTTCTGTCTTGGGCAGTGAAAGGCCTGGACTGGACTTTCTGCAACCTAATTTGTGAGTCTCTCCAAGGGCTTGAGGTAGAGCTTGCCCCCTGTTCACGAAGTCTCAGGAACAGCAAAGACTTCAAGTTCTTCGACCCGCAGCACTGGGGACTGTGTATTTTGTGCTGCCGCCCGAAGAACACCAACTCGACGACGTCTACGACGCCACTGCCGACTCCGTGTCCTGAAGGCACTGCAGAGGGCACCGCCGCAATGCCGCACCGCAACCCTGGTCTCACCGACGACGCCTGTTGACGCCGCCACCGAGCCGCTGCTTGCACTGCGAACTGTGGGCACCGCACTCCGCACCGCCTCGCTTCACGCCGAAGCTTTGGCACCGCAGAGGGCACAGCCGCAACGCCGCACCGCAACCCTGGTCTCACCGACGATGCCTGTTGACGCTGCCACCGAGCCGCTGCTTGCACCGCGACCTGTGGGCACTGCACTCCGCACCGCCTCGCTTCATGCCGAAGCTTTGGCACCGCAGAGGGCACAGCTGCAACGCCCCACCGCAACCCTGGTCTCACCGACGACACCTGTTGATGCCGCCACCGAGCCGCTGCTTGCACCGCGACCTGTGGGCACCGCACTCCGCACCGCCTCGCTTCACGCCGAAGCTTTGGCACTGCAGAGAGCACCGCCGCAACGCCGCACCATGACCCTGGTCTCACCGACGACGCCTGTTGACGCCGCCACCGAGCCGCTGCTCGCACCGTGACCTGTGGGCACCGCACTCCGCACTGCCTTGCTTCCAGAGCACGCCTTGGCCTGCCTGACGCCGCCACTTCCCGCCGAAATCAACGCCGCTGCTTGCACCGTGGTTCGAGGGCACCGCTCGTAAGTCACACAACGCACCACCCTCATCCCGCACCGCAGCCTTCGCCTACCGACGCCGGCGCCATCGACTCCAGTTCGTCAGCCGACGACAGCGCTTCAGCAACGACGACGCCGCTGCTTGCACCGTGACCTGCAGCACCGTGGCGAGCACCGCCTTCGTCTCGCACCGCGACCCTGGTCTCACCGACGATGCCATCTGACGCCGCCACCGAGCCGCTGCTCGCACCGCGACCTGGGTGCACCGCATGCCGCACTGCTGCACTTCGCACCGCAGCACCCGACGCCTGCTGGTGGCAGCGCTCCTGATTCCATCAGAGAGGAGCTCGACCTGCAACGCAAGTGACTTCAAGGGCCTCAACGCCCTGCATCTCTCACAGGTACTGTTTGCGGGTCTTTCCGACACCGTAGCTGGCCCGCGACCCCGCAACCGGCCAGAACTGTTGGATTTGTTGTTCACGACGCCGTGGTAGCCCGAACGGAGCTATCCACACAAGGAACTCTTTTTAATCAGCGTATGTTTGGAACTGTGAACTTTTAAGTATAGTATTGTGGATTCTTATCGTTTTTGGTCTTGTCTTAATTATATAAAAATATTGGATATTTTTCTAAACTGGTGTGGTGTCCTTTTGTGGTGCGAACACTGTATTACTGTTGGTTATGTGCAAATGCTTTACACACTGCCTCTAAGATAAGCCTGGCTGCTCGTGCCAAGCTACCAAGGGGGTGAGCAGGGGTTATTTTAGATGTGTAACTCCCTTATCCTGACTAGAGTCATGGTTTTTGCCTGGCTTTGGCCCACGCCCAAGCCTACCAAAAATCCCATTTCTAACACATGGTGAGCAAAAAAACGATGGATTTAGGCCCAGATCTCTGTACTGGGGTGAATGTATGACATTGTTCTGCATTCTGTCCATCAATTGTTCTTTTTGCATTTGTCACCCTAAGGGAGTCCAGCAGGACTGAAAACAAAATTACAAATCAAAATGTTAGGTGAGAGTCTGTGGCCGGTTGGCAGCACAAAGAGATGTTGTCTGCCTGCTGGGGATTGGTTGCAGGGCCTGGTGAGTAGTTTGTCACAGGTGTATCATAATAAGATGTTACATTACTTTAAAAAACATAAAACTTTACTGAAAAAAACATGGGTTAAAGTGACGTTATATGTAAGTAAGGTGGTAAGATTTAACTTGCGTAAAAAAATAAACATTGAAATACATTAAAAAAAACAAAAGTTAAAGTATAGTTATACATAGGCCTTGTAATAATAAAAAAACTGAAATTCACCAGTTGTACTTAAATGACCTAAATATAACGTGCAGTGCTATGACATCAAATATTACATCACTTATGACATCTGAAATCTACGGTGGTGTTAGTTATAATTAGGTCATTCACACATAACTGGTGAATTTCGGTGGGTTGTTTTGGTTTTAAACCTTTTTATTATTATTAGAAGACCTACATATTACTACACTTTAATATTTGTTTTTTTCAGTGAAATGTTACTTCAGCATGAAATACCTTCCAAAAACAAGAGACACGAGGCGTTTGGCAATACAGGTACATAACTGACGGGAGAACTCTTACAGGCACAGGGTCTGAACATTGTCTCAATTTACAATCGGTCTTCAGCCTTCTTTTATACAGTTCAGTGTAAGTGATAAAGGTTTCTGTTGATGCATATATGATAAGGAATGTAGGTTGCTGCCTTTGTAGTCATAAATGAATTGTCTAATGGTAAATACAGGTGAGCCTCGATCTTTCATGGACACAATGTGGCTAGTGGGTAACGAATCGAGATGTCCGTCATGGGGAGCGCGTGATCACTGCATGTGCTGTGTCCTGATTGGCCATGTTTCTAACTCATGTGGCATCTAACTTTATGGTGTTTTAGGGGCGCGTGTACCCCCACAGGCCATATGTGCTTTATTGGGGCCGATCTCCCTTGACGGTTGAAATGTCGCTGGGCCTATCTGTTTCAAACTTTTGTGAAACTGCCATACTCAGCACCACATCTCTTACGTATCTGCTGCAGTTGCTCTCTCGTCTCCACTTCAACTGAAACCTGATTACAAGATATTCATCAGTTTTGCTCTCTTTTGAGCACAGTGATGTCCAATGGTCAAACTCTGTGACCTCTATGGATCCTCTCTCTTGCCTCTATTTCCCTCATACTCTCCCATCCAGCACTGTGTATGGCAACACAGTGGTGTGGGTTCTCATACATCTATGATTCATTTAACAGCAGGATACATGGAGAAACTGGATCTTAAACTCTTATGATGTAGGTTATATAAAGAATATAATATCTTTATACTCTGCCTGTATGCCTCTAGAGCAGATCAAGAATCGCAATGGCACTTCATTATGCCAATGGAGACCACATTGCAGCCTTACAAAGTTTGTAATGAATAAAGTGTATGTCTTGCAAGGAGTACGGTCTACAAAACTCACACTCTCTTGTCTTCCAAATACTTAATCCAGTGATGACTGCAGATCATGCCCAAACTGTATGGCAGGATGAAGGGAGTAGATGATAAGCTTGCCCACTGCATGCAGCTAACAAATTCCTTAGGTAACCTTTACAGATGCATGCAGCAATCCTGGTGCTGATATCTAACATGACCAGTCCTCTGAAGTGTGCTTGGGTAATACAAATTGTACAGGTTAGGGGGCGTGGTCTGGCCGCGAACGGAGTTGGCCGCTTGACTCAGGAGCTCCGTGCAAGGACAGGCCCTGGAAGGCGGTTGTGGCGTCTCCCATCACGCGGGCACTCCCTCAACTTTTCCCCCCGCCTCTGTAGCCGAATGTGACACCCGCCACTGGAACTGCGGCGGTGACGGACGTCGGAACAGGGCCCGCTGTCCTCCAATAATGGTCCAGCGCGGTTCGGAGCGACAGGGCCTACGCCGTGAAGCGGAGTCGCGGCCCATAGCACAGAGAGGGACCCGGCCCAGCCGATAGCGGGCCGCCTCACGACCGACACTGGCTGATGGCAACCGCTTCTACTCTGGAGGCGGTGGGGGTCTGAATCACTGCTGCACCCCCACTGCAGCTGCCATAGACGCTGTATGCGCTGCCGCGATCCTCAGGACCAAAGGAGGCACGACCGGGGCCATTCACTGACGGGCTGCCCCGCCAGCACTTCAAGACGGCAAAGGCTCTCATGTTCAGTGCAGTGGGGGCCTGGATTTCCACTACACCTCTACTGTGTCTACCATGCACATTGCCCATGAGGCTTAGCAGAGGGCCTTACCGTGCTGCCAGTGACTCCACGGCCCTGAGGAAGATGATGGCAGCACTGGGAGCGCCTTGAGCAGGCGGTGTGCATGGGCCTATGACTTTCCCCTGGGCGGCGTACCTCACACTTCCTCTGCCCCCGCCCGGCATGGACCTCGCCAGAGCCCAGCAGTGGATACTGCCCATGATCAGAATACCTACTCGAGGGACTGTTCCTCTGCCAGTTGGACCTCACTATACGCCGGGCCTCTGCCAGCAAACTCCAGGACGCTCCTGATAACCACGTGGCTGAATTGGTAGTAAGTGACCCCCGGGGGGGGCGGTGGGACAGAAGGCACATCCTGGACACTGTTATTGTACCCCCCCACCTCTGCCTACCTACTCCCTCTGCCCAGATCCGGGAGCCAGAGCCCCTGCCTCCCCAGGACACTGCCAACTCCATCTGACAGTGGGGCAACCAGAGCGGTCATCTGCAGCCAGGGCAGCTCCTACGCCGCAGACCGTGTGAAGACACTGCATCCCCCCATACTCCAGGGGTCACCACTGGAGGCAACCAGGGTCGCTGAACCCCCGCATATTCGAACCTGCTCGCTTTAGGGTCACCAAAGACGGAGACTCGAAGGAATTCCTTGACCCGGAGGACAAGCGCCGCTTCCTTGCTGACCTCTCCACCTAGGAGATGGACATTGCCTCACCTGCTATCACGGAGGGTCAGGCTCTACCACTGTCCTCCCACGCCGCCACTCCCAGGGCTCTCGGCACAGGGGTAGAAATCACGACAGAACGGCCCGCTCCCAGGGGGACAGGAGTCAGGCTCTCCAACCTGTGGCTGCACTCACGAATGAGCAGGATAGGGACAAACCCCGCTCCCCTCTTGAACCCCGCTTCTGCCCCGGAGGTCGAGGCCTGAGCAGCCACGGAGCGATGACGATTGAAGACAGCAGATGGCTGAGTACTGGCATACCTTCTTGCAGTCTACCTCTTACTTCTAGTTCTCTTAAAAAATGTTTCATGCCTTTCTTGTTGTTCTCAGTTTCTGATATACCAATGCTTGTTTAACACTACGTGTGCAGCCCCCTACTCCTTGCCCAATACGCACATCCATGCATCATCCTACCACCTAGGGGTGGCACCCAGACGCTGCTTTCCACCCAATTGCTCCCCTGTTCCCCCAAACCTCATGCACTGCGCGTCTAGTCTCCCAGGGACTCGTATATGCGCGCTTCTAAACTGCTCCCACCACTGTACATCTCTCCCATTGCATCGCCCCACCGGCGTCATGTCTTCTGCTGGAGATGACTGCCTCCCGCCCCGTGCCTCCCCTCGGAACCGTGGTCACCCACCGTCACCCCTGCATGTCCATATACGCAAATACATGCCCTTTTGAGCCTGCCTAGACCCCAGAAGCGACCCTCCTTGTACGCTGCATCTGCAAGCCTAGACCCGCAGTACAAAGTCTAGAGCCTCAGGCACTGCCTTCCCTGCTGCGCCTCTCCCAAACAACCCATCCACCAACTCTCCCCTTTCACCTCCCAAACTCCTTTCCACCACCACACTCACCCTCTGACACCCCCTGCGTGTCTTAGTGCCACAAGACCCCCCTCCCTTCCCCGGCCGATATCTGCCTACAGATGCTTTTACAGCATGCCTGGCCCTCCCCACCCACCCTATCCTTTCTACCTGAGCACTCCCCCACTCCTTTCTTCCCCACCCCCTCTTCTCCCACCCTCGCCACACCCCTTTCCATTCCCCCTTTCTTCCAGTGTCCCCCAACCCCATCCTCCCTTTTGACCACTGTTCTGCCCCCACCCCCACCCGTTCCCCCAACTTCTACCCTCCTCCCCCCGTCTCTGCCCTTCGATGGTTCACAATCGTCTGCCGCCTGTGTCACCCTAACACCCTGGCGGGCTATCCCCCCCCGACTGGCACTCACCTCCTATTCTTGCTCCCCACACGGCCTCGTCGATCATTGGCGTCTGTGCCACCTGACGTACAAGGAAAATACCTTCCTCTCCTCGGTACATGAAACACAATCCAGACTAGACTATTTCCTTATCTCCTACCCGACAGTGGCACTTGTTGAGGCATCCCGTATATTAGAAGCAGGCTTTTCTGACCATTCCCCATTTCTACTATCCTTGGATGTGGGCTTGACCTCCCCAGGTCATAAACCATGGCGCCTGAAAGTACAAAGATAGCGCTCCCCCCAGGTAAAAGCCCAACTCTGGGCCCATGTCTCTGCATACATGACGGATAATAAGCACTCTGTAGACTCCCACCGGGAGCTCTGGGCGGCCGCAAAGGCATACCTCCATGGCCAACTAATGAGAGACACAGCCGTGGCCAAAAAGCAAGCTTCTCTTTGCAGCCGCGGGTTGGTGACACAGATCACCACCCTCAAATGTCTTTATTCCTCCCACCCCACTGTGCCCAACTGCCCCCGCCTTGAGCTGGCCCGTATATCCCTCAACAGCCTTTATAACCCTAAGGCTGAATATGCCCTCTAGCCCATGAAAGGGAGGCGCTATGATCAGGGGGAGAAGGCAGGCCGCCTGCTAGCGGGCCAGCTACGGCAGCAGGAGGCTGCCATGGCCATACCGGCCATCAGGTTGACGAGCAGGAAGATACTCACCCAACCCCAGGCTTGTTAATGAGTTTGCGTCGTTCTACGGCACACTCTACACACCAGAGACACCGGCAGGTGAGGATCTGATTACCGCGTTCCTTAAGATCCCCGACTTCCCACACCTAACGGACAAGAGCCGAGAGCTTCCAGTGTGGGACATTAGTAAGGAGGAGATTGCGGCGCCTATCTCACGGCTACCCAATCACAAAGCCATGGGAGAGGATGGCTACCCGGCTGAATTCTATCGATGGGCAGGGGAGGAGGTGATCGACTCCCTCCACTCGACCTTCCAAGAGGCAGAGCAGATGGCCTCTTTGGGATCCCTCTCTAATAGGGCGGTGTTCGCGGTACTCCTCAAACCGGATAGAGACCCGTTTCTGTGCAGCAGGTACTGACCAATATCTCTCCTAAATGGCGACATTAAGATCCTCTCGAACATACTGGCGTCACGCTTAAAAGTGGTGCTCCCCTCCCTCATTCACAATTCACAAGTTGGCTTTGTACTGGGCCATTCCTCCAGGGACCACCTTCGTACCCTGGCACATACTCTATGGACCGCCAGGAACTTACTGGAGGAGGCCGTGGCTTTATCCCTAGATGCCGAAAAGGAGTTTGACCGCCTTGAGTGGGGGTATCTCTTTGCCACCACGAAACGGTTTGAATTGGGGGATCAATTTATTTCTAAGGTCCGGCTGCTGTACGATTGTCCGACGGCCCAGGGCACACGCCAAGGCTGCCCGCTCACTCCACTCCTATTTCTACTGGCAATGGAGCCTTTGGCCTTCGTCATTCGCCACTCCCCACTCATAGCTGGCATCCCCATCAAGGACGGTCTCTCCAAGATATATCTTTATGCAAACAACATCCTGCTCACCCTGAGAGATCTTGGCAGTTCCCTTCCAGCGCTAATGGAAGTCATAGATGACTTCGCAACCTTGTCCGGTTACAAGGTAAACTGGGACAAGAGTGAAATCCTTCCGCTATTGACCTGCACCACAATGGCGGCAATCCATGGATACCCTGTCTGCTGGAAAGTCTCTTGGCTTAAGTACCTGGGCATCTTGGTCAACAGGGGCCTTATCAAGATAGTCACGGACAACCTGATCCCCCTCATTACACGGATGAAACGGGACTTTGAAAAATGTTCACTGCTGGGTTTTTCTATGTGGGGAAGGGTACAGGCAGTGCGGATGGTTACACTGCCGTGCTTTACCTACACGCTCGGTATGCTCCCCATCACGGTGCCACTGACCACACTACATCTCATTGACTCACGGATCCGAGCCTTCGTGTGGGGATCCACCCGGCCCGACTAGCTACAGCCAAACTTATGGCGCACTGGTCCTGCGGCGGCCTGGGCCTACCATCGGTGGAACACTATTCTTTGGCCCTACACCTTTCTCAACTCGCCTACTTACTGCCGGGTATCCCGGACCTCCCACAATGGGTTCGTACTGAACGTTTACTGCTTACACGCGACAATGGGCTCGCCTTCCCTATGGGGCCCACGCCCCCCAACCTTCACACCCAGTGCTGCAGGCCATGTCTAAAGCCTGGCTCTGTGCTAACCGCCTCTTCAGAGTGGATCATCGACTACATAACAGGGCGCCGCTGTGGGGCAATGACAGCCTCCGTATTGATGACCGGACCCTCCGCTGGCCACGTTGTCGACGCGGGCATACAAACCTTGGACCAGGTACTGCTGGATGGAGACCTGAAACCTTTTAACCTTCTGAAGGAGGAATTTGGCCTCCACCCAAGACAGTCCTGGCAATACAGGCAATTGCAACACTGCCTGCGGCACTGCCTGGGTCCCCGCCCATGGTCCCTGCCATCCTCACCAGTGGTGGAATACCTGTTCACATGGGACCGACATCAGGGTGTGATGTCGGAGCTTTACAGCACACTCACAAACCACCTCTTCTCACAACCCCTCTCCCTCAGCCTCCACACCAAGTGGCAGGACTGCCCTCAGAATACCATCGAGGAAGAGGACTGGCCTGAGTTTCTGGAAGCCCTGGACAAAGGCGCCCGGGTAGCCCGATTGAAATTTTGCTTGTTCAAAACACTCCATGAGTGGCACTGGACCCCACAAAAATTACGAAGGGCTGGCCTCCGACCCTACTCGACCTGCTGGAGGTGCTCGGCTACCCAATGCGACCTTACCAACATCCTATGTGATTGTCCTTCAATCCAATCCTTCTGGACCTACGTAGGGGACACCCTGGGGATGTCCATGCCCCTCCAGCCCACCTTCACTCCTCCTGTTATCCTCCTACACGATCACAGAGGCTCCCTTATCTATCCCGTTCGCAGCGCAGCCTTCTGCACACTGGGCTGTCCACAACCAAGCTCTGCATCCTTTGCCAGTGGCGCTCACCCACACCCCCTTCTCAGGAAGCCTGGATGGTGGCAGTGATACAGACGACGTCCTGTGAAGGCGTCATCTATGGCATGCAAGACCAGACCGAGGTGTTCAACCAGATCTGGGCGCCTTTCCTCCAGGATACTCCCTAAAGGTGACTGCAATGTCACTGTGCTCTCCCAGGGCACAGAGGGCAACCAGTCATCTGCCGCAGTGATACAGGACCCTCTTCCCCCCCCCCTCGGTTCGGTCCTCTGCCTCCACACCCGCCCAAGTCTCCCTCATGGACCTACCCCCTCGCCTTCAAACCTGAGGCCACTTCCCACCCCCCCCTCCCTCCCGTATCCCCTCCACCATCCCTCCCCTCTGCCTCCTTCCCCCTCCTTCCTCCCCCCACCACCAGGCACGCAGACATATGGATCTTACCCCCTTGGCGGAGACACCTGATACCGTACAACCGTGCACAGGGCGCACCAATACACCTGCGACATAGGAAGCCCCCTCCTCTCCCAACCCCCTTCCCTCCTGATCCTCTTCCCTGACCCATACACACCCATCCCTCCACCCCACCCCTCCCCCCTCTCCCCCGCCAGTTGCGACATTTTTCCTCATGGTTCAGGGCTTGCGGTCTACCCCACCTTGCGACATAGACAGCAGCCTCCACCCGCCTCAACCTGCCTCCTTCGCCCCCACACCTGCATTGTGCGGCACCTCCTGAGGCACCATGGCACAAGGGCCTACACCCTGCTTGTAATAGAGAAGGGTACATACCCGATCTGTCGCAACCTATACCGGGAGGTCCGGCATACAGAGACAGGACGAATGAATACCCTGTCTTCATTAGAGACCTGCGCCCTCCCCCTTGCAGCCCTTCCACTCACCGCCCCCTCCTCCCCTTCCCACCATGCACCCCCCATATCCATCCTTTTTATTGCACCATTCAATGTTGTGGTGCACTATTGCATTCCGTCTGCATTGACACCATGTTGTACACTTCTATTAAAAAAATTACGGCCCAAGAAACAAATTGTACAGTTCAGGCAATGGAGCTATCTCACATGTCAAATGGATTCCTCTAGTTTAGGCAACAAGTTAAGAAAAATTATCGACAAATCAATAGAGCAGTTGCATCCCATAGTTATATTTCCTTGCAAATTTAAAGGAAGTAGAGAATTCCCATTTGCAGCTTCATTTGTCTTGCAATTGGCAAAGGATCACAATTCTGACGTTTGGAGTTGCATCGAAATATGCTCATAATCAGAATGTCCATAATATCTTGGGCCACATGTCAAGCCACTCCTATTCATCCTGAGCACCGATCTCACCCACCAGGTACACACTGCCAAGAAGACCAAGATGGCCTGGTGCCAGCTCTCTTGCTAAAGAAAGTGAATAATATCTTCTCCTTAAAGAAGTCTTGAACTTCCTCCAGAAGAAGAGCATGCCACCAGCTCAGTAGGTAGGTTTTTGCTGAAAGTAACACATTTGTGTCACATGATTAGGCTCCATAGACTTGTATTGAGAGACAACATGCAGATGCTGTATGACATTTCATTCATTTTAGCATTTGGCTCTTACTGACCGCTTTCTAGGGAGAGATCTGGTCAGTAGAAATGGCAATTGTTTTTATCTATTTGCTGTTCTGCTTGCTATGTTTGCATTAAACACGTTAGACTGGAGGGCCTCCTGATCTGTTTGGTTTTATTTTGCACACACGTTGACTCAGTCTTAGCCTTTGATCTAAAAAGTACTGCTGCCTTTTGGCCAGATTTGTGCTAAATAAATGCCATATACGTACATTCATATACCTATCCTTAGCTAGATCGCATTACAGTACTGTGTTTGTGCCGTTTCAGAGATAAAATGTAGTTATATCGTTGTTCTTTGCTGGACGTAATGAAATCCTCCCTCATCAATGGTCTTGAGCCAGAATTCCTTCTGTGATTCCTTGTGACCAGCTGCGAATACAGAGACGGAGGCCCACATGGGACAGGAGACCTTCATCTTCATTCGCATTCACAGAGTCCTCTTTGAGAAAGCAAATGTTACCTATGCTGATCGAACAATGTTGCTCATCCTGATTTCTTGACAGTATTTAGAGAGGAATGTAGTTTCCATTTCTGTGATGGCTGCAAAATCTGTATGAAAGGCACCGAACATTTGTTTGAAAACCTTAGCGAGCAGTCCCCAGCCTTTCGCCGATTACGGACAGCCTTGCTTGTTCTCTTTCCTCTTCCGCCACTGTCTTTTTACAAAGTTGCTCCATCAAACAGGCACCCCATTTCAGCATTGCAAGTTGCATCTGCGTCATTTGTTACTCGGTTTGGGTTTTGATTTTGCTTTTGACAAATTACAAAGATCCACTGAGTCTTGGAACCTAAGGATGCCTGTGAAAATGTTCTCTTACAGATGTTCTGGGTCAGTGTCCATCTTCCGGACAGTGTGTCCCATCGCAAAGGAGTTCTTGAACTGGGATGCGAGCACTGTAGTATTATTGACTACAGAACCAAGTCAATAACACTGACCTACTCTACTTATGGCAGTTAGCTGCTGTCAAAGACAAGAAGACGCATGTGATGGATAACTTAGCTGTATCAGCATACAGGTTCTCCAGCACTAGTATTCCTCCCCATACCTGTCAGCTAGCTTCATCTGAAAGGATGTAAGAGTGGTAAGTAGTAATTTCACCATCACCATCAGTAGTAGGTAAATGCATTCAGATCACCATTATTGACTCTGCACAATACATGGGGCTCAACAGTCCAATGAGTGCTCTAAAACGGTCTTAGACCATCTCGAGACATAGGCCATGGGCACTGCAACATACAGCACCGGCATACTTTCACAAGAGACATTGGATAAGCATGGTTTAATGCTCCCTGCCACTCCTCACCTCCTGCGAGTAGTAGCCCTGCTTAGAGGCAGGCTGCCTGAATGTTTCCCTGGGCTTATCTCCAGCTCTCCATCAAGCCCAGACAATCAGCCCGGGGTGGGGTGGGTGTTGACTGAAATCACAAATTTAGGAGGATTCTTTTTTTGTGTTTAACTGTTCTTCCTGCCCTATTATTTAATAACCTGGGAATGTAGGCTGTGAGGTTTTAGAGCAGTCTGCTTGGATGTCGCCCAATCAGATGAGGAAGGGAGTAGCGGCTCTGTTGCATTGTATAGGAGCAAACACGCCTTTTGGAGACAATTCTGTAAAATCCTGTATTGCAAAATGTACAGGTCGAGGTATTTTTCTAATGAATGTTGTGAAATTTCCTTTCTTACTATTTGTTTTGCTCTTTTATTTATGAGCTTGTCCTAGGTGGTCTAGCAGGTTAAATCCTCGCTCTTGACATTTGTGCGACCTGCAGTTTATAGTTCGCATGCTGGCAAAACTAACTGACCATTGACTTGGACTACAGTAAGACTTGTACTTGACGGTGCTAAGACACACCAAATCTGTGGTATCAAGCACTATATATTTTTCCCAAACCACCTGCTGGGAGACATGCAATCTGGACCAAGCTTTTCTCCTAGACAGCCTAGATGTCAACCTGCAGAAACAGCAACCAACCAATGTGTACTGGCTTGCCGCCACCCGGTCATCCTCAAGGCCAAGGACAATTGAGGTGCAACGTCACTGTGAGCCCTGTGAGCTTTCAGCTGGGACCAAATCACCCCCAATGGCAAATAGTCACCTGACTGCCACCCCTAAGTCTAAAGACTGAAACTGCAAGAACAAAACAGCTCTCTGCACCCAACCACAGACGCAGCAAAACCACTGAGCTACACAAGACAGGTGCAGGAGTGCTACACTCATTCAACGCAGATGGAACAACATTTACAGCGCATGCGTCCGCCATTATGTTACGGAAGAGTGCAAAGCTCCTGGCTTTTTGTTTGCCCCTTAAGAAAGACACTGCAATTTGGCTACTTACTTTGTAGTAATTGTGTGTAAGGGAAATTCTAAACGAGAGTAGTTCTGATACTGCAGAAGACAATACAGTGTATCCACAGACCCTTACCTAGAGTCCATTAGTATGTGGGCTGTTTATCTATATCACTAAGCAATTTATTCTTCATACTTTGGGAGCCCTATACGTTGACTGCAGTCAGGGTGCTCTGTTGTCATTGTCTAGTAAATACAAAGTTATGCAGCATAGCGCTGCCTTGCATTACTTTGTGGTTGGTAGGCATTACATGTGTGGAGCGCTGGCTTTCCCATGCATCCACCCATGTATTGTGACGCAAACCCAGATTTACAAAGACTTGTAAACCTCAGTTTGCACCAAAATGGTGTGCCTGCCCGACAGGTGTGACCAGGAGAAGCATCTTTATTTCTCCTTGATAAGTCCTATTTCAACGCGTGCTGCATTCTGCAGCACACATAGAAAGAGGAATATGCCTCTAAGGATTGTTTTAGTGCAGGAAGGTGTCCTTTCCTGCACAAAAATAATCTTGCGTGTAACCAAGATGCTATAGTGCAAGGGTGTCTTGGTTGGCATTGGGCAGCACACAGTGTGCCAGCTCAAGGAGAGAGCAGAAATGCTTGAAATCTTTGTAAAGATGTAGCATTTCTGCCCTCTCCCTTCGACACAGCGCAGCAAGTTGTTTTTGTTGTATTGCGTTGCGTGAAAGAATGGTAAATCTGCCCCCACGTGCCTAGGCATAGCTAAAAATGTCCTGGACTCTCAGTTGCCCTGGCACAGACCCAAATGCCCAGAAACAGGCCTTAATGCCATGCCACATCGATTATATGCTGAACCATAGCATGAACTACTGCTCACATCCAAAGATGCCCAGGTACAGCCTGACATACCCATACACAAAGATATGTCCAAATACATTTTCAAATGTGCAGACAGTATCTCAAATACCAGCGACAGCTTCAAAGGCCCAGCTCAACCATCAGATCCCCTGGCACAGCCATTACAATCAGTTATAAAGCTTAAATAGCCACAACTGTTTGCATACGACTATATATAGCCATTGCTCTCTAACAATCTTGAGCTATAACCTTGAATGCCTTGCCCCCCATGCACAGGTTTGGCCTAAAATTTCGAGTACAGTCTCCCTTTGTGCAGATAAGGTCTCACCTCCCTGGTTAAGCTTCTTCATGAATCTGTAGATTTTCAAATTCCTAGTGTACTCTACATTTGTTCAGAGTTTGCCACAAATGCCCAATGTAGCCCTTCGCCCTCAACACAGATTGCAGCTTCACAGTGCCCAGCTAAAACCTCAAATACCAAGTGAAGCCTCACAATTGCACAGGTATATATTCAGATTCCCAATTCAGTCTCACGTAGCAAAGATATAGATGGAAATTACCAGCACAACCACAAAAGGCATTCACCTCTTCTCTCGTGTTCTTGCCCTCTCTTATATTTGGGCACTAACCAAAACTCTGGAAGAGCAATGGGCCCGGCCATAGGGGGCTAAGAGGCAACAAATATCTGGGAGATTTGGGACAATTGGGTTGTGGCATGCCACCCTCTCTGCATTCCACAACCTGCCCTTGGTGATCTATCTTTTTGCTATTGTTGCACACTACTTTACTGAGACCAAAGCATATGGCGAGAGAATACAGCAGCCATGTTGTAAGGTTTGCACTTTGATGTCTTCTTAGTTCCCATTTTCCTCCCACTGGTTAAGCAGAGGGAAAAAGGCTGCTAATAGCATAGTAGATTGTTAAACCTGACAGCCTTAGGGTGGTTTTCCCCCACACCTTTTGCCTAGTCCCCTACTGTTTGCTGAAATTTGTTTTTGTTGGCCTTAGGACTCTGTGCACTGTACCACTGCCAACCAGTGCCAAACTGCTTGTGCTCATTCCTTAGAAATTGACATACACCTCATAGGCACATTTAATTTACGTAAAAGTCTCCAGTAAAGGGGTACAACATGTACCCAGGGCCTTTAAATTAAATGCTACTAGTGGGCCTGCATCACTTATTGTGCCCCCTACTTAAGTTTAATTTTAAAATATGTCTCATGCCTACCATTGCAGCCTGTGTGCAATTTTAAATTGCCAATTTGACAATGCAAAATAACCCCTTTGCCAGGCCTAAACCTCTCTTTTTAATGCAAATAAGTCCCCCTAAGGTAGGTATTAAAGCGTCCCCCGGGCAGGGTGCATTGTATTTAAAGCGTTTAATATGTACTTTAAATTTTTACATATGCTGGTAATGAAAACCTCTAAGTACGTTTTTCACTACTGTAAGGCCTACCTTTCCCATAGGATACCATTGGTACTTAATAAGTGCTAACGTTTATTTGGGAACAGGTAGAAATGTCATGTTTGGTTTCTGAAGAATTGTGATTCACTTTAATGGTAAAGTTGGATTTTAAGTCACAATTCTGAAAATGTCACTTTAGTTAGTTGGCATTTTCTTGTACTAACCATTTGGTGCCTGTATCCTGGGTCACATGACTGTGGTTAGCATGGCAGCTGGCCTTGGTGTATTCCTCCCAGACGGTAAGACAAAAGGGGACTCGATGTTGGCAGGATGGGCCATCCTGCCTGTATGTGTGGGGCAGAGTTGTTCCCTGCCCCACTTACATTTCAAAGGAGCTGCCTCAGCACACTCACAAAGAACTTCACACTGCCTTTATCATCCCAGACCTCTAGTAGCCGGGGCAGGGTAAAAAGGAAATTCCAGACCATCTGTGGTGGAGGGGGTTGGGGGGTACCAAGAAGTTTCTTCCACCTCAAAACTCGCACCAGATATATAATTGGACCCTCAGACCCAGGATCTACGGAGGACACTCAGAAGACTTGCCCTGCACTACAGAGGACTGCTCTGATGCCTCAGGCCTGCTTTATTCTTCAGAGTACTGCTGTGCTGCCGGAAGCTTAAACCCTCAGAGGTCTGCCCTGCTGCTGGAGGACTGCCCTACTGCTTGAACCACAGACTACCAGAGTGACTCCAAGGACTAGTTGGCTGGCCTCCTGTTCTGAGCTACGCATACACTATCCAACAACTTTAACCCTGCACCTCGACCCTGCCTGAAGTGAGGCCTACCCTCAAGTGGTGCCCACCCAGTTCTGGGCCCTTGGTAGTGGTGCTAAAGGTGCCCAAACATCCTAAAAGCAAAACTTGGGACTTTAAACATTTTCAGCCATAAAGTGCCCTGAGAACCGAGAGGAGACCGGGACTTACCTGCTCACTGATACACCCAAGGTGTATCGTCGGTAGGCCTGATTTCACTGTAGCTCCCACTGCGTTCTTCTCCGCAGCAGCAAATCCTGTTCAGAGGCTCCTTGCAGAAGGGGTATCTGGCCTCATGGAGCCCTCATTAGCCACACCGTGCAGCTTTGTCCCACTGGAAATTTTCGACTTCCAAAAAAACAGACTAAGTCCAAATGTAAAAATCACTTCATCCAGCAGCTCCCCAATGATGCCACCTCCTCCTTCGAACACCGCCATCTGCCTTGCCCCGCTTAACCGTATGAACCTGCTAAGACATTTTTCTTTGAAAATTCTTCGAAGTCCGAAGGGAAGTGGAGACTGAGCTCAATCAACTTTGTGTATCCCAACCGTACTCCCATCACAGTCAGCCATAAATTTCGACTTTGCCCCAGTCTCGCTGGACTAGATCTCCGTGGTTGATCTTTGATCTTTTAGGCACTAGTTTCTACTAAAAATTAAAAAAATTCATAACTCCTGTTCTACTGATGGGATTTGTGTTGTTTCAGTGTCGACTAATTTATTTGATTTTACTCTATTTTTTTTAATTGGTGTGGGATTTTGTTTTTGTTGTGTTTTCACTTTATTACTGTTTAGGAGCTGCATAAATACTTTACACATTGTCTCTAACTTAAGACTGGTTGTTTTTGTGCCAATCTACTAAAGGGTTAGGCACAGGTTAATTTAGTGACTTCTTGTGGTTCACTCTGACAGAGACTATGGTAGTTGCTTGGGAAGGGTTCACACCCATCTCAACCAAATTTCTAACAAAGAGGGACAAGAGGTATAATTTCCCACATTTAGACCCTCAACCGCCTCCTGGTCACTGCTGAGGGGCTTTTGCTGTGAAAAGCTGTGGAATGAAAGAGTGTACAAAGCTTTCAGAACACTGGTACCGCTTCATACTCAAGAGACCACGTAACAGCATGACTAGACATAGAGGTCATTGTCATAGGGCTAGCTAAAGCCAGTCAGTGGTACAAGTTGATATTCATAGTTACCCCAAATGACTTTCTTGAAGACTGTGTTAGCAAACCAAAAACATTTGCACCAAAATGGCTGCTTCTATTGCTGCCATGTTAACTTGTACGGCAGTAACATCCCTCCACACTACAAAATTATGGCTATAACCAGCAGTGTGAAATGACTGTTTCTGTTGTTCTGATAACAACTCACACACATGAAAGCCGCCACAAATGGCATAGGAGATAAGTCGTAAACTAAATAATTACCGGCAAAGCCAATAGGTCTGATGCTGACTGATAGCATTTTGGTTTAGTCAAATGCTTGTTTGTGTGTCTTTGGGACTTATCAATCTTTAAAAGCATTGGCTAAAAGGAAAAATATTCTGTTGTCCATAGTAGTCCCTGGCACTTAAGGGAACTAACTACGTTGTGCGTGGATTTGCTCTTGTGAAAGGGCAGAAGCTGTTGCTTACAGGGAAGTGAAGTCGAATGAACCCAGCGCTCACACGGATCTGCAGCCCCCCACTCAGCGCCTTGAGACCCTCACGGGTGAATAGCCGTGCTTTACAAACCCCTGATTGATTGATTGATTTAGCCAATGGCTGAAGTTGAAATGGGATGACCCATTGCCCCATGGTGTTGTTGGGGGGAGAAGAAAAATGTGGATAACACAATAACACACCAATGGATGAAGAGGGCTGGCTGAAATCTCTATAAGTAAGTATATTATACATATAATTTTACTAAAATCAAAAGCTTTTGGCTAACGCCAGACTTGTAAAAGAAGAGACAAAATAGCTATGCAGAAACCTAATAATAGATGATGGCAAAGAGGTAATTATCACAAGTGAAAATCAAGTAATAGGACACATAACATAAAGGGGTTTGCACTAGCGTGCTGCATGGAAATACAATTTCTCGAGGAAATTAACTGAAAGATTAAACCGGAAATATAGACTATTATGAGAGTAAGGCCCTCATTCTGGTGCGAACAGGAGCTGCTGCCCAAACTGGGATTACAAGTTGTGCAAAAATAACCTCACAGACCTGGAGGGTTTACCTGCACTAACTTTGCCAGAGTAACCCAGGTGCAATTTGTGTGGCAAAATACCTCAGTATTGCGAGTTTTGCAGTCGGAAAGGGGGAAAAAATATAATATTAACATGCTGTCTCTCACTCCCACTTCCAAATCAGAATATGTGGGAAACACCACACCAGAGAAAACCGGTACCCCAGGCGATGTTCCAGCACCAAACTATTGTCCCGGTCAGAAACAGGGCCTCAAATAAACACCTGAATGTGAGAACCAGAGATAGAAAAAAGACTGTATATATGAATGTCAGTGGTATTTATATAGGGTGAACCTAAAGGTATCTTGCCAAAAGCCACTTGAGCAATGTTCAAGAAGAGAAAGTATTTCTCTGTGTAAAGAAACATAAATAAAAGGGGATCCGTCTTCGAGTCTCAGTTATTTTTTTCTGTTTCTTTGAAGAGGCGTGAAGAAGAATTCTCACAATGCAAGACTAGTCTGAAAATGCTATTTATCACTGTGAACAGTAATAATGGGATTTTAAGCCATGCCTAATCCACTGTTTTCGCGACTTTTCACTGACAACAAAGATCCGGCCTAGACAATGAAAACTAGTGAATACTTGTGATTTTTGTCGTTTTGAAAGCGACTCGCGAGTGAAATCGCCCTGGGAGGTTTATAATTGCAACCTGTCATAGCAGATATTAATCAGCTGGGAGCATGGCTCGCATTTGGCACAAGCCTGCTTTAATATGCCAGCAATTTGCACATTCCTCGGCAGCCCACCAATCCACTCAGAGTGTGGGAGCCACAGAGATGGAAGCGTCCTTAGATGTCCGTGCTGGAGGTTTGTAGAGCCCAAACCGAGCTGCAAAGCAACAGAGTGCCTATACAAAGGTGTTGCAATGGGGCACGAGATACAGAACACAGGGAAAAGGAAGGAATGCAGAGAAGGGGGTGATCACCTGGGGTCATCATCCAGAGAGTTTCACCCCAATGAGGTGTTGCACGAAGGGCATGGCCTTCAGACATTTCCTGAAGAGTAAGGGTGTAATAGTTTGCCAGATCTTTGGTAGGGGTAGCAAGCTGAAAGGAAATCTGTCCTTTTTTTTTGGGCTGGGTTTTGACAGCGCAGTTATCAAACAGATCTATTGTTTACAATATACATTGGGTGGGCTTTGGGTCTGCTCTTTCAACCATTGGCTCTCTTTGACAAGCCTCTTTGCTTGAGATTTGTCAATCACTTCTTAGCTCGGCTCAGTGGAGTATTCATCTTTCACCAAAGGCTAATGGCTGGTTGGAGGCATACTTCCACCTGGTCTCTGGTGTGTGCACTGAACTGCATGTGGGACTACTTTGCAACTACATCCCTCTCTGTCTGCTCCTGCTGGCTCCCTCCTGTGTGTCCCACTCTGTACCCCCCCCTTTCTTCTTTCCCAGTGCACTCCTTATTTCCCAGCTTGTCATCCTATAATGTGTCCTGCCAACCTTTAATTCCGCTATAAACTCATTGTTATCCCCGCTGCCTTCATTCCTGTCACCTTTTCATAAGTGCATCCAGAACCAGGTTTTTTTTAGTTTTTCATAGAAGCAAATTGTGGTAAACGATGGAGGCAGACACGGCAAGTAGATCTTGTATCCTTTAATTAAGTACGAGACAAAGGTGAGAGCGGACTCTTCCAAGCAGGACAAGTAAACAACTGCCTTGAAAGAGAACACTCACATTCAAACAAAGACATAGAATACAAGAGCATCACATAGAATAGATGAGCGTGTACATTCTTAAACGACTAGACCGTAAAGCATATACTTCACATCTTCTCCCTTTCCAATGGCTTGAACAAAAACAATTTTTTTTTTTTAAACGACAACAAAAACAAAAAAAACATCAAGGGACCAAGTCCTTGAGATCGGTAGGCGGTCTGTGACACCTCACAGAACGAGAAAAATATGGACCCCCATGGCTTGGTAAAGAACCATTGGTTTGAGAAGCACTCAAACTACCTGAAGACCCATCTACAGGAATCACTGAGTCACCCCCGTCCAGGGCGGCACCAGACAGCATGGAACAGGGAACACTCTCAAATTCTTGAGCCAAGACGTATCCACTACTACTGAGAGGACGCTCCTGTTTCCGAAATATCCCAGGATTTTTCTGTTTTTCGAACCACCCCACACTTTTGGTAGAGAGCGACACGTCGAAACTTCCAACGCTCACCATTATCCAGGACCACACAGTGACCAACAATCTTGCAGATCATCTGCGGCGTACCCCAGGGATCGTCCCTCAGCCCAACACTGTTCAACATCTACATGGCCCCGCTCGCACGCATCGCCAGACAGCACGACCTCAACATAATCTCCTACGCCGACGACACTCAACTGATCCTCTCCCTCACCAAGGACCCCCTCACCGCCAAATCCAACCTCCATGAAGGGATGAAGGCCGTCGCCGATTGGATGAAGATCAGCCGACTAAAACTGAACACGGAGAAGACAGAGGTCCTCATCCTCGGCTCCAACCCCTCAGCCTGGGACGACTCCTGGTGGCCAACGACGCTGGGAGCAGCCCCGACACCCACCGACCACGCACGCAACCTGGGAGTCATCCTCGACTCAACGCTCTCCATGGCCAAGCAAGTCAACGCAGTCTCATCCTCCTGCTTCAACACCCTCCGCATGCTTCGCAAGATCTACAGGTGGATCCCGACAGACACGAGAAGAACAGTCACCCAGGCCCTCGTCAGCAGCAGACTTGACTATAGGAACGCCCTCTACGCGGGAGCCCCGGCCAAGCTCATCAAGCGACTGCAACGCATACAAAACGCCTCCGCACGCCTGATCCTCGATGTACCACGCCACAGCCACATCACCCCCCACCTGAGAAACCTGCACTGGCTCCCCGTCGACAGGAGAATCTCCTTCAAACTCATCCACGCACACAAGGCACTCCACAAGACTGGCCCAGCCTACCTCAACAGACGACTCCTCTTCTACGTCCCCAACTACCAACTCCGCTCCGCCGACCTCTCCCTCGCCACCGTCCCTCGCATTCGAAGAACCACCACCGGCGGCAGATCCTTCTCCCACCTCGCCGCCAAGACCTGGAACACCCTTCCACTAAGCCTACGACAGACCCAAGACCTGCTGACCTTCAGGAGGCTACTCAAGACCTGGTTGTTCGACCAGTAGCAGCACCCCCCCCCCTTTTTTTCCCCCAGCGCCTTGAGACCCTCGCGGGTAAGTAGTGCGCTTTACAAATTCTGTGATTGATTGATTGATTGATTGCTGACAGTGTAGGGCCCCTTGAACTTAGAGAGACCTCTCCCATTTCTACCACTCCTGACTTTCACCAAATCATCCACATTGAATCGACACAGGATATCCAATAAAACATTTTTACACTCCACTCCACGCAAAGTCACCAACTGCTTCATCCATGTGGGAACTAATTTACAGCCAGGAGCTCTACCCCTCATCAACTCAATAGGAGTTTTCTCCCCATCAACAAGAGGAGTAGTCCGATAGGCCCAAAGCATTTCATCCACCATCTTGCGCACAACAGAACCATTCGCAGAAGCCATCTGATTGATCCCTTTCACAACGTTGTTAGCTCACTCACACAAACCATTTCCTTGAGGGTTTTATAAGGAAGTGCGGTGATGAGCAATCCCACAACCTTTCAAAAACCCTTGCATCTCCCTCGATACTAACTGAGTACCGTTATCCGTAATGAGGACAGAGGGAATGCCCTCATCCCTAAATAATTCTCCAAGAAACTTAATGGTACTCTCAGTGGTAACATCATTCACAAACTTAACAACCAACCATTTTGAAAATACATCCACAACCACAATGCCAAACCTGTCCTTTTCATGTAACTCTCCCATTGGACCAATAAAATCCAAACAAATACTGTGCCAAGCCAAACCAGGATTCTCAATATGAGCAGCACTTGTCCTACTACCCACTTTCAGCCTCTTTTCACCCTCCTTGCACACAGGGCAGCATTCCACCCAATCAACTACCTGTCCATACCAGGCCACCAAAAATGAGTTTTCAAACGACGTTGAGTTAACGTTTGACCAAGGTGTCCCTCATGAGCCAAAGCTAATAACTTTTCCCTAATGCCAAAAGGAGGAACAAACTTCTCACCCCTCATCACCACACCCTCACCACACAAAGACAACTCATCCAAAATCTTGATATAACGGCGAACAGAAATCGGTACAACGCTCTCTCTCTTGGATCCATACTTCAGCAAATTAACAACCTCACGTAGAGTGTGATCATTCTCCATTTCACGTTTCCAATCAACAGCATCAAACACACCTTCACCACAAAAACAGCATCTTCCACCGAGGCTACAGCAATGTCCTCCTCGCCTTCTGTAATTTCAGGACCTTCAACCAACTTCCAATCAACGGACATCCTGGACAGGCAGTCAGCTTGGACATTCCTCCACTCCTGAATATATTCAATCTGATACTGAAATTCTCGGAGTTTTGAGGCTAATTTCGCAAGTCTAGCAGACCCTTTTCCAGTACCACCAGGAGAAAAAATCTTAAGGGTTTGTGGTCGGTTCTAAGTAAAAACCTTGTACCCCATAGATAGGTATGAAAGTATTCCACACCCCAAGATGCCGCAAGAGCCTCCCTCTCGATGACAGAGTCATTCTGTTCAGCTTGGGTTAATGTCCTGGAGGCAAAAGCTACCGTTCTCTCCGACCCCTGCTTTTCGTTGAGATAACATTGCCCACAACCCAGTAGCGCTAGCATCCACAGTAAGAATTGATTTACAATTTACATCAAAAGGAGTTAAAACATTAGCTTCACAAATTTCTTTCTTAATGTTGTTAAAACATTCTTGGTGTTGTACATTCCACACAAAACTCACCCCTTTCTTGAGCACACCTCTCAAACATGTTGTTTGTCAGAAAAATTATTTACGAACTTAGAATAGTATTCAATTAGGCCCATAAATTATCTTAATTGATCCTTATCTGAGGAGGAAGGGGCCAAGTCGATGGCACTACAAAGACTTTTTTTTGGTTTGACCCCAGAAGCACTAATTGAGTATCCAAGATATTCAATCTGCTCCACCAGGAATTTACATTTCTCTTTACAAAGAGTAAGACCCACATTGGACAATCTTTCCAAAACCATTTTGAGAATAACATTGTGTTCCTCTACTGATTTACCATATACTAAAATGTCATCTTGGAAATAAATTGTGTTACTTACGGCTGAACTTAACCCGTAAGGTAACCGCGTGAATTGAAAGGTACCTTCCGGGGTAATGAACGCAGTGAGATGTTTTGAGTCTTTGTGCAATTTAATCTGATGATAAGCGCTCTTGAGATCGAGTTTAGATCGAGTAGACACTAACTCAGTGATGTTTGGAAGAGGAAATGTGTCAGCCACAACACACTGATTCAAAGATCTCAAATCCACACAAAATTTCAGTTTGCCATCAGCCTTCTTGGTAATAACCACGGGAGAAATCCAGGTAGAAGCCTCCACTGGTTCAATCACTCCAGCATCAAGCATCTCCTTGATGAGATTCTTAACCTCTTCCTTCACTACAATGGGGACACGTCTGACCTTATGCTGTACTGGAACTGCGTCTTTTTTAACAAAATCCGATGTGTATAGCCTTTGAGCTGACCAAGCTCATCCTTAAAAACAGCATCTGCCCCCTTAAGGATGCACTCCACTCTCTCATCATCAATAGCCATATTTTGTGTAGGAGCTCTGGGATTTACAATAATCAGCAAATCATACTGGTGCACCCACCCAAGGATTGGTGGTCCTTGCTCTGCCACATGTACTTTACCTTGGATTTCTCTGCCTGAAAATGTGATACGTGCATCAAAGTAACCCAAAATATCGATGGACTCACCTTGATAACCACCTGGGGAGATGTCTTTTGGGAAAAGCTGTTTGTTAACCCACAGTCCTTCAAATAAAGACTTGGGACTTATGGTGAATTTTGATCCAGTATCCACCATTAGACACACCTCGCACCCGTCAATAATAAACATAGCTTTAGGCCTATTTTTTCTTCTGTCATCGTCAATCGACACTTCCCCAGAACCAACCACCAAAATTTTGTCTCCATTGGAATCATCTACTCCTTCAACTCCCTGCACTAAAGCTACAGTAGAACAAAATCTACTCTTACAAACCCTGGCATAATGACCTATTCGACCACACTTCAAACATTCTTGCTTGGCAGCAAAACAAAATTATGAGTCTGAGGTGTGCGCACCACTCCCGCACCTATTGCAAGTTTTGATACTAGAGGTCTTAGATGTGAAGGGTTTTTTAACAAATTTCCCTTTGTTTTTTATCGCAGAAATTGCACTTAAGTCATCATCACTGCGGTCAAAGTCTCGAATATCTCGATCCGAAACTTCAGAAATATCATGGCTGAGATTTCTCTTTTCCGGCTCCTTCATGCAACCTTCAGACTGTTCCACGACTTTAGCTAAATCAATAGCTGTTTTAAGGGAGGGATTCTTCGCTGCCCAAAGTCTCTCTTGAATTTTCTTATTATTGCATTGAACGATAAGTTGGTCTCTTATTAGTTCGTCAGTCATAATACCAAACTTGCATTTAAAGGACAGTTCCCTAAGTCTTGAAATACATTTGTCTATTGACTCGCCTTGTTTTTGATGTTATAAAATTTATATCTGTTCATTACGAGATTCTCTTCTTTTGCATACCTGGATTCCAACCTACAAATAGCTTCTTTATACTCATCTGGCATGGGTTGACCGTTGGCTTGTAACTCTTGAGGTAAGTATCGGAAAACCTGTTGACCTTCTTTCCCTAAAGTGCTGAGTAAAAGCTCCTTCTTTCTTTTAGCAGAGAACTCCTGACCATCAAGAGCATCCAGGTAATTCTCAAACATGAGAATCCAATCCTCCCATGGAATGCTGGGAGAACCAGCTTGTGCTAAGAAGTTAGGTGGCAAAACGACAGAAATTTGAGTAGAAGCCATAGAGCAACCAATATTAAAAGCTGTAGAAACAATACTGGAATAAACCCAAAATAGTACCTTTAAAGTGTAAAAAAATATTTCCAAGGAGAAGAATATCACATCCCAATATAGTTAAAATAGCTGAAAGTACCTTTAAACTGTAATTGGTATGGCCAAGGAGAGAAATGTCACAACTCGATATACAATGGGTGTGTATATCACTGAAGAAATCGTAGAAATCCCTTTCCGTGTAAAGAAACTGACGAGGACTGTTTCCGTGATCCCGTTGCTAGGATACACTGTGTTCCTCGACCAGCCTAAAATGGCCGATCATGTTGGGACGTGAGCGTAACACGAGTTGACGCTACGCGTTGCTGAGAAACTGATGAAGAATGCAATGACGAACAGCGTCAGCGCGGCGTTCTTGACTCACGGATAAGGTTGCTGGGTAACGCTGGTAGAGAAGGTGGAGTCTCCGTTGCCTGGAGACTGCTAAGTAGGAGCGGCTGACCTGGCTGGGTTGATGCTGAGTTTGACGTCACTCACGGCAACCGCTGTGAACAGCGCGTCATCACTGAAACCTCTGTGCCTCTTCCTGAAACGGCTTTCTGCTCACGAAACTTCACGCACAGAGAATGAAGAGGCACACCTTGCGCTGATATCACAGCTGTCCGCTCTCACCCAATGTAGCTTCGAAGAAATTACATCACCAATGCAGCCTCTATAATTGTGCTTTAACTGGAGCAGGAGCGCATGCCCAAGGTCCCAAAACAAATCGTCGCCAAAATGTGGTAAACGATGGAGGCAGACACGGCAAGTAGATCTTGTATCCTTTAATTAAGTACGAGACAAAGGTGAGAGCGGACTCTTCCAAGCAGGACAAGTAACCAACTGCCTTGAAAGAGAACACTCACATTCAAACAAAGACATAGAATACAAGATCATCACATAGAATAAATGAGCATGTACATTCTTAAATGACTAGACCGTAAAGCATATACTACACAAATACACTAATGTTTTGAAGATGAGGAAGATTTGCTAACAATTGTTTGTTTAGTCTGCTTGTGGAGCAAAATGTAGATAAAAATGCCAACAACCAGTCCTCAAATTGACTTGGGAAATGGACAGATATGTCATATTGTACTTAGCTGAACCTCAGCTGGGCCGAGACCACTGTGACTTCAGAACATTCTGAAGATGACATGGGAGGCTTCTGAAGTGGTCAAGGGCCGTTTGACTGTGGAGGGTTGTTGGCTGCGCCTTGCTCGAGCAGTTGGATTTTCTTCTGATCTCTAACTAACAATAAAGCACTTGGATTGTAAACCTTACGGTGGTGCTTTTATTATTACAAAGTCTGCTTGTGGAGCGAAATTTACTTTAAAATGCCAACAACCAGTCCTCAAATTGAATTGGGAAATGGACAGATATTATGTCTGAATACTATTATCTATCTGTTTAGGCTGCCAGTGGTTCCCTGCACCACAAGAGCCGGTCCAAATCTGAATAGGCCCCCTTTAGAGACTCTGATTGGTTGCCAATAACCAATTAAAATGGAATTGTGTCTAAGAGTGGCCAACCAGATTCTGTTGTCTCAGCGATCTGATTGATGACTGATTCTACGAATCAGCATAGGGCCATGTGTTAGGTTCACAGCTAGAATCAGAATAGGACTTTGACAAAATCCCTACAGCTCGAGTGTAGGCTCCCTACTGTACATGGGGTTTTTCAGTGCGTGATATTCCAGAGTGAATCCTTCGGAAAAAAGGGGCCTTTGCATCGCGAATCATTTCTTCTTATTGCAGAGTCTAAAAAGAGATAAGACAAATGGTCTGGTTCCCATTATTCTGATGCTGGAAGCTATAAACTGTATTTCTACACAAAGTGCAATTATCCAAATGAAATTGAAATAGACTAGAACATACTAAACATCTCACACTAAAAAACTTGTCACCAACCAGTTAGGGTTTTATTTGTGGGAACCACTCTCTTTTTTTTTTTTTCTTTTTTTTTTATTTCAACATGTTTTTATTTATTTTTATAAAAGAAACCTTATTAGCAATTCTGTTACAGGGTTAGCATTGGTTGTCCCAGGCGCGGTTTATACATCAGTGTCCTGAGACATTGTGTCACGTTTGTTTAGCTAACCCCCCAAATCGATAATTAGAGAAAAGGAAAGAAAGGCAGACAGAAAAAGGCAGAAGAAAGGGGAAAGAGGAGATAGGAGACAGGCAAGGAGAGTTACATTTCTTATCAGTTACATCTGACATTCTGTGGAGATGTTGGCACATATGCAGACCGGTGTTGGTAGGCCTCCCCCCTTGCGGCGGCTCAGGGGAGGCGACATTGGTTGAAACCAGTTATGTACAATTGTCTCGGTGGTGCGACCCTCGGGGGTACCAGGTTGTGTATTGACGGTATGTCTTATATTCATGGAGGTTCGTAAGAGTCTAGGTACATGTCGAGAGAGTTCCACATCCTTCTGGATGCCAGTTTCCAGGGAGAGTTCCGAAGTGCAATGTTGTCCGCGCCTCTGAGATGGGTGATCCAGTTGATACAGCCTTTGTAAGATGTCTTGCTTGTGTCTTTCCAATTGGCAAGGACCATTTTCACTGCTGCTGTCAGTAGAAGGTCTAGTAGATCCTTATCGTGTTCAGATCTCAAGTCTGTGCTCATAAATGCCAATACATTTCTGCCATGTTTGGAAAAAGGGGACTGAAGGAAACATTTTTACAGGGAAAACATACATCTTATTCTTGTCCACAGTTTGATCTTGCGATGGAGCCATGGTATGTAGATTTATGTGCATCTCTCGCTCATACTATGGGATGCATTCATGAACGTCATTTAGGGGTTGCCAGGGGATGAAGTTGCGACCCCTAGCTTGCCCCTTTCTACCCCTGGCACTACCTTTGCGACCCCTGGTTCAGAGGTGGCACAATCAGTGCCAAGAACACAGGGGTGTCTCGCATTATCCGAGTCAGGCTCTTATCTCGTTTTCTGCTCATTTTTATTACATTGATTGTAAATAATAGTTTATTAATGTAATAAAAATAGGAACAGCAAGATCTGGACCTTTACTAGCATCTTAGATAAGAAAAATAAAAAGGTTTTAATGTATGTTGTGTGCGTGCATGTGGGTGAGAGTGAGTTTAAGTGAGAGAGCATGTATATGTGTGAGCATGTATGTTTGTATATGGGATCGTGGTTGTATGTGTGTGTGTGTGTCAAAATGCATGAGTAAGTATAAGTGAGTCAGAGTAAGAGTGAGTGAGAGTGCGAATGAGTGATTTAGAGTGAGAGTGAGTGCACGAGAATAGGTGAAAATGAATGAGTGCAAGTCAGTGCTAATGACAGAATGAATGTGAATGAGTGAATGTAAGTGAGTATGTGTTGTTATGCTTGCAGATCCGCTGTTGGCCCTGGCATGCTTCTTGGCTTATAGAAGCACCCTTGACAAAATGCTACTGCTGGCACTCTGTAGGCAAATTTTGGCATGGCGCACCCATGAAAAATGCCAGCCCTGGCCTCCTGGAAGAGATTCTTGGCATAGTTGGCGCCTGTGGCAAATTGCTGGTGATGGTAGTAAACAACCCTTACAACGTGACTGTTACCACGCTTAACCTTTACCACACGTGTTACAATGCAATGCACCGTTACCACGCATAACCTTTACCATGCATTTCTTTACAATGCATATGCCTTTACCACGCGTGCCTTTACAACGAATGACATTGTGCAGGTATGTATGGTAAAGGTATATGTGTGGTGCTGGTGGTAAGGGCATATGTGTGGTAAGAGTGGTGAAGGCTATCAGTGCCATTAGAGGAAACAAAGAGACCCTTCTGCTTAATCTTTACAATGTGTGCCACGCCTCAGAACAGCTGCCTGGTCATCGTGGAGAGGTAAGGGGATTTGGGCCAGGGGTAGGGGGCTATAGTTTTAGGGCTTTGGGCTGGGTATTTTTATAAACGGCTGGGGCCAAGAGGGGTCACGCAAGGGACCTCTTTTAGGGCTCAGGGCAGTCCAAAAGGGAAATGATTAGTCTACCCTAAATCTCAGCTGGAGGGGAACTGTGTAGTATATTCCTTTTCTGCAAGGTCACCCCTGATTTTTCACCTTTCTCTGGACCCTATTGTTGTTGGTGTTAGGACTATGTGCACAGTGCCGTTGCTATTCAGTGCCACAGAGTGTGCTCTGGCACAAAAATGGCATGAGTAAAATTAGTTTCACCCAATTGGTCTATTTAACTTTCCTCCAATGGTGCAAAAAATGCACCAATCTCCACAGTTAGTGAGGGTGTGGCATTATGCAAGTACACATGTGGTAGAAGATATGGAGCGATTGATCAACCCTGTCTTTCATTATTCAGGCCAGCAGGCGGCACTCAGTGCCCCTGGAGGTAGGAGATGGTGAAGGAGAAGTAAAAGAGAAAAGCAGTAGCTGAGAAAATGGCACTGTCATGTTAATGAGTGACATCATCAAAATACGCCCATAGAAATCTAAGATGGCCGTCACACCAGAAACTGGACAGGAGCAGCCTCCTCCGTGCTCAAGAGGGCCACATTCTGCTCATGGGCATAAGAGGTGTGTTCTCCATCCATCTCACTGGGCATTCTCGTTGTACCAAACCACAGCCCAGCATTTGCACGCCTCCGTCATACCAGAGCCAGTGCCGTCTTCGTCCCAGGGGAGAAGAGGCTAGCGAGAACTGATCTCAGCCACTAAAGCACCAGCACTTCCCTTTCAATAGCCCGCCGCGATCATGGTAAGCGTTGACAACCGCTGTCTGATAATAGATGGCTCATCAAGCCTTGTGAATGCTAATAGCCCTGTAGACAAGGAGTGCTAAATTTGTAAATTAATGAGTGAAGATGCGCAAAGCGCTGCTCAGAAGCCTGAGGTTGAAGTTATTAAATGTCAGAGTGCCGAATATCAAGGATGCATAGTCCTGAAACTACCTCACGTCTCCTTAATGCACTGCGAGACACTCCCTGCCCCTCAAACCACTCTTGCTGGTCCTGCTTTCTGCCTTTGTGACATTTTTCCGTCTTTCTCTTCCTGCTGTTTTTTCATTTGTGTGTCTTCCCCTCTCTTGCTCCCGGTAAAAGTCTGATGAGCAAAAATGAGTGCCGGTCCCCAAAAATGAGTGCTGTCCCCAAAAATGAGTGTTGGTGGCCCCCACTGGCAACCACCGGCTTAAATTAAGCATTGCCTGATTCCATCCGCTTGGTCCTCAGTCATACTGAGGGTGGTCAAAATAGATTTCCCTCTACTCTCAAACGTGTGTGGCAATCTAACCCTATTTCTCTTAGCAGAAACCATGGTGGGACCCCCATTTCAGACTGAAATCAGGCTGGGTCGGGCTGACCTGACTTAAAGAGCGGCCATGTCTTTCCGAGGTCAAGCTCCTTTGCATCTTTTTTCTTAAATTTTTTCTTTTGTTTCTGCTATGGGAGACTTCTGTTGACTGCATTGCACTGTTTTCTTTTTTTTTAGTGATGTTGGGAGGAAGAAAAGATAAGAACAAAATATGCCAAGAATCTTATGTTTATATTTTATACATTATTAATGTACTTTTATACAACCACCAATGTATTTTGAGGTTAATTCCAACTGTTGGAAAGTGGGGAAGCAGGTTTAATACACAGACGCGCGCGAGCATATCTGTCAATGTCATGTGTGAGATTTTCAGACACCCTCATCTTCTTAGCCAATAGTGCTCTCTGCATGCTATTTTGACCACCAACATACAATGTAAAACCAAAATAACAAGTGCCAGATATAAACAGGGCTAACTAAAGGAGTCGCGTAAAATATTGGAGCAATACCTACATTTTAAACATAATTATCACTATATCAAATGCACTCAATTTGTGGACTTTTGAACAGTGAAAGGTTGAATTGGTCTTGCAAGTACTCTAACTTATGATGTGCACTTGGCAGTGCAGCAAGCTGAGTATTTTACCGGAACTGGAATCTGTCACCTGCAGGTTACAGATGTGTGCATGTTGTTGCATTAATGCCTGGGCTATATTACAGGCAATGTCATCTGTGACTGTCAGGGTAAACCACATTTTGCAGAATGCACATTAACAACTTTGCAGACATGTAATCTGCTTGTTACAAAGGGCCAGTTGTACGTAGAATCCCGTTTGCAATTTCCTAATTGCGAATTTTAGCGATTCACAATTAGGAATTCGCAAATGGCAATGTACAAATGTGTGTCACAACCATTTATCAATTCCTAATGGGGCGCAATAGACTTATCTCAATAATATTCATGAGGTAGGTCGCAATTTGCGCCCCATTGGGAATTGCCAACAACACAGGGATGGTGGCCTGCTTGGGTCAGCAGATCACCATGTCTGTGATTGCTTTTACAATAAAGCAATTTTTTTTTTCAAATGCGCGTTTCAAAAATAAAAATGAAAAGTTTTCCTTTCATTTTAAGGTCTCGCCTAGGCAGTGCTTGCGCTGTCGCATTGAGACATGCTTTATTCAGGATATGGGTATAAAGCTCCGCCTACTTTCCACCCATCTTTTTAATTGGCTCCTGTCCCTGTCCTTTGTAAATGGTGGGTTTTCATTGGTCATTAGGCTTAGTAGTCCCTCCTTAGTACCTCCTTGTCTCTTCGTGTAACTTCCTATGAGGACACCGCCTGTTACATGTGTTGTTATGCCCTAGGTTTTAATTACAGCCTCAAGGCACTATTTTCTTCAAGGCCTTCAGACAGGACACTCACTTGGACCTAAACTAGGTTGGCAGTGGTTACTTTACTCGCTACCACATCTCACATTTATATTATATCTTCTATAAATTTCCCTTCATCAGCTCCACATAGAGTACAACCTAATCTGGAATTAATATAATAATTCTTTTGTCACATTTCAAAGCTACTAATTGTATATATGGATATAGCTATTTGAATGTACTCGTGGTACTGTCTTGCATGCAATGCATTATGGGTAGGGTGGGTTTACCATATCTTCTGGAGGGTGCAGTATCATATGTGACCAAAAGTTTATGATGCTCACTAGGGACCTCTAGGAGCAGCTTGCGATACTGCACCTAGACAAGCAGTGCTGGTGCCTTGCTCAATAGGGACCTCTAGGATCAGCTTGCAGTACTGCACCTAGACAAACAGTGCTGGTGCTTTGCTCACTAGGGACCTCAAGGATAAGCTTGTGGTACTGCACTTAGGCATGCAGTGCTGGTGCCTTGCTCACTAGGGACCTCTTGTAGCAGCTTGCGGTACTGCACCTAGACAAGCAGTGCTGGTGCCTTGCTCAATAGGGACCTCTAAGAGCAGCTTGCAGTACTGCACCTAGACATACAGTGCCGATGCTTTGCTCACTAGGGACCTCAAGGAGTAGCTTGTGGTACTGCACTTAGGCATGCAGTGCTGGTGCCTTGCTCACTAGGGACCTCTTGTAGCAGCTTGCGGTACTGAACCTACCACATCCACATTTATATTAGACCTTCTATAAATTTCCCTTCA
This sequence comes from Calotriton arnoldi, assembly GCA_963921515.1. Classification (NCBI taxonomy): domain Eukaryota; kingdom Metazoa; phylum Chordata; class Amphibia; order Caudata; family Salamandridae; genus Calotriton; species Calotriton arnoldi. Next base: position 2,691,591 of record CAWUFW010001341.1, read on the forward strand.
TCAGTTCCACATAGAGTACAACCTAATCCGGAATTAATATAATTATGTTTTTGTCACATTTCAAAGCTACTAATTGTATATATAGACATAGCTATTTGAATGTACTCATGATACTGTCTTGCATGCAATGCATTATGGGTAGGGTGGATTTACCATATCTTCTACGGGGCGCAGTACCATATGTGACCAAAAGTGTATAATGCTCACTAGGGACCTCTACGAGCAGATTGCAGTACTGCACCTAGACATGCAGTGCTGGTGCCTTGCTCACTAGGGACCTCTAGGAGCAGCTTGCGGTACTGCATCTAGACAAGCAGTGCTGGTGCTTTGCTCACTAGGGACCTCTGGGAGCAGCTTGCAGTACTGCACCCAGACATGCAGTACTGGTGCCTTGCTCACTAGGGACATCTGGGAGCAGCTTGCGGTACTGCACCTAGACATGCAGTGCTGGTGCCTTGCTCACTAGGGACCTCTAGGAGCAGCTTGCGATACTGCACCTAGACAAGCAGTGCTGATGCCTTGCTCACTAGGGTCCTCTAGGAGCAGCTTGCGCTACTGCACCTAGACATATAGTGCTGGTGCCTTGCTCACTAGGGACCTCTAGGAGCTGCTTACGGTACTGCACTGAGACATACAATGCTGGTTCCTGGCTCACTACACAAGCATTTGCAATGCACTAGGTCGTGCATTACTGAAAGTACGAGCTATTGGCGTTGCATTATTATTTGCAACGCCAATACCTCAATCTATCAGTAATGTGAGGCCTATTGCATTGCAAATGCTTGTTTCAGATCAGGCAGTGCACCGTGGGACTACTGCCTGCTCTGAAAAAATGTTTATACTACCATTCACAAAGGGGAAGAGGTCCCTTGGGGACCTCTACCCATTTGCCAAGGGTTACTACCAACTTGAAGTTGGTGACAAAATGCGAATTTTTTGCGACCGCAATTCGGTTGCAAAACATTCTTACATACTGCTGCAATTCGGTATTAGGAAGGGATGCCCTAAACACGCCCCTTCCTAACATTGAATTGCAAACCCTATTTGTGGCCGTTTGCGAGCAGAAAAAAGCTTTGTATATCTGGCCCAAAGACCTCTCTGCAATTCGCAAATGTACTTGGATTCGAATCTGCCATCTGCAGGTTATACAGAAAAGCATGGCTTTCATGTGCCCATCTCTCACTTGCGTCACCTTCCGGGTGACGTTTTAGGAAACCGTGGGTTGCATTCTGGGGGTAGGAGATTTTCTTTCAACAGTGTTGGCTATAAACATTATGGCATGCTACCAGGCTAGGCCTGGCTGAAAGTGGCACACATGACATTGTGGCAATGTTGTAGCTATGGAAAGTTTTTGTAACAGATGGGTAACCACATCTACCCATTTTATTTTCATAGGGAATTATCTTCGGATTACATAGCTCTACAGCTGTGACAGGTGCATTAAACCAACAGGCAATTTCACAGGCAGTGGACGCAGTGACCCTTGCACTACACATACGTCTCTGTAGAAGACACTCAACCTCCTGAGCTATATAATTGAGGCTACAACAAGCAACCTGCATGTCACATAGTTTTGTGCAGAATGTGTTCAACTCACTGCTACCTCAACTTATCCTATTTTAAACAACACACAAGAGAGAGAAATGCTTGGATAAGGGTTCAGGGTGTTTACTCCGTCTTAACACATTCAGAACAGTGTGTATACAGTCACTTTAGGGTACATAGATAAAAAACATTTGCATACCATATTACATGAGAATTATTCAGTTAATTGAAGGTGCTAATATTACTTTGCTCAACACTATTCATGTTATCAACCCTTGAAGAACAAAAAGGTGAACTCTCTGCAATTTAAAACAGTGAACCTGTAGTTTGATCACAGTTTTGCAGCAGATATGTTAACAACATGAGTTGTTTTACTAGAAATATGCTTCAGTTTTAGACTAGAATGTGTTCTGCCAAATTTGCAAATTCCACGTGCTACTCATTTTAGCCGTCGCTTTAATCACTTAAGCCCTTGTCAAGACCCTTCACCTTTAGCCCCACCCTATAACCCTGATCCTGGCTCATTTTTGTGAGTCTTAAAACTTCATTTTTCCTATTTGCAGCACCGCTTACGTTGGAAAGCCTCTTTTTGTATATCAACACAAATTGCTTTTTTATCGCCCTTACTTCTTCTTTTAAGTTTAAACTGAAACTAGATATACATCATTTCCAAATACTCAAAAGAAGAACCGCTTTGGCAAGACATATGTAATGCTGCCAATCTTTACATTTGTATTTTTACTGTGGGAAAATCCCAATTCTGCCTCTAGGTAGATTTGTTTGAAAGTATTTGCAGAATGAAACATGATAGGGCGCCCCTGCGGAAGGTGGCAATAAGGGGTCTCGAGACTCTCATATCTCACAGATACTCATAGCATTGGGCTAAAAGGGGGCCTCCTGAAGGATGGGCCCCCCACGCCACAGTGGCCGGAAGGGACTTTATTACGCCACTGCATGAACGGCAGTGTGCTACAGGTAAAATGGCCAGACGGCCCTATCTCACCAGTGTAACGAAACTTAAGGCCCTCCCCTACTAAGTACGTAGAGGGGGCCTCCCCACGCTCTGGACCCATTAAGGAGCTCTCAGCCGCCGCCCGTGCACAGTGCCGAGGGGCCCTCTGGAGATCGGAGCCCTCCTGCTCCGCGGGGACCGCGGTGGCTATTGTTACACAACTGCCCTACCTCTGCCAAGGTCCAGACTTCTGGGGAGTGTGAAGTGTGCATCGACATATTCTATAAAGAAAGACACGCACACAGAGTTGCTTCTAACCTCTCCATCGAGACTCTCTGCACCACTCTCTTGAGGGTGCTCATAAACCTTTCAACCACACCATTGGCTTTAGGCCAAAGTCGCGTGCTTCTTTGGTGTTTGACATTTAGGATTGTTAGGAATTCCTTCAGCTCTTTACTGTTGAAGGTGGTTCTATTGTCGGACTTTAGGATCTCGGGGATACCCGAGGTTGGGAAGATGTCATCAAGTCTATCTATCACCTTGTCATGTGCTGTAAATGAGAGCCTCTCAACTAGCGGAACTCGAGAGTAGTCATCCATGAGGACCATTAGATATTGGCCATCAGCCAGCGGTCCAAATATATCAATTGTGACCCTCTCCCATGCTTGAGTGGGGAGGTATGACATTGTTAGAAGATGCTGCGTAGCCGTTGTTGATAGACAGTTGCAGATGAGGCATGTTTTCAGTTCCTTCTTCAATATCTCGTCCAACTTCGGGCACCAAAACCCTCGCTCTCACGGCTCTTTTGGTGGCTACTATGCCTGGATGTCCTTCGTGGGCTAGTTCTATGACCCTTTGGCTCAGGATTTTTCACAGAAAAATCATTTTTCCCCTGAGTATTATCCCTTCTTGAGTGACTGCTTGTTCATCCTGAACCTTGGCGCCATTGATTTGCATAATCATGTCCGCTAAATGCGGTCCTGGGTGCCTTTCACACACTATTGCTTTATTTGGCTGGCGCATATCAACACAAATGCACACTTCTCCACTATTGTCCTTCTATGGCACCATGACTATTGTCGAGACTCATAGGGTAGGTTTAGTAAAGCGTTCAATGATGTTGAGTTTCAGGAGAGCTGCAAGTTCCTTTTCTACAGTCTATTGCAAGTGGAAAGCAACTCTGCGATGTTGTTTAGCAATCAGACTGATGTCTTCATTGATGTGTAGCTGTACCCACATGTCTCTAAGCTTCCTTAAGCCGTGAAACAGAGATGGAAATTTCTTTGTGATGTTGGAGATGGTGCACAGGTGCTAAATGAGAGATATCAGTCCCATGTCGGCTACTGTAGCGAAACTGAGGACGCATGCACTGGACGATGTTCCTTGCCAGAGATGGATCATCGCTCTCACTAACATAGTCTTGTATTGCACCATTGCTATGAAAGAGCCCTGACTCTGTAGAGGTTGGGGTGCAGCTCATGTGTAGACCTTTGTGTTAGACTGGGCGAGATGTGGCGTTGGAGAGAGGAGTCTGTATTTGTCTACTAGCATGGTGTTAATGGAGGCCCCACTGTTGATGATAAAAGGTATGGAGTGGCCATTTACTTTTAGTCAAAAGACAGGACAGTGCCCTAGAGACTTCCTGGGCTTCACCTGTCAGGCTTCTTCTTTATCTGCTTCACTAATGGCCAGGCCAATGTTTGCTGCAGTGTCGCTGACATATGCATGATGCTTCTCAGTTGACATCATCAGCAGGTATCCATTGTCCTCATTGGTACTTGGTAGCAATATTCAGGAGGTAGCATGTGAGGAAGCTGAGGTATTATGGCTGCTTTTGACTTCCACCTGCCGTAGCTGATGCAATTGTTTGTCTTTGTGAATGCTGCAAGATTGTTTTTGGCTGTCTTGATTGTCCGATTTCCCGTTACTTCTGGGTGCATCTTTTCTTTCTCGAGCTCAACACACTGTTTTGAAGTAGTTGTTGTTGTAGGGGTGGGCTTGCTTTTGTCTGCGCTGCACTGGTTCTTGCTTTTTATGGCTAGTGCTGATTTGCTGTGTGCAGTCCCTTCTTCCATGTCAGCTGCCTGACGTTCTGCTCTTTCTTCCGCCCTCGTAGCCATCAGCATCTTTTCAAGACTGAAGGTCTCACGAAACTGAAGGAGTTGGACAGGCAACCATCAATAATACCGAGAACATGGCCTGTTCATCATTGAAGTTACAAAATTTGTAATGTTTGATGAGTGCATCGAGTCTCTCTACAAACTCATCCATCATTTCTCCCGTCTGTTAACGGGCTTTGTTAAAGTTGTACCTTTTGTAGTCAACATTAGGTGTGGGATCATACTTGGCTGCTAGGGCCTCTTTGACCTTCTGGTAGGAGGCTGCATCAATACTTGGGAGCTTCTTTAGAATATCTTTGACGCCATCACCAGCCACGTTCTTCAGATACTTGATAATCATGCCGTCATCATCCTCCTCCAGAGCATCAATGAAGCCATCATATATTTCAATCCATGCTGCCCACCTAGCACCACTGTTCTGTTACTATGCAGTGTCAAAAGGCGGTGGAGGTTTTAGGAAGGTTGCCACATTGTATTTCGCACCATCTCCTGTGCCATTCTGTTGAATTGTGAAATACCCCTTCCTGGTGCACACTACGTTGTCACTTGGGAGTACTGGTCTAGGTGGCAGCAGGAAATTACACAGTGTGCTGTTTGTGGTGCTCTCTGTGGGCGTGGTTCAGTCTCACCAGCAAAGGGGCTGTAGTAGCTCACTCAGCTACTAGATGGCAAGGGCTGGTTGGGGTTGCACTAATTCAGCCCTACAGACATGCAGACATCTGCTGTCGTACGTTCAAGGCACTGCTGGTGTCAGGTACTGCTGGTGCCAGTTATGAAATGCGGGTGTGGTTTACTTTGGGCCCACTGAGTGGGGTAATGCTGCCCAATAGCTGCCGGTGTCAGGTACTATAGGCGGGTGTGGTTTATTCTGCCACTGTGGTACAAAATGCAGCTGTGAGGCTGTTGTGTCAGGTTCCCAGGATGGTGTCTGCCACCGATTCTCTTCGCACACTACACTGGCTGAAAGTGGAGACCCGTATTAAATTTAAGGCCTTGAGCTTTATGTTTAAAATTAAATCCGGAACAGCCCCGCAATATTTGCAATCGTTAATCCAGTTGTATATTCCTTCTCGTCATTTTCGCTCTGCTGGACAGTCTAAATTTGCTATTCCTAGAATTAGACTGACTAGGATGGGCGGTAGGTCCTTTTCCTTCCTGGGCCCCTCCCTGTGGAATTCTCTTCCAATCTCTATACGGGAGGAAACTGTTCTTACTAGTTTTCATATGCAAGTGAAGACCTGGTTGTTCAATCAGTAATCTACTTCCTTTTCTCTGCTCACTCTACCTGCCGGCGCCGGGAAACCCCTTGGGGTAGCTGTGCGCCTTATAAATTTAAATAGTAATAATAATAATAATAACTTATCTGGATTGCGAGGGAGCGGGCATGCAGTGTGCAGGCGTGCGTAACTGCACCGCTCGCTGACTCTCAGGCCGCTCAAACAGCCGCTGTTGCAGGAGAGCTGTAAGTCGGGACCACGTGAATCAGCCGCAGAAGATCAGAGGTGTGTGTGGCAATGTTGGCAGGCGCATGTGACTGTGCCACTTCGGTAACTCTCAGGCCCCTCACACAGCTGCTCCCGGAGAAGAGCGGCATGTCCAGACTACGTGCGTCGGCCGCAGCAGATCAGTGGTTCTAACGGCAAAGTCGGCAGACATAGATGCGGCTCACAGGCAGCTTCCGAAGGCACTAGAAGTGAGCTGTAGTTCTCAGGCACATTTCTCCTCGTCGCCACCTGTCAAGTATGCAGTGCCGTGTGCTACAAAGAAAGACACGCACACAGAGTTGCTTCTAAACCATCTTTATTACTCTTCTCAACTGAACGTTTCCTACGTCACTTCCCTAAAATCCCTCTCTAGCCAGGTTCTCCATCCTTGACCTATTTCCTGTCCCCGAGGTACTGGGGTGCACTGCCGTGTCCTAGTACTAGTGTTCATCAATACACTACAGGGCGGTAGTGTTTGCAGGGAGCGATTTGAACTGGCATGCGCGTCTCTGTTTTTGATTCTTTGATTTTTTCATTTATATTTTTCTTTATAATTCAGGATTGTTTTACATGTTAGCCATATGCAAATGTACACAACCATAATTAGGCTGACTGAATGTATGGATAAATGAATCAGACTTTCTAAAGCGCAGCAAATCACCTGATAGTGTATCCAGGCGCTTGCAGGCCCTGGAGGCTTATTCAAACAGCCAGGTTTGGAGGGCCAATCGGAATTCTGGAAGTGAGGTGGGGGTCTGGAGGTGCTTGGGGAGGCTGTTCCATGTCTTTGCTGCGATGTGGGAGCAGGAGCATCCTCCACTTCTACTTCAGTAGATGTGGGAAAATGGGCAAGTGCAAGGGAGGTGGAGCGTAGTCTTCTCAATGGTTGGTGGAAGTTCATGCGGTGGTTAATGTAGGTGGGTCCTTGGTTGTGTAGAACCTTGTGCGATAAATAAACAATAACACTTATCAGGCTCATTAACTGAAGATATTACTGATGTACATAAATAACTTAATTTTCCAACTCTACTATGGTGTCTAAATAAAATTTGTTCTATCTTTAACACAGTTTATTAACACAGTTTTATACTTGTTTGTAGGAGGGCCAGGTCAATGTGCTATATTTTGATATATTTGTCAGAATGCCCAGTGTGTACATTGTGTTAAAAGATTATCAAATAATGGCTGATTTTAAATAACTACTTTATTTGTGTATGGTGGAGAAGAGAGACCAAGTATGTGTAAATGTGTATGTGCCTGTCTGTGCAATGAGACTGTTGGTAAACTACATTTTGCCAGCAAATCTTTGTTCTACAGACGTTGTCAAATAAATAGTCTTTTTGCACATATTCGTTTTTTCATTCTGTCTGTAGCATTTCATTTTTTCATGCACAAAGATGCGGTTAGGCTCTATTTCAAATATGTTTCTGTTTCCTATGATATTTATTTGCTTAAAGTTTACCTTTTATTAATTCATTAGCCAACTGACTCCCATAGATGTTGTGTCTATCAACTAGAAGACTCACATTTTTGTTTGGTTATTCCTCCCTAACTACATGAGCAACCTTCAACTGGGGATCTAGTGTCCTCCATATACTCATGCCAGTACCTTGTCCTTTCTACTTCTTGTCTGTTGGCCATGTCCAGCAAGTGGTGTCGCCTTTCAGGCTGGTGTGCCGAACACTGTGCCTCTGTAGACTCTGTGGGTTTGATGGTGACATGACACAACACCTCCCCCCCGCTTTCAGATAATAGTAGCTTCTTTTCATCTTTTCAGTTCACATCTCTTCAGTTAGCCGTGTTGTTCTTTAGTGATTTTGCCTGAACTTCAGAGTTGCCTGTTCGACCATCTCATAAGGATGACAGCCTGGCTCACTCAAACTCATGGTTGTCCTGCTGTGGGAAATTTAGTCTGTATACCTCGAAACGTGACGCACTGAATGTCGCGTATTTGTTTCCATCGTGGTTCTTTATTGTTCGATTAATTAAAATCATTACAATGTGCATCATTTTTTTTAATAGAAAATAGAAAAGAGTAAAAAGAAAATAAAGATAAAAAGCTTTTGTTGCACATAATTGATGTGCATATGCCAACTGGAGTGACCAAGTTCGCTAAATCAATAAACATCACATATGCGAGCCCTCAAATGCAATGACCTGTTGGAATACTTGGGATAGGATATTTACCCATGTGCTTGTTTGACTATTATGCAGTCATTGCCTTTGATGTCAGATGAGTGTGTTTACATTCAAGAGCCAGCATACCTCTTCATTTATGCTTTTCCTTCTGGTCTTTTGTGCATAACTCAAAGTCTGACTTGAGCATTTGCCAGTAGTTTAACTTGTGATTCCAGCTTGGTACCTTTGTCCTTAATCACGACCATGAGTATAGCTTACCAATGACCAGTGGCACTGTGAGAGTGTTTGATATGCCCTCAGTGTCGTGTTCAAAGTCTGCTGGACTGGTAGGTGTACAGTTTGTGTTTCCTCTGAGGTCCTTTTGAGTGAGTACATGAACCTCTGATCCATTCCAAGTCAATGATGGAGGCCACAGGGGAGTTATCTTCTAATGTCTGAAATCAAGAGGAGTGGCAAATTCACTAGAATTTTGCCCACTGACGAGCAGCCTATTGCCAGTCACCACAACGTCCAGGACAGTCCATGCTGTGAAGATATCATTCAAGACTGGGATTTCTTTCTTACTGCTACTCGCTGCCACTTGTTTAGCTATGGGAAAATGTGAATATTCGTCCATGAACATCGATTCTGTGGTGTCCTTCATGTGCCAGATTGATGTCAAGCCTTCAGAGAGCCAACTGAATAACAATTCTTGTATCTCGCAGTGGGATTCCTTATGCACTTAGTGCTAGCTTGTCATGCATTTTTCGGAACACGGACAATTCTTTGATGTCCATAGCTTCTGGAAGATTATGAATGTTCCACCACTGACCTTCGTTTGACCTCCACCTGCATGGAAGCTGTTTTGGTGCTTCTCCAGTATCTTGAAGTGACATGAATGGGGGTGTTGCTTGGCATCCAACGAAGTTGAAGTATTCTTCAGCTGAAAGATTATTTGCATGGTACCAGTCAATGGATGTCGAGACATGTAGTCTGCTGGGTTGCTGCCCTTTCTCAGCATGTGCGTAATGGTGTATGAGTATTCTTGTAAACAGATTCCTCATCGTTCCATTAGAGGAGGCAACTATCTTTACTTTTTAATTTTCTAATAGTGTCAAGAACGCATGGTGGTTGGTGACTATGTCAAATTTGTTTTCATAGATGAAGATAGGATAAAATTCACATGCCCAGACTATTGCGAGGCTTTCTTTCCCAGGTTGTGAATAATGCCTGTTCAATTTCCAAAAGCTGGCAGCTGGCGTAGGATACAATTTGGCCATAATTATCAGCTTTGCAATGTTGTGCTAGGATGGATCCTAGGCCTAACAGGCTGGCTTCCACTGTGGGTTCAGTAAACAGAGCATGTTGGTGGCACTCTTGTTTCTTTTTTTTTCTTGACATGTGTGTCAACACTCCCGTGCCCACTCAAATGTTTGTCCTTGTTTGGTTAGATCTCTGAGTGCACTGATGTTCTTGGTGTAGTCCTTTATTTACCTGGAGCTGCAACTGACTATTTTTAGGAATGAGAAAATATCACTGACATCTTTAGGAGCTGGGGTTTCACTGAGAGCCTTGACTTTGTCCTGATCTGGGCACATTCCTTGGTTCAAGAGTGCGTGTCCATAGAATTTTAAGTGATTCATGTGAAATTCGAACTTGGCAGTGTTGAGAGTTAGATTTGCATCTCATAGGGCTCGACACACTTGCTCAAGAGCTTGGTTATGTCCCTCCACTTATGTGGCAAATACAGGATGTTGTCACTGTAATTATGACTGTCCTGATGGCCTCTTGGAATGCCTCTGCTGCTGCAGACCTCTGAAGTTTAATATTTTGTGTCACAAAAGTCACAGATGTGTTTTCAATCCATCTTCTTCTCTTAGTTTCAAGCAGCAGAGCTGAGAAGCTCTGCCCCCCTCAGATACTTATTCATGGTTCTCTGGGGTCAAACAGTAGGGTGCTCCTGTCCATTGAGGTGCAGGGCAACACCCCAGAGCATGACCACTTCCTCCAAAGTGTGGCATTATGGTCTCCCAGAAAGCCCTATTCCTCCAAAATTCAAAATTCAATATGACTGGAGTCTCAGCAGAGGAGCATGAACTAGTTTCACCAACCTCTAGTATTGCTAATTTCCAAAGCTCTGTTGAGATGCGTGATCATATCTAATGGATGAGATCTCTGCTGTTGGTCCTCAAGACTGCTCAATGATGCCTGCTATGAGAAGTTCTTGTAGTACCTCCTCTGTTACTTTCTGTAAATGAAACAGTACCCTTTGGTGTGCTGGGCCACCGGCTTGATGTTTTCGTTTATGTGTTACTTCACTGTGAAGTTTTTCCTTTTTTCCAACTCGTTGAATAGTTTCAGTTATTGCTGAACTAAAGGTGGATCCCTGTCCAGCATGTAGAAAACAGCAATTACGTTTAACTGCTCTACAATCGGCAGGCTGATTGGCTCATTCATCCCACGTATGTCAGCTTCAGTGATGTGATCCTTGTGCGCAAATGCCACATTAAATTTGCGAAGGAACAAAAGTGGTTCTTTGGCCATCCACAAGAAGACCCTAACATCTGCTTGTGTAACCTTGGTCTGGAGGTCAGCAGCACACATGTACACTAACCCTAACCCTAACATCTGCTTGTGTAACCTTGGTCTGGAGGTCAGCAGCACAGAAGCACACTGGAGGTCAGCAGCACACATGTAGTTAAAAGAAGCTCCACTGTCCAGGATGAAGTAAGCAGGGTGATTACCCATCATCAGATTTAGATGGCAGTTTTTTACTTTCTAGTGTGCTCATCAGCTACGACGATGATACTGAACCTCTATATGCATGAAGATCTTGTTGATTGTGTTGATTGTCTTGTTGATTGTGTTGTAGCGCACGATGATGAGCAGGATGTGGAAATACTATGATCTCTCTGGCAGCCCTTGCATAGTGATGTGTTGTGGTGCTGTTTGTCTTCTGGTGGCTGTCTTTGTTTTCTTCTGTCAAAGTGATTATCCTTGCCACATTTGTGACATTCTTGCCCAATGCTGACAACCTTCAGTGACTCACATTTTGTGGCTTCAGCATCAGATAATCTGTGGACTTCACAGTATTGAACCATACAGCAGTGGCGGGTGATGAATTCACTTATGGACTCCCCTTTGTCTTGCGATGTCATGTTAACGGTATATCGCTCAGAGTCTTTTTGGGTACAAATCTTGCATTCAACACTTGCCTTACAAGGATTGAGCTGAACAGCAGTTCTCTGATTATTTTGCGGATATCTTTGACTATTGAGTTCTTCATTGTCAGCAGCATTTTATTTTCAACTTTCTCTCCTATGCTCTCGAGGAAATCCTCAAGGTCATCTAACCATTCCTTTCTTTTGGGTCCCATGTTGCTGCTAGGTGTCAGGATGAGTGGCACTCAGAGTTACAGGTATATCACTTTCTTTGTCTATTTATTTATTAGTTTATTGAGCTGTAATTCTGCAGATTTGATGGTACCCATTATGAGCTTGTTTAGTCCAACATAGCCATCGCCAGTTGTTACAACTGGGGAGGTAGCCCCCACCATGTGCTCATGCCAGGTTACTGTCCTCAACCATGGTTTATAGCTTCCACTTTCGGTCTGTTGGCCACCTCCAGAAAGTGGTGTCTCCTGTCAGGCTAGTGTGCCCCCACTCTGTTCTTGCTGAATATGTAATACAGCTAGTCACAGGTAACATCAGGGTTACCACTACATTTGCTAAGCCCTTGTTTAGGTCTCGCCTAAAGACAGTTGTTGAAAGGCCTATTGTGTACAACAATTATTGTGTACAATTCATATTGTGTAGAATAAACAAATTCCCTTTTCTTCTTAATAGAAAAGAAAGAACACTCGTTCTAAAATATTACAGACTAGATGGATCAAGATGGATCATGTGTTATGGGCACCTTGTATAAGATCTCCTAATCAAACTAGACATTCAAAACACCCTACCACATTTGAAATAGGAAGTAAGAATGTACAGATATATGCACTGTTATGTAACAATAGACAAAGAGTAGTACTTATTTGTAAATAAGACAATGTATCCAACTATGTAATATGAATTAGAAAAGAATTTTTTATTAAAAAATCTTTTCGTTAAAAACTTCGTTATCATGAATTTACAAACATATGACAATCTCATGAGGGTACATAAAACAAGTGGAAAAAACAACCATAAAAAAATTCATAACCAATCTTTCAATGGTTCTGAGAAAACTGTTGACGCAGCGTTTCGGTGACACTTCGCCTTCTTCAGGACAAACAGACTTTTCAAATAATATCTAATGATACTAATGGAGACTGTAAATCTTATCTCCCGTTGTTGATAGTCAAGGACCCAAAGCAAGTGGCCAGATATTATTGCATAAAATAAATGCTATTTTGCCTATATTTTAATTTGATTCAGCTTAATCCCAGAGGTGCGGTCCATATATTACACTTCAAGATTTCACTTTAAAAAAGGGATCTGGCAACCCGAACGGTGTTGCCTGTATATATGCTGCGTTTTCAATTTGCAGTATACGACGCTGCCTTAGTGGATTAAGGACAGTACATGATATTGTAAACTTTAAAAACGTGCGTGGTTGTCACCCAGCGTACTCTGTTGCTGAATATGCAATACTAATACATAGAGTAAGCTTTGGGTCTACTCATGATTAGTTGGCTTTCTTGTCTCTCTCATTTGCTTGCTTTTTATTCTATGGCTCCCTTCCCATTCTTGCGTTTGTCTGTCCCCCAAAACATGAAATGTTTACTATTCAATTGACTGTATGACTTGCATCCTTACATAGTTGACATCAGGGAACTTAGGGCCTCATTACGATGCTGGTCGGACCGACTGTCTGACCGCCGTGGCAGCGATCAGATTCCGACCGCCAAGGTCGGGAAAGTGCCCCCTGCCGTATTACGATGCAACCTCGGCTTATCTACGGTGGTGCTCATACCCCTGAATTTGTCACTGCAAGTGCATACAAACTCACAGGAAACATGTGATATGTACACACATGCATGACATATGTGGGGATGTGTCTTGTGCTGCATGTACCCTATTGCTGGAGTGTGGCGATCTATGCACAGTCCAGTCAATGGGGATAGATTCCATCTACGGACTTACCAGCATTCTGGCGCCTGCAGGGTCGTAGACTTCGGGGTTCAGGTGCTGCGGTGTAGGGGGACCTGGAGAAAGGGATCCACAACAGAGACTGTCTGGGAGAAGCTGATTTGGGTGAGGATGCACCCCAAATCCTTTGATTCAGACATGTCTAGGCAGCAGGTCGGACAGCCAAAGTAGGCTCGTCGAAAATGCACATCGTCATCCAGACAGCGGTCGGCATCGTAATAAGGCCATTTCTTCTTTTCATTTTCTCTCAGCACTCTTTGAAAATATGTGCTTTCTTGCTCTCTCCCCTGTGTGCTGGTTCTCTCCTCATATCTCTAGCACCGTGCTCTCCATATTCTCCCTCCTCCCTTTGCCAGCTCATCCTTTGATGCCCCTTTCTAACCAGCTGGGTTTTGTTTTTTTATTTGCCTTTTTTGCATTTTTTTTCAGATCTTCCAAGCTCCATTGCTCCCCCACCCCTCCTGCTCTATGTTGTTGTTTCATGCCGCTCAGCAGTGTTTAGTTGCTTGCCCGGCTCCCCTACTCCTGTGTTGCTCCTACAATCCTCTTCATCTCATTTTTACTATTTTGTTTTGGATGGCCAGGCTCCTGCAATAATTTTTAGGTCGAGCCTAGCGCAGCGCGCATGCGCTGCATTAGGAAAACGACCTCTTGGAATCACTCTGGACATTTCACACGCTCGTGCGTGTGGTTTTTTTCCCGGCATTATTTCTATTGGGCTTTGCGTGCGTCTTCCCAAAAAGACAGCACGCAATTGGGCAAAGGCGGGTGCATGTCCCACCTTTCCCAGTAAATGTATCCGCCCACGGCCTACGGCTTGCGGTTACGAGCAGGGGCGCCATGTGTTCGGGATCATGTTTCTAATTAGCGCGGTCGCCGCGTGGCCACGCTTGTTTGTTTTTCTCTTAGCGTGAGCTGTTGTATGTTGCTTTATATCTGCTCACATCCTCTCTCTTTGGTCTTAAAACCATGTACGCGATTTTGCTAAAAACATGTGTGCTTTGTTTCAGCTCAGCAGACATTATGCGTTCTCTTAGCTGCGTCTTGCTCTTTCCTCCGTTTATTTAACTAACGGCGGACCGGCGTAATGGTTTCAAAGTGTGTGGCTCGTATATGTGACACTGATAGTCTGTGCTGCCTGCTGCCATGGGTTTATCGCTGCATTGACACTAACGCCAGGCCTACTTGGCTCCAGACATTCCTTCTCCTTCCTTTCTGCTGAGTTAGAATTGTTTTAGTTGATTTTAAAAGCAAAATCAAGATGCACGTCATATCTATGTCTGCTTATGAGAGGGCATGGCCTCCTAGTCCGATTCCAAGTACCCTGCGACCTTTAACCCAGACAGCGGGTAGCAAGGACGCCAATAGCCCGTACGCAAGGAAAAGGCTGCTCTCCCGCCAGTTGGATAGTAAAGGACAGAAAGAATTAGGGTGCACTGCTCTGGGGGCACAGCGCCACTGCAAACAGCAGCTGCACTGCTGACAGTAGCCTAGCGCCTTTACACCACTTGGTACGTCTGGAGTGCCCTCAAATCGGAACCCTCTTTCTGCTTGCAATTTGATGTTAGTGTTACAGACTGTTGTATTCATCCTGGGCAACAGTAAACACAAATTTCAGCAGCATTTCAGCCCAAAAAGTTATATCCTAGGTGACGGGGTGTCATGTCTTGTTCCCAACATTTGTACAGCAAACTGCTATCATTCTTACTCTCAGGAGATGGGTGCCAACATGAATGTGGGGCAGGCGCTGAGAGGAGTCAAGTTGCCCACTCATTGGCAATGTGTGGCTTAACGGCTAGAGCGGCCAACTTTTAAGCTGGGGGACCAGGTTCGAGTCTGGCTGGAGACTCAAAACATCCCGTGATTCTGGACAAATAACTTAATCTCCCCGCACCTAAAAATGAATGCGTCCGTCTGTAATGCAACTGGTGCTCATGTAAAGCGCTCTGATACCTTCGTGTCGAGTTCGCGCTTTATAAAACTGCTAAAAAAATGTCTGCAGTGCGCTGCACAGTCATAGTTGGCGCTGCACAGCTGCTGGGTGGAATATATTAGTTTAGCGCATTATCTGTATTAATGTAGCGAAAAATCACTTGCTGTTTATTGCATTCTGCTCTGTTGCCCAGCCTAATAATGCTGCCTCGTTGAGCCGCATTATTACCAATTACGCTGCTGCATGCGGTGTTGTGTGGGTGGCGAAGTGGCATGTTTAATTGCCTTGCTCTAAATGGTTTGTGGGGGGCTGTGGATGTGCTGTTGAGGGTAAAAAGGCAAGAGGCAATTGGTGTTTAAAGGGGCAGTAGCTACGTCAGCCCATTACAGGGTTCGGGAACTTGGACTAAAAAAAACATTACTTACTTCATCGCCAGCACCTCACGTGAATAAATCTTTGCCATGCCGCCTGCGAGGGGGCCATGAGAATTGAATTGTTTATTAAACTGCGGCCTTTTACTCCCAACACAGTGTGTATTGGTTTTGTTAAAGGTATGATCAGGGTCTGGGTGTTAAACTGGTACTAAGTAGGTGCAACCTATGTCCAGACAGCGTTAACAAGTGTAAAAAGAGAGAAAAATGAACTAATCCTATCAGAAAATGTGCCGGATGATGCCACATAATTTGCCATTTCTTGCCACTTAATTTAGTCAACCCTGCCGCATAATTTGGCCGTACCCTGCTGCACAGTTCCAGGAGCCCTGAATATGATGGTTTGGCACACACCTAAATCAGGAGCTGAGCCGAGTGTGTTCCACTAGTGACTTGTCAGCTCATTAGGCAATGGGGGAAGCTCTTGACAGGTCCCTGGTGGGGGATTCTTCTAGAATACTTCACATGTTCTGGCTGGTGTACTTACAGTATGATGTGTTGCCACCATTTGCACACGCCTGCATTTTACCACATGAGTGGAAGATATGTTTTTTTAACAGACATCTCCACTGGTCGAACTGCATAGACTGATAGTCTGCACTGACTTCTGCAGCCCAGTGTTACCACAGTACATTACAAAGCATGTTTCTGTCCATGACACACAGGGATCGTGTCCTTAAACATCATAGGGCGTAAAATTGTGTGGCCGGATTATTAACAGGATAATGTGCTGCATGGCTAAACACTTATAAGGTCCCGAAGGCGAGACCTATTGGCTATGCCAATGCTTGTTTAATATTGCGCTTTCACCCACCTTTTCCTCTGGGTCTTTTTTTTAAGTCATCACTCCAAATTTGCCATTTTGGAACAGTAAAGTTAATTTAAAAAAAGCCATAACGTCCACCTCAGCATCATGACATATGCGGATATGTGTAGTGATGCATGGATAAGCAAACATCATCATGGTACCAACCATTCTGGCTTTTTACCCAAGCTGTTCAGCACAGGCAAAAAGCATTTTTTCTTTTTGCTGCTGCTGTTCAATGTTAGCAACAAGCACTGGCAAAGCCAACTGGTTTGCTAATGCCTCAGAGGTGAGACTGTTAGATTTGCCAACATTTGTTTGCTATTTGGGCCTCTTTGGGGTCAAGCCTTTGTTTCTATTAATGGTACCGGGGCCAAATATTCAGTGTTTCGGATTTGTTTCAAACTGGTTTGTGAACAAACAAATATATAGTAACATATTGCTTGCCACTAAAAGACCGCAAAAAGTGCGCTCTGAAGAACAAATATTTAGCATTCATAAAGTTCTCATTTTCTGAGCTCTAACAAGTGGTTCATAGTGAATTTTGTAGGCATTTTTATGTATTTGCACTTACTGGGTGAAAAAGGTAGAAAGACGATGGGCAAATCTAAGATTGTACAATTAATGAAAAGTGGGTATACTTCTGAATTAAGCAATGGGTCATTTGTATATTCACTAACTCAAAATGTCATCAATCCCCAATTTTGTTTGGAAAATATCTGCGTCTATAGCTTTCCTCTATTAATACATTTGTGAGAAGTGAATATATGGCGGTGCCAAAGCCTGATGCCTCCAGTTACAGAAAGAAACAAATACCAGTTTGTCTCAGAAATTGTTGAAGACAACAAGAAGACCGTAGGCTCACAATATTTTATGTTTCTGTAGCAACATCCTTCTATTGCCATTTGAAGCAAAAAAAATAGATTTTTTTCTTAAAAGGGTGGAGAGGAATCAGAGGTCAGGGGTTGCCTGCCATTCCCAAAGTGGGAAGAGCCCATAATATCATGCAATTGTGATGCGATTTTATGAAAAACTGTCATAGAAACATCCACATTGAGTGTAACCTCCCACATCTCATGGGCATCATGTGATAACGTGTTATTTTTAGTTCTGCTAAGCTCTACAGTCTACTACTGCACTTCCATGTGATTCACAAGGCAGGGGCATCCTTTCCATCAGTGGCAGCTGGCACATTAGGAAATGGCTGGCAAGTTGTACCTCTTTCTGGTCAGCCCTGTAGAGAGCCATTAGTTGAAGCAAGGGCCTTAACATGGGCCACTAGATTAGCTACAGATACAAATACCCTTGCACATGTGCCATCTGTTTCCGCTTCCCTCCATCTACACTTACTGCAGCGGCTCCTCTGCTATGGCGGAGGAGCGTCAGCCCCCTGCTAGCCTCAGAACGTGAAAAATAAAACAGGTTTATTATTGTTTTATTTTTCAAGTTCTAAGGGCCGGGTCGAGTCTTGAGGGCGGGGGCAGTCACGAGGGGGAGTAGTGGGCACTGCTGTCTGTGCACGTCTGTTTAGCTGGCCGTCTCTGGACCGCAAAACCGACATGCGCACTGAGCTGTCTCCAACCCAAGCTGCATTTCCAGGTTGGAGACAGCAAGCACAGGCTCCCAGTCTCTCTGGGAGCGCGAATTCAGGGCGCTTAGGCCAATCCTGATGCTGCTTTCAATCTGCTAGCAGCATGAGTGTAGTGTCAGGATTGGCTGCAGGGGAGTCTGGGAGCCTGTGCTGCAGCGAGGACTCGGAGCAGAAGAGTGGCGGGCCGGTAAGTTATTTTTTTCTTTCTTTTTAATTCGTGTTGTCGTCGCCCCCGCCACTCTGAACACACACCAACCGCTATTGTACCCTTATCCAGCGCCTGCCCTCAAGCTCACATTCACCACCTGCTCAGAGCAGGTGATAAATGTGAGGGTTAATCCCCTGGAACAGAGAAAATGGTGCAGACTTCCACCTGGAAAAACTGTCTCCGCACAGTTTTTCTCAATTTTGGTGGGATTCATTTATAATTGCAAGGTTCTGTTAGGTTGTTACTGCACTCTAACATTAATTTTGAATATGAAATGTGCAGAATGCATGTACTGTGCATCTCATAATCAGGGCATGGTGGATATTATTGATAACATTCTGACTATTCCTACATAATAGTTGTCCTCCCATAACATAGTCCTTGACATATTCTGGATGTTCATACATAATCGTGTCTATCCGTTGCACTGGCACAATGGTGTCTACACTTGGCCTACTGTGCACATCTGTTGACCGTACCTGGCTATCTCTTGCACACCAATGATGCATCTGCTCCTCCTTGCTCCCAGATCTCTGCTCCCAGGGGATCTACTACCTCATACAGACACGTGGGAATGCTTGTTTTTCACACAACATACATTTTGGCGACTGCCTCATTGGCACCACAGTTCTGCCCTGCTCTCCTTAACCAATCAACCAGTTGCATTTCTGTTGGTAAGTAAGAGTGAAAGTAGTATCCCAAACATGTGATACGTGAATCCACAGACATTTAGTAACATCATATCAGGAAAGTATACAAACTGGAATCCAGGATGGAGTTAACTGTTCTTATCTAGCATTATCCTCTAGTCTCCAGTGCTACATGACAGGGACATTTTGATGAACCTTCAGCATCGTGAGAGCCCTGTGCTCATTCTGGAAGTGACAAAAACATCTCTTAATTAGACTTTCTTAACATCTCGCCAATTGAATCTTGGAAGAGCAAAGACTGCACCTGTCTAGAAGTGGTCCGTAATTATAAGACTGTTTTTATAGCTCCTTAATGCTGTGACACTATCTGTTAGCAGAACTGACCAGGAAACCCAGGTCGTCTAGCTTTCGCAACAGGTAGGACCAGACGTGGGACCCATGCTCACGGTGCCACATAGAACCTGAGCTGCATCTCATAGATGGGCAGAGATGGTATCTGGTTGCTAGGCAGCGAACTGTGGAATCTGGGGACCTGGATTTAAATCCTGGCTGCAGCGCATAACAGAAATCATGTGATTCTAAGCAAATCACTTGATTGCCCTATGCCAAAATCTTTAAATATATGAAATGCAGTTGTACATATGTAATATAATTCAGAGATTTACATTTCTACTTGCTATCCAACAGCCACTGAAGGTTCAGTATTCTGTTGCTCCTTAGGGTTTGCACTGCAAACCCCAATGCAAACAATAATACAGCAGACATCCAGACATGTCTCAATCAATCATTGAATCTGGATTTGTAAAGCACGGCTAATCACCCCTGAGGGCATCTAGGCGCTGAGAGTACTGCTGCCGAGGCTCGTCCAGGTCTTGAGTACTTTTCAGAATTCCAGTAGAGAGGATGAGGTCCATAGGTGAAGAGGGAGGTCGTTCCAGGACTTTGCCACGAGGTAGGAGAAGGAGCGTCCCCCACTGCTGCTGCGGTGGATCGGGGTGTGTGGGCGAGGCAGAGTCTACGGTGGCATGTGTTCCCAGAAAGAGAAACAACATGGCCTATCAATTTGGCCCAGACTGTCTCTTTCTTGTGTTGGGTCCAAGACTGATTAGTTGATGTCTGTCTGTAGTGTCACAGTAAGGAACAAAATATGGCCTGGAATGGGGCACACTGTAGTAACCAGGGGCTGAGATTCTTCTCAGCGAGACACTCTAAGTAAAACGGGTGTGTCCAGTCATAGGTCTGTAGCTCCATGTGCCAAACATGACGGTAAGTCAATCATTACATCTATCACTTATTGTTCATTTCAGGGAGTTGCCCTAAGCAGGGTGAATATCCTCAGATGTTGATTGTGTCGCTTGCTATGCCATTGAACTCAAGCCGTACCTCACTGATGAGGCCCAATATGGCTGAAACACGTCCAGGGATGCTTGTGCTCCTGCACAGAGAGGATGTCGCCAAGGAATATGGGCTGGACTCTCCCTTTGTGGGTCAAAACCGATTTGCATATAAGCAAAAGGACATACTAGAATGCAGGAAATAGTCTTTATAAGTGTGTGAAACCCATCACATCTTTGTTCTTCTCAGAGAGCCTTAGACTCAAGCTATGGGACTGGCAGAGAGTGCAATCATGCTCTGCTCTCTCTCTCCATCGCTCCAAACACCTCCACTTCTCTTTCTGAAAGAAGCTGCAGTCCCAGTGCTAGCCACTGCCGACACCGCAGCATAATCAATATGAAGCCGCTTGGGATTCTAAAGGCAGGTAAAGTTGGAGAAAGTGTCTGTGTTGAGCAATCACGCTTCTTAAAATACCTTTGCCTGATTTCTATCTGGCACACATTGCCTATCTATTTTTTTGTGTGCAATTATAGCGCAAACTTTGCCAAAGGGCATTGGAGCACTTTACATGAGAAACAGATAACATTACACTTTTTTATATAGCCAGTGGGAGATCAAGTGATTCGTCCAGAATTGCAGGATGTTGAGCCAAGGTCGGGAGTTGAGTGTGGTTGCACACTTCCAAGGTCGGCAGCTCTGGCCATTAGGCCACATCTCCTCTCCTCCTGTGAGGGTTTGCCTTGGTAGACATGGGCCTCTCAAGGTAATGAAATGGGATGCAGTTGCACCACTACTTTAAATGGACAGGTAGCTGAACACCTGCACTTTTTTAATTTGAAAGGGAGAGTACCTGCACTTTGCAGCACTGGTGCAATGGTTTGAATGAGAGAGTATCGGCACTTCTAAGCAGCAAACAAGTACTCTGGGGTAGTGGGTACTTAAACTTTTATATTTCTATTTAAAGTACTGAATTGTGCCACTGGAATACCCCCTAAATGCCACTGCTCCATAGACTTCTCGATGATCACTTCTTGCTGGTACTGGTGGTAGAGTGTTGGGGCACGGCAGTGCATCCTGTCCTTGAAGGCTCAGCTCAGAGCTTGTTGAAAAGCTAAGGGCCTCATTTATGAGGAATTGGCATAGGGCAGCGCTGCAGTCTTCTTTCTGTGCTGCCCTACGCCAATGTGAAAGGGCAGGAATAAACCGTATTTATGAAATACGGTGCATTCCAGCCCTTCCCCCCTGCAGTGGCGCACAATATTCTGCCTAGCGCCAAAGTAGGTATTATTGCACCATGGTGCAAGGGTGCCTCCACTACAGGCAGGATTGTTTTTGTGCAGGAAGGGGAACCTTTCTGCACAAAAACAATCCCAAGAGGCGTATTCGTCTGTGTGTGTGTGTGTGCTGCAGATGCAGCACACACAGAAAGAGGAAACAAGCATTTGCAATACAATAGGTCTCGCATTTGCAAGAGTATAAGCTATTGGCATTGTAAATGACAATGCCTTCTATTTATCTGTTTTGAAAATTAACACATAAATAAAAGGTATTGTCATTTTAAATGCCAATAGCACAAACTCTCATTAATGCAAGACCGATTGAATTGCAAAGAAGCGGCAGCCATTGTCCCGGGCCACTTGGATAGTAAAAAATCCCGCATGTCGTGCTGAAAGTTGCAAGAAAGCACGTCGTGCCTGCACTAGGACAAAACTCATTAAAGAAAATTGTGCTTAATCACTAAATAAAGTATCCCGTGTAACAACAGAAGTAGAATGGCCAGTCCTCATGGGAGGTTACAAATGAAGACAAGGCAGTACTAAGGAGGGACTGACAAGCCTATTAACGAATCAGAAGCCAGCATTTACAAAGGACAATGACACAGGCCAATGACAAATATGGGCGGAGAGTGGGCGGAGCCTCAAGTCCATACTCAAATACAGCATGCCTCATAGAGCAGTGCATGCACTGCCCAGGCTCAACCTAAAAACGAGAAGAAATAAAAATATTTCTCCTCGTTACTCCTGCTCTGGAGAGGCATAAGGTTTTGGCGCTGCCCCAGGTTTAAGTGATTAAGTATATATGGGGCAGCGTCAAAATCCATGGGTGCTGCATGAGAAAACCCACTGCAACGCCCATGGAACGCCTCCTTGAAGCAGATGCTTTGTCTTACTCCATATCTATGAGGTCATGCAAAGCCACGCAGAGTGGCTTTGCGTCGCCTCATAGATATGATTGAGAGGCTTGTGCTGCGTAGCGTCAAAAGTGATGCTCTGGCGGCGCAACCTTCTCATAAATAAGCCCCTGAGAATCTCTGGGGCCTCCCAAGGGTCACGTGGGCCACCACAGCGACCAATAACGCATGCCTTTGCTCGTCGTCATGTATAATCGAAAACCCTTTTGACAGCTATCGCCATCGCCTTATAAAAACGTGTTTTCTGTTCATTTCTATTCATGCAAAGCTGTCAGAACCTGTTTCCCACGCAGCACGCCTCTACAGGCACCCAGCATGCTTGTGCGCTTTTCTGCGCCCTGCGTGGCGCTCGGAAGTCGACGTGCTGGCATGAAAACAAACACCACAGAACAAGCAGAGTTCCGTCCTACCTCTATTTCGATGCCCATCAGCTCACCTCCACTCGTGCATGCCATTCTTCTAACCAGATATAGGACGCCAACGTTTTTGCTCGTGTTTGCCATCCAGGTGACCTTTAGTCGCTGAGGTAGGACCAGAACTGGAACCGGCTTGTGTGGGCGTAGCTTGGTTTGAGAATGGAAGCTTCTCACAATTCTCAATGACGGCCCCCGGGGAAAGCAGGACGCAGTCTAGTCTTTCCCCGGGGGATTCGCGCCACACAGGAAAGGCTGGAGGGGAAGGGGAGGGAGTAGGAGAGGCTATAAGGGAGCAGGAAGGGGAAACTACTTCCTCTTCCTGTTTCCTAGCGCCAGCGGGAGGGTTGAAGAAAGTTGGCCACCCACCCACCCTACAGTAAAGAGGGAAGGGTTAACTGAGGTGGATGGAGCATGCCAGTTTAGGGCAGGTTGTAGGGAGATAGGCGGAACTTTGGAGGGGTGGGGGAGTCCTGGACGGGCCCACCCACCTCTCGGGGGAAGAGTGATTGATGGGGCTGCGGGATGCAGGAGTGCGATGACAGGTGATGCAAAAGAGGACGTCAGGAGACAAATGAAGAAGGATTGAGAACGGAAACGGGTTGTTGTGGAACATGAAGAGAGATGGGGTGCAAGGGGAAAGAATGGAGCAAGTGAGACGAAGAAGCGGGGGGGGAAGTTTTGTTGAGGTTATTGTTAAATATGTATTATGGTTAAAGTTATGTTTACAGCCTGTCCTAATAAATGGCCTTTTACGCTTCACCGACAGCGTGGACTGGTTATTTGGCGCGATGACGGCCCCCGGGGAAAGCAGGACGCAGTCTAGTCTTTCCCGGGGGATTCGCGCCACACAGGAAAGGCTGGAGGGGAAGGGGAGGGAGTAGGAGAGGCTATAAGGGAGCAGGAAGGGGAAACTACTTCCTCTTCCTGTTTCCTAGCGCCAGCGGGAGGGTTGAAGAAAGTTGGCCACCCACCCACCCTACAGTAAAGAGGGAAGGGTTAACTGAGGTGGATGGAGCATGCCAGTTTAGGGCAGGTGGTAGGGAGATAGGCGGAACTTTGGAGGGGTGGGGGGAGTCCTGGACGGGCCCACCCACCTCTCGGGGGGGGAAGAGTGATTGATGGGGCTGCGGGATGCAGGAGTGCGATGACAGGTGATGCAAAAGAGGACGTCAGGAGACAAATGAAGAAGGATTGAGAACGGAAACGGGTTGTTGTGGAACGTGAAGAGAGATGGGGTGCAAGGGGAAAGAATGGAGCAAGTGAGACGAAGAAGCGGGGGGGGAAGTTTTGTTGAGGTTATTGTTAAATATGTATTATGGTTAAAGTTATGTTTACAGCCTGTCCTAATAAATGGCCTTTTACGCTTCACCGACAGCGTGGACTGGTTATTTGGCGCGAACACACCTACGCCGTTGGAAGAGCCTTTCATTTTCTCTGCTGAAAAGAAAAAAAGATTAGCATGTTTCGACATTTGTAAATAGCATATTTCCTTTGCTACATTCAGTATTTTTGGCAGTCATGGGAAGTAGGTTCCAATGCCACCTGCCTTTTGTTAAGTGAAAGGACCAGTTCCTTTGTCGCTTTCAGAGACCAGTTTACTTTGCCTTTAAAAGTAAACCCTTGCATATTTTTGGAGAAATATATGTGTTCAGTGTATGTATACGAACTTCCATAAAAGTGATAAAAGTGCACAGGCAGCACCACTGCTCAAAAACACGGCCATATTAGCTAACAGTTTGCACCAGTCCAAAAAGTGAGCAAACACCTACATTTTACATCATATTTGTTGCCTGCATGGAAGGAGTGGCCTAGGAGAAAAAATGGGCCAAAATGGGTACACTCTGTATTTGTTGTAGTGGCATGATAAGAAATTGACCTAATTCACGTTTGTTACCATTTCAAAAAGAAGCATTGGCACAGACAATAGGTTTTGCCTTTAGAATCTACTGGCTTTGCCATAGCTTTTTGGCGATGCATTGGTAAAAACTAAAAAAACGGGCAAGATGACGTGGCCGTCATGTCATACTGTAGGCGCTCACCTACAGAATGATGTGCCTGTCATCTTATTTTCTTTTTTTTGGACTGATCTAGGATTACAGCCACGATTTAGATCAGCCACTTAAATAATAAAAATAAATTTTGCTTTTGTGGAGAGCCAGCAACAATTAAGTGCCTGGCCCTTCAAAAAAAAGTTTTATTTAAAACAGAATTGCAGAGATGGGTGGGGCAACAGAGGATTGTATGGGGGGAGCGGGTTGGGAGAAAGCAACAGAAGATCGAGTGGAGGCACGAGGGAGAGCAACTCAGGGGGTGAGGGGTGAGAACCACAGGAGGGAGACAGCAACACATGAAGCACAGGGAGAAGCATATGAGGGAAACAGCAACACTTAAAGCTGGCGGAGCGGGAGGGGGGCGGGGGCTAGGTGGGTAGCACGTGAACAAGAGAGTGCAACACAGCGTCCAGGGGGAGA
Source organism: Calotriton arnoldi (assembly GCA_963921515.1). Classification (NCBI taxonomy): domain Eukaryota; kingdom Metazoa; phylum Chordata; class Amphibia; order Caudata; family Salamandridae; genus Calotriton; species Calotriton arnoldi. Next base: position 2,716,973 of record CAWUFW010001341.1, read on the forward strand.
GAACTACATGAACGAGAAAGAGCAACATGGAACCAAGATAGAGCACAGAACAAAGAAGGAGGAGACAGCTGTAAAATACATGCACACTCATAGAGTGCTTAAGCTGAAAGTTAAAAGTAGCACCCTAAAAGTGAGCAGTGGAATTCACATGTAAAGAGTCTATGCTTGAAGGGTGGGTGAACCACAAGATGCACAAGGGAAGCCATTGAATAAGAAGCAAGGAAATGAGAGTGAAAATAAAGCCAACCAATGATAAGCAACGGGTGGGCCTTATGCCTAATGTAAATTCTTGGTAAATTGACAATAGGTCTTTTGCAACCAGACAGCATGTGCTGTCTGCTAAGCTCGACCTAATGAAAGACAAAGCTGAATTAAAGACAAAAGTAAGCATTGTTAAGTAGATCACAAAATAGTTTCAAATCAATTTCAGCCATGCCTTGTTCCGTGAATTCTGGATTGACGTGAATTTGTGGGACTCCTGCACAGCACAGACCCTGCATCGAGGCTGGTGACACAGGCAACAGACCTTTATGGGTGGAAGAGATGGCATAGCTGTGGATCGGATCCTCTGCAGTCTTGAATGATCCAATCAGAGTATCTCATCTCCTCCTGGTTCACCTATCTGAACCGTAGCATTGTCAGACCCATCTACTGTGATCACTAAAACCTAATATAGTGCCTCAGTATGGTGGAGGGGCTGATTAAAGAGGCCTCCATGCCTGTGCGGCATTCTAGCATCGTGCATTCCAATGGGAGGTACAGTGATCCAGAGTACGGAAAGAGGACACCACTCAGTAGCGGAATGTAGACTCCTGCGGCCCTGTGGAGCAGAGGGGGGCGCAAACCTCAAGGGGCTCAGAAACCTTCAGGGGACCACCATTCAGCCCAAGACCAATGTATATCTGCGAGATATGGTATACTCAAGGGCACCTCATAACACTCTGCAGGGAGGCCCCATCATTGTGAGTTACGCGACTAACACCAGTTATGAAATTTCGAGGTACCGCAGGGTGCCCGTCTCATGGAAAGCCATGTTTCCCTGTGATGGACCGGTGTGGTTATGATGTACATGAGGGAGTGGTAGAGCATTTTGGCGCAGAGTTGTGAAGGGTCAGATAGTCTGGAGAAAGCAACTCGGCTGAGGAACTGTGTGGTGGTGCGGCTGGTGACACCTTTGACACTTGTGACATATGAAGCATCATATCTGCATCCTCTACTTGCTATATTTATTGCTGGGAGACAAAAATCTGGTATGCTGACCAAGGAGATGAAACAGATGGAAGAGAGATAGGAAATAATTTTTAACCTACAAAGGCCCTCCTTATCCCAGAGATTGAGACAGAGAACCCACATTGTCCCATAGTGACCCAGTGGGGATCCCTGTTGAGGTACTTACTGCAAAAACTGGCTGCTTCCTACAAGGACATTGAGAACAAGGTGTCCGGAATAGAGGGCAGCCTGGAAGAATTAAAAGGCAGGAAGGCACAGACAGAGGCCATGGTGAGGCCAAATGAGTAAGCAAGAGAAGCGACTGACAAAGCTGGCGCGGGGACAGAGTGGAGGAGCAGGGTGGGACCCTCCAGCAACAGAGCACACGTGCTATACCAGCAGTGATATGACTGCAGCGTGATGTACATTTGCTTCATAATAAGGCCAGAGCTTTGAAAGCTGTGAACGCTTGCTGTGTCTCCAATGCCCAAATATGAAGACATTGGGTTCCTGCTGTTGGAGATCCTACAGACTGAGGTGCTGGGTCCAGAGGCCCAAATAAAATGAGAGTTTCACAAATCACATTGCTTCTCAAAGGTAAATGGATTCTATTATTTGAACGAGGGTCTCCAATACAGCAGGAGGCTGTCACCTGTGCAGTCTGCAAAAAGAGAGACTTACAATGTCGAGGCAACAAGATAATGGTGTTCCCTGAGCTCCTCAGATCTACCCAAAACAGGAGGCATGAGACATTTAGGGAACTACTTTTCGTTTTTTATTAAGCACTCCATGACAGTACATGTGATTTCTAGCTCTCTTCTTTACGTGCTGTATCACTCCTCAAAATACCACTCCTTGCATCACAGCCTTGTGTTGCTCCCTGTCCCTTCCAGCTTGTCTGTAAATACACAGCAGCAGGGATATATTTGTTTTGGCTATGTCTTAAGAACAGATTTTAAGGATTGGGTTGTTTTTGTTTTATCTCCATCATTGCACTTTGTTCATGAAAGCACATGCTTTAGCACAGGGGTTTATGGTGCTGGGGGTAGGCCATCTGTTGCACTCATTTAGCTGGAGTCTGAGGCAGAAGGTATACTTAGCATGACACTTCTCCTGGAGGCCCATTGACCTGGTCAGTCCCTTGGCTACTGCAGAAGAGCAAAATCTTGAATCCTGTGGAAAGTAAATTAGGCCTTGGCAAGTGTTTCCCTTAACATTCTGTCACTCCCTTATTATTTTAAAATTCTTTTCGAAGTTTCCTGAGTGAAATATATTTGGAAAACAAACTATCCCATTGGTAATGATTGAAAACTTTGAAATCAATGTACATTTTTGAGCTACCATAAGATATGTGTTTGCTTCTCCTTCGTTATTATGCAATGTTTTTTCTTTTACTTTTTACTTTTACTTTTTTTAAACAATATATTATTGACAAACATTGGCACAGCCAATAGCTCAGCGCATGCATTATAAAGGCAAAAGCTATTGGCACTATCAATGCTATTTCACTTTGCACATGTCAGGAGAAGGCTTATACTGCGGCAATCCTGACACCAAGTTACAACAGGCTGTAAACGTTAATGACTGATGTTTGACCATATTAAGGATAGTGTCTAACCTAGTGTCAACCCATAAGTAAGAACAGATAAGGGCAACCCAATAACCTCTTGTGAGCTTGGGCCTATGTAAAGAACAGTAATAAGGTGTGAAAAAGGGAATCATTCAATATATTATTTGTGGGTTCTAGTCCAAATTGAATGAATATAAAATCTATTCATAATCATAAGGACATGTACTGAATCCACACAAACTACAGTAAAAAAGAAAAGAATATATATTTTGACAACTGAGCGTACAAAAGGGGCATGCTTTACTATCATAGTAAATAAGGAGAAACAAAACAAATGACAACAAATGAATCGCATGAATAAAGTAAGGGGTTGTACATGTTCTAGCATCCAACATCAAAGTGACCTGCAACAGTATGAGGAACAGAGTAGGGTCACGTTAGTGTTGATACACTCTCGCAATGAAGTAAACGTCCAGGCATAGGTCCATTGGTGGAAAGATCACTCTTATGATCCAAACACAGTCTGTTACTAAAGAAGCATGTATTAGAGAAGTGTTGACGTTTCGGTCTCTATTATACTTAATATGTGAGACCATCCTCAGGACAATTCTTAGAGTCAATTGGTTGGACCCCCTTGGTTATTATAAATGCCAAGTGTAAAAACTGCAGTGATTTGGTAGCCACTAAATGGCACCTGTTTTTGTAGAAAGGTAATGAATACCAACTTCTAGGGTATCCGTTCTCTGGGTTGATCAATCAAAAGTGAGGTTCTGCAGCGCTTCTCATGGATGGATTTCGAGAGTAGATTAACACTGATATGACCCTTACAATTGACTATGCTCCTCAGACTATTGTCATTCGTAGTTATCTGCATTTTTTTACTTGGGGCTTGTGATAGCCTACAGCTGTTGTACTTTCCAGTTTCACATACACTCCCTTATGCACTGACTACCAAAGAATGTGACCCACAGGAAACAGCTCTCTATCTAGGTGAGGAAGCATGCTGTAAATGTGTATGTGAGAAGGCTGAAGCTCGGCAGGAAAAAAGATAGGTGATGTGGCTGTACCTTGAGGCTACCCCCAATTTCATCTGAAGAAGCTTGAAAAGCACAACTTAATCCCACTCATAGCCTGATAAATATTGCATTCAGCATTTTATGTTATTTTCCAGTTGTAGGTAATGCACTATATCGCGGTGCTTTTATACTCTCTCGCTTCTAAATCCATTTCAACATCAACACAGTCTGTTTGTTGACTCAATTCAATCAGTGGTTCAGCAAGGCCAACAGCTAACAGAGTGCCTCCCCATACTAAAATATAAGGTAGTGTAAGCATCCCATGGGAAAAAAGGCTCTTAAACTGCAGCATTACCACAAATACATCTATCTATGAAACAAATACATACTTTGTCACGTTCCTTCTTGAACCCTAGAATATTTGCATTCTTCTGGGAATGCAGGACTTTTATTTACCTAAAAGCAGTGTTGCAATCTTTACTCAGTACTTATTTACGTACTCATAAAATACTAAAGACCACTTTTTGATTCAGATAGTTCACTGGGCTCTTCATCAATGTCTTGCATTAAGAGCATGTTTGAGACAGTTGGACGCCTCTGTAGTGTTGAATGCGTGAATAAATATAGTCTTACAAATGGCTTCACATTTTTGTTTAAATTGTGGGGACAGATATTATTTAAAAGAATTAATTGGACTGGCTCCGGGCATGGATTTACCAGAGTAACATGTGTTTAGCATTTCAGAGTGCCAACATGGAGAATAAGTAATTGACACGACTCAAAAGAAATCTGACACCAATTTATAAAAATAAAGCAGATTTTTATATACATTTATCAATCAATCAAACCGTATTTGTAGAGCACGGCTAATCACCCCTGGGGGTATCTAAGTGCTGAAGTCTCAGAGTTCTCTGGTCGCAATGCCAAGTCTTGAGTCCTTTTCTGAAGTCCGCCATTGAAGGTGCTGTTTGTAGGTGGAGGGGGAGGTTGTTCCAGGACTTGGCGGTGAGGTAGGAAAAGGAACCACCTCTGCTGTGGCTCTGGCGGATGCGGAGAATGTGAGCGAGGGGAAGGGAGGCGGGGTGCAGTTGTCTGGTGGGCTAGTGGAAGTTCAGACGTTGGTTGATGTTTGCTGGACCATGGTTGTGGAGGGCTTTGTAGGCAAGGGTCAGCATCTGGAACTGGCATCTCTTCTGGACAGGGAAAAAGTGAAGGTTCATGAGGTGGGGGTGATGTGGGCCCCTTTGGGGAGGTTGAGGATGAGCCTGGCAGCTGGGTCCTGTATGATCTGGAGTCTCTTTAGGAGTTGAGTGGTGGTACCAGCATAGAATGCATTTCCGTAGTCCAGCCAGCTGGTGACGAAGGCTTGTGTGACTGTTTTCCTGGTGTTGATGGGGATCCATCTAAAGATCTTTCAAAGCATGCAGAGGGTGTGAAAGCAGGAGGAGAATATTGCGTTGACCTGTAGTTTCATTGTGAAAATAAAAAAAGAAATAAAAAAAAGAAAACTTACATCTTCGTCACGTCGCCAGCCGCTGCCTCTCCGCCCCCTCTCCTACGTCGCAGCAGGAAGCACCCGGGCTCCCCTAAGCCAAAACCAATGCTTCAATGCAGCATTGTGATTAGTTCCCCTAAGCCAATCAAAACGCTGCAATGCAGCGTTGTGATTAGTCTGAGCGCCATGGTGCGGTGCTCAGATGGGGACAGGGAGCCTGGGCATGTTCCCCACCAGACTGTGTAATGCAGCCCGGTGGGGAAGATGCAAATTGCACAGGACTGTTTGGCCGGGCCAAGACGGCCGGCCAAACAGTCATGCCCACTAAAAGTGTGCTCAACACTCCGCCCCCTGGCCCCTGCTCTGGCCAGCCACGCCCTTCCCGCACCTAGGAACAGGAAAAATAAAATGATAACGTCCTGTTATCATTTTATTTTTCCTCTGCACTGCTCTGAAAGCAGTGGGACGACCCTCATCCACCTTAGCAGAGGAGCCGCCACTGAAATAAAGACGCAAGACGCAGTGAAAGTTGAATCCATCTTACTCAGGACTAGGCAGAAATATGATGATGGGTAAAACAAAGCTGGGAAGCTGTTGGCTTAAAACTACGAGCAAAAATCGCAAGGAAAATACAAAATCAGTGAAGGATCAATCAGGGACCGTAGACAAATGACACAGGTATTTAAAAACTGTTATGGAAATCTCTACAAAGCACATAATATTTCCCCAATTTGTATTGATTTGTACTTATGGCAACCTACCTACTGTCTGAACCATCAAACTAGACGTGCTTATATTTGGCATTGAACCACTCAACTTCAGACGGGGACAATGTCAGAATCAGAGTCATCCCTAAAATCAGCAAAAACCCGATAATGTGCGACTCATATAAACTGATATCTCTACTAAACAGATGAAAGGCTGAGAATGGAAATCTTGCCATCCCACCTGGGGAAAGTTCTACAAGGAATGGCTGACCCGGCTTTATGTAGACAACGTAATGCACATAATTGACAATGTTAGAAGACCTGGTAAGAATACTTTGCTGCTCATATTAGATATGGTAAAAACATTCAACCACATTAACTGGGTGTCCCTGCTACAAACTCTGTAGACGGGATGAGGCGGAGGTTCAGAACTTAGGTAAAACTTGCATGTGACCACTTTGGTGCGTGTGTCTGCATTTTATCTAAGTCAATTGACCTCCATCGATTTCAATTCAGAGGGTTACTATCCAGGACCGCTCGTCACCCACCCTCTTATACAGTTTGGAACTGGAGGTGTTGGTGACTAATGCACAGAAGAATGACGATATTTAGGGGGTAAAGGTGCAAAATGATGTCCAAACAATTCCAGTGAATGCCAATGATGGGCTGACATTGGTATCTGAACTAACATGCTCCAGTGTGGAAATGTTGCAGGATTCAAGATAAATACGATCAAGTTCCCAGGAATTGAACACTTCCACCCACAGACTAGGTGGCCTCGCTAAAGGCACGATTACCCTTCCAGTGGGCTGCAAAGTTACTGACATATCTGGGCAGATAGATTTTCCATCCACAGACCATATAGTGTGATTATTACACATGAGAATTGCAGGCTGTGAGACATGATCTCCATACCTCACACCCAGGAGGCCTTTCCCGTAGCGGGAGGCGGCCTGCAGTTAAAGTCATTGCCCAGCCCCAAATCCTTTATCCTTTTCAGACTCTCCCACGGCTAGTATGCCACATGACCTTGAGAACAATTCAAGGAGTAACAGACAAATTTGCATGGGAAGGGAAAGCAACAATGCTCACTAGATATACAATGCACATACTTCTTAAACCTGGGGCCTTTGGACTCCCTAACATAATAGGTTACTAGCAGGCATCATATCTGAGATTTCTGGTGCACTGGAGTCTTAAGCAATCTGAGAAGTGCTGGTGCTTCATGGACCAGATAGTCGCAGGATCAAGCATCCGGAGGGTCGATTGGCTTGAGAAACAACACATGGCCTGGAGCTTCTACTTGTCGCAGCTGACGAGCCATGTTGACGGTATAGTAAAGGCTAGGTCTAATGACATTCCCTTCCCTGTTCACCGCAATCCTGCACAATCTGTACTTTATCAATAGATGGAGAAAGGGATGTTTGAACTGTGGACGGAGAAAGGATGCCAAAGGATTGGAGACATGTTTTATGAATCAGGTTTGAGATGGATTTAAAGTTTTAGATGGATCTCTGGAGTTCAGGAGACGGAGTGATACCATTACCACTAGGTTCAACTCTGGATCCTGAATGCCTTCATTACACCCTTTATTAGTTGAATATTAACCCCCTTTGAGGTATGGCTGGTCACTAAGAAAGGGGATACGAGGCTTGTCTCAGAACTTGCATACTGAATATTGCAGCTTACGTGTTGTGGTGAGTGTTCATGTTTCTTTTGTCACAAGAATCATTTTCTCAAAATGTTTCTGCATCTTTTCATAAGAGGAAGCAATTTTCCAATCTTGTTGGCACCTTTGAAAGAAGAACCTATGTGCCACAATCCATGCCAGTTCCAATAGAAGACGAACCGACTCAGCAAGCTGTTTCTTTTGAGACATTCTCTTGCAGGCTGCCTTATCCAAAGCTAGGAAACATGAGCATATCTGTAGAAAATGCTCCCCCTGGGCAGAAGGGAAAATAACATAGTGATGTCAAGGAGGGAAAGGAAGATGTGTACACATGTGCTAGCCGTTAGTATAAGAAGAAATGGCATAGGCACATCTGAGGGTGCTCATCTGTTAATAATGCATGAATTGTACGATGAAGTAAAGAATGAAAGGAGGAAAAAAGGTAAGAAATGAGTAATCATGCGTAAGAAGAACACTGGATACCTTCTCAAGTATCAGCAATTTACCTGAGAGGGGTTATGCATACAAGGTGGCAATATACATAGATACAAAATTTGAGTAGCGGAGCACATGTTTCGGTTGAATGTTTTGCAGTTTGTTAGGTTTGTGCCCTTCTGTGTGTGTTTTAAGGCATCAGCAAAGACGTAATACTAATTTGAAATTACACTCTACTAATTATATACTTTAATCGTGAAGCATAATTTCTGAAAAAACCTCTATTAACATTTTTCCTCAAGTTGCCCGAAGAGCTAATTCGAAAGTAGCCCAAGTGGATGAAATATATGGACAAAGGATTTAAGGAGTGATCTTTCATTGTGAGACAAAGATTGCTTTGCTTACGCATTGCTGAGGGCTAAGGACAAGACGTATGTGAGAATTTACCCCAATTATACGATGAAGAGACAGAAGGATTAATCCATTTGGATGGGTGTTTGCAAAAATTGGACAACCACTAGCGTCAAACATTTTCCCTAGCTTCATTTCCAGGAGAACAATTTTGTGAATCAACGTAGAAGGCTTATGCTGAGGGATAACATCTTCTGGGATGGAGGGGGAGCTATGAAACAAACGAGATCCTAATTTGAACAAGTGTTGGTAGTAACAACTTGGATAGAAAACAGCTGATGCCAAGGAGAGTGGTTAAAAAAATGGATAAAGATGGCAGTTATCATGTCTGGAGATCATGTGCTGGGAGTGGGAGTGGTGAACTGCAGAGGAAACAAAGGGGTATATAAGATGTGATTATTCTACTGAGGCATGAGTGCATCTGACACTGTCAAGGATTGCCCCACATATGAATGGTGCTGAGGAAATGTGGAAGATAGGGGTACATGACTAAATAATGAAAGAATTAGGAGAGTGTGGAGACAAATCAAGTTAATAGGGTGCAAGTGAGTAAAGGACAGCTAATGAAAGGACAAGGAAGGACCACATGGCATTGTGGGCATTTATGATGTGTATGAGAGGACACCATGGTACCAATTAGAACTATAGGTTGGGGTGTGCAAACTTATTAAGACAAGTGTCTTAATATGTCACTTAATGTATTTCAAAGTTCTTCGACAGAGTGGAGCAGCCAAACATTAACACAGTTAAGGAAGAGAAAATGGGACCCGGCCGCACCTACTCTAGATGGTCCCAATAGTGGCCAGGGCTGCCAGCGGGATGTCACCTTCCAAAGCATACTGCTACACAAATTGTACTTTTAAGCATTGTAGGCACTAACGCCAAGAACAATGAGTCGCCAAATTGGAAAACTCCTAAACGGATCGAAGGATTTTTTTTTTTATTTGTTCAGCTGTCAATTCTCTATAAAAACCTACAACAATATTTTTCATACCTGCCACCACTGTATCCCAAGTAATAGGAAGAAATTCACTGCCTTGCTATGGTCTACTATTTTAAATGAAGAAAAATATCTGAAATGGAACATTATTTCTGATATAATCCTCCTATTTGTGGTATAATTATCCCTGGTGACAACACTTGCACAAAGGTGAAGAGGTATGATTGAGGTGATAGATAGTTTATTTTTCTGTACCTTATGAATGCATTTGCAATATGTAGGTAGTAACAATGGTTTTATTGTTTGACTAGTCATCTTTTAGGAAAATATATTATTCTTTTTATTAAGGCAATGGAATAATTTGGTTGATATACTAGTTGAACCAATGCCTCAATAGATATGTGTGTGTTCTTTCACTTTTCAGGTATTTTATAGGGGTGGGCAATATTGCAAGGTCGCCAACCACAATAATTAGATATTTATTCTTTAAACTGTTCCATCTTAGTATTTCCTAATCTGGTAAAGTTTACAAAAAAAAACGAATGTGTGGCTAACGAGAGGCTCTACAGTAGGTCTTTCCCATTGCTGCATAGGGCCAGGACTATGCCTTGCTATATCTCTTTTCCACAATACTGCAAATCCCAGGGTGTGATATCCAGCAATGGGGACAGGTGCCAGCTATTGTGTTTCTATGATGACACTTATATGACAGCAAGACTATCCATTGCCCTGAAGCAGGGTGTTCATGAAAGTCAATACGAAAATAGGCGTATGGATGCAGAATTCCAGAAGCAATATCAAATATACACAGGAATATATTCTGACCAGAGTATATAGACATAGCATGTTTAATCAATCAATCAGTCAGTCAGTCGGGATTTGTAGAGCGCAGCTAATCACCTTTGAGGGTATCCAGGAGCTAGGATCCTGCTGCAATCAGCCGAAGAGCCAGGTCTTGAGTCCCTTTCTAAATTCCTTGAGAGAGCATGCCTTTTTAGAGGTGGAGGTTGTTCCAGGACTTGATGGCGAGGTAGGAGAAGGGGGTCCTCTGCTATAGCTTCAGCAGATGCGGGAGTGTGAGTGAAGGTGAGGGAGGCACAGCACAGGTGTCTCAAGGGTTGGTGGTATTTCAGGCAGTGGTTGATGTATGCTGGCTCCTGGTCATGGAGGGCTTTGTAGGCATGTATTAGCATCTTGGAAAGGCATCTTTTCTGGAGGGGGAGCCAGTAAAGGTTCCTGAGGTGGGGGTGATGTGGGTTCATTTAGAGAGGTTTAGGATTCGTGCTGCTGCGCTCTTAGTTGTATGTTAACGTATTCAGTGCTAAATGTAATACAAGTAATTACATAGCATAAAATGTTTGGGGTAATATTACATTTGTATAGTGAAGATGCTGAGCATGCAGATCGAAAACATGGATTGGTTTTATTGGGTAATTAATCATCAACCTGAAGGAGAGGTGTACTCTCTATTTCAGGTTGCTGATTAATTACCCAATAGACAGCATGGGTGGTCGAAGTATTATTATGTAGGTACCTTTCGATCTAGATAGCGCTATATAAAACTCAAAATTATAATAATAACAGTATGACGGTCAAGATACTGTAATGGTAGGTGACAAGCAGAAGTGTGTGAAGGGATTCACTTTTCTAGTTGCCGGGTGAGCAGGCTTCCTTCAAATTGGTGTAGGAAGATTGGTCAGGATTAAGCTAGTCTAGTTAATGCAAGGAGATCATTCCAGATCTTGCGAGCATTTCCAGAGAATAAATGAACTAAGAGTTGAGTTTTTCTTGAAACAGGGTAATTGAAGTCGAAAAAGTGCATTGGATCTTAGAGGCATTTTGGCTCCATATATTGGACCCGATTCACAGAACCAACTTAAGACAAAATCCTAAACTTACTACCATTTTGGTATTCACAGAAGGCACTTACTCATTTTGGTATTCACAGAAGACACTTACTCATTTTGGTATTCACAGAAGGCACTTACTCATTAATGAGTAAGTGCCTTCTGTGAATACCAAAATGAGTAAGTTACTCAAAATGAGTAAGTTACTCAAATAGGTAAGTTACTCATTTTGGTATTCACAGAAGGCACTTACTCATCAATGAGTAAGTGCCTTCTGTGAATACCAAAATGAGTAAGTGCCTTCAGTGAATACCAAAAATGAGTAAGTGCCTTCTGTGAATACCAAAATGGTAGTAAGTTTAGGATTTTGTCTTAAGTTAGTTCTGTGAATCGGGCCCAATGTTCTTTACTTGAGAGGAATATTTTAGCATTAAGTTTTAGAGCCTTGGCTTTATTAATAAACCTGGGACTGATGATATCAAAGGATTTTGTACCTGCATTGCAAACGACAGGCTTTGTGATTGCAAAATCCAAAGTTGCAATGTGCACAGAGTACTTTGCAAGTTATATATTTAGCAAAGTACACTTTACACCTCATTGTGATTCAGAAAATAGATGACGCTCTGAGGGATGTCGCCTTCTCCTTCCAATTTGAATGCTATGTACGAATGGTTTGTGTCCACAATTGCTATTACAAAGCAATGTTTAGTTATCCGTCTATCAAAGCAGGTGGCATGGATCTGCACAGTCAAGGCTGCTTACTGTGATGGGCATCTGTCACTTTGGGAGTGAAAGCTATGGGCATTGAGTCAGACCAGATAGGAGTTCACTGCATGCTCCTTCAGATTTCCCCTCGCAGTATGCACCTTCTTTTTAGGTCTGGCCTTTAAGACAGTGTTAGCTGTCTTGACAATCTCAAGGGACAAGATTTGCACTCAGAAAAAGTATGTCATGGTGTAATTTTGAATGCAGGGATCTGTTGTCCCTCACAGGCCTTTGACCCTGAATTCACAGTTGTCTGTTAGGCTTCGTCAAATACTACAGAAGAGCACATATTACACTGCAAAGTGAGTATTGCTTTGGGACCAATTCACCCACTAAGAGAGCTAGAGAGATACATAGTTGAGTTCTCCCACACAAGATAAACACAAAAAGCTGGTTGAGAGAGAAAGAGGCGGATGACAGAATCCACTTATTAGTCTATCTGAGACATCCAAAGAGAATTGGAGTAGATGCTTCACCCACTAATAGTGGCATGCTTCATCATCGGCGCCTATCCACACCTTGGTAGTATGGTACCACCAGTGCGGACTCAACTAAGAGTGGGAGAGCTTATATAACGTATTATGCTGTATAGAAGCAGGGATCCATGAAATAAAAATACTGTTAAAAATACCTTGCAGGATGCCCCAAGTAGATTACTTTTTATTCTAGGGTACTGAGGATATGAGTAAAAGGAAGTAGTGTCCCAAAAACCCGCTTATTTGCCAACATGTTTCGGCCATTACCAAGAGCCCTTAAGGGTCTGGAGCCTTCGTCAGGGCTATTAAATTATCCCTGCCTATCTACACGTGCTCCATGCATAGCTGTGAGGCCTAATACTCTCACCTCCTCTAGAGGAGACTTCTCAATTGGAAGTTGTTAAGTCCTTAAGGTTGTAATGTTTGAGTTAGTAGTCCTGGTAACCTGATGTGTTCCTTAGCAACTGCATGCTTCCACTACTGGAATCCAGGCTGGGGATTCCAGGAGCTGGGTCAGTTGCTGAGGATCAGAGAGGCTGGCTGGGGTTTTGTTGTACAGAGCTTAAATAAACTTCATCACTGTTCCACTGTGTCCTGTCTTCCCAAAATCGGTGTCGAGGGTGGAATAAGCTTGGAGAGGACCAGGTGGATATTGCTGAGAAGAATAATTTTTTGGGACATTTTTTTTCCCAGCCGCAGGAGTATTGGTTGCTCAATATTTTGTTAGCGATCCCTGGATGTGAACTGCAAGTGTAGCTGAGACAGCAATTTCGTGGAGACTTCTAATGTGGCAGTATTTCTCAATGAAGGGGAGTATCAGTGACATGGAGTAAGCTAAACGAGTGAGCAAGCTTACATTTGAATCTGGTGGGACAACGCGGCTCCTGTGTGCGCGTGATAAAACTGCATGTGGGACCGTGCCTAGCTCAAGGTGTCCAGAATGCAGAAATCAATAAGAACTAGTTACGGGGTAGAAGCTCCATGTTTATGTTTCAAGGAAAAACATTTGTTTTTTAGGAAGAGCCTCACCCACCAACCTAGTTGGTGGCATGCTTCATCATCGGGTCCCACCCAAGGCACCGAGTGCACCTTGGGTGTGCTTCGACGCTTGATTGCAGCGGAGTGGGTTATGTGCAGTGAGTGTGCAGTAAAAGTGAAAAGTGTGTAAATTAAAAACTGTCCACAGGGTCCCAGGAATTCAGAAAAATTATTTTAATAATGGGCCCTTGGCAGTATTAAAACTGAGGGGTGGATATTGGTGGAGGTAATTTATGGCACCAATATCCTGTGCAGTCTACATGTTTCAGCCAGGTCTCAGTGTTATACTGGCTTTCATCAGGACCTATGTGAAAAGGAATTAGTGATGGTCAAAAATGTGTATTTGAGACCAAAATGTGTTGCACGCGCTAAGGTGCGGTAACTGGAAGAGGAGGTATTCCTCTAGTAGCTCAGTGCCTGTTTGGGATAAAAGATAGACACACAAAACATACAAACATAAATATTTAGATAAAGCAGGCTTCATTTTGCACATAGAATCATGTGACTGGGTAGACGTCGTGTCTGTACTCTATGCTGTAAATGAGCGAGAGTGAGAACGGAACGTGACGTTTTGTGCAAAAGTGGCTTTATAATCATGCCGGATTATGCGCTACTGTGCGGTAGTTCAATAGCGTCACGGCGGAAACACTGCTTAATTAAGTGGTAAGTGTTATAGATAGAAAGGTTTGCTTACTCTGAACTTTTCAGAATGAGCCCCATGAGTCCCGTTGGGGGGCCGGACCTATAGTCACACACTGCGTGTGTTGAGGAAGAAGTAAAAATAATAATAATGAAGAAGTTTGTAAAGCCTGGCCGTGTTTGGGCTGGTCCCCGCAGGCCGGCTGATTGAGGAAAATCCCCCCACTTTTTTTAGGACCCCACTTACTTCGTCAAGGTTTGCAGCCCTCTGTCCATACCTACTGCGGCCTGCATCGGGACTCCGTCGATGCAGGTCTGTGGTCGAGGGGGCGTTTAAATACCCTGTATCTGTTCCAGGTGTCTCGATTTAGCGCCGGTGTTTGGGAATAGCGTCTGGAGCCGACACTTCCGAAACTGAGGGCGGACTGCAGTCCGTGTGTGTGTCTCGCGCTGAGGGTTGTCAATCACATGAAGTTTTTAATAAAGTTGTTGGTATTGACAATGTTCACAATAGTTATAGTGTTGTACCAGAATATAAATGTAAAAACATGTTTGACAATACAATTATGTGTATCCCGCCGCGGGGGTAGGAGAGACATGGAAGAAAGACTGAGCTTGTGTATGTACAAAAACCAGCTAGGTGGATTTCTCGGAGCATGTGGAAGAGTATCGAACTCAGGATCGAGGGTACTATTGAGGAATGTATGGCAATGTTATCCTCGTTTGGTAGAGTGTTTGGAAAATATTTTGATCACGCAAAATGCCCCGGAGACCAGGAGTGAGCCTAAATGTGCGGCTTGCGCCAGCTTAGAGGCAGGGTGGCCACATGAGTGGTGTCTGTCTGAGTTGACTGCCCTTACTGTGTGGGGTGATGTCAAGAGCCCAAGGGGGCAGAAAAAGAGACTCTATCTGTGTGACCAGGATTTGCGTGGCCAGTCATTGAAAATACACCTTTGGACTTTTTGTGTTGGCCCATTTGAGAGGGGACATGTGTCCCGGTCAGACTGGGGTGTCATGGGTCCAAATGCGTTTGGACATTTCCCTATTATTTGGGCATGTCATCAGGGTAGATCTCAGCGGTTACTTAAGCTGTTCCAAGGAATGTTGTCGTTGAGTCCCACTGTATGGGTGGAAAGACGATAGATCTAACGTTGTTCCTTCTGGAGTAGGATCTTGTCGTCTGTGAGATTGTTGCATGCAATTTGTTCGATTTTTGTCCACCTCATGTCGTTAGGGGTGTGACCACATTGGATAAAGTGATCGGTCATCTTGGTTGTATTTCTTTTACACCGTATGTTGCTGCGATGTTCTCCTATTCTAGTTTTAACCTTGCGGCCTGCATTCCGATATAGCGGAGTCTGCATGGGCATTCTATGAGATATATTACGTTTGATGAGTTGCAATTGGTTTGCTTTTGTTGATGCCAGGTTTTGCCTTCTTCCAAATCTAGTGTTTTGGTGGCTCTGGTGAGGTGGCAAACACAGCAGTCTCCACATGGATAGTGGCCAACTACATTG
The DNA here is from genome assembly GCA_963921515.1 of Calotriton arnoldi. Lineage (NCBI taxonomy): Eukaryota > Metazoa > Chordata > Amphibia > Caudata > Salamandridae > Calotriton > Calotriton arnoldi. The sequence continues at coordinate 2,732,707 of CAWUFW010001341.1, forward strand.
GGTAAGCCCCATGCGTTTAGGACTGTGCTGGTAGTAGGGGCCTGAGGGTTTCTGGGGCGAGTGGACACTAGGCGATCTTTTAGACCTCCTGCCCTTCTATATGAGAAGAGGGGTGGGTCCCATTTCAGAGCTCCGGTATTCAGGATGCGCCAGTTCTTGTGAATGATCTTGGCCACTTGGTTAGAGGCTGGGTTGTATGTCGTAACGCATGTGAGAGGGGTGGTGGTGGTCTCCCGTCTGTTGTCCTCCAAAAGGGCTTCTCTGTGTTGGTTGCGTGCTCGTTTTTTAGTGGTCCGGATGATTCTGTCTGGATACCCTCGTTCACTGAGTCTGGTGGCCAGATCGGCGGACTGTCTCTGGTAGTCCTGTGTGAGACTACGGTTCCTCCTTATCCGGAGGAACTGTCCATAAGGGCGGTTTTCTCTGAGAGGCCGGGAGTGGAAACTCTCAAATTGGAGTAGGGAGTTCCTGGCAGTCGGTTTGTAGTATGTCGTTGTTTGAAGTGACCTCTCTTTGGCCTCTATGTTGAGATCCAGAAAGGCTATGTTGGAAGGGCTCGCTGTGCTAGTGAAGCGTAGAAAGGGGTCCCAGTCGTTGAGCCACAACTGGAAAGTGGCTTGGGAGTCTTGGGTCCCTGTCCAGATTATGAGGATGTCGTCTATATAGCAACGCCAGAATTTGATGTTGAGGCTGTAAGGATTGGTTGCGGGTAGGATGTGTTGCTTCTCGAAATGGTAGACGTACAGGTCTGCCATGCTCGGGGCAAAAGTGCTGCCCATAGATGTTCCGTTGGTTTGTAGGAAGAACATCCCTTCAAATTCGTAGTAGTTCTCCTTGAGGGCCAATGTGGCACATTGTAAGATGAATTCCCTGGGGGTGGTATATTCCCATGGAGTGTCCGCTAGCATCTGTTGGAGGACTCGTAGTGTCTCATCCTCAGGTAGGCTTGTGTAGAGACTTTCGATATCCAAGCCCACCAGCAGTTGTGTGGTGGGGTCAAAGCTCCTGCCCTTGATCAGGTTGAGTAGGTGCTTGGTATCCTTGATGTAAGTGGAGGATTTTTGTACCAAAGGGTTGAGGAAAAAATCACAAAAGCGTGACAGTGGCTCCAGGAGGGAATTGATCTCTGACATGATGGGTCGTCCTGGGGGTCGTCTGGTTTCTTTATGGATTTTTGGCACCGTGTAGAAATACGGTTTTCTTGCTTTCTTGGTGCATAAAAAATCTGCTTCCTGTTTGGAGATGTAGTTATTGACTTCCGCTGATTCCACCAGGGACACGATGGTGTTTCTGAGTGCCTCTGTGGGGTCTTCTCTGAGACGTCTGTAATTTCTCTCATCTCTGAGGAGTCGTCGGCACTCGTTGGTGTAGTCCGTCTTGTTCTGTATTACTATGCCTCCCCCTTTGTCTGCGGGTTTAATGACAATGTTGGGGTTGCTTTGTAAATTTCGAACGGCTTCCCTGTCCTTGGCAGTGAAGTTGTTGTAAATCCGCGTTGGTGTATTTCCTCTATCTGGTTGTAAACCGCCTGTTCAAAAGTAGATATTTCTACAGGGAGGCAAGAAGGTGGTGGAAGAAAAGTGGACTTCACTTTCAAGCCCGTCTCGTTGGTGGATGGTGTTGGTTCCATGGGTGTTTTTCGAAGAAGGCTTTGAGTTTTAATTTTCGAAAAAATTCAGCCAGTTTGGTGTGTAGTTGGAATTTATCCAAGCGTGTCGTGGGGACAAAGGAGAGACCCTTGTTGAGGACACATTCCTCTGTAGGTGTAAGGGGGGTTGTAGATAGGTTGAATACCAGGGAAGGTGACTGGTGGTTACTTTCTGTTAGCTCAAGGTGTCACCAGATGGATTGCAGTTTTCAAATGATTGCAACTCACCATGCTGGTGCGTGGCAACTGGTGGACGAATCTTTCTGTTCCTGGATGAAGATGTGCGGTGTCTTGTGGATCGGCGTGAGTACACTGTGACGAGTGTGCCATATACTGTAACGATGTGCAGCGTGACCAGTGCGAGTGTGCCCTGACGCCATTGCACTGCGGAATCAACGTTGTTGCCAAGGCAATCTGGGAGTCGACATGGTTGCCAAGGAGATCTGGCAACGCTGTGCATGCCGCCATTTTGAATGTGGTGTGTACCTGGAAGTGCTTACCGGCAGAGGAGGGTGCATAGTGCAGTGCTTTCATTGAGTTAGGGAGTGCTTCCTGTTAGTTTCCGCTGCGCACTGGAGCGAGGATTAAAGGAGGAGATCGAAAGCCATGAGCAAGCTTGGGGAGAATCGTCAGTAATGGGCACACCGCCCATCATGTTCTAGTAATGTTTCTGACTGGTACTTTGCGCTCGCACTCTGCACATTCTGCCTGCCTGTTTGGTTCGGTGACAGGCACACCTCTATCATATACTGTGTATTCATTCTTGATTTGGTCTTCAAACCAGTTCATCTGTGACAAGCACACAGCGTATCAGCTTGTCATACTTTTACAGGAGTACATCTGGTGTTGGGGTTAGTTGCTGGTTCATAATGGCATCACAGTCCATTCGCCCTCCTCCAACATTTTTGCAGGAGCCAGGTCTAATGTGCATGGGGTGGGAGGACTGGAAGGAGTTCTTTATGACCTATTTAGAGGCTATTGGTGGTGATGTATATGTGGCAAGGAGAAAATTGGCACTCCTTAAACACAGTTTGGGAGTGGAAGGTAGTAGGGTCCTGAAAACCTTCCCAAAGCCGCATTTGGCAAGAAGAAATGCTAATGTGGGTTCAGATGAATAGGAAGAAGATATGTATGAGAGTGCTTTAGCAGCACTGGAAGAAAATTATGGAAAAAAGTTAAGTATTGTGGTGGAAAGACATACATTTTTTCTCGTGCCCAGGTCCAAGGTGAAAAGATTGAGCAGTACGTAGCTGCTTTGAGCAGGTTAGCATTTATTTGCAAATTTAAAGACCTTAGAGAGGAGATCATTAGAGATCAGTTAATAAATAGAACTAATAACTTGATGATACAAGAAAAGTTATTAGACCTAAAGGACCCTATGTTAGACAAGTCTATAGGGGTGGCCAGAGGCATGGAAAACACTTCCTAATATGTAAAGGAGCTGGGTGGTCCTAGATCTAAAAGTAATATGGAGACAGATAAGGTATGCGCAGTGATTACTACAAAGAAAAACATACGCATAGTTGGGGATGGGACCAAGAGCAGTAATAAAAACCAAGATATTAGCTATAGTAAAATATGTTTCAGGTGTGGGAGCATTAGACACACTGCTGAAGCTAGCCATTGTCCTGCTACCAAAAGTAGATGTTTCAAATGTAAGAAATGTGGCCATTTTTCAAGAGTGTGTAACATGGATGATATTTCTAAGGTAAAGCAATCCGTGAATGTGGTGAAAGATCTGGAAATACCTAATTCTGAAGATGAATCGAAATTCAATGATTAGATCGATGTTGAAGTACTGGTTGTTAACAGTGTTGATGTCCAAACATACACTCACCCTGTAGAATCTTGCAATGCTTATAATCCTCCCAAATGTGTTATACACATTAACGACAGAGATGTGCATGTTTGAGCAGATTCTTGCTCTGCTTTTACACTTATTGATAAGCATATTTGGGAAGGTTTAGTTACCGACAAATTGAGCCATATTGATATTGAACCAAAGAGTTATTGTGGTAACAAGGGACCTGTTTTAGGTTATTTTTGTGCCAACTTGGAATTTCAAAACAGAAAAACTTGTTGCAAAAGGTATGTAGTTGAAAGGGGAAGATCACTTTTAGGATGGAGGGAACAAAGAGATTTGGGGTTGATTCTTAACCCCAATCATTCTAAACAAGTGTTGACAGAATCTCAAGATGATGGATTAATGGATCACATTGTTTCCCAACCTTTTCAGGTAAGAGTTAGGATGTCTTAAAAAATCATCGCATTGTTTTCAAGAAGGATGCTATACCCAAGATGCACAAAGTGTGCAATGTTCCAAAGGCACTTAGAGGATTGCTAAAAGAAGAATTGCAAAGACTGTTTAAGGAGGGAGTGATAGAGTCAATAGAGGATTCAGAATTGTTAAGTCCCATCGTGATCGTCCGGAAACATCTGCATGTGTGTGGATTTGAGGGATTTAAATAAGTACATTTGAATAGATTTCCATCCCCTACCCTGTATAAATGAGATGCTGGTGAGTGTGACGGGAGGAAAATGTTTTACCACATTGGACCTATCGAGCGCTAACCACCAGGTACGGTTGCAGCTGGAATCCAGACATTTGACATCATTATTTACACCTGAGGGAGCATATCAGTTTATTCACATGTCCTTTGGACAGGCTTACACATCAGCTGTGTTCCAAGGGTGACGCAGGGTGTCTTGATGGATTTGTCTAATGGTTTGGTATTTCAGGATGATGTGCTGATCTGGGGAAAGGACGAATGTCAACAAGACAAAGTATTGAGAGAGGTGCTGGGAAGACTGGAAAGAGCTGGGCTTACAATTGGTCTGCAAAAGTGAAAATTCTGTAGGCCGAAGGAGGAATACTTGGGACACAAGTCTCAGGAAGGAATTAGGCCCAAATTCAACCTTGTTGAGACTCTAGAAGAAGCTCCTCCCCGCGTGACAAAGATCAACCAAGATTGTTTCTCGATTTAGCTGAGTATTGTTTCAAATTTGTGCATCGTTTTGCTGAACGGGTACATAACTAATGAAGAAGGGTGTGATATTTCAATGGACTGAGGAGTGTCAGCAGGCTTTTGAGACAGTGAAGAAGGCTATAGTAGAAGCTACAACTTTGAGGCCTTTTGATCCCAGTGATAAAACGGTTGTGGTAACTGATTCTAGAGGATATGGACTTGGGGCTGTGCTTATGCAAGAGCATGATGGAAAAGAAAGGGCTTTTACGTCATGGACCCTCAAAGGAGCAGAAAGCACCTACTCCACAGTGGAGAAGGAAGCTTTGGCGTGTTGGTGGGGGGGTGCGGCATTTTCACATTTTTGTGTGAAGCACACATTTTGAGCTTTGTACTGACCATAGGCCTTTTGTAGATTTGTTCTCCACGGCAGGAGCTGGTAGAGCTACTCCATGCATTGCAAAGTGGTTGTATCGTTTACAAGAGTTCATGTTCACTGTGGAATATGTACAGGGAATAGGAACTATAAATGCAGGTTGTTTATCCCGATTACCTGTAGAGGGTGAGTACACTAAAGTAGAGGAAGACTAGATGGTGGCAAATGTTGCTGATGTGTGTCAGGTGATTGGGGAAATTGAATGGAAAGAGGCTATGTTGACCAATCCTGCATTGATGAAGGTGATAGGAAAATTACCGTTGGTTGGGGGTTGGAAGGTGGGTGATGATGTATTGGTTTATAAGAATGTATAGGAGGAGTTGTCTGTGGTGGAATGAATCGTGAGACAGTGTGATAACCTTAAAGTACCGGTTGAATTGAGAGTTAGATTGTTGGAGTTGTTGCATGAAGGGTATGGTGGTATGTCTGCTATGAAAAGGAAAGCCAGAGTGGATTTATGGTGGCTAGGAATGGACAGACAGATTGAGAGGTATGTGAGTGATTGTATTGCCTGCACGTACAGTGATAAGTCGCATGTGCTACATGAGACCCCTATAAGTTCCATGCTGTTATCGGAAGGGGCATGGGAAATAGTCGCCATAGATATTTATGGTCCTTTTTAAAGTTTAGGTGTAAGTGAAAAATATGCTTTGATAATGATGGATTATTACTCCAAGTGGCCGGAGGTTGCGTTCGTCAAAGAAGTGACAGCAAGTAATGTAATTGCTTTTTGTGAAGAGTTTTTCTGCAGAGAAGGCGGTCCCGCAGAAATATTAACGGATAATGGTCCCCACCAGTTTGTCTCTGTAGAGTTCCGTGGGTTCCTCAAGAGGTGATGTGTCAAGCAGTGTAGAACACCAGTTTACCATCCATAGGGAAATGGCTTAATTGAGCGTTTCTGCTGTGTTTTGGGTGAGAGTGTCCAATTTGAAGTGTCAAGAAATGAGTGTTGGAGAAACCAGGTTAAGAAAATGTTATGGAGTTACAGGGCCACACCGCATTCTCCAGACTCCATTTTGTTTGTTAAAGGGATGAGTTCCGTGCACTGTGGCTGTTTCTGCATGGATGGCAAGGGGGTGGTCAGAAAGAAATTGATGGAAGTAAATTGAGAGGAAAGGTGGAGAAATACCAGAAGGGTTATGAACAAAGAAATAATGAAAAAATCGGAAGAAGGAGCAGAATATTTGAAGAAGGGATGTTCGTGAGAGTGAGTTTGGAAATTGCAGTAAGGAAGGATGTTCAAAGTTATCAGAACCTAGAAAGATGGTGAAGGTCAAAGGAAATTTACTTAAGTTGTCAGATGGTAAGTGGTGGAATGCTAGACGGGTGGCGAGTTGTAGTGAGGCGGAAGTGTGTGAGTGGTTGAAACCTGGTGGGGTGGAGGTAGGAGTTGAAGAGCAGTACAAGGACGGTATTTGCAAAAGGAGACAAAGCAACCGTGTGAGAATGAGACCAAAGAAATTGGAAGAATATATTTGTACATAGTTTGTCTATATTTGTGAGGAATCAGGCAACTGCCTGAAAATGTAATCAGTAAAATTGGAAGATTATGATTGTACATAGTTTTTGCAAATTTAGGGATTAACAGTCATGGAAGGAGGATGCACTTGTCTACGTAGATGACTTGTCTACGTGGCATACTTTGTTTTAACACTGGCGACGAGTGAAAAAGATCCGAGCGTGAAGGGAAATTTAGGGTTGGAACAGAAAAGATTTGAAGTATCACAGAAAGAATTAAAGAAGACTACAGAGGAAAAGACATTGAAGCCTGTGATGAGGGTTAGTGCCTGGTAGCCCCACCAGTGTCTATTTCAACAGACAGCCAACAGTCCAAGGCTTCTTCACAGGCTAACACAGAAGCAGAAGGCTGTCTATTTTAACAGATATGAGAAACACTGGTGTGGAGGGAAAGATGGCCTCCATGAATGCTTCTAAGATCTCTTTGTGAATTGTAAAGTGGTTGCCAAGCAGATCATTGTGCATCTGACTGGATCGTGGGTGCCTCTGCAACTGTAACTGTACAGCCTCCAGTCCATGAGTTTAAACAAGCCATTGTAAAGTGGGCAGTGACTGTATTTAGCCCTTGCAGCTGTTCATCGTTTCGTTAGTCCTGCCAGAGGGAAATGATCTTACAGCATTAAGTTGTTGTGAGTTGGTGTAATTGACAGGGGAATCAATCAACAATATTGAACTCAACATATGGCGCATAACCGTGTTTCTAAGATTCTACTTCAAGGATCTTTTAAAAGGCAACCAAAACATAGGCAATAACAGTAATAGATAATGTTGCCTGCAACGGTCTTACTGTTGCTCGAACGCATCGGCTTGGAGTGTGAAGCCTGAGGGTGGAGGTTTCTTAGCGTATGGCCTGAGTATGTGCAGTGGAGTGTGCAGTCTGGGAGAACTTGCTGGTCTCCATGGAGATGGTCAGACTTGGAATGACAAGCGACGTTTGACGTCATCTCCTGTCAAGTGATTGGCGCTTCATCACACCCACCTTGGAATAGGTCATTGCTTATTCCTTTATAATGGAATGTTGCAGTGCTCATCGTCATCGCATTTTATTTATCATCGGCGCTTCAAGATGTTCTGGGTGGCGCATCCACTGCGGAACAGCACTTTCACCTAACCCTGTAGTGTGTGGGAACAGGGTATGGATACTCCCAAACTTCTCATTCCGCGTTGTGTACATGTAATTACGGTTGCCAGTGGATGGAACTGGGGCAAAATGGCATGGGTGAGCAATCTACAGCATTTCTTCTCCTCGTAAGAAAGTGGAAGGGAGCAGCATATCATCACGGCGGGAGGTTTGACAGAAAGTTGAGGTCAGTACTGATTGCATATATCTGACTGGACATGCCACATTGTTTTGGATGCTGTGAAGTGTCCTGGATTTGAGAAGGTTTCGGATGAGAAACCGCTCACAGGAGTTAAGAACATTAGATTGCCATTTGGAGTTGCTGCCTGTGGATATTTTGTATACTGTTGTGTGCTATGTTAAAATAGTGGCTGAGTGTATTGTTGTGTTGTGTACTTGCCGCTGGTCCTGTCTGTAGATACAGAAAGGGGGGTGAATCTGTTTTGTATCCCTGGTCCTGGTTGAACGCAGTAGGGGGAAAAGTGAGGATGGTCCTTATGTGAGACCAGAGTTAAGGGGATCCATGGTCCGGAGGTGAGACCGTGTTTGGGTATCCCTGGTCCTGAAATGTGACCATGTTTTATTGAGTGTTATGTTGGTCCTGTGTGAGGGTTGCAAGATACCCATGATTAAATGCTGGTGTGTGGCAATGTGTAAGGGTAGGAAGATACCCATTGCGAGAATGCCCTTTGTGTGTGGCAAAATGGGTCGAAACGAAAGACACCCATTAGTGAGGCCCGGGTATGGTGATGTTTAAGGGTTGAAAGATACCCTGTGAGTAGTTACCCTGGATGTGAGGCGAGGTGGGGTGAAATACCCACTGTTTAAGGGTTGAAAGATACCCTGTGAGTAGTTGGCCTGAATGTGAGGCGAGGTGGGTTATGTAATACCCATTGTGTAAGGGTTGAAAGATATCCTGTGAGTAGTTGCCCTCAGTAGTTGCCCTGAGTGTGAAGGGAGGTGGGGTGAGATACCCACTGTTTAAGGGTTGAAAGTTACCCTGTGAGTAGTTGCGTTAAGTGTGGGGCGAGGTGGGGTGAGATACCCACTGTTTAAGGGTTGAAAGATACTCTGTGAGTAGTTGCCCTGAATGTGAGGCAAAGGGGTTATGTGATACCCTTGTGTAAGGGTCGAAAGATACCTTGTGAGTAGTTGGCCTGAACGTGAAGCGAGGTGGCAAGGCGGGGTGAGATAACTACTATTTAAGAGTTGAAACTTTTATATTAGTGTCCGTCCTAGTTAGTTAAGGGCGTGTGGTTTTGATAAATGTATTGGTCGTGTTGTTTGTGCGTTTTATCATCTTGGCTCAATGGATTTTCTATTGTCTTTATAAGGGGGAGATGTGTTGTAATCTACTTGCTAATATAATCCATCCTCCCCATTGTTGTTCTCTGCCTTGCTGGTCAGCCAGTGGTAAGGTCATTAGATTGCTGAGAGTGTTTGTACTTGAAGAAGTATCAGTCGGAGTATATGGGCTGAGCAGCAAGGAGGCTGCTTCTGGTGGGGAATTACATGGAACTTACCATCTTCCTGTAACCTATAACTGAAGATACAACTTGAAGAATAAATTCTTCCTAGGAAAATATAGAATAATACAAAAGAATGAGGTAGATTAATCAATAGTGGTTATGCATCTCTACATTCCGAATCATGCATTTGGCCACGAGAGGGTGATTCGTATTCCACGAAAAAATATAAGTATTCAAACAATTATAATGGAAGGTTATGTATGCCCATCTGGCCCTATTCCCTTAAAACCTAAGCCCCTAGATATTCAAAAGGAGTGTATAGTGGTCACGAATTTCCCAACAGCGGTGCTACAACAGTGAGCATGGACCATATATGCAAAATGCTTTTATATCGTATCATGTGCCATGGCAAACCTGCTGTAAAGCCGCTATATGTGCGTATGCCATGCGAACCAGCTGTAAAGCCACCGAGGGTGCGTGTGCATGCATACTTCACTCATGAAACACCTTCCCAATACATACACATGCATGACTCATTCGTGAAACAGGTTCTCAATGACACTTCCTCACCGTGCCCTATTATTGGGTGGTTCTTGGATCATGCATGCCTGCGGGGTGTGTCGTCCTGTAGTCAAGCATTTATGAAAACACATTAAAACAGTGTAAGAAGGCCATGATTAAGCTCCTTATTCTTTAATAGCAGCCATCTCCAATCCTCTGTGTATTACTCTTGTGATTGAACTTACACTCATAATAATAGTGCCTCTAAATTTGGTATGTAAAGAACCCTATATCATATTTTGAGGGAACGATAATGGTGGAAATGCCCATCTGCAAGTAAAAATTATCTGTACTCCATGCCTAATGTGTCAATGAATTAGCAATATTTAACAGGTTCCCGTCATGGTGTATGCAGCGAGGGATGTACAGCTCGCATGTCCTTTATTTTCAGCTTTAAGCTGCCTGCGTAACAGTGACCCAAACCGTTGCTTCAATGCACATGGTCAAATTAATCACAGCTTCCGGCCAAGGTTCGGGACTGAACTATGGGGCAGGACACGGAGTCCGAAGAGTATGAGAGTTATCTCAAATTATGACCTGTAGATTTGAGGTCATTGCGTGATGGAACTAACACCCATTTATTAGTATGCACACTAATAACGCTTTACAAAGCTCCCGCCAAGGTGTCTGGCGTAAGTGCTCTACTGCTATGAAGACGGTGACAACAAAAACATGTGGCTGCCTGAGTCTTCCATAATCCAGGACCGAGGCCCCGTTTATGAAAAGAACTTACTTTGTCTAGGTATCGTTCACCGCCACTCGTACCTAGAGGAACTGCTGCAGACCACCATGGAACAGCCTCGGACATGCGAGGTGTATATCCCTCGTAGCATACCCCATGACGGGAACCTTTTAAATATCGCCAATTCATTGACACATTAGGCAAGGAGTACAGATAATTTTTGCACTTAGATGGGCATTTCCGCCATTATCGTTCCCTCAAATTCGGTATAGGGTTCTTTAGATATCAAATTTAGGGGTACAATGATTACGAGTGTAAGTTCAACCACAAGAGTAATTCACAGAAGATTTGAGATGGCTGCTATTAAAGAATAAGGGGCCAGATGTAGCAACTAGAAGTTGGTGGTAATTTGCGATTGCTTAATGCTAATTCGCAATTTGCAATAGCTACAAGAATTGCATTTAGGGAATCGCAAATTGCGATTCCCTAACTGCATTCGCAATTTAGGTAATCGCAAATAATTGCGATTACCCATATTGCGAATTAAAAAATGCTGATACATTGCAAAACGTATTTTTGCGTTTGCAAACGGGCCGATTCTGTGAATCGGCCCGTTTGCGAACGCAAAAAGCATTGATACATCTGGCCCAAGGCACTTTGATCATGTCCTTCTTACACTGTTTTAACGTGTTTTCTTAAGTGTTTGACTACAGAACGGCACACCCCACTAGACACGCATGATTCAAGAATCCCCCAAAAATACAGTAAGGTGTGGCAATGTCATTGAGAACCTGTTTAAGGAATGAGTCATGCATGTGTATGTATTGGGTTGGTGTTTCACGAGTGAAGTATGCATGCACACACATGCTCGGTGGCTTTACAGCTGGTTCGCGTGGCATACCCACATATAGCAGCTTTACAGCAAGTTTTCTATGACACATGATACGATATAAAACCATTTTGCATATATGGTTCATGCTCACTGTTTTAGCACCGCTGTTGAGAAATTCGTGACCACTATACACTTCTTGTGAATATCTAGGGGCTTGGGTTTTAAGGGAATAGGGCTAGAAGAGCATGCATAGCCTTCCATTATAAATGTTTGAATACTCATATGTTTTCACGGAATACGAAGCACCGTCTTGTGACCAAATGCATGATTGGGAATGTAGAGATGCATAACCACTATTGATTAATCTACTTCTTTCTCTGATTTTATTCTATATTTCCCTAGGTACTTCCAATTTGAAAGTCTCCTCTAGAGCAGGTGAGAGCATTAGGCCTCACAACTATGCATGGAGGACATGTGTAGATAGGCAGGGATAGTTTAATAGCCCTGATGAAGGCCCCTGACCCGTGCGGGCTCCTGGCGAGGGCTGAAACACGTTAGCAAATAAAGGGTATTTGGGAAACTTATCCCCCTCCCTCCCCAAAAAAACACCTCTTGCTTTTACTCATACCCTTGGTACCCTAGAATAAAAAGGAATTTCCTTGGGGTATACCAGAAGGTATTTTTAACAATCATTTTCTTTCCTGGATCCCAGCTTCTATCCAGCATAATACTTTATTTAAGAACTCCCAATCTTGGTAGAGTCCGTCCTTGTGATACCATCCTACCAGGGTGTGGTTAGGCGTCAATGATCAAGCATACCACTACTAATGGGTGAAGCATCTACTCCAATTCTCTCTGGATATCATAGGTAGACTAATATGTGAATTCTATCCTCATCCCTGTCTGTCTCAACCTAGTTGCCCTTTTGTGTTTGATTGCATTAGGACAATACACATTATCCTGTGTGCAGGCTTTATGGGGGAAGACATTTCCATCACAGAAATATTTTCGTTTAATAATTTGGGGGTTTTGTGTAAGGCTTCATAAGAACATTAGAGAGGAGCCAGAATAAGATGACTTGGAACCTTTGGACTTCACCATAGCAGCAGAATACACATCTTTCCCGGATTCTATGTGCCCTCCATACTCATCGCTCTGCCACATCTGGCTTGTGAAGCAACCTTAGATGGAAGAACTAAACATGCATTTAGTAGGGCAGAAATTAACAGTCTTCCAGCTAGGCTAGTCATCTTACAAAATTTCCTAACTTGCACAATTTTGCTGGCAGGTGCCGAACCAGTAATTGCTTTTTGCAGGAGAGTTTTTTTTACATAAATGCATTACAAGGCCTACTCTTTCTGGCAGTTTTCGCTTACCTGTTTCACACTTTACAAACTTGGTGAAGTGATCAAAGTTGGAGATATTTCAGACCCTAGTGCTATGTTCACGGAACCCATATATCTTAGCTTCTAAATTGAGGAGCAAACCTCTTCATTTTCTGGACATACAAAATTGGCAATAAACACTGCATAGGAACCAAGTTGAGACCATTTGAGGGTAGGCACCGTGGTCCCCGTTAACATCTCGAACTGCCTGTAGTCCAAAACACTCACAATTCTAGCAGGTCGCAGCACCAACCTACATCTGATCAGGAAAGATAAATAGTACCATTCAGGCTTGTCAATAGATGTACAGCAAGAATCAAAGTAGAACTTAGCTGAAAGGGATGGGCAGGTGATAGAGTTGATTGCGAAAATCTTCGGGCATGGAGTACTGAAGATCCGGCTAAGCCTGTCTTGTTTACCATGGGAAATTAATCTTAGAAACCACTGCAGTCTGTCTGTTCTGTTAGTTCACAGGGGAAGCTGGAGTTTACAGGGAGGAAGTGTCATTTATTTCTTAATCTGGTGTACGTTTGAAATCTGAATGGTGAAAATGGCTCAATAAAAGCTAGAAATTATTGTTTTCAGCAATGCTGGTTCTCTTGGAAGACTATCAAAGAATTTTATATTTAGCATCAAAGTCTGCAAACAGCATTGTTAAGAAGAATGGCCCATTTTTCTGGGTTCTGTAATCAATGTCAGGCAGGAAGAGCGACGAGTGCGGTCAAAGTCTAAACAACATTTTTGTTTCAAATTAAAGTCGCTGTAATTGGGGATAATTTAATTAATGTCTTTTTTTTGTATATTGAAAGCATATCACTCCCACACAGGGTAAGAAATTATTTTACATAAAAGGCACGTTAATTAACACAAGTGTGGAATTTGTGGGTATTCAAAGCTAAACAATAACCGACAAGTGAGCACAGATAAAACTTTACTAAATTAACAGAACTACCAGTATAAAAATGAGTGAAGGCATAATATAGTCAGTCCTGGACGTTAATACTATAGTAAGAGTGATTTCTGTAAGGCTCACCAAGAAGACTAAGAATTTTGTTTGGGTGTTTTGAAGAGCGTCAATATATCCAGTACGCCCTTCGAATCTTAAGTCACACCGGATGCAGATTGTCACCTGTGGGGATTCTGGGTGACAGACAGTGCATTGAAAAATATGGGGGCATATTTGCAAGCCGCTAACGCAACCGGAGCGTCACTTTTTCTGACGCTCCGGTGGTGTTGCTCCATACCCGATATTTAACGCTTAACGCCAACTTGTAAATATGCCCCTTTCCACAGCAGTCTGCTGCGGCACAGGGGCGGGCAATGGGTGTTTCAGCGGGCGTTCTACTGTAACACCCATTGCTTTTTGACGCAGGCCCATATTATTTACAAGGCTGGGGGGCAGCACCAAAAACTAAGGCCAGGCAAAACCTAGGGCCATATAATGTATTAGGGCACACTTTCCCTGTTTGCGCCTGGCGCACCATAAAACAGGTACGCCAGGCGCAAACAGAGAAAGTGCACCCTATTACAAAGAATGCGCTGCCCCCAGAGCAGCTGCGAACTCATGCTGCACTGGGGGACACGCATTCATGTGAAAAAAGGCAGCAGCTTTGAAGCAGCCGCTCCGTGTTTCACTGTGCAGGCGGCAACCTGTCTGCACTGTTAAAGAGGATTAGAGATCCCCTTGCAGGCGGGTACAGTGAGTGACTGCACCCACCTGCAAGGGGATGTCTGCGGGGTCCATAGGACCCCTGTCCCCCCTCCAGGGGGCTGCTCTCAGGGGGCGCAGTGATAGTGCGCCATATTTTAGATGGTGCACTGCCAGTGCGCCTCCTGAGAGTGTGCTTGCCTCTGCACCTGCGTCTGTAATGCAGTGCGGGATCAGAGGCAAAGGCAATCCCTCATTTGCATGGGGTACATCCCCATGCAAATGAGGGAACACCCTCTGAAAGTAGAGCTGGCGCTTTAGGTGCACCAGCGCTATTGGTATTACAAAAGGGGCCGCTCAAGCGTCTGCGGCCCCTTCTGTAATAACAAAGTGCCCCGGGGGAATGCCAAGCAGCCGCAAACGCCCGTTGCGCCCCCAGGGCACTTTCATAATACGGCCCCTGGTCTTAGGATGGCGAGACGAGGAGAAATTAATAATTGACAAATTATTAATTTCTCCTCGTATTTTGCTCTTTCTATGTGTGCTGCATTCTGCAGCACACATAGAAAGAGCAAATCACTTTAAAGATTGTTTATGTGCAGGAAGGTGCCCCTTACTGTACATAAACAATCGCCTGCGCTAGTTGAAACGCAGGGGCGCACCGCGTTTTTGCAAATACGGCACATCCCTGCTTTTTGAAAGTGTCGGAGCTCTGCATTGCCAAATTTGGCCTTACACCACGCATCAACGTTTTATTGTACATATCCCGCAATGGGGCATATTCACAAGTACTTATCGCCGCGTTAGCGGCACTTTTCTGCCGCTAATGCGGCGATAATTTTATCGCCCTATTACCAAGCTGTCGCTAACAGCCGTTAGCGACAGTTTTTAGGCGAAAATGTCCGTTATAAAGATCGCTACTTCTGTTAGCGATAATTATATGCAGGAGAGGCGTTTCCGTGCACAAACGGCCGCAAACACCACTACTCCATATTCACAAGGGGATCCTTGAACTTCTGAAGACCAAAAAAACTGGCTCTAACTGCATTTAGAGCCAGTTACTTAAGACCAGAAAATAGCTGGTCTTAAAAATGGGATAACACTTGGGGCCACATCTCAGCAGGTTTTGGTGCTGGACAGCGCTGCCCTGCGACAAAACTACAGTGCAGGAATGCGCACCATCAATAAGATAGTGCACATTCCTGGGCCCCAGTCATAAAAAGTGTTGCAGTGCTGCGACAAGACAGCGTTGCAACACTTCTCACTACGCCCTTCTTGCGACAGCATGGATGCGCTGTATTCACTGGACAGCGCTCCATGACGCAAGTAATGATAGATACGTCAGGAATCCTGACGTAGCTGTCTGCGCTAAAGTCACTTATTGCTGCAGTCGTGTCACAACCATGACGCAACTCCAGCAATGCATGGGGCCAGCCTATCCCTGTGGCACTGTGTCACCCTCACGCCTGCCATGAGGCAGGCGGAAGGTACTGACTCAGTGCGTTCATGAGGGGTGCCCGAATGTCGGCGCTGTTAGAGATCCATCGGTGGTGGTTGCGCGCTGCGGTGTCATCGTTAGGAAGCATTGGTTCTTCGGTGGCCTTGTTCCAGCTGCGAGAGGGTGCGATGATGGCGGTGGCGTCCGGTGGACAAGGTGAAGATGTAATGTTACCAATGATGGTCGGTCCAGGAGAGTCCGGTGTTGTGGCTGTAGTTGAAGTTCCCGCTGGCGTAGGTGACGTGCTCGACTGTGTGTCCTGCTATGTGGCTTGTTGAGGTAACTTGCTGCTTGCGTCTGATGTAGGGGACCTTCCCCAGGAAGGGGTGGTGTCCTGGTCACTGGGGTTGTCCAGGTGGAACTTCAGTTCACCGAGTAGGATGTCATCGGTGGATGGGAGACCCTGGGGTGCAATGAGGTCTACAATGGTATTGGAGAATGGGGGGCCATGGCCCGGGGGGCCTGCAACATGAGGGTGCCGCAGAGGATGTGCTTGGGCTTGGTCCGGATCTGGGAGTTGAGGTGGTCCATGGTCACCCTTGGGTCATTAGAGTGCGTGGTCAGTCGGAGTGTGCTTCTGTAGGTGATGGCAATGCCTCCTCCTTGATGGTCGGGGTGCTCCTTGCGGGTGATACTGCAGCCGTCAGTGATGGCGATGGCGATGTCCGGTCCGGAGCAGAGGTTGGTCCTGGCAGGCGAGGTGGCGTCCAGGGTTTATGGCGAGGAGGGTGCTGGTGTTGTAGCGGTGGAGTGACCAAGAGGAAGGCTCCTTGGTGCTGAGCGCGGTCCAGGGTCAGACGGACGCAAACGGCGTAGCCTATGGGTTGCCTTTGGCACGAGAGACGACCATTACAACGCAGGCAATACATCGTTAACAATGCAACTCCGACAACGCAGGTGCCTTTACATTGCATTTGATTACAACGCATTGTGAGGTCAGTAATGGGGTAATTTAAAGTTTTTCGGGTGTGTATGGGTTTCGGTTGTAAAATATGAAAATTGGGGTGTGTTTTGGGGTAAGATATGGAATTTGTGGTGTGTTCTGGGGTAAGATGGAATTTGGGGTGTGTTTTGGGGTAACATATGGAATTTGGGGTGTGTTTTGGGGTAAAATATGGGAATTGGGGTGTGCATTTGGGTCAAATTAGATGTTTGGGTGTGTTATGGGGGGTCAAAAAGGAATCACAGGGTTCACGGTTGGGTTTGGTGTGCAAAGCTTAGTTTTGGGTTGCACTCACTGAAGTGGGAATAGTGCTATTAATGTCTCCGCTACGCAACACCTACTCTACTGTTGCAATGTTCCTAGTATTAGTATGCATTGTAATGGAATGCGATGTTATGGCATGCGTCGCAACCACGTATGTGCCTTTGGCACACACGTGGTACGCCTGCTGTGCATGGGGGCACAGCGGCCGCCATTGAGAAGTGCTGGGGGGGGGCTCGACAGCTGTGTGGTGGTAAACGCTGGAAAGAACACTGGATGGGGCGTGGACGCGGGGATGTGTGTGTGAGCGGGTGTTGTAAATATTTGAATAAGGGAAGTCTTAGCTGAAAGCCGGGTCCCGTGTCTTCGTTGCTCCTGCTCTCCTGTGTCTGCTTCCAGGACCAGGAAGTAGGCAGCCAGGGGCTGGAGGGGTGGGCATGTTCTCCATGCAGGCTGTAATGCAGCCTGCATTACGAACAGGGAAGTGCGCATGACTGCTTTGGGCGGCCTGAGTGGGCCAACCAAACAGTCATTGCGCACTTGAGTGGGCATGCCAATCCGCCCATGCCTTGCCCCGTGCTTGGAGCAGTCCTACCCACCCTCCCACCCGCAAAGGTAACAAGGCACGGTTACATCAGTAAGTTATCATCATGTGATGATTGTTCCTCTTCTGCACTGCTTGAAAGCAGTGGGGCGACGCTCTTCCGCCATAGCGGATGAGCCGCCACTGGGGGTGCGTCATCTAAGTGTGCTAGGCCTGGGCGACTCGACTCCCAGGCGTCCTGCGCTACGCGTCCCACCTTCTCCTTACCTGGACATTGACACCGTGGCGCAATCCGCTGCACTCTCTCCAAATATGTGACTCAGTCAGCAGGAGCCTCAGCTTGGTGGGATTTCACAAGCCTGGGTACAGCAGTCGCCGCCAAGTCCGCTGGTCAACCTGTCAAGTGAAGTTGCAGCGATCCCGCCACACAAGTTCGGCGCAGCTCTGGGGCCTCACCCTCCACAGCGTCTGGCCAGCCCAACATCATCCGGCCTGTGATGCAGAGAGGCGGCACCCACCGTTGGTAAACCCCTCCATGCATCCCGGTGTAGTGGTTGATCGTAGTATGCGATGCAGACCTCCCTACGTTGGGGTGCAGGAACTCCTCTACTATTAACAGCTCCAAGGTGCGCAAGGCGGTCTTCTCACACAGGTCAGCAACGTGTCTCCATGCGATCTGCCAGACTTCACCACCAGGTACGCCCGTACCTGGTGGTGCGATCGTCGCGCCTCAATGTCTACCGCCACGGCTCATCGACTCCACAGCTCCTCCGCATCCCACTCCAGGCTCCAGACGCAGGTCCAGCGAGGCATCCAGGCTCCAGACGCAGGTCCAGCGAGGCATCCAGGCTCCAGACGCAGGTCCAGCGAGGCATCCAGGTGCAGACGCAGGTCCAGCGAGGCATCCAGGCTACAGACACAGGTCCAGCGAGGCATTCTGGCTCTCGTCCTGGTCATCCTGGATGTTGGGTGGCTTGCAGGGGTTGTTGATGTGTGCTGCACTTGGCCCAGGCTGCTCCATTCTGCATTTTGTTTGGTTTTTATGCCTATTTTCTCTTGGATGTTGACTGATAGGCTATTTTTTGCATTAGAGGCATAAAAAACTCACGGGCTGACTAACGTGAGTTTTTTTGCCGCTAAGGGGCCTATCGGTAGTTTTCGCCCGCTAACGCCGGATTTCCTATCACCTTCGCACTGATGTTAGCGGCAGTTTTCACCGCCGTTCCCTGATACTATCTCCATGTAGCGACGGCTTGGTAATACGCCGCTAACATGGCGATGGTTTTCAGGGTTAGGCGGCAATAAAAAAACAGCTGCTAACTGGCCTTTGGGATAGGTTTCGCCGGTCCTTGTGAATATGCCTCTATGTTTTTTTTTCTCATCGCCTGTCTCATGATTTTTCTTATCGTCCAAGCCAGTCCCTACTCAAGGGTGTGTGGGGGGGTACTTGGCTGTTGATGTTGGGTGGTCGGGTTTCCCTGATGTGAGCGGTCACATTACTAGTAGCCAATAGTGTAAGACAAGCTACGTTTAACTTGTATAAAAAGATTTATACAATTAGTCACAAATGAAATGATGAGAGGAGCTCATAAGGGGTGGGTGTGGGACCAGAATTTCGTTGTTAGAATATAGTCTATTAATATTGTGTCCTCTCTACCCCCATTGGAGTTAACAATAGAAAATCTACGTCCACAGGGACCATATTTTGGAAATAAGATTTATGTCATACCATATTTTTGAATGTGACGATCTGACATATGACTAAGCCTGGGCGTAGTTCGCGAAGTAGCGCTACGCGAAGCTACGCAAAGTGCAGTTCGCACTACGCGAGCTACGCGTAGCACTACGCGAACTGCGTAGTGCACTGTTCGCAATGATTGCACAGTGCCGGATGCTTGTCCGCACTGTGCAATCATTGAAAACGGCATCTTGCACAGTGCGAGCTGTCTTTTACTGCCGCTCGAGTAGATTTTGACTCGAGCGGCAGCTTTCTCAACGCGGACTGGTAGTTTCTCATCGCGAGCGGTCGCGAGCATACGCGACCACTCGCAATGAGAAACCTGACCTCCCCACGTTGAGAATCTCGCCGGGAGGTTTATTTTCCACCCTCGCGATCGGCAACTTGATGTTGCTGATCGCGAACGAGGAAAAAGTCTCGCCGGGATGTCATTTTGCTTGCTCGCGGTCGCCAACTTGACGTTGAGGACCGCGAGCAAGCAAAAAATGACCGCTGCACTACGCGTGTTTGCACTGTGCTACGTGCAATTCGCGTTGTGCGAAGTAGCGCAAACTTCGCAAACTACGCGAGCGTAGCGTAGTGCTTTGCCCAGGGTTACATATGACACCGCTTGGTTGCTGGGTTGTTACTCACAAAGAATCTTTACAAAAAGCAAGGAGCGAGAATGATGATGTAACTGTGCATGGGCGTATTGAACTTGTGACATATGACAATTAAATCAACTTGTGAAAACATAACTATGCATTCATATATATATTACAGTATTGTTGTTCATATATGTATGACAAAGAAAAAATGCAGTGATATTATTTATAAACAAAGATGGATGTTGGATCATAGTGGTTTGAAATATCCATTGACTTCTAATTCGCTTGATAAGTTTCATAGCTCTAGTAGGCCCAGAAGCCCTGTTATTAAAGGTTGCACATTTGCAAATTTTGCACATTTTGTATACCATAACTTCGCTTTCAACGCTGGCAACTCGAACCATGATTGTAGGAGAATAATGAGCTCAGTATTGTAGTTGTGAATAATATACCCTCCTCATAGACATCTTGTGCCTACTTGGGGGGTAAGACCCTGCCGCCTGCTCATTAAACATATGATGTTTTTAAAATGTATTTTGTGTTGTAATTTTGTATTGGCAATATAAGGATAAGACATATTACATGCTGCAGTATCATCAAACAATTATTCTGAAAATGGTTATCCTAGAGCGATTATTTTCCTAATTCAAGAATATAATGAGGTCACATTTCAAATACTGAAAGCGGATAAAGTTGCTGAACTGACAATTATTTCAGTACTTATCAAAGAGACCCCTTGCTTGAAAAAGGGGAGTGCGGGGGGACAGGGAGCTTGATTATAAGGTCCAGAGCCCGTGCTCCTATAGGAAATCAAAGACTCAACAAATGGGCTAATGTTCCTAAGAAAAGGGGGCAGGGTCTCTCAAATGGTAGAGAATGCCCGCACCAGGATCATGGATGGAGACAGTTAGCAGGACTATTTCTGTAAACAGACACAAACAGTGACTATGCTGTCAGTACTGCAGGCATTCTGCACCATCGCATAGAGAAGAAACTGATCTCCGCCTGCCAATGACATCTTTCCACATTACTAATACTAAATTACTTGTCGGCAGGACAATTATAGCAAGAACAGAGATAGCATTGACCATTGGAACAACATTAGTAATAATAAGAGTAATATAAATCATAAAAAAATTATTTTTGCTTTCCCAAGAGAATGCATTTGAGCTGGTTGTGTGGTCGTGGGGGGCAGCATTATACAGCCACTTGGGACTGGGGCACCGCTCTGGAACCATGAGTGGTGGCCGCCGGAGGCGGGTCAATGCCCAATACCCACAGGAAAGGTCAGGAACTTAGGAATCTTGCTGGACGATCAACTAAGTTTCAAAGGCAAAATTAATCAGCTAACATTGGCCTGCTATTTTCAACTAAAAGTCTTACGTCAAATGTTTCCCTTTATTCCCCCGGAACTACGGAAATCGGTGGTGTTATATCCCTCTTTAGATGTGGCAGCCTTAAGCTGTAGTTCTATGGGCTGTGTTCCATGTTGGTGACATTCTGTGGAATGTTCAGGTGTTGCCTAGGTGCTCAGGTGTCAGTTGGGAGTAGGATCTCAAAAGAGCTTGGGAGCGGTTGGACAACTGGTGATGGTGCCTCGATGTTTGTGCTGTGTAGCTGTTCTACAATAAATCTGGAATGAACCTTCATTGCATTTCCCAGCGTCATCTCTACAATTTGTGGCGACGAGCGTGCTACACAGCCACCTAAAGAACCCTGCGTGCACAAGCTGTGGTAAGACTGTTCCTTTATCGTACAGCCCCGCTTCGTCATCCTGCAACTAAACATCGAGCGCACAACCTCACCCCTGAGCATACTGACACACTATCACCCTAATGCTCACCGCTCTACTTCCTCTCCGTGTCAGTCAAAGCTGTCTTCAAAGCTGTCTCAACTCCTTCTCGGCATCCCGCCTGGCTCCCTGCTGACTCGCTTGTCAAGACTGTCTTCTCCTGGCTCCGGGCGGCCGGCGCTAGCGTTCTGCCTGTTTTCCCGCACCGCCTCCCCGGCTCTAAATAAAAAAATAAAAAAAAATCAACGCTTAGGCCCCACGCTGCGCACCGTTGTCATGCGAAATAGCAGGCCTCACTCTGCCTGACCTGCCTGACCTCCGCGCCAATCAACACTGTTGCTGAGCAACGCCTGAAGCGCACGTCACAGAGGACCTCTACACAGAGTTCCACGCGCTTTTCTACACTGGTTGCTGAGCAACGCTGCCAGCACACGTCACAGAGGATCCTCTTGCGCGTTTCAAGGACAGTAGGCCTCGTTTTGCCTGACCTGCCTGATTTCCTCAGTTCTCCAAGGCCGTTTTCATGCTCAGTGTGCCAGAATAGTGCCTGGTTACTGTAGAAAACCTCAAGAGGAGTTAAGAGTCTTCCACATAAGTGCCTTTGTTTTTTTTCTGTTGATCAAAAAGTGCCTTATTTAGAAGGGGGTCATACCCAAACTTTGACATTCTTCCATTTCGTATGTGGCCAAACTCTAGCACTAAAAACTCTTTCTTCTTTGGTCTTCACGGTGATTCGCACACCAAACGTCAGGTGCGGATGGATTCACGGTGATTCGCACACCACTTCGCTGTTGTTTGCTGAGCATTTCCAAACGGTGTTTCGCACTCCATCGTTAATAAGTGCGGATGAACTTACGGTGATTCGCACACATTGTCTTTTTAACTTCTTTTTGCTGTGGATTACAAACGGTGATTCACACACCATTTTTTGGGCCCCATCCTCATTTCATATCACGTCTTTTCTTGTTCCTATTTTCCCACTTCCTTCTCCACGTCTCTACTCATTCATCTTACTCCTCTTTCTTTACTTGTCTTGTATCTTTCCGCAGTTTTCAAGTCCTGTGATGCAGTCTGTTACTCCTCCTCCTTCTTTCTCGAATCCCCAGGTGAACCTCCTGTTCGGTGGGAGATTTGGTTTGATGCTTTTCAAACCTACCTTGGTGCCATTGGTGCGTCAAGATTTAGCAATGATCGCAAAAATTCCTTCTACTCCATTCCTTGGGTTTCGAGGGTAGATCGATCTTCAAGCACCTTCCCGAAATCAATCATCCCCTGAAGAAGTTATTGACGTCTACCAAGACACCATCTTCAAGCTCAAAACCAGGTTCGATAAACAACCCAGCTTAATGGTTCTACGTCACAAGTTTCTAAAGAGACAACAATGTGAAAGTGAGGATGTTGACTCCTACATTTCTGCATTACGCATGCTAGCTGCTGTCTGTCAATTTGATGTGTTTACGGACCAGTTGATCAGGGATCAGTTTGTGTGTCACTGCAGAGACAAACAGATTAGGCAAAAATTGTTGTCCTTAGCTAATCCTTCGTTGGAAGATTCCATCAAAATCGCAAAGAGCATAGAGACTTCTCAAGTTTCACTGAAGGAGCTAGAAGTTAAACCTGTTGACTCAGTCAATAGTGTGGCTGAAAACAATAAGAACAGATACCCTACTTATCAACAAAATTCTTCAAGATACAGTTCTTCAAAGAACACTAATGCTGTCAAAGGGGGATCAACCTTCAAACAAGAGTTCCAGAATTTCAAGCATATGTGTTACAGATGTGGGAACCCACCTCATCAAAAAGTGGGAAAGTGTCCTGGTGCCAATGCCATCTGTAACTACTGTAAAAAAACAGGACATTTTGAAAAAGTCTGCTTGAAAAAGAAGAATCGGAGAAGAACTGTGGCATGTGTTTTAGAATCAGACCAAGAGTCTGACTCTGATGTAGTCTCTGTAATTGTTGATTCTCATGATTGTATATCAAATGTGCATGAATCTCACGAGTGCGTTGATCCCATTGTCGAAATTTTGGTAGGAGGTAAACCACTCAATCTTCTCGTTGATTCTGGTGCTAGGATTACCATGATTACACAGAAATTGTTCAATGAGACTTGGGGAGATAGAGCTCTCCAGCCTCCTGATCGCTCTCCTGTCTCGTATGAGGGACGTAAAATTGACCTCCTTGGGTTCATCGAGGACGAACTTATTTTCAAGGGAAGGAAAATTTGGGGAAAAATATATGTTGCGATCAAGGGGTTGAATATTGTGGGTGGTATCATCAAGGCCTATTCAAAATGATTCTCAGGCCAGGTACGTCAGAACAAGTCCTAGTAGTTGCAGATGAACACGATTTAAGAGGATGGAACGAACGCTTTCCATCTGTTTTCTCAGGGAACCTGGGAACCATCCTAGGATTCAGACACAAAATTGTCGTAAAGGATGGAGCGATTCCAATAAAACATAAGCTGAGGGGCGTACCTTTCAGTGTGAGAGATGATCTCGAATCTGAACTCAAGTCCCTGTGCGATCAAGGGATCATCGAACCAACAGAGTCTCTCTTTGGCTATCACCCTTGGTCGTCGCGCGCAAGAAATGCGGTAAGTTGCGCGTCTGTGTGGACTTGAGGTCTCTCAATAGAGAGATCTGGGCCGACTCTCACCCCTTGCCCAAAATTGATGACCTTTTGCTTGCGTCAGGGGGTCGCGCTATTTCTCTAAACTGGATCTAGCCAGTGCATATCATCAGATAGAGCTAGATCCAGAATCACGACCTCTCACGGCATTTGTCTCACCATTGGGTACCTTCCAATACAAACGGATGCCGTCTCGGGCTGGCCTCTGCGGCGTCCGTTTTCCAACGTGTCATGCAAAGCATGTTGGGAGGTATCGAAGGGGTCCTGGTCTTTCAAGATGATGTGTTAATACACTCTAAAGATGTGCCTTCGCACGAAAATATTCTCAATAAGGTTCTCGAAATTTTCAAGAAGCGTGGGGTGGTTGTCAAATCAGATAAGTGTAAATTCCTCAGTCAGGAGATCGAATACTTGGGTCACCTTATTTCTGGAGAAGGGATCAGGCCTAGACAAGGATTGTTAGATGCCATCACTCATGCCCCTGCCCCTCTCGATAAAACAGGAGTTAAGTCTTTGCTTGGACTCTTGGAGTACTATTCTAAGTTTATTCCCAACTACGCCACTCGTCGTACGTCCCATCAGTTCTCTCCTCAGAAGGGGAGTAAGTTTTGTGTGGGCAAATGATTGCGCATCAGCTTTGAGCAGCGTTAAGGATTGTTTAAAAATAGTTCCGCTCTTAAGCCTTATGACCCCAGTTTGCCTTCTTGCATAACGGTGGATGCGAGTCAAGTCGGGTTAGGGGCAGTTCTGACCCAAGATGAGAACACTACTGAGTATACTGTCGCTTTTGCTTCCAGGGTTCTAAGGAATGGTGAACTGCAATACTCAGTTATAGAGAAGGAACTTTTATCCTGCTTGTGGGCCATTGAGAAGTTTCGTCCCTATGTCTGGGGAAGGCGCTTTCTTTGAGAACCGATCATAAGCCTTTGGTCAATATACTTGTGCAGGCACTGGGAAATGCTGTTCTCCTAGAATCCTTCGCATGGTGTCACGGCTTATGCAGTACCAATTTGATGTTGTCCATGTCTCTGGCGGCAGGAACGTTAGGGCCGACTTCTTGTCTCGCTTTCCAATAGCCGATGGTAAAAGGGACGGAGAATGGACTGACTGTGGGGAGGAGGATTCCGACGATTGTCTAGTAGCCTCAATTGATTTACTAGAGCATGGTGTTGGCACAGAAGACGAGTGGTTGAAGGCTCTTGCTGACGATGACGTTCTGCAACGAGTTTGTGAGTTTGTTAGAACTGGATGGCCCAGAGAGCGGGTCCTTCCTCAAAACCTACAGTCGTTTTGGAAAGTTGAATCAGAAATCTCCTTGGAGGGTGGAATTTTACTTCGTGCCGACAAACTCATTCCCCCACTAAGTCTTAGGAGAGGTATTATCACTAGTGCTCACGAGGGACATTTAGGGTCCACACTCACTAAGAGACGTATCCGGGAATGTTTCTGGTGGCCCTCTATGGACGGTGAGATCAATGAAGTGGTAGATTTGTGCCGCATTTGCCGGTCGGCGGATAAAGGGTTGGAAAGTAGTCACTCCCCGCTTATTCCCATCGAATGTCCGGCCGGACCTTGGTCCAAAGTGGGTTTGGACATCATGGGACCTCTGGATATATTATCAGGAGGGTGTCGTTTTGTGCTGGTTATGATTGACTCATTCCTCAAAATGGCCAGAAATAAAACTTGTCAGGGAGACATCCACTAGTGTCATTTTATCCTTTCTCAAGGATATCTTCATGAGGGAGGGGTTCCCGGAGACCATCGTAACAGACAACGGTACCCAATTCACTAGTCTAGAGTTTTGTAATTTTCTACAATCATGCAATGTCAAACATGTTAGGAGTTCACTTTACCATCCCCAATCCAATGGGCTCGTGGAGCGCATGAATAGGGTGGTGGGGGATTGCATTAGGTGGGCCAAAGCAGGAAATTGCGACATTCTTGATTCACTGGAAAGCATGTTGTGGTTCTATAGGACAACTCCCCACTCTACTACAAAAGTTACTCCCTTTGAGCTTCTAAGAGGAAGAAAAGCCAATACTAACTTCAAACCTGCCTGGATGAACAGGTGGATTAAAGGGGTGCCCGATATCGATTCACTTATGGATTTGGTAAGGAAAACGTTTCTATTTCACAACTCAAACAAAAAGCATGGTTTGACAAAAAGAAAAGTGCTAAGTTGGTTCCTGTTGGTGTTGGGGATATGGTACGCATTAAATCTCCTTTCCACGTCAAGAAGGGTGAGAGTAAGTTTGATCCACCCGCTGTTGTTACTAAGGTGGGAAGGAATGCTATTCAAGTTGAAGGGGAAAGTGGTGGAATGTGTGTAAAGTTGTAAAATTAAAAATGTCACTGGTCATTTTCTCACGATACAGAGCTTAGTGGACCTTCAGGGGTTACACTTAGGAGAAGTGCTAGAACTAGGGTCATTCCCAAAAGGTACCGGAGGTGAAATGGGATGGTACTCTTTGTGTTATGCTTCACTACCAGGTTTGGGTTTCCTATCCGGTTCGGTATGATGTGTACTATTGCTTTGCATGACTTCTGTTTCCTTTTAATGTTTTTGTTTATTTGTTTTTTTTAAAGGAGAAAGGAGGGTATGTTATATCCCTCTTTAGATGTGGCAGCCTTAAGCTGTAGTTCTATGGGCTGTGTTCCATGTTGGTGACATTCTGTGGAATGTTCAGGTGTTGCCTAGGTGCTCAGGTGTCAGTTGGGAGTAGGATCTCAAAAGAGCTTGGGAGCGGTTGGACAACTGGTGATGGTGCCTCGATGTTTGTGCTGTGTAGCTGTTCTACAATAAATCTGGAATGAACCTTCATTGCGTTTCCCAGCGTCATCTCTACAGGTGGTAGTTGCTTTGATCCTTTCACGGATTGACTACTGTAATGCCCTTTTTCTGGGCATAAACAAGCGCCAACTGTCCAAACTACAATCTCTGCAAAATGCTGCAGCTAGAATGCTGCTAAAAATTCCAAAGTACCATCACATTTCTGGTAACATTAAAACACTTCACTGGCTGCAGGTGCAACAGCGAATAGAATTTAAGGCACTGTGCCTGGTACACAAAGCCCGGTTTGGTGGCGGAGCAGCAGACCTACAGAAACTATTCCGTGAGTAAATTCCTCGGCGTAATCTTAGATCTGCTAACAAAGGTCTAGTCCAGATACCCAGAATACAAAGGGCTAGATGGGGAGGTAGAAGCCTGACATATCGTGCGTCCAAGTTATGGAAAGAATTACCAGACGACATCAGACTACAACCCTCCAGACCTCGGTTCAGGAAATTGCTGAAGACGTGGCTATTCACTAGGCAGAAGTAAGGTACTCCTCCTTTGCTAAACCAGTCTCCTGCTATAGCGTCAAGACGCCTCGGCATTCGTGCGCTCTATAAGCCCACTACTTACTTATTCACTTACTTGGTGTCACAGAGATTAAAGAGATGTTATCTGCTAGAAGGAAGAAAGCAGAGAGAAAGGAAGAGAATACGTCTGGAAAGAAGACATGGATGGGAGAAGGGGAGTGTAAGTGAGAGGAATACGAAAAAGATAGAAGAGTGGGGACGGGACCATGGGAGGGGGGGTGTCCGGAAGGACTGAGAAAGGGATAAGATAAGGGAGTATCAAAGTTTGCGTCCCATTAGCTTCATCCAATGTGGGTTTTCAGTCATTACTGTGCATACCCTACATGAGCACAAATTCATTTAGCGATGTATGTGGATAAGTTATGTGGAGTATATACCATACACCTTATGTGTTCTTGGCAAGGGAAATAGGGGCAGGGGGAGGTGTTGGGCAATAGATAATTAGTGAGGAGTGAGTTCTATGTAGTCGTGTCCTGTACAATGACTGACAGGTACCAGCAATGGGGGTGTGTGATATCTTTGATAATCCATATGTGTGCTAGTGCGGGGGGATGGGGGAAAGTGTTGATCGTGGCTACGGTATTGTACCTTTACTGTCCTTACTTTACTTCACTCTGCTTTGCCCTCCACTTCTCAGGTGTACTTAAGAGCATCGTCTTAATAGGGCCACTTACAATAAAGTTAAAGCCAATAATAGAGTTATCGTGTAGCAGTCTGTGGTCATCTGGAGAGAGACGGTCACTGAGGGATGTGTGAATGCATGTGCTGTCTTGTAGCTTGACAGTTGTCTATAATTATGTTGCTGTGCTGCCTGCTATTTTGCATTAAACTCATTTTAGACTTTAGGCTTCCAGGCGTGTTTTATTTTTAACGTATGTTGCATGTGTTTTCCGTTTCCTTCTATACCTCCCTCTATGGGATGAGCTGCAGGCGCAAGGTGTGCAGTCCCTTTTCCCTATTATCCGGGTGTGAGTGAACTATGGTGAAGAGGGCCAGGCAATCTAAACATGGCAAGTCCCCACCAAAAAGTACTCCTGCCCATACTGTGTAGTAACAATATGGTTAACGCCCATGCAAGTATTTACAACAGTGGGTGGGACTCACTAATGAGGACGAGAAGTAGTCATTTCCTGAACATTTTACCTTCACTACAGAA
Source organism: Calotriton arnoldi (assembly GCA_963921515.1). Taxonomy (NCBI): domain Eukaryota; kingdom Metazoa; phylum Chordata; class Amphibia; order Caudata; family Salamandridae; genus Calotriton; species Calotriton arnoldi. The sequence continues at coordinate 2,761,482 of CAWUFW010001341.1, forward strand.
AGATCAGCTAATTACTGAAAAAAACTAAAGGCTCCTAAACATAAAATAGATGCCGAACAGTGGCCCCTCTTCACACAATGGTATAAGGAGGCACACACATGTAGATATAAATCCCAAGTCCGGGGTATGAAAGATACTCCGTAGAAATTTCAAGTCCGAATTAGCCATCATAGGCACATGAAGTGTAATAATGTGAAATTACCGGAAAATCATGCATAATTACGTAAAATGCATCCCAAGCGGTCCTTTCAGTTAAATTCAACTTGAAAATGTAATCCTGAATTGATTTCCGATTACTCACATTCCAATTTGTAGTTTTGTACTCAAAAATTACACGAGCTGTCCGTTCAGGTAAAAAACCTACCTGAAATGTTTATTGACTGCCCACATTTGAGGAACTGCCACTCACATTAAAACACTGCCATTTACATTTGGATATTAAATTTCGTGCTCAAAATGTACCTAAATGGCTCATTCTAGAAAAAAGACTACTAGAAATGCCACTAGCGTTAAAAATTACCTGTACTGTGCATCTTGACTTAAACTTTCTCCCCAAAATTATGTGATGTGGCATAATGGCTTAATCTCTCTAATTTTGAGAACATTGTGTTGCAGAAAATTACTAAAATTAAGCCAATTACTACGGCATCATCAAAACTTTACCCAGGCCTAGTAGTTGGGGCTTGTGCTCCAACTGCTCTGATTCCTCCCTTTCAATTGCCCCAGATCACTAAACCACAAGAAAAAGAAAAGAGTGATGACACAAAGGAGGAGGATTTATTGAATATGTTCTGCATGCAGCTGTTGCTGCACCTTGAAGCGAAGCACCACCTGCAGGACTGCCAGTAGCTGGTGGCCCTCCGAACTAAGATTCTCACACACACCCACAGACCATGCCCGCAACCATGGCATCATCTTTGACAGCAAACTCACCATGAAAAGCCAGATAAATGGAGTCTTGTCCACCTGCTTCCTCACTCCTCGCATGCTCCGGAAAACCTTCAAATGGCTCTCTGTAAACACAAGACGAACACCCAAGCCCTTGTCACCAGCCAGCTGGACTACAGCATTGGAATCACCACGCACCTCCTGAAGAGACACAGTGGCCAGACTCATCCTCAGCTTCCCCAAATGGACCCACATCACTTCCCACCTCAAGAAGCTCCACAGGCTCCCCATTCAAAAGAGATGTCCATTCAACATGCTGATCCACGCCTACAAAGCGCTCCACAATCAAGGACTAGCTTACATCAACGCATGAACTTCCACCAACCCCCCAGACACCTGTGCTCTACCTCCCTCTCCCTCGCTCACACCCCCCCGCACCCACTGATCCAACAGTGGAGGATGCTCCTTCTCCTAACTCGCTGCCAAGTCCTGAAATGGCCTCCCCCTTCACTGCCGGAACTCACCTTCTCTCTCAGAGTTCAGGAAGGGACTCAAGACCTGGCTGTTCAACTGTACCACCCGAGGTAGCAGCCCTCAGTGCCTGAATACCTTCACAGGTGATTAGCTGCGCTTTACAAATCCTACTTGATCACAAAACTTTGCTGGCAGTGTTGTAACCGGGAGGAGCGTACAATGCATCAGTGCACCTTGCTAGGTTAGCAGCACATCTACAGAGTTGCAAGTACATACTGAAACACACCCCAGGAGTAACAGTAAGAAGAACGACTGCATATCAAGCATGTCTTTACCTTGCAAGGAAGAAACGGAACGAGAATCTGAAGAGGTAGTGGCCAATGTGGAAGAACTGAAAAATGAAAAAAAAAGAGCTCTAGCTCAAAGGCAGAGTGGGAAGTGAGGCTGTAAGAAGCTGGCTTGGTATATGATGTCAACTAATGTAAGTGGGCACCTTGCACCAGTCCAGACAACCCTTATGGTGATTTAAGAGGTCTATGACCTTAGAAAGCTCTCTAAGTGGTAGCTGTGGAGAGCAGCCTTCAGGTTTAGTCCAGAAGGAGTGTAGAGCAGCTTGTTTTACAAGAATGCAATCTTATAGTATAGATTAAGTGAAAAAGAACCACACAAGGTAATTTAAAAATATGTATTTATTATAATATACTCTCTAACATGTTTAGATATCTTCTACCAGGAAATAATCTCAATGCACACAATACTTTACAAAGAAACACAGTAAATAGCACGGAATACACAGTGGACCCCAGGGGGGACCAAACCATAAACTAAGAAATTGGTATAAGAACCACGACTCAGGTCAAGACAAGGTTGAGAGGACATAGAAGTGATGTGGACCCAAGGAACCACCCAAAGTGAGTAGATAGGGACCCCATGGAGAGCGTGTGCAGTGTGAGAACATGACCGCGTGCTCCGTACAACTCTACGTGTAAGTCGCGGTTGGATTTTTAAAGATTAAGGACCCTTCCCAGTGTACCCTGAAGAAACCCTGTGGAAGACAGAAGGTTGGAGAGCCACCCCACCTGTGGATACCCTAGTGCCCACGTTACCTACACCAGGGAAGCCGGGTGCATCCGTGTGAAGTGGTGTCGGAAACCACCGTCGAACCCAATGGAGGACTTCAGGAGTGTGCCACTGCTGACGAAGGAGTAAGTGTCTGGTGGAATCCGAAGGTGCATTCAAGATGAGAGGTACCTGCAAGCTGAGGACAGAGTCTATGTCACTCAGGAGAGACCAGGAGGCTTGGAAGACAAATGCCCTCCGATGTCGCATGTTGCAAGATGGGTGACGATGACCTTGACTCTGCAGCTGTGAGGACCAGGCGATGCTGAGGAGGACCAGGAGCCATGCACGAGCTGTCCCACGAAGGATGTCGAGTACTGAGGGGTCGGTGTCCGGCGGGAGCACAAACAAGCCTTGGCAAATACAACCAACGCAGGCGTTGAAAAAGGAGCAACGTCAGGACCAGCAAGGTCCAGGCAATCACCACAAGCAGGGGAGTCAGAGCAGGCCAGAGCAATTAGGGGAGCCCAAAAGAAACAAAGGTGACCCTCAAATGGACCCACAGGCCGGAGGACCTCAAGCAGCTCACCAAAAGATGCAGGCCACGATGCACACGATGCGGTGTGGCTGAAGATTCTGGTCACTGGAGGTGCTTGAGGTTGGGGCTACTTGGAGCCCGAAGATCTTCTTAGATGTAAGCCAACATGCCTTTGCACCTGCAAGTTGACGCGGTGCACAGGGGCTCGGTTATTGCAACCCCCACGAGCGATACTGGCCTCAAACTTGGTGAGAGGGCAGGGCAGGCCTCCGGAGCTGTGGAAAACCACCACCTGTGTTGGAGAACCTTACGGAGTCCGGAGAAGCTCAGGATCAGCAGACCGGTCAACTTAGTTGGGGTGCCTGCAAATGCAGGGGAGTGACTCCTTCACTCCAAGGGAGATTTCTTCAGGTGTCTTTTATGCCCACAGGCCTCAGAAGGTTCCTGTATGGTGCACAGGAACAGATGATACAGCAGACTGAAAGGGGGACGAAGTCGAGACCAAACGAAGTCCAGCGAAGTCCAGAGTGCCCAGACGGCAGAAGTAGAAGTAGTGTCTGATCTGAATCTTGTCCCACGACGAATCTTGGGACCTACACCCAGGTAAGCCCTTAAGTACCCTAGGGAAACGGCTGGGACGATTCAGGGGACCCTCCCAGGGGAGAGTCTGGACTGGGGAGGTTACTCCCAAGTCCTTTGTCCAGTTTCATGCCAGAGCGGGAGCCAACGGCTCCCAGGACTGGTTTGAACTAGACTATGCATGGGGACACCAAATGTGCCCCTCATGCAGACTGAGTGGCGCTGGCAAGTGCACCCACCCTACCCCAATACACTAAATCCTGTCTGGGAGGTGGTTACAGGATGCCTATTTTTCTGCCTTCCCTTGCTTGAGCTTGGCTCAGCAGCAGGAGGGCAGAATCATGTCTCTGGTCGGCAGCAACTATTTTGTGCTGGTGGGACAAGAAGGCTGGTACTGGGAACACTGAGAGCCTAATGGAGGGCTCTTCCAGCCTCCCACACCGTTAACGGTGTGGGGGTATGATTCCAACATGTTTGATACCAAACATGATCGGATTCGTTGCAGCAGTTTTCGAGATGGTCATCGCGTAATTACGCGGTGCCCCTCTATATAGTATATGGCTACTTCACTTACAACTTGGGAGAATGGACTCCGTAGGCTGGCCGGGTGTCCTGCTCATGCACGGGGCACCCTCACACTTAGAACCAAGCACCCTGCCTTCAGGATTGATAAGGCCTGCTATAGGGGTGACCTATAGGTTTTAAGTGCAGTGACCCTAGATATAGGAAACCTATATCTTTAGTAAGTGGTGCTAGCACCAGCTTACACAGGCTGCAATGGCAGGCCTGTAGTTCCATTTTGAATGGTCTCCCATGGGTGGCATAATGCATGCTTCAGCCCATGGGGGACCTCTGGTGTACCTATGTCCTGGGTACCTTAGTACCATATACTAGGACTGATAAGGGTACCCCAGTATCCAATCTGGGATGTACCTAAGTACCGAACATAACAATTTAAGGGAGAAAGCAGATAGACTGAGGTCCTGATTAGCAGGATCCCAGTCAGACTAGTCAAATACAGCTTAGCACCAGGCAAAAAGTGGGTGTAACCATAGAAGCAGATCCTACTTTCCTACAGATGCAAACAATGAACTTTTCTTGGAGGAAGGGCGAAGATTGATGAAGAAGGATGATGTAAGAGAGAGGGGCTTAAGTGAATGAGCAAGGCCAAAAATTTGTGTCTAAAATGAGCTGTTGCTTGATAGTGAGAATATTGTGATGCTTGGTGAAAGATTTATACAATCCAATAGTCTGAGAAAGAGAATGTGTAAAATTGGCGCTAAGGACCATTGGGGTCAACTGATGACCTACTGCAATTAGCCCATCTGTCTTTCATTAATGCCCTGCTACCAGGGCAGCATGAGGTTGCAGCCACCCTGGGGGGCAGACCAATATCGGTAACAGGGTGCACTGTGCCTGTTAGTCCCTGATACACCTAGTTAAAGGTGTGCTGCAGCGCAAACAGGGACAATGCGCCCTTACTGTAGTACGGCCCTAGGAAGCTGGAACAGCACTGAAGAGTTCCATCTCACACCTCGTTCTCCACCTGCCCCGCCCTCCATTTAAGCCTTAAACCAGCGCCATTTCTTTCTCCAGGGTCAACCCCCTCCTTTGATGTTGCCAATGTGTACACCATTCTATTGCTCTGTAGCTCGGTCTGTATCACACAAGTTACATACATACGTGAGAGTACATAGCTGGAGGTATCAAAGAAAGAGTATAAACAAAATAGAGTGTTAAGAACGTTTGAAGTCTGAGTTTGAAAGTCTGAGATATTTTGAGGTAGAGGAGGATAAAGAGGATTTTTTAGAGTAACACTATAATTAGGCACTAATCTAAAGAACAGAAATAGCAAGAAGTCTACCACCTCATTGGTGTTCCACCACCCTATTAGAATAAGGGTGGAAGAAGAAAGCTTCCATGATGATGGTACCTCCTCAGGCTCTAGCAAATGGAAAAGTGGAAATGGACTCATTTGGGCAACGTAGAAATCACTGACAATGGTGGTGGACAGCTCCTAGTAGAACATTTTTGGTGGCACCTAATTCTCCAAAGACTGTGTTAAAACCATTGCAGTCTTTCAGGGAAGACCCATCAAATGTAGGAGAAAACTCCTCTCACATCAGCAACACCTCCAGTACCCACGTATAGTGAAGGCAGTTGAACCAAATGAGCATAGTGGAAGTTAGGCAGGGGTGGGACGTTCTGCAGATGGGTTGATCCAGGGTCTCTCATTTTACACCTAGATTCAGGCTCGTAGTCACTAATAGTATTTCAAATTTTTTTTAAAGTGCAAAAAATGAAGTTAGGCTGAAACAGTGGTAGAACAGAATTAGAGTTCCAATAGTAGTATAGGGGATCTAAGCCCACACATTTAAGACACTTGGGGGCATATTCTCAAGAACGTGTGATAACCACCGCAAGTTTGGCTTAACGCTACTTTGCACATTGCAGTCTATCGCGGGAAAACAACGCCATGTTAATGTAGTATTCCTAATCTGGCGACACCATGCGATAGCCCCACGATAACGCGTCAAATGACCGTGTTAAAATTAACGCGACGCCGCAAAAATGCGAAACACGAACGCGAATAAAGTTGCGATGAGGCCAACCGCGATACAAAAACCAGCGATAACCAGCGACAGGCCTGCAATCCCCACGCGTCATGCGGGAAAATGCACCATAAAAGCTGAACAAAAAAAACACACCATAAACAAAATAAACTGCGTAGCAACATGGAGGCACCCGGAACGAGTGCCCAGGTCAACACAAACCCCACAAGCCCCACAGACCACCAGCAAGGAACCTCGGGGTCGGGGAAGGTCAAGGAGAAGAGGAAGAGGAAGACGGGGTACAGTCCGCATGACAACCGGATCATCGTCACAGAGGTGACAGAGCACCAACAACAACTGTCCGTCACCTCCACTGTGTCATTGGCAACACAGACGGAAAAATGGCATTCCATCGTGAATGCAGCCAGAGTGTCGAGGAGGCCAAGATGCGCTGGCACGATGTGAAAAGCCAAACCAAGCAGAAACCCGCTGCCAACAGGAAGGCAGCAACGGCGAATGGAGGTGGGAGTCCTGCATCACAGGAGGAGCTGGAGCAAATGGCGGCCACAGTCATCAGTGTGGAGACGGTGCAAGGAGTCAGGAGTCCGGACACTGCTCGACATGACCTGACACAACAGCAACAGGGTGAGTAATGAACAGGGACTGTGGGGACGAGGTGGGACGGGCACAATCGCACACATGCACAACGACGTGTAGCACACCGCACACCCACAATGACCCTGGGTCATGTCCCTGATCCCCGTGGCACACTGCAGCACACATACAAACATCAAGTAGGCCCCCGCTCACCATGTGCCCAAAGGGGTCCCACCCCACACATCACCAATTACACAACACACACATGCACCCGTGCGAAACACAGCAAAGATGCGTATGTGAGAGCCACACTGACAATGCAAGTGACACCACATGACCAGCAGCATGGCTGGAGTACAATCACCATGACACTGTGCACGCCACGAGACTGAGGTGGCTGAGTGTGGAACACATCCGGAAAGGAGCTGGTCACACTCTGACACATCCACCTGCACAAACAACCACTGACGTCAACAACACATCTGCAGACAAACAATGCACAAGAGTACAAAAACTGTCCAAGAGCACAAATGACCCAAGTCGTCAACATCACAGCACCTCAAAACCACAAAAGCCAAAGGCACACTGCCTCCAAGGGATATGGGGCAGCAAAATCACAGCTGCAGGTGCGACTCCCACACAATGCAGCACACACACATAGCAATGACAGCACACCCACATGGACGACAATGTGGTACACAGTCCAACACTTACACTGCAGAACAGAGGACACAACTAGGTCCGCCTGTGCATAGAAAATGGCCAATCACATCTGACATAGCAGGAAACTGTGAGATGTAAATGTACGTGTACAACCTCACCTACGTCATGTAGTCCAAATGTCCACTGTCCCGCATCAAATAGTCCGCCCCTCCCAAACAGTCACAATGTACATTGTCATGCAGTCTGTATGTAAACTTGAACAATGCGGCAACATACATGCCAACACAATGTCAACAAGCATCTCCCCTTCACATTGCAGAGGGACAAACAACACCTCCAGCAGAGCAGACCAGACAACTCCACAGTGATGCTGAAGAGGACCACCACACTTCCGACACCGATGCCCCACAACAGTCCATGGACATCTTAGGCAATCGACCTCCAGGAGCAGGGCAGCACCGCTGCATCGAGGATACCCCACCCCCTGCACAGACAACACAGCTGGATGCACCCACCACCCCAGCTGGCTCCCAGCAGCCCACCGAAGCACACATCGCATTCCAAGGCCAGGTGTCAGACTGCCAGAAGGGGGTGGCCGAACATGTGCGGGTGGGGTACTACCTCATGGAAGCCGAACTAGATCACATACGTGGGTGTCTAAGTCCCATCAGGGACCACCTACACTCCCCAACGGAGACCCACACTGCAACAGAGACACATGCTTTTGCACATTTCCAGTACTGAACCACACCCAGAGCCACGGGATGATCATCTACACCCCCACGCTGGACTGGCGTACGCCGGCCCAGTTCACTCCTCTTACGTATTGAGTGGGGGACGACAAAGCTACATGTGCAATGTCCCACCTGCTGCCTGCGGTGACATGGCTGCATCCTCTGTACACGGCACAATGTAATGTTGTAGTGCCCGGGGCACAAATGCATACATCATGAGCACACGGACACACTCAGATAGTTCGTTGAACTGGCTACGGGCACGTGCACTCAACACCTTTATTGGCATGGTCACATGTACAGTGACGCATGTGCTGGATGTGTGTGGGGTGAGTGTAAGCCAGCCCTCATGGAGTCGTTGGTGCTGGCAACAACTTGAACAGTGATCACAATTAAAGCAGAAACAGAAAACACCAGCATACAAAATGCCTCCGCACGCCTGATCCTCGACGTACCACGCCACAGCCACATCACCCCCCACCTGAGGAACCTGCACTGGCTCCCCATCGACAGGAGGATCTCCTTCAAACTCCTCATCCACGCACACAAGGCACTCCACAAGACTGGCCCAGCCTACCTCAACAGACGACTCTTCTTCTACGTCCCCAACCGCCAGCTCCGCTCCGCCGACCTCTCCCTCGCCACCGTCCCTCGCATTCGAAGAACAACCACCGGTGGCAGATCCTTCTCACACCTCGCCGCCAAGACCTGGAACACCCTTCCACTAAGCCTACGACAGACCCAAGACCTGCTGACCTTCAGGAGGCTACTCAAGACCTGGCTGTTCGACCAGTAGCAGCACCCCCCCCCTTTTTTCTCCCCAGCGCCTTGAGACCCTCGCGGGTAAGTAGCGCGCTCTACAAATTCTGTGATTGATTGATTGATTGATAACAGAAACAACTGTGAAGCATCATGGTGGTAGCCGGAGAAAGTACAGTGTTCACCCAACATGCAAGCAGAATGGTCCATGATTTGTGGTGCACTGAGTTAGTGGCACCTGAAGAGCTGAGCAGGGAACAAGCTGATGATGGCACCCACGACTGGTGTGAGCAACTCTGATAGTCTGGCAGTAAGACACTTACGACTCTAGCACCTGTTGTATGGAGTTGGTCCTAGCGGTGGTGGCGTGTGCATCCTGCGGTGATGCGACGTCCGGACAGGCCAGGACTTGATTTGATGTGTGAGCCCAGGTGGGCCGCAGTTGAGGCCGGAGGCAGCGGACAGCACAGGGCCACAGACACATGGCCTTGATGACCCCCAGTCCATCGACCCAGAGGCCATCCAATATACTATCAGACAGGGGACATGACTTGAGCTGCACAGAGTTAGTGGCCCCGGATGCACTACGGCCGGCACAGGCACACCGCCACGGGACGGTGACTTGCGGTGCAGTGAGATAGGGCCACGCGAGGTGAGCGGGTCCTCATCGATGTCGAAGGTGAATGTAGCGGAGGTTTGCGGGGGACAGTGGGAGGTGTCCTCCAGGGCATGATGCAGAGGGCAGAAGCCGGCCGGAAGCGGCAAATGGAGGGGTGGAATGCTACAGCCTCGTTTTTGCCACAAAAGTCAGTATCACCGACATGATGATGAAGACAAGCCCCAGTCCATAGACTCAGTCGCCACCAAAGTTCAACCAGAAAGTGTCCATGGATGTCGGGGAACAGACTTAGTGGCACCGGAGCTGAAAGGGGATGCAATCTGCGATGAGGCCAGTACAATGATGTCAAGTCTGCCATAAATGATTCATGACTGAATTCCCAATGTGTGACCTACTCGACCACAGTGTAGGCCGAATGCGTAGTCATCAAGGGCCCACAGACACGTGTGGTTGGGATGCCATGCACATACTTTGTGTCACCACAACGAAGGAAGTATAGTGATATAAACTCTGAATTGATATGTGTGCTCGGCCATTGTGTAATCAAGTCTCAGTTCCAAATGTGTGACCTACTTGACCGCAGTGTAGGCCAAAGGCAGTAGTCAGCAAGAGACCACAGACAGGTGTAGTTCGAATGCTATGCACAGAGTTGGTGGCACCAAATCGAAGTGAGTACAGTGATATAAACTCAGCCATAAAGTGTGTACTCTGCCATTGCATAATCAAGACTCAGTTCCAAATGTGTGACCTACTTGACCATAGTGTAGGCCCGAGGCAGCGGTGGAGTACGTCAACGAAAAAGGAGTAAAGCGGGCCTGTGTCGCGGAGGCCGTGATGGTCTGAGGAGGCTGCCAAGGTCGCGGGCTTCAGGCTTGGAGCTTGCGCCGGCATGTGGTGGGCCCTCTTTGACACACGCTGGTGTCGGCAGGTGAGCAGTGAGGCCTGGCTGCGCAGGGGCGGGTATGACGGGTTCGGGGACCAGCGGCCCAGGGTGCAGCAGGCGCACAGGATCGCAGGCCACACCGCTCAAGGCGATGGCGTCGACCTCGTGGCGGGGTGGGAGGCGCCGCCCTGGCAGACACGTTGGGCATTCCGGAAGAGAACCACGCCCAGAGCTACGTGCTCTTTATTCACACCCCTACGCTGGCCTGGCGTACGCCGGGCCAGCCCACTCCGCACATGCTTACAGGGGGGGACATCACAAGCTACATTTCCTTGGGCTTCCCCACTGGCTGGGGTGACATGGTTGCGTCCACTGTCCACTACACTCCAGACACCAGCAGTGCATGTAGACATGGATATGTCTGTGGTCTGCATACTGCAGTCTGTCCAGCACATCTCCGCCACACTTGGCATTGTGTACATTCTCATTCATGGGTGACTTGCCTCCTTCACACATTCCTGGTTCCCACCTCTTCCCACATTCCGGTATTGTGTGGCTGAGGTGCCATGCCATTGATGGCTCATGTACATGGCTAACCAAGGTTGCCACAGTAAGTTGTGCTGTCATGTCCGGTGGGTGGGCATGTTGTTTGGCATGTTGTATGTGATTTTCTGACGTGTGTAGTGCCAGAGTTGTGAGTTGCATGATTGTGGAGTTGAGGGTTGTGGTGTGTTCATTTGGTACTTGCCAACGTGCAGTGCATTTCCATGGGTGACATCCTGGAAGTGCTGGTTGATGTTGGACTGTCGGAAGATGAAGGAATCATGCACACTGCCTGGTTAGTTGGCTACGACATTGGTGAAGAGTCCCCTGTGGTCCACTATTGCCTGTACGTTGATGGGATGCATGTGCTTTCTGTTGCGGTACTTGTGTGCGGTGTCGGCAGGGGGCACAAGTAGGACATGTGTGCAGTCAATTGCCCCCAACACGTGCGGGAATCCAGCTATGGCGTATAGTCCTTGCTTGGTCTCCAGCTGTTCCTGCGCATTGTGGGGGACGTATAGGTACTGGGGTACCTAGCTGATGATGGCATCCAGGACAGGTGTGAGGAACTTGGATGGGGCTGGCTGTGCGACTCCTCTGACTCTGGCGGTTGTTGGTTGGGAGGTACCAGAGGCCAACAGGTGCAGCACAGCCAGCAGCTTTGTCTGCGGAGGGATGTTGGTTGTCCGCTGTGTTGGTACCGTCAGCCTGTGGGCAATGATGTTCAGGATGCAGAGGATGGTTGTTCTTTTGAGCCTGTAGTGGGCATTGACGTTGTCTGGTGTTAGGTCTGTGAGGCTGGTGCATTTCCTGAAGGTCCGCTGTCTTTGTCTGCGCTGCCTCTGTGGTGGTCCGGGGGGTGGGGTCCGGGGTTGGGGGGTGGCGGTGGGTGTTGTTGCCCTCTCTGGGCTCCGGGATGCATGGTGAGTGGCTCTGGGCTGGGCTCCCTTTGATGGTGCAGGTTGTCGTCCGACTTTACACCAGGTCGGAGCAGGTGTTAATTTCTTGCTGCTAATGCGCCTTATCGCCTGTTTTGTGGTCTTACCGCCGATGTGGCTGGTCATTGACAATGTTGAGGTGTGGCGTTGTCGCGGCTTTTTGTTGGGGAACGCCTACTGTGCATCTCATTAGCGATAGTTGCCGGGGTCATCTGTGGCGATGTTTTTTGCGGATGCTTTCGCAAGTAAACTGGTGGTATCGGCTGTTAGCACCAGCTTGTGAATGGGGCGATAATTTTATCGCGACTTTGGCTGAGATAAAGTGCCGTTAACTCGGCGATAGTTCCTTGAGAATATGCCCCTTGGAAAGATGGGCAAGAAGAAAGAAATGCCAAATTTACTCAGAGATGGTACAGTGAAGAAAGGTTTTCTACAATATTAAAATGCAGATAGAGTTGGAATTAATTGATGGATTGAGAGCAGATGTAGGTGCACCAGTGGAGCAGCTTTAAGAGTAGCTCACCAGACACAAAGATGAAGCTCGCTTTCAAAATTAGAAGCATAGGAAGAAAGGGAGAAGGAGATGGAAAATATGGAAAGGTGAAAGGGTGTAGGGCCAGTAGAAACAAGCATTTCATTCTTGGATGCAGAAAGAGCCCGGTAGATGAAAGAGGGAAAGAAGAGCATGTAGAAACAAAAGCAATAGTTTGGAGTTCTTACCTGTACTGATGCATTTGAATCAAACGGCAATCGGCTGTAGCCAATTCCTCAAGGACTGTGAATATAATAACATGGCTCACTCTAGCAATTTGAATAATACATAAGTGGCCTGCTATGACACTTCCTAAAAATGGAGCAGTGATGGAGGAAAACTCTGCGATGTTCTTCTGGCCTTTCCTGCTTTGTTGCTGTCCTGCCTACATGGAATCCCCAGATTAACAAGCATTTGCAATGCAATAGATCTCGCATTTGCGAGAGTTTATGCTAATGGCATTGTAAATGACAATGCCTTTTATTTGTATGTTTTGATAATTAACATCTACATGAAAGGCATTATCATGTACAATGCCAATAGCTCAAACTCTTGTAAATGCAAGACTTATTCAAAGAAGCGGCGCCATTGTACCGGACTGCTTAGAAAGTGAAATCGCGCATGGCGCTCTGAATGTTGCAGGAAAGCATGTCATGACTGCAGTAGGATAAACTATTAAAGAAATTAGTGCTTACAGACTAAAAAAGACTCACCGTGTAACAATCGTAGTAAAAGGGGCAGTCCTCATGGGAGGTTACGAAGGAAGACAAGGCGGTACTAAGGAGGGACTAACAAGCCTATTAATGAATCAGAAGCCAGCATTTACGAAGGACGGTGACACAAGCCAATGACAAATATAGGCGGAGAGTGGGCGGGGCTTCTATTCTGTACTCCGATACAGCATAGCTTGCAGAGCAGCACATGCGCTGCCCAGGCTCGATCTAAAAAGGGTCCAGCAAAAAGTTGTCATTGCACCAAGAAACCCTCTCTAGCCTTTGGAGGAGTGTTGCACAAGAATGCCCTGTACAAGTGAAGGTGATCACACTCACCCTGCACTATCCCATACCTGTTTTCATCTATGTAGGACTCGTTCTTCACCAGTATCCATTAGCCTGACATGTGTTTCCTGCCTGGCCCGTTGTAGTTTTCCCTATGTTAGCTTGATTGTGCACGTTCAATCAATCAATCAATCAATCATGTCACTTATAAAGCGCACTACATACCCGCGAGGGTCTCAAGGCCATGGGGGAAGAGGGGGGTGGTGCTGCTACTGATCGAAGAGCCAGGTCTTGAGGAGTCTTCTGAAGGCCAGTAGGTCTTGGGTCTGTCGGAGGTTGGTGGGGAGGGTGTTCCAGGTCTTGGCGGCGAGGTGGGAGAAGGATCTGCCGCCGGCGGTCGTTTTCCGGATGCGGGGGACTGTGGCGAGGGCGAGGCTGGTCGAGCGGAGCTGGCGGGTGGGGGTGTAGAAGCTGAGTCGTCTGTTGAGGTAGGCTGGTCCGGAGTTGTAGAGTGCTTTGTGTGCGTGGGTGAGGAGCTTGAAGGTTATCCTCTTGTTGACAGGGAGCCAGTGCAGGTCTCTCAGGTGGGGTGTGATGTGGCTGCGTCGGGGGATGTCGAGGATAAGACGTGCAGAGGCGTTCTGGATGCGTTGCAGCCATCTCAGGAGCTTAGCCGTCGTTCCTGCGTAGAGGGTGTTTCCGTAGTCCAGCCTGCTGGTGACGAGGGCCTGGGTGACTGTTTTTCTTGTTTCGGTGGGGATCCACTTGAAGATCCTGCGGAGCATTCGGAGGATGTTGAAGCAGGATGAGGAAACGGCGTTGACCTGCTTAGTCATGGAGAGGGTGGGGTCGAGGATGACCCCTAGGTTGCGTTCGTGGTCGGTGGGTGGCGGGGCTGTTCCCAGTGATGTTGGCCACCAGGAGTCGTCCCAGGCTGAAGGGTTGGAACCAAGGATGAGGACCTCCGTCTTGTCCGAGTTCAGCTTCAGGCGGCTGGTCCTCATCCATTCAGCGACGGCCTTCATTCCTTCGTGGAGGTGGGCTTTGGCAGTGTGAGGGTCTTTGGTGAGGGAGAGGATCAGCTGGGTGTCGTCGGCGTAGGAGATGATGTTGAGGCTAGTGCTGTCGGGCGACGTGGGCGAGGGGTGCCATGTAGATGTTGAACAGCGTTGGGCTGAGGGAGGAGCCTTGGGGTACGCCGCAGATGATCTTAGTGGCCTTGGATCGGAAGGGGGCGAGGCGGACGCTTTGTGTTCTGCCGGAAAGGAAGGATGTGGTCCAGTCCAGGGCCTTCTCTTGGATCCCGGCGTCGTGAAGGCGTGTTCGTAGTGTGTGGTGGCAGACCGTGTCGAAGGCGGCTGATAGGTCCAGGAGGATGAGGGCTGCTGTTTCTCCGTTGTCTAGCAGGGTCCTGATGTCATCGGTGGCGGCGATGAGGGCGGTTTCGGTGCTGTGGTTGCTGCGGAAGCCGGACTGGGAAGGGTCCAGGATGTTGTTCTCCTCGAGGTAGCGGGTCAGTTGTTTGTTGACGATTTTCTCGGTGACCTTCGCGGGGAACGGGAGCAGAGAGATGGGTCAGAAGTTCTTGAGGTCCTTGGGGTCTGCCTTGGGTTTCTTGAGTAAGGCGGTGATCTCGGCGTGCTTCCAGCTTTCCGGGAAGGTTGCTGTCTCGAAGGAGATGTTGATTATTTTCCGGAGATGGGGCGCGATGGCTGTACTGGCTTTGTTGAAGATGTGGTGAGGGCACGGGTCTAGCGGTGAACCGGAGTGGATGGTGTTCATGATCTCGCTGGTGTCCTCGTCGTTGATGTTGGTCCAGGAGAGCAGGCGGTTGGTGGTTGTGGGGGCAGTGGTCTCGGTGGTTGCCGGGGCGGTCGTGGTGTTGAAGCTGTCGTGGATGTCGGCGATTTTGCGGTGGAAGAAGGTGGCCAGTGAGTCGCACAGGTCTCGCGACGGCTGGATGTCGTTGGTGTTGGAGCTGGGGTTGGAGAGTTCCTTCACGATGTTGAAGAGCTCTTTGCTGTTGTGTGCGTTGTTGTCTAGGCGGTCTTTGAGTGAGGCCCTTTTGGCGGATCTGATGAGGTGATGGTGACTGCGGGTGGCGCTCTTGTGGGCGGCGTAGCTGTCCGCTGTCCGTTCGTGGAGCCAGATCTTCTCCAGTTTTCGGCATGTTCGTTTGGAGGCCTGGAGGTCTTCGGTGAACCAGGTGGCTTTCTTGCTGGTGTGGCTGTTGGGCGGATTCTTGAGCGGGGCGAGGGTGTTGGCGCAGTCGTCGATCCACTGTCTGAGGTTGCGGGCGGCGGTGTCGGGGTCGGAGGGATCGGCGGGTGGGCTCAGGGCGAGGGTTGTGGTTAGCTGGTCTTCCGTGACTCTGCTCCAGCAGCGGCGAGGCATTTGTTCGGTGCGGTGGTGCGTGGTGGGCTTCCTGTAGGTGAAGTGGATGCAGTGGTGGTCAGTCCAGTGGGGTTCGGAGGTGTGGTTGAAGGAGACGTGTGGGCTTGCGGAAAAGATGGAGTCGAGCGTGTGGCCGGCGGCGTGGGTGGGTGTAGTCACGAGCTGTCTGAGTCCGAGGGTGGCGAGGTTGTCGATCAGGGTGGTGGAGTTGGTGTCCTTGTTGTTCTCGAGGTGGAAGTTCAGGTCCCCGAGGAGGATGTAGTCCGTGGAGGCGATGGCGTGTGTGCTGACGAAGTCAGCGATGGAATCGCTGAACTGTGGTCGGGGTCCGGGGGTCTGTAGATGAGGGTTCCTCTGAGGGTGGTGTTGGGATCGGTGTGGATCTGGAAGTGCATGTGTTCGGCGGTGCTGAGGGTGTCGTCGGTGTTGGTTGAGACTCTGAGGGTGTTCCTGTGGACGATGGCGATGCCTCCTCCGACTCCGTTGGTGCGGTCCCTGCGGGTGATCTTGTATCCGTCCGGGATGGCAATGGCGATGTCGGGGGCTGAAGCGGGATTCAGCCAGGTCTCCGTCAGGAATGCGACGTCTGGGGAGGTTGAGTCGAGAAGGTCCCAGAGTTCGATGGCGTGTTTGCGGGCGGAGCGGGTGTTGAGGAGGATGCATCTGAGGTAGTTGGGTTCTTTCCTGGGCGGTAGTTTGGCGGGACGGGTGCTGGCGAAGCTGCAGTTCCGGCAGGTGAAGGGCCCTTGGGTGTGCTTCGGGGTGGCCTGGTAGCAGGCGTGATCTTTTCCGGGGTTGAGTGCGTGGAGGGTGCTGGCGTCGTATCGGCGTCTGTTGATGTGGCGGGCGCGGGGGATGCCCGGACCAGGGGGTCTGGCGCTGGGCGCGGTCACGGCGCGGACGGGCGCAGACGGGCTTGCCTTAGGCGCACCTTCGGCGCGCCAGCGGCGCAACCGCTGCGCACGTCCGCTGTGCGGCCGCACAGCGGCCGCCATAAATGGGGAGGTGGGAGGGAGGAGCAGGGAATGGGGCAGCGAATGGGCAGTGAGGGGGCGGGGCCGCAGGCGCAGCGGCGGGAAACAGGCACAGAAGGGAAAACGAGCACAATCAGGGCATCAAGGGGGCACAGAAAGGAAAAAAACGAGCACAATCAGGGGCAGCAAGGGGGCACAGAAAGGAAAAACTAGCACAATGAGGGGCAGCAAGGGGGCACAGAAAGGAAAAACTAGCACAATGAGGGGCAGCAAGGGGGCACAGAAAGGAAAAACGAGCACAATCAGGGGCAGCAAGGGGGCACAGAAAGGAAAAAACTAGCACACACAGGGGCAGCAAGGGGGCACAGAAAGGAAAAACGAGCACAATCATGGGCAGCAAGGGGGGCACAGAAAGGAAAAAACGAGCACAATCAGGGGCAGCAAGGGGGCACAGAAAGGAAAAAAAAACGAGCACAATCAGGGGCAGCAAGGGGGCACAGAAAGGAAAAACTAGCACAATGAGGGGCAGCAAGGGGGCACAGAAAGGAAAAACGAGCACAATCAGGGGCAGCAAGGGGGGCACAGAAAGGAAAAAACGAGCACAATCAGGGGCAGCAAGGGGGCACAGAAAGGAAAAAAAAACGAGCACAATCAGGGGCAGCAAGGGGGCACAGAAAGGAAAAAACTAGCACAATGAGGGGCAGCAAGGGGGCACAGAAAGGAAAAACTAGCACAATCAGGGGCAGCAAGGGGGCACAGAAAGGAAAAAACGAGCACAATCAGGGGCAGCAAGGGGGCACAGAAAGGAAAAACGAGCACAATCAGGGGCAGCAAGGGGGCACAGAAAGGAAAAACGAGCACAATCAGGGGCAGCAGCAGGGCACACAGACGGAGCTGTGTGGTGGGGGAGCGACCTACCAGTCAAGGTCAGGGGTCAGGGGTCGTTGTAGGCCACAGTGTCCTTTTCACAAGTTACTATATAAACACGCTTGGTTTTGTGCCACATTGTACTTTTACACGGAACCTGCATATGTTTTCGTGTTCTGTTCTTTTCCTGGTATTTAGTCTGAACACCATAGACAAGGTCAAACAACAGTGCCCCTTGTTATTCTCTCTGGTCAGACACTAGCACCTAGACACAACACAAGAACGCAGCTGCTGATTGTGAGCACACATGCTTTGTCATATACCACAAGAGTTTGAGAAAACACTCTGAGCGAGTTTTCTGACACAAGATTGCTATGTCAGTTGAGATGTAGAACGGCCATCGGCGTATGCTAAGGTATGGGTCGCCACTAATCTGAGGGATCTTTGATATATAATCACTTAGTTTTGGTAGAAGGGGAGGAGGGTTTAGGCTACTCTGTCTTATAACATGACAGGGCTTTTAATGAAACATGGTTTATTGACCATGCTAACAGTATTTTTGGTATGCATTTGTTTTCTAATTCTGGCACGAATACTGCATTTTAGTACACGATAGTTTAAATAAATATTCTAAACTTCCTTCATGCCTCTTGGTTATCTTATTGTGGATGGGTACAAGTGAGAGAGCGAAAGGGTGTGTCCTGTTACCGTGATCCCTGAGAGGGTCGAGAGGGTTGTGCTCTGGGGTGCCCATTCCCTTGCTCCTCTGGTAAGGTTAGGAAGGCAAGTGAGGCACTATAGCTAGTCGGACTTGGGCTCATAGATACTGAGGTGATATGGTGACTCTGTCCCTACATGCCGATGTTCTATGGTCCCAAGCATAGTTCTGTTCTCGAGCAGAATCCCTGCAACAAGCCCACATCTTAGTACCCTGGAAGCCACTAGAAACTGGGGGTCACTTGATCCAGTCTGGCTATGAGAGACCCAGCACTGTACTCGCTTTCTTGTAGACTTATTGAGAACTCTAGGAAGATTCTCAGTGTTCCTTCTGTTCACACTGACACCCCTGTTGTTTCCAAGGGTGAGAGCCTTGTCTACCCTCCATTCTGCATCTAGATCTGTCATTCCAGGAAGTTATCCAGGTGTCGCTAGCACTAACTGGTTACAAGATAACATATTGAGATACTGCAAAAATACTAATTTTACACCTGGAAACTAGGAAGTTGCCTTAGAAAAGGGTACTCTGATATTAAATGTGGTAATGTGTGCTGATTTTTTCTGCATGTTGCCTTCCTTTTAATAATGATGATAATTTACTAGTGGTGATGATCAGTTAGTGAGTTCAAAAAGCACAGTAGCAATCATCATTTAGTTCTGCAAAAGTGTTAATCAGTTCCTCTGAAAGAGGATTGCAGTCCTGGTTATCTTGCGTGATTTCTTACTGTTTGGTTTACTGTTTACTGGGTATATTATTCCAATTATATCATGTCACAGCGCCAAGAAACTCTTGGGTGTACGTGCGCTCTATACGGGGCATATTATCTACAAAAGGCGAGAATGATCGCCAGCGCAAGGTATCGGCATTTCTTATATCGCTTCTTTTCCTGGACACTTTTCGCATTCTTATCGACGTATTATGAACACATCGGTAAGATGCGATGGTGTCCGGGAAAGGAAGCGATAACTCCCGCTAACACGCGAAAGGCATTCATGCGATAGCATGGGATCAGCGCGTTAGCGGTGCGTTTGCGTCAATAATATTTCTGCTACCCTGATGGAGTGCCTGAAAACCCCCTGTATGACCCGATCAATGGATGAATTATGCAGCAGGAACAACAGTGAATGTTAACATGTATGTAATGCTGTGAAAGGCCGGATCAGGACAACATAGTGAGGGCCTGTGATGTGATGCACCTTCTGGACATGAGTAGAAGCAATGGCTGTAGCTGGCTAAAATGTACCTTCATACAAGCTAAGGGGCTAATAATGAAGCATGACCTGTACCTCTTGGTGTTTGTGGCTCCTCAGAAGGAGATCAGGGCTAGTCTCCCTCATGTACCTCCATGTAGAACCATTTTTAGTAAGGTTTTTATCAGGTGTTAAATTCATGCGTTACTCGGGGTTTAGCGCGACTTTTGTTATCGCGGGACATCTTTGGTAATAGAGCGAAGTGGTGATAGCGACTTTTAACGTGTTATTTTGGTTAGGAACGCCTACCTTGCATGTCATTAGCGATAAATATCGCTGACATGCAAGGTGATAGAAAAAGCGACAGCTAATGCCTTAAAGCTTGCGCTAACGCATGTTAGCGCAGGCTTGATAATAGGGCGATTAAAATATCGCCGCTTTTTCGGCAAAAAGTGCCGCAAAAGCGGCGATATGGCCCTTGATAATATGCCCCAATGTTTTCATAGCATAACATATATAACATAACATTTCATATAGTATAACATAACATATAACATAACATGAAAGAGTGGCATTAAAGTGCAACATCTGTGGCTAGACACTCCCTCTTTATACTTTTGTACACTTTTGCTGTATTCTTCTGAGCTCAGTCTTCTACTTGCTGATCATGTATTCTGAGATGCTCTGGCTCTGCATGATGTTGCAAGCATGCCCTGATCTGTCCCCTGTATTTATTCCCAATCAGTTTATTTGAATAACGCAAAGGAGCCAACACACTAATTGCCTTTCATGTTCTGTTTTCTTCAGGGTGCCTTTAAAGTTAACATTGAAGCATCCGAAGGCATCCCAGGCGGCTGGTCACGTGCCACTCTGCAGGAGGCGTTGGGCTGTGATGCTACACACAGGTTGGATTATTGTTCAGAACGTGCACTTTCAGGCCTCTGGTATGTGCCTCCAAACCAAAAGACTGGTTTACAGGAATGCAGAAGACGTGGACGATGCTACAATTCACGCGATTGCACATTTCTGAACGTGTGATAACTGCTCAGTTTTGTCGAGATGATAAACTATATGATCTGTTGTTAGTTTCTTGTTATTCACGAAAAAACTCATTTGTTCAGCTCTTGAAACACTAGTGATTTTTGTAGTTCTGAGTGGAATTAATACAGACCAAAAGTGGTTAAATATGCAGCTCAAAAACTAGGCTGGGGCGGGTTTTAGGCTGGTAGGTGGTGGCTTACCCAGTGATTTAATTTATGCACAGACCTGTCAAGCATAATAAACTGCTTTTATCAATAACATTTTTATATCTAGCTGGAGACAGCTTTAGCTGTCTGCTAAAACTCATGTGACACAAAACGTGAATGGAGAGGGAAGGCAGAGAGGGGCTTCCAGTGCTGTCTAACAGTTGCACACAGCACAGCTCAAGGAATATATGCGCATTTCTGCATAAAAACAAGCATTCACAAAGAATATAGGTGTCACCTATGCAGGAGCTATTGGCTTTGCCAATGTTTTTTACAGCAGCGTGGCTGCTGTTCAGTGTGGCTAAAAGTTAGTAGTATGGAGTGGAGTGGAGGGGAGTATTGTGGAGTGATGTAGAGTGTTGTAGAGTGGAGAGGGGTAAACTGGAGTGTTGTAGAGTGGATTGTTGTAGAGTGGAGTGTTGTACAGTGGAAGCTTGTGAAGTAGACTGGAGTGGAGTAGAGGGCATTATAATGTCGTAGAGTGGAGTGTCATAGAGTGGAGTAGAGTGTTGTAGAGTGGAGGGGCGTAGAGTGGGGTGGCGTAGCATAGAGTGGAGTAAAATGTCAAAGAGTGGAGTGGCATAGGGCAGAGTATAGTGGCGCAGAGCTGTAGAGTGGCATAGAGTGTTGTAGAGTGGCATGTCGTAGAGTGTCATAGAGTGGAGTGTCCTGGAGTGGAGTATCGTGGAGTAGAGTTGTGTGGAGTGGAGTAGAGTGGCCTATGGTGAAGGGGCATAGAATGTCATAGAGTGGAGTGGAGTAGAGTGTCACAGAATGGAGTGAAGTGTCGTAGAGTGAAGTGCCGTAGAGTGGACTGGAGTGGTGTAGAGTGGAGTAGAGTGGCGTGGCATGGAGTGGAGTGGTGTAGAGTGGAGGGTGTGGTAGTGCTCTGTCATTTCAGACAACACATTTTCAATGGAATTGACTATTACATTTGCACAGACATACAGTTTTACTGATAAAATGATAATGTGTGGCAATGGCATCACCTAGTGTATTGATTTGTTTTAGTTGTATTTAAATATTTGTTTCCGAGGGGGCGTGGCCAAGATGGCGGAGCGGTAGGACGCAGAATCGCGTTCCTCCGGCACCGCCGATACTTAGCTTCGTAATAGCGCCTGTCCCGGGAATCAGCGGACCGCCTGTGGCGGTGGACGTCCCCGCTATCGACTGGGGGTGATGCTGGTGCGACCCTGGGTCCGAAATCGGCAAGAGTGAGGTGCGGTGCGGGCCCGGCTGAACGGAGCCTGTGAGGCCGATAAGCTGCGACGCTCGGATGTGGTGCGGTGAGGCGTCTACGGAAGGGTGAGGCCAGGGAACGCTAACCGGCCCCCGCAGGGCGCTGTACGCTGCTCCGGAGGTGAGGGACGGCCCCGGTTGCGGTGGGAGGAGAGCTGCGAGGCTGGAGAGACCCCTGAGACGGTGCTGCGGAGGACGGGTCGCCGCCATTTTGAGGCGCCGTTCCGAGAGGCCTCGGGGTGCCTGGAGGTCGGGCTGGAGCAGAGCTAAGGGGGCACGAGAGCGGGAGCAGGTGAGCTTGGCGCCCAGCGGTGTTGCGCCTGTACCAGAGTGGCTGCCCCTCACGTCCGGAACCCACCGGGAGATAGAGAGGAGCTGCCGTGCTAGATCACCAGGCCTGGCGAACCATCGGCCTGGAACCCTAGGAGCTGCGGCTGGGCAAAGCAGGCCAAGGGCTCCGACTGGGCCAACTACAGGCTGGGCCCCACAGGGCACTGTGCAGAGCAAGGGCAGGCCGGGCGGAAGGTGCCCCAGCGTGTGATAGCTAGCACTCGGGTGGCTAAAGGGGCTGTGGAGGTGCCGGCGGTGACCGCGAAGCCCTGTGGCGCAGCAAAGATCAGAGCCAGAGTTGGGGCGGATGCCCCCCCGATGAGGCTGCCTGCGCCAGAGCACCCGCCGACCCAGTAAGGAGGTGAGGGTGGCGGACAGGGACCGCGGAGAACTGCTGGCTGGCGGCCGGAGTGGATGGAGACGGAGGCATACTGAGCAGCGGTGGTGTACGTGAGGCCTCTCGCATCCCTGCTCGGCTGAGGAGGGGATATCTACGGACCGGTCTACAGGAGGCCAGCTGCAGTGGCACAAGAGAGTACGCAAGGGCTGGCTGGGTGCGGCGGTGAGTAGAGGTGGTGGACTATCCCGCATCCTGGGCGACGGCGTTGGAGCGGACTAGCCCAGCGGAACAGAGCACGAGGGGTATGGCAGTGCCACGGGGCCGTAAGGATAAGGCGCTGAAGGATGCCCTCTCCAAGCCGATGGGGCAACCTGGGACCTCGGGTGAGGCAGGAGCAGGCCAGCTGGAAGGCGATGAGACCCCTGCAACGAAAGCCTTCATGGTTGAACTTTTCGCGACCATGAAGGCTGACATCCAAGAAATCAAGTCACAGCTGGCGGCGGACCTGAGAGAGGTGCGGCGCGACGTGGATGAGGTCGGGGAGCGAGTTGCGACGTTGGAAGAGCACGACATCAGCAGGGCAGAAGAAATGCACCAACTACAACAAGAGATGCTGCGCCTCCGGGAGCAAAACCTCGACCTACAGGCCCACACCGAGGATTTGGAGAACCGCTCCCGGAGGAATAACATCCGCATCCGAGGCGTTCCGTGGAAGGAGGAGGGGGACGACCTCCGGGCCTATGTCCGGGCTCTGTTCCAACAGCTTCTGGGAGAAGGTGAGGAGACAGACATCCAGATGGATCGTGTCCACCGAGTAGGTTTCCCCCGGGGTCTGAAGGCACCCCCATCAGACAACCTGGTATGCATCCATGACTTCCAACTGAAGGAACGAATCCTTCGCCAGGCCAGGGACTCTCAGCCTACTCATTTTAGGGGTCATCGGCCGGCTCTCTTTCAGGATCTGGCGGCCTCTACGCTCAGCAAACGGCGAGCCTTCCGTGAGGTGACCATGCATCTGCGGGAGTCCAAGATCCCATACTCCTGGGGGCATCCTTTTCGCCTCATTTTCAAACACAATGGGAAATTACTACAGATAAGGTCGGTTGCAGAAGCTGTGGAGGTGCTGGGGCTCGAACAGGCAGTGGCGTCAGAAGAAGTGGACTTGCCCAGGTCACAACGTCGGAAGCAACCTGGGGACTGGCAGAGGGTGGGCAGGGGGTGTGGGCCACGAAACCTGACCAAGCTATGAGAGAGAGGGAGAGGGAGGATGTGTTGTCTACCCTTTCTCAAACATCAGCGAGGCCTGTCACCCCTTGAGATGCGTGGAGATTTTGATGGCTGATACTCTCGGGACGGGCGAACAGAGAGGGGCCGGGGGACGGACTGGTGTGCTACACCATCTTCACATCTGTTTCCTGCGACTTGTTGGAGGTACGATCGTCCAGCCAGGGTCGTGAGAAGCTGCTGCGACCCCCTGACTTTCTTTAACTGTGACAGACTTTCGTCATGTGGGATTTTTCTTGGAGGGTGGTTTTTGTTTTTATAAGGGTTGGTTATAAGGGGAAATGGTTTTTTGTTGAGGGTTTGGGGGATCTCCGCATCAGCCTGCTTATAGATACTCCATACGGGGGTGTTACCATGAAGAGTGGTGTGGGGACGAGACAAGATAGGGACCTAATGAAAGGAATAGCAGTAACATACTCAAGACTAAGATATGGGTAGGGAGCTTAAGGTTGTGAGCCTCAATGTTCGGGGCTGAACAACCCGGTGAAAAGGGCAGCAGTGCTCTCCCTTCTTGAGAATATAGGAGGTGACATTTGTCTCCTCCAGGAGACTCATTTGCTGGGCAAGGACACTGCACGCATGCGCGACAGGCGATTTCCCCAACAGGTATGGTCTACAGGGCCGTCAAAAAAAACGGGGTGGCTATCTTAATTGGGGCCCAGTGCCCATGCAAGGTGATCTCGACTGTAGCTGAGATAAGGGGGAGGCTGCTGGTCCTTAGAGTACAATGGGGCGACACGCATCTCACTATAGGGTCAATATACGGCCCCAACGAGAAACAGGAGTCTTTCCTTCTGTCAGCATTGTCGGACGTCCTCACCTCGCAGGATGCAGCGATCTTGGTGGGGGGAGATCTGAATCTTGTGATGGAGGCGGGGTTAGACAGGTCGGGCCTAAGAGTGCACCAGTCAGGGGCCCTGTCCCCAGTAGGCAAAGGGTGGCTTGAGGAACATGGGTTGCATGATGTATGGCGCGCACAACATCCATTGGAGAGGGATTATACTTATTACTCAGCTGCCCACAAAACTTACGCGAGGTTGGATCACTTTCTAGCCTCTACAGAATTAATGTCTAGCCTGGGCTCTGCTACTATTGAACCGCGCACACTGTCCGATCACGCCCCACTTACCGTTCTGCTACCAGTGCAGTATAGGCGTACGTTGCCACCAGGGTGGAGACTTAGAGAAAGCTTGCTGCACTCTGAAGATCAGTGTCAACGAGTGAGGGAGGCGATAGTGCATTATTTTCAAGAAAATGATATCGGTTCCACTCCACTGGCGGCGGTTTGGGAAGCCCTGAAGTTAGTGGTGCGCAGAGAATTTATTGCGATAGCGGCCAGGTACAATGCAATGCGCAGGGCAAAGCGTGCAGAGTTGGAAAGGGAGGTAGGGGAACTAGAAACAATACATAAGCGGACAGGGGCACAGAGAGTGTGGCGGGAGCTGGAGAAGCGTAGACGGCTGCTGAAGCACCTCGATATAGACAGAGCGGAGCATGCACTGCTGCGGCTGCGACACAAATTTTTCCTTAGTAGCGACAAATGCGGGAGAATGTTGGTGCATAGGCTTCGAGCGCAATCACACAAGTCTCTCATTCAGGCGGTACGAGACTCAAGGGGGACGGAACACACCACGGATGCGCGCATAGTGGAAGCTTTCCAAAACTTCTACCAGCAGCTATACACAGAACAAGACCCTCCGCCGCTAGACCCAAAGGAGTACTTAGATATGAGCGAGATAACTCCGATCTCTGGAGTAGCGGCAGAACAGCTAGAGGCGGAGATCCGTGTAGAGGAGGTCATCGCGGCTATAGCGAGATTGAAGGTAGCGAAGGCCCCGGGCCCGGATGGCTTCCCGGCAGCATTTTATAAAGCGTTCTGTGCGGAGCTGGCTCCCTTTTTAACGAAATTGTTTAACTCTTTTCTCGAGACCGGTGCGGTGACACCGACAATGGCGGAGGCAGCGATTTCGGTGATTTTGAAACCCGGAAAAGAACCGAAGGAATGCGGGTCGTACCAACCGATTTCGCTCCTCAACATTGATGCGAAACTGTTTGCTGGAATTTTAGCAGCCCGCCTGAACCCCCTTATGACTGATATTATTGACCCAGACCAGTCCGGGTTCATTCCCACACGGCAAGGAGGGGATAATGCAAAGCGATTACTACACCTCATTGACAGTATACAGCGCTCCGGGAAGCCGGCCTTCCTGCTGGCAATCGACGCGGAGAAGGCCTTTGACCGCGTGGGGTGGGGCTACCTGTTCGGAGTATTACGCAGATTTGGGTTCGGGGACAACTTTCTGAAGTGGATCGGGTGCATCTACCAAGCCCCGAAGGCATTTGTGCGAGTTAACGGAGATAGGTCGACATTCTTTCCCATAGCACGGGGGACACGGCAGGGATGCCCTCTGTCCCCTCTGTTATTTGCGCTCTATATGGAGCCCTTCGCGCAACGCATTCGCGCTAATCAACGCATAGTGGGCCTAACATTCGGAGCTGACGAGCATAAGATCAGTTTATATGCCGATGATGTCATTCTCTCGTTGACACGGACCCGGCTGTCGTTCCCTGCTCTGATGACAGAACTTGCGTCCTTTGGGGCAACCTCCGGATTCAAAGTAAATCTGAGCAAATCGATGATTCTCAATCTGTCGCTCCCTGAGGCTGACGTGGACACCCTGCAGAGGGACTTCCCCTTCCAATGGACGCAGACCGACATCACTTATTTGGGATTTCGGCTTGCCCCGACCATCGCACGGACGGTGGCGCTGAACTATGCCCTGCTGCTAGAAAACACGGCCAAGGCGCTGGACGCCTGGTCACGGCTGCGGCTGGCATGGTTCGGGAGGATAGCGGCGGTGAAGATGACGATCCTGCCACGTATCCTGTACTTATTTCAAATGCTCCCGCTAACACCACCGCAAGGGGCGCTTAAGAAATTACAATCCCTCATTAATAAGTTCGTCTGGGAGGGACGGAAACCCCGGCTCTCCCTGAAGCAGATGGTTAGCCCGAAATCGAAAGGGGCCTGGGACTACCACTAATAGAAGGCTACTATCAAGCGTCCTGTCTCCGGTATCTCATTGAATGGAACAGGCCGGAGTCCAGTAAGCACTGGAACTTTATGGATCAAACAGTGGCAGGTATCAATATTTGGAGAGAGCTATGGCTGCCTCGGAAACACAGGGCATGGGGATTGTATTCTTCTCCGGTGACCTCACCTACCCTCAGGGTTTGGGACAGAGTGGCGGTGGCAAAGGGCTGGACGACCTTCCCTCGCCTATGACCCCCATTGTAGATAACCCGGACTTTGTACCAGGAAAAGCCTCAACGGTGTTCCACAGATGGCGGGAAGCAGGATGTAAAAGGGCAGGGTTTCTATTCGACTTAGAAGGGGTAATTCCCTTTAAACAGCTGCGAGAAGATTATGACCTCCCGGCGAAGGATGCCTTTGCTTACGCGCAGGTTTGTCACTGGGTCACTAAGCCTGCTAACTGTACACACATGTCAAGGCCCCTTTCGGCGTTTGAGCGCTGGGTGGTGGGTAAGACGGACGACCGGCGGCTGATCTCGGAGCTATATGCGCTGCTGCAGGAGCGTCCTGGGGAGCACAGAACGAAAGCTCAGGTGCGATGGGAGACAGAACTGGGTAAGCCCCTAACCTTCAAAGAGTGGGAGTACATTCTCTATAGGGCGCACCACACTGCTCGCAGCACGACGGGCACGGAGGCAGCATTCAAGGTGACCTCATACTGGTATTATACTCCAGCTCGGGTGCATGCCTGGAACAAAAACAAAACAGACCAGTGTTGGAGAGGCTGCGGAATGACAGGGACGCTAGCACACCTCTTATGGCACTGCCCAAAACTACATCGATATTGGACGGCAGTCCTAAATGATATAGATGCAGTTTTCCAGATTGCGCTACCCCGCTCACCAGAGTATACGCTTTTGGGTCTCCCGCATGCGAAAAGTTTCCCGCTGCGCACTATGCAGGGCAGGCAGATAGCGCTGGCGCTTCTGGCAGCTAGACAAGTTCTCTTGGCTTCGTGGGGCACGACTAAGCAGCCGGAGGTGGGAGCTTGGGTGTACAGACTTTGGCAGTTGCTAGCTATGGAACGAATGTCCATGACAGTGGAGGGGACGGGGCGGGAGTTCCCAACAGTGTGGAGGCCCTTCCTAGGCTTACTTACCAAAGATCTCAGAGAAGTGACGTGTCCAAAATACCTGCAGATCCTGCGATTGATCCCCCTGGAGCCCCCGGGCTCTACCTCATCGTGAATACAGTAACTGGGCTCAACAAAGGAATGAGGGTTCTCAGGCCTTAGTATGTGTTACGTAGCAGAAGCTGATGCGGAGGAGGGTGGGTGGGTGGAGGAACAGGGAGGAGGGAGGGGGTTGTTGTTTTGGTTTTGTATTTTATTTGGATTTTGTTTAGTTAAATAGATGGTTTTTAGTAACATTTTGAAAATGGAATTATAGTACTGCCTTCGCACGGCACATAGTCATGCCCGGCCTCCGGGTTGTGAAGTTAAGAATTGAAATGTATATTGGGCTTCGCTCTGCCGGCTTTGAGCTGTAGGCAGTAAGCTGTGTTCATCGCTTGCTTATTCCGTTAATAAAAATGATTGAACATAAATATTTGTTTCCACCACACTTCAGAATTACATAAAAATGTGCTTCATTAGTGCTTTCCTAAATCTGATATATTTTGAAATATTTGCACAGTTCATTTACAGACATTTACATTTTGTTTGTGCTAGAATAAAATAACATCGTACACCTATCCACCAACACCCCCCAGCACTCAGCATTATTGTAATCCTCTCACTTTGTAGTCAGCGAAAGAACACAAAGCTCCGTCGGAAGACAGAGCCCGACATTTGACCATTGTCTTTGAATGCACAGCAAATGTGACAAGATAAGAACAAAACGAGAGAGCCTGATATTTGACCTCTGTCTTTGTATGCACAGCAAATGTGACAATGTAAGAACAAAGGGGCAGATTTAAAAGAACTGACGCATCTCTGCATATCAGCAGAGATGCGTCAGTTAATTTGCGTCACGTAAAAAAAGCCTTGCGCCATCATGGATGCGTCGCATTTACAATGCGGCGCACCGTGGTGCAAGGATTGACAGATGCGTGACGCATCTGTCGGAGTAAAGGTAACGCATTGCTGGAGTTGTGTCGCAAGCGCGACGCAACTCCAGTAATGCTCAGGGGCGGTCTATACTTATTGTGCTGCGTCACTCCTTACGCCTGCTTCAAGCAGGCGTAAGGTTTTGACGCAGTGGCGTCGTAAAAGTGACTCAGTGAAATCTTGTATATTTCACTGAGTCACTTTTACGAGGCTTTCTTGCGTGGGAACGCCCACCCTGCATACATTATACCTGACGCAGGTATAATGTGGCGCAGGGCTTCACAACATGACGCATCTCCCTAGATGCGTCACGTTGCAAATGTGTTGCAACGTGGTGCATTGTTTACGACGCCGCTGCGTCACAAAAGTTACACACGGCAGCGTAAAAGTGTCGCAAGGGGCTTGTAAATTTGCCCCAAAATTTAGAGGGCTGCTTACAGAAAGTGAGCACTCTTGGACAAATACAGTAAACAGGCTATGCTCCGCGGGAGAGACAAAGACAGCATTAAACAAATAAAGATAGCAAATAGAAAGCAAGCAACTGCCAGTTACAAAACACAAACCAATGATAAGTAATGGGCAGAATGCATTCCTAGGGGAGCTTTCCAAATATCCCGAAGAAGTCTTTGCAAACCAGACAGCTGTGCTGTCTGGTAGGCTTCGACTTAACCAACTAACCCACTATTGGTATTGATAATGCTCATTTATTGTAGAATACACATCATGATCATGTGGTCATGTACATAAAAATGCATGGTGCTCACTGACGAGTTGAGGCGTGATTATAGAAATCAGATTGAGATGGAATAGGGGTGAGAATGTATCATTTTTAAAGTGCACTTCATAGTAATAAAAACAAACATATCTACATTGCATCATTTTTTTTTTAGATTGCACTCTAAGATAAAGTGATTTGTACAGGATAGCATAGCTTTGAAGTTATTTGGGGTAGCTAGGACTAGAACTCAAGTTTCACTATTCAGCATACAAGCAGTAAAACACATTTTCTACACCCTCATTAGTTGTTTTATTTGCTCCCTAGAGTAAGGGTTTGATGTGGGTGACGGCAAAGCCAACATTGAGGGACCTCAAGGCCTTGCATCCAACTTTTAGAACCCTAAGTTGAAATGAATTTTCTCCACAGATATATTTTTTCCTAGGTCCACATGTGCTCTTCATAGTCTTGCTTGTATTTTGATCAAATACTCTAGCTCCTTTGGTCTTCCACATATTTTTTAAAGTGCTGGGTATTAGTCAATATAAAGGATTTTCCTTACGAAAACGTGATGATGTTGCCTAGCCAGACAACAGTGAGGCTCACCTGTTCAGGTTGGGAGAAAGATGGCGTCTACCAAGAGTAAACTTTCAGCTGGTAAAGTTACATTGGAGAGAACACAACTGGACGAACTCCCTCTTTAACACTGAAGAAGGCTTGAAGATATACGTTCGGCATATAACCTGATGATGTATCAATAGACTATGGCTGATTTACACATGTTAAGATATTTGAGGTGCAATGCAAGATTCTGTTAACGTAAGACTTATTACTTATTATGTTATGCGATGATTCTGCCTAGTTATTGTCTTGTTTTACTGTGGCCCAATCTTAATGGAATCAATGCCAATCACACAGAGTCTTGCTACATATAACCTAATCTAAGACCTGTACACCTAGGCACTGGAAAAGGTCAATTTGGAATAGAAATAAAAGGATGTAAATATGAAGAATTGATGATTTTAAATACTTGAAAATATAATAGGTTAAATTCCCATTCCAATGGCAAATCCCACATTGCTGATTCACTAGGACGCTTGCACTTGCCCCCAATCAAAGAAAAAATTTCCTCCAAATACAACACCTTTTATGGTAATACTCAGAGTCATCCTTTACAAAAGTGTTTCTGTGAGAAGTTGTGTCATACTCCAGGCGTACCCAGGAACGTCCAGGAGAAAGACTTGCTCCTGTTGCACAATAATTTTTATTTCTCCATGTCTTACTATTGGGCATTTCTGAATAAGTCCCAGCCGAGCTTGAAGTTTGGCTTAACTACTCATAGTACCTGTTTGTAAACTCAAGAGCAGTTGAACTGTAAGAAACAGCTACTCATTAAAAAAGATGTGTAAATCGATCCCAGGAGCAACTCAAAAATATGCCAGTGCTCTAACAAGTAGACCAGTGGTGGCCTGTCGTTACGACCGCCATGGCTTCACCCACATCCCCCCCCCTTTTCCAAAGCATGGTGAGGGTTTGTCAGGCCTAGCAAAGGTCAGTCTGACAGACTATCACCATGTCAGGGTCAGGCAATCATGTGCTTTACATGTGCTAATGTACAGGCGCCTGGCATCCTAAGTTAATGTTTGTTGGATTGAAGCTCCCACAACCCTGAGGGCAATGACCTCATCAGAACGGCAAAGCCATGTGAGGTCTTTTCCCTCAATGAGAGGGAGCATCACCAATAGAGTTATCCCTTGGCACTTGAAGTTTAAACCCTGAAGTGGCCCTGACAAACTGTCTATGAATGACACATCATCATAGAGTGGGGTGGGGCCAGCAAGTTGCCCTGACCCCACCCCTTTCTGGGACGAGTTAGGAAAGGTCCTCCTTCCATTGGCTGACCCATGGCAAGGTAAGCCAATGCGAGGAGGTGGCACGATCTTCACTTTTTTCCCTTCCCTCCCTGAAGCCTCCAGCTCCTTCAAGGTACTTCATGCTTCTCCCTTCTGCCACCCGCTGGTCCTGCCATCACCGCTGCAGTCTGGTAAGTGCCTATTGAATGTGTGGATGCATATATGTATGTATGAATATCTGTGTATTTGTGTGTATGTGAATGGGTGTGTGCATGTATGTGCTTGTGGTTGTATGTGTGCGTGCCTATGAACGGTTCAGCCTGAGTGAATCTGTTTGTGGATGGGTGGGTGTGAGTATGTGTGTGCTTGTGAGTGGATGGATGGAACTGAGTGTTCTTGTGTGTCTACCCATGCCCGCACTACTAGTTCTAAAAATGATGAGTCGCCACTGATGTAGACCATGCCTAAATTCCTCAAGTTTCTTCAAGGAGATGAGAGTTCTGGTCAACTGGCCAACAAGCACTTCAGTCTCACTGGCACCCATCCCTATAGGGCTTTCTGTATAATGCACCCTGTTCAGAAGAAACACAATAATAATTGCCTGTAGCACCAAAATCTAAACTGAACTGTGAAGTCACAAATCCCCTGATAGAAAAACCATAAACAATTAAATGGATGGACGAATGCAAATGTGTTTGACAGAGTCTGATGTACCTGCATTATCTTCTGAGCATTCTGTGTTATCTGAAATTGTGACTAATTCACCCTTGAGACGCACCTACAAAGCCACATCATCATCTTTTTGTAAAGTGGCCCATGGGGTTGTTTTCTGCCATTCTTGACATTTCTCAGTGTAATTTCCTAGTCTACTTATGATGTGAGAAGATTTCCTTCTTATGTACAGTGATTCATTAGCGCTTTGTGGTGTAGTCACCCCAAAGGCAGGCTGTGCAGAAGTAATCCTCTTCACCACCTGCTTCTGTGAGTGGCCTGAAGAACCTCTCTCTCTCACTTTAGCCTTGGTCTGTGATTAATTTCACAGTTCTACACTGCTAAACTGACAGAGAGGGGTGTGAGTTTTAGCTTTCACTTCAATCCACACATTGCTAAAGCAAAATGACAGAACGTTTCGATAAGTAGGATACATAGAAAAATAATGCTTTGTAGAGCCATGTCCCGCTCACAGCTTTAATAACAATATCAGCCCCAACGACTGACGTGGAGCACAAACATGATTGTTAGATGTATTCAAGTCAGGCATAATACCCCACAGTTTAGGGTAGTTCATAGGTGAAAAGGGATTCAAGAGTCTATAAAATAACAAATTTACCCAACATCAAGTTATTATGCATTTCCATGACAGTGGTGGCTAGTAACTTGCAGTAGTAGTGGGACAGGCACTCGCAGACATACTCGCTTCCACCTATCTACAAGCACGCATACTCACACCCATCCATTCACAAGCACACACTCGCACACATTCTCACACCCATCTATTCACAAGCACACATGTGCACACACAGCCATCCATTCTCAGACACGCACACACTCACACCAGTACATTCATAAGCATATACCCACACTTATACTCACACCCATCCATTTACAAGCAGACCCGCACCACGTATTCACACCCATCCATTCACAAGCAGACCCGCACCACGTTTACGCACCCATCCATTCACAGGCACACAAGCGGACACACATTCACATCTACAAATTCATAGGCACAGACACACACACTTGCATTTACCCATTATTGCACATGCACACAAATAAATGTACATATAGAAATACACACACGCAACCAAACATTCAGTAAGGCACTTACTGTGTTACGACTGTAATGGCAGGACCAGCAGGTGGTGGGAGGGAGAAGCAAGAAGGCTCAGAAAAGAGCTGAAGGCTTCAGGAGGTAAGCTGGAAACAGAAGTTCACTTGTCAAGGTTAGCTAATGAAAGTAGTACCTTCCAGAGTGTGGTGGGTTCAGTGAGACTTGCTGATACCACCCAACTCTATGACGAGATACTGAAGGGTGATGTTAGGCATTACTGATAGTACGTCATACTTCAGGACTTTATTCTGAAGCGCCCATGGCTGATTCTATCAGTGACACTTCCCCTTGTCCTGAGGGGGGAGGATCTTTGCATGGTTTTCCGGGCTGATGATGTCACTGACATCAGGGTGCTGAAATTGAATATGCTGTTGCACCTTGGCATATACATGGCTTTTGGGGTGATGAGGTCTGTGCAGATTTCTGTTTTTCTTTTTGTGCCATTGCCAGACATACTCGAGAATAAACCTCTAGAGGCTTACGATAAGCTATCCATAAAGAAGAAAAAGCTAGTCTCTTTGAAGCCAGCTTTCTGATGGCTCCATTTTGCCTCTGCTTGTTACCTGCACATGCGCACCTCTAAGGTGTGTTTCTGACCTCTGCAACTTGAACTGGGTTGAGGGAACCTGTCGGAAGGGAGCATGTGCTAGAATCGGTATATCCCCAAACTATTGCATCCACTATATCATATAAAAATTCTTTAGTATCCACTACATCTTCATGCCACTATATCACACGTATAGGTAATTATAATAGGTAAATGCAATAGTTTATAAGGTTATATGAGCAATATAAAGGTAAAAAAGTAATAATATACTCACCATGATGATGTATCTGTAGGCGATATAATGGATGTAATATATTTGTAGGTCACTGTAGTGTCATACAACCGTTAAAATATAATGCAATGCATAATGGACCAATACCAGTGCTTGCTTAGTATGATCCCGCTCTCGTTGAGGTATTGGCACAGTGCAGTGAGTCTTGCACGGTGTACTTATTCTATGGCTGCATAATCGAAGACGTTGTTACTTACATTAATTTCAAGCACAGCCCTCCAAGAAGCTCTCCTAATGGGAAAATTGAGGATACATCCAAACTGAGAAGTTTCTTGGAGCTAGTAACACATGATTATTGTTAGGCAGCTGAATGGTATTCTTATGGACCTAATAGGAATATAAGGCTGAATGGACTCACATTAAACCTATGACCAAATGGATAAACAAAGGGTACTGGAGTGGATGGACTAGTCAGGTGAGACACAAGACCAGATGTTAGTGGTATCCTGCAGTGACATATAGTTTTGGGAGAACCTGAGCAATATAATGGTTGCCAGAATGTCATTAATGAATGGCAAACTGTGCCATTCCCGATGGCTTTTATTGTTTGGGTGACTTATGTCCACACATTTTTCGTGCTGACGATTGGGGACAGCCACAGTGTCAATCATATTTATGTCTATTTTCTATAGTCATCTTGAAGGGATTGGCACAGGCTGTATCATTTCCTCAGCTTCTTATGTCTGATTGTTATTAGAGTTGAGGAGTGTTGAGAAACGAGCCATTGTGCTGTCTAGAGTTGAGTATTTGTACCAGGACCGAACTCTGGATGGAGTATGACTGAGGAACATGTCTGCTTCCTGTTCTGAGATGTCATGTAATGGAAGCGGAAATGTGCCTATTTCTGTCCTTGTTGGTGCTAGAGTAGGCCACAGAAACTTCAAAGGGATTAACAGTGACCAATGCCCCTGTAGCTGCAAAGAATAGTAGTTGATGAATGCATGTTTGGACATTGTATTGTCGTTGGAGCAATGATGCTGTGTACATGCTGAAAAATGTCCGAATACCAAAAATGTATGTTGGGGTGCTGGTATCAGAATCTTCTTCTGGAGTGGGAACCCCTCCTCTCTCAGTTAAAATATAGTTGTACAAAATATCGATTTTTATATATTGTATTGTATTGTAATTGCATTTGTATAGCGCTTACTACCCCTGACGAGGCGTCGAAGCGCTTTTTCGGCGAGTAGCACGCTACTCCGGGACCCATAGAGGATTAGTGTTGAATTAGTATAGTTAAACATGCAAGTAAATTTATATATAAAATAAAATAATAAATATGTTAAATAATAAAATTAATATAAAAAAATAAAGTAGATTTAATATAAATGTTAACGAATATAACAAATAAACTTAATTTAAAAAACTTAAACACACATACATAATAATTAATATATATATTTACTTTAAAACAATTAATAAACTATTTATTTTAGAATTTTAAAATTATATAAAAATTCACAAATACATATATATATATATATATATATATATATATATATATATATATATATATATATATATATATATATATATATATATATATATATATATATATATATATCCAAAGCACAACTGCAACACGCCACCGGAACCAATATCCCGGGTCAAGAATCACAGAGCCGGCACTCAATTTGATATCAGCGTATGTTTATTCACACACGGCAGCAAACGACAACCCAACGCGTTTCAGAGTTCACGCACTCCTTGGTCACGGGTTAGGCATATGCATACTGTCTGTCTTATTTAAAGAGACAGATTGTGGGTTTCTACAAACAACATAGAAAAAATACTTTTCCAGATATTTGCATTATACCATGAGCATCTCGAGTAGTTTCTCTGAGCGTTATTAAACATGGGTTTCGCTTTATCCAAATAATATTCAAATTGTCACATAATAAGTGCAAAACAGAGTTTTAAACAGATTTATAAACAGATTTTTTAAACAGATTTTTTAAACATTGTTATACTTGCTGTTAAGTAATAGGCGCGTAGCATCAAACCTATTAAAGAATACTCAGGACAATGCACCGCAACTAATAATTGCGCTGTATTATAACAACTCTCAAGCCCTAGTGGGCAAATACAGTTATTGGATAAAACAGTATTGACAGGATGCCTGATCGGCATTTGTGTCCCAAAAATCAGTCCTGCACTGTGAATAACATCACTGTTTGTGGAGAGACTGACCAGCAATGTGATGCTAAATCAACAAATCCCGCCCTAGTGGGCATTATATCAACTATGTGTTTAAACAAACACCTATTTTTAAGGGGATATCTATTGACAACCATAATACTTGCCACGATTCATTCAATGCAATAAAACAAAAATAATAAACAGTCCCAGTGGGTTTAAATGCCTTTTAACTGTTATTGCACAATTAAGTCCTGGACTGGATCTAGTGATAATCACTAAATTGTACAGTTTGTTCCTGAGGATTACAAAATTTACTGTTGCCACCATGGGCTCTTCCAGACCAAAATCAAAATAGGACATAATGATCAATTTTCTAAGTGGA
Source organism: Calotriton arnoldi (assembly GCA_963921515.1). Taxonomy (NCBI): domain Eukaryota; kingdom Metazoa; phylum Chordata; class Amphibia; order Caudata; family Salamandridae; genus Calotriton; species Calotriton arnoldi. The sequence goes on from CAWUFW010001341.1 coordinate 2,798,321, forward strand.
CATAAGCTGGCCCTCTAAGATCTAACCGCTTCTCTGCTCTTTCAGACTTCTCCGTCTAAAACAAAAAGACACAAAGTATTCTGATTAAAAACCAATGTTACAACACACAAGTTGAAAAGGCATAGGCCTATACAGAAGAAAAAATGCACAGTTATAAGCAGAAAACATGATTAACCTAAGTGTACCGCCATTTCTTCGTCCAAATTCAAACCATTAGGGTACAAGTATTGTGCTTTATTATCATTTTGGACTTGAGTCTTCTCAACTCAGTGGTACGATCTCCCCCTCTTTCTTTTATGGGTATGGTATCAAGTACCACAAATTTCAACAAATTGCAGTTCTGAGCGTGGTGTATCTTGAAATGGCGTGCCATCGAATAATGCTGATCATTATTGCGGATGGCACGCATGTGTTCCAAGATGCGCTTCCTGGCCCTATGAATGGTACTGCCTATGTAGGCAAGTTTGCATGGACAGAGGAGAGCATATACCACATAGTCAGAATTGCATGTAAGATATTTGTTGATGACAAATGGTTTCTGGTCGAATGAAAGTTGGATTTGTTTACAATTATTGCTGAATTTACAAGCCTTACAATGGTTGCACCTATAAAAACCTTTCATGGTGTTCCTAGATGTTTCAGGTTTAATCAAGGATTGGCACAATGAGTCTTGTAGAGATTTTGCCTTTCTAAAAGTTATTTGTGGGTTTTCCCCAATTGCAGTTGCCAAATCTGGATCTGTGTGTAACACATTCCAATATTTCTTCAGGCTTTTCTTCAGATTCCATGATTGGTTATTATAGGTACTTATGAATCTGATTTTTTGTTCTGGTGTATCTTTGGGCTTCAGACAGAGTAAATTATCCCTGTCCAACCTCCTAGCTTTTTCAGCTGCATTTTGTATTGTCTTCTTGCTATATCCTCTGTCACTAAACCTTTGCAGCATGATGGTTACCTCATTATTAAATCCCTCTTCAGTGCTGCAGTTACGCCTAGCTCTCATTAGTTTACCATAAGGGATACTTTCAATGAGGGCCCCTGGGTGACAACTATTGGCTCTTAGTAGGCTGTTTCCTGCTGTGGATTTCCTGTATAACTGACTCATCAATTGGTCATCTTGAGCAGTGAGTTGGAGATCAAGGAACTCTATTGTTTTACTTTCAATGTGACAAGTAAACGAGAGATTGAGTGTGTTTTGGTTCAGAATGGTAACAAAATCAAGAGCTTCCTCTCGTGTGCCATTCCATATGCAAAAAATGTCGTCTATGTAGCGCGCCCAGAGGACGATGTGGGATTGGAACAGTCCAATGTTATGGACTACTTGCTCCTCCCACCAGCCGAGGTATAAACCTGCAAAGCTGGGGGCGAAGCAAGAACCCATCGCCGTCCCCTGGGTTTGCCTATAAACGACTCCATCAAATATGAAGAAATTGCTGTCAAGACAAACTGAGATCATTTCTATGATCATCTTGGTATGCAACATATATGAGATAGATCTGGTCTTCAAAAAATATTGACATGCACTAATACCCAAACCATGGGGGATGCATGTGTAGAGGCTATTAACATCAAGACTCAATAGGAGGTATTCTTTCTTCCATTTTATGTCTTTGATGCATTTCAAAAAATCACCAGTATCACATATGTAGGATGCAAGTGTTTGTACCAGTGGTTGGAGAAAATGATCCACGTATTTAGACGTGTTCTCCAGCATGCTGCCTCTTGAGGAGACTATAGGTCTTCCAGGTGGGGTAACAGCATCCTTATGTAATTTAGGCAGCAAATATAATGCTGGTATCTTTGGAAATTTGCATAGTAAAAATTGAAACTCATCTATTTCCAAGATCCCCTTATCCTTCCACTCAGTCAGCTTGCTCACATATGCCTTGTTGCTTTGGGCATGACATTCTTTTGACGATTTCTCATATCGATCAACATCATTGAGTTGTTTCATGCCCTCACTGAGATACATTGCTCTTGGCCATACCACAACGTTCCCTCCCTTGTCAGATTTTTTTATAATAATACTGGTGTTACTTTCAAATTCTCTTATGGCCTCAATATGGGCTTTTTTCAAATTTTTGGGCCCATAACATTTTTGAGAATTCATTTGTTTGAGTTCTTTAATCATCCCTTGTTCTAATACATTGATTGCCTCGTTCATTATTTGTGGCAAGAAGATGGATTTAGGTCTAAATCCACTACGGGCACTCATGCCAATATTAATATCATCATTAATTATATTTGAAATGGAATTATCAGCATTACTGTCAAATTCATCCCCCTATTCATGCATCATGCACAGTAAATCTAAGTCATTGGCATCAAGAATATTACATGTTTCTTTGCATTGTTCCAGCTTTTTCATGGGCATGGTAGCATACCATTTCCTAATTTTCATTTTTAGTACAAAATGGAAAAATCAACACGACAATCAGTATAATAAAAATTTGCTGTTGGGCAGAATGAGAGTCCTAGGGATAAAACATTCATTTGATTTTTAGTTAAAGTCAAATTAGATAAATTTACCACAGTCTTGGTATCCATTATTTGGCTAATTTCTGGCCCCTTGTTACGACTCCCACTGGGCTTTCTTCTTGATTCTTTGGCTGCTGCCTGCCTCCTCGTCCGCGACCTCTTTTGGCAGGTGTACCTCTGTTGCCCGGGTTGTTGGCTCTTCCATGGGCCATGAGGTTGAATTCCTTTAAAAAATTGGCTTTTACTGCAAACGGTTCTTTTTGGACTGGAGCAACAGTGTCTATCTGATTATTATTACTTGATTCAGTACTATGGCCCACTGTGATGCTCGGCACGGGTGCTTCTACACCAGCTGCACCGGATGATGTGGATGGTTACTCTTCCACTCGTGTCTCTTCTATCGTAGACCTGAGATGATCAAACTTTTTCCCAAAGGTAAGGATTTGGCCCTTTTGATAATCTATCTCGTCGCGACGAAATTTTCTCAGTTTTTTTGTTTTTATTTCTTCTTCCACTTTGGAAAGTCTTGTTTCGATTTTAGCCATCTCTGTATTAAATTCCTCTGATTCATATAACTCTTGCATTTTGGATGTTAAATCATCTATTTCTTGTTTGAGTTTATCGCCATCTTTTTTTGCATACTTAACTAAGATGCGCAGCATGACTGTGGAACATTTGTGATTATTCAGCATCCATTCATCCAGCATGTCTGGGTCTGGATTTTCAAAAGTCCTCTTGGGACACGATTACAGTCTATGTATTTTTGGAGCGCCATTGCTTCCCACCATTTGGACTGCTCTTTTTCAGAGCTTTCCAAAGGCTGTCCCAAAATTGCTTTTTGTCTTTTGCCGGGCTTGATTCGTAATATATATATATATATACCATCATCAATCTAACTGATACGATTCTCACCAATGCGGAAAGCCAATTGCTTTCTTTGGGCCTTTCATTCTGCCTGAATCCAATTTTTCTTACACACAGTCTCGCATTGATGTCTACAAATTTATAAGAAAAATAAAACTCAAAAAATTCTTTGAACTTAACAAGTCCCGAGTTTCAACTTGTAAAGAGTATGTCACTCATGAGAACCTTCAAGCGAGTGATCTTGACACACTGCGTACAATGCAATCATTGGCTAATGATGACTCTGATGTTACAAATTCTGATCTGGTCTGCAACGATATTGAGGGGATCAACATTGGAATGGCGGCTGACAGTCCATTCCGTCCCCCATCTTCCTTTTATCCAATGATGCCAAAGGACTCTGTGGATATTTTCAGTGACATGGTTATTGGTGATTTAAAGAAATTAAACACCACAATTAACTCCCGAAAACGTAAGCAAAATTTTCTAGCTAGGAGTTACTGGACATTGATGAAAAAGTTACGTGATAAAAATGAAATTGTTGTTATGGGTGCCGATAAAGGTGGCAACATTGTGTTATGGCCCAAAAGTGATTATCTTCAGGAGGCTGAGCGTCATCTTTCAGATCCTAATTGTTATTCCAGAGCAGGTCGAGAAGAACTGACCCAGGTTAAAATGACCGTGACTAAACATCTGCAACAATGGAAAAGACAGGGTTTGCTTTCTAAAGATGAATTTTTATTTTTTTAAAATGAATTTCCAATTACAGCTACTATGTATTTTATTCCTAAGATTCACAAGGCTATCTGGCCTATCCCTGGCAGACCCATTATTTCAGCGAGAAACAATGTGTTAGAGGCTATGTCTAAATATGTCGATTATTTCCTTCAACCACATATGATTTCCTTACCGTCCTTTATTAAAGATACGGGAGATTTTTTGAAGAAAATTCAATGTGTTAAATGGAATGTTGGATGTGTTTTAATTACACTTGACATAAAAAAAAATAAAAAAAATCTAAATCCGTATTTGTAAAGCACGAACTACTCACCCTTACGGGTCTCAAGGCGCTGAGGGCCATCGTGGAAATTAAGTGAGCTATTGCCCAGAGTCACATGGTGCTGAGCTGCCGCTGGAGCCGGGGATCGAACCGTGAGCCCTGTGCTCCGAAGTCAGCTGCCCTGGCCGCTGCACCACACCTCTCCACCTCTTAGCCTCATTATATACCAGTATCCATCATGCACAAGGTTTAGAAGCTGTAAAATATTTCCTGAATTCCCGTGCCATTAACCTACATGATCACAATTGTATGTTACTTCAAATGATTGATTTATGCCTGAACAACAATTTGTTTTTATTCAACAAAACTTTGTACAAACAACTAAGAGGGGTTGCCATGGGGGCGTGTTTTTCTCCCACTTATGCCTGCCTTTTGGTGGGCTGGTGGGAGGAACACGTCCTCAGGGTGGCCCATAGGGACGCTTGGGACACTCACGTAAAATACTATGCTAGGTATATCGATGATATTTTCATCATATGGGAGGGCACGGAACAAGAGGCTGCCCAATTTGTGACATCCATTAATGACACTAATATGAATTTACAATTCACTGCCACTCTTAGTACTCAAAGAGTAGAATTTTTGGATGTAGAGGTTTACATTTGGGAGGATGAGTTAGCAACCAAACTTTATAGAAAGCCCACTGCGGGCAACTCTATATTACACGCCACTAGTGCCCACCCCCCCATCTCATCCATAGTATTCCTTACGGTGAATTTCTCCGGTTACGACGCATTTGTAGTCATGAATCTGACTTAACACGTTGCCAAGATGAGGCACTAAATCGTTTTTTGTCTCGAGGATATCAACTATCTAATTTAAATATAGCTTTGGAGAAAGCTAATTCCCGCACTCGTGAGTCTTGCCTAGTAACCAGAAAGCAACAAGATACAGGAACCAATAATGAGATAATCAAAACTGATAAACAACCGATTAGACTTATTACTTCATATTGCAAACAGGATAAAATTATTTGTAAGATAATATATAGACATTGGCCTATTGTCCTAACTGACCTAACACTCAAATTTCTGTTACCGGATCTCCCTGCTATTACATTTAGAAGGGCTTCTTCTATGCAGGACGCCCTGGTAAAAACAAGTCCTGAACTTACTGCAAATACAACGTGGCTTTCCAAATTTGGCTTTTTTAAATGTGCATCTTGTCGGGCATGTAAGTTTGGCATCAATGTATCTGAGTACTGTACTGCTTTTAGTAACATTCTGTCCCTATTAAGGTGCACTATACATGTCGGACAGAATATGCGGTGTATGTGCTTGAATGCACCTGCCATCTCAAGTACATTGGCAGTACTAAATTGCCAGTTTTTAACCGTATATTACAACACATACGAGCGATTGTCAATTCTGATGTCAACTATCCGATTGCCCGACATTTTAAAGCCATGCATGCCAATCAAATCAGTGACTTGACTTATTTTGTAATTGGGGCTGTCGCTCCAACCATTCGAGGGGGTAACAGGGAGAAACAGCTGCGTCAGTTAGAATCTTTATTCATTTTAACCATGGATACTAGAATACCTAATGGCCTGAACATAAGTGATGACCTTCACAATTTTTTATAAATCATATGAAGGATCCGTCAATAACTTGTTTGGATGTACTTTATTATATAATCCTGTTTTTGCATGTTGAATAGCACTTTTACATAGATAATTTTTTAAGAACTGTGGTTATGGATGTTTATTCATTCTTTTTCCTGCCTTTAATTAATTAGTTTTTATTATGACCAACTGGCACTGATGAATCGTGTACTGTATTTTTGAGAATAACAACACTTAAAGCACTAGCACTTTATTGTTTTAATGTGATTATATGAGCGACCTCCTGCATTAGCTCCACCACTTTCCCCCTTTTTTTTTGTTTTTAGATGTCTAGCACTTTATCACATTTGGATTGCAGGGAACAGAATATTAACATCATGTACTATTTGGGCCCTCTCGATATTGACCATTAATATATGACTCTCATTTTTGCAAAAGCATACTTATTATCAAATTGTTTTATCATTCAGGATGTTTTTTATGGTATTTATACTGGATTTTTTATTGTTCGGGTATTGGCATATTTTATTGGGCACTTGCCATTAATTTTAGCCACAATGAACTAGTCCTTTAATTATATCGTATTTTATATCAAATTCCCTGTTTTGGATTATTTTTTGTCATTTTGTAAAATGCTTTGCTGATTTTTTAACAATCTGGTCAAAAATCAATATTGTGTATCTTTTTTGATTTGTTTATTTTTGAGAGGACTCTATATTTATATAATTCACATTGTTGTTTCAATTTTTTGTGGATTCAGTTCCCTGTGCAGTATGTTTTCTATGTTTATTGTTATCATTCAACATCACGTTGTCTGATAGGTTGCACTGTATTTAAAAGTGGTGGTCCGGCACCAGCGCGTCATGTGAGCAAGATCGCGGAGGCGATCGAAACGCGTCTGGGGCGGACACTTGTCTGTATCATCTATGGAATTAATAAACTCACCATGGATCTTTAAACCCGTCCAGTCTTGATTTTTGCTGAAACGAGTGCTTCTAAGTTGGTCCGGACCTGCGGTGTATTCCCTCCTAGTCATTGGAGGGTCAGGACTTTGGTTACATATATATATATATATATTCATATATATATATATATATACATATATTAGTGAAAAAACTGCAGCGCTTAGCCGCTCCTCATCCCACGATACCGGTGCCAGCAGCGGTGGCCACAACCGCTTAAATTCAAACTAAAGAGTCTTTCCAGGTGATCCCAACGGAAAAGAAACAGCGGCACACCAGAGGACAGCACAAAATATTTATTGTGCCCACGAACAACGCGTTTTGGCGAAGCCTTTTTCAAGTTAGTGACCTGTGCGCAATCCCCCCTTGAAATACAAGGTCAGCGTTCATGGAAAGCAAAGACATACTTCCGTTAACATCACACAAAGTATGTATGTACAACATCATATTTTTTCATATAACGTGAATGTCCATAATAAACTAATGCAAAAACTTCCATGTATCATTATAATGGTTAAATACAAATATAAACACGGTTTTTGCAAATTACGAATACGTTCCGCAAAAATCAATAGTTAAAGTGACAGTGCTGCTTGAATGTGTTTCTTGCCCTGTGCAGAAAACATAAAATCAATTTCAATAACGGGTAATGTACCCCAACAAAACAAAGTTACACCACCGGTAGGACACTGATTATAAACGGAAATCCAAATATCAATTCTAGTCGCTACCGGAGACGCAACGTAATACTGCAATGCCGGACTAATGATTACATTCGAAAATCAAGGGCACTATATGAAACTCCTAATATCATGTGACAATCAAGGGTACTGTACCCATATACATGATTCTCCTTCTATAGTTGGCAGGCTAGATCATACCAATATCTAGATAATTTACTACAACATTCACGGGTACTGTACCCCCATACATGATTCTAATAGGATCAGCCTGCTAAAACACTGTTATATTGAAGGACATATTTAAGAACAAAATGGAAGACATTCAAAATTCATGATTTCCTCCTGCAAAATTCATGATTGCGTCCTGCTATAATAAAAGGGGGATAGGTACACAATATAAAGTGGTGCAGTGAATAGAGATGTGACATAAGTATATAATGAAAATAACTGAAATTAATTATCATAAGCCAGGAGATGGTGCCCAAATAATGCAACCGGGAATTATATCACATATAACATTGTGTGATAATTCATTAATGAATGCATGACAATATAATGACGGTAATCGTATAGCACTTAACAGTAATTCTGTGCAGAAAAAACCTGCAACTGGACCCTGGGTACCAATTCTCCTTATAAATTAGTGAAAGGTGATTAAAACATAGTTTCTACAATATCACAACATACAACGGTAAGAAAGCCACAATTCAGGAAGGAATTTATCTATGCCCGGTGTGTGTGGCTAGCTCCTCCCCACTATTGAGCCCATGTGGGATTTTGGTATTGAGCTCTAATATGTATCTGGATTCAGTCACCCGTAACAGTTTCTCTCTATTCCCCCCTCTCGGATGGGGCAGAATTCTATCCACCCCAAAGAAAGAGATTAGATTACTGTTACTCTGATGTTTCTTCTGGAAGTGTCTAGCAACAGGGTAGCTGAGGTCTGCATTAGTAACAGCCCTCATGTGTTGTAGGATCCTTGTTTTTTACTGCAACTTGGTACTTCCAATATACCTGAGGCCACAAGGGCACTCTAAGGCATAGATGACAAAGTCGCTTGTGCATGTTATAAACTTGTTAATCTGTTTGTTCTTGCCCAGAACTGTCTTATACTTGTCCCTACTGGTGTTGTATCTACATGCTTTGCATGCATTGCATTTCACAAAGCCCTTTGGCATGCCTACCCAAGTGTTGGTAACTGGTTTATTAGGATAACTTTGTACTAGGTAATCCGTCAAAGATTTGGATTTCCTATAAGTTATTAGGGGTGTTTTGCCAATAGAATTGCCAATTACAGGATCTGTTTCTAATAAGCCCCAGTGGCGTTTCATTAGGCACTTAATAACATTAGATCTTGTATTGTATGTTGTTATCATTCTAGGTACTTGTCATTGCTTATATCTTTCTTAGAATAAAAAAGTGCTTCGTGGCGTGTAATCTCAGTGACTTTCCTACTGGCTGCAAATATTGTTTTATCGCTATACCCCCGTTGGATAAATCTTCTTTCCATTGTATGCTGTTCTTTCTTAAAGCCAGACTCTGTGCTACAGTTACAGTGAGCCCTAAGGAACTCGCCGTACGGGATACTGTTCAGCAAGGGTATAGGATGATTACTCTTGGCGTGAAGCAGAGTATTGCCCGCCGTATCCTTTCTGAATAGGCTAGTTGTGATTTGATTATTCTCAATCTGAATAGCTATGTCCAGAAATTCACAGTACGTGGGACTAATCTTATGCGTGAAACAGGTTGTCAATATATTGACGACCTGTTCCTGATATGGGATGGTCCCAGAAATTTGGCTAACGAATTCATTAACAAATTGGGCGAAAATGAACTCAATCTGAGTTTCACGCATAAGGGGGAGTTGCGCACAGGTCACTAACTTGAAAAAGGCTTCGCCGAAACGCGTTGTTTGTGGGCACAATAAATATTTTGTGCTGTCCTCTGGTGTGCCGCTGTTTCTTTTCCGTTGGGATGCCCTGGAAAGACTCTTTAGTTATATATATATATATGTACATTAACATAGAATATAATAATAAAAAACTTTCTATTATAAATTAAAACATTAAACTATTTAAAAATCTTCAAACTTAAATTTCCCACTCCAGTCAGTGCAACAGTAGGGAAAGTGTTGGATAGCGGAGGGGTAAAAATTACTATTCCCACTCCAGTGAGTGCAAAAGTAGGGAAAGTGTTGGATAGCGGAGGGGTAAAAATTACGATTCCCACTCCAGTGAGTGCAACAGTAGGGAAAGTGGTGGATAGTGACGGGATAAAATTTACTATTCCCACTCCAATCAGTGCAACAGTAGGGAAAGTGTTTGATAGTGGAGGGGTAAAAATTACTATTCTCACACCAGTCACTGCAATAGTAGGGAAAGAGTTGGATAGCGGAGGGGTAAAAATTACTATTCCCGCACCGCACCAGTGAGTGCAACAGTAGGGAAAGTATTGGATTGTGGCGGGATAAAATGTACTATTCCCACTCCAATCAGTGCAACAGTAGGGAAAGTGTTGGATAGCAGAGGGGTAAAAATTACTATTCCCTCTCCAATAATTCAATTCAATTCAATTCAATTCATCTTTATTCGGATAAGAAAATATCCATAAAAGAACAAAATAAAAATACCAGCAAAATTTTAAAAACAAACAGACAATACATACATGAATAAAAAATTTAAGACAGCCAACACGAGGCTAAAAAACAGTAAATACACAAAACATATACGTACGCAATGCTCAGGGGGTTTGTCTTACACTTATAATTTGTTAGGGGCAATAGTATAATTGTTCCTGGAATCATCTGATTCAGGCAACCAATATCCACTGATTTGATAAATAACATCAGACTAAGATAATAGCACATATTGAGATGAAGATAAAAAGTTCATTAAATATAGCAGCATAATAATGTAAAATGCGAACAGTTTATCACATTAAACCAACGTTAAAATCGAACAAATTCATTAAATCTAGCAGCATAATATTATAAAGTGCGAGCAGTTTATCAAAAATTATGTAACAATGAAATACACACAATAAAATTATGCAACCTGCATATAAATGAGAGATTAAAAATGGGCAATCCAAGCCAATTATACCAAACTCATGGAAGCGCGTGAACGGACAGCCAGACGCAAGAAAGTGCTAACGCAGAAAATTAAATTTTCGTCCTTGAGCTCAACAATTTCTCTATATGCCACCTTATAGTTGCTGATAGCTGCTACCTTACAAAACGGAATCAGCAACTGTTTACTATATAACTGATAAAAGTTACAGAAGAATAAAAAATATAACATAGATTGATTACCACGATTACCACAGGGACAAGAGATTTGCTCAAGGTTACTGTTATGCCCAAGGGGAAAATATAATAAATATTTTAAAGTACCAGCCCTAAGGCGAAAAAGCAAACTTCTTTCCCAACGGTTGGTCGCCATAAAAAGATAACGGGCTGGCAATATTGTCGGTGGACCCTCAGCGTCCGACACCGCTATATAACGGGCGACTGAGCTTTTCGAAGTTTCATGCCTAAGTCTCAAACTGGCATAATACCCATACAGGGTCTCCTGTATAATCTTTTTATTAATGCCTGATATATCACTTGGATTTGAGAAAATGTGTGGCAAATTTACAGCGGACAAGCTGTCCTTAACAGCTGCCAGCCAAGGTATGCTACTGCCCTTGTCACATTTAAGACAATCAGCTATGATTTCTCTAGTGAGAGTGGTTGCCGGGTTTTGCCATACTTTTATCCAAAAAATTGTTGGACGAGCCCTGATATAATTTTCAATATAGGACAGTTTTAGCTCCCGATGACAAACATAGGAAGATGCGCTAATCGGAACCCCCAGAACTCTCCGACAAAATCTATTTTCCTCTATTTGAATATTATTACAATTCGCGTAGCCCCACACTTCAGCTCAATAAGTTGCGGTTGGTCTGCATTGAGTTCTATATATCTTCAGTAAGGATAGCACTACCTCAGTTCTTCTGGGTTGAGGGAGGTATAAAATTGAGTTGGAGGCCTTTAAGAGTTTGTTCCGGCTGTGTGTCAAATGGGCAGTCCAGGAACCATTATCCGCAAATACCAGCCCCAGGTATGGGAAAGTGCGCATGCAAAACTGTTTTTCGGAACCGGAGCTAATTACATTAACACGATGTTTATTTGGACCACAATTCATTAAAAAAGATTTTTTTAAATTTGTACACAAGTCCAATTTAGACATAAAATCAACAAAGCCCCCGACTAAAGTGCGTAGTGCATTGGGTGTGCGGCCCATTAGGACTGCATCATCCGCGTATAATAAAGCAGGTATTTTGCTGCCATTAATCACCGGGACATCCGTAGTCGTCATGCAACTCATTAATATATAAAATAAAAAGCAGGGGGGCCAGCACACACCCCTGCCTGACCCCTCGCCGATGACAATATTCTCTGATACGGCCCCATCCCTACTAATCCTCACCCTTGCCCCCAAATCCTTGTGTAAGAAGGCCAGAAAGTGTACTAAGGCCTCGTCTAGCCCATAATTTAGGAGACATGACCATAGGCGCGATCTATTCACATAATCGAAGGCTGAGGTGAGGTCCATGAAAGCTAGGTAAATAGGAGACTGCCGAGCTATTGTATATTTGTCAACAATCAAATTTAAATTGAGACATTGCTCTACGGTTCCTAATTTGCTTCTAAAACCTAACTGACATTTATTTAAAATATGCGTATCCTCAGCCCAACTCCTAATTTTATTAAATAGCACCCTCCCAAGTATCTTTAAAGTGTTGTCAATCAAAGAAATTGGTCTATAACAACTGGGGTTAGCCCTGTCCCCCTTTTTAAAAATCGGTACTATGGTGCTGGACGACCATGTGCTAGGAATTTGGGAGTTTGTTAAATTGTTAAAAACATTAACAAAATCGGGGCCCAGAAATCTGGTTTGTATTTAATGAGGTCGATGGGAAACCCATCGGGGCCGGGGGCCTTGTTGCCTAAGCTCTGGTCAATTGCGTCTACCACTTCTGAGAGCGATATCTGGACTCGTGACGCGACGTAAAGATCTATGTGAACCTCGTCCAGCGATGTTGCAGAATATATTTTAGAGAAATGAGAGACCCAGGCATCACTGGTTATATTACAGCTTATGGGACTTAAGTGCTGACCAGTGTTTCTCATATTTTTAACCACCACCCAAAAGCCATTTGTATTGTTGAATCTTGCAGCGCAAGCCAAATTATCCCATTGATCTCTCAAAATCTCCTCTTTCCTTTGCTTAACCACTTTGTTATATTGGTTCCTTAGTGATCTGATTAAAATTGCATTCCTAGGTGTTGCCGACAAGGCAGCACGAAGATCTCTATTAGCCCGGGAGCATACACTATTGAACCACTTAGGATGATGGTTATTGTTAAACGCAGGTTTAGAGATCATCTGTTTAATACCTGCACATAACTGAGTAAAGGCTGCAACCACCTCAAAATTAGGGTTAATGGATGACAGACATACGTCGACAGTTGATCGATAAGATATTATCATGTTCTTAAACAGTGTGCTATTATCAATTCCTTTCCAGATAATTCTTAAATTATCGGTTGAGGAAGATATATTACAGGCCCCGGGTTCTCCCTTAAAAATATGTCTGGGGGCAACCCTAAACAATACCGAGATTGGGTTGTGATCCCCAAACATAGTAGGTATAACCTCTGCACCAACTAAAATGTCTTCAAGTGGGGCAGATATAAAGACATAATCAATTATTGAGGCACACCCTCGGCCTCTATATGTTGGCACTGTCTGATTATCGCTATAATTTATGGGTGCAATGTCCACCGCATTTGATAAATCATGCATTGACAAATAATCCATTAATTCAGTTCCCTTTTGCTCAAATTTTCATGTTGTATGTAGCCAGTACCCAAATTATATGCCCTGGAGATCTTAACATTAAAATCGCCCCCCCCAGGCAAATTCCAGCTAAATTTTGATTTCCCGCTACAATGTGTATATTAGAAACAAATTAAAAAAGTTTTTCAACAATCTTATTAGGTACACTTAAAAAGTCATTATTATAAAAGTTAATAAAACAAATTGAGGCCCCACGTGTATATATCAAAGCTTGGTAATTTGGGCTGTTTGTCGAGATAGTCTTAATAGAGCCACCTGACGATATTTTGACCCAAATAGAAAGGCCACCAGACAGACGCCCATATTTAGAAGCCAATACACACACATTAAAACATTGGAAGCCCTCACAATGTATCTCACTTGTAGCCCAGGTCTCCTGGAGCAATAAAATATCAAATTTGTTTACCAGCCTGGCCCAGTCTTCATTATTTACTTTAGAGGCTAGGCCAGCGATGTTCCAACTTAGTATCTACAAGAGTTGGTCGGACTGCCTAGAGGCATCTCTTAACAATGGTGCAGGTGCTACTATGGAGGGGGCCAATTCAATAGGCACTGATAACAGGGCCAGTCAGTCTAGAGTGTCTAAATCCGAGAGGGAGGAAAATCTATTTTGTAACATGAGCGGGAAAATGGCTTGTGTGTTATGAATGACATTGGGTTTATAAAAATAGCAGTGACCAGACATCAGTAGAACTGTCATGCTCTCTCTGCGATAGTATCGATTTTACAAGGGCGGTTTGTCGGAAATTAACAACAATACAGTCTCCCTTTATTAACTTCTCTGATGGTCCAACCCAGCCAACCCTGCGTACCATCAAAATCTCGTTGATGTTAAACACCCTAAAACCTTTATGTTTCATGAGCCAGTTAGTGCACTTATTACGCAGTTGGTCCCAGGACTCTTGTTGGTTTTCCATTAAAGGTGGCACCCCAGCTAAGACCAATACATAAGGACAAGCCTCAGGAGGTAAACTTAAAACATCATTTCTTGCATTAAGAGGCCTGCAGACGTTAATCCTGGGTAAGGAAGCTGTGCTCTGTAAATTATGTGTTTGATTTGCATCTTTTACTGGGGCTTTAATAGATGCATGCACATCTTGTTGGCGAGGTAGATGTAAGGCATTATTGCCCAAATTTAAATCGCCATCCTGAGAAGTAAGGACCTTGGGTAGGGTGCATTTATTGACTTTACAGCAAACATCACAAGCATCACGAGAACCAGTTAACGGGGATTGCAAGGCATTTGAGCGTTGCTGTGATGTATTGGGGACTAAGCCATTTAAGGCTTGCGGAATGTGTGGCACCCCCTGTGTTAGCAGCGTATTAAATGCCTTACTATGTGAGTTAGGTTTACTAATTAGTGATTCTAATCAATCTAAACGTTTCCACAGGGTTGTAAAATTTTTGTCCACAAGCTCCTTAACGCGGTCAAACATGGTGTCCATAATAATATCTATTGCAGTGTCCCCCAATTTAAAAGTATTAAAAGGTGCTGGTATAGATTAAGTTTGAGTATGAATTGATTGACTAGGCAGACTAATAGACATTAAAACATCAGAGGCGTTGGCAGAGGCATTGACAGTCACTGTTTCAGTTGGGGCTGCTGACCCTTGCATCCATGCGCTCAAAGCAGTACGCTGTGACTTTGAACGCAATGGTTGTTTCCTCTTTGGGCAAGCGGGCTTCGTTATTTTCTTTTTCCTCTTTGCCCCCGTGATTGCTGGGTCTGGGGAAACATTCACAGCTGCAGCAATAACCTTACCGCGAGTTGGTGACATTAGGTCCGTTAGATCCATAGTCCCCACATGAGCTCCAGTATCTTTGTTACCCCAGGTTTGCTCATTAACCAGTTCACCATCCGCAGCTGGCAAGAGAACTAACGGATTTAGCATTGAAAGAGGACTGTTTGGCAGGCCGGAGTGAGTCATGTTTTGGGGGGTGGGGAGTAGTTGAGCCCAGGGACATACGCCTCTCAGTCAGCTCTATTTCAGTGCTGACAATGTTAACAACTCTCTCCAGCATACTATCAATGGAGGCAGAGCCGCGTAAACTGGATACAACAGGCCTTTTAGCCATGATTAATACAAAATATACACCAGAGGAACTGGGCTTACTTCACTCACCGCACTGATAACTAGGAGGGTGAGCAATGTCAGAGGGGTGGCCCGGCCCGGCCTCCGACGGTCACGGACGGGCTCAGACAGGCCCGCCCTTGGCCCGGGCTTCGCCCGCGCGCGTCCCGTGCTGCGGGATGGCAGCCGCGCTTTTGTCCTGGCGGGAGGCGCCTGTGCTGACGCTGTGTCCCAGCGCCGATGCTGGGGCAACTGGGAAATGTAGGCCGTTCCCCTCACGGCGTGGAGTAGATAGAAGCCGTTCCCCTCACGGCGGCGAGAACAGAAACTGCAGAGAAATTCCCCTCACGGCAGGTATGAGCAACTTGGTAAGTGCGTCCTCTCCAATAATTGTAACAGTAGGGAGAGAGTTGCATAGCGGAGAGGTACAAATTACTATTCTCACGCCAGTGTGTGCAACAGTAGGGAAAGTGTTGGATTGCGGTGGGGTAACAATTAATATTCTCACTCCAGTCAGTTCAAAATTTAAAAAAACCAAAATATTAACAACAAAAATATTTTAAAAACAAAATAAAGTAAAAAAATATATAAATATGTTAAAAATTAAAATACAAATATATTTAATATTTTTAAAAAAACATATTATAACGGTAAATACATATGACAAATACCTACAAATATTATCTTAAAAAATAATTTTCAAATAAACAAACATTTTTAATTAGAAATTATTTAGAAACAAAAACATTAATTATTACATAAATTTACTTTTTTTATTTCCTACCCTATAACACCACACAATTCAGAACCCACATCTACATTTTTTTTTAATTACTTCCTTAACTAACATAATTAATTACCAATTAAAGAAATATTATTAATTAAAAAACAAATTAAAACTCATAAAAATTAATTAACTTCCCACACTTTACCCCTATAATCCCCACAACCCACAACTAAAATTAAACTGTAAAAGAATAATTACACAATTAAAACTTATTTTCAATTAAAAACTAATAGTATTTAACAACTAATTATAAAGTAAAATTAATTTACTCCCCACATTGTAACCCTATAAAAGTAAAACCCACACACAAAAAAAATAAACAAATACCCTAATTAAATATCAATTAATTAATTAATATTAATGATCAACTAAGTAATAATTAATTAAACATAAATTACTTCTCACCCTTTACTCTATAAACCGTACAGCCCACACCTAAAATTAATTAGAAAATGTCCATATTTAATTTTCAATCAATTAATTAATATAAATTAACAACTAATTATTAATTAATCAAAAATTACTTCCCACCCTTTACCCCTATAAAACCCACAACATGTACCTAAAACAAAATTACACAATTACCATAATTAATTACCAATTAATTAATTAACATTAATTACCAACTAATTAATAATTAATTACAAATAAATTACTTCCCACCCTTTACCCCTATAAACCCCACAACCCGCACCTAAAAAAATTACACAATTACCATCATTAATTACCAATTAATTAATTTATTTAAATTAACGCCCAATTAATAATTTGTTACAAATAAATTACTTCCCCCAATTAACACTAAAAAAACTCAATTAAATAAATATTAATAAATAAAAAATAATCATTAATTTATTACACCCACCCTATTCCCCTATAAACCCACAACCCGCTACGGAACTAAAAATGCAAAATTTACTTAAAATAAAATTGATAACTACTAAAAATGTAACACATATATTAAAAAACATAAACAATACTTATACAAAATAACATATATCACATACATTTAAAATATAAAGTAAAATACATAACACTAAATACAAAATCGATATTTTAAAGTATATTTTTGCAAACAATATTAATGACTTCTATATTTTTGAAAACGATATTTCTTACCTTAAATTCGATATTCTTGACTACGATATTCTTGCTGTCAATATTTCTGTGTGACTATATTTCCAAATCGATATTTGTGTAAGTCGACATTTCCAACTTGATATTCTGTCTGAATACCATGCGGCTGATGGAGCAGCGCCAGTCAGTGAAATGCTGCATAGAGATGACCTGGATTGTCTCTGTGCTATCAGGGCCATATGGTATGGTTGGGCAGGACAGTGGGAAAGGCCTCTGCACATTAAGGACCGATGCTGCTGGTCTGCTACTGTATGTTCAGGGCTCATGTTGCAGGCCGGCATAGCACAGCCGCAGATCTTAGCCCTTTCACTCTGCTTCATTGTGGTGAACGACTACAATATGGGGCTCTGTACTCCTGGGCCTCAGGGTATACTCACATCATAGTGGCAGTGAAAGAACTCGACACTCTTCGTTTTGACTTACAAAAGCCTACGAAATACGAGTGAGTGCACTGCACACGTGTTATATTTGGTTCTAGTGTGATACATGCCATTCCTTGGACTATTAAAGACACGTGTGATATTTGGTTTCTTTGTGATAATGCCATCTACTTGCATTAATAAAGAGGTGGTACATGCATATGTGTATGGTAATGGCAGCTCATTTTGGGTTGGCTGCTCTTTGCCAATCCCACATATGCATGTAACATCTTCTTTGTGTAAAAGTAGACATTGAGCTACAGTTACTTTATATATGGGAGTATGGCATGTACAGGTCTTTGGGATGCCCACCGTTTACTCATATGTGCAGTACATGTTTCAGCTTGTAATTCTTTTGTATGCCATTCTGGCATGTACAAATCAGTTTTATGGGTACAGACACTCCGGTTGAATCTGCAAAATTGCTATTTTAATGTATCAATCTCTTATTAGGAGTCAGTAAACTTGGGATTGCGACCAATATAGACTCAATATTTGTTACAGGCATGTTGTAGGTGTCACTTCTAATTACCGAATCAGTATGACATGTATCAATATTTTGCAACCAATATCCAGTCGCAGAACATTGGAAATTACTGAAAAAGAACAATTGATGGACAGAATGCAGAACAATGTCATACATTCACCCCCGTACAGAGATCTGGGCCTAAATCCATCGTTTTTTTGCTCACCGTGCCATTCCAGTTTGTACCCAGCCATATGCAAATCAGTCTTCACCCTTGCGCCCAATGGGAACAGTCCAGCCCGAACTGCCAGGCCAGGTCCTCCCTGGACTGGAAACAAGCATCCTAGGACCGGTTTCGGGCTTTCAGCCCTCATCAGCCAGGATAGCTTGACTCCAGTGGCATAGAGAGCACGGGACACACGGGACCCACGTCCTAGGATGCTTGTTTCCGGTCCAGGGAGGACCTGGCTTGGCAGTTCGGGCTGGACTGTTCTCATGAGGCACAGGGTCAAGACTGATTTGCATATGGCCAGGTCTAAACTAGGGTGGCATGGTGAGCAAAAGAATGATGGATTTAACCCAGATCTCTTGACTGGGGGTAAATGTTATGATTTGTTCTGCATTCCGTCCATCAATTGTGTGTCTTTTGCTTTATCGCCCTAAGTGCGCCAGGTATGCCCAGACGTGGGTCCTGGGCTCACTGTGCCACTAGAATCAAGCTATCCTGGCTGATGAGGGGTGAAACCCCAAAACCGGCCCTAGGATGCTTTTTTCCAGTCCAGGGAGGACCTGGCTTGGCAGTTCGGGCTGGACTGTTGGGTCAAGACTGATTTTCATATGGCCAGGTCTAAACTGGGGTGGCATGGTGAGCAAAAGAATGATGGATTTAACCCAGATCTCTTGACTGGGGGTGAATGTTATGATTTGTTCTGCATTCCGTCCATCAATTGTGTGTCTTTTGCTTTCTCGCCCTTAGTGCGCCAAGTATGCCCAGACGTGGGTCCTGGGCTCACTGTGTCACTGGAATCAAGCTATCCTGGTTGATGAGGGGTGAAACCCCGAAACCGGTCCTAGGATGCTTGTTTCCGGTCCAGGGAGGACCTGGCTTGGCAGTTCGGGCTGGACTGTTCCCATGAGGCACAGGGTCAAGACTGATTTGCATATGGCCAGGTCTAAACTGGGGTGGCATGGTGAGCAAAAGAATGATGGATTTAACCCAGATCTCTTGACTGGGGGTGAATGTTATGATTTGTTCTGCATTCTGTCCATCAATTGTGTGTCTTTTGCTTTCTCGCCCTAAGTGCGCCAGGTATGCCCAGACGTTGGTCCTGGGCTCACTGTGCCACTGAAATCAAGCTATCCTGGCTGATGAGGGTCGAAACCCCGAAACCGGTCCTAGGATGCTTGTTTCCGGTCCAGGGAGGACCTGGCTTGGCAGTTCGGGCTGGACTGTTCCCATGAGGCACAGGGTCAAGGCTGATTTGCATATGACCAGGTCTAAACTGGGGTGGCATGGTGAGCAAAAGATTGATGGATTTAACCCAGATCTCTTGACTGGGGGTGAATGTTATGATTTGTTCTGCATTCCGTCCATCAATTGTGTGTCTTTTGCTTTCTCGCCCTAAGTGCGCCTGGTATGCCCAGACGTGGGTCCTGGGCTCACTGTGCCACTGGAATCAAGCTATCCTGGCTGATGAGGGGTGAAACCCCGAAACCGGTCCTAGGATGCTTGTTTCCGGTCCAGGGAGGACCTGGCTTGGCAGTTCGGACTGTACTGTTCCCATGAGGCACAGGGTCAAGACTAATTTGCATATGACCAGGTCTAAACAGGGGTGGCATGGTGAGCAAAAGCATGATGGATTTAACCCAGATCTCTTGACTGGGGGTGAATGTTATGATTTGTTCTGCATTCCGTCCATCAATTGTGTGTCTATTGGAAATTACTGGCACATGAGTTGAAGTTGTAAGCCATTCGCAATAGGATGAAGACCCCTTTCTGACCACTGCCAACTCTCAAAACAAACTTTAAGTTAACTTTTATTTTTGAAAATGCAGTACTCTTTTTTTTTTAAGGAAAATGTTCTGAATTTTTTACCTTGTCAGCCCTGTGAGGGCCATCAATCAGACAAAGTAACAATCCATGATCCACTTGATTAATATTTATGACGTAGGCCTGAATTCGAATTTTATGAGCCAACCTATTACTACATAGTTTATTTTGTAAAATTCAATACAGATCGCTAAAATACTAGGCCTGAGCGTGAAATTCCGATCCGCTCTCTGAGTTTTTCCCACTTTGCGTAAAGCGCAGAGTTCCAAAAAACCTCTGCGTAGCGAAGTTTTTCCTCTCCTCCGGCTCGCCTACGTTAAGTGGGCGACCGAGGAAAATCCTACTACAGACCATCTTTCGGCGAGATTTCTTAACGCGGGCGGTTACGGCTGGTCGCTACCCCTCACACTGAGAAACCTTCCGCACGCGTTGAGGAAGCTGCTGCTCGAGTAGAACATCTACTTGAGCGGCAGAAAGAAGCAGCTCCCTCTTAACCTGCACGTGGTACAGTTTGCGCGGATTTTACAGCACGAGACAAACACCTACGCTAAAAACCAACGCAAGCACCGTGACGTATCACACTCCGCCGCTTGCGAAACTCCGCAGAGTTTTTTTGGAACTCTGCAAACTCCGCCCAGGCCAAAAATACTGGTAGCCAAGTGCAATCAGTTTTTTGTGATGAATATTTAGTATGGTTGACTAGCGCGCTTCCTGAAACACACAAGTCAGAGATTTTATAGAGATCTTTGCTTCCCACTCTATCGAATACAACCCCTCCCCCCCACCGGTCTACAGGTTAGATAAGCTCTTTATGTAGAATCTGCTGACTGTAATTCTCCACTGTGCTCACGCGCTGCAGAGATGGGTTGCAGATAAAAGCATCATGTCACGCGTCCTCTCAGGCCAAGTCCATGCTCCGCCTCCCACCACCCCCAAACCACCATCGAATGTGCCAACTGCTCCGGTTGACAATGCATTTCTTTCAACTGGACTCGTTTCCGGATGCCAGCCCCGAAGAGCGCCGCATGCCTGTCCGAGGTAGATCACAGAACGTATGACATGATTTAGCTTTTATGCAGATTGTACTGGTTAGCTGGTCGGTTAGTTCCGGCCTGTGCTGTAACTGCAGACAGACGCCATTTCAAGGTGGAAAAAAAACACGCTGCCAGAATGCCCCGTTCTCATATTCTGCAATAGATTACAAGCACTAATGCGAACAGGAAATCCCCTCAACCTGCCTCATGGTCTTTCACTCTGTTCCCAAATCCTGAAGTTATGGATACTGCCAATTCCAGTGACTGCAGCTGTCCACGCTCACAAGGCTCCGACTGTTAGATAAGGCGGTGCCAGCAGGAACGAGAGGTTCCCCCTATTACTGGATGCCCTGCTCCTGGCCAAGAGGGCAGCTGTCAGCTTGGGTGGCAGCAGAAGAGCCCACATGGGAAACCCCCAGTGCCCCGAGTCAGCGCACAGCTATGCCCCATTACCCAGTGAACTGGGCAAAGGAAAACAGGCCGGTGAGCAGCCGAGGCTGATCTCATTCAGATCAGGCCTGGTGGGGCTTAGTCAGCTCGGATGTTAATGATCTGCATGTGAGAGCAGAACCGTGGATTAAAAGCGCCTTGATGCCGCTGCACAGGCACTGTGTGCGGAGGAATGGCGTGCATTTAATATCAATGTCAGAATTTATAAAGCGCACCAAAGTACTGCCAAGGAGTCTATGCGCTGTGAGCAGCTTGACTAAAATGCTCTTGATTAACTGACTAGTACTTACTTTTAATTATCTCGGGTAGGATAAAAGGCTGATAGATGTATATGTGCTAACTCTCCTTAGGGCCTGAGTGACACTAAACATGTCTCTAAAAATAAAAAAATATCATGAAAGCCTGAATAAGCACCGCTGGAATTTGAACCTGAAGGCTTGAGTCGACCTGGCAGGCATCTGAATGTGGAAAGGCTGAGTCAGTCCTGCAGGATTTCATTGTGGAAGCACTGTGCTTATGCCGCTAGGGCTCATACCAGAAAAAACACGAAAGGCTTGTAAAAGGCTAATTTGGCACTGCAAACGTTGAACATGGATGAGCTTAGGGCCTGATTTGAAGTGCTGCAGACGGCTCCCATCCGTCAGTGTGGCAAAGTTCATTACCTCTGCCACCCTGCTTCAACTCCGCCCACCATATTTAGAGATCACCACCTGCCCTGCAGTTATCTTTGTGCCTTCACAGGAGCTGACCCTTACATGTTAAAACCTGTAACAAATGAATACTACTGAATTATACATACTTCCCTACCTAAATAAAAACAGTAAACACCTGAACATCTTACCTTCCATAAGAACTTAAATACAAATATTGTTTTGAAAATAAATTTAAAGAAACATTAACTCCTAAATACAGTATATTAAAATACATTTCAAATAAATTAATATTGAAAAGACGTTACAATAAATTAGTGAAAAATTAAAAGATCAAAAATTAGGAACATAATATCGCCAATCAAATATTATTAACAATTAATAAAGTAAACATTTTGAATTTAATAGCTTCCCACCCTGTACACCTAAAAAGTAAAGAAGCTGCTACGGAAATATCAGTTATTGAAAAAATCTCAAAATATACAAACACTATAAAAAAGCTACAATTATAAAAAATAAAAAAACTCCATAATTACCAATTACATAATTAAATAACAATTGAACATCAACATTAATGTAAAAATATTTTATTGAAATAAATTTCACACCCTATTCCCATACAAACCCCAAAACACACTACTAAAAGTAATTACTAAAAATTAAAACATTTTAATACATAATAAAATTAATTAAACTCACATACATAACAGAATTATTAAACAATAAAACAATTTACAAAATTGAGAAAAACGTAATTTTACATTGCACAATTAACAATGTAATAAATTAATTGTAATTTAATTTACTTACAATCCTTTTCCTCTACAAGCCCAACAACCCTCTACAACATTATAAATATCTAATTTAACATTAAAAAAGTGCAATTTTTAAGTTTCAAATTTTAATATTTTTTTTTTATACTAACAATATTAACAACTTCAAATAATGTTTTAGTGCGCTCTACAAATCGACATAACATAACATAACTATGGGGTGATTACGATGGCGGACGGACTTCAGTCCGTTCGCCATTGTATCGGGGATTGGGACCGTCCGACATGCTATTGGTGGTCCCATAGTAGGCATTACAATGCGACCGCCACAACGGCGGTCGCAATGCCTATATTTTACATTGCGGCGGGTGCTGCTGGCTGCAGCACCCGCCGCAATGTAAAAACGGGACACTGCGCATATCCCTGCACTACGTGGCAGCCACCATGCGGTGCCTGCCACATGGTACAGGGATATGTAGGGGGGCACATTAGGTGCCCCCAACACCCACAACCAAGGGCCAGTGGGGTAGGGGGGCCCACTATGGGCCCCCAATGTCCCTTTCTGCCAGCCTTTTCATGGCGGGTAACCCCACCTTATTGTCTGAAACCACAGGGCACCCCCAGGGCATTTTGTCCTCATCTCTGGCTAAATCATCAGGGCACCTACAAACATATCCTGCATTCCAACTCTTCTAACATTAAGGGGGTTCTTTCTTCCAAGTAAGTGCAAGTCTGGACCAGAACACATGGAAACATAACTATTCCTGTGGATGAGAAAGCTATAGCCCTGCCAGGGACTTGATAATTAATAAAACTATTGGATCCTGTTTGGAAAAACCTACGCTAATTGTGGCAAACTATACTCCTGTGAAGGTGCGTGGCCAAGATGGAGGCGAGAGCGGTCGCACTGTGCTAAGCTCCACTCCAAGCCCGCCACATATATCCTGTTAGCACAGTGCCTTTGAGTAGCAACCCCTGCATTTTGGCACCGGAGGCTTCCCAGAGCCGCCCTTCGACCATATTGAGACTACCGATCGGTGGAGAGGCGCGGGAGCCACGCGCTGACCGAGCGAGCAAGGAGCCCGAGAGACCTAGGGTTCCGACCGGAGCTGAGCTCCTTTGTTGCCGGCAGACGTCCACGCGCTCCATTGGGACGCTCCCCCCTGCACTGGCGACCGGTGGCAGTGTCAACCTCCGACCCGGCTTGAAACCCATCGGAGACCCGGGGGACCACCGACGTAGACCCCGCATTGATCAGCGCTGACTGGGCCGGAGAACAGCAGCCCCACTGATACGCCGGGCCGTGCGACGTGCGTCACTCCTGTTGGTTGCTCATCGGGGTCCTTACTTTGACGAGCTGCAAACAGAGAGCTATCGGGACCCCCGTGGGGGCGGTGGAGATGAGTACAGGACGTAACTACAACCCCCTTGGTCCCCCCTCCTACAACACGGCACTGCCTGCTGCAAATTTACTGATACGCGAGGTCTGCGCAGCACACGGCAGATCGTGAGACGGGGCATTAATAGAGCGGCGCCTAGGTGAGGAGTGGGGGTGCATATGAACACTGCAACGGTCCCTTTGGGCCCTCTCTCTCACACGACTTCATGCTGATTGCCCGCGGCCGCCGGTGAGCGGGGATCCTATGCGGGCGCCTGGGAACCCGTCCCAGAAGGACACAGACCACACCGGAGCAACGCACTTGGGTGCACATGTCAGGCCGCGTGCCCTGCGACCTTGTTGAAAGGCACTGAGTCGGGTGTACCGGAAAGGTAACCTATTAATGGTGGGACGTCATGGGCTCCCGTTGCTGTGGAATTAGGAGCGTTGTGTGCACCCGGATACAGCCCCTTTGGTCTCCCCCCCTGCCTTCGCGTTGAGACGGCCGGCCTTGGCTTGAACCACCAAAACAGATCAACCTCACACGTGTGCGCTCACTGCTCCTCCCCACTATTTGAGACTACTTCCTTGCACACTCCTACCCGCCCACTGATTCAGGCCACCCTGAGATCTTGGACATACCACCGGTGCTGACCAGGTGTGACTCTTTACCCTCGTGTCCACCTCTTTCCACTGAAGCTGCAGGATCCACACTGCTTCTGCGCGGGCGTACACAGGGCCTGGTATCTGCGGACACACTGCTGAGGCCTCTGGACCGGCTGTGCGGCCACTCGCTCTGTCCCCCTCCATCACTTTCGGGCCTACCTCCTGGACTCCCGCCATCACCTGATGCCGCGATGGGTAAGCCTAGACCGGAGAAGCCCCAGGCGCAACCCTCGGACTGCAGATGCATTGGGCTGAACACTTTGAACACGCACAGCTGCTTCGGGTGCCTAGACCACACGCTGTGGGCGCATGGACATGCTACCAGGCTGAGTTGAGTGAGGCGGCAAGACAGCGGCGACATCCGGCCTGGCTACACCCCCTTCCACCGAGGGATAAGTAGCTGATACAGCACCGATATTGTTTATTATTGTCTTTTGTTCTTTTCTGTCTTTCTGAATTGCATTTTAGTGTGAATGGTCTATTGCCCGTTGGCAAGCCGGCCTGGGGTGGGATGTTGGGGCAGGGAATTTTGGATTATTATGTTGATCTCTTTGTCTGCTTGCAATCAGTGGAGATCGTGGATTGGCCATACTTGGTCACCACCTTGTGTGGGTGGTGGAATGCGGGGGGTGGTGACTAGTGGTTTGTGGTCTGTTTTGCGCCACAACTTTACTTCAAGACTAGGCAGATGGAAATTGGAGACTATTCTTTATTGACCTGGAATGTAAGGGGGTTGGCAGGATGTGCTAAGCGTCACAAAGTATATCAGTACCTACGCAGTCATGGGATTACGTTTGCACTGTTGCAAGAGACACATCTCACCACACAAACACTTGCATCGCTCCGTAAACGCTGGAGGGGCACGATACTGGTTACTACATATTCGGGATATGCCCGAGGAGCGCTTATTTTGGTCGCACCTGGGACCCCACTACAGATCACACATTCCCGAGTGGATGCACAGGGCCGCTTCGTCACTATGGAAGGCCTTCTGAATGGATCTCCAATAGCACTGGTATCTCTTTATGCCCCGAACTTGGGCCAGTCCACCTTCCTACAAATACTCACACCATCCTTACTTACGGATCCCACAGCCCCCATGTATTGGGGTTATGACTTTAATGGGGTGCAAGATCTTGTCCTGGACCGCTCTCGCCCCCCTCTCCCGGGGGCACAATCTATTAAGCTGGTACAACATATGTCGGGGTGGGTGTTCAACATGCAGATGCATGATGTATGGCGTAGGTTGCACCCCCAGGCGCACACTTACTCGTACTATTCGGCATTACATGATTTATATACACGAATAGACGCTGTATTCTGCTTGAAAAATGCCCTCCACAGTATAATACACATTGACTATTTGGCACGTGCGCTTTCCGATCATGCCCCGCTTCAACTGAGTTTGTCCTGGGGCATGAGGCGCCCCGTGATCTCGACCTGGCGCTTGCCGAGTGCCGCGCTCGCCGACTCGTCCTACCGGCCACCCTCCTAAACTCCATTGAATTCTATTTCTTAGTAAACGAGGGCACTGCCTTGTCAGCTGGAGTGGAATGGGACATCTTTAAGGCTGTTCTCCACGTGCACGCCATCATGACCATATATGGCGCCCGGAAAACACTGACCGCTGCGCTCCATACTCATGAGTTAGCAATACGGAGCTGCGAGCAACGCATTCCCACTGACCCCCAGGTTGGCCCTTCTCTAGCCCAGGCCCCTCTGACATATAAAAGCGCAATGGATGACCTCTGCGCATTAGACTACAAAACATATCTGGCACGCAGACACAGGGAGGGCGACAAGACAGGCAGGCTGCTCTCGTAGCTATTGCGATCAGACACTGCACAGCCCCCTATCACCGCCATATACACATCTACTGGGACCCTAGTGAACACACAAGAAGCCATCAACCAATCATTTCATGAATACTATATAGCATTGTACGCGGCCTCAGCCATGCATGACCCCACTTCCGGTCAGGACTTCTACAAAGAGATACAACTCCCACAGCTCCTGCCAGCCCATTATGATGCCCTAGAAGATCCCATTACGCTTGATGAGATCACGGACGCAATTGGGCAGCTGGCAACCGGGAAGACGCCAGGGACGGACGGGTGGCCCTCGGAGTTTTACTCCACCTTCTCTGCACAACTAGCACCTAGGCTAGCCAAAGTGTATGCCAAAGCCTTTGAGACAGGCGCACTGCCACCTACTTTGAGGGAAGCGACGCTAGTGATTCTGCATAAGCTAGGCCGTGATCCTCTCCAAATGGCCTCCTATCGACCTCTATCGATGTTGAACGTCGACTATAAAATCCTCAGGAAATTACTAGCAAACAGGTTAAGCAATGCAGTTCCTCTGTTGGTTCACGAAGACCAAAATGGTTTTATACCAGGACGTAACACTGGTCTGAATCTGCAACGCCTAATCACACTGCTGGACTGGGCACAGGGTGAGGCCGAGAGACCCTGGGTCGCATCCTTAGATATCGAGAAGGCATTCGACACTTTGAGCTGGGATTATCTCATAGCAATTCTGACGGGGTTCGGCATCGGTCCCAACTTCATAAGGTGGATACGTTTGCTGTATTTCAGACCGCAAGCTAGAGTGAAGACGGGCTGCACCTTCTCTTCGCCTTTCTCGATAGTGCGGGGGACACGCCAGGGCTGCCCCCTGTTGCCGATTCTTTTCGCCTTGGCCATGGAGCCATTGGCATGCAGACTGTGGCAGCGTGTCACTGACTGGGGCCTGCAGGTCGATCGACGGTGGCACATAGTATCGCTGTACGCGGACGACGCGTTAATATATCTGCGCAGCCGTATAGAGATACTACGGTCGGTTATGGACCTCTTGGATACACACGGGAGAGTCTCTTAGCTCCAAGTTAACTGGACTAAGGGGCATATTTACAAGCCCCTTGCGCCATCAGTGCGTCACGTTTAACATGGGAAAAAGTGACGTACCGGCGGCGCAAGGGGCTTGTAATTAAGCCCCTAAGTCGGTAGTATTCCCAATGACACCTATGTCGCC
This sequence comes from Calotriton arnoldi, assembly GCA_963921515.1. NCBI lineage: Eukaryota > Metazoa > Chordata > Amphibia > Caudata > Salamandridae > Calotriton > Calotriton arnoldi. The sequence goes on from CAWUFW010001341.1 coordinate 2,826,746, forward strand.
GACCCAGAGACAACTGGCATTGGACACACCGTTGACATGGGCGTTCGACACCTTTAGGTACCTGGAAGTTCAGGTTTATCATTTAGGGGCTGATACTGTGGATGGCAATCTTGGGCGGGCCATAACTATAGCTCGCTTGACTCTCCCATTTTGGTTGGGCCTCCCCTTGTCCCCCATGGGCCGGGTGGCCATTTCTAAGATGTTGGTCCTTCCCCGCCTCTTATATTTATTCTACACACTCCCCTACCTCCTGCCTCGGAGATTCTTCAGGGAGCTGGAATCCCTCTTGGTCTCCCTGATATGCTCTCCATAAACTATACTTGCCACTATCGGATGGTGGCTTGGGCGCCCCAAACTATGAGCAATACTATGCCGCGGCACAACTGCAGTGGCCAATGCGGTGGCTCGCTAAGAGCAATCTCACAGAGATGACCACGGGTGCCTTGACAGGGGATCCCCCAACATTGATGGAATGGATGTCAGGAACAACTACCCTGACTCAGAAAAAACGAGGCAACATACTAATGACAGCGGCCAAACAACACTGGTCCAGATATGTGATATCTGATGGCCGAACAGCGACATATGCCCCTGGCCTGCCGCTGGAGCTCCTCCCCGGTACATTCTCCTGTCACGGACATCCAGAACTGAGACTGTGGAGGGAAAGAGGGCTAGACACATGGGGAGACAGGTATGCAGACTCGCAATTGCAAACATTCGAGGACCTGGTAGACACATATGAAGTACCGCAAGGCTCCTTTCTATTACATGCTTTGCTCACGCGCCACTCCCTGCGAGCATGGGGCATTGACTGAGTGGAACCTGCTACGTCACACCTGCTACAAACACTGCTCACGCATGGCCGAGGTAGACATGCCGTAACAGCCATTTACACCTCTTTTAGACTTGACGACCCGCCGGCACTGGCGACACTACATAGATACTGGGACGCTGAGTTGTCCATCGCCCTCTCTGACAAGCAGTGGCTGCAATGCCTCACCTACCCAAAAATCATATCGAACAACGCCAGATTGAAGTATACTCAATTTAATTATTTACACCACACGTACCTCACACCCCATAGGTTGGCACGCATGTACCCCGCTGCAGCGGACATATGCCCTAGATGTCGAGATCAGGGAGCCACATTTACACACATGGTGTGGAACTGCACCGGTATTCAAACATTCTGGTCCCTGGTGGCCACTGCGCTTGCAGAGGCGACGGACACACAGGTAGAGGCGGAACCCCTTCACTTTCTGCTGGGCGTCACTAGACGCAGCGCGTCTCGTAAGGGCCTGAACAAGTTTCTAGATCTTGCTCTGAGCCTAGCCAAGCGTAAGATAGCTATGGCATGGAAGGCGCCAATGGGCCCCAATATACACGCGTGGATGCTCGACCTCCGCAGGGCACTTGTGTCAGAGCACACTAACCAACTGGAGACCGCAGCACGAGCAACGGCGCCCCCACGCCTGACCCCTATACAATGGCAAGACTACTTGTCAGTGATCGAAGCTAAATTGTCCGTAGCAGCCCCTCCCTCTTAGACCTGCTCACTGGGTCTCCTTGGACTCCTAGGATCCATGTTAATACATGAGCACACATGCTTGCGGCCACAAGACACCTTAGCCCTACACACCTTTCTTCTCGCTCCCTGCCCACCCCCTTCCTCCGCGTCTATCCTTCTTCTTTGCCTCTCCCTCCCCCGCCTCCACCCCTCCCCAGACACATTTACCGGTAGCGGCCTATCACACCCCTGCAGTTCTACGTAAATCACCCACTGATATATCAGACCATTAGGCACAATTACACTGGCAGTTACGCGAAGAGATCGTTTTCTTTATTCTTTTCCTTTGTTCCTCTTGTTCAGGTTAAAGTTATTTTACATGTGTATATGACTTGATGGAGATATGGTTCCGAGGAACAATGGCGGATTCCCCTTTGGTTATCCTGATTTAATTTGACAATGTGTAATTGAACTATACCGCAGAGTGAAATAGCGTACCGGCCAACAAGGTGGACTTTACTGCATCCTAGCTGAGTTTTTTACCTGCACCCCACCCACGCCACTCCGATTATTGTTATTTAGCAATGTCAGTGTTGGATTGAATCATCATGCAATGTTAATGATGTTTTCTTGTCAAAATCAATAAAAATCATTTATAAATAAAAAAAAAACTATACTCCTGTGAAAAGCTGCTTATGATCACAGTAAAAAAGATATGCCACTTATAGCTCCTTTTTTCTGTGAAGTACCATTCATCCTAGAGAGGATTGAGTACTATACTCATTACGGTGTGTCTTTGAAGCATCCAAATACAGGTGATCGTGGAGATTAGTTCAATGCACCAACTTTTTAGGGAAGCTCAGTAAAGGTTGTGATGCTGTGGCCCATGGTGCAACAGGGCTGTGGCTCCTCTTAGTGGTGAGCACTCCAATGAGAATATCACTCCTAGGGTAGTTTAACATGTCTCTGCAGCTCAGTTGGCGCATCAGTAGAGCTCTGTCCTCCAACCTGACAATTTTTATGTTATTAACATCCACTCATAAAACATACCTGATTGGATAATCCACTGTTACTTTAAACCAGTTATTCCTGTAGCCCTGTTACCAGGAAGTCCTTCTTCCTCCTATTTTCTCTGTTGCTGGCCCATATATTACTTCCTGCTGTATTAAACAGAACAATCACAAGTTACAAAGCAGTTAGCAGTTACTCCCAGGCAAATTTGGCCCACCCAAAAAAAGAAAGCCAGTTGCCGGGTCTTACAGCCATCAATTTAAGGACTGCCCCAACCCTCCTACTATGAGAAGGTATCTGAAGACTCGCCTTCGGCTTCATACAGAAGCTGGATTCCCCTTAGACACAAGGGGTATGGCCCAAGCTACCACATAATACACGGTCCTTGATTCCGATACTGGAAAGGCCATCCCAGGAAGACCATGGATTTTAGGTGTTTAGCTAAAGTCAATGTCAGCAATAAGTCAGCGTGATTGGCAAGACTAGTGGGAGGATCAGAAAGCAGTAGATGTAAGCTGACACTAAGAGTAATATGGTCTACAGCTCCCACTCCAAAAAAAAAAGCAATCTAGTTCAGTGAGGGATGAGGCCTATCAGCCCAGCATTCTAATAACTCCCTGCTGCTTTAATAGTTAGAAAATGAGATACAAAGATACACAAATTCTTTGGCCAGATGATTCAGAAGGAATCAGGTCCCTTAAAAAAAAGTTTCAACTTGCCCAAGAGATTTGTGCGGTTTAGTTGAATAGGAACACCCATTGCGCATTCCTTAATTCTGGAAGTGTGGTTGCCCAATGTGTGCTGCATATGAACAAATTACTATATGTATGAACGGGCAGGGTATACAGATATAGCATGACTTTCTGAGCAGATCTCTTATTTACAATGTGTTGCTATTTTAATTAGTGGAAACACCCAAGAGGTTAGTTAATTAAAAAAATTAAGGACTAGAGATGGGGTGAACCAGACAGCAGCATGGATGTCATTTAGGGGTCACCAGGAGTCGCAGCTGTGACCCGTAACTTGCCCCTAGCGACCCCTTGTACGGCCTTTGCAACCCCTGACCTCAGGGCTGTTAAAATCAGTGTCAAAAATACACAGGGTTCGCATTCCTTATTGTCTGCCTGATTTTCATTATACTAATAGTGAATAATATTTTATTATTCACTATTAATGTAATAAAAAATGGACCACACTTTGGACCAATAGTGGCAAGTTGTTGTAAGTAAAAATGATTGTAAATGTATCTTGTATGCATGCGTGTGGGTGAGAGTGTGTTTAAGTCAGAGAGGAAGAGCGATTATGTGTGAAAAATGTTTCTGTATGTATGAGCATGTGTTTGTGAGTGAAAGCGAATGAGATCAAGTGACAGGTAGTGAGTGATATTGTGAGAGACTGAGGCCCAGATTTACTACTTTGACGCAAGGCAACGCTGCACTTTACATCAAAGAGGGAGAAAAAAGTGCACCATATCTAACAAGATATGGTACATTTTTTCTCTCCTAGTGTGCTGGTGTGCATTTTTGAGCCATGCACCAACACACATACCCTTAGTGCCAGAGTGCAAGGTGTGTACATTCTCTGAAGCATAGGGATCCTTTCCAGTACAAAAACTATGCCTTAAGGCTTTTACCACTTTGTATGTGTGCTGTACAATGCAGCACACATGGAAACTTGGAATGGGGTTAGTTACAATGCAGAGAGGGATACTTTACAACACAACTCTTTATTAATTTTTTAGGAAACTGCCCTCCCACAAAGTGCAAGACTCATCTGGGCGAGAGGGCACAGCAAAAACGACTGACAAATCTTTAGTGTGGAAAAGGCCACTTTAATGAGGCAGGTGCACATCACATTGTCATAACTCTAGGCCAACGCCTTTACAGATCTTACCTCCTCACTATACATGAGTAACCTACCGGTTGTCCTACCCTCCACTCCTAATTATCCCCCCCCACAAACCACCCAACTCGAACTGCCTATCACTGTATCCAAAACTGTCCAACCTGAATTAAATTAACTTCCTGTAACTGCCATCCTTTTCTTCCTGTCATCTGCTGGTGAAACCTATTCCCACCCTCCCATTGAAAGTGATTCACCCACCCAACAACAATCAGACTGCTTCCAAACCTGAGAAACCTCTCGGCCAAACGCCACACAGAAGAATCCTCACAGGGGTTCTTCTGCCCCCCAAAAGGCTACCAGCTTACTACCCATCTACTGGTCATTCTTTGCTATTGGGCTCTCTGCTGCTTCTACATCTGAAGCCCCAAGCACTCAGCCAATACCTCTCGAACCTACAACAAAAACATAGAAAAATACACTCTGTCTCCCTTAAAAATCTGAGGCACATCATTATGCAACTCCTGGTGAACCTACGTACCTATCTACTCCTTCCCTACAAAACATCCACACTTCTCTGCTAATTTTCCTCCTAGATCTGTCAATGGCAGCTGGCCTATCTGCCCCCGCCTCTGTCTTCTGGGTATTAACTCTGTCCATAATATGTGCGTCCCTGACAACCCTGCTATCACTTCTTTCATATCTGCTCTCATAGACTTGATCAACATGAAGGAAATGGCCCAATTCGGTCACTCGGGTCACTAATGACCACCTCTCAGCCTTCCATACCAAATGAAGAGTCGGTCAGACAGTAGAGAATAGAAACCAATAGCTATTTATTAGATACACTCAGAGCGGAGCCCAGTCTGCCCAGTTGCTAGGAGTGCTGCAGAGGGACTGAAATCGACAAGCATAAAGATACATTATGTACATTTCATAACTGGGCTAAAACACGCCCATAGTGGAATTTTCCAAGGCAGGTGCTGCTAAGCAATGGAATACTGGGAGAAAAACAATCTCAGTGCTCATATCTTACACAAAGTTGCAAAGTCCAAGGTTGTGCCAGTCGGGCCCGTCACCAGACAAGTGAGAGAAGGCCTTTATCTAGCGAGAAAGGTATGCGCTAATAAGAACAGTCTATTCATTAGGGAAGCAAAACCCAACCTTGGAGAAACGAAACCCAGCAGAGGCCTTTTCTCAGAAATAGCTAAGGATTAGTTTCGATCATGATTCAAAATGGCGTCTAAGAAGAAAATGGTACCACGAATGCTAACTTACATAAGATAATGCTCAAGCAGAAACATTTCTATTCTAACAGACCCTCCTTTTAGCATGAGCTAAAACATTTTCTAACGGCAACAAGAAAAATATAAAATCAGAAAAACAACAAAAAAACATGAGTATAACTCCTTACGAACATTCCATATACTCAGTATCGGGAAGGGAGACTGTAAGGAGGGAAGAAGTCTCGAAAATGCCCTCATCTATCTGCATTAGGTCGTCTATCTCTTTCTGCACCATAATTGCAGCATTGGTATCATGAATCGATATTTTCCTCTTAGGAGTGAGGAGGGTGGTGCAGTAAGAGCAACAGAAGGGGAGGCACTGAATAAGGGCACAGCCTAACACCAATATCACAATCAAGTATATCACCTTTTCAGGTATCCAACCCTAGCCACGAAAAAGAGACCAACTCCAATTTCCACTTTCTATTCCCTTGACATTCTCGAGGATGTCTAATATGTGTTTTGTAATATTCTTTTCCATATTTTTGATCCCGACTACACACTGGTCTCCCACTACCGCACATACACCACCACTCTTGGCTAGAATGAAATCCACTGCGTATCTAGTCTGCTCAGAATATATTCGCATACTCTCCAACTGAGTAGTGATGTTGCGTAAAGCAGCCACGGTAGTGTTAGATAATATTGTAACTTGCACCCGAAATATTCTCTAGCTTTCTCACCCCGGGCCATAGAGGTACCACCCAAAGTGAAAATAGAAGAAAGGATGTATCCAAAAGTAATCCCATTACTATAATTATTGACCTCTATATCGGTCACTTCCTCACAAAATTCTTTGGTCAAGGTCCTTTTAACCCAACGGACATTAGGCTTAGCATATTTACAAGGGACACCTAAGGGCAACACCATCCCAAGAGCTCCATCGTCGGTACCAATATGCACATTAGAATAGGTACCGTTAGACAAAAAGTAAAACCCCGGGTGTGCATAAATCGGTCCTTCATAATTAAGGCTCCCTGTTTTCTGTTTTTACTGACTTTTACAGATAAATACAGACAGAAAACCATTTATTTTCTTGTCTGTATTTATTTTTAAATGCGGATAAAAACGGAAATTGGGTGATTTTTGAGTGATTCTAAATACTCTCTGCCATGACTGCTAGGGCAATAAATGTGTGGATTGATAGGTAAGGGGGTTAAAAAAGAAAGGAATTTTAGTAAAGAGGCTTAAACAGCAGTAGTTATGCATAAGGCTGATACTGAAATTGCATTTTTTTCATATAAGTGCATTGATTTATCTTCTGCAGGTGTTCATATCACTGATACCTGGCAGGCATTCAAGCATGACTGCATATTTATTGGTTAAATAAACATGGAAATATATCAATTTCAGCTTTATTTTTTTCACAAAACCCATAATAAATATGGATAAATACAGATAAAATTGGCAAAAAATAAATATGGATAAATACAGACGGAAATGTAAAAAAAAAAAATACCATAAAACCGGGAGCCCTATTCATAATCTACTGCAGCATATCTAGTGTTCATTCCAAAGGTACTCAAATCTTTGTCAATCACCAGGGGCATTGTATTTTTGTACAGCCTTATTCCAGAATAATTGATATACAAAGAAGTGTCCATACTATTCACGATAGGGCAACAAGCAGGATAATAACCAGCATCCTGGGTGACTATCAATTCCTTATAATGCCAACCGACCAGTGTGACATTCTGCTCTTCCATATAAAAGCATAAACGGCTTGCCATAGTTAGGTGTACCAAGCACAGGAGCCGAACAAAGCGCAGTTTTCAATTGCTCAAAATACTGCTGACATTCAGGGGTCCAGGGCAAAGGCTCATGCACTTCTTTTGTTGTTAATGCAAGCAAAGGTTTGATTAGTAGGGAGTAATTAGGTATCCACTGGCGACAGTGGGAAGTGATGCCTATAAAAGTGCGCACATCTTTTTGAGTTTGTGGAATGGGCATTTTACCAATGGTACTAATACGCTCAGGGGTCAACCTCCTACCCTCCTTCGACAGTAGGTGACCTCCTGTCGACAATACTGAAATTTAGAAAGAGACACTTTATGTCCATGATGGGCTAAATGCAGCAATAATTTAACATTACTATCTTCGCAACCTTGTTCCGTGTATGAAGCAATAAGTAAGTCATCGACATACTGCACTAATACATTTCCTGGGGGAAGCGAAAGGGAATCCAATTGACCTTTCAACGCTTGGCTATAAATACTCGGACTCTCTGTATAGCCCCGAGGAGCTCGACAGAACCTAAAGCTCCTAATAGCTAGGGTGAACCCAAACAGAAGTCTACTATCTGGATGAATAGGAAAACTGAAGAATGCATTTTTTAAAATCAATAACAGAAAAGAATTTAGCAGCTGAAGGAATCATTGTCAAAAGCGTGGTGATATCAGGAACGACTGGAAACTGGAGAACCACTATTTTATTAACTTCACGCAAATCAATCACAAAACGGTAAACATCCTTATGATCATTAGAGGAACCTGAGGGTGTTTGTTTAAGAATCGAAAGAATGGAACTATTACAAATGTTGGCAGACGTCTCTTCAACTACTCCCTTTTGTATCAAATCCTGAATAATCTGTAGAAGGGCCCGCTCTCCCGCCTGAGGTATCTTATACTGAGGACTATGAGGCAAAATAGCATTGGCTTTGACCTGTATCGAAACTGCTGTTATGTGCAATAGTCCTACATCTGTATCACCTGTCGCCCATAGTGTGGGTGGCACATCAGCGAATTCAACGGGAAGAGGTGCATCCTGAGACAAACACTGTTTAGCACCCACATCAGGGCCCATCGTCATATAAACACCTGCCAGGGAACAATAAATAGTAGCATGCAATTTCTTCAACAAATCCAACCCATCAAATTTTCTCCACAATTTGAGGTCAACAAAAATGGAGAATCCACAGTAAAAGGACCAACAGTCAATGCAAGTGGTCGGGAAATGGGGCTTACAACTGGTACACCTAAAAAACCTACCAAAACATTATTATAGCTAGACAGGGACCAAATGTTGAGAAACAGAACTCTTCGTCGCACCTGTGTCCACCAAAAATTCCTTAGTCGAGGCTTGCAAATCTGCAGTGACATAAGGACCACGCTGATCTACAGGTATCGGAACTGGTCCCTCACTCTGTCCCTGGCTATCCTAGCTGTAAGACACCCCTGTCACCTCATCCGTATCATAATCATCATGATAATACTGTCCATCGCGAGGGTCATCAAAGTAATTGTTATCAGAACGACCCTGTGAGACCGCAGCATTCTGAGCTCTATCGGTCCCACGACCTCGTCCACGAGAACCTCGCCCTCTAGGGACTGCAACCTTCTGCAAAAGCACAGGACACTTGCTACGCCAATGGCCCTCCTCCTTACACTATGCACACTGATTCAGCCCCAAAGCTGTCGTGGTTGGCTGCCGGCTGGTGCGCTGAAGCTGTCTAGAAGGACCACCGCATCTTCTACCATTCCCCCTAAACGCTTGTTGTAACAGCACCTTCGTCTTCAACTCCTTATGCTTTTTATCTGTCTTCTCTTTCTCCTCTTGGTCCCGGTGTTCGTAATATTGAGCCATATTCAAAATAACAGAGGGAGAAGAGGTGGAAAAAGTGCTCTTAGACGCCTGCAAAAGAGTCGCAATTTCAGGGAGCAGATTAGAAACAAATCTGTCAACAAACAACCGAACTCCTCCCTCAATAGACATATCCTGCCCACTATAATCCAAAAACGTATCTTCAAACCGAGTAAAGAAATCAGACACACTTTCATCCTTCTTCTGTCGACAAGCCAGCAACTTATTCCAACTCACCTTCTTCGGCGGAATAAGAGAATGCATATATGTTATAATACGACCGGGCAAAGCAAGTATCTCAGCTCGGGGCTTATCACCTGGCTTCCTTTCCTGATCCTATCCCTTAATCTGCTCCCAGGTGCCACCCAACTCCGCAACATGATCTTGAGTATGAACCTGTCTCCAAATATCAACCGGAACGAGAAGACCAAAAAACATTTCAATATCAGCAAGTGTCATTACAGTAGAAGAGGCAGCTTCGGTAAATTCTTTATAATAGGCAGTGGGATTTTTCCTCGGATCAGGCAAATGAGTCTTAAGGGATAGAACCTCACTTCTCTTCCACGGATAATAAACCCAATGTTCCTGAAAACGGGCCGCCACACCCGGTCTGGTGACAGTACTGCACTGATCCGTTAACTCTGGTATTTCTGGGTGATATATAGGATGAACATCCCGCATCGGAACCTGAGATACCGACTTAGGACTATTCTCATACAACCTTCAAAGCAATTAAAGTCGTAAGATTTCCAAAAACCTGACCTGGCTCCAAATCACTAACATACACACGATCTCTAACATCAAATAAAATTTGAGGCGCTTCTGTCCCAAAGTGTTGCTGCCAAAGACTAATCAACGTAGTGGACATATGCTTAAGGGCATGTTGCTGTATGAAAGGCTCAAATTCTCGCATGACTTCCCAAACATCCTCCACACTATAGATTGCATTACGAGCCCACTGCGCAGCCTGATTAGCTATTACTTCTTTTTCTTCATCCGCCACCCCAGACCGCACTAAAGGGCCCATGCGCTCCTTAAATTTCGTCCAGTCTCTATCCTCAAATCCGCGTGCTGGCGTCTCAATACTCAAAGAGGTCAGAGGATGAAAAACCATAGAAGGAGAAGCAACAGAAGTGACAGGTACAATCGTCGCTGGCGCTTGTACCGGAGGAGAGAGAACAGAGAATACAGGAGTCGAGACAGTAGGTGTACTAATAGCCACAGTTGCCAAAGATGGAGACGACAAAGAAGGAGCAGGGGGTGCCCTGGCCTAAGCCGTCGAAACAATAGCTGTAGATACTGGAACAGTCGGAGTAGATACAACAGGCTGCTGCGACTGTAAAGGAACAGTGCGGTATATCCTCTGCGGGGCATATGGAGGCGGGGTGCGAGTGTCTAACACAAAAGTATCTGTGCCCTCTTGGGCCAAATAAGATTTATCAATATGCAACCGAAACCTCCTATCTTCACATTCAACTCCTGCCTCTTGCTTTTCCCTATCATATGCTACAGCTTTCTGGGTCAGTGTTTGCATCTTCCCCTTCCGTGCATCCTTTTCCATCTTCAATCATCTCGGTCTAGCTGCTTTCTGCCATGTTCTGAGGGAATCAAACATAGACTGTCTACTTCATCTTTTAAATAACTGTTCCTGTAAAAACCTAATTTTCTGTTCATCAAAAGTGCCCGTCAACGGCCACTGTAACTCGGCATTGTCCCTCATATATTTGTGCCATAATGTACTAAACATAATAGGGCTAAGACCATGCTTCACATACATATCAAAATTAGGGGTGCCTTCTGGAGGCGCCGGCTGAGCTTCTTCCAATCGAGCATCTGCAGAACAACAACGACAATAGAAAGACAAGAACTTACTAAGACCAGGCATTTTCAAAAAGAAAACAAATTCGTTATTTTTTGCCTGACAAATGCTTTTATCAAAAACGGTCCTCAGACCGTACCAAACTCAAACCACACTGGTACCATATCCACAAAGAACCAAAACAAACTCACCTGATATGAGTAGCACAAACAAACCAATTCTCCACTGCCGACTCTTCAGACTAAACGTTCAGATCCAAGGGTTTCGCCGTTCAGGACTCCAGTCAGGATGACCACTGGGCGAGGCACCGTCCGGCAGGACGGAAGGGGTAGCTCAGAGCAAACATTACTCTTCGTGAAGGGATCCCTGAACCGTCAGTCCGACCCGACGATGGCCTCGACCTCCCCCCCGTCTGCGGAAGGGGATGGATCAATCACCCGAAGAGTCCCTGTTCGGGCGCCAACTGAAGGAAGTGGCCCGATTCGGGTCACTAATGACCACCTCTCAGCCTTCCATACCAAATGAAGAGTCGGTCAGACAGTAGAGAATACAAACCAATAACTGTTTATTAGATACAGTCAGAGCGGAGCCCAGTCTGCCCCATCGCTAGGAGTGCTGCAGAGGGACTGAAATCAACAAGCATAAAGATACATTATGTACATTTCGTAACTGGGCTAAAACATGCCCATAGTGGAATTTTCCAGGCAGGTGCTGCTAAGCAATGGAATACTGGGAGAAAAACAATCTCAGTGCTCATATCTTACACAAAGTTGCAAAGTCCAAGGCTGTTCCAGTCGGGCCCGCCACCAGACAAGTGGGAGATGGCCTTTATCTAGCGAGAAAGGTATGCGCTAATAAGAACAGTCTATTCATTAGCGAAGCTAAACCCAACCTTGGAGAAACGAAACCCAGCAGAGGCCTTTTCTCAGAAATAACTAAGGATTAGTTACGATCATGAATCAAAATGGCGTCTAAGAAGAAAATGGTACAGCGAATGCTAACTTACATAAGATAATGCGCAAGCAGAAACATATCTATTCTAACAAACACCAGCCCTTTGCTTCTAACCAGGTCATTCTCACCCAAATGAATTAGTAACACTCCAGACATCCTTTTCTTCCCAGCAATTTGTTTGGGTCCGGCAACAACTCCCTCCACAGTATACTGCCCCCGTTCCATGCCATTGTACACAAACATTCTGGTGTCCGAAATCCAACTGACTTCTATAGGCCCTGGTGCCTGCTTGCCTCTCTGTCCACAAACTGTCATTTGCGCCCGGTTGGGGCCCAGAACAGAACCTACAACAGATAACAAACAATTAACACAGGGCCCCTTATGCATCCCCACCACCTACCACATGTTTGTCCTATAACAGTCAAATGACCATCTCCCCATCTGTTGTATCTGGTCAACGGACCAACCTCTCCTGTGTGCCTCAGTTGCAGCACTAATCCGGAACGTGGGCATTTTTATTCAGCTGCCAACTACCCCACTTGAAGTAACGCTTTCCTCAGCATGGCCAGGAACTGAAAACCAGTCACTCATGAACCATCTTGGTGCTTGTAAACTACCACATCAGAATCTGTGATGGTGCCTCTGCACCTAACACCCCAGTATACCAAACAAAAACGTCTAATGGCATAAGCCCTCAGGAGCACTCTGAACCCCTTCGCTCTTTGATGCGTTTTAGACCATCTGATATGTATCTCACCCTTGTCTTCCTGCAACTGTGCTTCCTGCCACACCTGTCCCTCTGTGCCCTTATCCCCAAGCAACTCACATACGCAAACCGCCCCAAATAAATCCAACTCATGAGTAACGAAAACAGCTCTGTTTCTCCAATATTGTGACAAACTGTGAGTAGCGCAGATATCACTCTGCGTAACTCTGACCACACCAGTGGTCTTTGCTTTCTGTCCCATTCTCCCTTGCCCAATCCTCTAGCATCCTTGTCCCACAGCAACTTCCCAAGAAATGCAATGCCAGCCAACTTACCCACAATGGTAACTCTGGACCAACCTTTCTCAATCATGTTCATAATAAAACGGATTTGATCGTCAGTCCTGCACCAAGACTCCTCCTGCATGACCCTCCTTCATGCCCCTTTGACTTCAGAAACTCTGACCACGCCTGCCCCTAAGCCCTCCTAGTGCACTGTGCCAGAGAACCGACTACCAACTGTAGTAACCTTGCACACCGATCAGTCACAGGCTGTCCGGAATCGGCGTCTTCTCCTGGCCTGCTGCCTAAGCAAGTCCATGGACCCTCTGCCACTGCGAATGAGAAAATGTGTCCTCAATGTCATTGTCCAATCCTGGTACATGTCTCGTCCTGAACGTAATGTTGTGGCTCAGGCAACTCAGTACAAACACTCTTAGCAAATTCAGAACATGCACATCTCTGGCTGACTGCCTGTTGATGATCTGTACCACTGCCATGTTGTCAATGTGAAGAGCACTTTTTTGTTAGCGAATTTCCATTCCCATAGGAACAGAGCCACCACTAAGGGAAAGAACTCTAGGAAAGCTATGTTCCTCCGTCCCCCCATCCAGTCCTCCAGCTATTGCTCTGCACTCCAATTCCCTAGCCAGTACATACCTTATCCAGAGCCACCTGCCACATCTGAATGTATCTGGATATTCCAGTTTTCCACATCTCCCAAACCCTTCACAGAAAAGCCATTGAACTGATCCAGGACAACACACCACTTCCTCAAATTCTCTTTCCCTCCTTCCTTCAAACAAAGCCTGAGGTGCGGTAACAACAAACCAGATAACGCCAAGCCAAGTCTCCTGCAGAATGTTGTGCCCGCTCCGACTACTCTGCATGCAAAGTTCAAATGCTCCAAAAATACCTGCACCGCCCGCATTCTCACTTTGTCTTTTGCCAAACATTGTGTCAATGAGGAGGACCATTCCACTCCTTTTTAGGTCTCGCCTGAGCCAGCGCATGCGCTGCTCTGGCGAGAGTTTTAGTAAGCGGGTTTTGGATGTGCAAACAGCAGTTTGCTGGCGACCAGCTTGCGTTCACACGCGATCAGGTGCCATATGGCTTCCCTCGCCATCTGCTCGCGATTACTTTCACTTTCGCGGCCGCGCGGCCATGTCAGTTTCACGGCTGCGCGGCCATTGCTTGTTTTTTAAAGTTATTTAGGCTACAAGAGTGATTCGTGTTCCTCTCTCTCTACCGTTTGTTTCGCCCCTCTTCCTTCCTCCCTCAATTGCAGTTCTTTCTTCTTTCCCACTTGCCTACCTTCCATTACCGATCTTGCTTCCTCACCGTACACCATTGTCCATTTACTTCTACATCCGTGCTCACACACCCTCCGTTGTAACTTTTCTACCTTCTCTCCCGTTTGCTTCCGAATCCACTCCCACCCCCTTTGAAGTCTGTGTGCTTCACTATCCTTACCTGCCCTCCATTGTTTATGTGCTTCCCCATTGCCTCTCACCCATCCTCCGCTGTCTGTGTGCTTCTCCAACTACTCCCACCCACCATCTGTTGTCCGTTTGCTTCCCAACCCCCACCTTCATTTGTCTCTTTGCGTCCCCATTGTTATCTCTTGCTTCTCTCTTGCTTCTCTCCTTCTCTGCCCCACCCCCAAACTTCTCACCCCTGCCTCCCTCCGTGTCCCACCCCACCCACCCACTTTTGTTTTTGTTGCACACAGTGCTTTAGCTCGTGTTGGTTAATAAAAAAATTTTTTAAAACAATGCTTGCCTCATTTTTCTTTTGTGCTTTTTTTGCATTACTTATTTGTACATGCTGTACAGCATCACAAAAAATAATTATCAAAGCTGATAGGTCTCAAAGGCGAGACCTATTGGCTATGTCAATGCTTGTTTCCTCTGGCATTGTGCCTCAATGCTTTCTGTGTCAATCACAATGCCTAGAAACGTCATTGTAGTGTTAGGACCTAACGCCTTTTCTTCTGCTAATGGCACGCCAATATCAGCCATGAGCTCCCTGAAACTGTCCAACATGTGTTAGCAGTCCACTGAGCCATTTGCACCTACAAAGAAGAAATTGTCTAAGTTGTGCGTCCCTGTGCCATCTCCCATTGCAAATGTGAACACGCATTGCAAAAATGCACTGAACTTCTCAAACAGTGCACAGGAAACTGAGCATCCCATGGGCAGGGCCTTGTCTACATACCATCTGCCAGTGAACTGTATTCCCAGCAATTGTAAATCTTTGGGGCTCACGGGCTAAAAGCGGAAGACTGACTTTATATCCCTCTTCGCTATGTATGCCCCGTCCCCTACTGCAATCACCTGGTCTATGACTATGTCAACGGAAGAGTGCAAGACTATGGAGACGTCATCAGAAATATAATCATTCACTGAGCGGACCTCTGGCCATGAAATGTGTTGAATAAGCCTAAACTGCCCTGCCTCTTACTTTGGGACCCCACAATGGGCGAAACTAAGAGTCTCTCGATAGGCAAGTCATCAAATGGGCCTGCCACCTTGCCCTCCCCAACCTCTTTATCCAATTTGTCTTGCACCACACCTGGGAGTGCCTTCACTGTCTTCAGATTTTCAGCCCACCTTCTCATCCGTGGCCCTCCATAGCCCATCTCATACCAATTGTGAAAGCCTTCCCACAACACACTTGCATTTTCCACGTTCCTGTATCGCTGTAGCCAGAAATTCAGTCTCCTCAACTGAATGGGAGTATGAGCCTTTTGATGCTGGTCCTTGTGACCCTCTACTCCCCCTTCTGACCTTGCCCAAACCCCCTTGTGCCCCTTGCATTCCCCCCATGTTTCCCCTGTAATGTATGAGTGGGTGTCTGCAAGTGCACTTGGGACATTTGTGCCAAAAATTGCAGTATTCCCTCCTGCACAAACCTCTGTTGAATGCCCAACAAGCTCTCCCTTGCCCTACCTGACCTTTTCCTGCTGTCCCCACCCCTCCTTGGGTGGGACACCCTTGAAAGGGTAGTTGCACTATGGGCAAACCACTGGCCGTAAACAGTGCGGGGGCTGGCCTCGCCGGTCCCATCATGTGTAGCCACAGATCATTATCTAACTCACTCCACTTCTCCTCTGCATCCACCACCAGCCTGGCTCTAAATTCTTCATCATAATGTACCCACGCATAACCTCCAAACGTGATATGCACTTTCCTTATCATGTCCATGTATTTAACAAAGGCTACACACTGCTGCTGCAACTTTTCACAGTATACGCTGGCATATATCAAAAATATTGCTGTACAGTTTTCTATTTTGGCAGGCACCCTGAGCCTCTTTGCCAACTCATACTCCTTTTCCTTTGAACCTTCCTTAGCCCGCACCTCCCTATGCAGAAGCTCAAAAACTTCTATGTATTCCTCTTTCCAAATCCTCACCTTCGTTGCCCCCATAAGGTGCACCCCCAAGGGCTTCATTATCCCCATGTAGGGGAGCTTCTTCACCTTGATATCTTTACTCTCTTTCTTATCTTTGTTCTTCTCTTCACCATCCCTGCCTTTGGGTATCATGTCCTGTGCTCTATTCTGCCCGGCCTCCTTATTCTGTCTCTCCTTTAGACTCTTACCCCCACTGCCATCCGTATCTCGCTTACCTGTGTCACCAGTCCTCCGCTGTTGTCTGTGCCCACCCCTCTGTAGGCCACAGAAATCCACTTCATTAACTGCAGGTACTTGTCCTGCCCTAACCCCCCTCTGACTGTATCCACCCCTCTGGAAAACATAAAGGGTCTACCCCCTGCCCGCTCCGTCATACCCAGTGCCTTCTCGTTACTCCCAGCCACTCCAAGTGTGATCATAACACGTTGTTCTATCGCACGCCTTACCTGGTCTCAAAGTTGGCGCCCGCACCAAAGCCTACCACCTCACCAGTGTTCTTCCATCCCTTGTTCTGCTGCGATCTGTGCTCACTGATGTCCCCACTCCTCCAAACTGCAAGACACTAGATGGTTGAACATTAGTCCCCATTCTCCCTTTCTGCAGAGAAGTTTTCAAGTCATGGTAAGTAAAAAACTTGACTTTATTTATGGAGCTTCTTAAAAATCGACTGGCAGGGAAGAAGGCTCACAACAACTGCCTCTCCCTGTTTGAATACTAACATTCTACTGTGCTCTCACATAATGAAGAGCATTCTACATTCCGCTCACAGAGCGGAAACAAGACCCAACACATCTCCCCTCCTTTATCTAAAATAAAAATGAAATAAAAATAATACATAACACAAAAAGGAATAACAAATAATACTTACCCAACTCTATAACATTATAAAAAGAATTAACACTTTAAAACAAAATCTTGAAACATGGCAGGTACTTTCGAGCTCCTACTAGATTTCCTCAACACAACACTCTGGGTTATACCTTGTCTATCCTTACACAGATCATTGGTTCCTGACCTGTGTTCATTGTGAATTACAGATAACCTGTCTTTGTTCCAGCGTTTACCATCATCTAGTGTTACTGCAAAATCACTAACATTAATCACCTTTTTAGGAGAAGAAAACCGGGACACCCTCTTCCCTCCTCTGAAAGGAAGTTTCACACGCACAAGATCTCCAACATTCACCTTCAGAAATTTTTGTGCCGATGTGGAATATTTATCTTGAGCCATCAAACGTTTCTCATTCACATCATACATTACACCAACAGACACCATCTTCTTCTTTATCCACAACCTGTTCATTTTTGACCCAGGTAATCTTTCTTTAAGTAGCACAAAAGGAGAAACCTTAGTATCTGAATTCGGTGTAGTGCACCATGCCCAAATTACATTTTTTACTTCTCGCACTCAATCCAAACCACTGGCCACAGACAATTGTATATTCTCCTTAATCATTCTGTTGCAGCGCTCAACCAAATCGTCACTCCTTGGGTGGGAATGTGCTTAACACCAAAATCTGAAAGAAAAGTCTCAAACTCACGTGACACAAATTGAGGACCAATATCGTAATCAATTCATCCGGAACACCTTCTCGAAGAAATAACTTCTTCAAGACCTCTTCCACCACAGCAGAAGTAATGTTATTCACAAATGCAACCTCAATCCATCTAGAAAAATAATCTACAGTTACAATGCCATATTTCACATGACCATGGACCACACCAACAGGACCTATAATATCCATAGCCAGCTTCGACCATGCAACCTCAGGCACGGGTACGGCAACAATAGGAGAAGGTACAGTCACTTGTGTCTTATCACTTGCAAAGCAGGGCTTGCACGTTCTCACATGTTGCTCAAGTTGTCTATCCATACCAGGCCACCAATATGAATCCCCCACTCTCCTCTTCATAGCCCTCATGCCTATGTGCCCTTCGTATGCCAAATCCAAAATTCTAGATCTAAGAGCATCTGGCACAGCTAGTACATCAGTCCTTCTCAACACATTACCTATCACAGACAATTCGGATTCAATTTTCCTAAATGCATCCACCTGTTCATCACGTATTTTGCTATTAGGCCAGCCTTCATTAATATATCTCATGACTGTGGTTAAAGTGCTGTCATGACTTAATGCTTCTAACCAATCAGCTTCAGAAATGGCACTTTGAGTGGGACTGGACACCTTACTTATCACAGCATCATCCTCGTCCAAAATTCTCTGATTTCTTTCATGGGAATTCACAGGTAACCTAGATAAGCAATCCGCCATCACATTTCTGATGCCCGGAATATACTCCATCGTGTAACAGTATTCTTGCATTCTGTACTGCCACTTAGCAATTCTGGGCGTAGCCTTACCAGCACCTTTCGTGGTGAACATGTCGATTAAAGGTTTGTGATCAACTCTTATTATGAACTGTGTACCCCACATGTATTGGCGAATATGATTTACACCCCACCAACATGCCAATGCTTCACGCTCCACCACAGAATATGATGACTCAGCACTTTTAAGACCACAACTGGCAAATGCTACTACTTCCTCTCTTCCATTTCTTTTCTGCAGTAACATGGCACCTAATCCATATTGACTAGCATCAGTAATTATTATGCTAGTATCCCTGGTGTTGTATGGTTTGAGGGGAATAGCATTGCCGATTTCTTTTTTATGTCAGCAAACTCTCGATCACACCAATCACTCAATACAAACTTCTCATTCTTTCTTAACAATTGGCGCATGGCATGTGTTCTTTGAGCACAACTGGGAATAAATCTAGAGTAAAATTCCATCAAACCCATGAAAGATCTTAATTGATCCTTCCCTTGAGGCACAGGTGCTTCCACAATAGCTTTTACTAAACTATCCTTAGGCTCAACACCCACTGCAGATAGTTTGTGACCTAAATAGGTTACTTCAGGAATACCAAACTTGCATTTGTCTGCTCTGAGTGTGACACCTTTTCTCTCTAATACGTCTAGAACATGAGCTACACTCCTATCGTGGTTATTCTTAGTGTCTCCAAAAACTAATGCATCGTCTTGGAAACACAGAATCCCTTCAGCATCCTTGAATAAAAATTCCATAAGATGCTGAAAAACAGCGGAAGCTGAAGCCAACCTGAATGGCATTCTTTTGAAGCGGAAGGCACCTTCCGGGGTGATAAATGATGTTAAGTGTTGTGAATGCTCATGCAAAAGTACCTGGTGATATGCAGAAGTCATATCAAGAGTAGAGAACCAATTTGCAACTTTGACCAACAAAAACATCTCCGTAATGTTGGGTAAGGGATGACGATCTACCCATATTTTAGAGTTGAGATCCCTAAGGTCGACACACATTCTCAAACTCCCATTAGGTTTCCTTGCAAGGACAACCGGAGATAACCATTCGGAACTCTCAATGGGTTCTATGATGTCTTGTTGTTGTAGCTTATCTAACTCTTTTCGAAGATCTGTCCTGATAGCCAAAGAGACTTACCTCACCTTGTGAACCACAGGAACGACTCCTCTTTAAGCAATATTTTATGCTTTAAACCTTCCTACTTCCCAAGAGTATCACTAAAGACCTTAGGAAATTTTGTTTCCCAAATGGAAGATTTTATTTCATGAACACAAGTGTGTTCCTTTTGTAGCGTTACTTGTTCCGAGCTATTAGGGTCTAACATTATGCCTAAGTTTTGTTTCTCTAGCCATCCTAACAATGATGACCCATGCTTGGCTAGATATTCAACCGCCGAGGCTGCATTACCCTTGAAAGACAGTTTTTTATTAAATTTACCTAAAACCTCAATAGGTTTTCCACCATAAGCAATGGGTTTTATAAAAGACTCCGCTAAAGTCTCATTGTTAAATGTTTTCCAATCTTCAGTACCGATTAGTGTAAATGGTGACCCTGAATCAGCCATCATATTGATTTCCGTGTTACCAACAGTTATGAGACAATATGGCCTTTGGATGGCACCCATTTCCATGTGCATAACATCAACATCGAGATCCACCTGTGACTGCACTTGAGCAACATCTATGCACAGTAACACGCTTTCATCACTCGAATCAGAAGAATGATAATTAGAATTTTGTTCACATACTGTGCTAACCGTTTTAGGATTTTAAAACTTTGCCTTGGATTTGGATCTGCATACCTGCACAAAATGTCCCTTTTTTTTACAACCAGTACCAAATGTTATCCCGAGCAGGACATGACACAGAGTTTCCACACCTATAACAAAATAGTTTGCTTTTCTTTTTAATATGTCTTTCTTTTTATCACAAAAACACACAACTGATGGTACGCTTTTAGAAGTTTCGCTTGTTAAAGACATTTGAGACATAAAAGAAGCAGTGCTATCTATACCAGCTGCCAATTCAACTGCTTTGTGTAATGTGAGATTAGGCGTGGTAAGCAGAACCTTTTGAATTTTTTTATTGCTGGTGTGTTCAACTATTTGATCATGAATCAGTTCTTCTTTGAATTCTTTATATTCACAAGAAGAGGCTAAGGACCTCAATACCCCTACATATGTTTCAATTTGTTAGCCAGGCAGTTGATGACGATTGTGAAACTTGTGTCGTTCTAAGACAACATTCTTGTGAGGTTTGAACCTCAAATCCAGCATTATTAAAGCAGACATATATTCATCCACCACATCACCTTCCCCTAATATGGATTGCTGTGGTAAGTGCTTTAGTATTTTTCTGCCTAATTAGCCTCGACAATGGCGTAATAATGCATATTTCTTTTTATAGGTAAAATCTTCACCATCAATAACTGCCATGTATGCTTCAAAGCTTTCTTTCCATTGTTCCCAGTCTACACTGGTATTCGTTGTGCTAGGACAAAATGAAGGTGGTGATATAATGCTTTGCAACATTGTTATGTATATTTCTTATTTGTGCAGTTAGTGAATTGTTGTGAGCAATTATATTAACAATGTCATAAAGAAGTGATAATACTGATGTCTAAAATTTAAGGTTAAGATCACCACTGGAGATGATACTAGGTTGAAATAATGTTTTTCTTATTTCTTAGGGGCATATTAGCAAGACCGGCGATAAAATTATCGCCGCTTTAGCGGCAGGAAACTGCCGCTAAAACGGCGATAATGGGCTTGCTAATATGCGTTATAGAATCCAATAGAAGCCCAGGTTAGATGTGCAGGACATCTAACCTGGGCTTCTATTGAATTTATAACGCATATTAGCAAGTCCCATTATCGCCGCTTTAGCGGTAGTTTCCTGTCGCTAAAACTGCGATAATTTTATCGCCGGTCTTGCTAATATGCCCCTTAGTTCTTTGTTTGGTTAAAGATTTTTTTATCTGTATCTTGTAGGAGTGCGTATCTCCGAAAAGCGGCACACGCTTTACATAGTGAATTGCTTATTTAGTTGTAGGTGTGCGTGTCACCGAAAAGCAAACACGCTCAGGAGAAAAATATAAGTTAGTGGTGTGGGTGTCACCGAAAAACAACACGCTGAGAAGTGATTGATTTGCCTTATTAAAAGTGTGCGTGTCACCGAAATGTAACACGCAGCTTGTGGCTTTTATTCAATAATTGGTGTGCGTGTCACCGAAATGCCGAGTTGACCGTGCGTGA
The DNA here is from genome assembly GCA_963921515.1 of Calotriton arnoldi. Classification (NCBI taxonomy): domain Eukaryota; kingdom Metazoa; phylum Chordata; class Amphibia; order Caudata; family Salamandridae; genus Calotriton; species Calotriton arnoldi. The sequence continues at coordinate 2,848,741 of CAWUFW010001341.1, forward strand.
AACATATGCAAAGGTCTGGCAATGAATGCACAGCAGGAACACTGCGGGGGCTCCGGCAGCTAACTACGACGTGGCGCTGGGGAAGAAGTGAACGCAGAAGTCAGGCTAACGCCAAGGCAGACGCAGGAGTCAGGCAACGTAGAGGTACAGGCAAGCACAGAGGCAGATGCAGGAGTCAGGCGAACGTAGGGGTCAGGCAGAGTCAGAATGACGTTCCAGCCTCACTACGTCACGAACAGCTCGGGATAACAACAGCGCTGTAAAACATATAAGAAACAGTACCTTGTTCCGAAAGGTGATGGCACGGTGGAGAAATCCTCAAGTCAATGACTCCGGTGAATAAAGGGAAAACACTTGAAGCGATAAGGAGTCAGCTTCGGTGCTTCGCAGGGATTCGCCGTGGACTGCCCTTACTGCTTTTCAAGGTGGATACGCCGAGGAACAGCGTGGGAGCCCTGCCAGTCGGTCGTCGCCAATGCAAAGAAGTCTTCAAGTCATGGTAAGTAAAAAACTTGACTTTATTTATGGAGCTTCTTAAGAACTGACTGGCCGGGAAGAAGGCTCACAACAACTGCCTCTCCCTGTTTGAATACTAACATTCTACTGTGCTCTCACATAATGAAGAGCATTGTACATTCCGCTCGCAGAGCGGAAACAAGAACCAACACTTTCCCCATTGCGTGCCCACATATCTCCTCCCACAACTCCATCTACCTCTTGATCCACTATCTCCCCTTCCTCCAACTCATCATCCACGTAGTCCAAAGTCATCTCATCACTCACTCTACTCTCCCGCCTGAGTCCACTCATGCCAAACACGTCAACACCAAAATTGTCATCTTCCCACCAATTGTGGGGTTGCTGTTCCTCTTCTGCCGGGGAGCCCACACTAAACCTTTCTTGTCCTTGTGCTGATGAGGCCATCCCATGCCTTCCCCAAACCACCGTACTGCTGTCCAACACCAACATCAGGGTGTCCGTGCAAGAGTATACCTTCCATTCATCTGGGGGTTGCCGAGCCACACCAAACTCGCCCAAGGGAGAACCAAACCTTGCACCTGCACATGAATAGCATGTGAAAATACCCAATGTACTGGGGCCTCCCACATCCTGTTCTGCCTTGTCCTCCTGGGCTGGTACGCAAACCCATTACCCGCCTGCCACACCAGACTCTCACAACCTCCCCTACCCAGTGACCCCCTATGACCTCCTCCTCTAGCTATCTCGCCCCAGTATGTTCAAATGCGCCCTGAGCAGCCGCCTCCACAACCAGAGCCACGTCCCTTCTTCCCTCTCTCTTCCTCTGAAGAACGCTGAGGGGCTTGCCCTGTTACGCTCCTCTGCCTGCTAACCCCTCCCATTCACTCATCTGGTCATCGCCACTGTAGTGTAGCCCGCCCTATCACAGATTATAGGGCCCACTGACCGGCTTTCTAAATCCAGCAGACCCCCTCTGGTGCCCATCGTACCAGTCTCTCCCATGCCTGGGACTCGTGGCACCTTCCCCCCCAGCCCTTGGTGCCAAGTTTGACCCACACATTAACCATGGTCTTTCCTGCCCCCGCTCTCCCCCTCGTACATAAGCCATGGAGGAAGGGTTCCCATTCAACCCTAACCCCCTGTGCTGCCCCACTACTTCAGAGCTGTCCCCTGTCTGTGGCCATGGCCTGCGTTTCTCTCAGAACTCTTGTCCAAGGCTCTTCCCCGCCCAGGCAGGGCCCCCCGGCCCCTGGTGTTCTATGCGCCATTACCACCGCTGCCATTGCCAACAATGCTCTGCAGGCCACCTTGGTCATGCCCCCACCATCTCCTGCCCTCTCCATGCCGGCCGATTACAAGTCCTCCCAGCCGGCTTCGGAAGGATGCGGAGCGCCTCAGCCACTCGGCCATTCTCCATGCCTCCGTGCACACCCCTACCGCACCCAGCAAACGTAGCTCTGCTTAAAACTATTGCCCTGTCCCTAATAGCTCACAAAAGGTCACCCAATTCACCTGACCTTATTTGAGCGGGCCCGTCCCTGCCTACTGACCCAGCCCAAATCTACCGCCAGTCCAGTGGACTGCACCACTCGCCCAAAATGCCTGATGGGGACAGACCTACTCAGTCGGTTGCCCCCCCAAACCCTTATTGTAGATACAGGACCATCATGTTATTGTTCCCTGGGAGCATATTGTGCGTGGCAGATTTCACTTAGCTTTCAATCAGGGCTGGCTCTTTACCCCTTAGAGCCCCCACAAGGAATGGCAGTTGCCCCACAGGAAGCAGCACAAGTCCATGAGGGTCCTATGGGTTCCTGTGCTGCTGACAGAAGGACAACTGCCATTGCTTCAGGGGGCCCAAGACCCTGCCCCCAAACTTCCCGATTAGAAACAGCCCTGCCTTCATAAATCGGTCTGGCAGTGTCATGAATACGATGAGAACTGTTGCTGGGGTAGGATTTTAAGGTTGAGATTTAGAGCTTTCAATCTTAGCTCAGCAGCCAGCCAGCTCCACTGCACACTCGCGCCCCCTCGTTGAATATATTTAATGGTAGCACCCAAACAGCACGGAAGAATTTTAAAGCTCTAAATAGCAGGAACTCTTTTTTTGTGTCTCTTTAAACACTTCTTATAGAACTGTGACTATGATGTGACAACATAAATAGCAGAAATCATGCTGAATAATGCTTTTTTTTCTAGAAACGCAAATTACATAGTCTTAGGACCCACGACGCCCTTCCAGCAGCATTGACATTTGCATGTGAATCGCTATAAAAACCACAGAATATGCAGAATGAAAGACCTGTCCAACAGGATTGTTGCAGGAATATTACTCTGCTGATGCAAGCTTGGACGTGCTTCGAGAAACTTCTCACCGGCTGGAACAAAGAGACGCCTTTTAAAAAACGAGAAGGTCCGGCTCTCAGAAAGAAGCGACAAAGAGCTTTTTTTGGCTGATTCTGTACTAACAATGTGTGCTTGGTTTTTAACTGGCCTTTTCATCTTGATTGATCAGAAACTTCCCCCTCTATTGTCTATTATGGTGCACTTTGGCACTGCGCGGTCTGCCTCTGCGCCTTCAAAGTGCCGCTTCAACCGCACTAATTAGTGGTAAAGATTCTCCATTGAGGGCAGGATTTTAATTCCAGGTGTGTGGGTAAGTCTGGACGGTTTTCCCCTAAAGCGCTTTAGTTTGCAATTCATGCGACATCTGTCTCTCGAGTTCAGCGACACGGCGGGAATAAATGAAACCGACCACATGTCAATCACGACAGCCAATGGCGAAGTGCAACATGGCTGCACTTCCGCTTTGCAAAATGCAGTAATGCAGTTCATCTGGGTGTATTCCTCTGTGTGAGTCACCTGACTCCTCTGACCTCATTTGCACTTAAAAAACAGAAATGCAGTTTTCGTCCTATGACTGCCTAAAATCGTAAGGGGCTCTTAACTGATGGTTTACATGTGCACACACATGGAGCAAATGAAGGGACGGCAATGCGTAAATTTACTTATTAATAAAAAGGCCTGCGTGCGCAGCACAAAGTTTCACCAGTGCCTTCTGTTGGAACAGGATTGTCCACTGCATGGTATATGGACGTGTACCCCTGCCACAGGTCACTAAACTGCAAGTAATACTGGTATCCTGATTTTATTTCGGTGCAGCATGCCAGAAGCTGTGAGTGCTGAGATCTAGGCCCAAAACTGACCATGAGACTCAGAGCCTGCCTCTCAGATCAAGGAGGGAGCACTAAAAGCATACTCTCTGGTTGACACAAGACAACTATCTCTGCCTCCGGACATGTACAGTGAGGTGACCATTTTTGAATCCATATCATTTGGACAGGCCTTATTACCCTGTTTCAAGAAGGACGACGGTGCCTACAGGGTCACTTGCGTGAAGTTTTGCTTATGTGTCACGCCCAGACCCTTCACTGACATCCCTGTGTGTATGTTGAGTGTGTGTTTTGCGTATGGCGCCTGGTAGCAGGGTTTCATGTTGTTTGTAAGTGTTTGCATGCTGCAGCCAGTGGGGTCCATTTTGGATTGCCCCTGGGTTTGATATACCACAAGATGGTGGTAGTCATAGGGCCTTTCCTATTAGTGCAAGTGTAATGCCTGCATTCCTGAGCTGGAGGGTGTAGCTCTAGTCACTGAGGTGATTAGGGATAGAGACTAGCCTGCCTTTATTTAGCAGCGCATGTTTGTTTGACTAGTGCTTCCTGAGCTCTGCTATTTCTTGATGGTGGGGGAATAGAAGAGAGTCAGCAGATTCACTTGTTGAAAGGAGACACATTTCTAGGTAGAGACTGGATTGTTTGTCTTCCTTTGAGTGGTCCATCTAGGAAGGCTGATGACAGCCAAGTGCAGACCTTCACAGTTATTGTGCTCTCATGTTATGAATACTCCTGAGTGCAGCCAGCATTTTAACTACCTGCTGCGGGACCCATCACCTTACACAACTAATTTGTCTGCACTGTAGAAAGAAGACGCATTTATGACAAGGAACCACCCCAAACCAGTTCCTGAACTGTAGACAGTGTACCCACATCCACTGTCTGTAAATCGTGTATAAAAGTCCAGGCTGCATATTTTGCTACAGAAGTTGTGGGTCTGCCTAAGACCTGGTAGCTGCCAGCTTGTGAGATGGGAGGGCCTTTTCCCACAGAAGCTTTCTGCCCAAGGAGGAGAAGCCTTTCTGCTGAGATTGGAGAGGGGAGCGGCACAGAATAAATATATTACCAGGTGAGTGTGTCCAGAGCAGACCTGCATGCACCAGAGGGTAACCTGGCGTTCCTGCTTGAACAATGACCAAGTCTGTATGCCTGACAATCCACAGGGCACTTGCTCCAACAACCACCACACAGGAAGACAGAAGACCAGTGTTGACTGTGCCCTCGCCACAACCCAAGGACCTCACTCCAGCACTATGAGCCAGAGGAAAGGATCCCCCCCTCAAGTGCTGGAACCATCTGTTCGGAGTATCGTTGCCCAAGCCACTACAGTGGTAACTAGCCTAAAGTGAAGAGAAGGAGGTGGGTCCTCCTGAACATGCTTCGGTGGCCGTATACATAACCGATTGCCCTGTGCAGACAACAACTTCACACCTGTCTTTGGAAATCCCAAATGAGCTCCACTTCAGTTAAATGCCAACTCTTGAGAGACATTGACTTTTAAGTTATTTTAACAGATTTGGCAACGCGCTTCCAAAAACTGCATAGTCAAAGATTACAGCCTGGCCCCCCTCCCTGAACCTCTGCAGGCCCTGGGGACCCCATACCTCAGGGCCGTACATATATGTTAAAAGGGGAGCGGCGCCACAAGGACCTCGTCTCTTAGACTTGTATAACCTTGGGGACCTCATCCCTCAGAGCCGTTTGTTTTTTAATTAAAGGGGAGTGGGGTCGCGCGGCCCCCCTTCCCGAGTTGTTATGGAACCAGGGACCCCCCCATCCCCTGGGGCCCTGAACACTTAGATGTGCTGTCCGTTCCATGCTACAACACTTTAGGCAGCACAGACCCTATCTGTTACAGGGACGATGTATTACAGCGGCACCGGACTACTCACTGAAAGCCAATCTTCTCAGAAAGAAATTGTTGGAGATGCATCCTGCTTTGAAAGACAAAGGCATCTGCTACGCCTTAGTGCAAACAGTGACCATGCTCATTACTATCATTGGCGTTGCCAATGAATACACGGACCTGGTAGCGCTGGAAACTGCTCTTTATTTGAACATGGACACTGCAGAATTGGCATCTGGTGGCTCCTAGATCCGTGAAGGGGAGGCGCAATGGACCTATCACATATTAGACTCCTCAAAAGGGGAACAAGACTGTTTGCACTCTCGACACCACTCGTACTCAACATAGAAAGCCATATACCGCGGCAACAAAGGAACTTTATCCCCCTTGAAACCACTTCGGAATGATTGCTGATGTCCTCCTGCAATTTAAATTTCACCATGTTGGTCTTCCCTCAACATCCCATAGCTAGGATCTGCTCAATGACGCTGACCTAAGTTGAATTGTTTGTAAGGTTAGACATAGTTCCTAACCTTTCAATAGCCCGGTGGACTGCAGAGGCTTACTCTTCTGCAGCATCTCGAGAACTCTCTTTCTGCTTACCCACAGCTCTACTCAGACTCCTGATGCCCAGAAGCCTCACAGTGGTCTTTCTTAAAGTGAATGGTCTCAACCATTAAATTAAATGTAAAAAAGTCTTGTCCTACCTGGCGACGCTTAGCCCGGACATATTGTTAGTACAGGAGGCCCACAAAGTCTGCCACTGAATCTGCAAAATTGCACAGAGACTGGGTGGGAAAGAGGAAGGGTGGGGAAGCAGAAGAAAGGGAGGACAGCTGTACTTCTTTATAGATGTCTGGCGGCTCTGATACTCCACACATGGTCAGACCTGGATGGGGGCTATGTACTTGCCAAACTTGCAATCTACCAGTCTGATACTGGGCAGCATTTTTGCCCCCAATGTACTCAAACCACAGTTTTTCTCTTGCTCCCATAGGCTGCTGGTGGACAATAAGAGATCGAAATTTCTCCTGGGAGGTGACTGGAACCTCGTGCTGGACCCAGTCTTGAACCAGATAGGCCAGCTGGATCCATCATGCAACAAGGACAGGAATGTCACTCAAAGACCATATGGGGTAATCACTCCTATATGGATCATTGGAGCCTCCTTCACCCACAGGACTTGGTATACATGCCATTTGTACCCTCATGTCACGGATACGAGAATTGATTCCTTCCTACTTTCTGGGTCCCTGCTTCAAAATCTCTCACACTGTGATATAATGGATCATGGCATCTTGGACCATTCCCACATCTCTATTGACCTGGACCCTGGATCCTAAAGCTAAACAACCAGTAACGCAGCATCTTCAGGACTTCCTAACAAATAATTAGGGCACGGTGGAGTCTCTGCAGTTCATGTGGGCTGCCAGCAAAGCTTTTATAAGGGGACAACTGAGGGATTCAGCCCTCCAAAAAACAAAATTCACTCAGAATAAGCACCAATTGGAATAGAGGATGAAGCTACTGACTGAGGAGGACTATCAAAGATGACCTACAGAGGCCAACTACTGAAACCTCAGTTAGATTTCCACTCCATGTTCACATCTCTGGCTGAGAAGGCACTGGGTCACATCAAACAGCGGCACAACAAAACTATGGACAAATCAGGTAGAGTATTAGCCCAACAATCGGATGTTCAACGTTCTATACCAGCCCTGAAGACCCCAGCAGGTCTTCTCACTCATCCAGCTCAGATCACAGAGGAATTTGCGACCTTCTATAAGTCTTTACATTCCTTGGCAATGGGAGCACACCAATCAACTGAAGAAGAATCCTTCTTTGACGGCCTCCTCCTACTGTGCCTCACAGAGGCCTCGTCTGCGGAACAGGATCCTGATATCACTGAAGAGGAAAGAATCAAATTCATTAAATCAATGTCAATAGGCAAGCGCCGGGGGAAACTGGCATTCCCATTGAATATTATATGATGACTGCTCCACTTCTGGTTCTTTTACTTTGAAAAGTTTATAAAGACATGAAAGATACAGCTCGACTTCGCCCATAATTCAATACTGCCAATATTGTACTCCTTCTGAAATTTGACAAAGATCTGCAGCTCTGTGGTAGCTGAAACTGCTGTAAAAAATCCTGGCCTCCAAAATGAGGCGTTCCTTCATTGATTCACAAGTCCCAAGTGGGCTTAGTTCTGAGATGATCCTCCACTAACTATATGAGACTGCTTTCTCAAATTATGTGGTAGGAAAATGGAGACGAGGAACAGAAGGTCGCTATTTCACTAAACGCAGAAAAAGCTTTCGACTGGATTGAATGGCCATATCTGTTTCGAAGGCTATGATGAGTTGGCTTTCAGAACGAACCTTAGTTACCTGCAATGGCTTCATGTCCGACCAGTTTGACATCTGCCAGGGGACACTTCGGGAGTGTCCTTTGCAGGGGCGGCTCCTCCATTAAGGCGGAGGAGCGTCGCCCCACTGCTTTCTCGCAGTGCAAGAAGCAGAAACATAAAATGGTATACTCCCTCCAGTGGTATGTGACTACCAGACCTGTCTCTTTACTAATAACTGCATAGACTGTCATATTTTGCTTATTTTTTTCTTATGATTGGGAGAAACAGGATTAGGGTTTACTTTGAACACCTGATCAGATCCGCAGTGCTTTTCCACCTCCGACGACTTGAACCTGGGAGCACAAACCCACTCCTCCGTGAAACTGACTGAGTGTGGCAAGACACACACAAATTACTGCAGGTACTGGCGTACATGCATGACCAAGCCCCGATTTGGAACAATAGAGTCTTTCTGATAAATGGCAGTGTGGTATCCTGGACAGCCTGGTCTGATTGTGGTGTCCATATGGTAGCCCACTGTTCCAAGAAGGAGACCGAAAAACGTTGACACGTTACAGGATGAGTTTGGTCTGCATCCCCATCAACATTGGCAATATCTACAACTCACTGACTGCCTGAAGGATGCCCTTCGGCACTTCCCCTGGCCTCCCTCGCAATCAGGGGTCCACGACTATCTCAGGAGATGGAGCCTCTATACTGGAGTAATATATTGTCTGTACTTGAGGTTTCTGGAAGTCTACCCCTCCCCTCTCTTCAGCCATCTGTGGTAAAATGGGTCTGGAAAATTGAGGATCGCTTACTCTGAATCAAACTGGACGGAGATCCTCGATACTCACAACAGGGGCCTGAGAGAAACCAGGCTCAAGCTCAGCTTTTCTATACTCCTTTGCTCATGACTGCCATTGGTCCCTTCAAAAGCTGGAACAAGCCCAGCTTACTCGCATTGCGACTTGCTGCAGATGTGCACATCCTGATAGAGATAATGTCTACTTGGTGTATTCCTGTACCTCTCTCCAAACATACTAGACTCAAGTGATTTGAACGATCACAGCTACTAACGATTTGCAGCTCAGGCATTCAGTAGCTCTGATCTTCCTACATGATACAGTGAAAGAACCTGATATTAGAAACCATCTGAAATGCTGGATTGACACGGCATTGGCAGTTGCTTCCATGGCAGTCTTATGGAAATGGAAGCAAAAATCCCCCACCCACATTGATTGGATGTCTGACATTGCTGTTATAGCTTCACACAAACACTTTATTTACTGTATGCTAAATCAGACAGAAGTGTTCAAACAGATATGGCATGCTTTTTGTATGTATGTCCGAGTCTTCTAGAGTTGCTAGCCGATAGTGTGAAGGGATGCAGTGGTATCGTGGTCACCCAGGACTCTTCCTCTCTTTCTTGTGGCCTTCCACCAGAAGGTCTGAATAACCATTGGTGGTGGGCAACCTGATCTTTTGCAGACCACTATCCCGGTACTTTCTGTTGTGCCTTAACATAGCAGATTTGTGGACCTTGATTCCTGATATACCTGCCCAAGCATGGTAGAGACTGAGCCTTCATTCTAACTCTCATCCTGCTGTCCAATGGACATGTGTATTGTTACCTGAGATGCTTTATAGTCTATTACTTCCTTTTCCGCTCATTTCTTTCCTTTCTTTCCTTACATATTTTCTTTTCTTTTTTCATTATGATCTTGTGCTTTTCTTGTAATGCATAGTTCTCCAGAGTCGTGTAACCAGATTGCTGACTTCTTTGCTACGAAGATATCTAAAATATATGATTCCTTTCCTGATGAGGCCCGTAACTGCACTTTTTCCCAATCTGAGAGAATCCCTGTACTTGGGGCCAAACCCCTCTCAGAGTTCTCCCCCCTCTCGTTGGTAGATTTAAAAGGTGTAGCTCTAAGCATTAAATCTGGTTCCCCAATGGACCTAGCCCCACCTAAAGTCATTAGGGAAGGGCTAGATATAATACTACCCTATGTACAACAACTTCTGGAGCTATCCTTCGATTGTGGTGAAGTCCCGAGCAAGTGGAAGCAAGCAATTGTCTTCCCCTTAAAGAAAAAACCATCAGCGGATCCGGGTCTGTTGGAAAACCTGCGCCCCATATCACTTCTGCCTTACCTCTCTAGAATAGCAGAGAAGGTAGTGAACATGCAATTGGTTGCGCATATTAACCGGCACAACTTATTCCATCCCACGCAATCAGGCTTCAGAGCCGTGTACTCTACGAAGTCAGCATTACTTCTCGCCACGGAGACACTACATAGGCATGCGGATGAAGGTCAGACTGTAGCTTTGGTCCTGCTGGACCTCAGCGCAGCCTTTGACACAGTATCCCACAAACTGCTCCTGCAGCGACTTTGGTCAGGTGGGCTGGAGGGAGCAGCTTTAAAGTGGATGATTTCCTTCCTCCAGGATCGTAGCTTCCAAGTTGCACAGCGTCCACATATTTCCAAAAGCACTCCACTCTCACAAGGAGTCCCACAGGGCTAAATTTTGAGCCCACTCTTTTTAATCTCTATATCGGACCCCTGGCAGAGACAGTGTAAAAACACAATGTCACCAACGCAGCTTGTTGTCACTCTATCCCACAACTCAGAAGATGCAGCCATCCAGTTCTCTTCTTGTTTGAGTGACCTCGCTTCCTGGATGTCAAGTAATTGCCTCAAGCTGAACGGCGGCCAAACTGAGGTCCTGGTCGTAGGGAAGTCCCCTTCCATCTGGTCCTCAGTGTTATGGCCGCAGACTTTGGGTCCCACACCCATTCGTAAGGAGGAAGTAAATAATCTAGGAGTTTGGCTGGACCCCAAACTCTCCTTCGAGACTAGGAAGGTTTCAGGGAAATTTTTGGGAATCCTCAAAATGTTGAGAAAAACTCTGAATATCCTCCCCATCTCAGCCAGGAAAAGCCTGGTCCACGCGCTTGTAACGTCCCAGTTGGACTATGGAAATGTCCTCTATCTTGGAGCAACAAAAAAATGTCTCCATAGGCTACAACGCATCCAGAATGCGGCAGCACACCTAGTTCTCAACTTACCTAGAAGAGCTTCCTCTGTAAAAGCCCTTGACTCCCTGCACTGGCTTCCTATTAATAAAATAATTATTTTTAAAGCCCTGTGCTTTTGCCATCGGCGTCTGCAGGGCAAAGGACCCAGTTATCTCCATGATCTTCTTGTCCCCTATAATCCGATGCGTCACCTCAGGGCAACTGGGGCTCATTTGGTTAAAGTCCCTAAAATCCAAAGAGCAAGAAGGGGTGCGCGTGCATTAGGTTATTTGGCAGCCAAAAACTGGAATGCATTCCCTCTCTCTCTTTGAGCAGAGCCATTGGAAAACACTTTCCGAAAAAGCCTGAAAACCTGGCTCTTCCAGCTCCGAGGTATTGTGTTCGTATTGCTCCTATTTCACTGCTTATTGCCCCTCTAGCATTCTATGTAGTGGTTCCTTAGCGCGGGGACACACCAGTTGGTGTAACCAGGCGCTTTATAAATGGTTTATCATTATAAATGGTTTATTATTATTTAAAAAAAATTCAAGCGGGAACAACAGAACAAAGGGGGAACAAGAAAGAGGAAGAGACCTCAAGTTGGAAATAATACAATAAAACAGTCACTCTTCCAAGACTCTTCTGTATAAATCATCAATACAAGATGGAAAAGCACAATATAGCTTAGTATCACGACGCAAAACTATGTGTTGACCAAAAGGTGATACCCAAGAAGTTAAAGGTATACTATGCTGAGTGAATCAGAGTGGGTCAATGATAAAGCCTTGTGGAGCATTATGAAGTACAAGTGTCAAGGAAGAGAAGACCTTTTTTATGACATTCAAAAGAATGACCAGAAAGATGAGAGTCACACCAGCCTATACCTGAGCCAAAAATATAGTTTGAATAGTCATTTGTCATACTGAAAATCTGAATTAGTACATTCTCGGAGGACCGGCAGCAAATATACATGGCTAATGCTTGATTAGTCACAACATTCTCAGCATCAGTTACAAAGATCTCCAGATACACTCGACTGCATAGCTAACAAAGAAACCTGAGAGGAGACTATTGATGGTGGGAAGAAATAGTAAAAAAACTAGCCATCTCATGCACTGTTTGCAAGGAGTGAAACAATATGCCCGGGCAAGTACATCTGCTGCTTGGCCCACTCATCTTTCAGAACCAACTTAAGACTATGGGGTTTATTGTGAATTTAGCTGCTATTTATTGCTCCTGATTAATAACTATACAACGGGGTATGTTATTTATCAGGCGCGATAAACAACAATTATTACGAGTTGGTGAAGAATAACATGAGGATTTCTGTATAACGCACCCAAATCTGCTTGATATGGTAAATACAGTATGCTTTTCCCCCATTAAATTTCGGCAGGTTTGACTTGCCGAAATGTAACAAAGGTTGAGGTATTTAACGCATCTCATAATTATCGTTAAATACCTCCCAACTCTTAATTCCGCCCCGTGATTAAACAAGGGTTTACGCATGGGTTGAAATATAAAGACCAACTCATAATCAGGGCCTAAGAGTCTGATTATGAGTTAAAGCGTTATTTATCGCCCCTGATAAATAATTATATCATGGGGTACGTTATTTATCTGGTGTGATAAATAACACCCATTGTATGTTTATGGAGAATAACATGCACATTTTGGTATTTAACTCACCAAAACCTGCACGATACGGTAAATACCATATGTTTTCCCCTGTTACATTTTGGCAGGTTTAACCTGCTGAAATGTAACAAATGTTGAGTCATTTAACGCATCCAATAACCGTCAAACTCGTAATTCTGACCCATGCATAAAAAGGACTTTACACGTGGTTCGCAGTATTACGCAATATTACGAGTAAATCATAATCAAGCCCTAAGTAAGAAATTAGTAGGAACCTAACAATTAAAATGAGCTTGACATGGAGCTCTATATTCTCATCGTTCAAAATCCGACAGATCCCAAATGTCATGAAAGATTATCGGAATTTGATAGGGTGTATAGTGATTTAAAGGAAATATAGGCGCAGTCTGCTGTACGCAGCTCATCCCACATAGATTCTTTCAGCTGTGCATTTCTACTCTAGAGTGGTAATAGCTTTGAAGAACAGCACATAGCAAAAGTTTTGCATTTTTGCTTTACATTAGCACATTGTTTCGGTTACCCACCCAGGCATTCAAGACAGAGAGTGAACTTTAAAGTTCCAAAAGACAGACCTCACTGGCGTGCCTGCAAGGCACACTAGACGCTGCATTTTCTGATAATAACTTAAGACTGACAATAGCAGAGGTTTGGAATTATGGGGTAAGCAGTATGTAGCTTCTGCAATGAAGGTCAAAGTTAAATATAACAATAAGGCCCTGATTACAAGTTCAGGGCTAAAGCGAAGACCATAAAAAAAGAAAAGGGGCACCAGTTAGTGTTGGAGAGAACTTTGCTGCAGGTTTATTATTGCATATGTAGGCAAGACAAAAATGGGTTAACTTACGAGCAATTCTAAGGCGGCTTGCCCAGATGTAATTTATGCCAACCACCCACATGATTAGCCAACGAGAGCCTGGAATACACACCATCAGGCGCTAACCTTTTGGGGTTTCTCCAAGCTCTGGACCTTATAGTCCAACAAAGAGAGCTCACATGCAGTGGTACAAGGCAAGCCCCCAGTTTTTCAGGTTTACAAATACCTTGTTGGACTAATGGGGTCCTGCCGTAAAGACTATTGGGAAGTTGGCATGGAGCACCCCCTTTGTTCTCCCTTCTTGGTTGCTTTCTGCACCAAAATCCTTTGGATCACCCCATAACTCCGCCTGCAACACGAAGCAATCGAAAAACAACCTTGCAAGATATACAGACTACTTTGCACCTTAAATACATCCAAGGTTGAGGAAAAGGTGGGTTTCACATAGAATGCCCGTTGAAGAGGATGGGGGCCAGGAGGTCCCAGGTATTTAAAACCTCTTTCTCCTCCCCCCTAGAGTGCCCACCACATCCAGGAATTGGCGTCTGCTACCCAGAATGGAGGGGGAGGTACACATTGGCCCTCTTCCCCCATGTAGTTCTCCCCCAACCCTGATGGTCACGGGTGCAGTAGGACAGGGGAAGGTAGCGCTAAACCCCTGCTCCCCAAAATTGTCACCCTGCGCATGACGCGGGCAGCTACAGATTGGATCTTTCATATCATCTGAAACTACAGACAGAACAAAAACTATGGTGCTCTGAATATTTCGATTGGTTGTTATGTATCCTATTTCAGCTGTATAGCTGTGTGTATATATATATATATATATATATTTATATATATATATATATATATATAAATATATATATATACACAGCAGAAATTTAACACATGTTGAGTCATTTAATGCATCTGATAACCGTTAAACTCGTAAATCTGACCCATGCATAAATAGGAGTTTACACATGGGTATAGGAGTCGGCGGTCTCAAGGTGGCATGACCACTAGGGTCATAATGTGGCATTCGCAAGACAGCCACCGCTGCGCCACCACGAGTCTGGTGGTCCTCGTACCGCCAAACACTTAATAGGGCCCATAGTAGATGGAATTGATCTATTGCTTATGTATATGGGTCAGACTCAGTCTTAGAAAGCTATTCAAAGGGACAATACATGCTTCTCGGAAAATACACAATTTGTATATGCTCCACATTTCGTTAGCTTCCAGAATCAAGGTGTTCAGAGTTTGATACACCACAATCTACCAGTTCTAAGGTGATGGACCTTTAGTATGTGCAACATTTTTGTAAGCAATATTAACGGGTGCAACGTTTTTTGGAAGTAATATTGTACCCTCATTATGTCCCAATTTTATGAATGATGTCTCTATATTTGTGTCTCAGAATTATGACAACTATCTCTACCTCATCCATCCATAATTCTTCTTGATAGCAACTTGCCTTCACCAAAGAACATCGCAACATTTATGCACTGAGAAAATATAAAAATATAGCTGTATAAATATCTGTGTAGGTTTTCCAAATTAACATATATATCTATCATATGTGCATGTTGTAAGTCACAATCTCACATGACAAACTATCAACCTGAAACAATATCAAATGCAGTATATCAACTAACACTGTATCGTTAAAGCAAGTATATATAGATAAGTATAGATTTACTATTCTTAACAGAATACATGCACACTTTGAAGCTATACACATATATATTGTTAACGTACATAGATGTGAATATCCTATTTCAAGGTGAAATTGAGTACATTCAGAGACAAGGAAGACCACACCCACAATAAAAAAAACATTCATCAACAAATTTGGGCAAATAATGGTATTTGAAAGGTTATATCTGAAAACATTGACAAAGTGTAGACTCCAACCAGTGTTTCCATGCAGATCCCCCATGCAGTAAAGATGACATGCCCTGTTGTAGAGCAGGTTATGACTCCAACTATTAACAGCTCTCTTGTGAGAGGTGTTGACATCTAGATCTTTTTAACAATGGAGATGGCCGGAACGGCAAATTATTCTAACAACTATCATGTAAAAGGTGTTGACAAGTAAAATAATTGTATCTTCATAGCATCTCTTCTGGCTGAGGTGTTGGCGTAAAAATAATTTACAATACAGGTGGCAGGCCTTGCCAAGGAAAACAGTTAGACTACGACAGAAAATAAGTAACAATGAGAAAAGCAAAACAAATGTTTTAGATTTTTTAGGCAAAAGTATAGTTGCGTTTTTTACTTTCTATTTTTTTCTTGTTTTCTACGTTTTGCTGTTTTTAAGATAATCATGTATTTCTTTTGTTTTGGAGGGGAAGTTGAGCACACCAGCCTTACTTTTCCTTGCCAATGCACCCAGGCTTTTTTAACAATTATTTGGAAAATATGCATTTAGCTTGTTTTGTATAGCATATTGTTGTATTTTGTGCAACTTTCTAAAATACGGCTTTTTGGAATCTTATGTCTGAAAATATTTTAGTTTTGCAAAGTATACATTAATAAGCCTTGGCAAAGCCAATAGATCTCGCTTTTGCAACAGGTTATATTTTTGTTTTCTCTATTCTACAGTAGTTTTGTAGATAGTAAGTGTAGATTGTTTGTGTTAATAAAATAGTTTTTAATGTTGTGCTGATTAAGTAAAGTATGTTGGAGGTTTGTCTGCCTCTGTAGACCTATTTTTTTTTTTACAGAGTTTTATATAGCGCGAACTTGACCCGAAGGTATCGGGTATCAGAGCGCTTCACATAGCACCAGTAGCGTTACATGAGGACACATTGATTTTTTTCTTTTTTTTGTTAGGCACGGGGAGATTAAGTGATTTGCCCAGAATCACAGGATGTTCAGCGTCATTGCCGAAACTCGAACCCAGTTCCCCAGATTCGAGGTTGACCGCCCTAGCCGTTAGGCCAACTCCTCTCCCAATTGGCTTTGCTAATGTTTTTTGTTGATGTAAGCCATCTGAAGCATTGATGCCCTGCACTACCTCAATGGCATTGGAAACCATTACTGCAGATTACATAGGCTCCCTTTGGCATGTGTTCAGTGAGCTATAGTACATGCTTTAGTTATGCCATTTTATCACAGCACACACAGGCTTGGTTCTTTCAGTAGGAGAGGGGGTCTTATTTTAGCCTCCATTCAGTACAGAAGTTGTATGTATAAGGTATTTATATATAAAGCTAATTGAAAGGCAGAGGAGCTCTGTATGTTGTCAAGTCAGAGCAATCACAACATATGATAGAAGTGGTAGCTGGTTTGTGGAGCATTGATGATGCTGTTTGACGTAAAAGTGTGAATCAATGTCTGTAAATCAGTCACCTCTTGCAGCATCGTCTCTGTGCAACCCGGCAGCGAATTTGAGTCATGTGACGCAACACAAAGAGGATGAAGTAGACAGCTCACATAACTGCTTTCGTTGCTCCTGAACGTTAACTTTTGAAACACGCTGGGTAGACGCTTCCTTTTATAAAATATATAGCTGTAACGTTTTGTGTTTGCATATATGGTTGTGATAATTGTTGTTAATGCATTGTGCCTCTGTGTAATGATTGGCGGTCTCACGTGTGCATGTAGCTTTTCATTGGAACCAGTTGTAACGAGGGGCCAGGAAGCTAAAGCGGGACTCAGAGGGGAGGAGATGGAAAGAGCGGGCGACGACATAAGAGGCAAGCAGCGATAAGAGAGGCGGTGGTTGGACAGAACAGGCGCCCTTTGAAAACAGCAAATGTGACAAGATAAGGACAAGATTTACTGGGCTGTTTACAGAAACGGTGCTCGGAGCACCAACACTGCAAACAAACAAAAGGGAACCTTCCCAAAACTAAAGAAAAGTGCGCATACACGAACTATAATAGACAATAGTGAAAGGATGCAAGTAATAGGCCACTGCTCAATGGGAGGGAGCAAGACACAAGAAGGTGGGACAAAAAACACAGAATACCCTCATAGAAGCAAGCTTTTGGGAAGGACACATGAAGAAACGAATCAAAAGCAATGGGTGGGCTGTAAGCCCACAGAGTGTATACAGCATGTCTCGAAGAGACAACGCATGCACTGCCTAGGCGAGACCTAAAAATCTGATCATAGAAAAAAACTAAGTCACCCTGCAATACACTTTCTGCCCTTAACCTCAAACACCAACTATTTACACAATGGAATATTTACAATCCTTTCAACCTTTGACACACAATGGAGCTTCGGTTGAATCTTATGGTTCTACCCTCACTACTGCCCATCCGTGCCTGATGGTCTTTGCACACTGGGCACACTGCCCCGTCTGTGGATAACAGTAACAACAATGGTGTAATCATAATATATGACTGTAGGCCAGGCACAACATAAGGGGGATAGGAAACAGCTCATTTGTGTGGGGTATAAGGCATCCAACATGAAGCTGGAGCACAGGTGCCACTCCTGAAGACACTACTAGATCCTTCAACATGCTTGCATGAGAAGCTGACAGTATCTTGCTTTGTGTCCTGAAAGCCAGGGAGGATGGGAGCCTACATGATAGTTGTATGTACCATGCTGTGCCGACATCAGAATATTTATTAAAGTTGTCATGCCGAAGAAATAATAGCAATAGGTGCTGTCCTTCTTTGCTCAAGCATGCCATTCCATTTAAGACAGCATAGTGGCATCTTAATAGGCAATCTTCAAACAAATCAAAATGGTTCCACATAAACAAAACATTTGTGGTGTGCACCCTGAATTATGGTCCCAGCATATTGATGGGAAAAAATATCGAGTGTAAATTATCGGAAGCAAAAATCAACAGTTGTCTAGATTTTCTAAACATAACTTCACATATGTACCTACGCGGTACATATATCTTCAAGGTACGTAGATGTGGTCTTTTGTATAGTAAATCTATACTACCCTATATGCACTTACCATTTGATATTTTACCGCTCGATATTCTGTCCTTGAAATTCTTCTATTACGATACTCTGGGGGTCCATATTCAGCAGTACAATCAAGGTTTGTTGAATCTGGAATAGATGGGGCACAGGAATCTCTCCAAGAAATTCTGCACCCACCTTCCCCCCAGCACCTCCTACCTCAACTGCTGCCTACAATTCCCCATCAGCGTCTGATGCCTGGTGAAGGCCATTAAGCACTATTACTACCAGTACTCTCTCACTAAAACCAGCAACCACCACGTACCCCTCAGGTAGGATATGTCTCACACATATCACTTTGCCTGACATACAACAACATTTGCGTGATCTTCACTGGCTGCCGGTTGCGGAAACAGTGAGATTTAAAGCCCTTACCTTGGTGCATGCAGCCCTGTACCAGTCCGGCCCAGGCTATCTCAGGAAGCGTTTTAAATTCTACGTGCCCTCAAGAAACCTGCGTTCTATGGCACAGTTCCTGGCAGTGATTCCACGTTTCCGCCGGGTGAGAATGGGTGGCAGCTCGTTAGCCTATAAGGCTGCCGTGGCTTGGAACGCACTTCCTTTGGAACTTCGTTGTATCCAAGATGCTAAGCTGTTCAGGAAACGGCTGAAAACACTGCTCTTTGTATAAACTCCTCTGTCTGACTCCCACTCTCTAGCAAGGTACCGCGCCGGGACACTCCTGAGTAGCCGCGCGCGATATAAATGCTTATAACATAACATAACATCAACTGAGCACACATTTGTCTTCCTTTTGAAGACTAGTTAACCGAAACATTGTAAAGGGCAAGACAAGCTATTCAACCAAAATGGCACAAAATAAAAGAATTCACCTTATATACAAATTAAACCGACCCATAAAAGCAGCATTACCAACATAAAACCCTGAAGCTCTTCTCTAATCATACCTTAGCCCCTGCTGCCATAATATGTACAGTCACACTATTCATGTATGCCAATGATCTTACCCTGAATGTTGTAACAAATATTAGCATTCAGACCGAGTGAGCTTTTTTATTTGTTTCTCAGTTTGTTCAATTTGGCAATTATGACACAATATCATAGAGATCTGGGCAAGTTAGCAGGCTCGCAAAGATTTTTACCACATAATAATCAACAACGGAGTATTATGTTTTCCAGGACGAGGGTGGAGCAGAGTCGGACTGGGACAACAAATAATCCCGCTCACCGAAATAAAAGTGGCCCCCTTTAGCGAACCAGGTAGCTAAAAAAAGCTACATGTAAATACACACTGTATGGATATTTTGCAAGGTATGGGAGATTCTATGCTTTTTTTTGCCACAGGCAACGCTTGTGGGAGTATCAGGGAAATGAACAGTAAAAACAGGCCCATATGGCCATAAAACAGATTCACACACTGCAAAAAACCGACCCGCACACTGATCTGTCAGACCAGCCCATCCGACACCTTCTGTTTGCCTTATAGGCCATATAGCAGAAGTGCTGCAGAGTATAGCCACAGACTTAGTATGGAGAGGGGGGAATTCAATTACGCCCAGTCTCATGATCTCACAGTCTGTCTGTGAAGCAGATGTGACAGCAGGCAGCTATTGCCAGTAGCTGCAGTTATTCTGATACTCACCACTGCCTTTTAGCTGTCTGCCCCCTGCTCTCATTGGTGGAAATTTCATGCATTCATCCAAAGGGAGGACGACGTGGTACCTGGGAGGGAGAGTTTGAAGAAGACATTTCAGCCTGCATGTGTCCCTGACACCACCACCAACACCTGCTTTCTCCCTATGGCTCAATAGATGACTAGCTGCAGCTAGCAGCTATCTCCTAAACCCTAAGGAGAGCTATCACCTACATTGCTGCTTGAAACCACAGCTCTATCCATCTATTGCTTCCTGAACGGGAGGATGACAAATATGATTGTAAGACCTGGTCACTCCCGGTTTTTTGCCTTCTGTTGTTGAACCTGTTTTTGTTGGCATTAGGGCTCTGTGCACTTTTTCCCTGCTAACCAATAGTAAAGCGCTCTCTACTTAAAACATGATAGAATGGGTACATTTAAGTTACTTGTAAGTCCCTAGTAATTGGTAATATATGTACTAGGGCTTGCAAATTAAATGCTACTACTGGGCAGCAGCTCTCTTTGTGCCACCCACTTAAGGACCCTTTTAAAAACATGTCTCTGGCCTGCCACTGCAACCTGCAGTGCAGTATTAAACTGCCATTTCAACCTGGCAAAAAAACCTTTTGCCAGAACTAAACATTCTCTTTTTATACTTATAAGCCACTCTCTGGTTGTCCATAAAGGCTCATAGGGCAGGGTGCATTGTATTTAAACAGTAGGACAGGTGTGTTTAAGTTTTGCATGTTCTGTCAGTGAAAAACTTCTAAAGTAATTTTTCACTGTTGTAAGGCATATCTCTCCCACTGACTAACACTGGGTTACCCTATTACTTTTAATAATTTTAAAATTGGCAAACAACCTGGGATACCTGATAGCCCACTTTGTACTGTTAACATCCTCTATAAGTAGGACCTGCTCTGGATGATTGGGATCAAGTATTATGCCCAAGGACTGTTGTTCCCTCGCCCCAGTAATGCCTTTCCTTCCTCTACAACATACTCCTTAGCCCTGGCTGACCGATCTTTTCACTCAATCATGCACTCAAAATATCCAATGACAGGCAGTCTTCCACCACATATCCAACAGGCTCAATGTCGGTTGATAACAACTTGCTACACTACAACCTCTCCCATGCAGTTCTGTCTATTATGGAGCATAAATCGTCCCATATGTTTACTGTCAATCCTTATGACGCACTTTGGAGGATGGTACATGTCCCACACGGGCCTATCATGGCCTCAGTTACAACCAGCACTTCCACATCACCCTCATCTACCATGCTTCCCTCCTCATAACGTTCCTGGGAAACATCAACTAATACATTAGCATTCTGCTTGTTTTGCTTCCACCCATCCCATTTGCACACACAGGAAAAGTGCCCAATTTTCTTACACTTAAAGCACTTTGCTTTAATGGCAGGATATGTGTCGGAATCAGCAGTGTGTCTTGTGCTCCCACAACTAAAACACGCTTGTTTCTCTCTCACTCCTTGTGTTTTGACAACTGCCTTTTTGAGTTTTATGTACCACATGCACTGTGTCACCTTTCTCTTTCTGTTGCCCATCATCAATTCTCTATACATCATGCTATACATATCGTCTTGTCTAATGATGGGTCCTTCAACTCAAATAATTAAGCCTGGATCCTCACATTACTGGTTCAATTAACTAACTGATCTCTTGTGATCTCTTTATATAAGTCCCTAAACTTGCATGTCACTGCCAATGTTCTGAGAACCACAACAGACTGCTTAATGCTTTCATCTGGCAACAGAGAACGAGAGAAAAATGTATGACCCTCCACCACAATGCAATTTTTTTCCCATAATTCTCCTCTAAAGTTCTTATGGCATCCATATATTCATCCGCTTGCACATCGTCTGAATCCTACAAATCACCTCCTCCACCATTCTGATCATCATCCCTCCCGACTCCTCGCTCCCTAAGAACATCACCTCTGGGATACCTCAAGGCTCATCCCTCAGCCCAACCCTCTTCAACGTATACATGACACCCCTGGGCAACATCGTCAGGAGCCAGGGACCCAACATCATCTCCTATGCCGCCGACACCCAACTCGTCCTCTCCAAAGATGCATGAAGCATGTAGCCGCCTGGATGAACAACAACTGTCTCAAACTCAGCACAGACAAGACAATAGTTTTCATCTTCGGGAAAGGCAAGGACACGAAGTGGAATAACGAATGGTGGCCACCTGAGCTGGGTCCTACCTCCAAACCCACTGAACAAGCCCGCAAACTCAGCATCATCCTTGACAGCGATATATACATGAAGAAGCAGGTAAGCGACGTCTCCTCCGCTTGCTTCCTCACCCTCTGAATGCTCGGGAAGGTCTTCAGATGGCTCCCACCCAACACCAGGCAAACTGTCTCGCAAGCTCTCTTCACTAGCGGACTCGACAATGGCAACTTCCTCTATGTATACAGCTGAAAAAGGATACTGCAATTATATTATATTGAAAATTTGGACTTCATATATATTCATGCACAATATTGAATTATCTTCTTCTTTTTGCTGTTCTTTCGTTTATTGCGTGTTTCACTTTACACCGTCCACTTGATTTTCATGAACACTGTGTGTTCACTTTGCACATTGAGCACTTATTTTGAATTATATTTGATGCTGCTCTCAATTATGTAGAAGATTTATTGAATATATCTGATACAAGATTTTGTTTGGCTGTATCTTGTTTTTTCTGTCTCTCTTTCTGTTTTAATTCAGTTAACATAAGATTAGGTTCTGAAATTAATTGATGCCCTTTGGGACATTGTTGTTTAATACAAATATCATCCAGGTCTCTGTATGGCTTATGGGAATCTCCTGTTGAATATACTATTCACACTTGCATGCACATATCTACATTGTGCTTCGAAGTTGCACAATGGAAAGCTATTTTGGTCTATAGTGGGACATGGCTCGGAAACCTATAAAAATTATATATTATTATTATAATTACATCTTGTAAAGCGCAGCGGCTACCTCCAACGGAGGTGTCCCGGCACTGACAGCGATTGCGGGGTGGTAGTACCTAGTGGGGGAGGCTCTAAGGTAGGCTAAAAAGCCAGGTTTTAAGAGTCTTTCTAAATAAAGGTTCTGAGTTAGCCTTTCGAATGTGCTCCGGCATGGAGTTCCAGAGAGAGGTGGTATTAAAAGCAAATGAGCGACCGCCTAATCTAGCTTTTTTGAAGTGTGGAATGGCTAGCAGTCTCTGGTGATTTGATCTCAGAGTCCTATTTTGGGTATATTTGGGTAGTCTGAGTTTTAAGTATTTGGGGCCAGTGTCTCTGGTAGACCATATGAGAAGTAGAAAACATATATTAACAATCAAAGCAAGTAATCCATCTGACTTATTTGTTTCTCCTAAGTGTACAAAATCTATGCTAGAAATCTCAAAAAAGAAATAATCTTATTGATTAAAAACTCCCATGCGTCTCAAGTGGCACGCGCTAATGAGATTCCAATTGATCTTTTAAAATCAGATCCGGATCTTTGAGTACATTGCCCTTGTATTTATTCTTAAAAATTCTAAAAAGTGGCCAAATTCCTTTTTCTTATGGAAAGTGGTGTTAATATATCTGCTGTACGGGGCGTGTGGCCAAGATGGCGTCTGTGGCAGACGTGTAATCTCGAGCTCCGCATCGGGCCCCCGATATATCCTGCATTTATTTCCCCCGCGTCCAAGTATTCCACGACTCCCTGTGCTACCTGTCGGGAGTATGGGGCCGGAGTGTATGTCTGATCATCATCCTAACGGCACATGGAGAGATTTGTGCCTTTTGTTCCTGAGGAGGCGTGTAAGAATGGGCCTAACACCTGGTTCCGGCCGCAGCGTCAGAGTTGGGATCCCCCGGGGCGTGCATATCGCCTGTGGCTGGGGACGCACATCACCCTGCGTACTGGACTGCATGGAACCCAGGGCCGCTGCAGGCAAACAGTGTGCAGTACGGAGTGGGCGGCCGCCCATCCGCCGCCTGCTGTGTGCCCGTCCCTGGAACGCTGCCGGACTGTGAGGGCGCTCGAGCTGATCCGGAGGGGCTCCGACATGGGGCAGCCTCACAGGCTTTTTCTCTTCTCCTGGATCTTCGGCACTGATGTTGCAGGCGGAGGTAAGAGCATTGACAGTGTCCCTCCGTGCCACCTCCTCCTGACCAGCTGCGTTGCTGCGGTCCGGACTGACCGCGCGGCCCCTGAGCTCCTGTTGACGACACTGCAGGAGGTTACTGCTCTGGGGGGAGCTGACCAGCAATAGTCTACTAAGCGCAACAGCCCTGCACAGGCGATTTGAAGGCCCAGTGGTGGAGGGCAATTCGCGGCCCCTGTGTGAAGCGGAGTGGACCACCGTGGCCCCATACAGTAGCAGGAAACAAATAAATTAACTGGAGGAGGTGAGGGTTCATGTACCCTGGTGCCCTGAAGGCCTCTTCACTGGATTGACATCCCCAGCGTTGTGCAGGCCCACGCTAGCAGTGCATTACCAGGAGCAGGAATCACTGTCACCAGGACTCATACAGTCATGGTCATGAGTAGGCTGCTTGGGGGGATGACAGACGGTACCACTGTTGACTTCCCGTGCTCAACGAGAGGAATCCTTCATTGGATCCTTTGATCTGGGTGCCCGTCCGCTGTCCCGAACTTGACAGATCTGCCATACAGAGGACCCGAAGGCTTGAGTGGGTGAACGCCCGGCCCGAAGTGGCCCCTCTCTACCCCCACGGATTTTCGTTAGTACTCAATGAGGATGGTGAAACCGAAGCCCAACAAGTCCCTACAGCCGGGCAGCACGTACCCCGAAATGGACACCTCACCAGTGGACAAGACCCTTAGCAGCCCGCAGCACCTGGAGGAGATGCTCCTGACCCATTCTGCCCAGTTTGACATGGTTCTCCAAGCCATCCTGGACACTAAAACCTCCTTGGAGTCCTGAATAAACTCTGTCACAGTGGGCTGATCATCGCAAACTAGCGAAGCGAGTGGGTGAAGCGGAGTTCACACTGGCGACAATGCGGCCTTCGATGCAGAATGTGCAGGAACGCCTGAAGAAGGTACAAGCTAAGGTTCTCACCATGCATTGCAGGGCATAAGACGCCGAGGGCAGATCGAGACAAAATAATATCCGCCTGCTGGGGTTCCCTGAACGATCGGAGGGCCTCAGTGTAGATCTGTTACTGGAAGAGTGGCTGACGAGCAAAGTTCTGGATGGTAAGGTCCCTACCTTCTTCTCGATCGAAAGAGCACAAAGCACACGAGGATGACCCACCCGCCCTGGGGCCCCTCCACGCCCTATCATAGCACTGCTTCTCAATTACCGCAATCGCGACTTGCTACTACAATGCTTTTGCACCAAAGGTCCAGTATCCCACGAGAATGCTCAAATTATGGCGTATCCCGATTTCACCATGGAGGTGCAGCAACAACGGGGGTCGAACAGTGTCAAACAGTCAAACAGTGTCAAACTGTGTCAAACAGTGTCTCAGAGAACTGAAACGGAAGTATGCCCTGCTAAGCCCTTGGTCACTGATGGGGACAAAACACATATATTTAATTCGCCAGAGGACTTGTGACATGGCTCCATGCAAAGGATATGCTTCCTCCTCCCTCCTCAGAACAACATGAGGGCAAACCAATAAGACGAGAACATTGCATCCCGAGGGCACGACCATCCAAAGATCAGGCCGCTGAGGAGAGGGCTTGGGCTGTAGTGGAGGCCTCCCTCCACAGTGCGAACTCCTTTGCACCTCTACGGAGTGGTCGCCCATCGGAGTCGGGGTTGGACTCAGGCGGATCACTCCCTTCCATCATCAGCGACAACCAGGCCCTGTGTACTAGGACTGTTGCTGCTCAGTTGCCGAATTGAACAGGTGCCCCATCTGTGGGCCCAGAAACCAGCAGGTAAGAGATGCTGTGCATGGGACTGCGGGGCATGTGTGAACATTGGCCCTTCTGTGAGAACCATCCTTGTTGCCACCACCTTGCCAGGGGCGACATCGGCCATTGACTTTGTTTCTGCTGCCATGCTACCCCATCATTTCCTAGTGGACTCTGGCACTTAATGTTTATTTTTCAGTTGTGCTTCTCTCTTCATTTTTTTCTATTGTATGGCTGTTGACGCCCAGTTTGGGGGAATCACTGACAAAATATCGACCTCAAAAATATCGTGGTACAAAATATCGTGACAAAAATATCGAAGTCAAGAATATCGACATCCTATCTACATCATGGTAAGTACAAAAATATCGAAAATTAAATATCAATGTCAAAAATATCGTAAAAAATATCGTTATTTTTAAATGTTAAAAAATAATCAAAAATAAAGTAAATAATACATATAATTAAAAGAAACATAGTTAAAATTATTTAAAAATGTTTAAAAATAAAAACTGATACATATAATGTTAAAATAAATTAAACATATACATATAAAATATAATATATATACTTACTTAATAATATTCATAAATAATTATTTTAATAACTTATAAATTGTTAAAAATATTTTATAAATTATAAATACAGACATACACATACAGAAATATTATTATGAAAATTTTTTAACATATATTTAACAAATTAAAAAAATTACAATATTTTTAATTTTTGTAAAATAAATTATATACAACATTAAGTAAAACAATACAGAAAAATATTGGATAGCGGAGGGAAAAAAATTACTATTCCCACTCCAAAGAGTGCAACAGTAGGGAAAGTGTTGGATAGCGTAGGGGTCAAAATTACTATTCCCACTCCAAAGAGTGCAACAGTAGGGAAAGTATTGGATAGCGTAGGGGTAAAAATGACTATTCCAACTCCAGAGGGTGCAACAGTAGGGAAAGTGTTGGATAGCGTAGGGGTAAAATTGCTATTCCCACTCCAGTGAGTGCAACAGTAGGGAAAGTGTTGGATAGCATAGGGGTAAAAATTACTATTCCCACTCCAGAGAGTGCAACAGTAGGGAAAGTGTTGGATAGCGAAAGGATTAAAATTACTATTCCCACTCCAGTGAGTGCAACAGTAGGGAAAGTGTTGGATAGCGTTAGGGTAAAAATTACTATTCCCATCCCAGTGAGTGCAACAGTAGGGAAAGTGTTGGATAGCGTAGGGGTAAAAATTACTATTCCCACTCCAGAGAGTGCAACAGTAGGGAAAGTGTTGGATAGCGAAAGGGTTAAAATTACTATTCCCACTCCAGTAATTGCAACAGTAGGGAAAGTGTTGGATAGCGTAGGGGTAAAAATTACTATTCCCACTCCAGTGAGTGCAACAGTAGGGAAAGTGTTGGATAGCGTAGGGGTAAAAATTACTATTCCAACTCCAGAGAGTGCAACAGTAGGGAAAGTGTTGGATAGCGTAGGGGTAAAAATTACTAATCCAACTACAGAGAGTGCAACAGTAGGGAAAGTGTTGGATAGCGTAGGGGTAAAAATTACTATTACCACTCCAGAGAGTGCAACAGTAGGGAAAGTGTTGGATAGCGTACGGGTAAAAATTACTATTCCAACTCCAGAGAGTGCAACAGTAGGGAAAGTGTTGGATAGCTTAGGGGTAAAAATTACTATTCCCACTCCAGAGAGTGCAACAGTAGGGAAAGTGTTGGATAGCGTAGGGGTTAAAAATAACATACTTATCAATTAAATAATTGTTTTAATTAAATAATGATTTATTAATAAATTAACAATAAATTATTTATAAATACCAATAAATGAAAATTAATAATTACTTTAATAACATTAAATTTCTTCCCAACCTATTCCTCAATAAACACAAAACCCACTCCACATAAAATTTAACACAATTAATATAATTATCAATTAACCAATTAATAAAAATTAATTAACAATTAATAATTAATTAACAATAAAATAATTATCAATACCCAAAAATAATAATTAATAAACATGAATTACCAATTAATAATTAATGAACGATAAATTAATTATCAATACCAATAATTAATCATAAATAATTACTTAATTATAATAAATTACTTCCCACCCTATTCCCCTATAAACACACAACCCACTCCTAAACTAAATTAACACAATTAATATATTTATCAATTAATTAATTAATAAAAATTAATTACCAATTAATAATTAATTAACAATAAATTAATTATCAATACCAAAAATAATAATAATTAATTACTTTATTATAATTAATTTACTTCCCACCCTATTCCCCTATAAACCCACAACCCGCTCCACTAAAAAATGTATACAATTAATATAATTATCAATTAATCAATTAATAAAAATTAATTACCAATTAATAATTAACAATAAATTAAATATCAATAACAATAAATAAAAATTAATAATTACTTAATTACAATTAAATTACTTCCCACCCTATTCCCCTATAAACCCACAACCCGCTACGGTACTAAAACGCTAAATTTACTTTAAAAAACATTACTAAATTCTAAACAATTAATACATATATTTGAAAAAATAATACAAAACATGTGGAACACATACATATAAAATACATACTAAAATACATAACGCTAACATAAACATCGATATTATTAACATCGATATTTTTACTATCGATATTAAGAACTTCGATATTAACAAAAACGATATTTCTTACCTTCAGGTCGATATTCTGGTCACCGATATTCTTGATGTCGATATTCTGTCCCTACGATATTTAAAACTCGATATTAATGTAGGTCGATATTTAAAAGTCGATATTTTGACTGTGCACCGTTTGGGGATATTATTCTGGACGGGCCTTCTTACAGCAACTGTCCTGGGGGGAAACTGTTGTTGTTACTTTGGTTAAACGTGATGCTCTACCAATGTGTTGTACAATCCTTATTGTGATCCCATGTTCCATGGATATAAGCAGTGATTACCCGAGCCACACATGCCACCGGGGGGGCAACCACAGGGCTAAGGGGTCCCTACTACTCATACAGTGCTAGACATGACAAATGTAATATCGGACGCCCGTGCCCCCCAGTAACACATAGTCACCTGGAACGTACGCGGCATGGCCACCTCATGAAAGCGATTTCGAATTTACGACTCTCTTAAACGAAATCAGATACACATAGCCATGTTCCGAGAGTCACACCTCAACACCACTGCATTGTATAAATTTGGGTGGCCCCGGGGGTGCCCTACACTGTGGTCACCCAGAAGGTGGACTTGAGGGGCTGATTTGTGATCTTAGAAGGGCAACTAGACAGCGAACCACTCACGCTTGATGCAATTTACGCACCCAACATACAACAGGGCGAATTCCTTGACACCCTCACACCGGCGCTCATAAAGGACCCCTCCTCCCCAGGACTCTGGGGTGGGGATTTTAACTGTGTCCCGGACATGACGCTGGATTGCTTCACTCCCCCACTCAGCGAGGCGGCTACAAGACGGACCGCGTAACACCTCACTCAATGGCTGTCATGCATGCACCTTTTGGATGCATGGCGCCACTTGCACTCTAGTCGAGAGTACTCCTACTACTCCCAGGTTCACGACGTGCACACCAGAATAGATTTGTTTCTCTCTGTGACCCGACTTGGAGCGCGGTTAGCAGGGGTGGAGTACCTGGCACGCACCCTAACGGATCACTGTCCCTTACGATTGAACCTGCAATGGGTACGGCAATGCCCATCAATACCGACCTGGCGGCTCCAGACGGAGTCCTTGTCTGACCCCCGCTTCCGCTCGGACCTTGCCCAATGTCTTGATCAGTATTTCACTCTCAATGAGGGTAGCACTACGTCACGGGCAGCCAAGTGGGATGACCACAAGGTGGTGCTGCGTGGTCACTGCTTGGCGGCCTCCTGGGGGATATGTAAGAGGCTATTGGCAGACCTCTCATCAACATCCGCAGGTTGCTGCGCCTCATGCACTGCACACTGTCCGAGACAGTCAATCAAGTGGCAGTGTCACTGATGTCGAAAAAGCATTTGACACCTTGCGGTGGGACAATTTATTGCTGGTCCTCACCGAGCAGGGGTTCGGACCGGGATTCCTGGGATGGATCCGCACCCTCTACATGAACCCCACAGCAAGAGTGAGGACAAGCCAGGTTATTTCAGACAGGTTGGATATCTGTAGGGGGATGAGACAGTGGTGGTTGCTGTCCCCCCTTATGTTTGCCCTGGCTATGCAACCTATGACCTGTCACCTCCGTCAGCGGGTGGAGGAATGGGACATCCAGGGTGGGATGTATACCACATTATATCAGTCTGATCTGATGAAGCCTTAATTTACTTTTGCGACGTGGATGTGTCGCTGCCTGGTCTCATGCGAATACTGGACACTTTTGGTGAGATCTCTGGACTGCGCGTAAATTGGGACATGTCCTGCGTGTTTCCTATAGTACGTAGGCTACTGGCGGACCGGGCAGACCCCCCCGGGGACCCGCCTCGGATGGTGCTATGACACCTTTAAATATTTAGGCATACAAATCTATCATGCTGAGAAAGACCTTAAGGAAGGAAATCTAGATAATGCTGTTTGCTCCATACGCTGATCCCTATCTTTTTGGTACTCGCTCCCTCTGTCTCCAATGGGCCGGGTTGCAACATCCAAAATGTTGATTCTCCCCTGTCTGTAGTACTTCATTGTTGCCCTCCTACTTGTGCTCCCCAGAAGTTTCTTTCGGGAACTGAATGGGTTGCTGCTAGAATTGATATTGGGCTCTGGACGTCGCCGGGTTGCTTTGAACACAATACAATGCCCACTCACTGAGGGAGGTATGGGAGCACCCCAATATGAATTATACTATGCTGCTGAGCAGCTGAAATGGCCGATGGCATGGTTTTGTAACTCAAACCACCCTGAAACTATTTTGTGCATTTACATCTGGCTGATTGGTTCAGTTCTCCGCACACGCTACGAGTTTAGACAGATGGTGGTTGCGCGAACCTGTAGGCGCTGAGATGTACATCCCAAGGGCGCCACACTTTGGTGCTCCCCAGCTATTAGTATCACTATCTGGGACTTGCCGTAACTGCGCAGGGCGGCACAGCGTCCTGATCCGGCTCCATGGCGAGAAGCGGAGACCACACTGGTGGGTGACCTCTAGAATGAGGGTGCACTAGTGCCCTTACAGGACCTATGGGAATCGCCTGACTTGAACGCTGGACAGTTTTTAAACACTGAGTACTCCGGAAAGTTATTCAGAAGACATGGAACGCGGAGGACTCCGTACCCCCCGTCTCCCCATCACTACACACATTACTCTCGGCCACAAGCACCCGTCACGCCATCACAACCTTGTACACTGCACTTCACAATCCACCTGCAGATCATGCAGTGAGAGCACGCGCTAGGAGGGATGCAGCACTCCATAAACCACTATCTGACAAGGGCTGGTCCCGTGCTCTCCAGACGACGAAGAGTGTGTCCCGTAATCCTAGGTTTCACTACACACAATTTAATTTCATACACCACACTTATCTTTCCCCACACCGCATTCAGCACATGTTCCCGGCACTTTCCCCAGAATGCCTCAGGTGTAAGCTACGAAGTGCTGACTTCTTTCACATGGTCTGGACATGCCCATCATTGCACTCCTCCTGGACAAAGATAACGGCAATGGTGGCTGAAATGCCAATGCTCACCCTTATACCAACATCTGAGTCGTGCCTCTTGGGCCTGCACCCAAGAATGAAGGGAGATAAACACACTCACCGTTTCATAGAGCTGGCTTTCGTATTATTCAAACGCAGTATCGCCATGGCATGGAAATCACCTGTCCCCCCGGATACACAGTGGTGGCTGCGTAGCTTGTTGACATGGACTAGGGCCGAAACACACATGCTCGAACAGAAGGTGAATGTTGGGAGACCTTCCTGCTCGCAGTGGAAGCTAAAACAGATGAGCAACCCCTGTGAGTGGTAGTCGTGCCTTCCACATTCGTCAGGTCTGGCCTGACGGGCACCACTATGGTCGCTCTGCAGTGGCTGGTAAAACACTTGTTGCTCCACAATATTCACAATACGCATATTCCTGTTGCCTCCTCCTCGGTTGCACTTGAGGGAAGGAGCCTTCCCATCTCTACCCCGTCCACTGTTTTCGCCCTTCTCTTAGGTATGATATCATCACATAGCGACAGTAACTATCTGGGAGTGACATGGTAGCAGCAGGCACACCAGCTCACCATGGGTGGCTGACTGAACACTGTAGAGCTCTCATAATGTTTGATTGTTTATAACTTATTATTTATTTATTTTTTACATGCTCCCTCTGCATATTGATGTAACCCCTGCATATTGATGTAACCCTAGCAGGGATCATTCCTACCGACGCTTTGGAATTCTGCTTTGTGGCCAAAATGTGACCGCTCACCGATTCTCTACTGCTGAAGTTAGTAGCACTGCAATGTACTACTACAGGAAACGCTGTCAATAAAAATATTTGAAAAAAATATATATATATCTGCTGTACAAAAAAGGTTGGTCTGATGGTTCCAAAAACTATTGTCTCATTGCCCTCCTCAATGCAAAGGGAAAGCTTTTGGTAAATTTCTAATCTGCACGCCTAGGCTGAAAATCAGAACGTCCTCTTAATCAGTCCGGATTCAGGCCTAGGTGCTCTACAATGGACAATATTGTCGCACTTACTCGATTCCTGAATAGGACATCAAAAACATCTCAAGCTGTATGCATGCTACATAAAATATACTTCAGCGTTTGATAACGTTAACCGCAGGAAAATATGGGATAAATTAGAAAAATGGGGAATTGATCACTCATTATTACATACACATTTTGATATCCCTATATAAGGGAACCTGACTTAAAGTGAAGCTCACCGGGAGGTAACTCTCTCCAAAAATGATAACCTCTACTGGGTTAAAACAGTGATGCATTTGAGCACTCCTACTTTTTTCTGAGTGTATATATATATGTATATATATATTTGAATCAATATCAAGATAATACAGATGGCCAACCTCTAAAATATGGACATACGTCCATCATCTTTATGGCATACACAGATATTATTGTCATCTTTTCTTTAACTCTTGATATAGCTTGGAAGATGTCATCAATTATGTCATCAGTGCTGTCATTTGAGATGTCATCAGTGATGTCATAAATTATGTCTTAGAAAACTTTAGGAGTGATGCAGTATGTGAGGTAATAAGCAGTGCATGGCAGGGGTGCAAGTTATAGTTAGCTCTGCTAACAATATCTAGTGAATTTCTGTGTTTTTTTAGTTCAAAACGTAATGTTGCACCTTATATTTTCACCTAACTATAACTTCACTTTAACCAAAAGTTAAAGTGACGTTACAGTTAGGTGAAAATGTTGCTTCACCTTAGAGGGTTGTATGTGTGATGGCATTAATAAGCTTTTTATTTATTCTGAGCTGTTTTATACTTACTTCATACCGCTAATGCCATACTCCTTTATAGAGTAATGAGTACAATTGTATATTGGATGATGTAATCAGTGATGTCATCAATGATGTAATTTGAGATGTCATCAGTGATGTCATAAATGATGGCATAGAACATTTTAGGAGTGATGTAACATGTGAGATCATACCCAGTGCATGGCAGGTGAGCAAGTTATAGTCAGCTCTGCTAAATATGACTGGTGAATTTCTGTGGTTCTTTGAATACAAAATATTACGTTGACACTGACATTTTCACCTAACTATAACATCACTTTAACCTCTGGATTTCTAAGGTCTTTTTTATGTGAAGTAAGATATAATTACAATTCCTAACTATAATCTCACTTTAAACTTTGTTTTTTTCAGTGAATTTCTAGGGTTTTTTAATGTAAAGTAGCACTTTATTACCCTACATAAAGCTAATCCCCACCATGCACGAGTGAGGTTGGCCGAAGCCCTTACGCTCAACCAAACCCCCACGAGGGGAGGAGGGTCATGTGATCCCACTGCCCCAGCCACTATTGGCCCCTGGGACCCCATCCCCTGAAGCCTTTTCTCTTTAAAAAGGGAGGAAGTGAGTGCGGCCTCCTTCCCTGAGCCTCTAGTAGGCCCTCTGGACCTAATTTCCTAGGCCTTCTATTTTAATAAAGGGGGGAGAGGCGCGTGGTCCCAATTCCCAGCCCACTAATTGCCCCGGGGACCCCACACCCCAGGGCATTTAAATAGAAAAAGAATACAGGAGGGACGTGCACGGGCTCTCTCCCCAAGCCTGTATCAGCTCCAGGAACCCCATTCCACTGGGCGAAATACATTAAGATGAGGGGAGTGGGTGCCTGGCCACCCTCCCCAACCCAATTGGGTCCCAGAGACCCCATCCTAGGGGCCTTACTTTAATTATAGGGGAGGGGGAGTGGCCCACCCTCCCTGAGCCTTAAAAGGACCCCATCCCCCTGGGCCGAATGCCAAAAAAAGGGGAGCGAGGCCACATGACCCCCCTCCCTGAGCCTTAACAGGTCCCAGGGGCCCCATCCCTCAAGCCCTCTCCCCTTTCAGGGTAGGTGCCCCGGTACGTACCTGGGGCACCCACCAAGCAATATGTTTGGGGCATGGGGAGAGCCACAGCGCCCCCGCACCCTCAGCTGGCTGCCTGCATGCTGCGGGAGCTGGCATTGCTTCAGCCTGGCTGGAACAGCTGTTTTTGTTTGCTTCCACCAGGCCGCATCAATATGAGTTTCCCTGCCCGCAGTCCTGCAGGCAGGGAAACAGAAGTATACTCTCACCCGGTGGAAGCATTTTTAAAGCTTCTGCCGAATGATAGTAGATATGCCTGCCCTGCCTTCGCTCCTGTAGGCAGGGAAGGCATGATTTTGAAATGCTCCCACCAGGTGGGAACAGACAAATGTTTCCCTGCCTGCGTTGTTGCGGGCAGGGAAACTACTGGGTCCCGGGGGTGGGCTCCTGGGCCTGCACCCCAGAATGAAGGGAGATAAACACACTCACCGTTTCATAGAGCTGGCTTTCTTATTATTCAAACGCAGTATCGCCATGGCATGGAAATCGCCTGTCCCCCCCGGATACACAGTGGTGGCTGCGTAGCTTGTTGACATGGACTAGGGCCGAAACACACATGCTTGAACAGGAGGTGAATGTTGGGAGACCTTCCTGCTCGCAGTGGAAGCTAAAACAGATGAGCAACCCAGTCTGTGTGCCGGCCCCGGTTTTTGTCCCCATCCCTCGAGGCCCTAAAGGGCTCAGGGAAGCGGGGCGGCGCAACCCTCTCACTTTAAAGTTAAGTTAAGATGGGGTGCCTGGGACCTTTAAAGGCTTGCGGAGGTGGGCCATGCGCGCTCTCCCCTTAATTGATGTAGTGGGCCCCGAGGGACGGGCTCACTGAGGCCATAAATGGCTCGGGGAGGAGGCTTTGTGCCCCCTCCCCTAAAATGATATAGCGGGCCCTGGGGGATGTGGTCTCCAGAGCTTTTAAAGGCATAAGGAGGGAGGCAGCGCACCTCCTCCCCTTTTTAAAAAAATTGTCCTCAGGGGTATGGGGTTCCTGGGGCCCAAAATGGGCTTGGGAAGGGGGTTCCACTCATGCCCTCCTCCCCAAATATTTATTTTTAAAAAGGCGAGCTGCCATTTTCTTGTTCGTGGGATTGTGAAAAAAATACCTGATTTTTAAAACTTTTTCTGGCCCTCCCTTCACAAGGGCTGTGGGGTAGGGTATCCCTACCCTGCCCCCTTTTATAATTTTTTTCCTTTTTAATTTGAAGGACAGGAGACTAAGTCCCCAAGTCCTGTAATAGCTACCAGCAACATTTTTCTTCATGTTGCTGGCAGCTAATCGAAGCCTTGCTCCCAGGGGAGCATGTTGCAAGGGTATAAAAGCCCCTCCGGCCAATCATAAGGCTCAATTTTTCAAAATTGGGTCCAGATATCCAAATAATGGGAGCTAAAGATCTCCAAAACTATTGAATGGATTTTCACCAGATCACAAGAAGTACATGTTCTGGACCAAAATCTAGCTTCCTGCCAAATTTGGTGTAATTCCATTCATCAGTTCTGGATGTAGTGCTCCTGTAAAAAGCCCCCTTTCTTCTCAGCTTTCGCTTGAGGGGTCACTCTGAAACTTTTCACGCTCATACTAGGCAAAAAGAGAAAAGTTTTGGAAAGTTTCGCTGAGATGCGTCAAATGGCACCAAAGTTATTAGCAAAACAAAAAAGGTATTTCCCATGAAGACGCTAACCTAACTATAACTATAGGACTATTTGTCGTCATAATTGGAGCCAGCCTGCAAAAGAAAATGTCTAAGGTTTCGTTTATTATATATACAGATATAAGTATAGATACAGATAATTTATTATATATACAGATTTGCCAGTTTGAGGGTACATGGAACTGGCAGTGCTCAAAATTGAAGACCTGCAGACTGCAGATATGAGGATGAGTTGATTGAGTACATAATCTCCATGTGTCCGACACTTCTGGATTTGAGGAAGAAATATCTAAAGGCGACATTCATCTTAGCTAATACTAGAACGATTGATCAAGCCACCAAATGCTACTTTTAGTCAAAATACAATCAATTTATTGGGAAATTAATCAAAATGTTTTACTTTACTTGGCTGGATATCTGTTCATTATGTATTCATTTATATCTTTTACTGCTGTTAGGTCATGTTGAATTTTATTTTTGGGGTTTCATTATTGCATTTACTTGCATGCAGAATGGTGAGTGACCAATACTGTGGCATCTTATAGAGCAACTTCTTTCTGTGTCATAGAGACTTCATTTAGCACGTAAATCACTTACACATATTTAAATAGGTGAGAGGAGAAGTTATTTAAGAATCTTTTCTGGTTGCACAAATTGGTATCAAAAATAGGGGGTGCAATGTGGTCCTACCCAGCCATCTTAGGGTTCTTGTGGTATCTGCAAACCCCTCGGCCATCAGCCTTGTGAATTATTAGCATTAGCCTGTCGCTACCTACAAATGCTTAATGGCATTATTAGCCCATAATACCCAGCAGCAGCCACGTATCCTTTCCTAAATAACTTTCATTTTTAAGAATTTAAAAGGTAGCTTTTGGAATCATAGGTGGAGATTAATTCATCACACTTGAAACTATGTGCCTGCTTTTCAAGGTCATGACTGGAGGAGAAGGACAATGTGACCGATGTGGAGAATGTACAGAAGCTGTGGCCAGTCAGGTTCTCTGCGGCTAGTTTAACCAGTTGCCACATGGGAGTGGCATGACCCGCAGCTGCATGCTGCTGTCATCTGCCATCAGGTGATGCACAGGTGCGCGATGTTCCTGTGATACGGGCACCTCTGTGCAGGGCTGCAAAGTCAACCCTGCCCGGTGACATTTCCTCGAGAGTGAAAACCCCCAGGTCTGTTGTTCCTCGAAACACAAAAAAGATCAAAAGATATTTATGGCAAAACATATCTCTTTCTGGTTCAAAGCAACAATTTCTGAACTCAATAAGCAGTAGGCGGTACAGGACAGCAGGACCTAGCAAATAAGGCGATGCTTGGACGTGACACATCTCACTCCCTTTCAGCACTCATATACCCATTCCAGAAGAGTGTGCACCCTGAATATTGAGCCCATAATATCGGTGGGACAGAATATTGCTGACAAAATAAGTAAGTCTAGTTTTTCTAACTCCACATATATCTACCTACGTGTTACATATTATCTTCAATGACTATGTGGAGTTAGAAATAGTAAATCTATATTTCCCTAGATGCACTTACCTTTCAATATTTTGTTCCTCGATATGCTTCCCTCAGTATTTTTGTACCACCATATTGGTGGTGTCGATATTCAGTAGTACAACCTTCCAGAAGATAAATGTGTGTAAAGTACTCAGCCCTTTGGGGTGATTCTTAAAACCTCTGCCCCTAAAGTTCACTTAGGCGGGCAAAAGGTGTCACCTACAAGTGAAAATGGTAAAAAATCGGCAAACGTGTGAAGCACTCTAGAATGTATTATTTCAGAAAATCTGCCAGATGGATTGGTATGGTTGGGGGTTGTACTCCTGAATATCGACCCCCCAGAATATTGAGGTACAATACTATCGAGGACAGAGCATCGAGGGACAAAATATAGAAAGGTAAGTGCATATAGGGAAGTATAGATTTACTATTCCTAAATCCATATGTATTACCTTGAAAATATATATGTTGCATAGGTCCATAAATGTGTGGTTAGGTATAGAAAATCTATACTTACTTCTCGATATTTTGGATTCGATATTTTGTCCTAGGTATTCTGTGTCATCGATATTCTGGTTTCGATATTTGAGGTGCACACCTTGGTTGGAAGACAGGCAGGGAGAAGGGTGTACCCTTGCAGAGGCAATTGGGTGACCATTGAAGCAGCCTGCAAAGTTGAAACTCTGTGTGCTCTAACATTCTCAATCCACTTCCCACTCAAACACACTATTCCCGTAGCCATACCCGCATAAGATGTTCTTCTGAGAATATTTTGCAGGTCTGGCATTACCAAAAAAAAGATGTGCCGGGGATCTAGGATTTTTATAGATTTTCATGTGTAGTTTCAGTTTTTTTAAACCCAGAAATAAGTGAACCTATGAACATTGTAGGCTTAAGACAACCACTTGTATACACTCTTGTTGTTGTGGGGTTTTTTTGGTTATGAATGGGAGCAAGCTGAACAAGATATCAGGAGTTTGATACACATGCAGTGGCAACACAGGAACTGCCTGATAGTGGATAGTGTTCCATACTCAACCAGATCATAATATCAAAGGAAATGCTTAATCTTCAGTTAACTGTAGCAGTTTTATACTATTAAAAATATAAAAAGTTAAACCTGTTATTGAGTGCTTTACAGAAGCCTATTATATATTTACTTTATTTATTTATTTATTCATTTTGTTGCAGTTTGTAGTGCAAACTCAAAATGAAGGTACTGGAGCGCTTTACATGAGCACCAGTTAATTTACACAAGGTCACATTCATCTTTTTAGGCACTCAGAGATTAAGAGCCTGATTTAGATTTCGGCAGATGGGTTACTCCGTCACAACGGTGACAAACATCTTCTCCGCTGAAACATAAATCCCATAATATCCTAAAGGATTTATATCTCGGAGGACGGGATATCCGTCACTGTTGTGATGGAGTAACCTGTCCACCAAAATCTAAATCAGGTCCTAAATTATTCGCCCAGAATTACAGGATGATGAGCCGACACTGAGACTCAAAACTGCTTCCCTAGCTCTAAAGTCGGTTCTAGATCAGTGAGAATAAGCACATAGAATGAACTTTTCCCTGACATAGGTTTGATGGTGAATAATAGATTTGTTTAGTGAACAATGTGAATGCAAGCATCCTCCGCCACCCCATCATCAGCGAATTACACTGAGAACCTGGAGCTTTGGATCAAAAGAATTCCCATAGAAAAGTGGAGTCTTGAATTTTTCTTGAAAGGCTGTGTGGTGAGTACCAATGAAGTGGCGTAACACAGGCCCCTGCAGCCCCCGCTGGGCGGGGGACCCCAGGGGGCCCCCTCAGCATAGTGCCCTGGCCTGAGAGCTCCTGGTTAAGTCTGAAAGGGGGCCCCTCCATGTACCTTGAAGGGGGGCCCCCTCAAGTTTCGTTACGCCACTATACCAATGTTGCACTCAGAGGGTAGAGCCTTCAGCAGATCACTGACAGAATATCGAGCTACAAAAATATCGGGACAAAGATATCGTTGTCCAAAATATCGAAATCCTATCTTCATAATGGTAAGTACAAAAATATCGATAAAAAATTATCGTTGTTTAAAATATCGTTGTTTAAAATATCGTTTTTTTAAAATGTTTAAAAAATAATGCAAATAATACATATATTTAAAACAAAAGATAGTTAGAATTATTAGAAAATGTTTAAAATGATAAGTAATAAATATAATGTAAAAATAAATTAAACCTACATATATATAAAATATAATATATATATTAACTTAATATAACTAATAAATAATGATTTTAAGAAATTAAAAAATATTAAAAACATATTAAAAAATATAAATACATATATATACATACACTGGTAAAATAAAATTAAAATTAAAATATATATATAATAAATTAAAATATTTATATTTTTTTACAATTTCATTTGACACTTCATTAACTGCAACAGTAGTGAAAATGTTGGACAGCGGAGGGGATAAAATTACTATTCCCACTCCAGGAAGTGCAACAGTAGGGAAAGTGTTGAATAGCGTAGGGGTAAAATTTACTATTCCCACTCCAGAGAGTGCAACAATAGGGAAAGTGTTGGATAGCGGTGGGGAATAATTTACTATTCCCACTCCAGGGAATGCAACAGTAAGGAAAGTGTTGGATAGCGGAGGAGATAAATTTACTATTCCCACTCCAGCGAGTGCAACAGCAGGGAAAGTTTTGGATAGCGGAGGGGATCAAATTAATATTCCCACTCCAGCGAGTGCAACAGTAGGGAAAGTGTTGGATAGCGGAGGGGAATAATTTACTATTCCCACTCCAGCAGGTAAAACAGTAGGGAAAGTGTTGGATAGCGGATGGGTAAAATTTACTATTCCCACTCCAGCGAGTGCAACAGTAGGGAAAGTGTTGGATGTTAGAAGGGTCTTACCTGTGAGGGACGATCAGGTTGTTTTCTCGTTCGCTCCTTCTTTTAAATGATTCCTATTTGCTGCTATTTGTTTTTAACCTAACTATTTTAAAATTTGCCCAAATCTGATTGCTGTTCTATTTCTTTGAACGGGGGAGCTGGGTTATAGCTCGGGGAGGGCTTGAGTGCGCCTGCGCTGGGTCAGCGCTCTGGCTGCTGGGTCACGGGTCACGTCAGGGGCATAAAATCGCCAGATGACGCGACCGCGCAGTGGATGTTAGAAGGGTCTTACCTGTGAGGGACGATCAGGTTGTTTTCTCGTTCGCTCCTTCTTTTAAATGATTCCTATTTGCTGCTATTTGTTTTTAACCTAACTATTTTAAAATTTGCCCAAATCTGATTGCTGTTCTATTTCTTTGAACGGGGGAGCTGTGTTATAGCTCGGGGAGGGCTTGAGTGCGCCTGCGCTGGGTCAGCGCTCTGGCTGCTGGGTCACGGGTCACGTCAGGGGCATAAAATCGCCAGATGACGCGACCGCGCAGCGGATGTTAGAAGGGTCTTACCTGTGAGGGACGATCAGGTTGTTTTCTCGTTCGCTCCTTCTTTTAAATGATTCCTATTTGCTGCTATTTGTTTTTAACCTAACTATTTTAAAATTTGCCCAAATCTGATTGCTGTTCTATTTCTTTGAACGGGGGAGCTGTGTTATAGCTCGGGGAGGGCTTGAGTGCGCCTGCGCTGGGTCAGCACTCTGGCTGCTGGGTCACGGGTCACGTCAGGGGCATAAAATCACCAGATGACGCGACCGCGCAGCGGATGTTAGAAGGGTCTTACCTGTGAGGGACGATCAGGTTGTTTTCTCGTTCGCTCCTTCTTTTAAATGATTCCTATTTGCTGCTATTTGTTTTTAACCTAACTATTTTAAAATTTGCCCAAATCTGATTGCTGTTCTATTTCTTTGAACGGGGGAGCTGTGTTATAGCTCGGGGAGGGCTTGATTGCGCCTGCGCTGGGTCAGCGCTCTGGCTGCTGGGTCACGTCAGGGGCATAAAATCGCCAGATGACGCGACCGCGCAGCGGACGCGCGCAGCGGGCGCGCCGCTGGCGCGCCAAAGGCGCGCCTAAGGCGAGCCCGTCTGCGCCCGTCCGCGCCCATCCGGGCCCAGGGGCCAGAGCCCCTGTCTCCACACTTTTAACTCATTATGGTTATACCTCTTCACAGTTGAGAGGGTTGAACAAACCCTTGGAACCACAATGTTCTCACTCAATAATGTTAGAGGATGGACAGAAGAAGTGCTTACATTGCTTCTTTGAGCCCCCAATGGATATTCATACCCCAGTCCACTCAAAGAAACAGTTTAACTTATTGTTGCTAAACTGTAGATCACTACCAAAACATGCGACTGAGATCTCATTACTGCTATCTGATTATGATCCTGAAGTACTATTCCTTACGGAGACTTGGCTCTCCTCAAGCTCAGAACCTGATATTGTTAGAGCCCTCCCCCTGGGCTATTCAATACAAAGATTAGATAGAAAGATGGGTAAGGGGGGCGGCATTGCTATCATTTTTAAAAATTATCTGATCTGTCGTCTTTTAGGCAGCCCTATAGCTGATTGTGAGAATGTCCATTTTTCCATTGAAGTCTCCCCTTCTCTTTCTTTCTCTGGAATTCTTATCTATCGCCCGCCCGGGGCGCTGGGTCAATTTTGTAATTCCCTGTTAGAAGCCACTTGTAACCTAGCTAATATCAATGCGAATTTTACGCTTTTGGGAGATCTCAATTTGCATTTTGATGACCCTTATGCACTAACCGCTATGGACCTGGCTCAAGACCTTGCGTCCTACCAACTTCAACAAAAGGTCTCACAACCTACACATTTTAAAGGACATCTTCTTGATCCTTTTTTCTCCACTTTGAAAGATGTTGTAGGAAAATCCCCTATTCCCCTCCCATGGTCGGATCATTTTCTTGTCCCCTTTCTATGGTCCCCTGCTATTACCGAGGCTCACACTCAGGTCTCCCGAATATTGAATCGGCAGTGGTCTAAGATTCCAGTGGAGAAATGGTCTCAAGAACTGAGTAGGACCGTCCCCGTCTCTTACACTAATCCGGCTTCTGCGTACAATTATTTTACATCATGGATTGAAGACACCCTTAACCTGGTGCTCCCAAAAAAACTGATAGAGAAAAAACTAGGAACCCTTAAATCAGGTTGGTTCTCACCTGAACTACGCCTCCTTAAAAAACAATGTAAAAGGTTGGAGAGGAGTTGGAGGAGAGATTTCTCCGCTAATAAGAGATTAGAATACAAGTCTGCTCTGAGGAGGTATAAAGTTGAGATCAAAAAAGTCCAAGCCTCATATTTTGAGGAAAAGATTCCCCTGGCAGCTAACTCTCACAGAGAAATTTTCCAGATTGCCAAGAATTTGCTAAAAGTGTCCGACCCTCCACCAATCCCTGATTCTTCTGGACAACGGTGCAAAGATCTTGCACAGTTCTTTTTTCCAAAGTGCAAAATATCCTAAAAACCCTTCCTGTGAAGGATAATGCATACATTACTAATGCCAACACCCCTCTTCGAGATAAATCTGCACCTAGTCTGGAGACCCTAGAACCCTTGTCCCTGGATTCTTTGTTGTCTATTTTAGCCTCTATTAAAAGTGGATCGCCTCTTGATCCGGCGCCGTTTAACACTTTGAAATTAGTAGCCTCTACTATTGCTCCCTACCTTCTTAATGTGATTAACACTTCTCTTATCTCAGGTGTGGTTCCCTGTGAATGGAAAAGAGCCATAGTTAAAGCTCTATTGAAAAAACCTCATCTGGATCAGAAGGATCTTACAAACTATCGACCCATCTCGCTCCTTCCTGGAGTGAGCAAGATCACAGAGAAACATGTTAATAACATCCTTTCTGCGTTTCTCGAGTCACATGAATTGCTCCACCCCTCCCAGACAGGTTTTCGCCCTCGCCAGGGAGTCGAAACTGCTCTGTTGGTGGTAGTGGAGGAATCAAGAAAGATTCTTGACTCAGGAGGTTCTTTGGCTATTATCCTCCTTGATCTTAGTGCCGCATTTGACACGGTGAACCATCAGATTTTGGTTCACCGTCTTAGGAACACGGGAGTGTCAGGTTCGGCTCTTGCTTGGCTCCAATCTTTTCTGGAAGGCAGGACTTTCCAGGTGTTCGAAGAGGATATCTCTTCGGACCCTCTACCCCTGATATGTGGAGTGCCTCAGGGCTCTTCCCTGAGTCCAACCCTTTTTAATGTTTATATGGCCCCTTTGGCGGACTTGGTTGCCCCCTTTGGAGTCCATATTGTGTCTTACGCTGATGACACACAGTTAGTGGTGGCATTGAACCAAGCTGATAAGTCACCCACTGACCTCCATGCCTGTCTGGAGGAAGTGGCAAAATGGATGAGTTTGTCTCATCTCAAATTGAACGGTGCAAAAACCGAAATTATGATGCTTGGGAATTCTCAAAGTGTTAATCTAAACACCCTTTGGCCATCTTGCATGGGTCCAGTTCCGGTTTTTAAATCAGAGTTAAAAAGCCTTGGTATCTGGCTGGACCAAGACCTGTCTTTCAAAATCCAAGCTAGGAAGACGGTCGCCTCCTGTTATGGTCAGCTAAAAATGATTCGAAAAATCTTGTCTGTGCTGCCCTTCCCAGCAAAAAACTAGTGATTCAAGCCCTGATCCTTTCTAGGATTGATTTTGGCAATGCTCTCTATCTGGGGGCCCCTAAGGCAGTGATTGGGCGACTTCAGATTGTCCAGAATTTTGCAGCAAGACTGCTTACCGGCACTAGCCGGCGATGCTCGGCGCAACCTGCATTGCGCTCCTTGCATTGGCTTCCTGTTCAGGAGAGGATACACTTTAAGGCTCTTTGTGTGGCCCACAAATCTTTGAGAGGGGAAGGACCTCCCATAATCAAGGATCTCATCTATCCATATAAAGCCCCTAGACACCTTCGCTCTAACTCTCTTCACTTGGCGAAAATTCAGAGAATCCAGAAAGCGAGAAAGGGAGGTAGGCTTTTTTCATACAATGCCTCTAGGTTGTGGAATACCCTCCCACTTCATCTTCGAAGCGAAGTGAATCACCTTAGCTTCCGCAAACAGTTGAAAACCTGGCTATTTCCATAACCCCTTCTGTGTTTTTTCCCTTTTAACGCCCGCTAGCGCTGGGATGCTCCCGGGTAACCATGCGCTCTATAAATCCTCATTCTATAAATCCTCATTCATAGCGGAGGGGAATAATTTACTATTCCCACTCCAGCAGGTAAAACAGTAGGGAAAGTGTTGGATAGCGGAGGGGAATAATTTACTATTCCCACTCCAGAGAGTGCAACAGTAGGGAAAGTGTTGGATAGCGGATGGGTAAAATTTACTATTCCCACTCTAGGGATTGCAACATTAGGGAA
The DNA here is from genome assembly GCA_963921515.1 of Calotriton arnoldi. NCBI lineage: Eukaryota > Metazoa > Chordata > Amphibia > Caudata > Salamandridae > Calotriton > Calotriton arnoldi. The sequence goes on from CAWUFW010001341.1 coordinate 2,893,530, forward strand.
AGTACTGGATAGGGGAAGGGTTACAATTACTATTCCTACTCCAGAGAGTGCAACAGTAGGGAAAGTGTTGGATAGTGGTGGGGATAAAATTACTATTTGTGTAACCACAACACCCAGAGTTATCTGGAGTAAGGGAACAAGAGGCACGGGGTACTGGGAGTCAGCAGCCTCCAACATAAATGTTTAAACACAAAAAAGCTGCTCCCAGTGGGGACACTTCATTAACTGCAACAGTAGTGAAAATGTTGGACAGCGGAGGGGATAAAATTACTATTCCCACTCCAACAAGTACAACAGTAGGGAAAGTGTTGGATAGCGTAGGGGTAAAATTTACTATTCCCACTCCAGCAAGTGCAACAGTAGGGAAAGTGTTGGACAGCAGGGAGGAATAATTTACTATTCCCACTCCAGCGAGTGCAACAGTAGGGAAAGTGTTGGATAGTGGAGGGGAATAATTTACTATTCCCACTCCAGAGAGTGCAACAGTAGGGAAAGTGTTGGATAGCAGAGGGGAATAATTTACTATTCCCACTCCAGGGAGTGCAACAGTAGGGAAAGTGTTGGATAGCAGAGGGGAATAATTTACTATTCCCACTCCAAACAGTGCAACAGTAGGGAAAGTGTTGGATAGCGGAGGGGTAACAATTACTATTTTCACTCCACCGAGTGCAACAGTAGGGAAAGTTTTGGATAGCGGAGGGGATAAAATTAATATTCCCACTCCAGCGAGTTCAACAGTAGGGAACGTGTTGGATAGCGGAGAGGATAAAATTACTATTCCCACTCCAGCGAGTGCAACAGTAGGGAAAGTGTTGGATAGCATAGGGGTAAAATTTACTATTCCCACTCTTTATCCATTGTTCTGTTTTTGTGTCATTCACACGCTTCTACCACCCTTTACAGCATACAGCGTGGGACAATGGGTCAGTCACTTCCTCAAAATTCACTGCGAGTAGCCACAAAAAACTCTTTTACAAGGTGCACACCCGCACGCAAAGTGTTTCCCTTCAGTGCTGTGCCAGGGACTACTATGGCAATGAGTGCTATTTGAGACCAAACAATATTTTTGCCTTACCCATTTTTCTTTAATATTGGCGGGAGCTCAGTCACTTAACTTACAATAAAGATATACAAAAATCACGACAAAATAAAAGAAACACTGAGAAAGCCGAAAGACTGTCACTCAACACCAAAACGATTGGCTTTGCCAATCTTGTTGTTAAATATCTTGTGAGTACCCATATCCCTTAAGTATTTTTTAGAAGAAAGGTTTCAATTTAAAACCATGCTTGACCATTGATTTAAATACATATTTAAAGAGAAGGTGGGATTGGCAGTGCTTAACTTGTAAGAGAATAAGTACCAGTGCCAAAGGCTCTGCTCGAAAGCCTGCGGCTAGCGCTATTAAATGTCAGTGTGCCGAATACCAAGGCTGGTAGTCTTCTAATCAACCCAGGCCTCTTTAATCCACTGAAAGACACCCGCTGCCTCTTTATATCACTCTGTGGTTTCCAGCTTTTTCCTTTGGGATGGTTTTTCCACATTTCTCTCCCTCCTTCTTTCCCCAATGCACGGTTTTGCCTCTTGCTCTCAGGAAATGTCGAAAAAGAAAAAATAAGTGAAGGTCCCCAAAAATGAGTGCCGATGACCCTCGGCAGGCAACCACGGGCTCAAATGAAGCACTGGGGATTGAGATATTTACCCAAGGAAAAGTGAGGTCTATGAATGACTTTTGAAAACAATGGGAAACTAACACTGGTTGAAACTGGTAGCATTGAAAAGAACTCTTTAAATAGGGGATTCAGATTTCTTTCTCAAGAATTTTGTGGAGAATTTACTATAAAGCACCACTCAGATCCCCGAGCTAAAGCAACAGATACGCCATAAGATTCCGCCTTCCATAAAGAGACCATAGGAGGTCATCCATCGACAGTTCATTTAGAATGGCCGGCCTATGAGGCACGCTGAAGCCCACAAGGCAAGAAAGAGCTGGTAGTTCAGGCTTGATGTCTGTTGATCAACACCTGATTGAGCCTGATTTAGAACTGGCCGATGATGGAAACCGTGGTGAATGATTCTCCACAAGTGGTAGGTACTTTGGCAGCATTATCTCCACTGCAGGCACAGGATGGGGAGGTGGGTCTGGTTGAGCCCTTTGCACAGCAGAATGTCCTTCACTTCCTTTACAAATTGGAGGATTTTCTGTTAACGCCCCACACTAGGTCATGCCCTTTATTTTGTTACTAACAGATAGTGCCTCCTGTTTCCACCTCTCTCTTCCACTGCCGCCTTCTCTGAAGCTCGAGTGCCTTCATATAGCCATTCAGTGGTGTTGTGTGCTATGCAAAACGCTTTCACACCGCATGCCTAAGGTTAGGAGGCAAAACCGACAGTAAAATGGATCCCAATCTCCAATTTTTGTTGCAGGATGAACATGAGAAGGCCACTGCAGAATGTCATAGGGCTGAGCTCAAAGCTGAAGCAAACTGAATACCTCCCTTCCCTTGCTATGCATTGTAATATGGAGTTGTGGAATCTGGGCGGGGGGAGGGGTGCTTTCTACAGCTCAATTTGTGACTGGTCCCTGAGTATCGTGGTTGCTCCTGTCGTAGAGGCTGCAACATTTGATTGTTTCAACCAATCAGTTTCCGCAAACCATTCAGTGAAATTCCCAAGAAAGCCAATACGTTTCGCCTTTTTGAGACCTATTGGCTTTATTAATCTTTTTTAAAGATGTTGCACTGCAGCACGGGCTGCTGTGCCACATGCAGGGCCGGACTGGCCGTAGCGGGCACCGGGCATTTCCCCGGTGGGCCGATAGGGTGGGGGCTGGTTTTGGGCCCCCTGGGGGCCGTTTTTGTTACCGGGGGCCGGCAATATCGGCCTCCTGTAACAAAATCGGCCGAAACCGGCCGTAGGAAACAGCTCGGCCGCACCCCCTCTGCCCCCTCCTGGGGGCCGGCCGAGGAGTTTGCCAGGGCCAGTTTCGGTTCCCAGTCCGGCCCTGGCCACATGGCTTAAAGTAGAAAAACAAAACGCTATAGTGTGACGAGTGTTGACCACGTCATAGCACTTTGTTTTTATTTGCTTTAAGCCATGTTGCACAGCAGCATACACTGCTGGGTAATATATCTTAAAGCAGCATGGGGAGGTAGGGGGTGGCAAGCAACAAGAGGGAGGAGAGTGGGGAACAAAGAGAATGTAGCGGGAGTCGGGCGGCGGGTGGGTTAAAGAGAACAATGGCGGGGGATGTTTTACAAAGATTGGATGGCAGGAGGAGGGCGGGTTGAAATGATCAGACGTTGGGAGGAGTGTGGGGGAAAGATTGACACCACAGAGAGCGGTAGGAGGGCAGGAGTGAAGGAGAGGGATTGCAGATGCCTGCACTCTCTAAGAATGCATGCCAAAAAGTTTTTTAAAAAGGAGTGCCTGCAGGAGCCTGTGGCCAGCGGAAAGACACTGGCCACAGGAACCTGTACTTGATCCATGCTCTACGGCAGGAGTGAAAATTGATGAAGCCCAGGAGGACGCCAAACGCAAGGAGGAGGCGCTGACCAATAGGAAGGAAGGGAACGAGTGTGACGTGGGAGCCAGCCAATGGTAAGTAGAGGTAAGTAATAGCCAGTCTCGGAGCCCCTATTAAGACTCTTTTTTTCTTTACAAGACATTTTGCAAGGACAGGGCAAGTACTGTGCAGGTGAAACCGAAAAACCTGGAATCCGTCCCTATTCACCTAATGTGAACAAATTCATCAACCCGAATGTATGACTGCTGATAAATAGCATATTGCGCTCAGTGGATCTGCGTTTATGGCTCAGGCCATGTGTTGTTTCATGCTTGGCAGTAATAAATAAAAGTATTCATCCATGCAGTGCAATAGAATCCCAATACATAGACCTTGCAGTGTGGCTCCAGGTATTCAGATAGGTGATTCTGACATGGAACATGTATGCCGTTCAGCAGGTATGTTCGTCATTCATGTTCTAATGTGATGATAACGTGCAATGTGATTCTTTGCGCTTTAGTTGCAAATGTATGCATATGTTTTTATTATTACACTTTTTGTCAAAAACCTATTTTATTTGCCCATTTTTATTTTTACTAGCATGAAATACAAATATATATACTCATTGACTAAAAAAGGTTTATATATGAACCGCACAGGCTGCCAGGTTGTAAATACTCTTCACCCATGAGTTTCTGCTGCAAAAATATTTGCCTTTCTCTTTTGTTTAATAGCAAAGGCGTCTGATGGCGAGCCAAAAAGGCCAGAACTTTTTACAAAGTTTCGTGATAATCGCTGTCTGAGACAAGGATTTCCAAATAAATTCATATATGTCAATTTGTCTTACATAATTATTCTTAAAGTATGGAGTGTATTGCGCGCCCCTTGTTTCAGAACATTAGAAACTCTTGTGAAATGTATCCTATCACATGTAATTCTATTCATTCTCCTCGACCCACACGGAAAAACTTCTGAGAGCAATCAATTGATTCTGAACATAAGCCAGAAGTCCACCTCAAAGAAAAGTCACATCATGGAGTATGGCGTCTCTTCAAAATGCATGTTTCTCAAACTAGGCATGAGTCCATGGGAAGGCAAAGTGGTAACAGAGCCACAACTTGTCACATCCTGTTTCGATTACCGTTCCAAAGTGACTTTCAATCGGATCTGACCAGGTTGTGGTGCCCTTTCATGAAAGACGTCATTGACAGCACCACGTGGAGACCACACACACATGGTATGTCTCTAATACCACTATTATCTTGATCCATGCTGCATTTCTCCGTGGAACGCGGAGGGCAGACCTGGCCGCCGCTGCGCTTGTTAAGGGTCCATGTGTTGCGAATTACCAAGATATTGGATCCACCGAATGGCTGGCATGGGTCTTCTTGTAGACAAGCCACTGCCTAGGGCACCTCTGTGTGCAGCACTCTTGCAATGAGAATTACCTGTTCGAATTAGCAATTCACATATGATTATAGCATTTTATTCACCTGTGTGCCAGATGACGGCCAATAACTAGGAGCCTCTGGGCAGTGTTATCTCAAAGTCCTACGTGACTCAAAAGTAAATATACTTGAAATAGTAATTTATGTACCCCTTATGTAAAACTATAGAATTCTAGACAAATCAATTCGAATATCGGGATTGTTTTTCATTGAGTGGTTAGGAATGACATCAAACAGACAGTGAGAGTGATGCCCACGTTCTCTGTGATGTCACTCAGAAGCCTGTCATAAAAAAGCCCCTTTATCCATCTACAATTTTACATTATGTATTGGTACCCAACCCATCCACCAGTGAGAAGAGGTTTTTTGAAATGTGGCATTTTAAATATATATAATTATAGATTATTTCACCCAGGGGTTATGAGTGACATCAATAGACAAGGAGAGCGAATCTCGATTTATCAGTAGTGTCGATGCGCACCCCAAGGTGAAAAGCATCCCCATCATTCACTTGCTGCACATCTATAATTTCATGTTACGTATGGCCCCAAAAATCACCTGCCCCTGCTTTCAACATGTACGCAGGGGCAGAGCAATAATGGGAGAACCATACACATCAGAGCCTCCCCTCCCCAACGATTAAACAAGCCTATTAATGAATCCGAAGGCAGCATTAACGAAAGACAATGACACAAGCCAATGAAAAATATGGGAGGAGACTGGGCTCGGCTTCTCTCCCATACTCTACTACAGCAGTCTCGCAGAGCGAGCAGTGCATGCGCACTGCCGCTAGGCTCGACCTAAACACCCTGATCTTCTGCCCTCCGCCTTTCCCTCTTTCTCTACTCCTGATGCTGTGCTTACTGCTCTCCAGCACTGCGCTGATTTTTTAACAGGATGGGCAATTTATTCCAGAGCTTACATGTTCCCTTCTGCCCGCCCTTACTCCGCCCCTCCCCAGCCCCCAAGAAACTTTATCACATTTGGCGATAGTCATCATTTTGGATGCTGCAGAACGAAGGGCTCTCATGGGCATGTACCATTAATAACATTTGTTTCCCATTGTTGCAGTATCATAGCATTGAACGACCAGATTTAGAATCTGGTCGTCAGGTATGACTCTCAAAGAGCGCCTCTATGGTTTATTTCAGATTCTGAACCTCTTAACCCACTGCTATGACATAGCAATAGCGGATAAGTAATCCAGTTACCCGCTCTTGTGACGTCATAAAGGCCTGCCAGGCCAGGCTGACAGGCCTTCCTGAGCGCCTGTCAGTGCCGCCCTGCTTGTCTGCTTTGATGGAAAACAGAAAGCACAGCTGCAGGAGGGGGACGGAAGGTGGGGAAGGTGGTGGGGGTTGGTTAAGGATAGCAGGTAAATGATTAATTTGTTCACATTTGCACCAGAGAGGAGAGGGCATTTTATGGATGGCTCTTCTATTATCACTTGCAGTAGTTGAAGGCAGGGGGAGATGATTTTGGAGGCCATACATAACATAGAATTATAGATGGTAAAAACGGATCACGGGGATGTTTTTCACCTCAGGGTTCTGAGTGACATCCTAGTCCACTCGAGCTTCGCTATCGTTGTTTGTTTGACGTCTCTCAGAACCCCTCGTATCCCTGTAATTCACTGTTACCTATCTATAATTTTATATATTCACGAAAAGCTTCCAGTGAAAGTCATACATCACATATTGAGTTATAGATGGGTAACAGTGAATAACAGGCATGTTTGTCACTAAGGGATTCTGAGAGACATCAAATAGATAACGAGAGAGAAGCTCATACATAACACCGCCACTCTTCCATGTCCAAAAAGTAAAAAATAATATACCTGGCCATAACCCACCCAATCCTAGCCCCTAAGCACTGGGCCTTCCCAATCTACCCCCTCCCCCAAAACTGCACTACAGCCAGTGCTGCACTGACCGGCTCTCAGACAAGCTTGCCAGGACAGCCTGGAATTCCTGCTGCTATGTCATAGCAGTGATTACCAGTGTCCCGTTGATACGATAGTACTGCATCTCTCAAAAGCTGGAAAAGTGGGTTAGAATTTAATTCATGTAATAAATATTGCCTATTAGACGTTTAATGATCAAACATGGGGTGCAACATAGGGTGCACATTTTTGTGATTTGCACGTCAAACTCTGAATATCCCAGGACTTGAAGGGCCTTTTATCCTGTTAAATTTCAGCAGATTTTGCCAGCCAAAGTTTATGGACGGGAGACAGATTTGTCACACCTAGTAATTCTCAGGAGTTATAAGTTCTGCCCAACTTAACAATGGCAGGTGTTTGCCCATGCAACATTAACAATCGCAGTACTTAAGGCACTAGTCGCATTTCTAAATAAAGATTCAATAATAGAAATACATTTACAACTTCTCATAGGCATTTCCAAGTTAACACAGCACATCAAAATCACCTCGCAGGCCTCAGCAATGCCTTAAAGGATATCTGTGAACCACGAGGAGTAACCACTAATTTGTTTTGAAACATTTAGAAATGGGAAGGAAAAAAAAATTAATTTGCACAATTGTTTTCAAAAGGAATGATGCACAGGTTCAGCTCCAAGAATTGGTGACTTGACGGCCAACTGTCTCACTGATTTTGTCCATTGACCATTGTTGAATAATGTCAGAGCTTCTGTGAAATGTTTTAGAATTGTGCTGTACAACATATCAAGCTATGTTAAAGTGTATATAGCTGTGCCATCATACTAAAAGAATGGTACATCCAGGGACACGTCTCTGAGTCTTAGTAAGAATTCAGAAGAAGACAATGTTCACAAGATAGTCTATGATGAATCCTCCTTACATCCCACCTACATGGAGAGACCACTGAAAGAGTGTGCAATGCAAGAAGAAAAGAAAGCTGACTGGTGAGGAAAATAACAGCTTTTGATATAGTGCTTCATGCCTTCTACCTGTTCCAACTGCTGTAAATAACAGTTGTTATTATTTCCCAAATTGTTGTACTCAATTTATCGACTTTGGAAGGATTGGAGTCTGAGTCTGCATTGCTGGAATTCGAACTCGTGACCTTCAGACCACAGCAGTTGTCAGCAGCGAAAGTTTAGCTCACTGAGTCAAGCTCATGAAAACCACTAGATACCCCGCAGTGAACGTTAGAACTTTATTCCATTGGTAATAAATGGCACGAAACATTCCATCAGCTCACGGTTACTCCAATGAACAAAATATTTTTTTACATTTTTGATCTGCAATTTTTAACGTCAGTTAGAGAGATTCCTCTGTACCTATAAGGAGCATTTTAATTGAATATATTTCATGTGTCTAGTTGTGCTGAACGATGGAGTAGCTTGGCTTGCAGTGAGCTAGTTACAGAGTGTACGTTTTCTGCGCAACTGTTCCAAGGGAATGTCTGATAGGCGCTTTTTTTTCTGTTTTCTTGCCCATGTCTGTCCGTCATACTTATGTTTCCAGATGCGTTAAATTCTTATGATGAAGCGCCCCTATGACAAAAGGTTTCATAGCACTGGGGAATACTGTCCAATCTGATAGGGCCTCTGCAGTTAAATGTATTAGAACAAATTGCAGGGTTTGAGATTTTTTTTCCAAAAAGAGACTGTGCTTAGGCACGACCTTGACGGATACTGACGTCACTTCCGATGTCCAGGGTATAAAGACATTTTGCGGCATATTTACAATAAGAAGCCAAGAAGGCTAACGACACGCTTCGTCAATTTAAAAACGCAGGGCTGCACCATATTTTTAGAATATGGTGCAGCCCTGTGTTTTCCCCTGCGCTGGAGCTAAGTTAAGTTGCCTAGCGCCAATGCAGGCACCCTTGCTCCATGGTGCAAGGGTGCCTGTGCTGAGGGGAAGATTGTTTATGTGCAGGAAGGGCCTCCTTCCTGCACATAAACAATTTTTAAATGCAGTTTTGTAACTTCTATGTTTGCTGCTTAATCATCATCATAATATCTTTATTCGGATATAAAATGTCCATAAAAGCACAAACAAATCTCACAGAATTAATCACAAAAAAAATTCGATAAAACATCATAGGATTGTCACAAATATATAAAATTATATATATAGCAGCTTCGTATACTAAAGTGCAAAGTGCGGATAATTATAGGGGGAATAGCAGCAGAGGGAAATATACTATTGAATTTCAAGCAGAAAAACTCCACATATTTGAATATTAGTCAGGATCCAATCTGCATATTTTTGCATATAATACAATCAAGTCCGTTTATCAGGGGTTCATAGAAGCACGAGAACGAATAGCCATTTTTAAAAAAGTACAAATACGAAGTGTTAAGTTTTCCCCATTAAGCTGAAGGATAGTCCCGTATGCAACCTTAAAATCAGTTATTCCACTAGCTCTAAAAAACGGAATCAAGAGTTGCTTACTGTACTTTCGATAAAAATTACAAAAGAACAAAAAATGCAAAATGGTTTGCTTACCTTGATTGCCACAAGGGCAAGACATTTCCTCAATATTAGGCTGAAAGCCTAAGGGGAAACACAACAGGTATTTTAGTGTACCGGATCTAAGGCGAAAGAGCAAACTTCGTTCCCAGCGAGTAATATCTCTTAAAAGGTAACTAACTGGTAAATAAGAAGAAGGACCTCCGTCGTCTACCATTAATATATAACGTGCGACGGATACTTTAGAAAGCTCTTGTGCATATCTTATGTCCCCATAATATTTATATATAGCCTCACGAATAATCTTTTTATTAATTCCTTGTAATTGATCTGGTTTGTGAAAAATGTATCCAAGATTTACTCTAGTTAAACTTGCCCTCACTTCTGCAAGCCACGGTATATCTCCACCCTTATCGCATTTTAAATAGTCGACTATAATTTCCCTGGTTAGCGAGGCTGCCGGGTTTTGCCAAACCTTCAACCAAAACAGGGCAGGGCGGGACCTAATATAATCTTCTAAATAAAATAATTTTAACTCATTATGACAAACAAAAGACGAAGAAGAGATAGGTATCCCCAAAACTCTCCTACAAAATCTGTTTTCTTCGACCTGGACGGTTTTAGAATTTATAAAGCCCCAGATTTCAGCCCCATATGTTACAGTGGGTACACACTGTGTTCTATAGATTTTGAGTAGGGACAACACTACCTCAAATCTTTTCGGTTGGGGGAGATTTAAAATCGAATTAACTGCCTTTAAGAATTTACTCCGACCATAAGCCAAATGGGGTACCCAAGATCCATTATCTGAAAATTGTAAACCCAAATATGGAAAAGTGCGTGTGCGTAGTAAAGTTTCAGAACCAGAATTAATAGCATTAATGAGACTTTTTTAGGACCACAACACATTAAAAAGGATTTCTTAAAATTCGTACAAAGGTTCAGGCCATTCATAAAATCAACAAAACCCCTAACTAATATTCGCAGTGCATTGGGTGTACGACCCATTAAAACCGCGTCATCCGCATATAAAAGAGCGGGCAGTTTATTACCATTAATCATTGGAACATCTATAGTCAGTTCAGACAACACATTGTGTAACTCATTAATATATAAAATGAACAAGAGTGGGGCTAAGACACACCCTTGTCTTACACCTCTTCCGACCACTATATCCTCTGAGACTGCCCCATCCGTATTTATTCTCACCCTTGCCTTTAGATCCCTGTGTAAATATGCTAAAAAATGCACTATAGCCTCATCCAACCCGTAGTTTAAAAGGCATTTCCAAAGCCGTGATCTATTAACAAAATCAAAGGCCGAGGTAAGGTCCATAAATGCTAGGTAGATGGGGCCGTTTCGAGCTATGGTGTATTTGCCTATGATCAAATTAAGGTTAAGACACTGTTCCACCGTTCCAAGATTGCTTCTGAAACCTAGCTGGCATCTGTTTAAAATGTTTTCCTCCTCGGCCCAGATTCTGATTTTGTTAAATAATATCCTCCCCAATATCTTAAGGGTATTATCAATTAAAGAAATTGGTCTGTAACAACTCGGGTTGGATCTGTCTCCTTTTTTAAAAATTGGAACGATAACAGATGTGGACCATGTATTAGGGATTTCAGTTATTGTTAAATTATTAAAAACATTGAGTAAAAAGAGGGGCCCAGAACTCTGGCCTAGATTTTATAAGATCAATAGGGAGCCCATCTGGGCCAGGGGCCTTGTTACCCAAACTTTGATCAATAGCATCCTCAACCTTCGATATTGATATTTGAATTCGGGTGACAATAAAATTATCATCAATATCTTTACACTGAGGCGTAGCAGCATATATATTGGAAAAGTGGGCTACCCAAACTTCACTCAATATATTACAGCTTAATGGAGTGAGTGTAATGCCCAATGATCTCAGTGACTTGGCCGCTGTCCAAAAACCATTTGAGTTATTAAATCTTGCAGCACAAGCCAAGTTGTTCCATTGTCCTTTTAGGATCTTGTCTTTCCTCTGCTTAGTCACTCTCTTGTATACAAGCCTCAATGATCTAATGAGGCTTGGGTCCCTAGGGGAAGCTGAGAGAGCAGCTCTAAGCTCTCTATTTGCCCGAGAGCAAGTGCTATTAAATCACCTAGGGTTAGAGTTGGGTGCAAGTACTGGTCCAGAAATCAATTTTTGAACACCTGCACATAATTGAACAAATGAGGAAACTACCTCTGGGTTAGGATCAACAGGTGAAAGGCAAGTCTCACAAAGTGATCGATGAGTTGTTAACATTTTATGAAACACACTATCATTATTAATACCTTTCCATTTAACCCTTAAATTATCTGTTGAGGATACTATGTTACCGGCCCCTATCTCTTTTCTGGGATCAGGCCTGGAAGCAACCCTAAATAAAACTGAAATTGGATTATGATCCCCGAAAGTAGATGGTTTAACCTCAGCTTTAACTAAGTAGTCTTCTAGTGTAGCCGTTATATAAACGTAATCTATTGTTGAGGCGCAGCCATGACCTCTATAAGTGGGTACGGGGCTATCCACATTGTTTGCGGCTGCGATATCCATAACACTTGACAGGCTACTATTTATTAAATGGTCCAATAACTCAAGCCCCCTTTTGCATGGATTGACCAGAAAGTGACAGGGGGAATTTGAAATATTTTCCCCTGCAATCTTTGCATTAAAATCACCACCCAGACAAATCCCAACCAGTTTTTGATTTCCTGTAAGATTAGATATATCCGAAATAAAGTTAAAAAGGTTAACAAAATTTGGATTCGGTGAAGTTAAAAAATCATTATTATAAAAATTAATAAAACAAATCGAAGCCCCCGTGTGTATATCAATGCTTGGATGTTAGCATTTTTAGTGGGGATTATTTTTACACTGCCACCCGACGCAATGCTCACCCAAATAGATAAACCACCCGAGGGTCTACCTAGTTTAGGCGGGGGTGTGGTAATATTAAAGCATTCATACCCTTCAAGATATAACTCTATTGTTGCCCAAGTCTCTTGAAACATTAAAATATCGTATTTATTTACTGTCTTGGCCCAATCGTCGCTACTTAGTTTAGAAGCCAGGCCGGCGACATTCCAGCTTAACACATGTAACATTGGGTCATAAGCCTCAGAACCATCATTTTCTGAAATAGCCACAGGCTCAAAGCCATCATTTTCTGGGATAGCCAACATAGATGTCAAAGGGGCAACATCAATGAGTTTTGGTATAATTGACGGTCAATCTAAGCTATCAAGATCAGAGAGGGCGGAGAACCTATTTGATGAAAGAAATGAAGGGGTAATTAAAAGTTGCTGCTCAGAGTTTGGTCTATAAAAAAAGCCAAGAGGCAATGCCCGAATATTTGTTGGTAAGGGGCAGTTAGTCTCCTTGGCCGTCAAAATTGATTTAACAAGTATTGGTCGTCGAAAATTAATGACAATACAGTCTCCTTCAATGGTTTTTTCTGCTGGTCCAACCCAGCCAACCCTACGTACCATATAATAATATCATTTATGTTATACCTCCTGTACCCTTTATGTTTAACCAACCAGTCAATACTTTTATTCCGTAATTGGTCCCAAGACTCAGGTTTATTCTTCTCTAATGGGGGAACCCCTGCGAGAATCAGGACATACGGGCAGGCTGCTGGAGGTAAACTTAAAACATCTTTGCTTGACTCAGCATACCCACTGACATTAATATTAACAGTATTGACAGGAGCTATTGGGAGCGCTTGATTGAAAATTTGAGTAGGTAAATGGGATGTAGAGTTAGAGGCTACATTTTTGGTATTAACAGGGTCAATGCAAGGTTTAAAAGGGATGCAGTCTGTAACTTTACAACAGGTGTCACAGGAGACTAGAGGCTGCGAAGAAATTGTAATCCCCTGTTGATCTTTAGGATCTTTAAGAATTCCATCACTCAAGGTCTGTTTTTTATGAGTGCTACCCTGTAAAGATGACTGCTTAGATACCATGCAGGGCGGATTTAGCTTATTAGTTAAAGATTCTAAACGATCTAAACGCTTCCATAAAGCAGCAAAATTCTTATCTACAAGCACTTTAACTCGTTCGTACATTGTATCAATAATAATATCAATAGCAGTATCCCCAAGTCTAAGATTAGAAAAAGGTGTTGGTACCGATTCAGTTTGAGTATGTACAGAATGATTTAATGTCTCTGAAGGTGTTAAATCGTCCAAGGTGCTTGTGGTCACTAAGTCGGATGGAACTGACGGACCCTGAATCCATGTAGTTAGTGCAGTACGCTGAGTATTCAAACGTGGGGGTTGTTTCCGTTTGGAACAGACCGGCTTAGCTGTTTTTCTTTTCCTTTTTGCCCCGGCGACTTCTGGGATCGGGGATACATTCACAATTGCCGATACCAGAGTGTCCCTAGAACAAGTCATAGGTGCAGGGTCCTCCATTACCCCAGTATGTCCAGAGGCCACAGTTCCCTCAGCCCCCAATTCACTTTCTCGGTCTAGTAAGTATGAACTATGGTCAGCTTGTATGGGCAATATTAGTTGAGAGTCACAGTTATCAATATTCTCAATTTGTAGCGATAAATGAGGGTTCATTAAGCCCAGGGACAAGCGCCTCTCAGTTAGCTCAATTTCGGTACTGACAATATCGACTGCTCTCTCCAGCATACTATCTATAGATGTAGTATTACGCAGTGCTGGAATGATATTACGTTTGCCCATGATGAATGTAGACATAAAGCTAATATGAGGCCCCACTCACCATTGCAAAGCACGGCTGATAAGAGATGTCAGAGGGGTAGCCCTGCCCGGCCTCTGACGGCCCCGGACGGGCACAGACGGGCCCGCCCTTGGTCCGGGCTTCGTCCGGGCTGCGTTCCCGCGCGCGTCCCGCACCGCGGTGGGAGAGGCTGCGCTATGAGCGCGTTGGCCCCGCCTCCCACTCACTCGCGGCAGCTGCAGAGAACAGCGGTGCACTCTGGGGGTTGCAGTCCACCCCAGAGTGTGAAGGCTCAAGTGGCGTTACCCCTGGGACCCTCGTCCCACCAGGGATATCCACGGATGCTAAATAGCAGCGGCAGCAGGGCAGCAGCAGGGAGGCACCACAAAGACCACGAGCAGCAAGGAAACACCCGCACCGCGGTGGGAGAGGCTGCGCTATGAGCGCGTTGGCCCTGCCTCCCACTCACTCGCGGCAGCTGCGGAGAACAGCGGTGCACTCTGGGGGTTGCAGTCCACCCCAGAGTGTGAAGGCTCAAGTGGCGTTACCCCTGGGACCCTCGTCCCACCAGGGATATCCACGGATGCTAAATAGCAGCGGCAGCAGGGCAGCAGCAGGGAGGCACCACGAAGACCACGAGCAGCAAGGAAACACTGCTTAATGCAGCACACATCGTAGTTGCAAAACGGCATATTTTTTAAAATTGTTCATGTGCAGGAAGGAAGACCTTCCTGCACATAAACAATCATAGGCAATTTGCTGTTTCTATGTGTGCTGCACAACACAGCACACATGAAAACAACAAAAACGAATGAGAAATAAAGCATTTCTCCTCGTTTCGCCTGTTTAAGACCAGGTTTTCCCTGGTCTTTATTTTGGTGCTGCCTCCTGTTTACCCCGACCCTGTAAATATGAGGCAGTGTCAAAATCAATGGGTGTTGTGGTGGAATGCCCACCGGAATACCCATTGCCCTCCCCTTTCACGGTAAATACAGCATGAAAGGGGGCCTTATTTACAAGGCAGCGTTAAGCCGCATTAAGTGGCTTCACGCTGCCTAGTAAATAAGGCGAGGCCCCTATCGCCATCACAACGTCACTGAAAGTGACGTTGTGGTGGCAATAGCGGCTTGTAAATATGCCCCTTTGTTGCTTCGGCGCTTCCTGTTTACCCAACAGCACGGCCATAGTTGAGGTTCTTACTTGCAAACTTGCCCCACTGAGTTGGTGCCCCGAGGTAGCTGCCTACTTCCACTTTAAAGTAGGGTGTCTCTGACAGGATGGTGTGTCACGTAGTGAGACTGAGCACCAAAAATGGCCTGCGCCCCCAAACCCCCATGCCCTTTCTGATATCTTCTGAGGAGTTTGATCATCAGGTGAGGTATGATCTGAGAATGTAAATATATTCCTGGAATATACTTTACTGGCATCTTTTAATGAACGCGGAAGAGCGGCCATATATGGATGTGTAAACAGATGGTCAGAATCATCACAGCTGTACGTCACGCCTTTTAAAGCCGACAGGTGGTGTGTACTGCGCATGCCCATGAACAGCAGCTATAAACCCAGGTAAACAAAGCTAGTCTGAAATACTGCCCTATTGGGATAATTATGGTTAAAGACCCAGCTATACTGCCTAGCTCTATGCACTGCTGACACAAGCAAGTATTTTTTATTTTTTTTAAGAGCTTTGTATTGTTTGTGGACTTGATGCAGTCTGCAAAGTTCAAAGTTCAGTAAAGCTGCTTGAGAAAAAAAGACTGCTGAGATGGAGAAAAGCACTTCAACAAAATAACTTTTAACTTGAAAATTCTCCTGTCAATTTTTTTTTTAATAAAACCTTCCAAATAATGTTCTCATGAAGTTTTGTCTCGCTGAAATTGTCTACCAAAAACCTTTTAGCAGGAGAAAGATTTTCTTAGATTTTGTGCCTGTCTCTCTAGCAAAACCATGCCTGGTTGGCCTTTTAACCATTTTTTTTATTTAAAAAATATCTCATTGCAAACTTTGTGAAGTTTCACAAAAAAAGGACAACGTTGCCAAAGGGCTACTTAGTAAATTTCATCCACCACCAGCAAAATGCAGAATACTAATATTTTGCCAAATGATTTTTAATTCTCCAGACTCAGAGTAAAAATAAGAAGTGAATGTGGCAGCAGTTTGTGGGAGAAGCAGGTCTGGGGTAAACGGATTGGCACAGCACTAGTTCTGTAAACTGGTGGAGTGACTTTGCTCTTTACATGTTAATAAATCATTTTGGGATTCTCCTCTTCAGGAAGTATTTTGACAGCAAATCAATCGCTGTGCATTCCTTCACTGTGTTTGCAGGGGGTGTAAGCTGTCCTTTCAGTTTCTACCTCCTGAGGGGGACCTCAGAGTGTTGAGTGACAGTGACAGGCTCCGGGCAGCTCCGACAGCTGTGGGGGTGAGAGCCAGCCCTTCAAGGGCGTCCTGCCAGAACAAGAGCCCTACCGATGGCATCCGAAATATGGAACAGAACTACATTGCTGCAGAAAGCTCCATCCTCGACGCACGCTCACTAAACCGGTGCAAGCTCGACTCCGCTGGCCCTGGGCCACATCACGGCGTGTTAGGATATGCTATATGATACCATGTTATTGTTATGTTATGTTATAGGTGTTTATATGTTTCTGACATCAACATGGCCTCGGAGCATCAATCGGATTCGATGCCACACTTCTCCGGTTTCGAGGATTCCTTTGCACACCAGAGTCTGCGTTTTTGTGAGCTGAGGTGGGTAAGAGGCTGTGTACGGATACTATGGCCCTTACCCGGCCCTCCCGGAACTGCAGTGGACACCCCTTAGTGTTAGGAGAAACTCAAACAGTATTTTTGCCTGTTTTAACACAGCCCCTTACAAAAAAGAGCACAAAATGTGGTTGCAACTGTGTCTGCAATGCATGCAAACTTACAAGCGGCTTGTGGATGGTGCTAAAACAGTGTGAAGGGCAATAAAGGTGTAAAAAGGGTGACACTTCAGTTTGGGTATGTTATACCCAAAGCAGGCTCAAATACCACGGAGTGCCTGGTGCAAATCATATTCATACAGGGTAGTTTTCCACCCAATATTTAAACATGAGTCTAAAACAGGAGCGTGTGAGAATATTCTTGGAAAATTGGAAATAACAACAAATTTGAATGTACATACAACAGAAACATGCATAGTTCTGCACACTCAAAGACTATGCAAAACGTCTGCAGTGTTAATGTTAGAGAAAATGTACAATTGCATGTTTCCATGTTTTATAATCTCGTGCATACATGTTTTGCATACCGTAGCCCGAGCAAGAAATGGCTGTCTTTTTGCCCTTGCTGCGACCCTTGACCTTGCCAGGTAGGTCGCTCCCCCACCACACAGCTCCGCCTGTGTTGTCCGCCCGCTGCTGCTGCTGGTAAGATCGCCCCTCCGCTTGTGGCCTCGGTGCCCGTATTTCTTTGCTCCCTCGCCACCGTCCCCCGCATTCGAAGAACAACCACCGGCGGCAGATCCTTCTCACACCTCGCCGCCAAGACCTGGAACACCCTTCCACTAAGCCTACGAAAGACCCAAGACCTGCTGACCTTCAGGAGGCTACTCAAGACCTGGCTGTTCGACCAGTAGCAGCATCCCCCCCCCCCTTCCCTCTCCCCAGCGCCTTGAGACCCTCGCGGGTAAGTAGTGCGCTCTACAAATTCTGTGATTGATTGATTGATTCTCCTATAACGGCACCGTATAGCAGTCGCTTTAGGTCTCTACCACAAGTGCCTTCCCGGCTGCACAAATCCAGATTTGCACAGGAATGTCTGATAGAGACTTCTAGCTGCAGATTCCTTACCTTTGAATTCCCAGGTGTCCGGCTGGATCTGGAAACTTTTGCGTGAGCGGTACCCCTGCGTGCCGTCAGGTAGCTCCGTTCGGCTCTGCGTTATGTCGTTGGCTTCGTTAGCATATGTTATGACGTCGCGGTCACCTGTATATCGCCACCCAGGCACGTGGACATCAGTTCTTTTTTTCCGTTCCAGTAAAGCGCTGATCCAGAGATCCCAGTTGCAATGAATGCTGCATTTTTGGGGGCTGATTTACTATTTTTTTATACAATGGCAGCACAGCATAAAAACAAGAGAGACGAACACCACCATCTCTAAGAAAGATATGGTGCATTTTCTTTTCTCTCTCCCAGCGCTGGTGCAGGCTAGATTGCCATGCGTCAATGCACACAGCTGTGCACCATAGTGTGTGATGATGTGTGTGAAGTCAACCATAGGTTTTGTACTGAAAGGAACTCTTCCAAGTACAGATAACTATGCTTTGACATAGTTTAACACTTTTCTAATGTTGTATGTGTGCTGTGCATTGCAGCACAGATGCAAAGTTGGAAACGTTTTGAGAAAAGAAACAATTTCTCAGACTTTATGCCTGCCACAAGGAGGCGTTGAGTTTTGTAAAAAAAGTCCTGTTTACATTTTTTAATAAGTAAGTCTTAGGGGCATATTCTTAAGGAGCTAACGCCGAGTTATCGGCACTTTACCGCAGCCAAAGTCGCGATAAATTTATCACCCCATTCACAAGCTGGTGCTAACAGCCGATAACACCAGTTTATCTGCGAAAGCATCCGCAAAAAACATCACCACAGATGACCCCTGCAACTACCGCTAATGAGATGCAGAGTAGGCGTTCCCGAGCAAAAATCCGCGACAACACCACTTCGCAACATTCTCAACGACCAGCCCGATCGGCGATAAGACCACAAAACAGGCGATAAGGCGTGTTAGCAGCAGGAATCTAACACCTGCTCTGACCTGGTGTAAAGTCGGACGACAACCTGCACCATCAAAGGGAGCCCAGCCCAGAGCCACACATGAAGAACAACAGATGCCATGGAGCTACTCACCATGCATCCCGGAGCCCTGAGAGGGCAACAACACCCTCCGCCACCACCCCCAGGGCCCCAGCACCCCCCCAGAACCTCCACCCCGGAACACCACAGAGGCAGCGCAGACAAAGACAGCGGACCTTCAGGAAACGCACCAGCCCCACAGACCTAAGACCAGACAATGTCAATGACCACCACAGGCTCAAAAGGACAACCATCCACCTCATCCGGACCATCATTGCCCACAGGCTGACGGCACCAACACAGCGGACAACCAACATCCCTCCGCAGACAAAGCTGCTGGCTGTGCTGCACATGTTGGCCTCCCGTACCTCCCAAACAACATCCGCCAGAGTCCGAGGAGACTCACAGCCAGCCCCATCCAAGTTCCCCACACCTGTCCTGGATGCCATCATCAGCCAGGTACCCCAGTACCTAAACGTCCCCCACAATGTGCAGGAACAGCTGGAGACCAAGCAAGGACTACACGCCATAGCAGGATTCCCGCACCTGTTGGGGGCAATCGACTGCACACATGTCCTACTTGTGCCCCCTCCCGAAAAAACACACAATTACCGCAACAGAAAGCACACGCATCCCATCAATGTGCAGGCAATAGTGGACCAGCGGGGACCCTACACAAATGTTGTAGCCAACTACCCAGGCAGTGTGCATGATTCCATCATCCCCCGACAGTCCATCATCAACCAGCGTTACCAGGATGGCACCCATGGAAATGCACTGCTTGTAGGTAAGTACCAAATGAACACACCACACACCTCAACTCCACAATCATGCAACTCACAACACTGGCAATGCGCACGTCACAAAATCACATACAATATGCCAGACAACATGCCCACCCACCAGACACGACAGCACAACTTACTGTGACAACCTTGCTCAGCCATGTACATGAACCATCAACGGCATGGCACCTCAGCCACACAATAGCGGAATGTGGGGAGAGGTGGGAACCAGGTATGTGCGAAGGAGGCAAGTGACCCATGAATGAGAATGTACACAATGCCAACTGTGGCGGAGATGTCCTGGACAGATTGCAGTATGCAGACCAGAGACATATCCATGCCCACATGCACTGCTGATGTTTGGAGTGTAGTGGACAGTGGACGCAACCATGTCACCACAGCCAGTGGGGAAGAACGCGGAAATGTAGCTTGTGACGTCCCCCCCTGCAAGCGTGAGTGGAGTTGGCTGGCCCGGCGTACGCCAGGCCAGCGTAGGGGTGTGAATAAAAAGCACGTAGCCCTGGGCGTGGTCCTCTTCCGGAATGCCAAACGTGCCTGCCAAGGCGGCGCATCCTACCCTGCCACGAGGCCGACGCCCTCACCGTGAGCGCTGTGGCCTGCAAACCTATGCGCCTGCTGCACCACGGGCCGCTGGACCCCCAACCCGTCATGCCCGCCCCTGTGTATCCAGGCCTCACAGCTCACCTGCCGACACCGGCGTGTGTCGAAGAGGGCCACCACGTGCCGGCGCAAGCTCCAAGCCCGAGCCCCGCGTCCTTGGCAGCCTCCTCACACCATCACGGCCTCCGCGACACAGGCCCGCTTTACTCCTTTTTTGTTTACGTACTCCACCGCTGCCTCCGGCCTACACTACGCTCAAGTAGGTCACACATTTGGGACTGAGTCTTGACTATGCAATGGCAGAGTACACACTTTATGGCTGCGTTTATATCACTGTACTCCCTTCGATGTGGTGCCACCAACTCCGTGCATAGCATCCCATCCACACGTGTCTGTGGGCCCTTAATGACTACGCCTTCGGACTACACTGCGGACGAGTAGGTCACACATGTGGAACTGAGTCGTGATATCTGCATGGCGGAGTCCATATTATTGTACGCAAGGAGACGAGTAAGAGGAAGACGCGGTTCAGTCCGGAGGAGAAAAGGACCATCGTTACGGAGGTGTCCGGACACTGCCGACAACTGCCCTGGTGTCACTAACTCTGTGCCTCGCGGGCCAACGACACGTGGATGTGTGCCCCTACTGACTGCTGCCCCGGGCCTACACTGCGGTCAAGTAGGTCACACATTTGGGACTGAGTCTTGATTTGTCAATGGCCGAGTACACACGCAAATGCAGAGTTTATATCACTATACTCCCTTCGATGTGGTGACACAAAGTATGTGCATGGCATCCCAACCACACGTGCCTGTGGGCCCTTGAAGACTATGCCTTCAGACTACACTGCGGGCCTGCAGGCCTCACACAAATCCAATCCAGTCCGTACCAGGCAGGACACGGCATCGTCGCTGGCTAAACACCCGCTCAGCTCTGTCGCTACTGCCTCAGTCAACCACAAGTCATCACCACATGCCATTTCAACACTGTGTGTTAGTGTTCCAGGAGGAGCTTGCTGAACAGCGGTTGGCCTGCACTGCCCGCTGCCTCCGGACCACACAGCGGTCGAGTAGGTCACACATTGGGAACTCAGTCATGAATCATTTATGGCCGAGCTGATAACATTGTACTGGCCTCGTCGCAGACTGCATCCCCTTACAGCTCCGCTGCCACTAAGTCTGTTCCCCGACATCCATGGTCACTTACTTCTTGAGATTTGTTGGAGACTGAGTCTATGGCTTGGGGGTAGTCTTCATCATCGTATTGGTGATACTGACTATGTGGCCAAAACGAGGCTGTAGCATTCCACTCCTCTATTTGCCGCTTCAGGCTGGCTTCTGCCCTCTGCATCATGCCCTGGAGGACCCCTTCCACTTTCCCCCGCAAACCTCCACGACATTCACCTTCGACATCGATGAGGACCCGCTCACCTAGCATGGCCCTATCTCACTGCACCGCAAGTCACCGTCCCGTGGCGGTGTGCCTGTGCCGGCCGCAGTACATCCGGGGCCACTAACTCTGTGCAGCTCAAATCATGGCCCCAGTCTGAGGGCATGTCGGATGGCCTCTGTTCCGATGGCCTGGGGGGCATCAACGCCATGTGTCTGTGGCCCTGCGCTGTCCGCTGCCTCCGGCCTCAGGTGCGGTCCACCTGGCCTCACACTCAAATCGAGTCCTGTCCTGCCCGGACGTCGCATCACCACAGGATGCACACGCCACCACCGCCAGGACCAACTCCAAACAACAGGTGCCAGAGTCGGAGGTGTCTTACTGCCAGACTGTCAGAGTTGCTCACACCTGTCGTGGGTGCCATCATCAGCTTGATACCCTGCTCAGCCCTTCAGGTGCCACTTACTCAGTGCACAACAAATCAAGGAGCATTCTGCTTGCATGTTGGGTGAACACTGTACTCTCTCTGGCTACCACCATGATGCTTCACAGTTGTTTCTGTAATGCTGGTGTTTTCTGTTTCTGCTTAAATTGTGATCACTGTTCAAGTTGTTGCCAGCACCAACGACTCCCTGAGGGCTGGCTGACACTCACCCCACATACATCCAGCACATGCGTCACTGTACATGTGACCATGCCAAGAACGGTGTCGGGCGCACGTGCCCGTGGCCAGTTCAAGAGCTCTATGAGTGTGTCCGTGTGCCCATGATGTATGCATTCGGGCCACGGCCCCACAACATCACATTGTGCCGTGTGCAGAGGACACAGCCATGTCACCGCAGGCAGAGTGTGGGACATTGCACATGTAGCTTTGTTGTCCCCCACTCAATGTGTAAGAGGAGTAGACTGGGCCGGCGTGCGCCAGTCCAGCGTGGGGGTGTGGATGATTATCCCGTGGCTCTGGGTGTGGTCAGTCCTGGAAATGTGCAAATGCAGGTGTCTCTGTCGCAGTGTGGGTCTCCTTTGGGGAGTGTAGGTGGTCCCTGATGGGACTTAGACACCCACGTATGTGATCTAGTTCGGCTTCCATGAGGTGGGACCCCACCCGCACCTGTTCGGACAGCCCCTTCTGGCAGTCTGACACCTGGCCTTGGAATGCGATGTGTGCTTCGGTGGGCTGCTGGGAGCCAGCCGTGGTAGTGCGTGCGTCCAGCTGTGTTGTCTGTGCAGGGGGTGGGGTATCCTCGATGCAGCTGGGCTGCCCTGCTCCTGGAGGTCGATTGCCCGAAGATGTCCATGGACTGTTGTAGAGCGTTGGTGTCGGAAGTGTGGAGGTCCTCTTCAGAATCACTGTAGAGTTGTCTGGTCTGCTCTGCTGAAGGTGTTGTTTCTCCCTCTGCAATGTGAAGGGGAGATGCTTGTTGACATTGTGTTGGCATGTATGTTCACGCATTATTCAGGTTTACATACAGACTGCATGACAATATACATTGTGACTGTTTGGGAGGAGCGGACTATTTGATGCGGGACAGTGGACATTTGGACTACATGACGTAGATGAGGTTGAACACGTACATTTTCATCTCACAGTTCCCTGCTATGTCAGATGTGATTGGCCATTTTCTACGCACAGGCGGACCCAGTTGTGTCCTCTGTTGTGCAGTGTGTGTGTTGCACTGTGTACCACATTGTCGTCCATGTGGATGTGCTGTCATTGCTATGTGTGTGTGCTGCATTGTGGGAGGGTCGCACCTGTAGCTGTGATTTTGCTGCCCCTTATCCCTTGGAGGCGGTGTGCCTTTGACTTTTGTGCTTTTAAGGTGCTGTGATGTTGGCGACTTGGGTCATTTGTGCTCTTGGACGGTTTTTGTACTCTTGTGCATTGTTTGTCTGCAGATGTATTGTTGACGTCAGTGGTTGTTTGTGCACGTGGATGTGTCAGAGTGTGACCTGCTCCTTTCCGGATGTGGTCCACACTCAGCCACCTCAGTCTCGTGGCGTGCACAATGTCATGGTGATTGTACTCCAGCCATGCTGCTCGTCATGTGGTTACCTGGAAGTGTAAACCCAATATGTGTCACTGGGACCTGGGTATACGTTAGTACCTTGGAACAGTGGTCCCAGTAAACAATAGATCAACAAACAAAATACATCAATTCCAAACAATTATTCAAAGACACGTAATAATTGGCATACAGTGTTGTTTAATCACACTGAGCGCACATTGGTTTGTAATCTCATTAAATCTGCACAAAGTGCCCCTAGAGAAGGGAGGAGGGAGAAGGGGGTTGTGAAAGTGTAGGAGGTGTTTGGTGAGGATAAAAGACAAGTGCAAATCACACAATCTGTTGTTTAAAGTACACAGGGCGCATATCTTAGGCCCAAGAATTCGCAATTTTGTCAAAAACAAGTATAGCCATGATTAATAATAGTAACACAGTGATGAATCTCTGTTGATCCAACTGGCTAGTATTGTTGATGTCGACGTTTCGACCCCTAGATGTGTAGGTTATTACATCCCTTACACTGGGGTCTTCATCAGGGCAGGGGTGAAGGGAAGGGGAGATGACCGTGGAACAAGCCCTTCACTGCGGGCCTGGTGGGGGATGGTGGGCGCGTGAGCTCCAAAATCACGAGAGCGGAAGCACTGTCAAGTCAATGGATTCCCTTAGATACTGGCAATGGCGGGCAAAGTAGCTCCGAGTAATTCACAATCGCTCATCGGAGATGCCTTCACGATGAGCGATTGTGAATTACTCAGAGCTACTTTACCCGCCATTGCCAGTATCTAAAGGAATCCATTGACTTGACAGTGCTTCCGCTCTCGTGATTTTGGAGCTCACGCGTCCACCATCCCCCACCAGGCCCGCAGTGAAGGGCTTGTTCCACGGTCATCTCCCCTTCCCTTCACCCCTGTCCTGATGAAGACCCCGGCGTAAGGGATGTAATAACCTACACATCTTGGCCTCCTCGACACTCCGACTGCATTCACAATGGAATGCCATTTTTCCGTCTGTGTTGCCAATGACACGGTGGAGGTGACGGACAGTTGTTGTTAGTGCTCTGTCACCTCCGTGACGACGATCCGGTTGTCATGCGGACTGTACCCCGCTCTTCCTCTTCCTCTTCTCCTTGGCCTTCCCCGACCCCAATGTTCCTTGCTGGTGGTCTGTGGGGCTTGTGGGGTTCGCGTTGACCTGGGCACTCG
Organism: Calotriton arnoldi; assembly: GCA_963921515.1. Taxonomy (NCBI): domain Eukaryota; kingdom Metazoa; phylum Chordata; class Amphibia; order Caudata; family Salamandridae; genus Calotriton; species Calotriton arnoldi. The sequence continues at coordinate 2,918,432 of CAWUFW010001341.1, forward strand.
TTCCGCGTGCATCCATGTTGCTACGCAGTTTATTTTGTTTTTGGTGTGTTTTTTTCTTGTTCTGCTTTTATGGTGCATTTTCCCGCATGACGCGTGGGAATTGCAGGCCTGTCGCTGGTTATCGCTGATTTTTGTATCGCGGTTGGCCTCATCGCAACTTTATTTGCGTTCGTGTTTTGCATTTTTGCGGCGTCGCGTTGTTTTTAACGCGGACATTTGACGCGTTATCGTGGGACTATCGCATGGTGCCGCCAGGTTGAGAATACTACGTTAACACGGCGTTGTTTTCCCGCGATAGACTGCGATACGCAAAGTTGCGTTAAGCTAAATTTGCGGTGGTTATCACACGTTCTTGAGAATATCCCCCTTAGTGTCAAAATCCATAGGTAATTTCATTGGAAAGCCTATGTACCACCCATGGAACACAAGGGGCCACTTTGCATTACTTTAGGGTTACTTTCCAACACAACTCTGAATGCGTGGTGGAACGTAAATCCCAAAACAACACTTTGTGCACATTTGCCTCACTTTTATGATGCAAACTCTGTCTCTGTTGAAAGTGTTAGTAAATATACCCCTGAATGTGTGCTGTACAGTACAGCACACATGCCATGTTGGAAAAGGTAGGAAAAATAAAAATAATTTTCTTTTTTATGTCTGCCTCTAGGGTGTGTTATTTTATGACTGAAATCCTGATCTACTATTGTTATAAAACGGGGTTTTGTGTCAAAACTGATGGGTGGTTGCATGGGAATGCCAATGTGCCTCTCATGGAATGCCACCTGGAAACAAAGTAATGGAAAGTAGCGCACATCGCTTTTAAGCAAGTTTTACACTGGGAAGTAAATAGTTTAACAAGACTGTGCCCATTTGTGTCACTTTTTATGACTTTGCCCTGGCGCTTTCCTTTGGTAATCTGCCCGAATGTTGTATCAGTTAACTAGTGGAGGAGGAGGCAAGTAGGCATCTCAGCCTACAATTTGTGATGGGGACACTGTCCCCACTAATCCGAAACTGAGGGAAGGGTGAAATTAATTAAAGTTTGAATCGAAATATTTGCTTGATCGACTTGAAATAAAGTAACAGTATGATTGGGTGGTGATGTCAGTTCCTGTCCAACCATTTCCGGCGACATAACTTCCTGTGACACCATTTCAAGTTTCCTATAATAATTAGTCCTCTCCCTTATCTGTTTTAGATTTCTGCCCTGGTCTGTGAACATTCCATGCTGGATTGTTAATTGCTGGGAGTAGGCATGTCAATTTCCAACAGTGTGCGATATACTTTCTATAAGTACGATGGGGCAGATTTACAAGTTCTGGCGCATCTCTGCAAATCAGCAGCGATGCGCCAGAATAAATGCGACACGCAATTCTCTCCTTGCGCCACCATGGATGCGTCGCATTGACAATGCGGCGTACCGTGGCGCAAAGTCAGGCCGATGCGTGTCGCATCCTGTGGCATAAGGGCGGCGCATTGCTGGAGTCGTGTCGCAAGTGCAACGCAGCTCCAGCAAGGCACAAGGGCCGCCCATACCTAACGTGGTGCGTCACTCCTTACGCCTGCTGCAAGCAGGCAGGGTTTGACGCAGCAGCGTCGTAAAGGTGACGCAGTGAAATCTTGTAGATTTCACTGCGTCACTTTTACGAGGCGTTCCTGCGACGGAACGCCCACCCTGCGACGGAACGCCCACATGAAACCTGACGCAGGTTTCATGTGGGGCAGGGCTTTACAACGTGACGCATCTCACTAGATGCGTCACGTTGTAAATACGTCGCATAGTGGCGCATTGTTTACGCCGCCGCTGCATCACAAAAGTGACGCAACGGCGGCGTAAAAGTGTCGCAAGGGGCTTGTAAATCTGCCCCTATATTTATATTCGTTTTTTGCTATACTGTAAAAAAGATTTTCTGCACAAAAACTCCCTGTAGTTGGATCTTTCTGAAAAAAAAACAGATGTGGCTCGAGGCCAGAGAGTTTGTCTTACGAGATTGTGGTCGGGTTACCTGAGGATCAGAAGGCTTCACTTATTGCACACTCAGATCATAATTACCTTTCATGTACTAAACTGGCACCGACCCCTCTCTTTCAACTGGTGCCGAGATATCTGCAAGCCACCTGCTGGCCTAATGGCAGGGGAATTCCAAGCACACATATTTATTTCTTTGTTGGTAATTTTGCGGACTGCTTATCCCCCACCCCTGGGTCCTTTGCCCCACGAAAGCAGAAATTGTCATTTTTAAATCGTCTGCTCACAGATCGCTGATGGAGCCACATTTCAATGTGAGGCTTCCTGACTGAGGCTCACTTCTCTACCTCGACAGGGTGTGGTGAGCAGTGTTTATATCCTCAGTTGGGGGTATGTTGGGAGGCCCAGGTATGGAGGTCACTCCTTGGAGTTATCTTATCATGCTCCAGAACTAGATTAATGAAACAATTAAGGACTGGTCCCACTAATATTTCAGATACGATATTCTAAAACAGACCCGTAGAATTTTAAATCAGTTATTCGATTATTTGCCAGTTTGGACATTTGGATGCCTTCTTGTAACTAGGATCATCTGGGTTGTATTTTTCGTAGTTTTATATAGCGCGAACTTGACCTGAAGGTATCAGAGCGCTTTACAAGGACACATTCATTTTTGTTAGGCACGGGGAGATTAAGGGCCATATGTATCAAGATAAATTGCGATCGCAATTTAGCAGTGTGCAATGTATCACACAAAAACCCACTCGCAAAATAAGGAATCGCAAAATTTGCGATTCCCTATTTTGCGAATGCATTTAAGGAATCGCAAATGCAATGTAAGAAGCACAAAAAATGCGATTTGGCTCTATGGAATCGCAAATGACCACCAACTTCAAGTTGGTGGTAATTTGCGATTTCTTTGAAAAATTCACTTTTGTACATTTTTCAAAGTGCCATGTGGCGCACATACATGCCCTTAGGGCATGTATGTGTGCCACATGTACACACATGCACATTTCAGGGTGCAACAGGGTGTCCTTTGACACCCTTGCACCCTTGAAATTGCATTCAGCAATTTGCGAGTACCTAATGGGTACTCGCAAATTGTGAATGTCTTCCCATTCATTCCTATGGGCCTCTAGGCCCATAGGAATGAATGGGAAGGGATTCCTTAATTGCGACTCGCAATTTGCGAGTCGCAATTAAGGAATGTCAGGGAATCGCAAAATATTTGCAAATTTTTATTTACATCTCGTTTTGCGATTCTCAAATAGCGATTCTCTAAAAATCGCTATTTGAGAATCGCAAAACGATTGTTTGATACATATGGCCCAAAGTGATTTGCCCAGAATCACAGGATGTTGAGCATCATTGCCGAGACTTGTACCCGGTTCCCCAGATTTGAGGTCGAGTGCCCTAGCCGTTAGGCCACATCTTCTTCCCTTCTCATCTGTGATGAGGTATTTGTCAATGAGATGTTTTAATGTTACAGATGGCACTGAGGTAGCAACAAAATATAATGTCAAAAAGTTGCGAAACGTGTTGGCCTATATTATTTTTAAAATGTTGCTACTTTGTTGTGTTAAAAGAAAATAATGGACTTTCCTAAATAAAGATATATATTACATGAGACAAAAAAAATCCTAATTAATCTGTCTGAAATAGTTCTCATGTACTATGGGATTATGTCCATCGTACAGAGCTGAGACAATCTTTCAAGTGGGAAAAGTCATGGACTCCTGTAAGATGGCTTGTAAGATTTGTGTGTAAAAGCCATCCATCAGAAATATTATTTCAGGATATGGTGACACATTTTGTGATCAATTTAAGTTTTTTCGCTGTGCAATAGGAAGTAATGTAAGCAACAGTCTTACCACACTAAAGGCCCCTTTGGCCACTGTTTTGGCCTCACTTATGTCTCTGTGCTGGGCAACAATATAAGTAAAATCACAATTCACGCACACCCTACGTTCAGAAATTGGGCACAAATTCTGCAATGGGACTTTTTTGTGTGTGTGTTGTATTACTTTATGAATAACAAAACTCTGCAGCAGATGAACAGCACATAGCAGAGTAGACATTTGCGATAGAAAGGAGGAAAGGAGAGTGGGGGAGGGAAGAAGCGGAGTAGGAGCAAAATTGCACATTGTTCGTAGTACAGATAAGAACCATAAAGTATGAATCGTCCTACGTCAAATGTTGGCGGATCGACATTCCCCATTGACAGAGAGCATGGACAGTCGGAAGCAAGGGCAGGGAAGGAGCTCTAGACAATGGGTTGGCGTGGGCGAAGAGGTAAGAAGAGAGGGTGTAAACAAGGAGCGAAGGGCGTCTCACGTCAGCAGCCTATTGTGCCCCAGAGGTACAGTGGGAATGCCAAGGCTGCCCAGGGGGGCCACGTAGGGGACCCTCCAAAAGGGCGGCCTCCTTAGTGCCACAGGAAGGCACAGAAGTCCGCTCACTAGGCTCCCTGGGCTAGGGACCAGGGGGTCTGCTGGCCGCGTCACTTCCGGCCGTGGGAGGGGGACAGGGGTACAAAAGCCTTCCCCCGCCCACTGTACGGTCTCTTGACCGCTACCCGTCTCGCTGTTTGGTCGCCGGCCGCAGGACCCCTTTCTGGGTGAGTTGCTCCTCCCCCCCAGCCTCCCTAGGCAGGGGTGCCTGGCCTGGTTCGCCCGGCATCGGCGCCCTCTCTAGGGGGGGGAGGACAGCTCCTCGAGGGCTCAGGCGACCACGGGGTTCCAGGGGGTGGTGCGGCCATTGCCGGTCCTGGGCACGCTGTATCCAGGCGGTCGGGACATGAGGGTTGCGTGTCCCTCCCGGGCCGGGCGCCTCAGGAACTCTGCCTTTTAGAGAGTTCATGCCAGGACCCGGGGACTCGCCTTGGGTCGGGGAAGCGACGGCGGGGCTCTACCAGCTGGGCCGCTACTCCCTCCCCTTCCCCTTGCCACGAGCAGTTTTCTTCTGCCGGACGGGAGGCCGCGCCCGTCGCACAGCGGGGGTGCGCATGGCACTGGGTCCTCAACCGGAGCTCGCCTCTGACTCCCACCCTCCGTCAGGGCTTACCGTGGGGGGAAGGTGGCACATCAGGCTTGGGGTGCCGCCGCTCCCTGCGGGCCCCAGACTCCTGGCTCTGCGTTGAGCTCTGGGGCCAGGGGCAACTGGCTCCGTCAGTGAGCGTGCTCCGGGCGTGGGGGTCCAACGTGGTGCTCGAAGTAGCCGGGACCACGCCATGCCGCACCGGCTTCTCCCTCTGCCTGCGGAGGGGAGGCTTGGTAGTCGAGCTGGACGCTGTCCTCCCTCCGGCTGGGGGCCGCCCCCAAGGGGGGGAGGAGGGGCCTCCTGCCACAGTGAACACGCGCCCTTCTCCTTAGGCTTCCGCAGGCTAGACCGCTGACCCGGCTTTATCTTCGCCGCGGCTTGCGCTCTAGTCCGGGAACCTCCACAGCCTGTTTCCCGCGTCGGGTGCCAGACACCCCGGTGCGCGGCAGGAGCTTGTCGCCCCAGTTTGGCTCGCTCCTCCGCCGAGTGCCTCTCCTTGCCTCCCTGCTTACGTTTTCCGCCTCCCACCCCGCGCGGGTGGCTCCGTGTGGCAGGGGGGGGGCTGGTGGAGAGAGTCGCGCCGGATCCTGGTCGGGGGGTGAGTTGGGTCGCTCCCTGCTGCCCCTCTCCGTCGGGTGAAGGGGGTGTTATGGGCTCACGTTCCTTAAGGTGCTCCCGTTCCCACAGCGCGGCGGAGCGGGGTGGCCCGTGGGTTTACTGGGGCGGCACCGAGTCGTCGCGGCCTGTCCCGGTCGCTGCGGCGGGAGGACGTTTGCAGTGGCTGGCAGCTTGTGACCCATTAGTGGGTCTTGGAGTGCAGGGCACAACTGGGCAGTTTGGTGACGGTGTGGGCATGGCAACAGAGCCGTGCAGGCCATTCGTCGCGGAGGGTATGTTGCCTTCCATGGTATGACATCGCCAAGGTTGCGCGCTTGACCTGGGCAGGCCCCAAAGGGTCGGACTAACGGGGCCTGCGTTAGGCGGAAACCGGGCACCAACGGAGGTCTGTGATGCGCAGTTGCAGGGTAACTCGGGTAAAGCTACTTCCGAAGTTACTGCGGCCCGGGTTCGCCCCGGTAACACTGTCTGCGGCTGCTTGCTGTGCTCTAGGCCAAAGTGTCAAGGCCCCCTTTGTCTGACTTTCGGGTAAGGCAAGGAAGTCTATAGGCAATGAGGAGTCACCGCGAGGGCGCAATAAAGATGGTTTGAGTGGTTGGACTTCGTACCTCAGCAGGGGATAGGACCCGGTTTTCTGGTGGCCTGATGTCTGTTTTGCCAGGCACCGCATGCTCCACGACAGATTAAATGTGTGGAGGGTGGGGCCTGCATTGAGGTAGAGTGCCACTGGGGGTTTCAGGCTCTGCCCACATGGGATGTCCGCGGCTGGGAAGATTAGCTGTAAGGGTGTTACTCTGGGGGCCGCGAGCCGAATTAAGGGCTTTTTGGGGCATGTGCGCAAGGTGTCACCTCATTTTAATTGCTTGTGTTGAACTGACTGTTTTGCAGGGGCAAACAGCACAGCTAATAGGCCGGGTAATGCTTTTGAAAGGCGAGGCACGTTGGCTTTGTCTGTGGCGTGTTTAATAAGCTGCGTATTGGCAAAAAAAAAAGAAGGAACGCAGATGATGGGCCTTCTCCCCGATGGCTTGGGACGTCTCATCTTCTAGCAACAAGACAAGCGGTTAGAGCCAGCGGCATGGTGCCTCGCCGTTATGACCGCCTCCCACGTGATGTCATTTAGGGGTAGTATTGCGGCGCTTGGTGGAAAGGGTGGAACGTAAGCAACTGGTTATCATGTCTTAGGGGCAGAATTTTTTGCAAGCGCCTAATTGCGCCCTATAATCCGGTAGTTATGTTGTGTGACCAGTATCCAGATTGCCTACATGTTAACTTTTATTCGCTCGTGCGCAATAATGGCGGCCGCCCCGGACATGAGGTGCATTTATCGGGAATCGAACGTGACGCTTGGCGGCAACTCAAGCAAAGGTATATGGCTTTGTGGTTTATAGTTTAAAGTAACGCTGCAGTATCACGGCGGGCCCTGTCCGGCGTAGGCCTGGGGAAGCAGAGCGATTTGAAGAAATACCTTCAGCCGATGTATCTTTGTATGTGTGGGAACGAGTGTCAGCTGGAAACTGTAAGGGGAAACCTGCAT